>BSDZ01000079.1:0-1302500 GCA_030268105.1 Volvox africanus
AGTATAAGCAACTGAATGCAATTCAATAAAAAAAGCAATTCAAAAAGTGGCAAAATGTCAAAATAATTTCAACACGATTCAAAGCAAAAAGGGTAAATACTTAAGGAATTGCACAAGCATAAAATATTTCACAGCCGCATCATAATGATTTCTGTTCTGACAAGAATTATAATATTCAATTGAATACAACATAAAGGGCAGTTCCCATCTTTTTACCCATACAAAGCCAGTGGCACCCTGAGATCATCAAACCGGCCTCCAAGCGCGGCACGCACCGCCATTGGTTAAAGCAGTTGCCGGCTGATGGCACCCCGGGGGAATGCCGGTAAATTTTCAGCTGAAGAGCAATAATGAGGCCAGTTCAATTTTGATTTTGAACACTCATGAGTGAAAGAATGTCAGCAAATATGAGGGGGGGCCGGACGCTTTGCTGACACACAACAATTCACTCATACGCAAGGATACTATAATGGTGTCGTACTGAAGATAACTGAACATAACATCACCCATTAGTGCACAACTTCCTTTGTTTGCATGCACATTTGTTATAAAATAGATAACCACAGTACACTTCTCCTCCCTATCCAGGCAGCCTTTTCTATGTCAAGTTGTATGCCATCCCCATTTCGTGGCGGCAGAAGGGTGACGTCATCTCTGGTAGAGCCTTGCAAACGTTGCAGGTAACATCTCCGTACGGCAGTATACCAGCACTACTTCCCCACTTGCAACACTCTCCCGGTGCTTACATCAACATGCTTCGTTCTTGATGCATATATGGGATATTTGCCTAGGTTTCATCGCTCCTCGCGAGTACACCCAGATCTTAATTTTTGAGTTGTTGATGTCCATGCCTCCGCGCATTTGGTTAAGCATTTGGTCTTCTCGAACTGCACAGGGCTTCTCCGCTTCCACGGATGTAGCCACTCTTCACTTCATGCCCTTATCAGCCTTGGCTTGGCGTAATCCTTATTCCTAACTTGTCATCACTCGACGAATATGGATATTATCAGGACGCCGCTCAGAAAAGCTGTAGATAGGTGTTGAAGTCAACAAAGCGCCCGGCCGTATTGTCCGGCGCTCCTATCGGATTAATTCCATTTAAGTCCGATCAAGCATTGTTCGTCGAAGAGCACGGTTGTTATCAGCTAGGTAAGAAGGATATCTCAAACGGATTACGACGTTTCTGGGCATGGCGGTCTTGATAATAGAGATGTCCATGTTGTCGCAGTCATGATACATAGAGAGAATTCTAGATAAGCAAGGATTGGAGGTAGTCAGATCGAGAGCCATTCCAATAGCAGTAGGCGGGAAGATGATGAAGTGGACATACTGGAGGATCCATCGCCTTATAGGGCACCGGTCGGCAAATTGAATAACATGGAATTTAGTACCCGACCAGACTTAGGATATGCCCTAAGCGTACTGTCCAGGTTTATGGGCAAGCCTAACAAGATGGCAATGGGAATGCCAATAAGGTCAATGGTACGGAGGAGAAGGTTGCAATATGCTATAGTGAAAGCGTTCGGGGGATGCCTTGTTAAGGGACAACGTATAGCGTATTGGACTTATGATGGATGATGGAATTACGTGGACGCTGATATGTGGCGATATCTGTGGAGTGTCGAAGTAAATATGTCATGAGCAGCAGACGTTAATTGTTCCTGTAAATTTTACCTACCAACGTTTGCAATTTAACCTACCATATAATAAAGATTGTCCTGTCCTGGTTCATGGATAGAACCCCGTAAGTCTCACACTTGTCTCGCACAACAAAGGCATTGTACATTTAATAATCGGCAAAATTTTGGTTTCTGATTTGGCGGTAATTATATTATTTAGCTGAAGAGCAACTTTCATTTCGTTTGACCATTCATTTCGTTTCACCACATGAAAGTGTGCCCACATTAGCAACTGAAATGAAAAAGTGGCAAATGTTCGAAACTTATTGAATACTAAAAGGGTAAATGCGTAAGCAATTGCACCAGCAGTTTAACATTTAAAAGCCCGCACCATAATGATAGCCCGCACCATAACTGTTCTGACGGAAAATAATTTTTTTCAGCTGAAGAGCAATGATAAAGGCCAATTTAAATTCGATTTCCGCAAGAAAGTGCCCAGATTGAGTATAAGCAACTGAATGCAATTCAATAAAAAAGCAATTCAAAAAGTGGCAAAATGGTCAAAATAATTTCAACACGATTCAAAGCAAAAAGGGTAAATACTTAAGGAATTGCACAAGCATCAAAATATTTCACAGCCGGCATCATAATGATTTCTGTTCTGACAAGAATTATAATATTCAATTGAATACAACATAAAGGGCAGTTTCCCATCTTTTTTACCCCATACAAAGCCAGTGGCACCCTGAGATCATCAAACCCGGCCTCCAAGCGCGGCACGCACCCGCCATTGGTTAAAGCAGTTGCCGGCTGATGGCACCCCGGGGGAATGCCGGGTAAATTTTCAGCTGAAGAGCAATAATGAGGGCCAGTTCAATTTTGATTTTGAACACTCATGAGTGAAAGAATGTCAGCAAATATGAGGGGGGGCCGGACGCTTTGCTGACACACAACAATTCACTCAATACGCAAGGATACTATAATGGTGTCGTACTGAAGATAACTGAACATAACATCACCCATTAGTGCACAACTTCCTTTGTTTGCATGCACATTTGTTATAAAATAGATAACACAGTACACTTCTCCTCCCTATCCAGGCAGCCTTTCCTATGTCAAGTTGTATGCCATCCCCATTTCGTGGCGGCAGAAGGGTGACTTCATCTCTGGTAGAGCCTTTGCAAACGTTGCAGGTAACATCTCCGTACGGCAGTATACCAGCACTACTTCCCACTTGCAACACTCTCCCGGTGCTTTACATCAACATGCTTCGTTCTTGATGCATATATGGGATATTTGCCTAGGTTCATCGCTCCTCGCGAGTACACCCAGATCTTAATTTTTGAGTTGTTGATGTCCATGCCTCCGCGCATTTGGTTAAGCATTTGGCTTCTCGAACTGCACAGGGCTTCTCCGCTTCCACGGATGTAGCCACTCTTCACTTCATGCCCTTATCAGCCTTGGCTTGGCGTAATCCTTATTCCTAACTTGTCATCACCTCGACGAATATGGATATTATCAGGACGCCGCTCAGAAAAGCTGTAGATAGGTGTTGAAGTCAACAAAGCGCCCGGCCGTATTGTCCGGCGCTCCTATCGGATTAATTCCATTTAAGTCCGATCAAGCATTGTTCGTCGAAGAGCACGGTTGTTATCAGCTAGGTTAAGAAGGATATCTCAAACGGATTACGACGTTTCTGGGCATGGCGTCTTGATAATAGAGATGTCATGTTGTCGCAGTCATGATACATAGAGAGAATTCTAGATAAGCAAGGATTGGAGGTAGTCAGATCGAGAGCCATTCCAATAGCAGTAGGCGGGAAGATGATGAAGTGGACATACTGGAGGATCCATCGCCTTATAGGGCACCGGTCGGCAAATTGAATAACATGGAATTTAGTACCCGACCAGACTTAGGATATGCCCTAAGCGTACTGTCCAGGTTTATGGGCAAGCCTAACAAGATGGCAATGGGAATGCCAATAAGGTCAATGGTACGGAGGAGAAGGTTGCATATGCTATAGTGAAAGCGTTCGGGGGATGCCTTGTTAAGGGACAACGTATAGCGTATTGGACTTATGATGGATGATGGAATTACGTGACGCTGATATGTGGCGATATCTGTGGAGTGTCGAAGTAAATATGTCATGAGCAGCAGACGTTAATTGTTCCTGTAAATTTTACCTACCAACGTTTGCAAATTTAACCTACCATATAATAAAGATTGTCCTGTCCTGGTTCATGGATAGAACCCCGTAAGTCTCACACTTGTCTCGCACAACAAAGGCATTGTACATTTAATAATCGGCAAAATTTTGGTTTCTGATTTGGCGGTAATTATATTATTTAGCTGAAGAGCAACTTTCATTTCGTTTGACCACTTCATTTCGTTTCACCACATGAAAGTGTGCCCACATTAGCAACTGAAATGAAAAAGTGGCAAATGTTCGAAAACTTATTGAATACTAAAAGGGTAAATGCGTAAGCAATTGCACCAGCAGTTTAACATTTAAAAGCCCGCACCATAATGATAGCCCGCACCATAACTGTTCTGACGGAAAATAATTTTTTCAGCTGAAGAGCAATGATAAAGGCCAATTTAAATTCGATTTCCGCAAGAAAGTGCCCAGATTGAGTATAAGCAACTGAATGCAATTCAATAAAAAAAGCAATTCAAAAAGTGGCAAAATGTCAAAATAATTTCAACACGATTCAAAGCAAAAAGGGTAAATACTTAAGGAATTGCACAAGCATCAAAATATTTCACCAGCCGGCATCATAATGATTTCTGTTCTGACAAGAATTATAATATTCAATTGAATACAACATAAAGGGCAGTTTCCCATCTTTTACCCCATACAAAGCCAGTGGCACCCTGAGATCATCAAACCCGGCCTCCAAGCGCGGCACGCACCCGCCATTGGTTTAAAGCAGTTGCCGGCTGATGGCACCCCGGGGGAATGCCGGGTAAATTTTCAGCTGAAGAGCAATAATGAGGGCCAGTTCAATTTTGATTTTGAACACTCATGAGTGAAAGAATGTCAGCAAATATGAGGGGGGGCCGGACGCTTTGCTGACACACAACAATTCACTCAATACGCAAGGATACTATAATGGTGTCGTACTGAAGATAACTGAACATAACATCACCCATTAGTGCACAACTTCCTTTGTTTGCATGCACATTTGTTATAAAATAGATAACACAGTACACTTCTCCTCCCTATCCAGGCAGCCTTTTCTATGTCAAGTTGTATGCCATCCCCATTTCGTGGCGGCAGAAGGGTGACTTCATCTCTGGTAGAGCCTTTGCAAACGTTGCAGGTAACATCTCCGTACGGCAGTATACCAGCACTACTTCCCCACTTGCAACACTCTCCCGGTGCTTTACATCAACATGCTTCGTTCTTGATGCATATATGGGATATTTGCCTAGGTTCATCGCTCCTCGCGAGTACACCCAGATCTTAATTTTTGAGTTGTTGATGTCCATGCCTCCGCGCATTTGGTTAAGCATTTGGCTTCTCGAACTGCACAGGGCTTCTCCGCTTCCACGGATGTAGCCACTCTTCACTTCATGCCCTTATCAGCCTTGGCTTGGCGTAATCCTTATTCCTAACTTGTCATCACCTCGACGAATATGGATATTATCAGGACGCCCGCTCAGAAAGCTGTAGATAGGTGTTGAAGTCAACAAAGCGCCCGGCCGTATTGTCCGGCGCTCCTATCGGAATTAATTCCATTTAAGTCCGATCAAGCATTGTTCGTCGAAGAGCACGGTTGTTATCAGCTAGGTTAAGAAGGATATCTCAAAACGGATTACGACGTTTCTGGGCATGGCGTCTTGATAATAGAGATGTCATGTTGTCGCAGTCATGATACATAGAGAGAATTCTAGATAAGCAAGGATTGGAGGTAGTCAGATCGAGAGCCATTCCAATAGCAGTAGGCGGGAAGATGATGAAGTGGACATACTGGAGGATCCATCGCCTTATAGGGCACCGGTCGGCAAATTGAATAACTTGGAATTTAGTACCCGACCAGACTTAGGATATGCCCTAAGCGTACTGTCCAGGTTTATGGGCAAGCCTAACAAGATGGCAATGGGAATGCCAATAAGGTCAATGGTACGGAGGAGAAGGTTGCGTATGCTATAGTGAAAGCGTTCGGGGGATGCCTTGTTAAGGGACAACGTATAGCGTATTGGACTTATGATGGATGATGGAATTACGTGGACGCTGATATGTGGCGATATCTGTGGAGTGTCGAAGTAAATATGTCATGAGCAGCAGACGTTAATTGTTCCTGTAAATTTTACCTACCAACGTTTGCAAATTTAACCTACCATATAATAAAGATTGTCCTGTCCTGGTTCATGGATAGAACCCCGTAAGTCTCACACTTGTCTCGCACAACAAAGGCATTGTACATTTAATAATCGGCAAAATTTTGGTTTCTGATTTGGCGGTAATTATATTATTTAGCTGAAGAGCAACTTTCATTTCGTTTGACCACTTCATTTCGTTTCACCACATGAAAGTGTGCCCACATTAGCAACTGAAATGAAAAAGTGGCAAATGTTCGAAAACTTATTGAATACTAAAAGGGTAAATGCGTAAGCAATTGCACCAGCAGTTTAACATTTAAAAGCCCGCACCATAATGATAGCCCGCACCATAACTGTTCTGACGGAAAATAATTTTTTCAGCTGAAGAGCAATGATAAAGGCCAATTTAAATTCGATTTCCGCAAGAAAGTGCCCAGATTGAGTATAAGCAACTGAATGCAATTCAATAAAAAAAGCAATTCAAAAAGTGGCAAAATGTCAAAATAATTTCAACACGATTCAAAGCAAAAAGGGTAAATACTTAAGGAATTGCACAAGCATCAAAATATTTCTCAGCCGGCATCATAATGATTTCTGTTCTGACAAGAATTATAATATTCAATTGAATACAACATAAAGGGCAGTTTCCCATCTTTTTACCCCATACAAAGCCAGTGGCACCCTGAGATCATCAAACCCGGCCTCCAAGCGCGGCACGCACCCGCCATTGGTTAAAGCAGTTGCCGGCTGATGGCACCCCGGGGGAATGCCGGGTAAATTTTCAGCTGAAGAGCAATAATGAGGGCCAGTTCAATTTTGATTTTGAACACTCATGAGTGAAAGAATGTCAGCAAATATGAGGGGGGGCCGGACGCTTTGCTGACACACAACAATTCACTCAATACGCAAGGATACTATAATGGTGTCGTACTGAAGATAACTGAACATAACATCACCCATTAGTGCACAACTTCCTTGTTTGCATGCACATTTGTTATAAAATAGATAACACAGTACACTTCTCCTCCCTATCCAGGCAGCCTTTTCTATGTCAAGTTGTATGCCATCCCCATTTCGTGGCGGCAGAAGGGTGACTTCATCTCTGGTAGAGCCTTTGCAAACGTTGCAGGTAACATCTCCGTACGGCAGTATACCAGCACTACTTCCCCACTTGCAACACTCTCCCGGTGCTTTACATCAACATGCTTCGTTCTTGATGCATATATGGGATATTTGCCTAGGTTCATCGCTCCTCGCGAGTACACCCAGATCTTAATTTTTGAGTTGTTGATGTCCATGCCTCCGCGCATTTGGTTAAGCATTTGGCTTCTCGAACTGCACAGGGCTTCTCCGCTTCCACGGATGTAGCCACTCTTCACTTCATGCCCTTATCAGCCTTGGCTTGGCGTAATCCTTATTCCTAACTTGTCATCACCTCGACGAATATGGATATTATCAGGACGCCGCTCAGAAAAGCTGTAGATAGGTGTTGAAGTCAACAAAGCGCCCGGCCGTATTGTCCGGCGCTCCTATCGGATTAATTCCATTTAAGTCCGATCAAGCATTGTTCGTCGAAGAGCACGGTTGTTATCAGCTAGGTTAAGAAGGATATCTCAAACGGATTACGACGTTTCTGGGCATGGCGTCTTGATAATAGAGATGTCATGTTGTCGCAGTCATGATACATAGAGAGAATTCTAGATAAGCAAGGATTGGAGGTAGTCAGATCGAGAGCCATTCCAATAGCAGTAGGCGGGAAGATGATGAAGTGGACATACTGGAGGATCCATCGCCTTATAGGGCACCGGTCGGCAAATTGAATAACTTGGAATTTAGTACCCGACCAGACTTAGGATATGCCCTAAGCGTACTGTCCAGGTTTATGGGCAAGCCTAACAAGATGGCAATGGGAATGCCAATAAGGTCAATGGTACGGAGGAGAAGGTTGCGTATGCTATAGTGAAAGCGTTCGGGGGATGCCTTGTTAAGGGACAACGTATAGCGTATTGGACTTATGATGGATGATGGAATTACGTGGACGCTGATATGTGGCGATATCTGTGGAGTGTCGAAGTAAATATGTCATGAGCAGCAGACGTTAATTGTTCCTGTAAATTTTACCTACCAACGTTTGCAAATTTAACCTACCATATAATAAAGATTGTCCTGTCCTGGTTCATGGATAGAACCCCGTAAGTCTCACACTTGTCTCGCACAACAAAGGCATTGTACATTTAATAATCGGCAAAATTTTGGTTTCTGATTTGGCGGTAATTATATTATTTAGCTGAAGAGCAACTTTCATTTCGTTTGACCACTTCATTTCGTTTCACCACATGAAAGTGTGCCCACATTAGCAACTGAAATGAAAAAGTGGCAAATGTTCGAAAACTTATTGAATACTAAAAGGGTAAATGCGTAAGCAATTGCACCAGCAGTTTAACATTTAAAAGCCCGCACCATAATGATAGCCCGCACCATAACTGTTCTGACGGAAAATAATTTTTTCAGCTGAAGAGCAATGATAAAGGCCAATTTAAATTCGATTTCCGCAAGAAAGTGCCCAGATTGAGTATAAGCAACTGAATGCAATTCAATAAAAAAAGCAATTCAAAAAGTGGCAAAATGTCAAAATAATTTCAACACGATTCAAAGCAAAAAGGGTAAATACTTAAGGAATTGCACAAGCATCAAAATATTTCACAGCCGGCATCATAATGATTTCTGTTCTGACAAGAATTATAATATTCAATTGAATACAACATAAAGGGCAGTTTCCCATCTTTTTACCCCATACAAAGCCAGTGGCACCCTGAGATCATCAAACCCGGCCTCCAAGCGCGGCACGCACCCGCCATTGGTTAAAGCAGTTGCCGGCTGATGGCACCCCGGGGGAATGCCGGGTAAATTTTCAGCTGAAGAGCAATAATGAGGGCCAGTTCAATTTTGATTTTGAACACTCATGAGTGAAAGAATGTCAGCAAATATGAGGGGGGGGCCGGACGCTTTGCTGACACACAACAATTCACTCAATACGCAAGGATACTATAATGGTGTCGTACTGAAGATAACTGAACATAACATCACCCATTAGTGCACAACTTCCTTTGTTTGCATGCACATTTGTTATAAAATAGATAACACAGTACACTTCTCCTCCCTATCCAGGCAGCCTTTTCTATGTCAAGTTGTATGCCATCCCCATTTCGTGGCGGCAGAAGGGTGACTTCATCTCTGGTAGAGCCTTTGCAAACGTTGCAGGTAACATCTCCGTACGGCAGTATACCAGCACTACTTCCCCACTTGCAACACTCTCCCGGTGCTTTACATCAACATGCTTCGTTCTTGATGCATATATGGGATATTTGCCTAGGTTCATCGCTCCTCGCGAGTACACCCAGATCTTAATTTTTGAGTTGTTGATGTCCATGCCTCCGCGCATTTGGTTAAGCATTTGGCTTCTCGAACTGCACAGGGCTTCTCCGCTTCCACGGATGTAGCCACTCTTCACTTCATGCCCTTATCAGCCTTGGCTTGGCGTAATCCTTATTCCTAACTTGTCATCACCTCGACGAATATGGATATTATCAGGACGCCGCTCAGAAAAGCTGTAGATAGGTGTTGAAGTCAACAAAGCGCCCGGCCGTATTGTCCGGCGCTCCTATCGGATTAATTCCATTTAAGTCCGATCAAGCATTGTTCGTCGAAGAGCACGGTTGTTATCAGCTAGGTTAAGAAGGATATCTCAAACGGATTACGACGTTTCTGGGCATGGCGTCTTGATAATAGAGATGTCATGTTGTCGCAGTCATGATACATAGAGAGAATTCTAGATAAGCAAGGATTGGAGGTAGTCAGATCGAGAGCCATTCCAATAGCAGTAGGCGGGAAGATGATGAAGTGGACATACTGGAGGATCCATCGCCTTATAGGGCACCGGTCGGCAAATTGAATAACATGGAATTTAGTACCCGACCAGACTTAGGATATGCCCTAAGCGTACTGTCCAGGTTTATGGGCAAGCCTAACAAGATGGCAATGGGAATGCCAATAAGGTCAATGGTACGGAGGAGAAGGTTGCATATGCTATAGTGAAAGCGTTCGGGGGATGCCTTGTTAAGGGACAACGTATAGCGTATTGGACTTATGATGGATGATGGAATTACGTGGACGCTGATATGTGGCGATATCTGTGGAGTGTCGAAGTAAATATGTCATGAGCAGCAGACGTTAATTGTTCCTGTAAATTTTACCTACCAACGTTTGCAAATTTAACCTACCATATAATAAAGATTGTCCTGTCCTGGTTCATGGATAGAACCCCGTAAGTCTCACACTTGTCTCGCACAACAAAGGCATTGTACATTTAATAATCGGCAAAATTTTGGTTTCTGATTTGGCGGTAATTATATTATTTAGCTGAAGAGCAACTTTCATTTCGTTTGACCACTTCATTTCGTTTCACCACATGAAAGTGTGCCCACATTAGCAACTGAAATGAAAAAGTGGCAAATGTTCGAAAACTTATTGAATACTAAAAGGGTAAATGCGTAAGCAATTGCACCAGCAGTTTAACATTTAAAAGCCCGCACCATAATGATAGCCCGCACCATAACTGTTCTGACGGAAAATAATTTTTTCAGCTGAAGAGCAATGATAAAGGCCAATTTAAATTCGATTTCCGCAAGAAAGTGCCCAGATTGAGTATAAGCAACTGAATGCAATTCAATAAAAAAAGCAATTCAAAAAGTGGCAAAATGTCAAAATAATTTCAACACGATTCAAAGCAAAAAGGGTAAATACTTAAGGAATTGCACAAGCATCAAAATATTTCACAGCCGGCATCATAATGATTTCTGTTCTGACAAGAATTATAATATTCAATTGAATACAACATAAAGGGCAGTTTCCCATCTTTTTACCCCATACAAAGCCAGTGGCACCCTGAGATCATCAAACCCGGCCTCCAAGCGCGGCACGCACCCGCCATTGGTTAAAGCAGTTGCCGGCTGATGGCACCCCGGGGGAATGCCGGGTAAATTTTCAGCTGAAGAGCAATAATGAGGGCCAGTTCAATTTTGATTTTGAACACTCATGAGTGAAAGAATGTCAGCAAATATGAGGGGGGGCCGGACGCTTTGCTGACACACAACAATTCACTCAATACGCAAGGATACTATAATGGTGTCGTACTGAAGATAACTGAACATAACATCACCCATTAGTGCACAACTTCCTTTGTTTGCATGCACATTTGTTATAAAATAGATAACACAGTACACTTCTCCTCCCTATCCAGGCAGCCTTTTCTATGTCAAGTTGTATGCCATCCCCATTTCGTGGCGGCAGAAGGGTGACTTCATCTCTGGTAGAGCCTTTGCAAACGTTGCAGGTAACATCTCCGTACGGCAGTATACCAGCACTACTTCCCCACTTGCAACACTCTCCCGGTGCTTTACATCAACATGCTTCGTTCTTGATGCATATATGGGATATTTGCCTAGGTTCATCGCTCCTCGCGAGTACACCCAGATCTTAATTTTTGAGTTGTTGATGTCCATGCCTCCGCGCATTTGGTTAAGCATTTGGCTTCTCGAACTGCACAGGGCTTCTCCGCTTCCACGGATGTAGCCACTCTTCACTTCATGCCCTTATCAGCCTTGGCTTGGCGTAATCCTTATTCCTAACTTGTCATCACCTCGACGAATATGGATATTATCAGGACGCCGCTCAGAAAAGCTGTAGATAGGTGTTGAAGTCAACAAAGCGCCCGGCCGTATTGTCCGGCGCTCCTATCGGATTAATTCCATTTAAGTCCGATCAAGCATTGTTCGTCGAAGAGCACGGTTGTTATCAGCTAGGTTAAGAAGGATATCTCAAACGGATTACGACGTTTCTGGGCATGGCGTCTTGATAATAGAGATGTCATGTTGTCGCAGTCATGATACATAGAGAGAATTCTAGATAAGCAAGGATTGGAGGTAGTCAGATCGAGAGCCATTCCAATAGCAGTAGGCGGGAAGATGATGAAGTGGACATACTGGAGGATCCATCGCCTTATAGGGCACCGGTCGGCAAATTGAATAACTTGGAATTTAGTACCCGACCAGACTTAGGATATGCCCTAAGCGTACTGTCCAGGTTTATGGGCAAGCCTAACAAGATGGCAATGGGAATGCCAATAAGGTCAATGGTACGGAGGAGAAGGTTGCGTATGCTATAGTGAAAGCGTTCGGGGGATGCCTTGTTAAGGGACAACGTATAGCGTATTGGACTTATGATGGATGATGGAATTACGTGGACGCTGATATGTGGCGATATCTGTGGAGTGTCGAAGTAAATATGTCATGAGCAGCAGACGTTAATTGTTCCTGTAAATTTTACCTACCAACGTTTGCAAATTTAACCTACCATATAATAAAGATTGTCCTGTCCTGGTTCATGGATAGAACCCCGTAAGTCTCACACTTGTCTCGCACAACAAAGGCATTGTACATTTAATAATCGGCAAAATTTTGGTTTCTGATTTGGCGGTAATTATATTATTTAGCTGAAGAGCAACTTTCATTTCGTTTGACCACTTCATTTCGTTTCACCACATGAAAGTGTGCCCACATTAGCAACTGAAATGAAAAAGTGGCAAATGTTCGAAAACTTATTGAATACTAAAAGGGTAAATGCGTAAGCAATTGCACCAGCAGTTTAACATTTAAAAGCCCGCACCATAATGATAGCCCGCACCATAACTGTTCTGACGGAAAATAATTTTTTCAGCTGAAGAGCAATGATAAAGGCCAATTTAAATTCGATTTCCGCAAGAAAGTGCCCAGATTGAGTATAAGCAACTGAATGCAATTCAATAAAAAAAGCAATTCAAAAAGTGGCAAAATGTCAAAATAATTTCAACACGATTCAAAGCAAAAAGGGTAAATACTTAAGGAATTGCACAAGCATCAAAATATTTCTCAGCCGGCATCATAATGATTTCTGTTCTGACAAGAATTATAATATTCAATTGAATACAACATAAAGGGCAGTTTCCCATCTTTTTACCCCATACAAAGCCAGTGGCACCCTGAGATCATCAAACCCGGCCTCCAAGCGCGGCACGCACCCGCCATTGGTTAAAGCAGTTGCCGGCTGATGGCACCCCGGG
Organism: Volvox africanus; assembly: GCA_030268105.1. NCBI lineage: Eukaryota > Viridiplantae > Chlorophyta > Chlorophyceae > Chlamydomonadales > Volvocaceae > Volvox > Volvox africanus. The sequence goes on from BSDZ01000079.1 coordinate 13,102, forward strand.
GGAATGCCGGGTAAATTTTCAGCTGAAGAGCAATAATGAGGGCCAGTTCAATTTTGATTTTGAACACTCATGAGTGAAAGAATGTCAGCAAATATGAGGGGGGGCCGGACGCTTTGCTGACACACAACAATTCACTCAATACGCAAGGATACTATAATGGTGTCGTACTGAAGATAACTGAACATAACATCACCCATTAGTGCACAACTTCCTTTGTTTGCATGCACATTTGTTATAAAATAGATAACACAGTACACTTCTCCTCCCTATCCAGGCAGCCTTTTCTATGTCAAGTTGTATGCCATCCCCATTTCGTGGCGGCAGAAGGGTGACTTCATCTCTGGTAGAGCCTTTGCAAACGTTGCAGGTAACATCTCCGTACGGCAGTATACCAGCACTACTTCCCCACTTGCAACACTCTCCCGGTGCTTTACATCAACATGCTTCGTTCTTGATGCATATATGGGATATTTGCCTAGGTTCATCGCTCCTCGCGAGTACACCCAGATCTTAATTTTTGAGTTGTTGATGTCCATGCCTCCGCGCATTTGGTTAAGCATTTGGCTTCTCGAACTGCACAGGGCTTCTCCGCTTCCACGGATGTAGCCACTCTTCACTTCATGCCCTTATCAGCCTTGGCTTGGCGTAATCCTTATTCCTAACTTGTCATCACCTCGACGAATATGGATATTATCAGGACGCCGCTCAGAAAAGCTGTAGATAGGTGTTGAAGTCAACAAAGCGCCCGGCCGTATTGTCCGGCGCTCCTATCGGATTAATTCCATTTAAGTCCGATCAAGCATTGTTCGTCGAAGAGCACGGTTGTTATCAGCTAGGTTAAGAAGGATATCTCAAACGGATTACGACGTTTCTGGGCATGGCGTCTTGATAATAGAGATGTCATGTTGTCGCAGTCATGATACATAGAGAGAATTCTAGATAAGCAAGGATTGGAGGTAGTCAGATCGAGAGCCATTCCAATAGCAGTAGGCGGGAAGATGATGAAGTGGACATACTGGAGGATCCATCGCCTTATAGGGCACCGGTCGGCAAATTGAATAACTTGGAATTTAGTACCCGACCAGACTTAGGATATGCCCTAAGCGTACTGTCCAGGTTTATGGGCAAGCCTAACAAGATGGCAATGGGAATGCCAATAAGGTCAATGGTACGGAGGAGAAGGTTGCGTATGCTATAGTGAAAGCGTTCGGGGGATGCCTTGTTAAGGGACAACGTATAGCGTATTGGACTTATGATGGATGATGGAATTACGTGGACGCTGATATGTGGCGATATCTGTGGAGTGTCGAAGTAAATATGTCATGAGCAGCAGACGTTAATTGTTCCTGTAAATTTTACCTACCAACGTTTGCAAATTTAACCTACCATATAATAAAGATTGTCCTGTCCTGGTTCATGGATAGAACCCCGTAAGTCTCACACTTGTCTCGCACAACAAAGGCATTGTACATTTAATAATCGGCAAAATTTTGGTTTCTGATTTGGCGGTAATTATATTATTTAGCTGAAGAGCAACTTTCATTTCGTTTGACCACTTCATTTCGTTTCACCACATGAAAGTGTGCCCACATTAGCAACTGAAATGAAAAAGTGGCAAATGTTCGAAAACTTATTGAATACTAAAAGGGTAAATGCGTAAGCAATTGCACCAGCAGTTTAACATTTAAAAGCCCGCACCATAATGATAGCCCGCACCATAACTGTTCTGACGGAAAATAATTTTTTCAGCTGAAGAGCAATGATAAAGGCCAATTTAAATTCGATTTCCGCAAGAAAGTGCCCAGATTGAGTATAAGCAACTGAATGCAATTCAATAAAAAAAGCAATTCAAAAAGTGGCAAAATGTCAAAATAATTTCAACACGATTCAAAGCAAAAAGGGTAAATACTTAAGGAATTGCACAAGCATCAAAATATTTCTCAGCCGGCATCATAATGATTTCTGTTCTGACAAGAATTATAATATTCAATTGAATACAACATAAAGGGCAGTTTCCCATCTTTTTACCCCATACAAAGCCAGTGGCACCCTGAGATCATCAAACCCGGCCTCCAAGCGCGGCACGCACCCGCCATTGGTTAAAGCAGTTGCCGGCTGATGGCACCCCGGGGGAATGCCGGGTAAATTTTCAGCTGAAGAGCAATAATGAGGGCCAGTTCAATTTTGATTTTGAACACTCATGAGTGAAAGAATGTCAGCAAATATGAGGGGGGGCCGGACGCTTTGCTGACACACAACAATTCACTCAATACGCAAGGATACTATAATGGTGTCGTACTGAAGATAACTGAACATAACATCACCCATTAGTGCACAACTTCCTTTGTTTGCATGCACATTTGTTATAAAATAGATAACACAGTACACTTCTCCTCCCTATCCAGGCAGCCTTTTCTATGTCAAGTTGTATGCCATCCCCATTTCGTGGCGGCAGAAGGGTGACTTCATCTCTGGTAGAGCCTTTGCAAACGTTGCAGGTAACATCTCCGTACGGCAGTATACCAGCACTACTTCCCCACTTGCAACACTCTCCCGGTGCTTTACATCAACATGCTTCGTTCTTGATGCATATATGGGATATTTGCCTAGGTTCATCGCTCCTCGCGAGTACACCCAGATCTTAATTTTTGAGTTGTTGATGTCCATGCCTCCGCGCATTTGGTTAAGCATTTGGCTTCTCGAACTGCACAGGGCTTCTCCGCTTCCACGGATGTAGCCACTCTTCACTTCATGCCCTTATCAGCCTTGGCTTGGCGTAATCCTTATTCCTAACTTGTCATCACCTCGACGAATATGGATATTATCAGGACGCCGCTCAGAAAAGCTGTAGATAGGTGTTGAAGTCAACAAAGCGCCCGGCCGTATTGTCCGGCGCTCCTATCGGATTAATTCCATTTAAGTCCGATCAAGCATTGTTCGTCGAAGAGCACGGTTGTTATCAGCTAGGTTAAGAAGGATATCTCAAACGGATTACGACGTTTCTGGGCATGGCGTCTTGATAATAGAGATGTCATGTTGTCGCAGTCATGATACATAGAGAGAATTCTAGATAAGCAAGGATTGTTGGAATGTGAGCAACACTCATATACGAAAGAATGTCAGAGCAAGTAATACGGCCCACGAGGGGCCGGGCGCTTTGCTGATTTCAACAAGGATTGGAGGTAGTCAGATCGAGAGCCATTCCAATAGCAGTAGGCGGGAAGATGATGAAGTGGACATACTGGAGGATCCATCGCCATATAGGGCACTGGTCGGCAAATTGAATAACTTGGAATTTAGTACCCGACCAGACTTAGGATATGCCCTAAGCGTACTGTCCAGGTTTATGGGCAAGCCTAACAAGATGGCAATGGGAATGCCAATAAGGTCCATGGTACGGAGGAGATGGTTGCGTATGCTATAGTGAAAGCGTTCGGGGGATGCCTTGTTAAGGGACAACGTATAGCGTATTGGACTTATGATGGATGATGGAATTACGTGGACGCTGATATGTGGCGATATCTGTGGAGTGTCGAAGTAAATATGTCATGAGCAGCAGACGTTAATTGTTCCTGTAAATTTTACCTACCAACGTTTGCAAATTTAACCTACCATATAATAAAGATTGTCCTGTCCTGGTTCATGGATAGAACCCCGTAAGTCTCACACTTGTCTCGCACAACAAAGGCATTGTACATTTAATAATCGGCAAAATTTTGGTTTCTGATTTGGCGGTAATTATATTATTTAGCTGAAGAGCAACTTTCATTTCGTTTGACCACTTCATTTCGTTTCACCACATGAAAGTGTGCCCACATTAGCAACTGAAATGAAAAAGTGGCAAATGTTCGAAAACTTATTGAATACTAAAAGGGTAAATGCGTAAGCAATTGCACCAGCAGTTTAACATTTAAAAGCCCGCACCATAATGATAGCCCGCACCATAACTGTTCTGACGGAAAATAATTTTTTCAGCTGAAGAGCAATGATAAAGGCCAATTTAAATTCGATTTCCGCAAGAAAGTGCCCAGATTGAGTATAAGCAACTGAATGCAATTCAATAAAAAAAGCAATTCAAAAAGTGGCAAAATGTCAAAATAATTTCAACACGATTCAAAGCAAAAAGGGTAAATACTTAAGGAATTGCACAAGCATTAAAATATTTCACAGCCGGCATCATAATGATTTCTGTTCTGACAAGAATTATAATATTCAATTGAATACAACATAAAGGGCAGTTTCCCATCTTTTTACCCCATACAAAGCCAGTGGCACCCTGAGATCATCAAACCCGGCCTCCAAGCGCGGCACGCACCCGCCATTGGTTAAAGCAGTTGCCGGCTGATGGCACCCCGGGGGAATGCCGGGTAAATTTTCAGCTGAAGAGCAATAATGAGGGCCAGTTCAATTTTGATTTTGAACACTCATGAGTGAAAGAATGTCAGCAAATATGAGGGGGGGCCGGACGCTTTGCTGACACACAACAATTCACTCAATACGCAAGGATACTATAATGGTGTCGTACTGAAGATAACTGAACATAACATCACCCATTAGTGCACAACTTCCTTTGTTTGCATGCACATTTGTTTTAAAATAGATAACACAGTACACTTCTCCTCCCTATCCAGGCAGCCTTTTCTATGTCAAGTTGTATGCCATCCCCATTTCGTGGCGGCAGAAGGGTGACTTCATCTCTGGTAGAGCCTTTGCAAACGTTGCAGGTAACATCTCCGTACGGCAGTATACCAGCACTACTTCCCCACTTGCAACACTCTCCCGGTGCTTTACATCAACATGCTTCGTTCTTGATGCATATATGGGATATTTGCCTAGGTTCATCGCTCCTCGCGAGTACACCCAGATCTTAATTTTTGAGTTGTTGATGTCCATGCCTCCGCGCATTTGGTTAAGCATTTGGCTTCTCGAACTGCACAGGGCTTCTCCGCTTCCACGGATGTAGCCACTCTTCACTTCATGCCCTTATCAGCCTTGGCTTGGCGTAATCCTTATTCCTAACTTGTCATCACCTCGACGAATATGGATATTATCAGGACGCCGCTCAGAAAAGCTGTAGATAGGTGTTGAAGTCAACAAAGCGCCCGGCCGTATTGTCCGGCGCTCCTATCGGATTAATTCCATTTAAGTCCGATCAAGCATTGTTCGTCGAAGAGCACGGTTGTTATCAGCTAGGTTAAGAAGGATATCTCAAACGGATTACGACGTTTCTGGGCATGGCGTCTTGATAATAGAGATGTCATGTTGTCGCAGTCATGATACATAGAGAGAATTCTAGATAAGCAAGGATTGGAGGTAGTCAGATCGAGAGCCATTCCAATAGCAGTAGGCGGGAAGATGATGAAGTGGACATACTGGAGGATCCATCGCCTTATAGGGCACCGGTCGGCAAATTGAATAACTTGGAATTTAGTACCCGACCAGACTTAGGATATGCCCTAAGCGTACTGTCCAGGTTTATGGGCAAGCCTAACAAGATGGCAATGGGAATGCCAATAAGGTCAATGGTACGGAGGAGAAGGTTGCGTATGCTATAGTGAAAGCGTTCGGGGGATGCCTTGTTAAGGGACAACGTATAGCGTATTGGACTTATGATGGATGATGGAATTACGTGGACGCTGATATGTGGCGATATCTGTGGAGTGTCGAAGTAAATATGTCATGAGCAGCAGACGTTAATTGTTCCTGTAAATTTTACCTACCAACGTTTGCAAATTTAACCTACCATATAATAAAGATTGTCCTGTCCTGGTTCATGGATAGAACCCCGTAAGTCTCACACTTGTCTCGCACAACAAAGGCATTGTACATTTAATAATCGGCAAAATTTTGGTTTCTGATTTGGCGGTAATTATATTATTTAGCTGAAGAGCAACTTTCATTTCGTTTGACCACTTCATTTCGTTTCACCACATGAAAGTGTGCCCACATTAGCAACTGAAATGAAAAAGTGGCAAATGTTCGAAAACTTATTGAATACTAAAAGGGTAAATGCGTAAGCAATTGCACCAGCAGTTTAACATTTAAAAGCCCGCACCATAATGATAGCCCGCACCATAACTGTTCTGACGGAAAATAATTTTTTCAGCTGAAGAGCAATGATAAAGGCCAATTTAAATTCGATTTCCGCAAGAAAGTGCCCAGATTGAGTATAAGCAACTGAATGCAATTCAATAAAAAAAGCAATTCAAAAAGTGGCAAAATGTCAAAATAATTTCAACACGATTCAAAGCAAAAAGGGTAAATACTTAAGGAATTGCACAAGCATCAAAATATTTCTCAGCCGGCATCATAATGATTTCTGTTCTGACAAGAATTATAATATTCAATTGAATACAACATAAAGGGCAGTTTCCCATCTTTTTACCCCATACAAAGCCAGTGGCACCCTGAGATCATCAAACCCGGCCTCCAAGCGCGGCACGCACCCGCCATTGGTTAAAGCAGTTGCCGGCTGATGGCACCCCGGGGGAATGCCGGGTAAATTTTCAGCTGAAGAGCAATAATGAGGGCCAGTTCAATTTTGATTTTGAACACTCATGAGTGAAAGAATGTCAGCAAATATGAGGGGGGGCCGGACGCTTTGCTGACACACAACAATTCACTCAATACGCAAGGATACTATAATGGTGTCGTACTGAAGATAACTGAACATAACATCACCCATTAGTGCACAACTTCCTTTGTTTGCATGCACATTTGTTATAAAATAGATAACACAGTACACTTCTCCTCCCTATCCAGGCAGCCTTTTCTATGTCAAGTTGTATGCCATCCCCATTTCGTGGCGGCAGAAGGGTGACTTCATCTCTGGTAGAGCCTTTGCAAACGTTGCAGGTAACATCTCCGTACGGCAGTATACCAGCACTACTTCCCCACTTGCAACACTCTCCCGGTGCTTTACATCAACATGCTTCGTTCTTGATGCATATATGGGATATTTGCCTAGGTTCATCGCTCCTCGCGAGTACACCCAGATCTTAATTTTTGAGTTGTTGATGTCCATGCCTCCGCGCATTTGGTTAAGCATTTGGCTTCTCGAACTGCACAGGGCTTCTCCGCTTCCACGGATGTAGCCACTCTTCACTTCATGCCCTTATCAGCCTTGGCTTGGCGTAATCCTTATTCCTAACTTGTCATCACCTCGACGAATATGGATATTATCAGGACGCCGCTCAGAAAAGCTGTAGATAGGTGTTGAAGTCAACAAAGCGCCCGGCCGTATTGTCCGGCGCTCCTATCGGATTAATTCCATTTAAGTCCGATCAAGCATTGTTCGTCGAAGAGCACGGTTGTTATCAGCTAGGTTAAGAAGGATATCTCAAACGGATTACGACGTTTCTGGGCATGGCGTCTTGATAATAGAGATGTCATGTTGTCGCAGTCATGATACATAGAGAGAATTCTAGATAAGCAAGGATTGTTGGAATGTGAGCAACACTCATATACGAAAGAATGTCAGAGCAAGTAATACGGCCCACGAGGGGCCGGGCGCTTTGCTGATTTCAACAAGGATTGGAGGTAGTCAGATCGAGAGCCATTCCAATAGCAGTAGGCGGGAAGATGATGAAGTGGACATACTGGAGGATCCATCGCCATATAGGGCACTGGTCGGCAAATTGAATAACTTGGAATTTAGTACCCGACCAGACTTAGGATATGCCCTAAGCGTACTGTCCAGGTTTATGGGCAAGCCTAACAAGATGGCAATGGGAATGCCAATAAGGTCCATGGTACGGAGGAGATGGTTGCGTATGCTATAGTGAAAGCGTTCGGGGGATGCCTTGTTAAGGGACAACGTATAGCGTATTGGACTTATGATGGATGATGGAATTACGTGGACGCTGATATGTGGCGATATCTGTGGAGTGTCGAAGTAAATATGTCATGAGCAGCAGACGTTAATTGTTCCTGTAAATTTTACCTACCAACGTTTGCAAATTTAACCTACCATATAATAAAGATTGTCCTGTCCTGGTTCATGGATAGAACCCCGTAAGTCTCACACTTGTCTCGCACAACAAAGGCATTGTACATTTAATAATCGGCAAAATTTTGGTTTCTGATTTGGCGGTAATTATATTATTTAGCTGAAGAGCAACTTTCATTTCGTTTGACCACTTCATTTCGTTTCACCACATGAAAGTGTGCCCACATTAGCAACTGAAATGAAAAAGTGGCAAATGTTCGAAAACTTATTGAATACTAAAAGGGTAAATGCGTAAGCAATTGCACCAGCAGTTTAACATTTAAAAGCCCGCACCATAATGATAGCCCGCACTATAACTGTTCTGACGGAAAATAATTTTTTCAGCTGAAGAGCAATGATAAAGGCCAATTTAAATTCGATTTCCGCAAGAAAGTGCCCAGATTGAGTATAAGCAACTGAATGCAATTCAATAAAAAAAGCAATTCAAAAAGTGGCAAAATGTCAAAATAATTTCAACACGATTCAAAGCAAAAAGGGTAAATACTTAAGGAATTGCACAAGCATTAAAATATTTCACAGCCGGCATCATAATGATTTCTGTTCTGACAAGAATTATAATATTCAATTGAATACAACATAAAGGGCAGTTTCCCATCTTTTTACCCCATACAAAGCCAGTGGCACCCTGAGATCATCAAACCCGGCCTCCAAGCGCGGCACGCACCCGCCATTGGTTAAAGCAGTTGCCGGCTGATGGCACCCCGGGGGAATGCCGGGTAAATTTTCAGCTGAAGAGCAATAATGAGGGCCAGTTCAATTTTGATTTTGAACACTCATGAGTGAAAGAATGTCAGCAAATATGAGGGGGGGCCGGACGCTTTGCTGACACACAACAATTCACTCAATACGCAAGGATACTATAATGGTGTCGTACTGAAGATAACTGAACATAACATCACCCATTAGTGCACAACTTCCTTTGTTTGCATGCACATTTGTTATAAAATAGATAACACAGTACACTTCTCCTCCCTATCCAGGCAGCCTTTTCTATGTCAAGTTGTATGCCATCCCCATTTCGTGGCGGCAGAAGGGTGACTTCATCTCTGGTAGAGCCTTTGCAAACGTTGCAGGTAACATCTCCGTACGGCAGTATACCAGCACTACTTCCCCACTTGCAACACTCTCCCGGTGCTTTACATCAACATGCTTCGTTCTTGATGCATATATGGGATATTTGCCTAGGTTCATCGCTCCTCGCGAGTACACCCAGATCTTAATTTTTGAGTTGTTGATGTCCATGCCTCCGCGCATTTGGTTAAGCATTTGGCTTCTCGAACTGCACAGGGCTTCTCCGCTTCCACGGATGTAGCCACTCTTCACTTCATGCCCTTATCAGCCTTGGCTTGGCGTAAACCTTATTCCTAACTTGTCATCACCTCGACGAATATGGATATTATCAGGACGCCGCTCAGAAAAGCTGTAGATAGGTGTTGAAGTCAACAAAGCGCCCGGCCGTATTGTCCGGCGCTCCTATCGGATTAATTCCATTTAAGTCCGATCAAGCATTGTTCGTCGAAGAGCACGGTTGTTATCAGCTAGGTTAAGAAGGATATCTCAAACGGATTACGACGTTTCTGGGCATGGCGTCTTGATAATAGAGATGTCATGTTGTCGCAGTCATGATACATAGAGAGAATTCTAGATAAGCAAGGATTGGAGGTAGTCAGATCGAGAGCCATTCCAATAGCAGTAGGCGGGAAGATGATGAAGTGGACATACTGGAGGATCCATCGCCATATAGGGCACTGGTCGGCAAATTGAATAACTTGGAATTTAGTACCCGACCAGACTTAGGATATGCCCTAAGCGTACTGTCCAGGTTTATGGGCAAGCCTAACAAGATGGCAATGGGAATGCCAATAAGGTCCATGGTACGGAGGAGATGGTTGCGTATGCTATAGTGAAAGCGTTCGGGGGATGCCTTGTTAAGGGACAACGTATAGCGTATTGGACTTATGATGGATGATGGAATTACGTGGACGCTGATATGTGGCGATATCTGTGGAGTGTCGAAGTAAATATGTCATGAGCAGCAGACGTTAATTGTTCCTGTAAATTTTACCTACCAACGTTTGCAAATTTAACCTACCATATAATAAAGATTGTCCTGTCCTGGTTCATGGATAGAACCCCGTAAGTCTCACACTTGTCTCGCACAACAAAGGCATTGTACATTTAATAATCGGCAAAATTTTGGTTTCTGATTTGGCGGTAATTATATTATTTAGCTGAAGAGCAACTTTCATTTCGTTTGACCACTTCATTTCGTTTCACCACATGAAAGTGTGCCCACATTAGCAACTGAAATGAAAAAGTGGCAAATGTTCGAAAACTTATTGAATACTAAAAGGGTAAATGCGTAAGCAATTGCACCAGCAGTTTAACATTTAAAAGCCCGCACCATAATGATAGCCCGCACTATAACTGTTCTGACGGAAAATAATTTTTTCAGCTGAAGAGCAATGATAAAGGCCAATTTAAATTCGATTTCCGCAAGAAAGTGCCCAGATTGAGTATAAGCAACTGAATGCAATTCAATAAAAAAAGCAATTCAAAAAGTGGCAAAATGTCAAAATAATTTCAACACGATTCAAAGCAAAAAGGGTAAATACTTAAGGAATTGCACAAGCATTAAAATATTTCACAGCCGGCATCATAATGATTTCTGTTCTGACAAGAATTATAATATTCAATTGAATACAACATAAAGGGCAGTTTCCCATCTTTTTACCCCATACAAAGCCAGTGGCACCCTGAGATCATCAAACCCGGCCTCCAAGCGCGGCACGCACCCGCCATTGGTTAAAGCAGTTGCCGGCTGATGGCACCCCGGGGGAATGCCGGGTAAATTTTCAGCTGAAGAGCAATAATGAGGGCCAGTTCAATTTTGATTTTGAACACTCATGAGTGAAAGAATGTCAGCAAATATGAGGGGGGGCCGGACGCTTTGCTGACACACAACAATTCACTCAATACGCAAGGATACTATAATGGTGTCGTACTGAAGATAACTGAACATAACATCACCCATTAGTGCACAACTTCCTTTGTTTGCATGCACATTTGTTATAAAATAGATAACACAGTACACTTCTCCTCCCTATCCAGGCAGCCTTTTCTATGTCAAGTTGTATGCCATCCCCATTTCGTGGCGGCAGAAGGGTGACTTCATCTCTGGTAGAGCCTTTGCAAACGTTGCAGGTAACATCTCCGTACGGCAGTATACCAGCACTACTTCCCCACTTGCAACACTCTCCCGGTGCTTTACATCAACATGCTTCGTTCTTGATGCATATATGGGATATTTGCCTAGGTTCATCGCTCCTCGCGAGTACACCCAGATCTTAATTTTTGAGTTGTTGATGTCCATGCCTCCGCGCATTTGGTTAAGCATTTGGCTTCTCGAACTGCACAGGGCTTCTCCGCTTCCACGGATGTAGCCACTCTTCACTTCATGCCCTTATCAGCCTTGGCTTGGCGTAAACCTTATTCCTAACTTGTCATCACCTCGACGAATATGGATATTATCAGGACGCCGCTCAGAAAAGCTGTAGATAGGTGTTGAAGTCAACAAAGCGCCCGGCCGTATTGTCCGGCGCTCCTATCGGATTAATTCCATTTAAGTCCGATCAAGCATTGTTCGTCGAAGAGCACGGTTGTTATCAGCTAGGTTAAGAAGGATATCTCAAACGGATTACGACGTTTCTGGGCATGGCGTCTTGATAATAGAGATGTCATGTTGTCGCAGTCATGATACATAGAGAGAATTCTAGATAAGCAAGGATTGGAGGTAGTCAGATCGAGAGCCATTCCAATAGCAGTAGGCGGGAAGATGATGAAGTGGACATACTGGAGGATCCATCGCCTTATAGGGCACCGGTCGGCAAATTGAATAACTTGGAATTTAGTACCCGACCAGACTTAGGATATGCCCTAAGCGTACTGTCCAGGTTTATGGGCAAGCCTAACAAGATGGCAATGGGAATGCCAATAAGGTCAATGGTACGGAGGAGAAGGTTGCGTATGCTATAGTGAAAGCGTTCGGGGGATGCCTTGTTAAGGGACAACGTATAGCGTATTGGACTTATGATGGATGATGGAATTACGTGGACGCTGATATGTGGCGATATCTGTGGAGTGTCGAAGTAAATATGTCATGAGCAGCAGACGTTAATTGTTCCTGTAAATTTTACCTACCAACGTTTGCAAATTTAACCTACCATATAATAAAGATTGTCCTGTCCTGGTTCATGGATAGAACCCCGTAAGTCTCACACTTGTCTCGCACAACAAAGGCATTGTACATTTAATAATCGGCAAAATTTTGGTTTCTGATTTGGCGGTAATTATATTATTTAGCTGAAGAGCAACTTTCATTTCGTTTGACCACTTCATTTCGTTTCACCACATGAAAGTGTGCCCACATTAGCAACTGAAATGAAAAAGTGGCAAATGTTCGAAAACTTATTGAATACTAAAAGGGTAAATGCGTAAGCAATTGCACCAGCAGTTTAACATTTAAAAGCCCGCACCATAATGATAGCCCGCACCATAACTGTTCTGACGGAAAATAATTTTTTCAGCTGAAGAGCAATGATAAAGGCCAATTTAAATTCGATTTCCGCAAGAAAGTGCCCAGATTGAGTATAAGCAACTGAATGCAATTCAATAAAAAAAGCAATTCAAAAAGTGGCAAAATGTCAAAATAATTTCAACACGATTCAAAGCAAAAAGGGTAAATACTTAAGGAATTGCACAAGCATCAAAATATTTCACAGCCGGCATCATAATGATTTCTGTTCTGACAAGAATTATAATATTCAATTGAATACAACATAAAGGGCAGTTTCCCATCTTTTTACCCCATACAAAGCCAGTGGCACCCTGAGATCATCAAACCCGGCCTCCAAGCGCGGCACGCACCCGCCATTGGTTAAAGCAGTTGCCGGCTGATGGCACCCCGGGGGAATGCCGGGTAAATTTTCAGCTGAAGAGCAATAATGAGGGCCAGTTCAATTTTGAATTTGAACACTCATGAGTGAAAGAATGTCAGCAAATATGAGGGGGGGCCGGACGCTTTGCTGACACACAACAATTCACTCAATACGCAAGGATACTATAATGGTGTCGTACTGAAGATAACTGAACATAACATCACCCATTAGTGCACAACTTCCTTTGTTTGCATGCACATTTGTTATAAAATAGATAACACAGTACACTTCTCCTCCCTATCCAGGCAGCCTTTTCTATGTCAAGTTGTATGCCATCCCCATTTCGTGGCGGCAGAAGGGTGACTTCATCTCTGGTAGAGCCTTTGCAAACGTTGCAGGTAACATCTCCGTACGGCAGTATACCAGCACTACTTCCCCACTTGCAACACTCTCCCGGTGCTTTACATCAACATGCTTCGTTCTTGATGCATATATGGGATATTTGCCTAGGTTCATCGCTCCTCGCGAGTACACCCAGATCTTAATTTTTGAGTTGTTGATGTCCATGCCTCCGCGCATTTGGTTAAGCATTTGGCTTCTCGAACTGCACAGGGCTTCTCCGCTTCCACGGATGTAGCCACTCTTCACTTCATGCCCTTATCAGCCTTGGCTTGGCGTAATCCTTATTCCTAACTTGTCATCACCTCGACGAATATGGATATTATCAGGACGCCGCTCAGAAAAGCTGTAGATAGGTGTTGAAGTCAACAAAGCGCCCGGCCGTATTGTCCGGCGCTCCTATCGGATTAATTCCATTTAAGTCCGATCAAGCATTGTTCGTCGAAGAGCACGGTTGTTATCAGCTAGGTTAAGAAGGATATCTCAAACGGATTACGACGTTTCTGGGCATGGCGTCTTGATAATAGAGATGTCATGTTGTCGCAGTCATGATACATAGAGAGAATTCTAGATAAGCAAGGATTGGAGGTAGTCAGATCGAGAGCCATTCCAATAGCAGTAGGCGGGAAGATGATGAAGTGGACATACTGGAGGATCCATCGCCTTATAGGGCACCGGTCGGCAAATTGAATAACTTGGAATTTAGTACCCGACCAGACTTAGGATATGCCCTAAGCGTACTGTCCAGGTTTATGGGCAAGCCTAACAAGATGGCAATGGGAATGCCAATAAGGTCAATGGTACGGAGGAGAAGGTTGCATATGCTATAGTGAAAGCGTTCGGGGGATGCCTTGTTAAGGGACAACGTATAGCGTATTGGACTTATGATGGATGATGGAATTACGTGGACGCTGATATGTGGCGATATCTGTGGAGTGTCGAAGTAAATATGTCATGAGCAGCAGACGTTAATTGTTCCTGTAAATTTTACCTACCAACGTTTGCAAATTTAACCTACCATATAATAAAGATTGTCCTGTCCTGGTTCATGGATAGAACCCCGTAAGTCTCACACTTGTCTCGCACAACAAAGGCATTGTACATTTAATAATCGGCAAAATTTTGGTTTCTGATTTGGCGGTTATTATATTATTTAGCTGAAGAGCAACTTTCATTTCGTTTGACCACTTCATTTCGTTTCACCACATGAAAGTGTGCCCACATTAGCAACTGAAATGAAAAAGTGGCAAATGTTCGAAAACTTATTGAATACTAAAAGGGTAAATGCGTAAGCAATTGCACCAGCAGTTTAACATTTAAAAGCCCGCACCATAATGATAGCCCGCACCATAACTGTTCTGACGGAAAATAAATTTTTCAGCTGAAGAGCAATGATAAAGGCCAATTTAAATTCGATTTCCGCAAGAAAGTGCCCAGATTGAGTATAAGCAACTGAATGCAATTCAATAAAAAAAGCAATTCAAAAAGTGGCAAAATGTCAAAATAATTTCAACACGATTCAAAGCAAAAAGGGTAAATACTTAAGGAATTGCACAAGCATTAAAATATTTCACAGCCGGCATCATAATGATTTCTGTTCTGACAAGAATTATAATATTCAATTGAATACAACATAAAGGGCAGTTTCCCATCTTTTTACCCCATACAAAGCCAGTGGCACCCTGAGATCATCAAACCCGGCCTCCAAGCGCGGCACGCACCCGCCATTGGTTAAAGCAGTTGCCGGCTGATGGCACCCCGGGGGAATGCCGGGTAAATTTTCAGCTGAAGAGCAATAATGAGGGCCAGTTCAATTTTGATTTTGAACACTCATGAGTGAAAGAATGTCAGCAAATATGAGGGGGGGCCGGACGCTTTGCTGACACACAACAATTCACTCAATACGCAAGGATACTATAATGGTGTCGTACTGAAGATAACTGAACATAACATCACCCATTAGTGCACAACTTCCTTTGCTTGCATGCACATTTGTTATAAAATAGATAACACAGTACACTTCTCCTCCCTATCCAGGCAGCCTTTTCTATGTCAAGTTGTATGCCATCCCCATTTCGTGGCGGCAGAAGGGTGACTTCATCTCTGGTAGAGCCTTTGCAAACGTTGCAGGTAACATCTCCGTACGGCAGTATACCAGCACTACTTCCCCACTTGCAACACTCTCCCGGTGCTTTACATCAACATGCTTCGTTCTTGATGCATATATGGGATATTTGCCTAGGTTCATCGCTCCTCGCGAGTACACCCAGATCTTAATTTTTGAGTTGTTGATGTCCATGCCTCCGCGCATTTGGTTAAGCATTTGGCTTCTCGAACTGCACAGGGCTTCTCCGCTTCCACGGATGTAGCCACTCTTCACTTCATGCCCTTATCAGCCTTGGCTTGGCGTAAACCTTATTCCTAACTTGTCATCACCTCGACGAATATGGATATTATCAGGACGCCGCTCAGAAAAGCTGTAGATAGGTGTTGAAGTCAACAAAGCGCCCGGCCGTATTGTCCGGCGCTCCTATCGGATTAATTCCATTTAAGTCCGATCAAGCATTGTTCGTCGAAGAGCACGGTTGTTATCAGCTAGGTTAAGAAGGATATCTCAAACGGATTACGACGTTTCTGGGCATGGCGTCTTGATAATAGAGATGTCATGTTGTCGCAGTCATGATACATAGAGAGAATTCTAGATAAGCAAGGATTGGAGGTAGTCAGATCGAGAGCCATTCCAATAGCAGTAGGCGGGAAGATGATGAAGTGGACATACTGGAGGATCCATCGCCTTATAGGGCACCGGTCGGCAAATTGAATAACATGGAATTTAGTACCCGACCAGACTTAGGATATGCCCTAAGCGTACTGTCCAGGTTTATGGGCAAGCCTAACAAGATGGCAATGGGAATGCCAATAAGGTCAATGGTACGGAGGAGAAGGTTGCATATGCTATAGTGAAAGCGTTCGGGGGATGCCTTGTTAAGGGACAACGTATAGCGTATTGGACTTATGATGGATGATGGAATTACGTGGACGCTGATATGTGGCGATATCTGTGGAGTGTCGAAGTAAATATGTCATGAGCAGCAGACGTTAATTGTTCCTGTAAATTTTACCTACCAACGTTTGCAAATTTAACCTACCATATAATAAAGATTGTCCTGTCCTGGTTCATGGATAGAACCCCGTAAGTCTCACACTTGTCTCGCACAACAAAGGCATTGTACATTTAATAATCGGCAAAATTTTGGTTTCTGATTTGGCGGTTATTATATTATTTAGCTGAAGAGCAACTTTCATTTCGTTTGACCACTTCATTTCGTTTCACCACATGAAAGTGTGCCCACATTAGCAACTGAAATGAAAAAGTGGCAAATGTTCGAAAACTTATTGAATACTAAAAGGGTAAATGCGTAAGCAATTGCACCAGCAGTTTAACATTTAAAAGCCCGCACCATAATGATAGCCCGCACCATAACTGTTCTGACGGAAAATAAATTTTTCAGCTGAAGAGCAATGATAAAGGCCAATTTAAATTCGATTTCCGCAAGAAAGTGCCCAGATTGAGTATAAGCAACTGAATGCAATTCAATAAAAAAAGCAATTCAAAAAGTGGCAAAATGTCAAAATAATTTCAACACGATTCAAAGCAAAAAGGGTAAATACTTAAGGAATTGCACAAGCATTAAAATATTTCACAGCCGGCATCATAATGATTTCTGTTCTGACAAGAATTATAATATTCAATTGAATACAACATAAAGGGCAGTTTCCCATCTTTTTACCCCATACAAAGCCAGTGGCACCCTGAGATCATCAAACCCGGCCTCCAAGCGCGGCACGCACCCGCCATTGGTTAAAGCAGTTGCCGGCTGATGGCACCCCGGGGGAATGCCGGGTAAATTTTCAGCTGAAGAGCAATAATGAGGGCCAGTTCAATTTTGATTTTGAACACTCATGAGTGAAAGAATGTCAGCAAATATGAGGGGGGGCCGGACGCTTTGCTGACACACAACAATTCACTCAATACGCAAGGATACTATAATGGTGTCGTACTGAAGATAACTGAACATAACATCACCCATTAGTGCACAACTTCCTTTGCTTGCATGCACATTTGTTATAAAATAGATAACACAGTACACTTCTCCTCCCTATCCAGGCAGCCTTTTCTATGTCAAGTTGTATGCCATCCCCATTTCGTGGCGGCAGAAGGGTGACTTCATCTCTGGTAGAGCCTTTGCAAACGTTGCAGGTAACATCTCCGTACGGCAGTATACCAGCACTACTTCCCCACTTGCAACACTCTCCCGGTGCTTTACATCAACATGCTTCGTTCTTGATGCATATATGGGATATTTGCCTAGGTTCATCGCTCCTCGCGAGTACACCCAGATCTTAATTTTTGAGTTGTTGATGTCCATGCCTCCGCGCATTTGGTTAAGCATTTGGCTTCTCGAACTGCACAGGGCTTCTCCGCTTCCACGGATGTAGCCACTCTTCACTTCATGCCCTTATCAGCCTTGGCTTGGCGTAAACCTTATTCCTAACTTGTCATCACCTCGACGAATATGGATATTATCAGGACGCCGCTCAGAAAAGCTGTAGATAGGTGTTGAAGTCAACAAAGCGCCCGGCCGTATTGTCCGGCGCTCCTATCGGATTAATTCCATTTAAGTCCGATCAAGCATTGTTCGTCGAAGAGCACGGTTGTTATCAGCTAGGTTAAGAAGGATATCTCAAACGGATTACGACGTTTCTGGGCATGGCGTCTTGATAATAGAGATGTCATGTTGTCGCAGTCATGATACATAGAGAGAATTCTAGATAAGCAAGGATTGGAGGTAGTCAGATCGAGAGCCATTCCAATAGCAGTAGGCGGGAAGATGATGAAGTGGACATACTGGAGGATCCATCGCCTTATAGGGCACCGGTCGGCAAATTGAATAACATGGAATTTAGTACCCGACCAGACTTAGGATATGCCCTAAGCGTACTGTCCAGGTTTATGGGCAAGCCTAACAAGATGGCAATGGGAATGCCAATAAGGTCAATGGTACGGAGGAGAAGGTTGCATATGCTATAGTGAAAGCGTTCGGGGGATGCCTTGTTAAGGGACAACGTATAGCGTATTGGACTTATGATGGATGATGGAATTACGTGGACGCTGATATGTGGCGATATCTGTGGAGTGTCGAAGTAAATATGTCATGAGCAGCAGACGTTAATTGTTCCTGTAAATTTTACCTACCAACGTTTGCAAATTTAACCTACCATATAATAAAGATTGTCCTGTCCTGGTTCATGGATAGAACCCCGTAAGTCTCACACTTGTCTCGCACAACAAAGGCATTGTACATTTAATAATCGGCAAAATTTTGGTTTCTGATTTGGCGGTTATTATATTATTTAGCTGAAGAGCAACTTTCATTTCGTTTGACCACTTCATTTCGTTTCACCACATGAAAGTGTGCCCACATTAGCAACTGAAATGAAAAAGTGGCAAATGTTCGAAAACTTATTGAATACTAAAAGGGTAAATGCGTAAGCAATTGCACCAGCAGTTTAACATTTAAAAGCCCGCACCATAATGATAGCCCGCACCATAACTGTTCTGACGGAAAATAAATTTTTCAGCTGAAGAGCAATGATAAAGGCCAATTTAAATTCGATTTCCGCAAGAAAGTGCCCAGATTGAGTATAAGCAACTGAATGCAATTCAATAAAAAAAGCAATTCAAAAAGTGGCAAAATGTCAAAATAATTTCAACACGATTCAAAGCAAAAAGGGTAAATACTTAAGGAATTGCACAAGCATTAAAATATTTCACAGCCGGCATCATAATGATTTCTGTTCTGACAAGAATTATAATATTCAATTGAATACAACATAAAGGGCAGTTTCCCATCTTTTTACCCCATACAAAGCCAGTGGCACCCTGAGATCATCAAACCCGGCCTCCAAGCGCGGCACGCACCCGCCATTGGTTAAAGCAGTTGCCGGCTGATGGCACCCCGGGGGAATGCCGGGTAAATTTTCAGCTGAAGAGCAATAATGAGGGCCAGTTCAATTTTGATTTTGAACACTCATGAGTGAAAGAATGTCAGCAAATATGAGGGGGGGCCGGACGCTTTGCTGACACACAACAATTCACTCAATACGCAAGGATACTATAATGGTGTCGTACTGAAGATAACTGAACATAACATCACCCATTAGTGCACAACTTCCTTTGCTTGCATGCACATTTGTTATAAAATAGATAACACAGTACACTTCTCCTCCCTATCCAGGCAGCCTTTTCTATGTCAAGTTGTATGCCATCCCCATTTCGTGGCGGCAGAAGGGTGACTTCATCTCTGGTAGAGCCTTTGCAAACGTTGCAGGTAACATCTCCGTACGGCAGTATACCAGCACTACTTCCCCACTTGCAACACTCTCCCGGTGCTTTACATCAACATGCTTCGTTCTTGATGCATATATGGGATATTTGCCTAGGTTCATCGCTCCTCGCGAGTACACCCAGATCTTAATTTTTGAGTTGTTGATGTCCATGCCTCCGCGCATTTGGTTAAGCATTTGGCTTCTCGAACTGCACAGGGCTTCTCCGCTTCCACGGATGTAGCCACTCTTCACTTCATGCCCTTATCAGCCTTGGCTTGGCGTAAACCTTATTCCTAACTTGTCATCACCTCGACGAATATGGATATTATCAGGACGCCGCTCAGAAAAGCTGTAGATAGGTGTTGAAGTCAACAAAGCGCCCGGCCGTATTGTCCGGCGCTCCTATCGGATTAATTCCATTTAAGTCCGATCAAGCATTGTTCGTCGAAGAGCACGGTTGTTATCAGCTAGGTTAAGAAGGATATCTCAAACGGATTACGACGTTTCTGGGCATGGCGTCTTGATAATAGAGATGTCATGTTGTCGCAGTCATGATACATAGAGAGAATTCTAGATAAGCAAGGATTGGAGGTAGTCAGATCGAGAGCCATTCCAATAGCAGTAGGCGGGAAGATGATGAAGTGGACATACTGGAGGATCCATCGCCTTATAGGGCACCGGTCGGCAAATTGAATAACTTGGAATTTAGTACCCGACCAGACTTAGGATATGCCCTAAGCGTACTGTCCAGGTTTATGGGCAAGCCTAACAAGATGGCAATGGGAATGCCAATAAGGTCAATGGTACGGAGGAGAAGGTTGCGTATGCTATAGTGAAAGCGTTCGGGGGATGCCTTGTTAAGGGACAACGTATAGCGTATTGGACTTATGATGGATGATGGAATTACGTGGACGCTGATATGTGGCGATATCTGTGGAGTGTCGAAGTAAATATGTCATGAGCAGCAGACGTTAATTGTTCCTGTAAATTTTACCTACCAACGTTTGCAAATTTAACCTACCATATAATAAAGATTGTCCTGTCCTGGTTCATGGATAGAACCCCGTAAGTCTCACACTTGTCTCGCACAACAAAGGCATTGTACATTTAATAATCGGCAAAATTTTGGTTTCTGATTTGGCGGTAATTATATTATTTAGCTGAAGAGCAACTTTCATTTCGTTTGACCACTTCATTTCGTTTCACCACATGAAAGTGTGCCCACATTAGCAACTGAAATGAAAAAGTGGCAAATGTTCGAAAACTTATTGAATACTAAAAGGGTAAATGCGTAAGCAATTGCACCAGCAGTTTAACATTTAAAAGCCCGCACCATAATGATAGCCCGCACCATAACTGTTCTGACGGAAAATAAATTTTTCAGCTGAAGAGCAATGATAAAGGCCAATTTAAATTCGATTTCCGCAAGAAAGTGCCCAGATTGAGTATAAGCAACTGAATGCAATTCAATAAAAAAAGCAATTCAAAAAGTGGCAAAATGTCAAAATAATTTCAACACGATTCAAAGCAAAAAGGGTAAATACTTAAGGAATTGCACAAGCATCAAAATATTTCACAGCCGGCATCATAATGATTTCTGTTCTGACAAGAATTATAATATTCAATTGAATACAACATAAAGGGCAGTTTCCCATCTTTTTACCCCATACAAAGCCAGTGGCACCCTGAGATCATCAAACCCGGCCTCCAAGCGCGGCACGCACCCGCCATTGGTTAAAGCAGTTGCCGGCTGATGGCACCCCGGGGGAATGCCGGGTAAATTTTCAGCTGAAGAGCAATAATGAGGGCCAGTTCAATTTTGATTTTGAACACTCATGAGTGAAAGAATGTCAGCAAATATGAGGGGGGGCCGGACGCTTTGCTGACACACAACAATTCACTCAATACGCAAGGATACTATAATGGTGTCGTACTGAAGATAACTGAACATAACATCACCCATTAGTGCACAACTTCCTTTGTTTGCATGCACATTTGTTATAAAATAGATAACACAGTACACTTCTCCTCCCTATCCAGGCAGCCTTTTCTATGTCAAGTTGTATGCCATCCCCATTTCGTGGCGGCAGAAGGGTGACTTCATCTCTGGTAGAGCCTTTGCAAACGTTGCAGGTAACATCTCCGTACGGCAGTATACCAGCACTACTTCCCCACTTGCAACACTCTCCCGGTGCTTTACATCAACATGCTTCGTTCTTGATGCATATATGGGATATTTGCCTAGGTTCATCGCTCCTCGCGAGTACACCCAGATCTTAATTTTTGAGTTGTTGATGTCCATGCCTCCGCGCATTTGGTTAAGCATTTGGCTTCTCGAACTGCACAGGGCTTCTCCGCTTCCACGGATGTAGCCACTCTTCACTTCATGCCCTTATCAGCCTTGGCTTGGCGTAATCCTTATTCCTAACTTGTCATCACCTCGACGAATATGGATATTATCAGGACGCCGCTCAGAAAAGCTGTAGATAGGTGTTGAAGTCAACAAAGCGCCCGGCCGTATTGTCCGGCGCTCCTATCGGATTAATTCCATTTAAGTCCGATCAAGCATTGTTCGTCGAAGAGCACGGTTGTTATCAGCTAGGTTAAGAAGGATATCTCAAACGGATTACGACGTTTCTGGGCATGGCGTCTTGATAATAGAGATGTCATGTTGTCGCAGTCATGATACATAGAGAGAATTCTAGATAAGCAAGGATTGTTGGAATGTGAGCAACACTCATATACGAAAGAATGTCAGAGCAAGTAATACGGCCCACGAGGGGCCGGGCGCTTTGCTGATTTCAACAAGGATTGGAGGTAGTCAGATCGAGAGCCATTCCAATAGCAGTAGGCGGGAAGATGATGAAGTGGACATACTGGAGGATCCATCGCCATATAGGGCACTGGTCGGCAAATTGAATAACTTGGAATTTAGTACCCGACCAGACTTAGGATATGCCCTAAGCGTACTGTCCAGGTTTATGGGCAAGCCTAACAAGATGGCAATGGGAATGCCAATAAGGTCCATGGTACGGAGGAGATGGTTGCGTATGCTATAGTGAAAGCGTTCGGGGGATGCCTTGTTAAGGGACAACGTATAGCGTATTGGACTTATGATGGATGATGGAATTACGTGGACGCTGATATGTGGCGATATCTGTGGAGTGTCGAAGTAAATATGTCATGAGCAGCAGACGTTAATTGTTCCTGTAAATTTTACCTACCAACGTTTGCAAATTTAACCTACCATATAATAAAGATTGTCCTGTCCTGGTTCATGGATAGAACCCCGTAAGTCTCACACTTGTCTCGCACAACAAAGGCATTGTACATTTAATAATCGGCAAAATTTTGGTTTCTGATTTGGCGGTAATTATATTATTTAGCTGAAGAGCAACTTTCATTTCGTTTGACCACTTCATTTCGTTTCACCACATGAAAGTGTGCCCACATTAGCAACTGAAATGAAAAAGTGGCAAATGTTCGAAAACTTATTGAATACTAAAAGGGTAAATGCGTAAGCAATTGCACCAGCAGTTTAACATTTAAAAGCCCGCACCATAATGATAGCCCGCACCATAACTGTTCTGACGGAAAATAAATTTTTCAGCTGAAGAGCAATGATAAAGGCCAATTTAAATTCGATTTCCGCAAGAAAGTGCCCAGATTGAGTATAAGCAACTGAATGCAATTCAATAAAAAAAGCAATTCAAAAAGTGGCAAAATGTCAAAATAATTTCAACACGATTCAAAGCAAAAAGGGTAAATACTTAAGGAATTGCACAAGCATCAAAATATTTCACAGCCGGCATCATAATGATTTCTGTTCTGACAAGAATTATAATATTCAATTGAATACAACATAAAGGGCAGTTTCCCATCTTTTTACCCCATACAAAGCCAGTGGCACCCTGAGATCATCAAACCCGGCCTCCAAGCGCGGCACGCACCCGCCATTGGTTAAAGCAGTTGCCGGCTGATGGCACCCCGGGGGAATGCCGGGTAAATTTTCAGCTGAAGAGCAATAATGAGGGCCAGTTCAATTTTGATTTTGAACACTCATGAGTGAAAGAATGTCAGCAAATATGAGGGGGGGCCGGACGCTTTGCTGACACACAACAATTCACTCAATACGCAAGGATACTATAATGGTGTCGTACTGAAGATAACTGAACATAACATCACCCATTAGTGCACAACTTCCTTTGTTTGCATGCACATTTGTTATAAAATAGATAACACAGTACACTTCTCCTCCCTATCCAGGCAGCCTTTTCTATGTCAAGTTGTATGCCATCCCCATTTCGTGGCGGCAGAAGGGTGACTTCATCTCTGGTAGAGCCTTTGCAAACGTTGCAGGTAACATCTCCGTACGGCAGTATACCAGCACTACTTCCCCACTTGCAACACTCTCCCGGTGCTTTACATCAACATGCTTCGTTCTTGATGCATATATGGGATATTTGCCTAGGTTCATCGCTCCTCGCGAGTACACCCAGATCTTAATTTTTGAGTTGTTGATGTCCATGCCTCCGCGCATTTGGTTAAGCATTTGGCTTCTCGAACTGCACAGGGCTTCTCCGCTTCCACGGATGTAGCCACTCTTCACTTCATGCCCTTATCAGCCTTGGCTTGGCGTAATCCTTATTCCTAACTTGTCATCACCTCGACGAATATGGATATTATCAGGACGCCGCTCAGAAAAGCTGTAGATAGGTGTTGAAGTCAACAAAGCGCCCGGCCGTATTGTCCGGCGCTCCTATCGGATTAATTCCATTTAAGTCCGATCAAGCATTGTTCGTCGAAGAGCACGGTTGTTATCAGCTAGGTTAAGAAGGATATCTCAAACGGATTACGACGTTTCTGGGCATGGCGTCTTGATAATAGAGATGTCATGTTGTCGCAGTCATGATACATAGAGAGAATTCTAGATAAGCAAGGATTGTTGGAATGTGAGCAACACTCATATACGAAAGAATGTCAGAGCAAGTAATACGGCCCACGAGGGGCCGGGCGCTTTGCTGATTTCAACAAGGATTGGAGGTAGTCAGATCGAGAGCCATTCCAATAGCAGTAGGCGGGAAGATGATGAAGTGGACATACTGGAGGATCCATCGCCATATAGGGCACTGGTCGGCAAATTGAATAACTTGGAATTTAGTACCCGACCAGACTTAGGATATGCCCTAAGCGTACTGTCCAGGTTTATGGGCAAGCCTAACAAGATGGCAATGGGAATGCCAATAAGGTCCATGGTACGGAGGAGATGGTTGCGTATGCTATAGTGAAAGCGTTCGGGGGATGCCTTGTTAAGGGACAACGTATAGCGTATTGGACTTATGATGGATGATGGAATTACGTGGACGCTGATATGTGGCGATATCTGTGGAGTGTCGAAGTAAATATGTCATGAGCAGCAGACGTTAATTGTTCCTGTAAATTTTACCTACCAACGTTTGCAAATTTAACCTACCATATAATAAAGATTGTCCTGTCCTGGTTCATGGATAGAACCCCGTAAGTCTCACACTTGTCTCGCACAACAAAGGCATTGTACATTTAATAATCGGCAAAATTTTGGTTTCTGATTTGGCGGTAATTATATT
The DNA here is from genome assembly GCA_030268105.1 of Volvox africanus. Taxonomy (NCBI): domain Eukaryota; kingdom Viridiplantae; phylum Chlorophyta; class Chlorophyceae; order Chlamydomonadales; family Volvocaceae; genus Volvox; species Volvox africanus. The sequence continues at coordinate 38,442 of BSDZ01000079.1, forward strand.
ATTTAGCTGAAGAGCAACTTTCATTTCGTTTGACCACTTCATTTCGTTTCACCACATGAAAGTGTGCCCACATTAGCAACTGAAATGAAAAAGTGGCAAATGTTCGAAAACTTATTGAATACTAAAAGGGTAAATGCGTAAGCAATTGCACCAGCAGTTTAACATTTAAAAGCCCGCACCATAATGATAGCCCGCACCATAACTGTTCTGACGGAAAATAAATTTTTCAGCTGAAGAGCAATGATAAAGGCCAATTTAAATTCGATTTCCGCAAGAAAGTGCCCAGATTGAGTATAAGCAACTGAATGCAATTCAATAAAAAAAGCAATTCAAAAAGTGGCAAAATGTCAAAATAATTTCAACACGATTCAAAGCAAAAAGGGTAAATACTTAAGGAATTGCACAAGCATCAAAATATTTCACAGCCGGCATCATAATGATTTCTGTTCTGACAAGAATTATAATATTCAATTGAATACAACATAAAGGGCAGTTTCCCATCTTTTTACCCCATACAAAGCCAGTGGCACCCTGAGATCATCAAACCCGGCCTCCAAGCGCGGCACGCACCCGCCATTGGTTAAAGCAGTTGCCGGCTGATGGCACCCCGGGGGAATGCCGGGTAAATTTTCAGCTGAAGAGCAATAATGAGGGCCAGTTCAATTTTGATTTTGAACACTCATGAGTGAAAGAATGTCAGCAAATATGAGGGGGGGCCGGACGCTTTGCTGACACACAACAATTCACTCAATACGCAAGGATACTATAATGGTGTCGTACTGAAGATAACTGAACATAACATCACCCATTAGTGCACAACTTCCTTTGTTTGCATGCACATTTGTTATAAAATAGATAACACAGTACACTTCTCCTCCCTATCCAGGCAGCCTTTTCTATGTCAAGTTGTATGCCATCCCCATTTCGTGGCGGCAGAAGGGTGACTTCATCTCTGGTAGAGCCTTTGCAAACGTTGCAGGTAACATCTCCGTACGGCAGTATACCAGCACTACTTCCCCACTTGCAACACTCTCCCGGTGCTTTACATCAACATGCTTCGTTCTTGATGCATATATGGGATATTTGCCTAGGTTCATCGCTCCTCGCGAGTACACCCAGATCTTAATTTTTGAGTTGTTGATGTCCATGCCTCCGCGCATTTGGTTAAGCATTTGGCTTCTCGAACTGCACAGGGCTTCTCCGCTTCCACGGATGTAGCCACTCTTCACTTCATGCCCTTATCAGCCTTGGCTTGGCGTAATCCTTATTCCTAACTTGTCATCACCTCGACGAATATGGATATTATCAGGACGCCGCTCAGAAAAGCTGTAGATAGGTGTTGAAGTCAACAAAGCGCCCGGCCGTATTGTCCGGCGCTCCTATCGGATTAATTCCATTTAAGTCCGATCAAGCATTGTTCGTCGAAGAGCACGGTTGTTATCAGCTAGGTTAAGAAGGATATCTCAAACGGATTACGACGTTTCTGGGCATGGCGTCTTGATAATAGAGATGTCATGTTGTCGCAGTCATGATACATAGAGAGAATTCTAGATAAGCAAGGATTGTTGGAATGTGAGCAACACTCATATACGAAAGAATGTCAGAGCAAGTAATACGGCCCACGAGGGGCCGGGCGCTTTGCTGATTTCAACAAGGATTGGAGGTAGTCAGATCGAGAGCCATTCCAATAGCAGTAGGCGGGAAGATGATGAAGTGGACATACTGGAGGATCCATCGCCATATAGGGCACTGGTCGGCAAATTGAATAACTTGGAATTTAGTACCCGACCAGACTTAGGATATGCCCTAAGCGTACTGTCCAGGTTTATGGGCAAGCCTAACAAGATGGCAATGGGAATGCCAATAAGGTCCATGGTACGGAGGAGATGGTTGCGTATGCTATAGTGAAAGCGTTCGGGGGATGCCTTGTTAAGGGACAACGTATAGCGTATTGGACTTATGATGGATGATGGAATTACGTGGACGCTGATATGTGGCGATATCTGTGGAGTGTCGAAGTAAATATGTCATGAGCAGCAGACGTTAATTGTTCCTGTAAATTTTACCTACCAACGTTTGCAAATTTAACCTACCATATAATAAAGATTGTCCTGTCCTGGTTCATGGATAGAACCCCGTAAGTCTCACACTTGTCTCGCACAACAAAGGCATTGTACATTTAATAATCGGCAAAATTTTGGTTTCTGATTTGGCGGTAATTATATTATTTAGCTGAAGAGCAACTTTCATTTCGTTTGACCACTTCATTTCGTTTCACCACATGAAAGTGTGCCCACATTAGCAACTGAAATGAAAAAGTGGCAAATGTTCGAAAACTTATTGAATACTAAAAGGGTAAATGCGTAAGCAATTGCACCAGCAGTTTAACATTTAAAAGCCCGCACCATAATGATAGCCCGCACCATAACTGTTCTGACGGAAAATAAATTTTTCAGCTGAAGAGCAATGATAAAGGCCAATTTAAATTCGATTTCCGCAAGAAAGTGCCCAGATTGAGTATAAGCAACTGAATGCAATTCAATAAAAAAAGCAATTCAAAAAGTGGCAAAATGTCAAAATAATTTCAACACGATTCAAAGCAAAAAGGGTAAATACTTAAGGAATTGCACAAGCATCAAAATATTTCACAGCCGGCATCATAATGATTTCTGTTCTGACAAGAATTATAATATTCAATTGAATACAACATAAAGGGCAGTTTCCCATCTTTTTACCCCATACAAAGCCAGTGGCACCCTGAGATCATCAAACCCGGCCTCCAAGCGCGGCACGCACCCGCCATTGGTTAAAGCAGTTGCCGGCTGATGGCACCCCGGGGGAATGCCGGGTAAATTTTCAGCTGAAGAGCAATAATGAGGGCCAGTTCAATTTTGATTTTGAACACTCATGAGTGAAAGAATGTCAGCAAATATGAGGGGGGGCCGGACGCTTTGCTGACACACAACAATTCACTCAATACGCAAGGATACTATAATGGTGTCGTACTGAAGATAACTGAACATAACATCACCCATTAGTGCACAACTTCCTTTGTTTGCATGCACATTTGTTATAAAATAGATAACACAGTACACTTCTCCTCCCTATCCAGGCAGCCTTTTCTATGTCAAGTTGTATGCCATCCCCATTTCGTGGCGGCAGAAGGGTGACTTCATCTCTGGTAGAGCCTTTGCAAACGTTGCAGGTAACATCTCCGTACGGCAGTATACCAGCACTACTTCCCCACTTGCAACACTCTCCCGGTGCTTTACATCAACATGCTTCGTTCTTGATGCATATATGGGATATTTGCCTAGGTTCATCGCTCCTCGCGAGTACACCCAGATCTTAATTTTTGAGTTGTTGATGTCCATGCCTCCGCGCATTTGGTTAAGCATTTGGCTTCTCGAACTGCACAGGGCTTCTCCGCTTCCACGGATGTAGCCACTCTTCACTTCATGCCCTTATCAGCCTTGGCTTGGCGTAATCCTTATTCCTAACTTGTCATCACCTCGACGAATATGGATATTATCAGGACGCCGCTCAGAAAAGCTGTAGATAGGTGTTGAAGTCAACAAAGCGCCCGGCCGTATTGTCCGGCGCTCCTATCGGATTAATTCCATTTAAGTCCGATCAAGCATTGTTCGTCGAAGAGCACGGTTGTTATCAGCTAGGTTAAGAAGGATATCTCAAACGGATTACGACGTTTCTGGGCATGGCGTCTTGATAATAGAGATGTCATGTTGTCGCAGTCATGATACATAGAGAGAATTCTAGATAAGCAAGGATTGGAGGTAGTCAGATCGAGAGCCATTCCAATAGCAGTAGGCGGGAAGATGATGAAGTGGACATACTGGAGGATCCATCGCCTTATAGGGCACCGGTCGGCAAATTGAATAACTTGGAATTTAGTACCCGACCAGACTTAGGATATGCCCTAAGCGTACTGTCCAGGTTTATGGGCAAGCCTAACAAGATGGCAATGGGAATGCCAATAAGGTCAATGGTACGGAGGAGAAGGTTGCATATGCTATAGTGAAAGCGTTCGGGGGATGCCTTGTTAAGGGACAACGTATAGCGTATTGGACTTATGATGGATGATGGAATTACGTGGACGCTGATATGTGGCGATATCTGTGGAGTGTCGAAGTAAATATGTCATGAGCAGCAGACGTTAATTGTTCCTGTAAATTTTACCTACCAACGTTTGCAAATTTAACCTACCATATAATAAAGATTGTCCTGTCCTGGTTCATGGATAGAACCCCGTAAGTCTCACACTTGTCTCGCACAACAAAGGCATTGTACATTTAATAATCGGCAAAATTTTGGTTTCTGATTTGGCGGTTATTATATTATTTAGCTGAAGAGCAACTTTCATTTCGTTTGACCACTTCATTTCGTTTCACCACATGAAAGTGTGCCCACATTAGCAACTGAAATGAAAAAGTGGCAAATGTTCGAAAACTTATTGAATACTAAAAGGGTAAATGCGTAAGCAATTGCACCAGCAGTTTAACATTTAAAAGCCCGCACCATAATGATAGCCCGCACCATAACTGTTCTGACGGAAAATAAATTTTTCAGCTGAAGAGCAATGATAAAGGCCAATTTAAATTCGATTTCCGCAAGAAAGTGCCCAGATTGAGTATAAGCAACTGAATGCAATTCAATAAAAAAAGCAATTCAAAAAGTGGCAAAATGTCAAAATAATTTCAACACGATTCAAAGCAAAAAGGGTAAATACTTAAGGAATTGCACAAGCATTAAAATATTTCACAGCCGGCATCATAATGATTTCTGTTCTGACAAGAATTATAATATTCAATTGAATACAACATAAAGGGCAGTTTCCCATCTTTTTACCCCATACAAAGCCAGTGGCACCCTGAGATCATCAAACCCGGCCTCCAAGCGCGGCACGCACCCGCCATTGGTTAAAGCAGTTGCCGGCTGATGGCACCCCGGGGGAATGCCGGGTAAATTTTCAGCTGAAGAGCAATAATGAGGGCCAGTTCAATTTTGATTTTGAACACTCATGAGTGAAAGAATGTCAGCAAATATGAGGGGGGGCCGGACGCTTTGCTGACACACAACAATTCACTCAATACGCAAGGATACTATAATGGTGTCGTACTGAAGATAACTGAACATAACATCACCCATTAGTGCACAACTTCCTTTGCTTGCATGCACATTTGTTATAAAATAGATAACACAGTACACTTCTCCTCCCTATCCAGGCAGCCTTTTCTATGTCAAGTTGTATGCCATCCCCATTTCGTGGCGGCAGAAGGGTGACTTCATCTCTGGTAGAGCCTTTGCAAATGTTGCAGGTAACATCTCCGTACGGCAGTATACCAGCACTACTTCCCCACTTGCAACACTCTCCCGGTGCTTTACATCAACATGCTTCGTTCTTGATGCATATATGGGATATTTGCCTAGGTTCATCGCTCCTCGCGAGTACACCCAGATCTTAATTTTTGAGTTGTTGATGTCCATGCCTCCGCGCATTTGGTTAAGCATTTGGCTTCTCGAACTGCACAGGGCTTCTCCGCTTCCACGGATGTAGCCACTGTTAAAGTCAGCAAAGCGCCCGGCCCCTCCCTGGGCCGTATTACTTGCGGGGGTCATTTCTACGTATATGAGTGTTGCTCACTCTTAACACGCCCCCGTGAGCGACACTCCGTCAGTCCTCACGCTTTCCCCATGGCTGCCTCGTCCCGGCCTCCCTGCCCTGGTCAACAGCCAGCGGGATTCGAACCGGCGACCTCTTATCCAGCCGCGCACATGCGCTCGGGGCTCATAACCTGTTAATGTCAGCAAAGCGCCCGGCCCCTCCTTGGGCCGTATTACTTGCTCTGTCATTTATACGTATATGAGTGTTGCTCACTCTTAACACGCCCCCGTGAGCGACACTCCGTCAGAGCAAGTAATACGGCCCAAGGAGGGGCCGGGCGCTTTGCTGACTTTAACAGGTTATGAGCCCCGAGCGCACATGCGCGGCTGGCCGAGAGGTCGCCGGTTCGAATCCCGCTGGCTGTTGACCAGGGCAGGGAGGCCGGGACGAGGCAGCTATCGGGAGACCGTGAAGCTCGAAGTAATACGGCCCAGGGAGGGGCCGGGCGCTTTGCTGACTTTAACAGCCACTCTTCACTTCATGCCCTTATCAGCCTTGGCTTGGCGTAATCCTTATTCCTAACTTGTCATCACCTCGACGAATATGGATATTATCAGGACGCCGCTCAGAAAAGCTGTAGATAGGTGTTGAAGTCAACAAAGCGCCCGGCCGTATTGTCCGGCGCTCCTATCGGATTAATTCCATTTAAGTCCGATCAAGCATTGTTCGTCGAAGAGCACGGTTGTTATCAGCTAGGTTAAGAAGGATATCTCAAACGGATTACGACGTTTCTGGGCATGGCGTCTTGATAATAGAGATGTCATGTTGTCGCAGTCATGATACATAGAGAGAATTCTAGATAAGCAAGGATTGTTGGAATGTGAGCAACACTCATATACGAAAGAATGTCAGAGCAAGTAATACGGCCCACGAGGGGCCGGGCGCTTTGCTGATTTCAACAAGGATTGGAGGTAGTCAGATCGAGAGCCATTCCAATAGCAGTAGGCGGGAAGATGATGAAGTGGACATACTGGAGGATCCATCGCCATATAGGGCACTGGTCGGCAAATTGAATAACTTGGAATTTAGTACCCGACCAGACTTAGGATATGCCCTAAGCGTACTGTCCAGGTTTATGGGCAAGCCTAACAAGATGGCAATGGGAATGCCAATAAGGTCCATGGTACGGAGGAGATGGTTGCGTATGCTATAGTGAAAGCGTTCGGGGGATGCCTTGTTAAGGGACAACGTATAGCGTATTGGACTTATGATGGATGATGGAATTACGTGGACGCTGATATGTGGCGATATCTGTGGAGTGTCGAAGTAAATATGTCATGAGCAGCAGACGTTAATTGTTCCTGTAAATTTTACCTACCAACGTTTGCAAATTTAACCTACCATATAATAAAGATTGTCCTGTCCTGGTTCATGGATAGAACCCCGTAAGTCTCACACTTGTCTCGCACAACAAAGGCATTGTACATTTAATAATCGGCAAAATTTTGGTTTCTGATTTGGCGGTAATTATATTATTTAGCTGAAGAGCAACTTTCATTTCGTTTGACCACTTCATTTCGTTTCACCACATGAAAGTGTGCCCACATTAGCAACTGAAATGAAAAAGTGGCAAATGTTCGAAAACTTATTGAATACTAAAAGGGTAAATGCGTAAGCAATTGCACCAGCAGTTTAACATTTAAAAGCCCGCACCATAATGATAGCCCGCACCATAACTGTTCTGACGGAAAATAAATTTTTCAGCTGAAGAGCAATGATAAAGGCCAATTTAAATTCGATTTCCGCAAGAAAGTGCCCAGATTGAGTATAAGCAACTGAATGCAATTCAATAAAAAAAGCAATTCAAAAAGTGGCAAAATGTCAAAATAATTTCAACACGATTCAAAGCAAAAAGGGTAAATACTTAAGGAATTGCACAAGCATCAAAATATTTCACAGCCGGCATCATAATGATTTCTGTTCTGACAAGAATTATAATATTCAATTGAATACAACATAAAGGGCAGTTTCCCATCTTTTTACCCCATACAAAGCCAGTGGCACCCTGAGATCATCAAACCCGGCCTCCAAGCGCGGCACGCACCCGCCATTGGTTAAAGCAGTTGCCGGCTGATGGCACCCCGGGGGAATGCCGGGTAAATTTTCAGCTGAAGAGCAATAATGAGGGCCAGTTCAATTTTGATTTTGAACACTCATGAGTGAAAGAATGTCAGCAAATATGAGGGGGGGCCGGACGCTTTGCTGACACACAACAATTCACTCAATACGCAAGGATACTATAATGGTGTCGTACTGAAGATAACTGAACATAACATCACCCATTAGTGCACAACTTCCTTTGTTTGCATGCACATTTGTTATAAAATAGATAACACAGTACACTTCTCCTCCCTATCCAGGCAGCCTTTTCTATGTCAAGTTGTATGCCATCCCCATTTCGTGGCGGCAGAAGGGTGACTTCATCTCTGGTAGAGCCTTTGCAAACGTTGCAGGTAACATCTCCGTACGGCAGTATACCAGCACTACTTCCCCACTTGCAACACTCTCCCGGTGCTTTACATCAACATGCTTCGTTCTTGATGCATATATGGGATATTTGCCTAGGTTCATCGCTCCTCGCGAGTACACCCAGATCTTAATTTTTGAGTTGTTGATGTCCATGCCTCCGCGCATTTGGTTAAGCATTTGGCTTCTCGAACTGCACAGGGCTTCTCCGCTTCCACGGATGTAGCCACTCTTCACTTCATGCCCTTATCAGCCTTGGCTTGGCGTAATCCTTATTCCTAACTTGTCATCACCTCGACGAATATGGATATTATCAGGACGCCGCTCAGAAAAGCTGTAGATAGGTGTTGAAGTCAACAAAGCGCCCGGCCGTATTGTCCGGCGCTCCTATCGGATTAATTCCATTTAAGTCCGATCAAGCATTGTTCGTCGAAGAGCACGGTTGTTATCAGCTAGGTTAAGAAGGATATCTCAAACGGATTACGACGTTTCTGGGCATGGCGTCTTGATAATAGAGATGTCATGTTGTCGCAGTCATGATACATAGAGAGAATTCTAGATAAGCAAGGATTGGAGGTAGTCAGATCGAGAGCCATTCCAATAGCAGTAGGCGGGAAGATGATGAAGTGGACATACTGGAGGATCCATCGCCTTATAGGGCACCGGTCGGCAAATTGAATAACTTGGAATTTAGTACCCGACCAGACTTAGGATATGCCCTAAGCGTACTGTCCAGGTTTATGGGCAAGCCTAACAAGATGGCAATGGGAATGCCAATAAGGTCAATGGTACGGAGGAGAAGGTTGCATATGCTATAGTGAAAGCGTTCGGGGGATGCCTTGTTAAGGGACAACGTATAGCGTATTGGACTTATGATGGATGATGGAATTACGTGGACGCTGATATGTGGCGATATCTGTGGAGTGTCGAAGTAAATATGTCATGAGCAGCAGACGTTAATTGTTCCTGTAAATTTTACCTACCAACGTTTGCAAATTTAACCTACCATATAATAAAGATTGTCCTGTCCTGGTTCATGGATAGAACCCCGTAAGTCTCACACTTGTCTCGCACAACAAAGGCATTGTACATTTAATAATCGGCAAAATTTTGGTTTCTGATTTGGCGGTTATTATATTATTTAGCTGAAGAGCAACTTTCATTTCGTTTGACCACTTCATTTCGTTTCACCACATGAAAGTGTGCCCACATTAGCAACTGAAATGAAAAAGTGGCAAATGTTCGAAAACTTATTGAATACTAAAAGGGTAAATGCGTAAGCAATTGCACCAGCAGTTTAACATTTAAAAGCCCGCACCATAATGATAGCCCGCACCATAACTGTTCTGACGGAAAATAAATTTTTCAGCTGAAGAGCAATGATAAAGGCCAATTTAAATTCGATTTCCGCAAGAAAGTGCCCAGATTGAGTATAAGCAACTGAATGCAATTCAATAAAAAAAGCAATTCAAAAAGTGGCAAAATGTCAAAATAATTTCAACACGATTCAAAGCAAAAAGGGTAAATACTTAAGGAATTGCACAAGCATTAAAATATTTCACAGCCGGCATCATAATGATTTCTGTTCTGACAAGAATTATAATATTCAATTGAATACAACATAAAGGGCAGTTTCCCATCTTTTTACCCCATACAAAGCCAGTGGCACCCTGAGATCATCAAACCCGGCCTCCAAGCGCGGCACGCACCCGCCATTGGTTAAAGCAGTTGCCGGCTGATGGCACCCCGGGGGAATGCCGGGTAAATTTTCAGCTGAAGAGCAATAATGAGGGCCAGTTCAATTTTGATTTTGAACACTCATGAGTGAAAGAATGTCAGCAAATATGAGGGGGGGCCGGACGCTTTGCTGACACACAACAATTCACTCAATACGCAAGGATACTATAATGGTGTCGTACTGAAGATAACTGAACATAACATCACCCATTAGTGCACAACTTCCTTTGCTTGCATGCACATTTGTTATAAAATAGATAACACAGTACACTTCTCCTCCCTATCCAGGCAGCCTTTTCTATGTCAAGTTGTATGCCATCCCCATTTCGTGGCGGCAGAAGGGTGACTTCATCTCTGGTAGAGCCTTTGCAAACGTTGCAGGTAACATCTCCGTACGGCAGTATACCAGCACTACTTCCCCACTTGCAACACTCTCCCGGTGCTTTACATCAACATGCTTCGTTCTTGATGCATATATGGGATATTTGCCTAGGTTCATCGCTCCTCGCGAGTACACCCAGATCTTAATTTTTGAGTTGTTGATGTCCATGCCTCCGCGCATTTGGTTAAGCATTTGGCTTCTCGAACTGCACAGGGCTTCTCCGCTTCCACGGATGTAGCCACTGTTAAAGTCAGCAAAGCGCCCGGCCCCTCCCTGGGCCGTATTACTTGCGGGGGTCATTTCTACGTATATGAGTGTTGCTCACTCTTAACACGCCCCCGTGAGCGACACTCCGTCAGTCCTCACGCTTTCCCCATGGCTGCCTCGTCCCGGCCTCCCTGCCCTGGTCAACAGCCAGCGGGATTCGGACCGGCGACCTCTTATCCAGCCGCGCACATGCGCTCGGGGCTCATAACCTGTTAATGTCAGCAAAGCGCCCGGCCCCTCCTTGGGCCGTATTACTTGCTCTGTCATTTATACGTATATGAGTGTTGCTCACTCTTAACACGCCCCCGTGAGCGACACTCCGTCAGAGCAAGTAATACGGCCCAAGGAGGGGCCGGGCGCTTTGCTGACTTTAACAGGTTATGAGCCCCGAGCGCACATGCGCGGCTGGCCGAGAGGTCGCCGGTTCGAATCCCGCTGGCTGTTGACCAGGGCAGGGAGGCCGGGACGAGGCAGCTATCGGGAGACCGTGAAGCTCGAAGTAATACGGCCCAGGGAGGGGCCGGGCGCTTTGCTGACTTTAACAGCCACTCTTCACTTCATGCCCTTATCAGCCTTGGCTTGGCGTAATCCTTATTCCTAACTTGTCATCACCTCGACGAATATGGATATTATCAGGACGCCGCTCAGAAAAGCTGTAGATAGGTGTTGAAGTCAACAAAGCGCCCGGCCGTATTGTCCGGCGCTCCTATCGGATTAATTCCATTTAAGTCCGATCAAGCATTGTTCGTCGAAGAGCACGGTTGTTATCAGCTAGGTTAAGAAGGATATCTCAAACGGATTACGACGTTTCTGGGCATGGCGTCTTGATAATAGAGATGTCATGTTGTCGCAGTCATGATACATAGAGAGAATTCTAGATAAGCAAGGATTGGAGGTAGTCAGATCGAGAGCCATTCCAATAGCAGTAGGCGGGAAGATGATGAAGTGGACATACTGGAGGATCCATCGCCTTATAGGGCACCGGTCGGCAAATTGAATAACTTGGAATTTAGTACCCGACCAGACTTAGGATATGCCCTAAGCGTACTGTCCAGGTTTATGGGCAAGCCTAACAAGATGGCAATGGGAATGCCAATAAGGTCAATGGTACGGAGGAGAAGGTTGCGTATGCTATAGTGAAAGCGTTCGGGGGATGCCTTGTTAAGGGACAACGTATAGCGTATTGGACTTATGATGGATGATGGAATTACGTGGACGCTGATATGTGGCGATATCTGTGGAGTGTCGAAGTAAATATGTCATGAGCAGCAGACGTTAATTGTTCCTGTAAATTTTACCTACCAACGTTTGCAAATTTAACCTACCATATAATAAAGATTGTCCTGTCCTGGTTCATGGATAGAACCCCGTAAGTCTCACACTTGTCTCGCACAACAAAGGCATTGTACATTTAATAATCGGCAAAATTTTGGTTTCTGATTTGGCGGTTATTATATTATTTAGCTGAAGAGCAACTTTCATTTCGTTTGACCACTTCATTTCGTTTCACCACATGAAAGTGTGCCCACATTAGCAACTGAAATGAAAAAGTGGCAAATGTTCGAAAACTTATTGAATACTAAAAGGGTAAATGCGTAAGCAATTGCACCAGCAGTTTAACATTTAAAAGCCCGCACCATAATGATAGCCCGCACCATAACTGTTCTGACGGAAAATAAATTTTTCAGCTGAAGAGCAATGATAAAGGCCAATTTAAATTCGATTTCCGCAAGAAAGTGCCCAGATTGAGTATAAGCAACTGAATGCAATTCAATAAAAAAAGCAATTCAAAAAGTGGCAAAATGTCAAAATAATTTCAACACGATTCAAAGCAAAAAGGGTAAATACTTAAGGAATTGCACAAGCATTAAAATATTTCACAGCCGGCATCATAATGATTTCTGTTCTGACAAGAATTATAATATTCAATTGAATACAACATAAAGGGCAGTTTCCCATCTTTTTACCCCATACAAAGCCAGTGGCACCCTGAGATCATCAAACCCGGCCTCCAAGCGCGGCACGCACCCGCCATTGGTTAAAGCAGTTGCCGGCTGATGGCACCCCGGGGGAATGCCGGGTAAATTTTCAGCTGAAGAGCAATAATGAGGGCCAGTTCAATTTTGATTTTGAACACTCATGAGTGAAAGAATGTCAGCAAATATGAGGGGGGGCTGGACGCTTTGCTGACACACAACAATTCACTCAATACGCAAGGATACTATAATGGTGTCGTACTGAAGATAACTGAACATAACATCACCCATTAGTGCACAACTTCCTTTGCTTGCATGCACATTTGTTATAAAATAGATAACACAGTACACTTCTCCTCCCTATCCAGGCAGCCTTTTCTATGTCAAGTTGTATGCCATCCCCATTTCGTGGCGGCAGAAGGGTGACTTCATCTCTGGTAGAGCCTTTGCAAACGTTGCAGGTAACATCTCCGTACGGCAGTATACCAGCACTACTTCCCCACTTGCAACACTCTCCCGGTGCTTTACATCAACATGCTTCGTTCTTGATGCATATATGGGATATTTGCCTAGGTTCATCGCTCCTCGCGAGTACACCCAGATCTTAATTTTTGAGTTGTTGATGTCCATGCCTCCGCGCATTTGGTTAAGCATTTGGCTTCTCGAACTGCACAGGGCTTCTCCGCTTCCACGGATGTAGCCACTGTTAAAGTCAGCAAAGCGCCCGGCCCCTCCCTGGGCCGTATTACTTGCGGGGGTCATTTCTACGTATATGAGTGTTGCTCACTCTTAACACGCCCCCGTGAGCGACACTCCGTCAGTCCTCACGCTTTCCCCATGGCTGCCTCGTCCCGGCCTCCCTGCCCTGGTCAACAGCCAGCGGGATTCGAACCGGCGACCTCTTATCCAGCCGCGCACATGCGCTCGGGGCTCATAACCTGTTAATGTCAGCAAAGCGCCCGGCCCCTCCTTGGGCCGTATTACTTGCTCTGTCATTTATACGTATATGAGTGTTGCTCACTCTTAACACGCCCCCGTGAGCGACACTCCGTCAGAGCAAGTAATACGGCCCAAGGAGGGGCCGGGCGCTTTGCTGACTTTAACAGGTTATGAGCCCCGAGCGCACATGCGCGGCTGGCCGAGAGGTCGCCGGTTCGAATCCCGCTGGCTGTTGACCAGGGCAGGGAGGCCGGGACGAGGCAGCTATCGGGAGACCGTGAAGCTCGAAGTAATACGGCCCAGGGAGGGGCCGGGCGCTTTGCTGACTTTAACAGCCACTCTTCACTTCATGCCCTTATCAGCCTTGGCTTGGCGTAATCCTTATTCCTAACTTGTCATCACCTCGACGAATATGGATATTATCAGGACGCCGCTCAGAAAAGCTGTAGATAGGTGTTGAAGTCAACAAAGCGCCCGGCCGTATTGTCCGGCGCTCCTATCGGATTAATTCCATTGAAGTCCGATCAAGCATTGTTCGTCGAAGAGCACGGTTGTTATCAGCTAGGTTAAGAAGGATATCTCAAACGGATTACGACGTTTCTGGGCATGGCGTCTTGATAATAGAGATGTCATGTTGTCGCAGTCATGATACATAGAGAGAATTCTAGATAAGCAAGGATTGGAGGTAGTCAGATCGAGAGCCATTCCAATAGCAGTAGGCGGGAAGATGATGAAGTGGACATACTGGAGGATCCATCGCCTTATAGGGCACCGGTCGGCAAATTGAATAACTTGGAATTTAGTACCCGACCAGACTTAGGATATGCCCTAAGCGTACTGTCCAGGTTTATGGGCAAGCCTAACAAGATGGCAATGGGAATGCCAATAAGGTCAATGGTACGGAGGAGAAGGTTGCGTATGCTATAGTGAAAGCGTTCGGGGGATGCCTTGTTAAGGGACAACGTATAGCGTATTGGACTTATGATGGATGATGGAATTACGTGGACGCTGATATGTGGCGATATCTGTGGAGTGTCGAAGTAAATATGTCATGAGCAGCAGACGTTAATTGTTCCTGTAAATTTTACCTACCAACGTTTGCAAATTTAACCTACCATATAATAAAGATTGTCCTGTCCTGGTTCATGGATAGAACCCCGTAAGTCTCACACTTGTCTCGCACAACAAAGGCATTGTACATTTAATAATCGGCAAAATTTTGGTTTCTGATTTGGCGGTTATTATATTATTTAGCTGAAGAGCAACTTTCATTTCGTTTGACCACTTCATTTCGTTTCACCACATGAAAGTGTGCCCACATTAGCAACTGAAATGAAAAAGTGGCAAATGTTCGAAAACTTATTGAATACTAAAAGGGTAAATGCGTAAGCAATTGCACCAGCAGTTTAACATTTAAAAGCCCGCACCATAATGATAGCCCGCACCATAACTGTTCTGACGGAAAATAAATTTTTCAGCTGAAGAGCAATGATAAAGGCCAATTTAAATTCGATTTCCGCAAGAAAGTGCCCAGATTGAGTATAAGCAACTGAATGCAATTCAATAAAAAAAGCAATTCAAAAAGTGGCAAAATGTCAAAATAATTTCAACACGATTCAAAGCAAAAAGGGTAAATACTTAAGGAATTGCACAAGCATTAAAATATTTCACAGCCGGCATCATAATGATTTCTGTTCTGACAAGAATTATAATATTCAATTGAATACAACATAAAGGGCAGTTTCCCATCTTTTTACCCCATACAAAGCCAGTGGCACCCTGAGATCATCAAACCCGGCCTCCAAGCGCGGCACGCACCCGCCATTGGTTAAAGCAGTTGCCGGCTGATGGCACCCCGGGGGAATGCCGGGTAAATTTTCAGCTGAAGAGCAATAATGAGGGCCAGTTCAATTTTGATTTTGAACACTCATGAGTGAAAGAATGTCAGCAAATATGAGGGGGGGCCGGACGCTTTGCTGACACACAACAATTCACTCAATACGCAAGGATACTATAATGGTGTCGTACTGAAGATAACTGAACATAACATCACCCATTAGTGCACAACTTCCTTTGTTTGCATGCACATTTGTTATAAAATAGATAACACAGTACACTTCTCCTCCCTATCCAGGCAGCCTTTTCTATGTCAAGTTGTATGCCATCCCCATTTCGTGGCGGCAGAAGGGTGACTTCATCTCTGGTAGAGCCTTTGCAAACGTTGCAGGTAACATCTCCGTACGGCAGTATACCAGCACTACTTCCCCACTTGCAACACTCTCCCGGTGCTTTACATCAACATGCTTCGTTCTTGATGCATATATGGGATATTTGCCTAGGTTCATCGCTCCTCGCGAGTACACCCAGATCTTAATTTTTGAGTTGTTGATGTCCATGCCTCCGCGCATTTGGTTAAGCATTTGGCTTCTCGAACTGCACAGGGCTTCTCCGCTTCCACGGATGTAGCCACTCTTCACTTCATGCCCTTATCAGCCTTGGCTTGGCGTAATCCTTATTCCTAACTTGTCATCACCTCGACGAATATGGATATTATCAGGACGCCGCTCAGAAAAGCTGTAGATAGGTGTTGAAGTCAACAAAGCGCCCGGCCGTATTGTCCGGCGCTCCTATCGGATTAATTCCATTTAAGTCCGATCAAGCATTGTTCGTCGAAGAGCACGGTTGTTATCAGCTAGGTTAAGAAGGATATCTCAAACGGATTACGACGTTTCTGGGCATGGCGTCTTGATAATAGAGATGTCATGTTGTCGCAGTCATGATACATAGAGAGAATTCTAGATAAGCAAGGATTGGAGGTAGTCAGATCGAGAGCCATTCCAATAGCAGTAGGCGGGAAGATGATGAAGTGGACATACTGGAGGATCCATCGCCTTATAGGGCACCGGTCGGCAAATTGAATAACTTGGAATTTAGTACCCGACCAGACTTAGGATATGCCCTAAGCGTACTGTCCAGGTTTATGGGCAAGCCTAACAAGATGGCAATGGGAATGCCAATAAGGTCAATGGTACGGAGGAGAAGGTTGCGTATGCTATAGTGAAAGCGTTCGGGGGATGCCTTGTTAAGGGACAACGTATAGCGTATTGGACTTATGATGGATGATGGAATTACGTGGACGCTGATATGTGGCGATATCTGTGGAGTGTCGAAGTAAATATGTCATGAGCAGCAGACGTTAATTGTTCCTGTAAATTTTACCTACCAACGTTTGCAAATTTAACCTACCATATAATAAAGATTGTCCTGTCCTGGTTCATGGATAGAACCCCGTAAGTCTCACACTTGTCTCGCACAACAAAGGCATTGTACATTTAATAATCGGCAAAATTTTGGTTTCTGATTTGGCGGTTATTATATTATTTAGCTGAAGAGCAACTTTCATTTCGTTTGACCACTTCATTTCGTTTCACCACATGAAAGTGTGCCCACATTAGCAACTGAAATGAAAAAGTGGCAAATGTTCGAAAACTTATTGAATACTAAAAGGGTAAATGCGTAAGCAATTGCACCAGCAGTTTAACATTTAAAAGCCCGCACCATAATGATAGCCCGCACCATAACTGTTCTGACGGAAAATAAATTTTTCAGCTGAAGAGCAATGATAAAGGCCAATTTAAATTCGATTTCCGCAAGAAAGTGCCCAGATTGAGTATAAGCAACTGAATGCAATTCAATAAAAAAAGCAATTCAAAAAGTGGCAAAATGTCAAAATAATTTCAACACGATTCAAAGCAAAAAGGGTAAATACTTAAGGAATTGCACAAGCATTAAAATATTTCACAGCCGGCATCATAATGATTTCTGTTCTGACAAGAATTATAATATTCAATTGAATACAACATAAAGGGCAGTTTCCCATCTTTTTACCCCATACAAAGCCAGTGGCACCCTGAGATCATCAAACCCGGCCTCCAAGCGCGGCACGCACCCGCCATTGGTTAAAGCAGTTGCCGGCTGATGGCACCCCGGGGAAATGCCGGGTAAATTTTCAGCTGAAGAGCAATAATGAGGGCCAGTTCAATTTTGATTTTGAACACTCATGAGTGAAAGAATGTCAGCAAATATGAGGGGGGGCCGGACGCTTTGCTGACACACAACAATTCACTCAATACGCAAGGATACTATAATGGTGTCGTACTGAAGATAACTGAACATAACATCACCCATTAGTGCACAACTTCCTTTGTTTGCATGCACATTTGTTATAAAATAGATAACACAGTACACTTCTCCTCCCTATCCAGGCAGCCTTTTCTATGTCAAGTTGTATGCCATCCCCATTTCGTGGCGGCAGAAGGGTGACTTCATCTCTGGTAGAGCCTTTGCAAACGTTGCAGGTAACATCTCCGTACGGCAGTATACCAGCACTACTTCCCCACTTGCAACACTCTCCCGGTGCTTTACATCAACATGCTTCGTTCTTGATGCATATATGGGATATTTGCCTAGGTTCATCGCTCCTCGCGAGTACACCCAGATCTTAATTTTTGAGTTGTTGATGTCCATGCCTCCGCGCATTTGGTTAAGCATTTGGCTTCTCGAACTGCACAGGGCTTCTCCGCTTCCACGGATGTAGCCACTCTTCACTTCATGCCCTTATCAGCCTTGGCTTGGCGTAATCCTTATTCCTAACTTGTCATCACCTCGACGAATATGGATATTATCAGGACGCCGCTCAGAAAAGCTGTAGATAGGTGTTGAAGTCAACAAAGCGCCCGGCCGTATTGTCCGGCGCTCCTATCGGATTAATTCCATTTAAGTCCGATCAAGCATTGTTCGTCGAAGAGCACGGTTGTTATCAGCTAGGTTAAGAAGGATATCTCAAACGGATTACGACGTTTCTGGGCATGGCGTCTTGATAATAGAGATGTCATGTTGTCGCAGTCATGATACATAGAGAGAATTCTAGATAAGCAAGGATTGGAGGTAGTCAGATCGAGAGCCATTCCAATAGCAGTAGGCGGGAAGATGATGAAGTGGACATACTGGAGGATCCATCGCCTTATAGGGCACCGGTCGGCAAATTGAATAACTTGGAATTTAGTACCCGACCAGACTTAGGATATGCCCTAAGCGTACTGTCCAGGTTTATGGGCAAGCCTAACAAGATGGCAATGGGAATGCCAATAAGGTCAATGGTACGGAGGAGAAGGTTGCGTATGCTATAGTGAAAGCGTTCGGGGGATGCCTTGTTAAGGGACAACGTATAGCGTATTGGACTTATGATGGATGATGGAATTACGTGGACGCTGATATGTGGCGATATCTGTGGAGTGTCGAAGTAAATATGTCATGAGCAGCAGACGTTAATTGTTCCTGTAAATTTTACCTACCAACGTTTGCAAATTTAACCTACCATATAATAAAGATTGTCCTGTCCTGGTTCATGGATAGAACCCCGTAAGTCTCACACTTGTCTCGCACAACAAAGGCATTGTACATTTAATAATCGGCAAAATTTTGGTTTCTGATTTGGCGGTTATTATATTATTTAGCTGAAGAGCAACTTTCATTTCGTTTGACCACTTCATTTCGTTTCACCACATGAAAGTGTGCCCACATTAGCAACTGAAATGAAAAAGTGGCAAATGTTCGAAAACTTATTGAATACTAAAAGGGTAAATGCGTAAGCAATTGCACCAGCAGTTTAACATTTAAAAGCCCGCACCATAATGATAGCCCGCACCATAACTGTTCTGACGGAAAATAAATTTTTCAGCTGAAGAGCAATGATAAAGGCCAATTTAAATTCGATTTCCGCAAGAAAGTGCCCAGATTGAGTATAAGCAACTGAATGCAATTCAATAAAAAAAGCAATTCAAAAAGTGGCAAAATGTCAAAATAATTTCAACACGATTCAAAGCAAAAAGGGTAAATACTTAAGGAATTGCACAAGCATCAAAATATTTCACAGCCGGCATCATAATGATTTCTGTTCTGACAAGAATTATAATATTCAATTGAATACAACATAAAGGGCAGTTTCCCATCTTTTTACCCCATACAAAGCCAGTGGCACCCTGAGATCATCAAACCCGGCCTCCAAGCGCGGCACGCACCCGCCATTGGTTAAAGCAGTTGCCGGCTGATGGCACCCCGGGGGTTCATTAACAGTCCCCTGCAGGAGTTTTTCCGTACGAAAGGGATTCGGCATGGGCCTACGGTGGGGTATGCTCCCGAGCAGAATGGAGCTGCTGAGCGCTTGAATAGGACTCTGTTAGAGAAGATGGGTGCTCTATTGGCGGAGTCTCAACTTCCCCAATGCATGTGGGCTGAGGCTGTCTCTACGGCGAATTACCTTCGGAATATTTCACCTGTGTCCGGTCGGCCCTGCACCCCGTATGAAGCTTTCTCAGGGGAACATCCTGATGTGAGTCATCTGCGTGTGTTTGGATGTACGGCATATGTCCATATCCCCAAGGAGAAGCGCAATAAATTAGATCCGGTAAGTCGCAAGGGTGTTCTGGTTGGGTACGGCGATGCAGGCCAGTACCGTATCCTTTTTTCAGACAATGTAGTGTCGGTGCACTCTGATGTCACCTTTGATGAGCGGAATGTCGGTGAGAAAGCACAGCAAGCTAGTCGTGCAAAGAAGTCCGTAAGGTGGCGCAACCCCGTAGACAGTACGCCTGATTCTGATAGTGATAGTGATGATGATGATGATAATGATGAGTGGGAACCGGCCCCTCACGCCCAAGGTGGCGGATCCTCTACTGGTGCAGGAGGTTCAGGGGATAACAGCGGTGGACCAACAGGGGGTGGTGATGCTTCCGGCGCAGGTCCCTCGGGGAGTTCGTCCGGTGCTGGCCCCTCTGTGGGTGCTGCCGGTGCGAGTAACAATTTTGAGTCTAGGTACCCTGTCCGTGATCGAAAACGGCCGTCCGAGTGGTGGCGCAGTGAGGACCCTAGGTCTGTTGCCGGCCGGGTCCATGTGGCTGCCGCAACCAAAGTGTCCGAGCCCAACACTTATGCTGAAGCGGTGTCTGGGGCGCAGGCCAGCGAGTGGAAAAGGGCTATGGATGACGAAATTAACTCTCAGTTGGCAAATGGAACCTGGACCTTAGAAACACCCCCGCCAGGCACGAAGCTTATTCCATGTCGCTGGGTGTATAAGGTGAAACACAATCCAGATGGTAGTGTTGAGCGGTTTAAAGCGCGCTTGGTCGCAAAAGGGTTTGTACAGCGCGAGGGGGTGGATTATGGTGAGCTCTTTGCGCCTACGTCCCGTAGCTCATCTTTTCGAGTCCTTTTAGCGGTTGCAGCGGCTAGAAAAATGCCCATTCACCAGCTAGATGTGACGACTGCGTTCTTGAATGGAGAACTGAAGGAGGATCTTTGGATGGAGCAGCCACCGGGGTACGAGTCGGAAACTCCAGGCCTGGCCTGTCACCTGCATAAGTCCATCTATGGTCTAAAGCAGGCCCCACGGTGCTGGTATGATAAGTTGTGTGAGAAGTTTGCCGAGATTGGGCTGTTCCCGTCTAAATCAGATCCGGCTATGTTTCTGGAGGTTGAGCTTAGGTACTGCCCTACGGAGAAGATGGTGGCTGATGTGATGACGAAGGCCTTGGGTGAAGCCAAGTTCAAGTGGTGCCGTGCCTCTATGGGCGTAGCCTAGTGGAGGTTTGCACTGAGGGGGCGTGTTAAGTTGTGGACGGTGCAAACCGTCACAGTTACCGATCTAGCAGTTGCAGGGCGGCAATTGTGACAGGCAGTTGCAGTGTGCAAGGTGATAGGTGCTGAGCAGCCGCCAAGTGGTAGGAAGTTGCTGGTGGTAGGTGCTGGGCAACTACCCAATGGTAGAGAGCTGCATACTGCAGTGCTCCAGGGAGTGGTTGATCAGACGCCATCAGAACTAGTATTTAAGGGTACCTGAGCTCTGCAATAGTCACCCAACAGCTAGCAATCGTCTAGTGTCTTATACATCTGACCTCCTCTGACCTCTGTAATACTTCATAGCAGCTTTATACTTCCTTTATCTCCTTAACAGCCAGTTCAATTTTGATTTTGAACACTCATGATTGAAAATATGTCAGCAAATATGAGGGGGGGCCGGACGCTTTGCTGACACACAACAATTCACTCAATACGCAAGGATACTATAATGGTGTCGTACTGAAGATAACTGAACATAACATCACCCATTAGTGCACAACTTCCTTTGTTTGCATGCACATTTGTTATAAAATAGATAACACAGTACACTTCTCCTCCCTATCCAGGCAGCCTTTTCTATGTCAAGTTGTATGCCATCCCCATTTCGTGGCGGCAGAAGGGTGACTTCATCTCTGGTAGAGCCTTTGCAAACGTTGCAGGTAACATCTCCGTACGGCAGTATACCAGCACTACTTCCCCACTTGCAACACTCTCCCGGTGCTTTACATCAACATGCTTCGTTCTTGATGCATATATGGGATATTTGCCTAGGTTCATCGCTCCTCGCGAGTACACCCAGATCTTAATTTTTGAGTTGTTGATGTCCATGCCTCTGCGCATTTGGTTAAGCATTTGGCTTCTCGAACTGCACAGGGCTTCTCCGCTTCCACGGATGTAGCCACTCTTCACTTCATGCCCTTATCAGCCTTGGCTTGGCGTAATCCTTATTCCTAACTTGTCATCACCTCGACGAATATGGATATTATCAGGACGCCGCTCAGAAAAGCTGTAGATAGGTGTTGAAGTCAACAAAGCGCCCGGCCGTATTGTCCGGCGCTCCTATCGGATTAATTCCATTTAAGTCCGATCAAGCATTGTTCGTCGAAGAGCACGGTTGTTATCAGCTAGGTTAAGAAGGATATCTCAAACGGATTACGACGTTTCTGGGCATGGCGTCTTGATAATAGAGATGTCATGTTGTCGCAGTCATGATACATAGAGAGAATTCTAGATAAGCAAGGATTGGAGGTAGTCAGATCGAGAGCCATTCCAATAGCAGTAGGCGGGAAGATGATGAAGTGGACATACTGGAGGATCCATCGCCATATAGGGCACTGGTCGGCAAATTGAATAACTTGGAATTTAGTACCCGACCAGACTTAGGATATGCCCTAAGCGTACTGTCCAGGTTTATGGGCAAGCCTAACAAGATGGCAATGGGAATGCCAATAAGGTCAATGGTACGGAGGAGAAGGTTGCGTATGCTATAGTGAAAGCGTTCGGGGGATGCCTTGTTAAGGGACAACGTATAGCGTATTGGACTTATGATGGATGATGGAATTACGTGGACGCTGATATGTGGCGATATCTGTGGAGTGTCGAAGTAAATATGTCATGAGCAGCAGACGTTAATTGTTCCTGTAAATTTTACCTACCAACGTTTGCAAATTTAACCTACCATATAATAAAGATTGTCCTGTCCTGGTTCATGGATAGAACCCCGTAAGTCTTGTCTCGCACAACAAAGGCATTGTACATTTAATAATCGGCAAAATTTTGGTTTCTGATTTGGCGGTAATTATATAATTTAGCTGAAGAGCAACTTTCATTTCGTTTGACCACTTCATTTCGTTTCACCACATGAAAGTGTGCCCACATTAGCAACTGAAATGAAAAAGTGGCAAATGTTCGAAAACTTATTGAATACTAAAAGGGTAAATGCGTAAGCAATTGCACCAGCAGTTTAACATTTAAAAGCCCGCACCATAATGATAGCCCGCACCATAACTGTTCTGACGGAAAATAAATTTTTCAGCTGAAGAGCAATGATAAAGGCCAATTTAAATTCGATTTCCGCAAGAAAGTGCCCAGATTGAGTATAAGCAACTGAATGCAATTCAATAAAAAAAGCAATTCAAAAAGTGGCAAAATGTCAAAATAATTTCAACACGATTCAAAGCAAAAAGGGTAAATACTTAAGGAATTGCACAAGCATTAAAATATTTCACAGCCGGCATCATAATGATTTCTGTTCTGACAAGAATTATAATATTCAATTGAATACAACATAAAGGGCAGTTTCCCATCTTTTTACCCCATACAAAGCCAGTGGCACCCTGAGATCATCAAACCCGGCCTCCAAGCGCGGCACGCACCCGCCATTGGTTAAAGCAGTTGCCGGCTGATGGCACCCCGGGGGAATGCCGGGTAAATTTTCAGCTGAAGAGCAATAATGAGGGCCAGTTCAATTTTGATTTTGAACACTCATGAGTGAAAGAATGTCACGGATAGAACCCCGTAAGTCTTGTCTCGCACAACAAAGGAATTGTATGTTGAGTAGACGGCTTAAGGTAGATGCTGACGGGCACAGCGGAAGGGAAGCCGCTCCGTTCAGCAGAGTAGGACGATTAAGGTAGATTCAGCTGTTATAAGGAGTGGATAGGAGAGAGCTTATCCAAGTAAGGACCGATTAGGGAAGAGCAAATGTTATAGAACAGTTTGCCTATTTATATCAAGGCAAACTGTACTTCAGCTACCACAAGGTTCCTAACCTTGTACCGAAATCCCCGTCACCGACCCACGGGTCATCGCGGTCGAACGCGCGTACCAAGGTTCGGTACCTTCTCGCAGCTTCCTGCACCTACTTGCAGCTTCATCGCGTTCGTATATACGAATATACGAATCGCGATCGCCTAACAACAACTTACTTGTCAGTAAACGCAAGCTATGCAAGCATTGTCCTAAGACATCACAACAGCGCGAACTCATTGGCGCGATGCGGGTTCGAATTCCGATACCAACAGGTCGCTGCTATGCGACCAAAGTTCATATCCTGGTGCCATCAGAATGGTCACCAATAAAAGAGATGTTTTGTCCCGCACAACTTAACACACCCCCTCGGGACAAACGTCGCCAAAACAAACTGCCGTATCTGCACGTCTGTTACCGGCCTTTGGTCTCCACCACGTCTAGGCCCATCTCACGACGGCACCACGTAAACTTCGCCTCAGGCAGAGCCTTTGTCAAGGCGTCTGCAACCATCTTCTCCGTACAGCAGTACTTCAGCGCCACCTCACCACTGGCTACCCGCTCACGCACCAAGTGATGCTGCACATCAATGTGCTTGGAACGTGGCGATGTGATGGGATTGTTGCCCAGGTTCATCGCCCCTTGGGAATCCACCTGGATCCTCATCTGAGACGCCTCAACTCCCAAGTCCTCGCACAGCTTCAACAGCCACAGCGCTTCACGGACTGCAGCCGAAAGGGCCTGGTACTCCGCCTCTACTGATGACGCCGCCACAGTACGCTGGAGTTGACTGCTCCAGCTCACTGCCGTACCGTTTACCCTAAAGACGTACCCCGTCGTCGACCGCCGGGTATCCATGTCCCCGGCCCAATCAGAATCGGAGTAACCATCAAAGACTTCTGACGACCTCCGCCGGAAAACTAGGCCTAGATGGCGGGTGCCAGCGACATACCTAAGCACTCCTTTTGCCATCCCCATGGCTGCCTTCGTCGGTTTAGCCATATACCTTGACAGCACGCTTATCGCAAATGCCAAGTCCGGGCGAGTGCTCACCGCCAAGTAATTGAGCTCGCCTACTAACGCCCTGTACGCCGTTGAATCCTCCAACACCTCTGCATCCTCCTTTGCGGGTGTCACCCGCGTACCCACAGCCATAGGTAAAACCCTCGGCTTCACATCGCCAAGACCATGCGCACTCAATATGCGCTCCACGTAGCTCGCCTGGGACAGTGTGATGTCCCCGTTCTCACGCCTGATCACCTCCATTCCCAAGAAGACCTTGATCTCTCCCAAGTCCCGGACTTTAAATAGTCCGCCGATGGCCCTCTTGATCCGGTTGACCAGTTCTTGCGTCTTGGCAGCAACACACATGTCGTCCACATGCACCAGTGCCAAAATCACCCCCTTCTCGTCTACTTTCACAAACATAGCCGGGTCCGACTTTGATGGAAACAGGCCAATCTCCGCAAATTTAGTACACAACTTATCGTACCAGCACCGCGACGCCTGTCGGAGCCCATAAATCGATCTCAGCAGACGACAAGCCACGCCCGGGGTCTTTGACTCGTAGCCTGGCGGCTCTTTCATCCATATTTCCTCTTTCAACTCTCCATTTAGGAAAGCAGTGGCGACATCCAACTGATGCACCTGCAATCCCCTAGCCGCAGCCACAGCCAGCAGGGCTCGAAAAGATGAGGCTCGGGAGGTCGGGGCAAACAGTTCCCCGTAATCCACCCCCTCGCGCTGTGCGAACCCTTTCGCCACCAAGCGCGCCTTGAACCTATCGACCGACCCATCCGGATTGGTCTTCACTTTGTATACCCACCGACACGGCAACACCTTGGCCCCTTTTGGTGGGACCCCCAGTTCCCATGTCCCATTGGCGAGCTGTGCCTCTATCTCTGCGTCCATGGCCTTCCCCCACTCACGACTTTGTGGTCCGCGCACAGCTTCTTCGTACGTCGCTGGCTCCTTCAGCTTAATCGCTATATTGACCCGTTGTGATACCGTCCTCTCATTGCGCCACCACTCACATGGGCGCTTTCGATCTCGTACTGGGTAGCGACTGTTGTACCTCTCGTTCGCGTTTGCTCATAAGTATCTGCACGTCTGGAGACTATCGACACCGATGCGCGAGCACTTGCAAGTACAGCAAGGCAAGCGAGAGCAAACAGAGACAGCGGAAGACTTCAAGACGAAGAGAGATATAACTTACGGTCTTACAGATCGGAATGATGCAATGGACGAAATCGCCGTCAGCGCCGGAAGCAAGCAATCATCACGCGGCGGTGATTAGCGAAGTTCAGGCTTAGCTCGGGCTAAGTAGAATATCGTATAGTAATAGTAATGTAGAACACACAAGTGTTCTCCGGTATCGAATGTCTTGTCTAGCTTAGCCGTCCTCGCATCTGTTATACTCGCAGCATCGCAGTGCCGTACGATTCACATTAGGAGGCCGATCCTAGATGTGACAACCCTACTGCGTCTAGGCGATGTCTACGCATAACAACGTATAAGCCTTTCCGGCATTCGCATGATGCAAGGGTCCGGATAACGATATCCGGTTGCAGGGCATGTATCGCGACGAGTGCGGCGCTCTCAACGTGTGCTTAAATGAAGTAATATTATATCAGATAATATTACTTATCGTTTCGTAGCACGAGCATAATGCGCACTTCAATGCTTCGAGCTTTCATGCATGCTAGGCGGATTTGCCATGGTGCGATGTCGCGATGGATAATGACAACATGCCAAATGCATATATAAATGTATGCGAATACATTTATATCATGCAGATTCATTCATATGTAATGCGTTCATCACAAAAGCACTTCGCCTCATAGGATCGCGTCGACCTACGCGTCGGCGGAAAATGAACCGTAGCACAACAATTATCCCCCCTCCCGTATGCAGCGTCCTCGCTGCATCATACAGCATCGACTGCAGGGGTCATTGGGCTTGCGTGGCACGTTTGCGGGCTTCTTCGAGCAGGGGTTTCATGTCCTGTGAGAAGTTGCGTGCCGGTTCCCATGAGTTGTGCTCGTCGGTATACCCT
Organism: Volvox africanus; assembly: GCA_030268105.1. NCBI lineage: Eukaryota > Viridiplantae > Chlorophyta > Chlorophyceae > Chlamydomonadales > Volvocaceae > Volvox > Volvox africanus. Next base: position 65,372 of record BSDZ01000079.1, read on the forward strand.
GTCCACTTAACCAAGTACTCGTGTACTGTTCGCTTACGTCGGTGTCGGCCCACACGACGCGCGCGATAATCTAACACCCGCTCCACATCGTAAAACTTCTGTTTACCAGCGATCCAGGTCTCGGGAACTGGTTCGATCGCTGTGGGGGCATTAGCAGGCTCAGGGACGGGTTCCGTACCACGATACGGACGAACAAGCGATACGTGAAACGTGGGGTGAATGGTCATATCAGCGGGCAATGCAAGCTGCACAGCCACATTCCCAACCATGCGCACGACAGGATACGGACCAATCCAGCGGGGTAAGAGTTTTCGGGATCCGTCGGCCAAGGAACGCAAGTTCTTGGTGCTTAGCAACACGAGTTGCCCTTCCGAAAACGTCACATCCTGCTTGGATTTGTTGTAGTATTCTGTCGTTCGTTGTTGCGCCGCGTCCAAACACGACTTCGCGTCTGTGATTCGGGACATAAACGACTTGGCAAAAAGTTTAGCAGCAGGCACGTTCACTTCCAACTCACGCCACACGGGTAGCGCGGGATGAAACCCGTAGTTAAGAAAGAACGGACTTTTGCCTGTAGAGCGGTTAACAGCATTGTTAAGCGCGAATTCTGCCGCAGTCAAATATGTATCCCAAACAAGTGGTGTGCGACCAGCATAATTGCGCAACATATCACCCAACGTGCGGTTTGTGCGTTCGGTTTGACCATCAGTCTGCGGGTGATACGCCGTGCTCAGGTTGACGCGCATGCCAACTAGTTTGCAGAGCGCTTCCCAAAACTTAGACGTGAACTGTCCACCGCGGTCCGAGATCACATTTTTGGGAACCCCGTGTAACCGAACCACATTGTCGAAAAACAAACGTGCGGTTTGCTCAGCCGTGCAGGATGATGTGCATGGTGCTAGGTGAACCATCTTAGTCAGACGATCGACCATTACGAACACCGCATCGTATCCCCCCTCAGTTTTGGGCAGCGCGACTACGAAGTCCATGGAAACACTTTCCCAAGGCGCATCCGGGACAGGCAACGGTTGCAACAACCCATGGCCCTTACCGGACAAAGCCTTATTGCGCTGGCACAGACTGCATGTCTGTACGAAGTTCGCCGCATCCTTAGCCAAACGAGGCCACCAAAAGGAACGTTGCACCAAGTCGATCAATCGCTTGCTACCAGGGTGTCCTGCTAACGGGTCCTCGTGGAACCGTGCAAGGATGTCGTAGCGTAGTGCGTCGTCGTTCGGAACGACGATTTGCGTAGCTGCACCCTCCGTCCGTAGCCAAAGGCCATTCTGCTTGCGAAGGTTTTCTACATTAGCCGGGTCCGCAAACCAGGCGTCTGCACTGTAGGCAACCTTCAACCGCTCCGCGAGGTCCGTCGCGATCGGTACCTCGTCGCTACGCGGCCGCACGACGGGCGCTGCCAAAATTGCAGCGTGTAGCGACGGATGTCGATTGAGAGCATCGGCAATATTCAATTTACCAGAAATATACTCCCAGGTGCAGTTGAACCTAGCTAGATATTCCATCCACCTAGCTTGACGGCGGTTCAACGTCGGAACGCTTTGCAAAAACGTTAGGGGCTTATGGTCAGTCTTTAAAGTAAACGGGTGTCCCTCGAGGTAACAGCGCCATTCCTTTAAAGCATGCAGCACGGCCAGAAGCTCCTGTTCCCCGGTGGTGTAGCGAATCTCCGCACCAGAAAACTTCTTACTCGTGAAGGCGATCGGTCGCCCTTCCTGTAACAATACAGCGCCGCTTCCAAATATTGAGGCATCAGACACTACCTCAACACGAAATGGCAACGAGTAATCAGGGAATGCAAGGGTGACATCTTCGGCAACGATTCGTTTGAGCTCTTCGAATGCCCGCTGGCATTGCGACGTCCACGACTCGAGTGAAACGAAAACGCCTTTGCGAGTTAAGTTAGTAAGCGGGGCCGCAATGATGGAATATTTTTCAATGAACTTCCGGAAATAATTGGTCAAGCCAAGGAACTTACGCAGCTCCGTGAGGTTCTGAGGCGCGGGCCAATCGCGAACCACGGCGACCTTCCGCGGGTCCATCTTCACACCGGTGGCCGACACAATGTGGCCCAAATATTCCACCTGAGGCTGCGCCCAAAAGCATTTGGCGCGTTTAGCAAACAATTGCTCCCGCCTCATAACGTCGAGCACGAGCCGCAAATGCTCCAAGTGCTCCTCGCGCGTTTTAGAATATACCAAGATGTCATCCAGGTAGCAAACAACGAACCTGTCGATAAACGGCCTAAACATTCGGTCCATAACCGCCTGAAACGTCGCAGGGGCATTAGTCAAACCAAACGATAGGACCGTATACTCAAAGTGACCGAAGGGCGTCCGAAAAGCGGTTTTCGGGATATCAGAGGCAGCGATGCGAATCTGATTGTAGCCCTGTTGTAAGTCAATTGAGGAAAAATAAGCCGAGCCCTTCAGCTTATCCAACAGGTCGTCAACGCGTGGCAAAGGGTAGCGATTTTTCACCGTATTCGCATTTAACCCCCGGTAATCGATGCACATGCGCAAGGTCCCATCCTTCTTACCGACAAACAAAATCGGTGCAGAATACGGGGATGTGCTGGGGCGTATCATACCCTTCGCGAGCAAATCCGTCACCTGGCGCTTCACCTCGTCCAGTTCCAATGGACTCAACCTGTACATTGGCCGGGCCGTAGGCTGCGCTCCAGGCATGAGAGGGATTGTGTGATCAACAGGACGCATAGGTGGTAGGCCAGGGATATCTTTAAAGACGTCCTCATACCGCGACAGTAGGGCCTCAACCTCAGGATCCGCAGAAATCTGCGCGGTGGTGACACAACAGCTCACCCGCGGCCTTAAAAGCAGTCCGTGGGCACCCTTCCGTAACAAACGGACGGCCTCCTTACGCCCGACTAGCTCTGGTTCGATTCGCGCGGCCATTGCGGTCACAGCGAAATTAACCATAGGCCCCGCCTCAGTTTCGCCCTCCTTTGGTGTGACATGTTCGAACGACAGGAAAGGTACCTTAATCGACAGAGTACCCTTGCACATATGCAGGGTTGCGGTCTCCATGTCGATGCGCGCGCGGTACTGCCGTAATGTCGACGACCCCATTATGTACGGTGCAGTCTCTGCTAAGCCCTGCAGCACGTACGGCCGGGTCACAACACGCAAAGGGCCTAACGATAGGCTAAGGGTAATCCTGCCCACAATGGGATGCTTACCCCCGTCAGCAAGGGTAACCTGTGGACAATCAGACGACTCTGGGGACAACCCCAGCGCATTCACCTCTGCGACAGAGATGAAGTCGTCGCTGGCACCGGTGTCAACAAGTGCCTTCAGAGTACGGCCATTCAAACCGATCTGAACCACAGGGACACGGTTATCTACGAGCGAATGCCCAGCAGACAACGTCAGTGCACTTAAGGCGGGTCCGTAACCAACGGCACCCCCATCAGGAGCTTCGTACCAAACGTCAACCGAGTAGGATAGGTGTGGCCACGGAGCCAGCGTACCCTCCCGATCCACACCATTAAACAAAACGGTGCCCGGCTCGAACCGGTGGACATGCCGCATACCCCTTAACGATGCCTCTGCCTTGCGCCGACAGAAAGCGGGGAGTAAAACACATGCGGCCGTGCCTGGATATTGACGCCTACACCTCCTGTATATGGCCAACTGTTCCGACATCTCACGCAGAGACGAGGGGATGAACAAAACCACGTGGTTAGACAGATCGATAGACGACAGGGGACGGCGAGGTGTAAACAAATTACACAACGGGTCGAAGCAGAGAAGTCCCGTGCGTCCGTCAAGCGTGATGCGTCGTGCAATGACTCGCTCGATGTGTCCAAGTACACAAGGCAACAATGCCTTAACGGCTGGCCGTAAGGATGACCACCGACCACGCGTTAGTTCAGAAATCCCAGGTGGTGCCCCCTCCGCAGGAACCCGGGCAAGCCCCTATTTCGGCTGAGGTACAAACGGCGGCATTAGAGGGCAATCCTTCGTGGAATGATTCTCCGCACACCGTAGACAAACATTGGCCAATTTCCGACGCTCGAATTCGGAACGATTGCAATTCCATTTTGGCATAAATGTGTCGTCCGTACGAGTACGCTTCGCGTTGGGGTCGGAACGCTGTGCGGCTGCCGACGACGGCGCACCACCACGCTTCCTGTTCCTAGCTGGGTCCGAGCTCGGACCTGCTCCTACTGTACCACGGACGCCCGAGCTAGCGCCCCCGCGCGCCTTGCGTTGCCCGTTGCTGCGTCGCGTCGCGGCAGTAGGCGTGGGGCGGGTCGCGCCGAGGTCCTGGTCGAGAGCTACAGCTTCCCCAAGCGGATCCTGCACTTGCACGGCATTTGCACGAGGGGCAGACTTGACTTCTTCCTCGCCGGCAAGAAGTCGTATCTCCGCGCCCTTAGCAAAAGCGACCAACGCGTCATACGACTTGATCTGCGCTCCAACCAAGTCAGTGGCGCACCATTTAGCCAAAAGTTTCGTTAGGCCTCGCCTAAACCAAAAGACACGCTCAGATTCGGTGAGATCAGCAATGGGAGTCACAAGTGCTTCGAAGCGTGACTGGTACGCAGGTACATTTTCATCCCGACGCATGTGGTAGCTACCGGCTGCCAAAACGTTACGAGCTTCCACATCGCGTGCTTGAACCTCAGTAGCGAATCGTGCGAGCAAAGCGGCGACTAACTCGTCAAAAGTATAGCTGCCCCGGGCGTTGGTCCAATTGCGATACCAGTCCTTCGCTGCGCCCTCGAGGGTGTTACCAACGAAGAGACACCTGATACCGTCATTATCGCCACCGTGAACAGCTTGGAGGTACTTTTTAGCGTCACGCACGTACGCACGAGTTGCATCGGCTATGCTATGCCCTGGTGTCTTGTCGGTCAGCGAAATATTGAGCCTAGGAACGGGAATCGACAATCTCATCACCTCAGGGATGTCATCATGCCCTCGAGCTTGAGGTAATGGCAGAACCCTTGGTCCAGCAGTGTTGTCCATATTCGTGTTCACTGCTGAATGCGGCACAATTAAGTGAGCAGGGGTCTGAAGGAAAAGGGGCTCTTGAGTGGCTCGCGCGCCAACAGTTTCAAGACCTCTATCCGGCGCTCTAGCAGCTACAACGAAATCGGGTTGGCTAGCTAGGCTAGTGTGCGGCGTATCGTCGTGTTCCGCGGACATGGAGCACGAAACGATACCCTAGTTTTGCGTAATAGAAGCCGACTTCTATCGCAAAGGCAAGAGTACAAAGCGATTCGGTGAGCCTACCGACAGTACTCTTGAGAAGATTCAGCAAACTCAGCAAGTAATTGCCCAGCTGAGTCCTGATCTCCGTGGTTTGGGCAATGAGAGTCGCCAACTGGTCCGGACGAACGCCGGTCTCAGTCGCCGCGGCAAGCAATGCCGGTGCACTGAGATTACCTGCGACTCAGAGCGTACACTTACACAACAAGTGCAGCAATCTAAGCAAAAGCAATTAAACAATTACAAACCGGAAGCGGCGGCGTCCAAAACGGCGCGACCTAGGTCTTCGGCCAAAGTATCTAGCGGTCCTCGTGGTTCGTCGCTGGAACTTGCCATAGAAAGAACCTACTTCCGATTAGACAGAGAGAGACAGTTAGGCAACGAACCTGTCTCGATACCAAATTGTTGTACCTCTCGTTCGCGTTTGCTCATAAGTATCTGCACGTCTGGAGACTATCGACACCGATGCGCGAGCACTTGCAAGTACAGCAAGGCAAGCGAGAGCAAACAGAGACAGCGGAAGACTTCAAGACGAAGAGAGATATAACTTACGGTCTTACAGATCGGAATGATGCAATGGACGAAATCGCCGTCAGCGCCGGAAGCAAGCAATCATCACGCGGCGGTGATTAGCGAAGTTCAGGCTTAGCTCGGGCTAAGTAGAATATCGTATAGTAATAGTAATGTAGAACACACAAGTGTTCTCCGGTATCGAATGTCTTGTCTAGCTTAGCCGTCCTCGCATCTGTTATACTCGCAGCATCGCAGTGCCGTACGATTCACATTAGGAGGCCGATCCTAGATGTGACAACCCTACTGCGTCTAGGCGATGTCTACGCATAACAACGTATAAGCCTTTCCGGCATTCGCATGATGCAAGGGTCCGGAAAGGATATCCGGTTGCAGGGCATGTATCGCGACGAGTGCGGCGCTCTCAACGTGTGCTTAAATGAAGTAATATTATATCAGATAATATTACTTATCGTTTCGTAGCACGAGCATAATGCGCACTTCAATGCTTCGAGCTTTCATGCATGCTAGGCGGATTTGCCATGGTGCGATGTCGCGATGGATAATGACAACATGCCAAATGCATATATAAATGTATGCGAATACATTTATATCATGCAGATTCATTCATATGTAATGCGTTCATCACAAAAGCACTTCGCCTCATAGGATCGCGTCGACCTACGCGTCGGCGGAAAATGAACCGTAGCACAACAGCGACCGACGAACCCTTCATCCTCGTCCAAGCCTTCGTCCGTCTCCATGTCCTCCTCCTCATCGTCGTCACTATTACCCTCAGTAGTCGACCAGTTCCGGGTATCGGGTTGACTACCCGACGGGCCAGCTCCCGCTGTCGCCCCACTCGTGCTTGGCGTCGCACTGGCATTCGGCCCCATTTGGTTGTTAGCCGTCTCGGCACTTGATGTAGATCTGCCGTTACCACCGTTCGAGACAACGGGAGGCGGTGCTCGTGATCGCAGTTCCCCCATCTCTGTATCCGTATCAGTGTCTGTATCATCATCCTCCCGCATTGAGGACAGCTTACGACGTGACTGGGGCATTCCAATCACCCCCTCATCAAACTCCACGTCTGTATGCACCGACACTGCTCCATCGGGGAACAAAATTCGATACTGTCCGCCGTTGCCATATCCCACCAGGACCCCTTTTCGGCTAACCGGGTCCAGCTTGTTTCTCTTCACCTTAGGTATGTGGACGTACGCAACACACCCAAACACTCGCAGGTGTCCCACCTCAGGGATCTTGCCTGTAAACAACTCATACGGAGTGCACTGCACCCCCTCAGCGGGCGAAATATTTCTGAGATAGTTGGCCGTCGCAGCCGCCTCAGCCCACATTTCTTGAGGTAACTTGGAATCAATCAGCAGAGCCCGCATCTTCTCAATCAGCGTGTGGTTCAAACGCTCTGCAGCTCCATTCTGTTCGGGTGTATACCCTACCGTCATTCCATGCCTAATCCCCTTCTGGCGAAAGAATGACCGTAACTCCTCATTCAGAAACTCTCCACCGTGGTCGGACCGGATCTCCCAGGTCCGATTTCCGCACATATTCTCCAACTGGGTGATCATAGTCACCACCTTCTCTTTTACGGCCTCCTTCGTGTCCGTAAACGCAACGGCCGAAAACTTTGTGTAGTCATCATACAAAACAGTCATGTACCGAGACCCGTTTGGTGACTCCTCGGGCATCGGCCCACACACATCCATGTGCACCAACTCCATCGACCTTTCCGACTTATGGCCTGTAGAAGCATGCCTTCCACGACTCTGCTTCGACATCACACACATTTCACACGTGTCAGTCGTGGATGCCTTACGTGCATTGAGATCAATGCCGTACACTAGGTTGTGCCTTACCAAGCGCTCAAACTGTCCAACCCCGATATGTCCATACCGTCGGTGCCACAAGTTCTCAACCTCATTCGCCGGCTTGGCGTGGGTTGCTCCAACAAACTCTCCTCGTTGCCCACCATCTGATGCCGTCCGACACTCCAGTGCGTACAGGTTTCCTTCACGGTGACCCGTCAACACAATCCTACCGCGGCGGCAGATGGTAACAAGGGACTCATCGAAACGCACGACGGCTCCCGTCTTGCTCATGACAGCCACTGAGAGCACCTTAACTTGGCTGTCCGGAATCAGGTACATATCCGCAATAGTTGCGGTCAGGCCCGGGCAGAAATTAGGTGCGAGCACCAGTGTGCCCATCGCAACAGGCCGCAGCACTTCACCTCCAATGCTATAGATGTCAAAACTGGATGAGGCATCAAGCCTCCTCACGTTAATAAGGTCTCGCTCATCATAAGTGATGTGCTGTGACGCACCGGAATCGACGTACCATCCGTCCATCCTATACGACCCATAGGTCATGAATGCGCTATTCCCCGGATGCTCAGACCTTTGTCCCGAAGCACCCGACCCACGCTCACTTGACTTGCGCGTGTCGTTGCCCGCCGCTCCTTGGCGGCTCTCACCGTCGCGGCGGTATGATGACCCGCCCGACCTGTCCTGGGACCCCGATGCTTGACCCATCGGTCCCGACAGTTGCGGCATCCGCGGCTTTTGACATAGCCGCGCAATATGCCCCGGCTCGCCGCATCTCCAGCAATGCAGCGGCCCATCGCGACCTCGACCAGGTGCGGGAAAAGCATTTCCGCCACGCGTCAACGGTCCAGCTCTCCGACCATCTCCTTGTCCAACGCCGAAAAAGGCCGCAGATTCCTCACGCGCATTTTCCGCGTCTACACGCTTCTCAAACGCCAACAATTGCGAACTCACGTTCTCCAAAGTCAGGATACCGCAAGACGTCAAAATGGCCACAATCATCGAGAACTTCTTCAAAAGCCCGTTCAACAGCTGAAAACAGACTTCCCTCTCCGTAATCGGATGTCCGACCTGCAGCAGATCTGTGTACAGATTGCGCACTCGAGCAATGTACACCGGCAACACTTCCGCAGATCCCATGCGCACTCCGGACAACTCAGCCAGGAGCTGCGACTTCCTTGCATCGCTATTGGCGGCGAAAACGGCCGCCAAAGCATCCCATGCCTGGCGCGCATTGTTGGTCCGACTTGTTAAGTTGTGCGGGACAAAACATCTCTTTTATTGGTGACCATTCTGATGGCACCAGGATATGAAATTTGGTCGCATAGCAGCGACCTGTTGGGATTCGATGAGTTCGCGCTGTTGTGATGTCTTAGGACGATGCTTGCATAGCTTGCGTTTTGCTGACAACTAAGTTGTTGTTAGGCGATCGTGATTCGTATATTCGTATAAGTAGGTGCAGGAAGCTGCGAGAAGGTACCGAACCTTGGTACGCGCGTTCGACCGCGATGACCCGTGGGTCGGTGACGGGGATTTCGGTACAAGGTTAGGAACCTTGTGGTAGCTGAAGTACAGTTTGCCTTGATATAAATAGGCAAACTGTTCTATAACATTTGCTCTTCCCTAATCGGTCCTTACTTGGATAAGCTCTCTCCTATCCACTCCTTGTAACAGCTGAATCTACCTTAATCGTCCTACTCTGCTGAACGGAGCGGCTTCCCTTCCGCTGTGCCCGTCAGCATCTACCTTAAGCCGTCTACTCAACATATTGTCCGGCGCTTTTATCGGATTAATTCCATTGAAGTCCGATCAAGCATTGTTCGTCGAAGAGCACGGTTGTTATCAGCTAGGTTAAGAAGGATATCTCAAACGGATTACGATGTTTCTGGGCATGGCGTCTTGATAATAGAGATGTCATGTTGTCGCAGTCATGATACATAGAGAGAATTCTAGATAAGCAAGGATTGGAGGTAGTCAGATCGAGAGCCATTCCAATAGCAGTAGGCGTGAAGATGATGAAGTGGACATACTGGAGGATCCATCGCCATATAGGGCACTGGTCGGCAAATTGAATAACTTGGAATTTAGTACCCGACCAGACTTAGGATATGCCCTAAGCGTACTGTCCAGGTTTATGGGCAAGCCTAACAAGATGGCAATGGGAATGCCAATAAGGTCAATGGTACGGAGGAGATGGTTGCGTATGCTATAGTGAAAGCGTTCGGGGGATGCCTTGTTAAGGGACAACGTATTGGACTTATGATGGATGATGGAATTACGTGGACGCTGATATGTGGCGATATCTGTGGAGTGTCGAAGTAAATATGTCATGAGCAGCAGACGTTAATTGTTCCTGTAAATTTTACCTACCAACGTTTGCAAATTTAACCTACCATATAATAAAGATTGTCCTGTCCTGGTTCATGGATAGAACCCCGTAAGTCTCACACTTGTCTCGCACAACAAAGGCATTGTACATTTAATAATCGGCAAAATTTTGGTTTCTGATTTGGCGGTAATTATATTATTTAGCTGAAGAGCAACTTTCATTTCGTTTGACCACTTCATTTCGTTTCACCACATGAAAGTGTGCCCACATTAGCAACTGAAATGAAAAAGTGGCAAATGTTCGAAAACTTATTGAATACTAAAAGGGTAAATGCGTAAGCAATTGCACCAGCAGTTTAACATTTAAAAGCCCAAACCATAATGATAGCCCGCACCATAACTGTTCTGACGGAAAATAAATTTTTCAGCTGAAGAGCAATGATAAAGGCCAATTTAAATTCGATTTCCGCAAGAAAGTGCCCAGATTGAGTATAAGCAACTGAATGCAATTCAATAAAAAAAGCAATTCAAAAAGTGGCAAAATGTCAAAATAATTTCAACACGATTCAAAGCAAAAAGGGTAAATACTTAAGGAATTGCACAAGCATTAAAATATTTCACAGCCGGCATCATAATGATTTCTGTTCTGACAAGAATTATAATATTCAATTGAATACAACATAAAGGGCAGTTTCCCATCTTTTTACCCCATACAAAGCCAGTGGCACCCTGAGATCATCAAACCCGGCCTCCAAGCGCGGCACGCACCCGCCATTGGTTAAAGCAGTTGCCGGCTGATGGCACCCCGGGGGAATGCCGGGTAAATTTTCAGCTGAAGAGCAATAATGAGGGCCAGTTCAATTTTGATTTTGAACACTCATGAGTGAAAGAATGTCAGCAAATATGAGGGGGGGCCGGACGCTTTGCTGACACACAACAATTCACTCAATACGCAAGGATACTATAATGGTGTCGTACTGAAGATAACTGAACATAACATCACCCATTAGTGCACAACTTCCTTTGTTTGCATGCACATTTGTTATAAAATAGATAACACAGTACACTTCTCCTCCCTATCCAGGCAGCCTTTTCTATGTCAAGTTGTATGCCATCCCCATTTCGTGGCGGCAGAAGGGTGACTTCATCTCTGGTAGAGCCTTTGCAAACGTTGCAGGTAACATCTCCGTACGGCAGTATACCAGCACTACTTCCCCACTTGCAACACTCTCCCGGTGCTTTACATCAACATGCTTCGTTCTTGATGCATATATGGGATATTTGCCTAGGTTCATCGCTCCTCGCGAGTACACCCAGATCTTAATTTTTGAGTTGTTGATGTCCATGCCTCTGCGCATTTGGTTAAGCATTTGGCTTCTCGAACTGCACAGGGCTTCTCCGCTTCCACGGATGTAGCCACTCTTCACTTCATGCCCTTATCAGCCTTGGCTTGGCGTAATCCTTATTCCTAACTTGTCATCACCTCGACGAATATGGATATTATCAGGACGCCGCTCAGAAAAGCTGTAGATAGGTGTTGAAGTCAACAAAGCGCCCGGCCGTATTGTCCGGCGCTCCTATCGGATTAATTCCATTTAAGTCCGATCAAGCATTGTTCGTCGAAGAGCACGGTTGTTATCAGCTAGGTTAAGAAGGATATCTCAAACGGATTACGACGTTTCTGGGCATGGCGTCTTGATAATAGAGATGTCATGTTGTCGCAGTCATGATACATAGAGAGAATTCTAGATAAGCAAGGATTGGAGGTAGTCAGATCGAGAGCCATTCCAATAGCAGTAGGCGTGAAGATGATGAAGTGGACATACTGGAGGATCCATCGCCATATAGGGCACTGGTCGGCAAATTGAATAACTTGGAATTTAGTACCCGACCAGACTTAGGATATGCCCTAAGCGTACTGTCCAGGTTTATGGGCAAGCCTAACAAGATGGCAATGGGAATGCCAATAAGGTCCATGGTACGGAGGAGATGGTTGCGTATGCTATAGTGAAAGCGTTCGGGGGATGCCTTGTTAAGGGACAACGTATAGCGTATTGGACTTATGATGGATGATGGAATTACGTGGACGCTGATATGTGGCGATATCTGTGGAGTGTCGAAGTAAATATGTCATGAGCAGCAGACGTTAATTGTTCCTGTAAATTTTACCTACCAACGTTTGCAAATTTAACCTACCATATAATAAAGATTGTCCTGTCCTGGTTCATGGATAGAACCCCGTAAGTCTCACACTTGTCTCGCACAACAAAGGAATTGTACATTTAATAATCGGCAAAATTTTGGTTTCTGATTTGGCGGTAATTATATTATTTAGCTGAAGAGCAACTTTCATTTCGTTTGACCACTTCATTTCGTTTCACCACATGAAAGTGTGCCCACATTAGCAACTGAAATGAAAAAGTGGCAAATGTTCGAAAACTTATTGAATACTAAAAGGGTAAATGCGTAAGCAATTGCACCAGCAGTTTAACATTTAAAAGCCCGCACCATAATGATAGCCCGCACCATAACTGTTCTGACGGAAAATAAATTTTTCAGCTGAAGAGCAATGATAAAGGCCAATTTAAATTCGATTTCCGCAAGAAAGTGCCCAGATTGAGTATAAGCAACTGAATGCAATTCAATAAAAAAAACAATTCAAAAAGTGGCAAAATGTCAAAATAATTTCAACACGATTCAAAGCAAAAAGGGTAAATACTTAAGGAATTGCACAAGCATCAAAATATTTCACAGCCGGCATCATAATGATTTCTGTTCTGACAAGAATTATAATATTCAATTGAATACAACATAAAGGGCAGTTTCCCATCTTTTTACCCCATACAAAGCCAGTGGCACCCTGAGATCATCAAACCCGGCCTCCAAGCGCGGCACGCACCCGCCATTGGTTAAAGCAGTTGCCGGCTGATGGCACCCCGGGGGAATGCCGGGTAAATTTTCAGCTGAAGAGCAATAATGAGGGCCAGTTCAATTTTGATTTTGAACACTCATGAGTGAAAGAATGTCAGCAAATATGAGGGGGGGCCGGACGCTTTGCTGACACACAACAATTCACTCAATACGCAAGGATACTATAATGGTGTCGTACTGAAGATAACTGAACATAACATCACCCATTAGTGCACAACTTCCTTTGTTTGCATGCACATTTGTTATAAAATAGATAACACAGTACACTTCTCCTCCCTATCCAGGCAGCCTTTTCTATGTCAAGTTGTATGCCATCCCCATTTCGTGGCGGCAGAAGGGTGACTTCATCTCTGGTAGAGCCTTTGCAAACGTTGCAGGTAACATCTCCGTACGGCAGTATACCAGCACTACTTCCCCACTTGCAACACTCTCCCGGTGCTTTACATCAACATGCTTCGTTCTTGATGCATATATGGGATATTTGCCTAGGTTCATCGCTCCTCGCGAGTACACCCAGATCTTAATTTTTGAGTTGTTGATGTCCATGCCTCTGCGCATTTGGTTAAGCATTTGGCTTCTCGAACTGCACAGGGCTTCTCCGCTTCCACGGATGTAGCCACTCTTCACTTCATGCCCTTATCAGCCTTGGCTTGGCGTAATCCTTATTCCTAACTTGTCATCACCTCGACGAATATGGATATTATCAGGACGCCGCTCAGAAAAGCTGTAGATAGGTGTTGAAGTCAACAAAGCGCCCGGCCGTATTGTCCGGCGCTCCTATCGGATTAATTCCATTTAAGTCCGATCAAGCATTGTTCGTCGAAGAGCACGGTTGTTATCAGCTAGGTTAAGAAGGATATCTCAAACGGATTACGACGTTTCTGGGCATGGCGTCTTGATAATAGAGATGTCATGTTGTCGCAGTCATGATACATAGAGAGAATTCTAGATAAGCAAGGATTGGAGGTAGTCAGATCGAGAGCCATTCCAATAGCAGTAGGCGTGAAGATGATGAAGTGGACATACTGGAGGATCCATCGCCATATAGGGCACTGGTCGGCAAATTGAATAACTTGGAATTTAGTACCCGACCAGACTTAGGATATGCCCTAAGCGTACTGTCCAGGTTTATGGGCAAGCCTAACAAGATGGCAATGGGAATGCCAATAAGGTCCATGGTACGGAGGAGATGGTTGCGTATGCTATAGTGAAAGCGTTCGGGGGATGCCTTGTTAAGGGACAACGTATAGCGTATTGGACTTATGATGGATGATGGAATTACGTGGACGCTGATATGTGGCGATATCTGTGGAGTGTCGAAGTAAATATGTCATGAGCAGCAGACGTTAATTGTTCCTGTAAATTTTACCTACCAACGTTTGCAAATTTAACCTACCATATAATAAAGATTGTCCTGTCCTGGTTCATGGATAGAACCCCGTAAGTCTTGTCTCGCACAACAAAGGAATTGTATGTTGAGTAGACGGCTTAAGGTAGATGCTGACGGGCACAGCGGAAGGGAAGCCGCTCCGTTCAGCAGAGTAGGACGATTAAGGTAGATTCAGCTGTTACAAGGAGTGGATAGGAGAGAGCTTATCCAAGTAAGGACCGATTAGGGAAGAGCAAATGTTATAGAACAGTTTGCCTATTTATATCAAGGCAAACTGTACTTCAGCTACCACAAGGTTCCTAACCTTGTACCGAAATCCCCGTCACCGACCCACGGGTCATCGCGGTCGAACGCGCGTACCAAGGTTCGGTACCTTCTCGCAGCTTCCTGCACCTACTTGCAGCTTCATCGCGTTCGTATATACGAATATACGAATCGCGATCGCCTAACAACAACTTACTTGTCAGTAAACGCAAGCTATGCAAGCATTGTCCTAAGACATCACAACAGCGCGAACTCATCGGCGCGATGTGGGTTCGAATTCCGATACCAACAGGTCGCTGCTATGCGACCAAAGTTCATATCCTGGTGCCATCAGAATGGTCACCAATAAAAGAGATGTTTTGTCCCGCACAACTTAACACACCCCCTCGGGACAAACGTCGCCAAAACAAACTGCCGTATCTGCACGTCTGTTACCGGCCTTTGGTCTCCACCACGTCTAGGCCCATCTCACGACGGCACCACGTAAACTTCGCCTCAGGCAGAGCCTTTGTCAAGGCGTCTGCAACCATCTTCTCCGTACAGCAGTACTTCAGCGCCACCTCACCACTGGCTACCCGCTCACGCACCAAGTGGTGCTGCACATCAATGTGCTTGGAACGTGGCGATGTGATGGGATTGTTGCCCAGGTTCATCGCCCCTTGGGAATCCACCTGGATCCTCATCTGAGACGCCTCAACTCCCAAGTCCTCGCACAGCTTCAACAGCCACAGCGCTTCACGGACTGCAGCCGAAAGGGCCTGGTACTCCGCCTCTACTGATGACGCCGCCACAGTACGCTGGAGTTGACTGCTCCAGCTCACTGCCGTACCGTTTACCCTAAAGACGTACCCCGTCGTCGACCGCCGGGTATCCATGTCCCCGGCCCAGTCAGAATCGGAGTAACCATCAAAGACTTCTGACGACCTCCGCCGGAAAACTAGGCCTAGATGGCGGGTGCCAGCGACATACCTAAGCACTCCTTTTGCCATCCCCATGGCTGCCTTCGTCGGTTTAGCCATATACCTTGACAGCACGCTTAGCGCAAATGCCAAGTCCGGGCGAGTGCTCACCGCCAAGTAATTGAGCTCGCCTACTAACGCCCTGTACGCCGTTGAATCCTCCAACACCTCTGCATCCTCCTTTGCGGGTGTCACCCGCGTACCCACAGCCATAGGTAAAACCCTCGGCTTCACATCGCCAAGACCATGCGCACTCAATATGCGCTCCACGTAGCTCGCCTGAGACAGTGTGATGTCCCCGTTATCACGCCTGGTCACCTCCATTCCCAAGAAGACCTTGATCTCTCCCAAGTCCCGGACTTTAAATAGTCCGCCGATGGCCC
This sequence comes from Volvox africanus, assembly GCA_030268105.1. Classification (NCBI taxonomy): domain Eukaryota; kingdom Viridiplantae; phylum Chlorophyta; class Chlorophyceae; order Chlamydomonadales; family Volvocaceae; genus Volvox; species Volvox africanus. The sequence goes on from BSDZ01000079.1 coordinate 81,236, forward strand.
TCTTGATCCGGTTGACCAGTTCTTGCGTCTTGGCAGCAACACACATGTCGTCCACATGCACCAGTGCCAAAATCACCCCCTTCTCGTCTACTTTCACAAACATAGCCGGGTCCGACTTTGATGGAAACAGGCCAATCTCCGCAAATTTAGTACACAACTTATCGTACCAGCACCGCGACGCCTGTCGGAGCCCATAAATCGATCTCAGCAGACGACAAGCCACGCCCGGGGTCTTTGACTCGTAGCCTGGCGGCTCTTTCATCCATATTTCCTCTTTCAACTCTCCATTTAGGAAAGCAGTGGCGACATCCAACTGATGCACCTGCAATCCCCTAGCCGCAGCCACAGCCAGCAGGGCTCGAAAAGATGAGGCTCGGGAGGTCGGGGCAAACAGTTCCCCGTAATCCACCCCCTCGCGCTGTGCGAACCCTTTCGCCACCAAGCGCGCCTTGAACCTATCGACCGACCCATCCGGATTGGTCTTCACTTTGTATACCCACCGACACGGCAACACCTTGGCCCCTTTTGGTGGGACCCCCAGTTCCCATGTCCCATTGGCGAGCTGTGCCTCTATCTCTGCGTCCATGGCCTTCCCCCACTCACGACTTTGTGGTCCGCGCACAGCTTCTTCGTACGTCGCTGGCTCCTTCAGCCTAATCGCTATATTGACCCGTTGTGATACCGTCCTCTCATTGCGCCACCACTCACATGGGCGCTTTCGATCTCGTACTGGGTAGCGACCGACGAACCCTTCATCCTCGTCCAAGCCTTCGTCCGTCTCCATGTCCTCCTCCTCATCGTCGTCACTATTACCCTCAGTAGTCGACCAGTTCCGGGTATCGGGTTGACTACCCGACGGGCCAGCTCCCGCTGTCGCCCCACTCGTGCTTGGCGTCGCACTGGCATTCGGCCCCATTTGGTTGTTAGCCGTCTCGGCACTTGATGTAGATCTGCCGTTACCACCGTTCGAGACAACGGGAGGCGGTGCTCGTGATCGCAGTTCCCCCATCTCTGTATCCGTATCAGTGTCTGTATCATCATCCTCCCGCATTTAGGACAGCTTACGACGTGACTGGGGCATTCCAATCACCCCCTCATCAAACTCCATGTCTGTATGCACCGACACTGCTCCATCGGGGAACAAAATTCGATACTGTCCGCCGTTGCCATATCCCACCAGGACCCCTTTTCGGCTAACCGGGCCCAGCTTGTTTCTCTTCACCTTAGGTATGTGGACGTACGCAACACACCCAAACACTCGCAGGTGTCCCACCTCAGGGATCTTGCCTGTAAACAACTCATACGGAGTGCACTGCACCCCCTCAGCGGGCGAAATAATTTCTGAGATAGTTGGCCGTCGCAGCCGCCTCAGCCCACATTTCTTGAGGTAACTTGGAATCAATCAGCAGAGCCCGCATCTTCTCAATCAGCGTGCGGTTCAAACGCTCTGCAGCTCCATTCTGTTCGGGTGTATACCCTACCGTCATTCCATGCCTAATCCCCTTCTGGCGAAAGAATGACCGTAACTCCTCATTCAGAAACTCTCCACTGCGGTCGGACCGGATCTCCCAGGTCCGATTTCCGCACATATTCTCCAACTGGGTGATCATAGTCACCACCTTCTCTTTTACGGCCTCCTTCGTGTCCGTAAACGCAACGGCCGAAAACTTTGTGTAGTCATCATACAAAACAGTCATGTACCGAGACCCGTTTGGTGACTCCTCGGGCATCGGCCCACACACATCCATGTGCACCAACTCCATCGACCTTTCCGACTTATGGCCTGTAGAAGCATGCCTTCCACGACTCTGCTTCGACATCACACACATTTCACACGTGTCAGTCGTGGATGCCTTACGTGCATTGAGATCAATGCCGTACACTAGGTTGTGCCGAAAAAGGCCGCAGATTCCTCGCGCGCATTTTCCGCGTCTACACGCTTCTCAAACGCCAACAATTGCGAACTCACGTTCTCCAAAGTCAGGATACCGCAAGACGTCAAAATGGCCACAATCATCGAGAACTTCTTCAAAAGCCCGTTCAACAGCTGAAAACAGACTTCCCTCTCCGTAATCGGATGTCCGACCTGCAGCAGATCTGTGTACAGATTGCGCACTCGAGCAATGTACACCGGCAACACTTCCGCAGATCCCATGCGCACTCCGGACAACTCAGCCAGGAGCTGCGACTTCCTTGCATCGCTATTGGCGGCGAAAACGGCCGCCAAAGCATCCCATGCCTGGCGCGCATTGTTGGCCGCGCGCAGAACAGGCAAATGACAATCCTGCACATTCTTAATCATATAGTCCCTGACTAAACGCGATGCCTCAACATCCTCGTCCGTCATGGGATCCTCTTGCAACCACCTACTTATCTTCTCCTCATGCATGAGGGCCTCAAATCGAAACGACCAGGTTGCATAGTTACTCAATCCTAGGGGCTCTTTTAACGTCCCCTTACCCATCTTAACCGACGTCCAGCTAACCGCTCAAAACAGGCGCGTTGCTGTTGCCGACGTCCCAGCTTACTTAGCACTTGCCGAATCGGCAGACGTCGCAGCAATCTCCGATTGGCAGATGACTTAACCGGCTTCACAGCCGGGGCTCATAACCTGTTGAGTAGACGGCTTAAGGTAGATGCTGACGGGCACAGCGGAAGGGAAGCCGCCATACCAGAGATGGGGGAACTGCGGTCATGAGCACCGCCTCCCGTTGTCTCGAACGGTGGTAACGGCAGATCTACATCAAGTGCCGAGACGGCTAACAACCAAATGGGGCCGAATGCCAGTGCGACGCCAAGCACGAGTGGGGCGACAGCGGGAGCTGGCCCGTCGGGTAGTCAACCCGACACCCGGAACTGGTCGACTACTGAGGGTAATAGTGACGACGATGAGGAGGAGGACATGGAGACGGACGACGGCTTGGACGAGGATGAAGGGTTCGTCGGTCGCTACCCAGTACGAGATCGAAAGCGCCCATGTGAGTGGTGGTGCAAGGAGAGGACGGTATCACAACGGGTCAATATAGCGATTAAGCTGAAGGAGCCAGCGACGTACGAAGAAGCTGTGCGCGGACCACAAAGTCGTGAGTGGGGGAAGGCCATGGACGCAGAGATAGAGGCACAGCTTGCCAATGGGACATGGGAACTGGGGGTCCCACCAAAAGGGGCCAAGGTGTTACCGTGTCGGTGGGTATACAAAGTGAAGACCAATCCGGATGGGTCGGTCGATAGGTTTAAGGCGCGCTTGGTGGCAAAAGGGTTCGCACAGCGCGAGGGGGTGGATTACGGGGAACTGTTTGCCCCGACCTCCCGAGCCTCATCTTTTCGAGCCCTGCTGGCTGTGGCTGCGGCTAGGGGATTGCAGGTGCATCAGTTGGATGTCGCCACTGCTTTCCTAAATGGAGAGTTGAAAGAGGAAATATGGATGAAAGAGCCGCCAGGCTACGAGTCAAAGACCCCGGGCGTGGCTTGTCGTCTGCTGAGATCGATTTATGGGCTCCGACAGGCGTCGCGGTGCTGGTACGATAAGTTGTGTACTAAATTTGCGGAGATTGGCCTGTTTCCATCAAAGTCGGACCCGGCTATGTTTGTGAAAGTAGACGAGAAGGGGGTGATTTTGGCACTGGTGCATGTGGACGACATGTGTGTTGCTGCCAAGACGCAAGAACTGGTCAACCGGATCAAGAGGGCCATCGGCGGACTATTGAGCACTCGCCCGGACTTGGCATTTGCGATAAGCGTGCTGTCAAGGTATATGGCTAAACCGACGAAGGCAGCCATGGGGATGGCAAAAGGAGTGCTTAGGTATGTCGCTGGCACCCGCCATCTAGGCCTAGTTTTCCGGCGGAGGTCGTCAGAAGTCTTTGATGGTTACTCCGATTCTGATTGGGCCGGGGACATGGATACCCGGCGGTCGACGACGGGGTACGTCTTTAGGGTAAACGGTACGGCAGTGAGCTGGAGCAGTCAACTCCAGCGTACTGTGGCGGCGTCATCAGTAGAGGCGGAGTACCAGGCCCTTTCGGCTGCAGTCCGTGAAGCGCTGTGGCTGTTGAAGCTGTGCGAGGACTTGGGAGTTGAGGCGTCTCAGATGAGGATCCAGGTGGATTCCCAAGGGGCGATGAACCTGGGCAACAATCCCATCACATCGCCACGTTCCAAGCACATTGATGTGCAGCACCACTTGGTGCGTGAGCGGGTAGCCAGTGGTGAGGTGGCGCTGAAGTACTGCTGTACGGAGAAGATGGTTGCAGACGCCTTGACAAAGGCTCTGCCTGAGGCGAAGTTTACGTGGTGCCGTCGTGAGATGGGCCTAGACGTGGTGGAGACCAAAGGCCGGTAACAGACGTGCAGATACGGCAGTTTGTTTTGGCGACGTTTGTCCCGAGGGGGTGTGTGGGACAAAACATCTCTTTTATTGGTGACCATTCTGATGGCACCAGGATATGAACTTTGGTCGCATAGCAGCGACCTGTTGGTAGCGATTTGAACCCGCATCGCGCCGATGAGTTCGCACTGTTGTGATGTCTTAGGACAATGCTTGCATAGCTTGCGTTTACTGACAACTAAGTTGTTGTTAGGCGATCGCGATTCGTATATTCGTATATACGAACGCGATGAAGCTGCAAGTAGGTGCAGGAAGCTGCGAGAAGGTACCGAACCTTGGTACGCGCGTTCGACCGCGATGACCCGTGGGTCGGTGACGGGGGTTTCGGTACAAGGTTAGGAACCTTGTGGTAGCTGAAGTACAGTTTGCCTTGATATAAATAGGCAAACTGTTCAATAACATTTGCTCTTCCCTAATCGGTCCTTACTTGGATAAGCTCTCTCCTATCCACTCCTTGTAACAGCTGAATCTACCTTAAGCCGTCTACTCAACACCGTCAGAACAGTTATGGTGCGGGCTATCATTATTGTGCGGGCTTTTAAATGTTAAACTGCTGGTGCAATTGCTTACGCATTTACCCTTTTAGTATTCAATAAGTTTTCGAACATTTGCCACTTTTTCATTTCAGTTGCTAATGTGGGCACACTTTCATGTGGTGAAACGAAATGAAGTGGTCAAACGAAATGAAAGTTGCTCTTCAGCTAAATAATATTCTTACGAGGATAGGAGCAACCGATGCGAAACGTGGATAGATTACAATGTATTGACGCAAGAACCGTGTATATTTGGCATAAATAATTATAGTATCAACGTTAGTAACGCGCAAGACTAATTAGCGCAGAGTGCGCACAAACAATATACTCGCGATAATAACTGTACGGCACTCGTCGCGATACCTAACTTACATCGCGGTTACTCGCACCTAAGTAAGAGCTATTGCACAACTGTTATCAGACGGTATTATGATGACGTGAAATCCCGCATAATCACAACACACCCCCTCGGGATGCACGTCATGGTCGAATAGGGCACTCCAATATCACACCCCCTCAAAGATAGTAGCGTCAAGTTACTAAGTATCACTGAAATAAACCTCTACGATAAGGCAATTGAGACGATGCTGGACTGGTGCTGTTAGATGCCACAACAAGAATATGTAATCCTTCGTTTATGAACGTTATTGTCAAAAGAAATAATGACCTCACTATCAAAAACAGCTTAACTACAGCCAGCCACCCGGGCTCACGCCTTATTGGCCTATATGAGCTGGTTTCTACCAACAGATCGATGGCTTCTTTGTCAGGTATCGTCTAGTCCCATTTCACGGCGGCACCAGACGAACTTGTTAAGTTGTGCGGGACAGAACATCTCTTTTATTGGTGACCATTCTGATGGCACCAGGATATGAACTTTGGTCGCATAGCAGCGACCTGTTGGTAGCGGCATTCAAACCCGCATCGCGCCGATGAGTTCGCGCTGTTGTGATGTCTTAGGACGATGCTTGCATAGCTTGCGTTTACTGACAACTAAGTTGTTCTTAGGCAATCGCGATTCGTATATTCGTATATACGAACGCGATGAAGCTGCAAGTAGGTGCAGGAAGCTGCGAGAAGGTACCGAACCTTGGTACGCGCGTTCGACCGCGATGACCCGTGGGTCGGTGACGGGGATTTCGGTACAAGGTTAGGAACCTTGTGGTAGCTGAAGTACAGTTTGCCTTGATATAAATAGGCAAACTGTCCTATAACATTTGCTCTTCCCTAATCGGTCCTTACTTGGATAAGCTCTCTCCTATCCACTCCTTCTAAGAGCTGAATCTACCTTAATCGTCCTACTCTGCTGAACGGAGCGGCTTCCCTTCCGCTGTGCCCGTCAGCATCTACCTTAAGCCGTCTACTCAACAGGTTATGAGCCCCGGCTGTGAAGCCGGTTAAGTCATCTGCCAATCGGAGATTGCTGCGACGTCTGCCGATTCGGCGAGTGCTAAGTAAGCTGGGACGTCGGCAACAGCAACGCGCCTGTTTTGAGCTGTTAGCTGGACGTCGGTTAAGATGGGTAAGGGGACGTTAAAAGAGCCCCTAGGATTGAGTAACTATGCAACCTGGTCGTTTCGATTTGAGGCCCTCATGCATGAGGAGAAGATAAGTAGGTGGTTGCAAGAGGATCCCATGACGGACGAGGATGTTGAGGCATCGCGTTTAGTCAGGGACTATATGATTAAGAATGTGCAGGATTGTCATTTGCCTGTTCTGCGCGCGGCCAACAATGCGCGCCAGGCATGGGATGCTTTGGCGGCTGTTTTCGCCGCCAATAGCGATGCAAGGAAGTCGCAGCTCCTGGCTGAGTTGTCCGGAGTGCGCATGGGATCTGCGGAAGTGTTGCCGGTGTACATTGCTCGAGTGCGCAATCTGTACACAGATCTGCTGCAGGTCGGACATCCGATTACGGAGAGGGAAGTCTGTTTTCAGCTGTTGAACGGGCTTTCGAAGAAGTTCTCGATGATTGTGGCCATTTTGACGTCTTGCGGTATCCTGACTTTGGAGAACGTGAGTTCGCAATTGTTGGCGTTTGAGAAGCGTGTAGACGCGGAAAATGCGCGCGAGGAATCTGCGGCCTTTTTCGGCGTTGGACAAGGAGATGGTCGGAGAGCTGGACTGTCGACGCGTGGCGGAAATGTTTTTCCCGCACCTGGTCGAGGTCGCGGTGGGCCGCTGCATTGCTGGAGATGCGGCGAGCCGGGGCATATTGCGCGGCTATGTCAAAAGCCGCGGATGCCGCAACTGTCGGGACCGATGGGTCAAGCATCGGGGTCCCAGGACAGGTCGGGCGGGTCATCATACCGCCGCGACGGTGAGAGCCGCCAAGGAGCGGCGGGCAACGACACGCGCAAGTCAAGTGAGCGTGGGTCGGGTGCTTCGGGACAAAGGTCTGAGCATCCGGGGAATAGCGCATTCATGACCTATGGGTCGTATAGGATGGACGGATGGTACGTCGATTCCGGTGCGTCACAGCACATCACTTATGATGAGCGAGACCTTATTAACGTGAGGAGGCTTGATACCTCATCCAGTTTTGACATCTATAGCATTGGAGATGCAGATGATGAGATGCACCAGAATCCAGGTACCAACCTTTCAGGCGGTCAGACCCAGATGCCACAAAGGCAAAGTTCCTCGGGCTAGCATTGCCCCTGTCGCCGGCACCGTCCACATGGTCGTGCCGGCCATAACCTCGGCGGTCGCTCCCCAATGCATGTGGGCTGAGGCTGTCTCTACGGCGAATTACCTTCGGAATATTTCACCTGTGTCCGGTCGGCCCTGCACCCCGTATGAAGCTTTCTCAGGGGAACATCCTGATGTGAGTCATCTGCGTGTGTTTGGATGTACGGCATATGTCCATATCCCCAAGGAGAAGCGCAATAAATTAGATCCGGTAAGTCGCAAGGGTGTTCTGGTTGGGTACGGCGATGCAGGCCAGTACCGTATCCTTTTTTCAGACAATGTAGTGTCGGTGCACTCTGATGTCACCTTTGATGAGCGGAATGTCGGTGAGAAAGCACAGCAAGCTAGTCGTGCAAAGAAGTCCGTAAGGTGGCGCAACCCCGTAGACAGTACGCCTGATTCTGATAGTGATAGTGATGATGATGATGATAATGATGAGTGGGAACCGGCCCCTCACGCCCAAGGTGGCGGATCCTCTACTGGTGCAGGAGGTTCAGGGGATAACAGCGGTGGACCAACAGGGGGTGGTGATGCTTCCGGCGCAGGTCCCTCGGGGAGTTCGTCCGGTGCTGGCCCCTCTGTGGGTGCTGCCGGTGCGAGTAACAATTTTGAGTCTAGGTACCCTGTCCGTGATCGAAAACGGCCGTCCGAGTGGTGGCGCAGTGAGGACCCTAGGTCTGTTGCCGGCCGGGTCCATGTGGCTGCCGCAACCAAAGTGTCCGAGCCCAACACTTATGCTGAAGCGGTGTCTGGGGCGCAGGCCAGCGAGTGGAAAAGGGCTATGGATGACGAAATTAACTCTCAGTTGGCAAATGGAACCTGGACCTTAGAAACACCCCCGCCAGGCACGAAGCTTATTCCATGTCGCTGGGTGTATAAGGTGAAACACAATCCAGATGGTAGTGTTGAGCGGTTTAAAGCGCGCTTGGTCGCAAAAGGGTTTGTACAGCGCGAGGGGGTGGATTATGGTGAGCTCTTTGCGCCTACGTCCCGTAGCTCATCTTTTCGAGTCCTTTTAGCGGTTGCAGCGGCTAGAAAAATGCCCATTCACCAGCTAGATGTGACGACTGCGTTCTTGAATGGAGAACTGAAGGAGGATCTTTGGATGGAGCAGCCACCGGGGTACGAGTCGGAACCTCCAGGCCTGGCCTGTCACCTGCATAAGTCCATCTATGGTCTAAAGCAGGCCCCACGGTGCTGGTATGATAAGTTGTGTGAGAAGTTTGCCGAGATTGGGCTGTTCCCGTCTAAATCAGATCCGGCTATGTTTCTGGAGGTTGAGCTTAGGTACTGCCCTACGGAGAAGATGGTGGCTGATGTGATGACGAAGGCCTTGGGTGAAGCCAAGTTCAAGTGGTGCCGTGCCTCTATGGGCGTAGCCTAGTGGAGGTTTGCACTGAGGGGGCGTGTTAAGTTGTGGACGGTGCAAACCGTCACAGTTACCGATCTAGCAGTTGCAGGGCGGCAATTGTGACAGGCAGTTGCAGTGTGCAAGGTGATAGGTGCTGAGCAGCCGCCAAGTGGTAGGAAGTTGCTGGTGGTAGGTGCTGGGCAACTACCCAATGGTAGAGAGCTGCATACTGCAGTGCTCCAGGGAGTGGTTGATCAGAAGCCATCAGAACTAGTATTTAAGGGTACCTGAGCTCTGCAATAGTCACCCAACAGCTAGCAATCGTCTAGTGTCTTATACATCTGACCTCCTCTGACCTCTGTAATACTTCATAGCAGCTTTATACTTCCTTTATCTCCTTAACAGGTTATGAGCCGCTGCGGCCTGTTGCGATGGGCACACTGGTGCTCGCACCCAATTTCTGCCCGGGCCTGACCGCAACTATTGCAGATGTGTACCTGATTCCGGAGAGCCAAGTTAAGGTGCTCTCAGTGGCTGTCATGAGCAAGACGGGAGCCGTCGTGCGTTTGGATGAGTCCGTCGTTACCATCTGCCGCCGCGGTAGGATTGTGTTGACGGGTCACCGTGAAGGAAACCTGTACGCACTGGAGTGTCGGGCGGCATCAGATGGTGGGCAACGAGGAGAGTTTGTTGGAGCAACCCACGCCAAGCCGGCGAATGAGGTTGAGAACTTGTGGCACCGACGGTATGGACATATCGGGGTTGGACAGTTTGAGCGCTTGGTAAGGCACAACCTAGTGTACGGCATTGATCTCAATGCACGTAAGGCATCCACGACTGACATGTGTGAAACGTGTGTGATGTCGAAGCAGAGTCGTGGAAGGCATGCTTCTACGGGCCATAAGTCGGAAAGGTCGATGGAGTTGGTGCACATGGATGTGTGTGGGCCGATGCCCAAGGAGTCACCAAACGGGTCTGGGTACATGACTGTTTTGTATGATGACTACACAAAGTTTTCGGCCGTTGCGTTTACGGACACGAAGGAGGCCGTAAAAGAGAAGGTGGTGACTATGATCACCCAGTTGGAGAATATGTGCGGAAATCGGACCTGGGAGATCCAGTCCGACCGCGGTGGAGAGTTTCTGAATGAGGAGTTACGGTCATTCTTTCGCCAGAAGGGGATTAGGCATGGAATGACGGTAGGGTATACACCCGAACAGAATGGAGCTGCAGAGCGTTTGAACCGCACGCTGATTGAGAAGATGCGGGCTCTGCTGATTGATTCCAAGTTACCTCAAGAAATGTGGGCTGAGGCGGCTGCGACGGCCAACTATCTCAGAAATATTTCGCCCGCTGAGGGGGTGCAGTGCACTCCGTATGAGTTGTTTACAGGCAAGATCCCTGAGGTGGGACACCTGCGAGTGTTTGGGTGTGTTGCGTACGTCCACATACCTAAGGTGAAGAGAAACAAGCTGGACCCGGCTATGTTTGTGAAATTAGACGAGAAGGGGGTGATTTTGGCACTGGTGCATGTGGACGACATGTGTGTTGCTGCCAAGACGCAAGAACTGGTCAACCGGATCAAGAGGGCCATCGGCGGACTATTTAAAGTCCGGGACTTGGGAGAGATCAAGGTCTTCTTGGGAATAGAGGTGACCAGGCGTGAGAACGGGGACATCACACTGTCCCAGGCGAGCTACGTGGAGCGCATATTGAGTGCGCATGGTCTTGGCGATGTGAAGCCGAGGGTTTACCTATGGCTGTGGGTACGCGGGTGACACTCGCAAAGGAGGATGCAGAGGTGTTGGAGGATTCAACGGCGTACAGGGCGTTAGTAGGCGAGCTCAATTACTTGGCGGTGAGCACTCACCCGGACTTGGCATTTGCGATAAGCGTGCTGTCAAGGTATATGGCTAAACCGACGAAGGCAGCCATGGGGATGGCAAAAGGAGTGCTTAGGTATGTCGCTGGCACCCGCCATCTAGGCCTAGTTTTCCGGCGGAGGTCGTCAGAAGTCTTTGATGGTTACTCCGATTCTGATTGGGCCGGGGACATGGATACCCGGCGGTCGACGACGGGGTACGTCTTTAGGGTAAACGGTACGGCAGTGAGCTGGAGCAGTCAACTCCAGCGTACTGTGGCGGCGTCATCAGTAGAGGCGGAGTACCAGGCCCTTTCGGCTGCAGTCCGTGAAGCGCTGTGGCTGTTGAAGCTGTGCGAGGACTTGGGAGTTGGGGCGTCTCAGATGAGGATCCAGGTGGATTCCCAAGGGGCGATGAACCTGGGCAACAATCCCATCACATCGCCACGTTCCAAGCACATTGATGTGCAGCATCACTTGGTGCGTGAGCGGGTAGCCAGTGGTGAGGTGGCGCTGAAGTACTGCTGTACGGAGAAGATGGTTGCAGACGCCTTGACAAAGGCTCTGCCTGAGGCGAAGTTTACGTGGTGCCGTCGTGAGATGGGCCTAGACGTGGTGGAGACCAAAGGCCGGTAACAGACGTGCAGATACGGCAGTTTGTTTTGACGACGTTTGTCCCGAGGGGGTGTGTTAAGTTGTGCGGGACAAAACATCTCTTTTATTGGTGACCATTCTGATGGCACCAGGATATGAACTTTGGTCGCATAGCAGCGACCTGTTGGTATCGGAATTCGAACCCACATCGCGCCGATGAGTTCGCGCTGTTGTGATGTCTTAGGACAATGCTTGCATAGCTTGCGTTTACTGACAACTAAGTTGTTGTTAGGCGATCGCGATTCGTATATTCGTATATACGAACGCGATGAAGCTGCAAGTAGGTGCAGGAAGCTGCGAGAAGGTACCGAACCTTGGTACGCGCGTTCGACCGCGATGACCCGTGGGTCGGTGACGGGGATTTCGGTACAAGGTTAGGAACCTTGTGGTAGCTGAAGTACAGTTTGCCTTGATATAAATAGGCAAACTGTTCTATAACATTTGCTCTTCCCTAATCGGTCCTTACTTGGATAAGCTCTCTCCTATCCACTCCTTGTAACAGCTGAATCTACCTTAATCGTCCTACTCTGCTGAACGGAGCGGCTTCCCTTCCGCTGTGCCCGTCAGCATCTACCTTAAGCCGTCTACTCAACAAGAGTCAGCAAAGCGCCCGGCCCCTCCCTGGGCCGTATTACTTGCTCTGTCATTCATGCGTATATGAGTGTTGCTCACTCTTAACAACAATCTGCTGGTGGGACAACTAAGAAGTACGCATTGATAGTAACAACCCTTACGGTGGCAGGGGAGTTGAACTTGGGCAACATCAGCGCCCAGTGGCTTTTGAGAAGTGAATGGATACGGAGCAGTCGGAGAAGAGAATGGATACAGGAATCAGTCACGTTTGCAACGAGACAAGGAAGCACATCGAACGCTGGACAAGGGAGCAGTCGTGGCGGGAGCAGCCGTCGCGAAGGTGGCATTGGTCGTAACGATAGCACGATGGTTCAGTGCTGGAGATGTGGAGAATTTGGCCACCTGTCGTGGCAGTGCTCCGTGCCCCCTCTATTGCGCCCAATAAGTTCAACGGAGCAATCATGAGGACTACGGAGCGGATCAAGTTTTTGGAATGATCACCAGGAAAACAGGTACAGCAATCTGAGCAGGCAGAACAGCTCAAGATCAATGGACCGTGGAGATCGACGAAATAGCAGCTACGGCAGGGAAAGTGACTTCTGGAGGAGTACCGAATGACAGGAACAGGAGAGCTGTTATCATGGAAGTAGGGGAGATCGTCCATCATCAAGGCTGGGTGGCGACCAAGAGTGAAGAGGGAGTGCTGGAGGACTACGGCCATGTCAACCGCATGATTGAGCATTCACTGGATCAGAGCACGGGAAGCTGCAAGGTTGGTATGTGGATTCGGGCGCATCCATCACATTACCTACGACGAGCAGGACCTAGTAGATGTGGTCACCATCAAGGAGAGGGATAGTTTCTACATGATCAGCATGGACGGTGAGGCACTACGCTCTACGGCAGTCGGATCATTAATATTGGCGCCATCACGATAGCCTTAAGTCTTAACAGTCAGAATCAACGTGCACGTCATTCCGAACAGCTGTGTGAAGGTAATCTCCGTTGAAGCATTGAGCGACAAACGAGGGAGACTCCGGTTCGATTAGCAATTTGTCTATGTTTGCATGGCGACAGTGCTCACAGGGTGCCGAAAGGGGCAATTTGTATGAGCTGGAATGTGAGGTAGTATACCAGCACTACTTCCCCACTTGCAACACTTGCCCGGTGCTTTACATCAACATGCTTCGTTCTTGATGAATATATGGGATATTTGCCTAGGTTCATCACTCCTCACGAGTACACCCAGATCTTAATTTTTGAGTTGTTGATGTCCATGCCTCCGCGCATTTGGTTAAGCATTTGGCTTCTCGAACTGCACAGGGCTTCTCCACTTCCACGGATGTAGCCACTCTTCACTTCATGCCCTTATCAGCCTTGGTTTGGCGTAATCCTTATTCCTAACTTGTCATCACCTCGACGTATATGGATATTATCAGGACGCCGCTCAGGAAAGCTGTAGATAGGTGTTGAAGTCAACAAAGCGCCCGGCCGTATTGTCCGGCGCTCCTATCGCCTCCATGTCCGGCGCTCCAAGTGCCTCCTTGTCCAGCGCTCTTAGCGCCAGTATTACCAGCTGATCCGTTATTATTGCTATCGTAACGGATCACTGCCATGCACCTGCCACTGACAGGTTAAGTAGATGCTCCAAACGAACACAAAACTGATACAAACCGCCGCGATGAGCTCTGATGCAAGTTATCGGTCAAATGAGCTTCCACGACATACAAAACAACTCAGGACAAAGCACGTCCTCAACAACGGCCACCGCCTCACGCGGGGCTCATAACCTGTTTAAGTCAGCCCCTCGTACTGACATTTTTTCGTATATGAGTGTTGCTCACATTGGAATGTCGAGGTGACCTGGAGGTGACATGCTTGACTCGGGGTCTCCGACTTCATACCCCGGTGGCTGCCCCATCTAGAGATCCTCCAGTTCTACATTCAGAAACGCAGTCGTTACAGTTGGTAAATGGGTATCTTCCTAGCCGCCGCAACCGCTAGGAAGGCTCGAAAAGATGAGCCACGGGATGTTGGTGCAAAAAGCTCACCATAATCCATCCCCTTGCGCTGTACAAAGCCTTCTCTTCAAATATAAGGGTAAATTCAGAAGCAGTTATAAATATAATGGCCATCATCATTATGATTTTTCTTCTTACGGTTATTTAAATATTCAGCTGAAGAGCAACATATGATTTCGTTTTACCATAAGATAGTGCACAAATTGAGTATAAGCAATTGAAATGCAATGCAATGAGATGAGCACACAAAATAGTTGCAAAAACCTTGAGGAATTGCTCAAGCAGGTGTTGTTTTTATAAGGCGTCATTGTGATCTTTGGACTGTGGGAGAGTTAACGCGATGTAGTTGATACGTTATAGATTGCAAAAGTAAGCACTGGATGGTAATCAGTTTATAAAAGGAACAACGCAAAATTGATTGCATGGATTGTCAGATATGGGAACGGGTGATTTCACCACCTGGATTATCTGATGATGAACATGAAGATATTGTTGGATGAACAGTGCTACGGGTACAGCCGCGTGTATAGCCGATAAAAGACGGATATGGCAGGGATGTTAAGGTTCGCGATGGGTAGATCATGGACATACGCGACCACAGCCGCGGATCAAAGATAGCTTTCTGTATTGCTTGCTGTTCCTGTAAAAAACTTTAAATCCAGTGGTTTCTTTGTAATCCTTGTAACGACCTACATCACGTAAATTGTCCCACTGTTCCATGATGTTGTGAGCCCCGTGGCTCTCTGAGCTGCGTACATCCGATGCACGCCTAATAATGTGAATCGCGGCACGAAATACAGCGATAATGTTGTGTGTGGGATAGGGGGGTACATCACCCGTGGCCACTAACCTGGCAGTCCCTACCTTCCCCGGTATTTCGGGGCACCCTCATCCAGTCTCCCATGCCGACTTCTCCGAAATCAGTGCTTTTCCCAGGTTCAGCACCCACCGCCAGCATCCAGCCGAATCTGCCGAATCAACTAAGGCGTCAACTCCGCTCCTGGTCAGCTCACAGGTCACTTTAATTGGGGTCATCACCGTCCATTGACATGGGGGCACCCTGCCCTCAACATAGGGTCTTTGGCATAATGGCAGCGATAATGTTGAATTGTGCGGGACATGACGACATTGCACGCATGGACCGATTGTTGAGACAGGGAATTAAAACCGTATGGGTCAGGTATAACTGCGGGAGACCGTGGAAGCTCAAGATTGTGAAGCAACGAGACTGAAGACGTGCGACGTGTTAAAGTCAGCAAAGCGCCCGACCCTTCCCTGGGCCGTATTACTTGCTCTGTCATTCATTCGTATATGAGTGTTGCTCACTCTCAACACGACGACAACCACAACAAGCGCAACAAGAAGTCATCAACGATCTTTGCGACATGGGACAGGGTGGTTGGGTGGTTGGCGGAGGTTGACAAGTACGCGACATGGTATCATTTTGAGGGCATGATGCAGAAGCAGGGTTTGGATAGATGGTTGAGAGAAGAACTCGCGACGGACGAAGATGTTGTCGCATCTAGGACTACACGGACGAAGATGTTGTCGCATCTAAAACCCTACATAACGTCCAGGACTATCACGTGGCTATCATGAGAGCTGCGGTGAATGCAAAAGGAGCCTGGGACAGGATCGAAGCTTTTTTTGCCGCTTATAGCGATGCACGAAAGTCACAACTTATTGCAGAATTATCTGCGTTTAAAATGGAACAAGGCGAAGCGCTGCTGATCTATTTGGCGCGAGTTAGGAATTTGTTCACGGACCTGCAGGCAGGGCATCCATTAACTGAGAGGGAGATTACCTATAACCTGCTGGGATGATAGTTACAACTCTCACGGCATCAGGAGAGTTAAGCCTGGACAGCGTGCGCGCCCGATTGCTGGCGTTCGAAAGGCAGATGGATGCAGGAAACCCGGAAGGCGAGTCGGTCGCATTTGTGGGCACAGGACGAGGGGGTGCGTGGAGCAATGGACAGAGCAATTGTGGTGAAGGATATAGGCGCGAATGGGTGCACAGGCGATTCGGCGGTAGCCGACTTCCAGGTTGGAAAGGCAAAATATTCGGGCATGACCCAAAAAGGGGCTCGTTTTGGTGGCCAATATAGCGGGACACATCCTTAACGGGGTCACCGCCGGAGTCTCAAGCTCTCTTAGGGATCCAAATTCAGTTCACAGCAGTCGCAATACCATGGTCGTGAAGATGAATGGACAGGTGACAGACGCAACGTTACAAGCAGCAGCATGCCACCAAGATCAGCGGGAAGGCAAATGCAGAGTAACAGCGAATACCACACTGCAAAAAGTCAACCAACGACAGAACAAGAAAGGAATCAAGGGCGACGTGGTGATGCAGGAGACCGCAGGATGGATCATCCAGAAAACCATGCATTTGTGGGGTCGCAGCACAGCAAGGTACAAGGATGGTGCGTGGACTCAGGAGCAGCTCACCACATCACTTACGATGAACGGGATCTAACAGACGATCTAACTAGAGAGATAAGTTTGACATTTTGAGCATGAACGGAGGAGTCATGCGACCCACGGCCATCAGCACGTTGAAATTGGCACCGTCTTGCCGTCCGAACGCCACAGTCACGATCAACAACGTTTACGTAGAACCGAGCAGCTGTGTAAAGGTGATATCCGTCGCATCATTGAGCGAAAAAGGGGGAAAAATTAGTGTTGAGGACCAATCGGTGTACGTGTGTATATGCGACAGAGTGCTGTTGGGGTGCCGGAAGGGCAATTTGTACAAGTTGGAATGCGAATGGAATCCGCCATCAAGCAAGAGCACGGATTTGTAGGCATGGCTTACGCCAGGCCAGTGGATGAAATCATTATGGCATCAAAATGTTGGACACGATAGGCAAGACGGATCACAGAAGGCAGGGTTTGGGTATCGGGCATTGACCCCAAGACCCGAGTATTACATTCGCCCGGCACAAACAGGACAAATGTAGTGCCCAGAAACAGGCATGAACCATGCAAGCCATCAGAGCAGCCGCGCACATGCGCTCGGGGCTCATAATCTGTTAGAGTCAGCAAAGCGCCCGGCCCCTCCCTGGGCCGTATTACTTGCTCTGTCATTCATGCGTATATGAGTGTTGCTCACTCTTAACAACAATCTGCTGGTGGGACAACTAAGAAGTACGCATTGATAGTAACAACCCTTACGGTGGCAGGGGAGTTGAACTTTGGCAACATCAGCGCCCAGTGGCTTTTGAGAAGTGAATGGATACGGAGCAGTCGGAGAAGAGAATGGATACAGGAATCAGTCACGTTTGCAACGAGACAAGGAAGCACATCGAACGCTGGACTAACTGAGAGGGAGATTACCTATAACCTGCTGGGATGATAGTTACAACTCTCACGGCATCAGGAGAGTTGAGCCTGGACAGCGTAGAGTAAGCGACTTCGGTTGCTACCAGTTCGCGCGGGACGATCTCACTGACTGAGCCATCGCATCCTTTGTTTTGTTAGTTATGGCGTTCAGGTAAGATTCTCATGTGTGACATTCTCAGGGGCCTTAAGGATAGGGTTTCAAGGGGAAACGACTTTGAAGAGACAACGGCAGTCTGCCTGCATGCTCCAAGTGAGTGCCATACTTCTACTATGCCTGATTAAGGCCGAATTCAACCAACGTCGTTCTGTGGATTCGCTTGGATTGCAGGATCGAGCAAGCGCGCGTCTTAAAAGTTTGCTCCCCCGGGTTGGCCGTGTGAAGCTACATATGGCGGTCAACAGGGACGCTACCTGCCAGGTCGTAGCAGCCATTCCTTTGGGAAGGCGTTGTTTGCGCATGTACGTAATGCTAAAACGGCATCATCCTCTGTGATCTTTCAGTCATCGGTTTAAGGTCAGCACGTTACGTGATGATATGGTGCTAGACGGCAAAATATCAAATGTGTATCATAACAGGCGGCCGTCGAAATGAAAATTTTCGCAGTGGACTTTCGCAGGCGAACGTGCGGCATAGAGCGTTGTTTCTATTGCCTAAATTTAGGTCTGTTACAACTTTCCATACTTTCAATGGGATTTACGACATGGTACGATGTGATGGATTGGGATAAACCTCCTTTTAAATTAATTTCGCTTTGCGTGCGGCTGAACAGAAAATGTGTCGGATGATCATCTTTTCATTATCCATGAATAACGCCGTTTAATACGTTCACTGAGCAAGATATTACCTTTTTGAGCTTTGCGATCACCTCCCACATCCTGGGCGCAATGATGATGTTACACTTAATAACCCTATTCACTCCAACTTGAGCTAAATGAACGTTAACATCATTGTTATTACATGGTGAGCTGTTGGCTGCAGGAGGCGGATAGGCGGTATGAATCTTGCCAATACATTATTACTGTGCTTCATTTGGGCTGGATTGACCTATCTTCATAACATCATATGTCAGCGCCTAGGGATTAGAGCACACGGGTGAGTCACGGGGTGTCGGCGTCTCGATGGTGGCGCTGTAATCTTCAGGGACGAAGATGTAATGCGTTTGATATCGTCTTGATTATTAGATTCAGTATACATATGCCTGTTGTCCTCTTTATCGTTATGTCTGTGATGGGATGCTGCTAATTTCGTGCTCTTCGCCGCAGATGTAAGCGCTTAATACATGTCCTTATCAACGACAATATTATGAGGATCATTTAGACGTTGCAGCAGCAGCACAGCCCGTTGTTCCGGCCTCGCCATCAACATGCCACGTGCCAGCGCTGGGTGGCGCGCATGGCACTATGATCTGCAGCTACATCAGTAGTAGTACTTGCTGTCTGGTCGATGAGCGCGGCGATATGGGCTCCACGTGCAGCACCGGGGGCAGCGCCTCCAGCAGTCAAGGCAGCTCACACGCCGACAGTGATAGAGACAGCGACGGCAGGTGCTTTCCCAGTAGTTCAGACTGGAGCGACGATGACCGACTTGCAGGCGGTTATGAGCCGTGCAGCCT
Source organism: Volvox africanus (assembly GCA_030268105.1). Classification (NCBI taxonomy): domain Eukaryota; kingdom Viridiplantae; phylum Chlorophyta; class Chlorophyceae; order Chlamydomonadales; family Volvocaceae; genus Volvox; species Volvox africanus. The sequence continues at coordinate 100,261 of BSDZ01000079.1, forward strand.
TCATAGCCCGCATAGCATTCATACTCCGTCTTTTATGATACTGGACCCACCCCGTGGGCAGCTCCGGCCAGCGGGCCGCCTGTCAAGGCGCTCTGCTCTTTCACAGCCGAAGGCAGCCTGTGAAGGTCGTTGAAAGGCCAAGAGTGTGACGTTTCAAACAAGCGGCGCAATTATCTGTTCTGCGGCTACTGTGGAAGTGCTGGTTTTGATGGATGCAGGCACGCCCCCTCTTCCGGTCACGCCAGCTTACTTTGCGTCATGTTGCATTTCGGGCGGTGCAATAGCTCCAGCGCCCATCGCTAATGCTGATTTGGCACAGGCAGTGGAAACGGACGCTTCCATTAGCGATGCATCTGGCTGTTTCCCCTCCAGCTCTTTCATCACATCCTTTGTGGGCAATACTCCTTTTCCAACGGTAGCGCCGAAGTCTGGCCAACCTGTCGGCGGACATGTTAAGCAGAAGTACCGTCTTGTATCTCCATTATTCTGGCTTATCCCTCCCGTGGCAGCTTTCAGCTCAGAGGGTGGTTTGTTATGCACGGATTCAGTTCACGCTTTGGCGCTGGCTCGTGCCGCGGCTGGTCGCCGACGGGTGATGGCCGCGCTGGAGGAAGCGAGGAGACGCTTTTCCCATCTGAGTCGCAGTAAGCTGCCGAACAGCTGGCCGTCTACAGCGCCCAGCATCTCCACCGCCGCACAGGAGCTCCAGTTTCAGCGTCAAGGCTCCAGCAGAGAGGGGGCCACTGGTTCACGCTGCCTGGATTAGGGGAGCGAGATGCAGCGCCCCATGGTGGCGCCGCCTGCCAGGCTATTGCCAAATTTGCCGCTCGCACCTCGAGACGTGGGCATTTTGTCAGTGGGGTATGCCGCAAGCATTGCTGTGGTGCCCTGTGAAGCTTCAAAAAGTGTTTCGAAGGTGCCCGAGACGCAGCAGGGCCGCGCTGGGGAGTATGGCCGGGGGAATCAGGAGGGCCAGTATGAAATGGGCGGGCGAGATGCGGGGGACAGTGACGGCCGGCAATGCGCTAACGCTGCCACGGTAGGAAGTGCACACATGGTTGAGAGCTTGGTTTGGGGGGGTTGGGGATGTCCCCTTAAGCGTCTGGGCGGTCTGGATGGGGTGGTCACTTTGCGAGGTGGTAGCTTCGTCGCCCTCAGCCAGCTCGCAGCTGCAAACAGGTTGCAAATGGCGTGGTAATTGCTAAGCAATTGTATTATTTGCGTTAACTAAAGCCAAATTGAGAGCATTGACGCGAGTTGAATACGGTTTGAGCCGGTACCAAATCTGGGAAACAAGGTTGAGGTCTAGTTTTTTATGCATCAATTTGGATGTCTATGGATTTTAGGATAGGTTCTTGGATAAGAATCTAATTGAAACAAATATGTGTGTTTGGGACAGCGAAAAATTCGTTCCACGGTGTTTGCAAAGATTAATCTGCCGATGGCGGCTAACGCTAGAGGTTGGCTTGTTGGTTTGCGGGGCAAACCACGCTTCCATAGCCTCAGCAAGCGCACACCACAACAGCGCCATTGCAACAACTGTTTTGGGCTTGCCGATGGGGGCATGAGGGGACCTGTTTCGTCGCATCCCTTTCATTTGCCCACAGCATTAGGTATATATTTTCTGCGTGCAGTACATGTGAGGCAACCAGACGAACCGCTGTAGTAACGCCAAACTAGCGGGAGAAAAGCGTGCGGACATTTGCCCTTCTGATCGGCCCAAGTCGGTGATTGGGATATGGTGATGTCCTGTTGTTTGTTCAAGTTTGTTTACAAGTTTGGCAGCCTACAGCAGAGTGCAGTCGTCTCCGACCTGCTTGGCCTGGCTTAACTAAATTGTGCTGTTTCCTAAGTTTGTGTGATATGGAAGGCACAATGTTTTACATTAGTCCAGTGCGGGTCCGTCTGCTTCGGGCTTCATTCGGTCCGAGTCATAATGTGTGTTCCCTTGGATTTGGCAGGAAGGTGCTCGTTCGGCGGTGCTACACCGCGTCTGTCAGAGCATGCATGGCTCAAAAAGGCAAGATGATGTCATCATAACTCCAGGGTGGCGTAGTGTGGTGTGGATTTCGGGCTGCAGCGTTAGCATTGATTAATTTTTCGGAATGTTGCCTTACACGGCAGCGGCAGATCCCCTCCGTATGCTCCTATTTCTCCAATTGCAGATAAATAGCTCTACCCGGGGATACTCGGCCACAAATCGGTCCTGATGTATCCAGCTGTAATGTGCATTCAATGTTTTGTGGCATTAAAATGTTTCACACTCTTCGTGGACTCTCTTCGTGTTTCCACTATGCAGCGCTCGAGTCGCTTGTTGCTTTTTATGTATCAAACTTGCTTTGCACACGGGATTGCATCCGAAGTATGTCACGTGCTAGAGCGGCGATTGCTAACCACTCTGCTTCACGGCAAATATGCGACATGTTCAACCCAAGCAAGACGCCCCCCTTTCGCGCCTCATTTCAAACCCTACCTAACCTATGCTTTTGGCTAACCAAATTTCCTGCGCAGCCCACACCCTAGTCAATATCGCTCGAATGTTTCCCTTCATCTTTTGCTGGTTACGGAAATGTGATTATGATTTGAAGCCGATGACTCGTGAATAGCAGTGGTACCCAAGGAGGGACCCAAAACGCGTCAAACGAGACCAACACATAGCATGGCGATATCCCCGATCTTTCCCTCCCCAACGGGGACGAGGACGGGCAGACGGCGGGATGGTGGACATTATGCGGACGCACGAGGAAGGTGCCGTCTATCGAACTATCTATCGATTTTATTTGTACTTTTCTTCCTTCGCGACCGTGTGTGTACTGGCGCACCATGGTCTCGACAGGTCAACACACAGGTGAAGCCCGAAGGATCTGATGGAGTGATATCCAAGCCCATCATCGTTGCAAGGCTAGCGCTAATGAAAGGCTTTTCATGTGTGCTCAACCAAACTTGACATAATTCCCGTTTTATTTCTGCCCTGCTCTGCATTGCCTTACCCCTACAGTTGCCTTTTACCGTTCCACACACACACGCACGCGACTTCTATTGCAGCTAGGTAATTACGTATACGGGGTACACATCCCCGCACATCCGCCGCCCACCCCTCTCCGTTACCGCAGATCTCCTATCTCCAAAGCTACCGCATCTTGGGAACCGCCAAGCTGAGCTGCGAGTCCGGATGCGCCTGCGAGGCCACGACTCTGAACGCCTACGACCCCAGACCCGTGTCCGTAGCTATCCCATCTAACATCAAGGCAGATTTGAAATTGCGGCGATGATGGCGGGGGGACTACTGCCCCAGGTTGAAGGGTGTTTCGTCAAGGCCCGCAGCATATGCAGAGCAGTCCTGTATCTGTGTGTATTTGCTTACGGTGCTTTTTGCGAAGGTGAATCAAATAGGGTGGTGTGGTGCATGTGAGGTGGAGTTAGGGTGTTAGGTCTTTGGCTGATCATAACCTGCGCAATATAGAATTCTGCACACACAGAGTGGCCATGGGGCCATGGTAGATGGCTGGTGCCACCGTGGAATGAGGCCTAGGTCTCTTAGCTGCAGATATGGGTAGCCTGGAAGGCTTCATTCCCAGTATTCCGTCCATCCTGTTCAGGGTGATACCGTGGTTGTGGGGTGCGGTGTTTGTCGCACCTTCACCGACCACTGGCAAACGGGCATATCCCGGCGGACGGGGACCAGGTGCCGTTCTTAAGGCTTGTGTTGGGCACGAGGCATGTGGGACACACGGTAGTGCATGGCACTGGATGGTGGAGCCGTCGGTGCGGTGAAAGCGGGTATGGTTGCTAACGTGGGAAGTATCCCTGATGCTGTACTCACAATGATGTGTAACGCACTCATGCTTTCACACGTGCGCCATTTGTTATCCTTGTGTAGTCGTGTGGGGGATACCGCCGCACCGGGTACAGGTCAAGCATGGACCGTGAATGCGTTGGTCAACCAGGTCGAACATGCAAGCCGTTGGATTGCCGCGTCGGTGCCACTTTGCGCTCATCCAAGTCCCCTCCCCACATCCAGGCTAGCGGTCAGATCTTTGACATCTTTGTCCCTTAAACTTCGGCTAAAACTCGCTTCTCAAACATTAAGAAGTGGGACGGCACATAAGGCCACATCACATGATGTGGTATATCAACATCAGTCAATTAACGGAGTGCATGCGGCAACACCCTATATTCACCAATACCCTCCCTCCAAGGCATCTGCAGCATTTATCGAGCCTCGAGGCTCAACACGACGACACGGCGCACCTACGGGCAGTTATGGATACAACTTCCAACCCCGCACCTCCCATCTTGCGGCATTCCTCGACGCACGTCCAAATATATACAACGCAATACAAACCAACATCGCATAGAAGGGCAGAAGCCATGATTTATGTCCTCACTCTACCAGCATTGAGCACGGCACAGCATTCAGCAATCTCAGCTGGGACTGAGGCAAACAAGTGAGTCAGAGTGGTCCGGTCGCTGGCATCTTCGCTCCTTTCACCTGCCAATCCGCACAGGTCACAGCACGTTCCAGGCATCAAAGCCCCACCACTGCAGTCTGTCCTGCACCTCCGGACAACCAACGGGTGCCGGCAGCTGCCAGAAGTAGTGGTGGTCAACCATACGGAGCGCCACCAGTGGGGCCATCTGCGATCGGTATGAGTGGAGTGCATGTGTCAGTAAAGAGGGCATGGCCACTGACGGTAGGCTGGCGGAACCCAGGAGGTGAAATACGGTGCTACGACGCCTGAGAACTGAGATCCATGCCATGGCCTTTACAGGCATTAACTATTATACGACTTGAGAAGCCGAATGAATTTTACACACTATACACACGGTATTGCCTGTGGATGGCGAGATTGGCTAAATGGTCGAGGCAATCGCGGACCTGCTGAAGAAGCTTACCTGTGCGATCTGCATCTGCCACTGGACCAGCTGATGAGGGGGCGCCGCCCAGTCCGGAAGCCACAAACTGCGTAAGCGGGTCAATCCTCCTTCTGCAACCATCGCCATGAGAGATTCGTGCAGCGCCAGTGACCGATCGCTCTCCGGGGCTATCACGTCGAGCATCAGCTGTGTAGAGGAAGTGAAGTTGCAAGCGACGGGAGGATCCAAACTCACGCAGTGGAGATTTGTACTATAGTATCATTATTGCGATTGCAAACTCGACATGATAGCCTAGTTCATTTAGGGAATGAGGCGGCAGCTGTCCTTTGGTGCACAGGTCGTGCGGTGGTATTTTTCGCTACATTAGTCTTCTCAATGAAGATTGGAGGCCTTCTGGTCGCGGGTCGTCTCTCGCCGGGTCATCACCGCGTATTCCCATGAAGCTCGCCAGCGATCAGAGTTTTAATGGCGTACTGCACTCCATCCACGGCCAGCCGGCCGGCCATCGCCTAACGCGGTGCAGCTGACGTCGAGGCATGTACTGACACATCTTAACCTACTGCAGTGATGTGCAAACTGAAACTGCCATAGCTCCATCCCGGTGCTGCGACTGCATGAGCACCCCCTCTGCCGCATTCTGAAACGGCAATCCGCACCTATACCCGGATTCCAACTAACCCCCTCCCTGCCAGCCCCTTACATCCGGGTCAAGCTCCACGTCTTCGAAGCGGCGCGGATCCAGCATCAGGTGCCGCAGCTGCGTCAGTCCCCACAGATGCGGCATCAGCTGGTGGTTGAAGCCGCCCAGTCCCAGCGTGGTCAGGTCCTGCGACCGGGAATAGGGCCGACTGTAATAGGGCCCATCTGAGCCCGTCAACAGCAAACGAAGGAAGAAGGGCTCATGGTGCTTTGGGGTGCAGTTCTGATTTTGGACAGTGGCACGCTGCCTCTCAACACACAAAGGCCTAAACGCAATCTCATACGGAGCTGGGCATAACGAAAACCCTCATATACTGCCAAATATATGAACGTCAGCCCAGTTGATTTATTGTTCCAGTCGGTACAGGGACATCAATCCGGAAGCAGGCGCGTTGCCCTAGGTGGCATTTACTAATACCCCAAGCCCTAAGCTTGTCCCTGTCCCTCTACCCGCCCCTTTACCTTCCATGGCTTTGTGTGGTCAGGAGTCGGATATTTCGTTCTAACGGTTTCGCTTGACCATCGGAGCCCCTATCTCACCTTCAGTAAATGTAGCGCCTTAATGAGCTGCAATGGCAGGTCTTCCTGCTTGCTGACATGCCGTATGACGAGAGTCTGCAACGCCGGCAGTGCGGCCGCCATCTCCTCCGGTCGGGCACCTTCAAAGTTGCAGTCTGCCAGCCACATATGCAACAGGGACGGCGCAATCGCGTATTTGTTGACCTTACCGCGCAGTCTGCTCCCGTCTCCACCAAAGCCGTTGCCCCTCGTGCTGCCACTACGTAAGCCAATGTTGCCATCGCCGCTCGTTCTGGCATCTGACGGTGTGTCGGAGGCTGCAAGATCTTCCCGAGACGGCCCCTGGGTAAGGGGTGGCATCATCCACCCCTCTGTCTGTGTGGCCACGGAGCAGGTGCCCTTCCGGTGACCCCCAGATCCACCCGTCATCATCGGCGTGGACCCTGTTAGGCCAGTTTTTGTTGTTGTCGCTGCTGCTGCTGCTGCTGCCGGAAACTCAAATGGCGTCCCCGCACATAGGTTGACGCGGTTGGCGCACAGGCTCTTGAGCGTCCTGTGGTTCAGCAACCGAGTGCAAGATTAAGAAAGTGCCATCAGGAAGGGGTGTTGAAGACTGTGGAGTTTGGATACCGATACTTACCTTTTCACCGACGACTCCACGAACCCCAACGACGCCACCACCTCCACCACCGCCACCACCAAAGCACCCCCATCATCGCCGACAACGAGGGGGGGGGGGAGAAGGGGGAAAAGGAGGGCACACGGGAGGAAGGGAGTGAGATCGGGAGGGAAGTAGGTAGGGCTCCGATACTTAACCCTAAGGTTGTTCCTCCGTTGGGAAAGGTATCGAAATGCAGGTGTCACCATTGAGACTAAATCCCGGACTATTACGTACCTGTTTTCATTTCATTGGTGTATCCCTGTTGTGTCCCCCTGCAAAGGCCAAATCGAAAGATGTCGGTATAAGGTCCAATAATGAGCACTACCCGTAGATACCCCAGGATACTTACAGCGTTGGTGGCCATGATGGCTGTGGGGGCGGACATGGCGGTACGGCGGCGATGGAGGCGGTGTTGGCGGTCTTGGCGTCGGTCGCAGTGGTGGCGGTGGTGAAGGCGGTAGCGGTGACGGTGTGTGTGGCCATGGTGGCGGCGGTGGCGATGGTGGGAATAGTGGCCTCTCTCCCTCCCTCCCTCCGTCCTTCCGACCGCCCACCCAATCTCCCTCCCGCCCTCCCTCCCTCCCTTTCTACCTACATTGGGCGGTGGCGATGGTGGCTGTCATGATGGCAGTCGCGAAGGTATCTACATACCATTTTTCACATTCAGACTCAATACCGTATAATGACGTACCCGTTTCAATTCCGTTGGCGTAGCTCGCCGACAAAGGGGGTGGCAGAGGGAGAAAAAGAGGGCACACGGGAGGGAGGGAGTGAGATCGGGAGGGAAGTAGGTACGGCTCCGATACTAACCTTTTCACCGTCAACTCCACGAACGCCACCGCCATCACCACCGCCACCAAAGCACCACCATAATCGCCGACACCGAAGGGGAGGGGAGAAGGGGGAAAAGGAGGGCACACGGGAGGGAGGGAGTGAGATCGGGAGGGAAGTAGGTACGGCACCGATACTTACCTTTCCACCGACGACTCCAAGAACGCCACCGCCACCACCGACACCACCAAAGCACCACCATCATCGCCGACAATTAGGGGAGGGGAGAAGGGGGAAAAGGAGGGCACACGGGAGGGAGGGAGTGAGATCGGGAGGGAAGTAGGTACGGCACCGATACTTACCTTTCCACCGACGACTCCATGAACGCCACCGCCAACACCGCCACCACCAAAGCACCACCATAATCGCCGACAATTAGGGGACGGGAGAAAGGGGAAAAGGAGGGCACACGGGAGGGAGGGAGTGAGATCGGGAGGGAAGTAGGTACGGCACCGATACTTACCTTTCCACCGACGACTCCACGAACGCCACCGCCACCACCGCCACAACCAAAGCACCACCATCATCGCCGACACCGAATGGGGGGGGAGAAGGGGGAAAAGGAGGGCACACGGGAGGGAGGGAGTGAGATCGGGAGGGAAGTAGGTACGGCACCGATACTTTCCTTTTCACCGACGACTCCACAAACGCCACCGCCACCACCACAGCCACAACCAAAGCACCACCATCATCGCCGACACCGAAAGGGGGGGGGAGAAGGGGGAAAAGGAGGGCACACGGAAGGGTGGGAGTGAGATCGGGAGGGAAGTAGGTACGGCACCGATATTTACCTTTCCACCGACGACTCCACGGACGCCACCGCCAACACCGCCACCACCAAAGCACCACCATAGTCGACGACACTGAAGGGGGGGGGAAGGAGGAAAAGGAGGGCACACGGGAGGGAGGGAGTGAGATCGGGAGGGAAGTAGGTACGGCACCGATACTTACCTTTCCACCGACGACTCCACGAACGCCACCGCCACCACCACCGCCACCACCAATGCACCACCATCATCGCCGACACCGAATGGGGGGGGAGAAGGGGGAAAAGGAGGGCACACGGGAGGGAAGTGAGATCGAAAGGTAAGTAGGTACGGCACCGATACTTACCTTTCCACCGAGGACTTCATGAACGCCACCGCCAACACCGCCACTACCAAAGCACCACCATCATCGCCGACAATTAGGGGAGGGGAGCAGAGGGAAAAGGAGGGCACACGGAAGGGAGGGAGTGAGATCGGGAGGGAAGTAGGTACGGCACCGATACTTACCTTTCCACCGACGACTCCACGAACGCCACCGCCACCACCACCGCCACCACCAAAGCACCACCATCATCGCCGACACCGAAGAGGGGGGGAAGAAGGGGGAAAATGAGGGCACACGGGAGGGAGGGAGTGAGATCGGGAGGGAAGTAGGTACGGCACCGATACTTACCTTTCCACCGACGACTATACGAACGCCACCGCCAACACCGCCACCACCAAAGCACCACCATAATCGCCGACACCGAAGGGGAGGGGAGAAGGAGGAAAAGGAGGGCACACGGGAGGGAGGGAGTGAGATCGGGAGGTAAGTAGGTACGGCACCGATACTAACCTTTCCACCGACGACTCCTCGAACGCCACCGCCATCACCACCGCCACCAAAGCATCACCATAATCGCCGACAATTAGGAGGGGGAGAAGGGGTAAAAGGAGAGCACACGGGAGGGAGGGAGTGAGATCGTGAGGGAAGTAGGTACGGCACCGATACTTTCCTTTCCACCGACGACTCCACGAACGCCACCGCAACCACCACCACCACCACCAAAGCACTACCATCATGCCTTACAACGAGGGGGGGAGAAGGGGGAAAAGGAGGGCACACGGGAGGGAGGGAGTGAGATCGGGAGGGAAGTAGGTACGGCACCGATACTTACCTTTCCACCGACGACTCCACGAACGCCACCGCCAACACCGCCACCACCAAAGCACCACCATAATCGCCGACACCGAAGGGGGGGGAGAAGGGGGAAAAGGAGGGCACACGGGAGGGAGGTAGTGAGATCGGGAGGGAAGTAGGTTCGGCACCGATACTTTCCTTTTCACCGACGACTCCACGAACGCCACCGCCATCACATCCGCAACCAAAGCACCACCATCATCGCCGACACCGAAGGGGGGGGGAGAAGGGGGAAAAGGAAAGCACACGGGAGGGAGGGAGTGAGATCGGGAGGGAAGTAGGTTCGGCACCGATACTTACCTTTCCACCGACGACTCCACGAACGCCACAGCCATCACATCCGCAACCAAGGCACCACCATCATCGCCGACATCGAAGGGGTGGGGGAGAAGGGGGAAAAGGAGGGCACACGGGAGGGAGGTAGTGAGATCGGGAGGGAAGTAGGTTCGGCACCGATACTTACCTTTCCACCAACGACTCCACGAACGCCACCGCCATCACATCCGCAACCAAAGCACCACCATCATCGCCGACACCGAAGGGGGGGGGAGAAGGGGGAAAAGGAGGGCACACGGGAGGGAGGGAGTGAGATCGGGAGGGAAGTAGGTACGGCACCGATACTTACCTTTCCACCGACGACTCCAAGAACGCCACCGCCACCACCACCGCCACAACCAATGCACCACCATCATCGCAGACACCGAAGGGGGGGGGAGAAGGGGGAAAAGGAGGGCACACGGAAGGGTGGGAGTGAGATCGGGAGGGAAGTAGGTACGGCACCGATACTTTCCTTTCCACCGACGACTCCACAAACGCCACCGCCACCACCACCGCCACCACCAATGCACCACCATCATCGCCGACACAGAATGGGGGGGGAGAAGGGGGAAAAGGAGGGCACACGGGAGGGTGGGAGTGAGATCGGGAGGGAAGTAGGTACGGCACCGATACTTACCTTTCCACCGACGACTCCACGAACGCCACCGCAACCACCACTGCCACAACCAAAGCACCACCATCATCGCCGAAAATTAGGAGGGGGAGAAGGGGGAAAAGGAGGGCACACGGGAGGGAGGGAGTGAGATCGGGAGGGAAGTAGGTACGGCACCGATACTTACCTTTCCACCGACGACTCCACGAACGCCACCGCCACCACCACCGCCACCACCAATGCACCACCATCATCGCCGACACCGAATGGGGGGGGAGAAGGGGGAAAAGGAGGGCACACGGGAGGGAGGGAGTGAGATCGGGAGGGAAGTAGGTACGGCACCGATACTTACCTTTCCACCGACGACTCCACGAACGCCACCGCCAACACCGCCACCACCAAAGCACCACCATCATCGCCGACAACGAAGGGGAGGGGAGAAGGGGGAAAAGGAGGGCACACGGGAGGGAGGGAGTGAGATCGGGAGGGAAGTAGGTACGGCACCGATACTTACCTTTCCACCGACGACTCCACGAACGCCACCGCAACCACCACCGCCACCACCAAAGCACCACCATCATCGCCGACACCGAAGAGGGGGGGAAGAAGGAGGAAAAGGAGGGCACACGGGAGGGAGGGAGTGAGATCGGGAGGGAAGTAGGTACGGCACCGATACTTACCTTTCCACCCACGACTCCATGAACGCCACCACCAACACCGCCACCACCAAAGCACCACCTTCATCGCCGACACCGAAGGGGGGGGGAGAAGGGGGAAAAGGAGGGCACAAGGGAGGGAGGGAGTGAGATTGGGAGGGAAGTTGGTACGGCACCGATACTTTCCTTTTCACCGACGACTCCACAAACGCCACCGCCACCACCACCGCCACAACCAAAGCACCACCATCATCGCCGACAACGAAAGGGGGGGGGGAGAAGGGGGAAAAAGAGGGCACACGGAAGGGTGGGAGTGAGATCGGGAGGGAAGTAGGTACGGCACCGATACTTTCCTTTTCACCAACGACTCCACAAACGCCTCCGCCACCACCACCGCCACCACCAAAGCACCACCATCATCGCCGACACCGAATGGGGGGGGAGAAGGGGGAAAAGGAGGGCACACGGAAGGGTGGGAGTGAGATCGGGAGGGAAGTAGGTACGGCACCGATACTTACCTTTCCACCGACGACTCCACGAACGCCACCGCAACCACCACCGCCACCACCAAAGCACTACCATCATCGCCGACACCGAAGAGGGGGGGAAGAAGGGGGAAAAGGAGGGCACACGGGAGGGAGGGAGTGAGATCGGGAGGGAAGTAGGTACGGCACCGATACTTTCCTTTTCACCGACGACTCCATGAACGCCACCACCAACACCGCCACCACCAAAGCACCACCATCATCGCCGACACCGAAGGGGGGGGGAGAAGGGGGAAAAGGAGGGCACAAGGGAGGGAGGGAGTGAGATTGGGAGGGAAGTAGGTACGGCACCGATACTTTCCTTTTCACCGACGACTCCACAAACGCCACCGCCACCACCACCGCCACAACCAAAGCACCACCATCATCGCCGACACCGAAAGGGGGGGGGGAGAAGGAGGAAAAGGAGGGCACACGGAAGGGTGGGAGTGAGATCGGGAGGGAAGTAGGTACGGCACCGATACTTTCCTTTTCACCGACGACTCCACGAACGCCACCGCAACCACCACCGCCACCACCAAAGCACCACCATCATCGCCGACACCGAAGAGGGGGGGAAGAAGGGGGAAAAGGAGGGCACACGGGAGGGAGGGAGTGAGATCGGGAGGGAAGTAGGTACGGCACCGATACTTTCCTTTTCACCGACGACTCCATGAACGCCACCACCAACACCGCCACCACCAAAGCACCACCATCATCGCCGACACCGAAGGGGGGGGGAGAAGGGGGAAAAGGAGGGCACAAGGGAGGGAGGGAGTGAGATTGGGAGGGAAGTAGGTACGGCACCGATACTTTCCTTTTCACCGACGACTCCACAAACGCCACCGCCACCACCACCGCCACAACCAAAGCACCACCATCATCGCCGACACCGAAAGGGGGGGGGGAGAAGGAGGAAAAGGAGGGCACACGGAAGGGTGGGAGTGAGATCGGGAGGGAAGTTGGTACGGCACCGATACTTTCCTTTTCACCGACGACTCCACAAACGCCACCGCCACCACCACCGCCACAACCAAAGCACCACCATCATCGCCGACACCGAAAGGGGGGGGGGAGAAGGGGGAAAAGGAGGGCACACGGAAGGGTGGGAGTGAGATCGGGAGGGAAGTAGGTACGGCACCGATACTTTCCTTTTCACCGACGACTCCACAAACGCCTCCGCCACCACCACCGCCACCACCAATGCACCACCATCATCGCCGACACCGAATGGGGGGGGAGAAGGGGGAAAAGGAGGGCACACGGGAGGGTGGGAGTGAGATCGGGAGGGAAGTAGGTACGGCACCGATACTTACCTTTCCACCGACGACTCCACGAACGCCACCGCAACCACCACCGCCACCACCAAAGCACCACCATCATCGCCGACACCGAAGAGGGGGGGAAGAAGGGGGAAAAGGAGGGCACACGGGAGGGAGGGAGTGAGATCGGGAGGGAAGTAGGTACGGCACCGATACTTTCCTTTTCACCGACGACTCCATGAACGCCACCGCAACCACCACCGCCACCACCAAAGCACCACCATCATCGCCGACACCGAAGAGGGGGGGAAGAAGGGGGAAAAGGAGGGCACACGGGAGGGAGGGAGTGAGATCGGGAGGGAAGTAGGTACGGCACCGATACTTTCCTTTTCACCGACGACTCCATGAACGCCACCACCAACACCGCCACCACCAAAGCACCACCATCATCGCCGACACCGAAGGGGGGGGGAGAAGGGGGAAAAGGAGGGCACAAGGGAGGGAGGGAGTGAGATTGGGAGGGAAGTAGGTACGGCACCGATACTTTCCTTTTCACCGACGACTCCACGAACGCCACCGCAACCACCACCGCCACCACCAAAGCACTACCATCATCGCCGACACCGAAGAGGGGGGGAAGAAGGGGGAAAAGGAGGGCACACGGGAGGGAGGGAGTGAGATCGGGAGGGAAGTAGGTACGGCACCGATACTTTCCTTTTCACCGACGACTCCATGAACGCCACCACCAACACCGCCACCACCAAAGCACCACCATCATCGCCGACACCGAAGGGGGGGGGAGAAGGGGGAAAAGGAGGGCACAAGGGAGGGAGGGAGTGAGATTGGGAGGGAAGTAGGTACGGCACCGATACTTTCCTTTTCACCGACGACTCCACAAACGCCACCGCCACCACCACCGCCACAACCAAAGCACCACCATCATCGCCGACACCGAAAGGGGGGGGGGAGAAGGAGGAAAAGGAGGGCACACGGAAGGGTGGGAGTGAGATCGGGAGGGAAGTAGGTACGGCACCGATACTTTCCTTTTCACCGACGACTCCACGAACGCCACCGCAACCACCACCGCCACCACCAAAGCACCACCATCATCGCCGACACCGAAGAGGGGGGGAAGAAGGGGGAAAAGGAGGGCACACGGGAGGGAGGGAGTGAGATCGGGAGGGAAGTAGGTACGGCACCGATACTTTCCTTTTCACCGACGACTCCATGAACGCCACCACCAACACCGCCACCACCAAAGCACCACCATCATCGCCGACACCGAAGGGGGGGGGAGAAGGGGGAAAAGGAGGGCACAAGGGAGGGAGGGAGTGAGATTGGGAGGGAAGTAGGTACGGCACCGATACTTTCCTTTTCACCGACGACTCCACAAACGCCACCGCCACCACCACCGCCACAACCAAAGCACCATCATCATCGCCGACACCGAAAGGGGGGGGGGAGAAGGAGGAAAAGGAGGGCACACGGAAGGGTGGGAGTGAGATCGGGAGGGAAGTTGGTACGGCACCGATACTTTCCTTTTCACCGACGACTCCACAAACGCCACCGCCACCACCACCGCCACAACCAAAGCACCACCATCATCGCCGACACCGAAAGGGGGGGGGGAGAAGGGGGAAAAGGAGGGCACACGGAAGGGTGGGAGTGAGATCGGGAGGGAAGTAGGTACGGCACCGATACTTTCCTTTTCACCGACGACTCCACAAACGCCTCCGCCACCACCACCGCCACCACCAATGCACCACCATCATCGCCGACACCGAATGGGGGGGGAGAAGGGGGAAAAGGAGGGCACACGGGAGGGTGGGAGTGAGATCGGGAGGGAAGTAGGTACGGCACCGATACTTACCTTTCCACCGACGACTCCACGAACGCCACCGCAACCACCACCGCCACCACCAAAGCACCACCATCATCGCCGACACCGAAGAGGGGGGGAAGAAGGGGGAAAAGGAGGGCACACGGGAGGGAGGGAGTGAGATCGGGAGGGAAGTAGGTACGGCACCGATACTTTCCTTTTCACCGACGACTCCATGAACGCCACCGCAACCACCACCGCCACCACCAAAGCACCACCATCATCGCCGACACCGAAGAGGGGGGGAAGAAGGGGGAAAAGGAGGGCACACGGGAGGGAGGGAGTGAGATCGGGAGGGAAGTAGGTACGGCACCGATACTTTCCTTTTCACCGACGACTCCATGAACGCCACCACCAACACCGCCACCACCAAAGCACCACCATCATCGCCGACATCGAAGGGGGGGGGAGAAGGGGGAAAAGGAGGGCACACGGAAGGGTGGGAGTGAGATCGGGAGGGAAGTAGGTTCGGCACCGATACTTACCTTTCCACCGACGACTCCACAAACGCCACCGCCACCACCACCGCCACAACCAAAGCACCACCATCATCGCCGACACCGAAAGGGGGGGGGGAGAAGGAGGAAAAGGAGGGCACACGGAAGGGTGGGAGTGAGATCGGGAGGGAAGTAGGTACGGCACCGATACTTTCCTTTTCACCGACGACTCCACAAACGCCACCGCCACCACCACCGCCACAACCAAAGCACCACCATCATCGCCGACACCGAAAGGGGGGGGGGAGAAGGGGGAAAAGGAGGGCACACGGAAGGGTGGGAGTGAGATCGGGAGGGAAGTAGGTACGGCACCGATACTTTCCTTTTCACCGACGACTCCACAAACGCCTCCGCCACCACCACCGCCACCACCAATGCACCACCATCATCGCCGACACCGAATGGGGGGGGAGAAGGGGGAAAAGGAGGGCACACGGGAGGGTGGGAGTGAGATCGGGAGGGAAGTAGGTACGGCACCGATACTTACCTTTCCACCGACGACTCCACGAACGCCACCGCAACCACCACCGCCACCACCAAAGCACCACCATCATCGCCGACACCGAAGAGGGGGGGAAGAAGGGGGAAAAGGAGGGCACACGGGAGGGAGGGAGTGAGATCGGGAGGGAAGTAGGTACGGCACCGATACTTTCCTTTTCACCGACGACTCCATGAACGCCACCGCAACCACCACCGCCACCACCAAAGCACCACCATCATCGCCGACACCGAAGAGGGGGTGAAGAAGGGGGAAAAGGAGGGCACACGGGAGGGAGGGAGTGAGATCGGGAGGGAAGTAGGTACGGCACCGATACTTTCCTTTTCACCGACGACTCCATGAACGCCACCACCAACACCGCCACCACCAAAGCACCACCATCATCGCCGACATCGAAGGGGGGGGGAGAAGGGGGAAAAGGAGGGCACACGGAAGGGTGGGAGTGAGATCGGGAGGGAAGTAGGTTCGGCACCGATACTTACCTTTCCACCGACGACTCCACGAACGCCACCGCCACCACCACCGCCACAACCAAAGCACCACCATCATCGCCGACACCGAAAGGGGGGGGGGAGAAGGGGGAAAAGGAGGGCACAAGGGAGGGAGGGAGTGAGATTGGGAGGGAAGTAGGTACGGCACCGATACTTTCCTTTTCACCGACGACTCCACAAACGCCACCGCCACCACCACCGCCACAACCAAAGCACCACCATCATCGCCGACACCGAAAGGGGGGGGGGAGAAGGAGGAAAAGGAGGGCACAAGGAAGGGAGGGAGTGAGATCGGGAGGGAAGTAGGTACGGCACCGATACTTTCCTTTTCACCGACGACTCCACAAACGCCACCGCCACCACCACCGCCACAACCAAAGCACCACCATCATCGCCGACACCGAAAGGGGGGGGGGAGAAGGGGGAAAAGGAGGGCACACGGAAGGGTGGGAGTGAGATCGGGAGGGAAGTAGGTACGGCACCGATACTTTCCTTTTCACCGACGACTCCACAAACGCCTCCGCCACCACCACCGCCACCACCAATGCACCACCATCATCGCCGACACCGAATGGGGGGGGAGAAGGGGGAAAAGGAGGGCACACGGGAGGGTGGGAGTGAGATCGGGAGGGAAGTAGGTACGGCACCGATACTTACCTTTCCACCGACGACTCCACGAACGCCACCGCCAACACCGCCACCACCAAAGCACCAACATCATCGCCGACACCGAAGGGGAGGGGAGAAGGGGGAAAAGGAGGGCACACGGGAGGGAGGGAGTGAGATCGGGAGGGAAGTAGGTACGGCACCGATACTTACCTTTCCACCGACGACTCCACGAACGCCACCGCAACCACCACCGCCACCACCAAAGCACCACCATCATCGCCGACACCGAAGAGGGGGGGAAGAAGGGGGAAAAGGAGGGCACACGGGAGGGAGGGAGTGAGATCGGGAGGGAAGTAGGTACGGCACCGATACTTACCTTTCCACCGACGACTCCATAAACGCCACCACCAATACCGCCACCACGAAAGCACCACCATCATCGCCGACACCGAAGGGGGGGGAGAAGGGGGAAAAGGAGGGCACAAGGGAGGGAGGGAGTGAGATTGGGAGGGAAGTAGGTACGGCACCGATACTTTCCTTTTCACCGACGACTCCACAAACGCCACCGCCACCACCACCGCCACAACCAAAGCACCACCATCATCGCCGACACCGAATGGGGGGGGAGAAGGGGGAAAAGGAGGGCACACGGAAGGGTGGGAGTGAGATCGGGAGGGAAGTAGGTACGGCACCGATATTTACCTTTCCACCGACGACTCCACGAACGCCACCGCCACCACCGCCACCACCAAAGCACTACCATTATGCCTAACAACGAGGGAGGGGGGAGAAGGGGGAAAAGGAGGGCACACGGGAGGGAGGGAGTGAGATCGGGAGGTAAGTAGGTACGGCACCGATATTTACCTTTCCACCGACGACTCCACGAACGCCACCGCCACCACCGCCACCACCAAAGCACCACCATCATCGCCGACACCGAAGGGGGGGGGAGAAGGAGGAAAGAGGGCACACGGGAGGGAGGGAGTGAGATCGGGAGGGAAGTAGGTACGGCACCGATATTTACCTTCCACCGACGACTCCACGAACGCCACCGCCAACACCGCCACCACCAAAGCACCACCATAATCGACGACACTGAAGGGGGGGGGAAGGAGGAAAAGGAGGGCACACGGGAGGGAGGGAGTGAGATCGGGAGGGAAGTAGGTACGGCACCGATATTTACCTTTCCACCGACGACTCCACGAACGCCACCGCCACCACCGCCACCACCAAAGCACTACCATTATGCCTAACAACGAGGGAGGGGGGAGAAGGGGGAAAAGGAGGGCACACGGGAGGGAAGTGAGATCAATAGGTAAGTAGGTACGGCACCGATACTTACCTTTTCACCGAGGACTCCATGAACGCCAACGCCAACACCGCCAACACCAAAGCACCACCATCATCGCCGACAATTAGGGGAGGGGAGCAGAGGGAAAAGGAGGGCACACGGAAGGGAGGGAGTGAGATCGGGAGGGAAGTAGGTACGGCACCGATACTTACCTTTCCACCGACGACTCCACGAACGCCACCGCCACCACCACCGCCACCACCAAAGCACCACCATCATCGCCGACACCGAAGAGGGGGGGAAGAAGGGGGAAAAGGAGGGCACACGGGAGGGAGGGAGTGAGATCGGGAGGGAAGTAGGTACGGCACCGATACTTACCTTTCCACTGACGACTATACGAACGCCACCGCCAACACCGCCACCACCAAAGCACCACCATAATCGCCGACACCGAAGGGGAGGGGAGAAGGAGGAAAAGGAGGGCACACGGGAGGAAGGGAGTGAGATCGGGAGGTAAGTAGGTACGGCACCGATACTAACCTTTCCACCGACGACTCCTCGAACGCCACCGCCATCACCACCGCCACCAAATCATCACCATAATCGCCGACAATTAGGAGGGGGAGAAGGGGTAAAAGGAGAGCACACGGGAGGGAGGGAGTGAGATCGGGAGGGAAGCAGGTACGGCACCGATACTTACCTTTCCACTGACGACTCCACGAACGCCACCTCAACCACCACCACCACCACCAAAGCACTACCATCATGCCTTACAACGAGGGGGGGGAGAAGGGGGAAAAGGAGGGCACACGGGAGGGAGGGAGTGAGATCGGGAGGTAAGTAGGTACGGCACCGATATTTACCTTTCCACCGACGACTCCACGAACGCCACCGCCAACACCGCCACCACCAAAGCACCACCATCATCGCCGACACCGAAGGGGGAGGGAGAAGGAGGAAAAGGAGGGCACACGGGAGGGAGGGAGTGAGATCGGGAGGTAAGTAGGTACGGCACCGATATTTACCTTTCCACCGACGACTCCACGAACGCCACCGCCAACACCGCCACCACCAAAGCACCACCATAATCGCCGACACCAAAGGGGGGGGGAGAAGGGGGAAAAGGAGGGCACACGGGAGGGAGGGAGTGAGATCGGGAGGGAAGTAGGTACGGCACCGATACTTACCTTTCCACCGACGACTCCACGAACGCCACCGCCACCACCGCCACCACCAAAGCACCACCATCATCGCCGACACCGAAGGGGGGGGAGAAGGGGGAAAAGGAGGGCACACGGGAGGGAGGGAGTGAGATCGGGAGGGAAGTAGGTACGGCACCGATACTTTCCTTTTCACCGACGACTCAACGAACGCCACCGCCATCACATCCGCAACCAAAGCACCACCATCATCGCCGACACCGAAGGGGGGGGGAGAAGGGGGAAACGGAAAGCACACGGGAGGGAGGGAGTGAGATCGGGAGGGAAGTAGGTACGGCACCGATACTTACCTTTCCACCGACGACTCCACGAACGCCACCGCCATCACATCCGCAACCAAGGCACCACCATCATCGCCGACATCGAAGGGGTGGGGGAGAAGGGGGAAAAGGAGGGCACACGGGAGGGAGGGAGTGAGATCGGGAGGGAAGTAGGTTCGGCACCGATACTTACCTTTCCACCGACGACTCCACGAACGCCACCGCCATCACATCCGCAACCAAGGCACCACCATCATCGCCGACATCGAAGGGGTGGGGGAGAAGGGGGAAAAGGAGGGCACACAGGAGGGAGGTAGTGAGGACGGGAGGGAAGTAGGTACGGCACCGATACTTTCCTTTTCACCGACGACTCAACGAACGCCACCGCCATCACATCCGCAACCAAAGCACCACCATCATCGCCGACACCGAAGGGGGGGGGAGAAGGGGGAAAAGGAAAGCACACGGGAGGGAGGGAGTGAGATCGGGAGGGAAGTAGGTACGGCACCGATACTTACCTTTCCACCGACGACTCCACGAACGCCACCGCCATCACATCCGCAACCAAGGCACCACCATCATCGCCGACATCGAAGGGGGGGGGGAGAAGGGGGAAAAGGAGGGCACACGGGAGGGAGGTAGTGAGATCGGGAGGGAAGTAGGTTCGGCACCGATACTTACCTTTCCACCGACGACTCCACGAACGCCACCGCCATCACATCCGCAACCAAGGCACCACCATCATCGCCGACATCGAAGGGGTGGGGGAGAAGGGGGAAAAGGAGGGCACACAGGAGGGAGGTAGTGAGGACGGGAGGGAAGTAGGTTCGGCACCGATACTTACCTTTCCACCGACGACTCCACGAACGCCACCGCCATCACATCCGCAACCAAGGCACCACCATCATCGCCGACATCGAAGGGGTGGGGGAGAAGGGGGAAAAGGAGGGCACACGGGAGGGAGGTAGTGAGATCGGGAGGGAAGTAGGTTCGGCACCGATACTTACCTTTCCACCGACGACTCCACGAACGCCACCGCCATCACATCCGCAACCAAGGCACCACCATCATCGCCGACATCGAAGGGGTGGGGGAGAAGGGGGAAAAGGAGGGCACACAGGAGGGAGGTAGTGAGGACGGGAGGGAAGTAGGTTCGGCACCGATACTTACCTTTCCACCGACGACTCCACGAACGCCACCGCCATCACATCCGCAACCAAGGCACCACCATCATCGCCGACATCGAAGGGGTGGGGGAGAAGGGGGAAAAGGAGGGCACACGGGAGGGAGGTAGTGAGATCGGGAGGGAAGTAGGTACGGCACCGATATTTACCTTTCCACCGACGACTCCACGAACGCCACCGCCAACACCGCCACCACCAAAGCACCACCATAATCGCCGACACCGAAGGGGGGGGGAGAAGGAGGAAAAGGAGGGCACACGGGAGGGAGGGAGTGAGATCGGGAGGGAAGTAGGTACGGCACCGATACTTACCTTTCCACCGACGACTCCACGAACGCCACCGCCACCACCGCCACCACCAAAGCACCACCATCATCGCCGACACCGACGGGGGGGGGAGAAGGGGGAAAAGGAGGGCACACGGGAGGGAGGGAGTGAGATCGGGAGGGAAGTAGGTACGGCACCGATACTTACCTTTCCACCGACGACTCCACGAACGCCACCGCCAACACCGCCACCACCAAAGCACCACCATAATCGCCGACACCGAAGGGGGGGGGAGAAGGAGGAAAAGGAGGGCACACGGGAGGGAGGGAGTGAGATAGGGAGGTAAGTAGGTACGGCACCGATATTTACCTTTCCACCGACGACTCCACGAACGCCACCGCCAACACCGCCACCACCAAAGCACCACCATAATCGCCGACACCGAAGGGGGGGGGAGAAGGGGGAAAAGGAGGGCACACGGGAGGGAGGGAGTGAGATCGGGAGGGAAGTAGGTACGGCACCGATACTAACCTTTCCACCGACGACTCCACGAACGCCACCGCCACCACCGCCACCACCAAAGCACCACCATCATCGCCGACACCGAAGGGGGGGGAGAAGGGGGAAAAGGAGGGCACACGGGAGGGAGGGAGTGAGATCGGGAGGGAAGTAGGTACGGCACCGATACTTTCCTTTTCACCGACGACTCAACGAACGCCACCGCCATCACATCCGCAACCAAAGCACCACCATCATCGCCGACACCGAAGGGGGGGGGAGAAGGGGGAAAAGGAAAGCACACGGGAGGGAGGGAGTGAGATCGGGAGGGAAGTAGGTACGGCACCGATACTTACATTTCCACCGACGACTCCACGAACGCCACCGCCATCACATCCGCAACCAAGGCACCACCATCATCGCCGACATCGAAGGGGGGGGGGAGAAGGGGGAAAAGGAGGGCACACGGGAGGGAGGTAGTGAGATCGGGAGGGAAGTAGGTTCGGCACCGATACTTACCTTTCCACCGACGACTCCACGAACGCCACCGCCATCACATCCGCAACCAAGGCACCACCATCATCGCCGACATCGAAGGGGTGGGGGAGAAGGGGGAAAAGGAGGGCACACGGGAGGGAGGTAGTGAGATCGGGAGGGAAGTAGGTTCGGCACCGATACTTACCTTTCCACCGACGACTCCACGAACGCCACCGCCATCACATCCGCAACCAAGGCACCACCATCATCGCCGACATCGAAGGGGTGGGGGAGAAGGGGGAAAAGGAGGGCACACAGGAGGGAGGTAGTGAGGACGGGAGGGAAGTAGGTACGGCACCGATACTTTCCTTTTCACCGACGACTCAACGAACGCCACCGCCATCACATCCGCAACCAAAGCACCACCATCATCGCCGACACCGAAGGGGGGGGGAGAAGGGGGAAAAGGAGGGCACACGGGAGGGAGGGAGTGAGATCGGGAGGGAAGTAGGTACGGCACCGATACTTACCTTTCCACCGACGACTCCACGAACGCCACCGCCATCACATCCGCAACCAAGGCACCACCATCATCGCCGACATCGAAGGGGGGGGGAGAAGGGGGAAAAGGAGGGCACACGGGAGGGAGGTAGTGAGATCGGGAGGGAAGTAGGTTCGGCACCGATACTTACCTTTCCACCGACGACTCCACGAACGCCACCGCCATCACATCCGCAACCAAGGCACCACCATCATCGCCGACATCGAAGGGGTGGGGGAGAAGGGGGAAAAGGAGGGCACACAGGAGGGAGGTAGTGAGGACGGGAGGGAAGTAGGTTCGGCACCGATACTTACCTTTCCACCGACGACTCCACGAACGCCACCGCCATCACATCCGCAACCAAGGCACCACCATCATCGCCGACATCGAAGGGGTGGGGGAGAAGGGGGAAAAGGAGGGCACACAGGAGGGAGGTAGTGAGGACGGGAGGGAAGTAGGTTCGGCACCGATACTTACCTTTCCACCGACGACTCCACGAACGCCACCGCCATCACATCCGCAACCAAGGCACCACCATCATCGCCGACATCGAAGGGGTGGGGGAGAAGGGGGAAAAGGAGGGCACACAGGAGGGAGGTAGTGAGATCGGGAGGGAAGTAGGTTCGGCACCGATACTTACCTTTCCACCGACGACTCCACGAACGCCACCGCCATCACATCCGCAACCAAGGCACCACCATCATCGCCGACATCGAAGGGGTGGGGGAGAAGGGGGAAAAGGAGGGCACACAGGAGGGAGGTAGTGAGGACGGGAGGGAAGTAGGTTCGGCACCGATACTTACCTTTCCACCGACGACTCCACGAACGCCACCGCCATCACATCCGCAACCAAGGCACCACCATCATCGCCGACATCGAAGGGGTGGGGGAGAAGGGGGAAAAGGAGGGCACACGGGAGGGAGGTAGTGAGATCGGGAGGGAAGTAGGTTCGGCACCGATACTTACCTTTCCACCGACGACTCCACGAACGCCACCGCAACCACCGCCACCACCAAAGCACCACCATAATCGCTGACACCGAAGGGGGGGGAGAAGGAGGAAAAGGAAAGCACACGGGAGGGAGGGAGTGAGATCGGGAGGGAAGTAGGTTCGGCACCGATATTTACCTTTCCACCGACGACTCCACGAACGCCACCGCCAACACCGCCACCACCAAAGCACCACCATAATCGCCGACACCGAAGGGGGGGGGAGAAGGAGGAAAAGGAGGGCACACGGGAGGGAGGGAGTGAGATCGGGAGGGAAGTAGGTACGGCACCGATACTTACCTTTCCACCGACGACTCCACGAACGCCACCGCCAACACCGCCACCACCAAAGCACCACCATCATCGCCGACACCGACGGGGGGGGGAGAAGGGGGAAAAGGAGGGCACACGGGAGGGAGGGAGTGAGATCGGGAGGGAAGTAGGTACGGCACCGATACTTACCTTTCCACCGACGACTCCACGAACGCCACCGCCATCACATCCGCAACCAAGGCACCACCATCATCGCCGACATCGAAGGGGTGGGGGAGAAGGGGGAAAAGGAGGGCACACGGGAGGGAGGTAGTGAGATCGGGAGGGAAGTAGGTTCGGCACCGATACTTACCTTTCCACCGACGACTCCACGAACGCCACCGCAACCACCGCCACCACCAAAGCACCACCATCATCGCTGACACCGAAGGGGGGGGGAGAAGGAGGAAAAGGAGGGCACACGGGAGGGAGGGAGTGAGATCGGGAGGGAAGTAGGTACGGCACCGATATTTACCTTTCCACCGACGACTCCACGAACGCCACCGCCAACACCGCCACCACCAAAGCACCACCATAATCGCCGACACCGAAGGGGGGGGGAGAAGGAGGAAAAGGAGGGCACACGGGAGGGAGGGAGTGAGATCGGGAGGGAAGTAGGTACGGCACCGATACTTACCTTTCCACCGACGACTCCACGAACGCCACCGCCACCACCGCCACCACCAAAGCACCACCATCATCGCCGACACCGAAGGGGGGGGAGAAGGGGGAAAAGGAGGGCACACGGGAGGGAGGTAGTGAGATCGGGAGGGAAGTAGGTTCGGCACCGATACTTACCTTTCCACCGACGACTCCACGAACGCCACCGCCATCATATCCGCAACTAAAGCACCACCATCATCGCCGACACCGAAGGGGGGGGGAGAAGGGGGAAAAGGAGGGCACACGGGAGGGAGGGAGTGAGATCGGGAGGGAAGTAGGTACGGCACCGATACTTACCTTTCCACCGACGACTCCACGAACGCCACCGCCACCACCGCCACCACCAAAGCACCACCATCATCGCCGACACCGAAGGGGGGGGGAGAAGGCGGAAAAGGAGGGCACACGGGAGGGAGGGAGTGAGATCGGGAGGGAAGTAGGTACGGCACCGATACTTACCTTTCCACCGACGACTCCACGAACGCCACCGCCACCACCGCCACCACCAAAGCACCACCATCATCGCCGACACCGAAGGGGGGGGAGAAGGGGGAAAAGGAGGGCACACGGGAGGGAGGGAGTGAGATCGGGAGGGAAGTAGGTACGGCACCGATACTTTCCTTTTCACCGACGACTCCACGAACGCCACCGCCATCACATCCGCAACCAAAGCACCACCATCATCGCCGACACCGAAAGGGGGGGGAGAAGGGGGAAAAGGAAAGCACACGGGAGGGAGGGAGTGAGATCGGGAGGGAAGTAGGTACGGCACCGATACTTACCTTTCCACCGACGACTCCACGAACGCCACCGCCATCACATCCGCAACCAAGGCACCACCATCATCGCCGACATCGAAGGGGTGGGGGAGAAGGGGGAAAAGGAGGGCACACGGGAGGGAGGGAGTGAGATCGGGAGGGAAGTAGGTTCGGCACCGATACTTACCTTTCCACCGACGACTCCACGAACGCCACCGCAACCACCGCCACCACCAAAGCACCACCATCATCGCTGACACCGAAGGGGGGGGGAGAAGGAGGAAAAGGAGGGCACACGGGAGGGAGGGAGTGAGATCGGGAGGGAAGTAGGTACGGCACCGATACTTACCTTTCCACCGACGACTCCACGAACGCCACCGCCACCACCGCCACCACCAAAGCACCACCATCATCGCCGACACCGAAGGGGGGGGAGAAGGGGGAAAAGGAGGGCACACGGGAGGGAGGTAGTGAGATCGGGAGGGAAGTAGGTTCGGCACCGATACTTACCTTTCCACCGACGACTCCACGAACGCCACCGCCATCATATCCGCAACTAAAGCACCACCATCATCGCCGACACCGAAGGGGGGGGGAGAAGGGGGAAAAGGAGGGCACACGGGAGGGAGGGAGTGAGATCGGGAGGGAAGTAGGTACGGCACCGATACTTACCTTTCCACCGACGACTCCACGAACGCCACCGCCACCACCGCCACCACCAAAGCACCACCATCATCGCCGACACCGAAGGGGGGGGGAGAAGGCGGAAAAGGAGGGCACACGGGAGGGAGGGAGTGAGATCGGGAGGGAAGTAGGTACGGCACCGATACTTACCTTTCCACCGACGACTCCACGAACGCCACCGCCACCACCGCCACCACCAAAGCACCACCATCATCGCCGACACCGAAGGGGGGGGAGAAGGGGGAAAAGGAGGGCACACGGGAGGGAGGGAGTGAGATCGGGAGGGAAGTAGGTACGGCACCGATACTTTCCTTTTCACCGACGACTCCACGAACGCCACCGCCACCACCACCGCAACCAAAGCACCACCATCATCGCCGACACCGAAAGGGGGGGGAGAAGGGGGAAAAGGAAAGCACACGGGAGGGAGGGAGTGAGATCGGGAGGGAAGTAGGTACGGCACCGATACTTACCTTTCCACCGACGACTCCACGAACGCCACCGCCATCACATCCGCAACCAAGGCACCACCATCATCGCCGACATCGAAGGGGTGGGGGAGAAGGGGGAAAAGGAGGGCACACGGGAGGGAGGGAGTGAGATCGGGAGGGAAGTAGGTTCGGCACCGATACTTACCTTTCCACCGACGACTCCACGAACGCCACCGCAACCACCGCCACCACCAAAGCACCACCATCATCGCTGACACCGAAGGGGGGGGGAGAAGGAGGAAAAGGAGGGCACACGGGAGGGAGGGAGTGAGATCGGGAGGGAAGTAGGTACGGCACCGATACTTACCTTTCCACCGACGACTCCACGAACGCCACCGCCACCACCGCCACCACCAAAGCACCACCATCATCGCCGACACCGAAGGGGGGGGAGAAGGGGGAAAAGGAGGGCACACGGGAGGGAGGTAGTGAGATCGGGAGGGAAGTAGGTTCGGCACCGATACTTACCTTTCCACCGACGACTCCACGAACGCCACCGCCATCATATCCGCAACTAAAGCACCACCATCATCGCCGACACCGAAGGGGGGGGGAGAAGGGGGAAAAGGAGGGCACACGGGAGGGAGGGAGTGAGATCGGGAGGGAAGTAGGTACGGCACCGATACTTACCTTTCCACCGACGACTCCACGAACGCCACCGCCACCACCGCCACCACCAAAGCACCACCATCATCGCCGACACCGAAGGGGGGGGGGAGAAGGCGGAAAAGGAGGGCACACGGGAGGGAGGGAGTGAGATCGGGAGGGAAGTAGGTACGGCACCGATACTTACCTTTCCACCGACGACTCCACGAACGCCACCGCCACCACCGCCACCACCAAAGCACCACCATCATCGCCGACACCGAAGGGGGGGGAGAAGGGGGAAAAGGAGGGCACACGGGAGGGAGGGAGTGAGATCGGGAGGGAAGTAGGTACGGCACCGATACTTTCCTTTTCACCGACGACTCCACGAACGCCACCGCCATCACATCCGCAACCAAAGCACCACCATCATCGCCGACACCGAAAGGGGGGGGAGAAGGGGGAAAAGGAAAGCACACGGGAGGGAGGGAGTGAGATCGGGAGGGAAGTAGGTACGGCACCGATACTTACCTTTCCACCGACGACTCCACGAACGCCACCGCCATCACATCCGCAACCAAGGCACCACCATCATCGCCGATATCGAAGGGGTGGGGGAGAAGGGGGAAAAGGAGGGCACACGGGAGGGAGGGAGTGAGATCGGGAGGGAAGTAGGTTCGGCACCGATACTTACCTTTCCACCGACGACTCCACGAACGCCACCGCCATCACATCCGCAACCAAGGCACCACCATCATCGCCGACATCGAAGGGGTGGGGGAGAAGGGGGAAAAGGAGGGCACACGGGAGGGAGGTAGTGAGATCGGGAGGGAAGTAGGTTCGGCACCGATACTTACCTTTCCACCGACGACTCCACGAACGCCACCGCCATCACATCCGCAACCAAAGCACCACCATCATCGCCGACACCGAAGGGGGGGGGAGAAGGGGGAAAAGGAGGGCACACGGGAGGGAGGGAGTGAGATCGGGAGGGAAGTAGGTTCGGCACCGATACTTACCTTTCCACCGACGACTCCACGAACGCCACCGCCATCACATCCGCAACCAAAGCACCACCATCATCGCCGACATCGAACGGGGGGGGGAGAAGGGGGAAAAGGAGGGCACACGGGAGGGAGGGAGTGAGATCGGGAGGGAAGTAGGTACGGCACCGTGTTGTATCCTTAATGCATTTTGGTAATTCATTAAGTATAATAATTATCTGTTTATTATTTTATGGTATAACATATTTAATTTTCAGATTAACTTTTTCATGTTCCCATCTGGCATTCGATTTGTGGATTTGGTCTCGGCTGTCGACGACCAATACTTACCGATTTCCTGAAACATCTGAACCTGTCGGTTACTCCATAACCTGTATGGAATGGGCCATTTACCGCCTGAATGGTAAATGGTGGAACATCTGGTTCCTGGTTCACTGAATCTCCGGTTGTAGTGGTGACTTCTGAAGGTCACGCCCGGTTCGAGGCCTTATGGTCTCTCAAGTACGACCTGGTCGGCGGCGTATCTTTTGATACCACCCTTCGTGGGTACCATATACAACAAGCTGGTATCGAGACAGTTTCTCCCTGGGACGTCTCGTCAAATCTTCCGCTGAAATCTTTTCAAGCCTTCTCAAGTCTTTCTGTGGTAACTGCTCAAGCCACTCAAGCTACCCTTTTATAAATGGACATCGACCACGATCTTCCTTCTGCCGACATCCCTCTGGACATGGAGACATTGCCTCAGGAGCTGAGCGCCGCCATTTTCGCTGCGGCTACCACCGGTCTGTAATATTCACGAAATTAGTCTAGTGACACTTAGAACCTGCTCTCTGTGAGTTTGGCTGTGCTTTCTGTTAAAGTCAATCTCTAAGTTAGTCGCGGTCAACGTGGCTCGCGACCTAGACAATTCTGCCTTCTCTGTTAGGTAATATCTTCCTGCAACACTGCTTTCTATCTAGAACTTGTATTGCAGTTTTGCTGAGGAATCCCTGTAGTTGCGGGTTCGATAGTACCTTCGCATCGAATCCAACGAGGAGTCGACTCCGTGAATTCACTTCGGCTTTCACTAATACATATATATATCTGTTACTTGAAAGGTATTGTGTTTGTTTCAACCGCCGTGAGTGCTTCTGCAGTGTCAACACCTCAGACCCGTCGGAGCGGCACTTCTGCCCAGTCACTCCGATCCATCGCAAATCAACTTCACGCGCGGACTTCAAAATTTTTGAAGTTCATCGAAGGCATCCAAGCGTTGGGTAGGCCCTGGTCCTTGCCCTTGCTTTGCCTTTCGCCAGAACAGTCACTCGCAGTTCGATCTGTTAGGCTTTCAGGCATACAATATGCAAGCCTCGAACTTAGCGAATGCTGTCTCGGCTCTTGCTGCCAACACCTTTCAGTTTGTTGGCCGGATTGCTGCTAATGCTAGCCAAGCGAATAGGTGGGAATGGCTCTCTAGGTTGACACAGCCACCAAATGCTGCTGTGGCAGGTGGTATCGACCTTCCGAACCAGCCTTCACCTATTCCCAGGCAAGGCGGCACAGCATCCCCTGAGGCACCTACATCACCTATTTATGCCCCATCCCCTTTTTATGTTCATGGCCCTGCTGTAGTGTCAAACCATTTGACACCTGGTGCCGTGGATATTCCTGGGATGGCTCCCGCTGCTGCCGCAACAACTTGTGCTGCTGTTGCGGGCACCTCTTCCAGGCCACCTGGGCCTCCTCATACTGGACATGAGGACGAGGTGATAAAAATAGCGATCGCAGTGCCTAAGCTGAATATCCCTATGGATGTTAAGCTTTCTGATTTAGGACGAGTTGCTGCGCCTCTAACACGGGCCTTTGTCCGTAATGTTAGGAACTACTTTGCCACAGCCCGTGGGGGTCAACAGGACTCTATGCGCCGTCTTTTCTTGGCCACTGCCTTTGAAGGCGCGGCAAGATTATGGCACGATCAATGGACTAACGCATGGGATTCCTATACATCTGAGGAACTGCTAGAAGCACTGCTTGTCCGTTTTGCACCCCAGGTCCAGTCACGTGACACTGAGGCACGCCTGAAATTAAATGCTGGCAAATACCGCATGCACCCTGGAGAAACTGTCTCTGCCTATCAGAGCCGCTTTGAGGCTCTTGTCACGCCCATTGCGGACCTGTCTGATAGTGAGCGTGTGTTTTGGTTTCAGCAGGGCCTCTCATCCGACCTTAGTGGGGACTGTGCAACTGACCTGTCGGGTAAAACCTTTAAGTCATATACAGACTTGGTTCAGTTCTCCCTGGGAGCTGAACTTAGGTTACTGGCCCGACGGGAATCTGACAAACTGGCCCGTCCCAAAATGAACATGCTGTCGGTACAGGACATGGCCTGCGACGACCCTGACGAGGAGACCCCGGCGCCCCCGACCAAAAAACCGCGGGCTGCATCCGTTCGTCCAGGCATCACCGGGCACGAGGATCAGCCGCGGCAGGTTAAGGGCGCCGGTAAGTCTAAGAGGGGCGGCGGACAGCAGGGGAGGCACTTGGCCCCAAAAGGGGGCCATGTGCAGAAGAAGGGGCCTAAGCAGAACCTGGCGGAGTATCTAACCACATTCAAATGTACTAGACGGGAGTTCCATTTTCGTAAACAACATGGGATGTGCCTATGTTGCGGTTCCACAGGACATCATACAGCATCGACTGCAGGGGTCATTGGGCTTGCGTGGCACGTTTGCGGGCTTCTTCGAGCAGGGGTTTCATGTCCTGTGAGAAGTTGCGTGCCGGTTCCCATGAGTTGTGCTCGTCGGTATACCCTGTCCACTTAACCAAGTACTCGTGTACTGTTCGCTTACGTCGGTGTCGGCCCACACGACGCGCGCGATAATCTAACACCCGCTCCACATCATAAAACTTCTGTTTACCAGCGATCCAGGTCTCGGGAACTGGTTCGATCGCTGTGGGGGCGTTAGCAGACTCAGGGACGGGTTCCGTACCACGATACGGACGAACAAGCGATACGTGAAACGTGGGGTGAATGGTCATATCAGTGGGCAATGCAAGCTCCACAGCCACATTCCCAACCATGTGCATGACAGGATACGGACCAATCCAACGGGGTAAGAGTTTTCGGGATCCGTCGGCCAAGGAACGCAAGTTCTTGGTGCTTAGCAACACGAGTTGCCCCTCCGAAAACGTCACATCCTGCTTGGATTTGTTGTAGTATTCCGTCGTTCGTTGCTGCGCCGCGTCCAAACACGACTTCGCGTCTGTGATTCGGGACATAAAAGACTTGGCAAAAAGTTTAGCAGCAGGCACGTTCACTTCCAACTCACGCCACACGGGTAGCGCGGGATGAAACCCGTAGTTAAGAAAGAACGGACTTTTGCCTGTAGAGCGGTTAACAGCGTTGTTAAGCGCGAATTCTGCCGCAGTCAAATATGTATCCCAAACAAGTGGTGTGCGACCAGCATAATTGCGCAACATATCACCCAACGTGCGGTTTGTGCGTTCGGTTTGACCATCAGTCTGCGGGTGATACGCCGTGCTCAGGTTGACGCGCATGCCAACTAGTTTGCAGAGCGCTTCCCAAAACTTAGACGTGAACTGTCCACCGCGGTCCGAGATCACATTTTTGGGAATCCCGTGTAACCGAACTACATTATCGAAAAACAAACGTCCGGTTTGCTCAGCCGTGCAGGATGATGTGCATGGTGCTAGGTGAACCATCTTAGTCAGACGGTCGACCATTACGAACACCGCATCGTATCCCCCCTCAGTTTTGGGCAGCGCGACTACGAAGTCCATGGAAACACTTTCCCAAGGCGCATCCGGGACAGGCAACGGTTGCAACAACCCATGGCCCTTACCGGACAAAGCCTTATTGCGCTGGCACAGACTGCATGTCTGGACGAAGTTCGCCGCATCCTTAGCCAAACGAGGCCACCAAAAGGAACGTTGCACCAAGTCGATCAATCGCTTGCTACCAGGGTGTCCTGCTAACGGGTCCTCGTGGAACCGCGCAAGGATGTCGTAGCGTAGCGCGTCGTCGTTCGGAACGACGATTTGCGTAGCTGCACCCTCCGTCCGTAGCCAAAGGCCATTCTGCTTGCGAAGGTTTTCTACATTAGCCGGGTCCGCGAACCAGGCGTCTGCGTTGTAGGCAACCTTCAACCGCTCCGCGAGGTCCGTCGCGATCGGTACCTCCTCGCTACGCGGCCGCACGACGGGCGCTGCCAAAATTGCAGCGTGTAGCGACGGATGTCGACTGAGAGCATCGGCAATATTCAATTTACCAGAAATATACTCCCAGGTGCAGTTGAACCTAGCTAGATATTCCATCCACCTAGCTTGACGGCGGTTCAACGTCGGAACGCTTTGCAAAAACGTTAGGGGCTTATGGTCAGTCTTTAAAGTAAACGGGCGTCCCTCGAGGTAACAGCGCCATTCCTTTAAAGCATGCAGCACAGCCAGAAGCTCCTGTTCCCCGGTGGTGTAGCGAATCTCCGCACCAGAAAACTTCTTACTCGTGAAGGCGATCGGTCGCCCTTCCTGTAACAATACAGCGCCGCTTCCAAATATTGAGGCATCAGACACTACCTCAACACGAAATGGCAACGAGTAATCGGGGAATGCAAGGGTGACATCTTCGGCAACGATCTGTTTGAGCTCTTCGAATGCCCGCTGGCATTGCGACGTCCACGACTCGAGCGAAACGAAAACGCCTTTGCGAGTTAAGTTAGTAAGCGGGGCCGCAATGATGGAATATTTTTCAATGAACTTCCGGAAATAATTGGTCAAGCCAAGGAACTTACGCAGCTCCGTGAGGTTCTGAGGCGCGGGCCAATCGCGAACCACGGCGACCTTCCGCGGGTCCATCTTCACACCGGTGGCCGACACAATGTGGCCCAAATATTCCACCTGAGGCTGCGCCCAAAAGCATTTGGCGCGTTTAGCAAACAATTGCTCCCGCCTCATAACGTCGAGCACGAGCCGAAGATGCTCCAAGTGCTCCTCGCGCGTTTTAGAATATACCAAGATGTCATCCAGGTAGCAAACAACGAACCTGTCGATAAACGGCCTAAACATTCGGTCCATAACCGCCTGAAACGTCGCAGGGGCATTAGTCAAACCAAACGATAGGACCGTATACTCAAAGTGACCGAAGGGCGTCCGAAAAGCGGTTTTCGGGATATCAGAGGCAGCGATGCGAATCTGATTGTAGCCCTGTTGTAAGTCAATTGAGGAAAAATAAGCCGAGCCCTTCAGCTTATCCAACAGGTCGTCAACGCGTGGCAAAGGATAGCGATTTTTCACCGTGTTCGCATTTAACCCCCGGTAATCGATGCACATGCGCAAGGTCCCATCCTTCTTACCGACAAACAAAATCGGTGCAGAATACGGGGATGTGCTGGGGCGTATCATACCCTTCGCGAGTAAATCCGTCACCTGGCGCTTTACCTCGTCCAGCTCCAATGGACTCAACCTGTACATTGGCCGGGCCGTAGGCTGCGCTCCAGGCATGAGAGGGATTGTGTGATCAACAGGACGCATAGGTGGTAGCCCAGGGATATCTTTAAAGACGTCCTCATACTGCGACAGTAGGGCCTCAACCTCAGGATCCGCAGAAATCTGCGCGGTGGTGACACAACAGCTCACCCGCGGCCTTAAAAGCAGTCCGTGGGCACCCTTCCGTAACAAACGGACGGCCTCCTTACGCCCGACTAGCTCTGGTTCGATTCGCGCGGCCATTGCGGTCACAGCGAAATTAACCATAGGCACCGCCTCAGTTTCGCCCTCCTTTGGTGTGACATGTTCGAACGACAGGAAAGGTACCTTAATCGACAGAGTACCCTTGCACATATGCAGGGTTGCGGTCTCCATGTCGATGCGCGCGCGGTACTGTCGTAATGTCGACGACCCCATTATGTACGGTGCAGTCTCTGCTAAGCCCTGCAGCACGTACGGCCGGGTCACAACACGCAAAGGGCCTAACGATAGGCTAAGGGTAATCCTGCCCACGATGGGATGCTTACCCCCGTCAGCAAGGGTAACCTGTGGACAATCAGACGACTCTGGGGACAACCCCAGCGCATTCACCTCTGCGACAGAGATGAAGTCGTCGCTGGCACCGGTGTCAACAAGTGCCTTCAGAGTACGGCCATTCAAACCGATCTGAACCACAGGGACACGGTTATCTACGAGCGACTGCCCAGCAGACAACGTCAGTGCACTTAAGGCGGGTCCGTAACCAACGGCACCCCCATCAGGAGCGTCGTACCAAACGTCAACCGAGTAGGATAGGTGTGGCCACGGAGCCAACGTACCCTCCCGATCCACACCATTAAACAAAACGGTGCCCGGCTCGAACCGGTGGACATGCCGCATACCCCTTAACGATGCCTCTGCCTTGCGCCGACAGAAAGCGGGGAGTAAAACACATGCGGCAGTGTCTGGATATTGACGCCTACACCTCCTGTACATGGCCAACTGTTCCGACATCTCACGCAGAGACGAGGGGATGAACAAAACCACGTGGTTGGACAGATCGATAGACGACAGGGGACGGCGAGGTGTAAACACATTACACAACGGATCGAAGCAGAGAAGTCCCGTGCGTCCGTCAAGCGTGATGCGTCGCGCAATGACTCGCTCGATGTGTCCAAGTACACAAGGCAACAATGCCTTAACGGCTGGCCGTAAGGATGACCACCGACCACGCGTTAGTTCAGAAATCCCGGGTGGTGCCCCCTCCACAGGAACCCGGGCAAGCCCCTATTTCGGCTGAGGTACAAACGGCGGCATTAGAGGGCAATCCTTCGTAGAATGGCTCTCCGCACACCGTAGACAAACGTTGGCCAATTTTCGACGCTCGAATTCGGAACGATTGCAATTCCATTTTGGCATAAATGTGTCGTCCGTACGAGTACGCTTTGCGTTGGGGTCGGAACGCTGTGCGGCTGCCGACGACGGCGCACCACCACGCTTCCTGTTCCTAGCTGGGTCCGAGCTCGGACCTGCTCCTCCTGTACCACGGACACCCGAGCTAGCGCCCCCGCGCGCCTTGCGCTGCCCGTTGCCGCGTCGCGTCGCGGCAGTAGGCGTGGGGCGGGTCGCGCCGAGGTCCTGGTCGAGAGCTACAGCTTCCCCAAGCGGATCCTGCACTTGCACGGCATTTGCACGAGGGGCAGACTTGACTTCTTCCTCGCCGGCAAGAAGTCGTATCTCCGCGCCTTTAGCAAAAGCGACCAACGCGTCATACGACTTGATCTGCGCTCCAACCAAGTCAGTGGCGCACCATTTAGCCAAAAGTTTCGTTAGGCCTCGCCTAAACCAAAAGACACGCTCAGATTCGGTGAGGTCAGCAATGGGAGTCACAAGTGCTTCGAAGCGTGACTGGTACGCAGGTACATTTTCATCCCGACGCATGTGGTAGCTACCCGCTGCCAAAACGTTACGAGCTTCCACATCGCGTGCTTGAACCTCAGTAGCGAATCGTGCGAGCAAAGCGGCGACTAACTCGTCAAAAGTATAGCTGCCCCGGGCGTTGGTCCAATTGCGATACCAGTCCTTCGCTGCGCCCTCGAGGGTGTTACCAACGAAGAGACACCTGATACCGTCATTGTCGCCACCATGAACAGCTTGGAGGTACTTTTTAGCGTCACGCACGTACGCACGAGTTGCATCGGCTATGCTATGCCCTGGTGTCTTGTCGGTCAGCGAAATATTGAGCCTAGGAACGGGAATCGACAATCTCATCACCTCAGGGATGTCATCATGCCCTCGAGCTTGAGGTAATGGCAGAACCCTTGGTCCAGCAGTGTTGTCCATATTCGTGTTCACTGCTGAATGCGGCACAATTAAGTGAGCAGGGGTCTGAAGGAAAAGGGGCTCTTGAGTGGCTCGCGCGCCAACAGTCTCAAGACCTCTATCCGGCGCTCTAGCAGCTACAACGAAATCGGGTTGGCTAGCTAGGCTAGTGTGCGGCGTATCGTCGTGTTCCGCGGACATGGAGCACGAAACGATACCCTAGTTTTGCGTAATAGAAGCCGACTTCTATCGCAAAGGCAAGAGTACAAAACAGTTCGGTGAGCCTACCGACAGTACTCTTGAGAAGATTCAGCAAACTCAGCAAGTAATTGCCCAGCTGAGTCCTGATCTCCGTAGTTTGAGCAATGAGAGTCGCCAACTGGTCCGGACGAACACCGGTCTCAGTCGCCGCGGCAAGCAATGCCGGTGCACTGAGATTACCTGCGACTCAGAGCGTACACTTACACAACAAGTGCAGCAATCTAAGTAAAAGCAATTAAAAAATTACAAACCGGAAGCGGCGGCGTCCAAAACGGCGCGGCCCAAGTCTTCGGCAAAAGTATCTAGCGGTCCTTGTGGTTCGTCGCTGGAACTCGCCATAGAAAGAACCTACTTCCGATTAGACAAAGAGAGACAGTTAGGCAACGAACCTGTCTCGATACCAAATTGTTGTACCTCTCGTTCGCGTTTGCTCATGAGTATCTGCACGTCTGGAGACTATCGACACCGATGCGCGAGCACTTGCAAGTACAGCAAGGCAAGCGAGAGCAAACAGAGACAGCGGAAGACTTCAAGACGAAGAGAGATATAACTTACGGTCTTACAGATCGGAATGATGCAATGGACGAAATCGCCGTCAGCGCCGGAAGCAAGCAATCATCACGCGGCGGTGATTAGCGAAGTTCAGGCTTTAGCTCGGGCTAAGTAGGATATCGTATAGCAATAGTAATGTAGAACACACAAGTGTTCTCTGGTATCGAATGTCTTATCTTGCTTAGCCGTCCTCGCATCTGTTATACTCACAGCATCGCAATGCCGTACGATTCACATCAGGAGGCCGATCCTAGATGTGACAACCCTACTGCGTCTAGGCGATGTCTACGCATAACAATGTATAAGCCTTTCCGGCATTCGCATGATGCAAGGGTCCGGATAACGATATCCGGTTGCAGGGCATGCATCGTGACAAGTGCGGCGCTCTCAACGTGTGCTTTAATGAAGTAATATTATATCAGATAATATTACTTATCGTTTTGTAGCACGAGCATAATGCGCACTTCAATGCTTCGGGCTTTCATGCATGCTAGGCGGATTTGCCATGATGCGATGTCGCGATGGATAATGACAACATGCCAAATGCATATATAAATGTACACGAATACATTTATATCATGCAGATTCATTCATATGCAATGCGTTCATCACAAAAGCACTTCGCCTCGTAGGATCGCGTCGACCTACGCGTCGGCGGGAAATGAACCGTAGCACAACAATTATCCCCCCTCCCGTATGCAGCGTCCTCGCTGCATCATACAGCATCGACTGCAGGGGTCATTGGGCTTGCGTGGCACGTTTGCGGGCTTCTTCGAGCAGGGGTTTCATGTCCTGTGAGAAGTTGCGTGCCGGTTCCCATGAGTTGTGCTCGTCGGTATACCCTGTCCACTTAACCAAGTACTCGTGTACTGTTCGCTTACGTCGGTGTCGGCCCACACGACGCGCGCGATAATCTAACACCCGCTCCACATCATAAAACTTCTGTTTACCAGCGATCCAGGTCTCGGGAACTGGTTCGATCGCTGTGGGGGCGTTAGCAGACTCAGGGACGGGTTCCGTACCACGATACGGACGAACAAGCGATACGTGAAACGTGGGGTGAATGGTCATATCAGTGGGCAATGCAAGCTCCACAGCCACATTCCCAACCATGCGCATGACAGGATACGGACCAATCCAACGGGGTAAGAGTTTTCGGGATCCGTCGGCCAAGGAACGCAAGTTCTTGGTGCTTAGCAACACGAGTTGCCCCTCCGAAAACGTCACATCCTGCTTGGATTTGTTGTAGTATTCCGTCGTTCGTTGCTGCGCCGCGTCCAAACATGACTTCGCGTCTGTGATTCGGGACATAAAAGACTTGGCAAAAAGTTTAGCAGCAGGCACGTTCACTTCCAACTCACGCCACACGGGTAGCGCGGGATGAAACCCGTAGTTAAGAAAGAACGGACTTTTGCCTGTAGAGCGGTTAACAGCGTTGTTAAGCGCGAATTCTGCCGCAGTCAAATATGTATCCCAAACAAGTGGTGTGCGACCAGCATAATTGCGCAACATATCACCCAACGTGCGGTTTGTGCGTTCGGTTTGACCATCAGTCTGCGGGTGATACGCCGTGCTCAGGTTGACGCGCATGCCAACTAGTTTGCAGAGCGCTTCCCAAAACTTAGACGTGAACTGTCCACCGCGGTCCGAGATCACATTTTTGGGAATCCCGTGTAACCGAACTACATTATCGAAAAACAAACGTGCGGTTTGCTCAGCCGTGCAGGATGATGTGCATGGTGCTAGGTGAACCATCTTAGTCAGACGGTCGACCATTACGAACACCGCATCGTATCCCCCCTCAGTTTTGGGCAGCGCGACTACGAAGTCCATGGAAACACTTTCCCAAGGCGCATCCGGGACAGGCAACGGTTGCAACAACCCATGGCCCTTACCGGACAAAGCCTTATTGCGCTGGCACAGACTGCATGTCTGGACGAAGTTCGCCGCATCCTTAGCCAAACGAGGCCACCAAAAGGAACGTTGCACCAAGTCGATCAATCGCTTGCTACCAGGGTGTCCTGCTAACGGGTCCTCGTGGAACCGCGCAAGGATGTCGTAGCGTAGCGCGTCGTCGTTCGGAACGACGATTTGCGTAGCTGCACCCTCCGTCCGTAGCCAAAGGCCATTCTGCTTGCGAAGGTTTTCTACATTAGCCGGGTCCGCGAACCAGGCGTCTGCGTTGTAGGCAACCTTCAACCGCTCCGCGAGGTCCGTCGCGATCGGTACCTCCTCGCTACGCGGCCGCACGACGGGCGCTGCCAAAATTGCAGCGTGTAGCGACGGATGTCGACTGAGAGCATCGGCAATATTCAATTTACCAGAAATATACTCCCAGGTGCAGTTGAACCTAGCTAGATATTCCATCCACCTAGCTTGACGGCGGTTCAACGTCGGAACGCTTTGCAAAAACGTTAGGGGCTTATGGTCAGTCTTTAAAGTAAACGGGCGTCCCTCGAGGTAACAGCGCCATTCCTTTAAAGCATGCAGCACAGCCAGAAGCTCCTGTTCCCCGGTGGTGTAGCGAATCTCCGCACCAGAAAACTTCTTACTCGTGAAGGCGATCGGTCGCCCTTCCTGTAACAATACAGCGCCGCTTCCAAATATTGAGGCATCAGACACTACCTCAACACGAAATGGCAACGAGTAATCGGGGAATGCAAGGGTGACATCTTCGGCAACGATCTGTTTGAGCTCTTCGAATGCCCGCTGGCATTGCGACGTCCACGACTCGAGCGAAACGAAAACGCCTTTGCGAGTTAAGTTAGTAAGCGGGGCCGCAATGATGGAATATTTTTCAATGAACTTCCGGAAATAATTGGTCAAGCCAAGGAACTTACGCAGCTCCGTGAGGTTCTGAGGCGCGGGCCAATCGCGAACCACGGCGACCTTCCGCGGGTCCATCTTCACACCGGTGGCCGACACAATGTGGCCCAAATATTCCACCTGAGGCTGCGCCCAAAAGCATTTGGCGCGTTTAGCAAACAATTGCTCCCGCCTCATAACGTCGAGCACGAGCCGAAGATGCTCCAAGTGCTCCTCGCGCGTTTTAGAATATACCAAGATGTCATCCAGGTAGCAAACAACGAACCTGTCGATAAACGGCCTAAACATTCGGTCCATAACCGCCTGAAACGTCGCAGGGGCATTAGTCAAACCAAACGATAGGACCGTATACTCAAAGTGACCGAAGGGCGTCCGAAAAGCGGTTTTCGGGATATCAGAGGCAGCGATGCGAATCTGATTGTAGCCCTGTTGTAAGTCAATTGAGGAAAAATAAGCCGAGCCCTTCAGCTTATCCAACAGGTCGTCAACGCGTGGCAAAGGATAGCGATTTTTCACCGTGTTCGCATTTAACCCCCGGTAATCGATGCACATGCGCAAGGTCCCATCCTTCTTACCGACAAACAAAATCGGTGCAGAATACGGGGATGTGCTGGGGCGTATCATACCCTTCGCGAGTAAATCCGTCACCTGGCGCTTTACCTCGTCCAGCTCCAATGGACTCAACCTGTACATTGGCCGGGCCGTAGGCTGCGCTCCAGGCATGAGAGGGATTGTGTGATCAACAGGACGCATAGGTGGTAGCCCAGGGATATCTTTAAAGACGTCCTCATACTGCGACAGTAGGGCCTCAACCTCAGGATCCGCAGAAATCTGCGCGGTGGTGACACAACAGCTCACCCGCGGCCTTAAAAGCAGTCCGTGGGCACCCTTCCGTAACAAACGGACGGCCTCCTTACGCCCGACTAGCTCTGGTTCGATTCGCGCGGCCATTGCGGTCACAGCGAAATTAACCATAGGCACCGCCTCAGTTTCGCCCTCCTTTGGTGTGACATGTTCGAACGACAGGAAAGGTACCTTAATCGACAGAGTACCCTTGCACATATGCAGGGTTGCGGTCTCCATGTCGATGCGCGCGCGGTACTGTAGTAATGTCGACGACCCCATTATGTACGGTGCAGTCTCTGCTAAGCCCTGCAGCACGTACGGCCGGGTCACAACACGCAAAGGGCCTAACGATAGGCTAAGGGTAATCCTGCCCACGATGGGATGCTTACCCCCGTCAGCAAGGGTAACCTGTGGACAATCAGACGACTCTGGGGACAACCCCAGCGCATTCACCTCTGCGACAGAGATGAAGTCGTCGCTGGCACCGGTGTCAACAAGTGCCTTCAGAGTACGGCCATTCAAACCGATCTGAACCACAGGGACACGGTTATCTACGAGCGACTGCCCAGCAGACAACGTCAGTGCACTTAAGGCGGGTCCGTAACCAACGGCACCCCCATCAGGAGCGTCGTACCAAACGTCAACCGAGTAGGATAGGTGTGGCCACGGAGCCAACGTACCCTCCCGATCCACACCATTAAACAAAACGGTGCCCGGCTCGAACCGGTGGACATGCCGCATACCCCTTAACGATGCCTCTGCCTTGCGCCGACAGAAAGCGGGGAGTAAAACACATGCGGCAGTGTCTGGATATTGACGCCTACACCTCCTGTACATGGCCAACTGTTCCGACATCTCACGCAGAGACGAGGGGATGAACAAAACCACGTGGTTGGACAGATCGATAGACGACAGGGGACGGCGAGGTGTAAACACATTACACAACGGATCGAAGCAGAGAAGTCCCGTGCGTCCGTCAAGCGTGATGCGTCGCGCAATGACTCGCTCGATGTGTCCAAGTACACAAGGCAACAATGCCTTAACGGCTGGCCGTAAGGATGACCACCGACCACGCGTTAGTTCAGAAATCCCGGGTGGTGCCCCCTCCACAGGAACCCGGGCAAGCCCCTATTTCGGCTGAGGTACAAACGGCGGCATTAGAGGGCAATCCTTCGTAGAATGGCTCTCCGCACACCGTAGACAAACGTTGGCCAATTTTCGACGCTCGAATTCGGAACGATTGCAATTCCATTTTGGCATAAATGTGTCGTCCATACGAGTACGCTTTGCGTTGGGGTCGGAACGCTGTGCGGCTGCCGACGACGGCGCACCACCACGCTTCCTGTTCCTAGCTGGGTCCGAGCTCGGACCTGCTCCTCCTGTACCACGGACACCCGAGCTAGCGCCCCCGCGCGCCTTGCGCTGCCCGTTGCCGCGTCGCGTCGCGGCAGTAGGCGTGGGGTGGGTCGCGCCGAGGTCCTGGTCGAGAGCTACAGCTTCCCCAAGCGGATCCTGCACTTGCACGGCATTTGCACGAGGGGCAGACTTGACTTCTTCCTCGCCGGCAAGAAGTCGTATCTCCGCGCCTTTAGCAAAAGCGACCAAAGCGTCATACGACTTGATCTGCGCTCCAACCAAGTCAGTGGCGCACCATTTAGCCAAAAGTTTCGTTAGGCCTCGCCTAAACCAAAAGACACGCTCAGATTCGGTGAGGTCAGCAATGGGAG
This sequence comes from Volvox africanus, assembly GCA_030268105.1. Classification (NCBI taxonomy): domain Eukaryota; kingdom Viridiplantae; phylum Chlorophyta; class Chlorophyceae; order Chlamydomonadales; family Volvocaceae; genus Volvox; species Volvox africanus. The sequence continues at coordinate 142,361 of BSDZ01000079.1, forward strand.
TCACAAGGGCTTCGAAGCGTGACTGGTACGCAGGTACATTTTCATCCCGACGCATGTGGTAGCTACCCGCTGCCAAAACGTTACGAGCTTCCACATCGCGTGCTTGAACCTCAGTAGCGAATCGTGCGAGCAAAGCGGCGACTAACTCGTCAAAAGTATAGCTGCCCCGGGCGTTGGTCCAATTGCGATACCAGTCCTTCGCTGCGCCCTCGAGGGTGTTACCAACGAAGAGACACCTGATACCGTCATTGTCGCCACCATGAACAGCTTGGAGGTACTTTTTAGCGTCACGCACGTACGCACGAGTTGCATCGGCTATGCTATGCCCTGGTGTCTTGTCGGTCAGCGAAATATTGAGCCTAGGAACGGGAATCGACAATCTCATCACCTCAGGGATGTCATCATGCCCTCGAGCTTGAGGTAATGGCAGAACCCTTGGTCCAGCAGTGTTGTCCATATTCGTGTTCACTGCTGAATGCGGCACAATTAAGTGAGCAGGGGTCTGAAGGAAAAGGGGCTCTTGAGTGGCTCGCGCGCCAACAGTCTCAAGACCTCTATCCGGCGCTCTAGCAGCTACAACGAAATCGGGTTGGCTAGCTAGGCTAGTGTGCGGCATATCGTCGTGTTCCGCGGACATGGAGCACGAAACGATACCCTAGTTTTGCGTAATAGAAGCCGACTTCTATCGCAAAGGCAAGAGTACAAAGCGACTCGGTGAGCCTACCGACAGTACTCTTGAGAAGATTCAGCAAACTCAGCAAGTAATTGCCCAGCTGAGTCCTGATCTCCGTAGTTTGAGCAATGAGAGTCGCCAACTGGTCCGGACGAACACCGGTCTCAGTCGCCGTGGCAAGCAAGGCCGGTGCACTGAGATTACCTGCGACTCAGAGCGTACACTTACACAACAAGTGCAGCAATCTAAGTAAAAGCAATTAAACAATTACAAACCGGAAGCGGCGGCGTCCAAAACGGCGCGGCCCAAGTCTTCGGCAAAAGTATCTAGCGGTCCTCGTGGTTCGTCGCTGGAACTCGCCATAGAAAGAACCTACTTCCAATTAGACAAAGAGAGACAGTTAGGCAACGAACCTGGTCTCGATACCAAATTGTTGTACCTCTCGTTCGCGTTTGCTCATGAGTATCTGCATGTCTGGAGACTATCGACACCGATGCGCGAGCACTTGCAAGTACAGCAAGGCAAGCGAGAGCAAACAGAGACAGCGGAAGACTTCAAGACGAAGAGAGATATAACTTACGGTCTTACAGATCGGAATGATGCAATGGACGAAATCGCCGTCAGCGCCGGAAGCAAGCAATCATCACGCGGCGGTGATTAGCGAAGTTCAGGCTTTAGCTCGGGCTAAGTAGGATCTCGTATAGCAATAGTAATGTAGAACACACAAGTGTTCTCCGGTATCGAATGTCTTATCTTGCTTAGCCGTCCTCGCATCTGTTATACTCACAGCATCGCAATGCCGTACGATTCACATCAGGAGGCCGATCCTAGATGTGACAACCCTACTGCGTCTAGGCGATGTCTACGCATAACAATGTATAAGCCTTTCCGGCATTCGCATGATGCAAGGGTCCGGATAACGATATCCGGTTGCAGGGCATGCATCGCGACAAGTGCGGCGCTCTCAACGTGTGCTTTAATGAAGTAATATTATATCAGATAATATTACTTATCGTTTTGTAGCACGAGCATAATGCGCACTTCAATGCTTCGGGCTTTCATGCATGCTAGGCGGATTTGCCATGATGCGATGTCGCGATGGATAATGACAACATGCCAAATGCATATATAAATGTACACGAATACATTTATATCATGCAGATTCATTCATATGCAATGCGTTCATCACAAAAGCACTTCGCCTCGTAGGATCGCGTCGACCTACGCGTCGGCGGGAAATGAACCGTAGCACAACAATTATCCCCCCTCCCGTATGCAGCGTCCTCACTGCATCATACAGCATCGACTGCAGGGGTCATTGGGCTTGCGTGGCACGTTTGCGGGCTTCTTCGAGCAGGGGTTTCATGTCCTGTGAGAAGTTGCGTGCCGGTTCCCATGAGTTGTGCTCGTCGGTATACCCTGTCCACTTAACCAAGTACTCGTGTACTGTTCGCTTACGTCGGTGTCGGCCCACACGACGCGCGCGATAATCTAACACCCGCTCCACATCATAAAACTTCTGTTTACCAGCGATCCAGGTCTCGGGAACTGGTTCGATCGCTGTGGGGGCGTTAGCAGACTCAGGGACGGGTTCCGTACCACGATACGGACGAACAAGCGATACGTGAAACGTGGGGTGAATGGTCATATCAGTGGGCAATGCAAGCTCCACAGCCACATTCCCAACCATGCGCATGACAGGATACGGACCAATCCAACGGGGTAAGAGTTTTCGGGATCCGTCGGCCAAGGAACGCAAGTTCTTGGTGCTTAGCAACACGAGTTGCCCCTCCGAAAACGTCACATCCTGCTTGGATTTGTTGTAGTATTCCGTCGTTCGTTGCTGCGCCGCGTCCAAACACGACTTCGCGTCTGTGATTCGGGACATAAAAGACTTGGCAAAAAGTTTAGCAGCAGGCACGTTCACTTCCAACTCACGCCACACGGGTAGCGCGGGATGAAACCCGTAGTTAAGAAAGAACGGACTTTTGCCTGTAGAGCGGTTAACAGCGTTGTTAAGCGCGAATTCTGCCGCAGTCAAATATGTATCCCAAACAAGTGGTGTGCGACCAGCATAATTGCGCAACATATCACCCAACGTGCGGTTTGTGCGTTCGGTTTGACCATCAGTCTGCGGGTGATACGCCGTGCTCAGGTTGACGCGCATGCCAACTAGTTTGCAGAGCGCTTCCCAAAACTTAGACGTGAACTGTCCACCGCGGTCCGAGATCACATTTTTGGGAATCCCGTGTAACCGAACTACATTATCGAAAAACAAACGTGCGGTTTGCTCAGCCGTGCAGGATGATGTGCATGGTGCTAGGTGAACCATCTTAGTCAGACGGTCGACCATTACGAACACCGCATCGTATCCCCCCTCAGTTTTGGGCAGCGCGACTACGAAGTCCATGGAAACACTTTCCCAAGGCGCATCCGGGACAGGCAACGGTTGCAACAACCCATGGCCCTTACCGGACAAAGCCTTATTGCGCTGGCACAGACTGCATGTCTGGACGAAGTTCGCCGCATCCTTAGCCAAACGAGGCCACCAAAAGGAACGTTGCACCAAGTTGATCAATCGCTTGCTACCAGGGTGTCCTGCTAACGGGTCCTCGTGGAACCGCGTAAGGATGTCGTAGCGTAGCGCGTCGTCGTTCGGAACGACGATTTGCGTAGCTGCACCCTCCGTCCGTAGCCAAAGGCCATTCTGCTTGTGAAGGTTTTCTACATTAGCCGGGTCCGCGAACCAGGCGTCTGCGTTGTAGGCAACCTTCAACCGCTCCGCGAGGTCCGTCGCGATCGGTACCTCCTCGCTACGCGGCCGCACGACGGGCGCTGCCAAAATTGCAGCGTGTAGCGACGGATGTCGACTGAGAGCATCGGCAATATTCAATTTACCAGAAATATACTCCCAGGTGCAGTTGAACCTAGCTAGATATTCCATCCACCTAGCTTGACGGCGGTTCAACGTCGGAACGCTTTGCAAAAACGTTAGGGGCTTATGGTCAGTCTTTAAAGTAAACGGGCGTCCCTCGAGGTAACAGCGCCATTCCTTTAAAGCATGCAGCACAGCCAGAAGCTCCTGTTCCCCGGTGGTGTAGCGAATCTCCGCACCAGAAAACTTCTTACTCGTGAAGGCGATCGGTCGCCCTTCCTGTAACAATACAGCGCCGCTTCCAAATATTGAGGCATCAGACACTACCTCAACACGAAATGGCAACGAGTAATCGGGGAATGCAAGGGTGACATCTTCGGCAACGATCTGTTTGAGCTCTTCGAATGCCCGCTGGCATTGCGACGTCCACGACTCGAGCGAAACGAAAACGCCTTTGCGAGTTAAGTTAGTAAGCGGGGCCGCAATGATGGAATATTTTTCAATGAACTTCCAGAAAATAATTGGTCAAGCCAAGGAACTTACGCAGCTCCGTGAGGTTCTGAGGCGCGGGCCAATCGCGAACCACGGCGACCTTCCGCGGGTCCATCTTCACACCGGTGGCCGACACAATGTGGCCCAAATATTCCACCTGAGGCTGCGCCCAAAAGCATTTGGCGCGTTTAGCAAACAATTGCTCCCGCCTCATAACGTCGAGCACGAGCCGAAGATGCTCCAAGTGCTCCTCGCGCGTTTTAGAATATACCAAGATGTCATCCAGGTAGCAAACAACGAACCTGTCGATAAACGGCCTAAACATTCGGTCCATAACCGCCTGAAACGTCGCAGGGGCATTAGTCAAACCAAACGATAGGACCGTATACTCAAAGTGACCGAAGGGCGTCCGAAAAGCGGTTTTCGGGATATCAGAGGCAGCGATGCGAATCTGATTGTAGCCCTGTTGTAAGTCAATTGAGGAAAAATAAGCCGAGCCCTTCAGCTTATCCAACAGGTCGTCAACGCGTGGCAAAGGATAGCGATTTTTCACCGTGTTCGCATTTAACCCCCGGTAATCGATGCACATGCGCAAGGTCCCATCCTTCTTACCGACAAACAAAATCGGTGCAGAATACGGGGATGTGCTGGGGCGTATCATACCCTTCGCGAGTAAATCCGTCACCTGGCGCTTTACCTCGTCCAGCTCCAATGGACTCAACCTGTACATTGGCCGGGCCGTAGGCTGCGCTCCAGGCATGAGAGGGATTGTGTGATCAACAGGACGCATAGGTGGTAGCCCAGGGATATCTTTAAAGACGTCCTCATACTGCGACAGTAGGGCCTCAACCTCAGGATCCGCAGAAATCTGCGCGGTGGTGACACAACAGCTCACCCGCGGCCTTAAAAGCAGTCCGTGGGCACCCTTCCGTAACAAACGGACGGCCTCCTTACGCCCGACTAGCTCTGGTTCGATTCGCGCGGCCATTGCGGTCACAGCGAAATTAACCATAGGCACCGCCTCAGTTTCGCCCTCCTTTGGTGTGACATGTTCGAACGACAGGAAAGGTACCTTAATCGACAGAGTACCCTTGCACATATGCAGGGTTGCGGTCTCCATGTCGATGCGCGCGCGGTACTGTAGTAATGTCGACGACCCCATTATGTACGGTGCAGTCTCTGCTAAGCCCTGCAGCACGTACGGCCGGGTCACAACACGCAAAGGGCCTAACGATAGGCTAAGGGTAATCCTGCCCACGATGGGATGCTTACCCCCGTCAGCAAGGGTAACCTGTGGACAATCAGACGACTCTGGGGACAACCCCAGCGCATTCACCTCTGCGACAGAGATGAAGTCGTCGCTGGCACCGGTGTCAACAAGTGCCTTCAGAGTACGGCCATTCAAACCGATCTGAACCACAGGGACACGGTTATCTACGAGCGACTGCCCAGCAGACAACGTCAGTGCACTTAAGGCGGGTCCGTAACCAACGGCACCCCCATCAGGAGCGTCGTACCAAACGTCAACCGAGTAGGATAGGTGTGGCCACGGAGCCAACGTACCCTCCCGATCCACACCATTAAACAAAACGGTGCCCGGCTCGAACCGGTGGACATGCCGCATACCCCTTAACGATGCCTCTGCCTTGCGCCGACAGAAAGCGGGGAGTAAAACACATGCGGCAGTGTCTGGATATTGACGCCTACACCTCCTGTACATGGCCAACTGTTCCGACATCTCACGCAGAGACGAGGGGATGAACAAAACCACGTGGTTGGACAGATCGATAGACGACAGGGGACGGCGAGGTGTAAACACATTACACAACGGATCGAAGCAGAGAAGTCCCGTGCGTCCGTCAAGCGTGATGCGTCGCGCAATGACTCGCTCGATGTGTCCAAGTACACAAGGCAACAATGCCTTAACGGCTGGCCGTAAGGATGACCACCGACCACGCGTTAGTTCAGAAATCCCGGGTGGTGCCCCCTCCACAGGAACCCGGGCAAGCCCCTATTTCGGCTGAGGTACAAACGGCGGCATTAGAGGGCAATCCTTCGTAGAATGGCTCTCCGCACACCGTAGACAAACGTTGGCCAATTTTCGACGCTCGAATTCGGAACGATTGCAATTCCATTTTGGCATAAATGTGTCGTCCGTACGAGTACGCTTTGCGTTGGGGTCGGAACGCTGTGCGGCTGCCGACGACGGCGCACCACCACGCTTCCTGTTCCTAGCTGGGTCCGAGCTCGGACCTGCTCCTCCTGTACCACGGACACCCGAGCTAGCGCCCCCGCGCGCCTTGCGCTGCCCGTTGCCGCGTCGCGTCGCGGCAGTAGGCGTGGGGCGGGTCGCGCCGAGGTCCTGGTCGAGAGCTACAGCTTCCCCAAGCGGATCCTGCACTTGCACGGCATTTGCACGAGGGGCAGACTTGACTTCTTCCTCGCCGGCAAGAAGTCGTATCTCCGCGCCTTTAGCAAAAGCGACCAACGCGTCATACGACTTGATCTGCGCTCCAACCAAGTCAGTGGCGCACCATTTAGCCAAAAGTTTCGTTAGGCCTCGCCTAAACCAAAAGACACGCTCAGATTCGGTGAGGTCAGCAATGGGAGTCACAAGTGCTTCGAAGCGTGACTGGTACGCAGGTACATTTTCATCCCGACGCATGTGGTAGCTACCCGCTGCCAAAACGTTACGAGCTTCCACATCGCGTGCTTGAACCTCAGTAGCGAATCGTGCGAGCAAAGCGGCGACTAACTCGTCAAAAGTATAGCTGCCCCGGGCGTTGGTCCAATTGCGATACCAGTCCTTCGCTGCGCCCTCGAGGGTGTTACCAACGAAGAGACACCTGATACCGTCATTGTCGCCACCATGAACAGCTTGGAGGTACTTTTTAGCGTCACGCACGTACGCACGAGTTGCATCCGCTATGCTATGCCCTGGTGTCTTGTCGGTCAGCGAAATATTGAGCCTAGGAACGGGCGTACACTTACACAACAAGTGCAGCAATCTAAGTAAAAGCAATTAAAAAAATTACAAACCGGAAGCGGCGGCGTCCAAAACGGCGCGGCCCAAGTCTTCGGCAAAAGTATCTAGCGGTCCTCGTGGTTCGTCGCTGGAACTCGCCATAGAAAGAACCTACTTCCGATTAGACAAAGAGAGACAGTTAGGCAACGAACCGGTCTCGATACCAAATTGTTGTACCTCTCGTTCGCGTTTGCTCATGAGTATCTGCACGTCTGGAGACTATCGACACCGATGCGCGAGCACTTGCAAGTACAGCAAGGCAAGCGAGAGCAAACAGAGACAGCGGAAGACTTCAAGACGAAGAGAGATATAACTTACGGTCTTACAGATCGGAATGATGCAATGGACGAAATCGCCGTCAGCGCCGGAAGCAAGCAATCATCACGCGGCGGTGATTAGCGAAGTTCAGGCTTTAGCTCGGGCTAAGTAGGATCTCGTATAGCAATAGTAATGTAGAACACACAAGTGTTCTCCGGTATCGAATGTCTTATCTTGCTTAGCCGTCCTCGCATCTGTTATACTCACAGCATCGCAATGCCGTACGATTCACATCAGGAGGCCGATCCTAGATGTGACAACCCTACTGCGTCTAGGCGATGTCTACGCATAACAATGTATAAGCCTTTCCGGCATTCGCATGATGCAAGGGTCCGGATAACGATATCCGGTTGCAGGGCATGCATCGCGACAAGTGCGGCACTCTCAACGTGTGCTTTAATGAAGTAATATTATATCAGATAATATTACTTATCGTTTTGTAGCACGAGCATAATGCGCACTTCAATGCTTCGGGCTTTCATGCATGCTAGGCGGATTTGCCATGATGCGATGTCGCGATGGATAATGACAACATGCCAAATGCATATATAAATGTACACGAATACATTTATATCATGCAGATTCATTCATATGCAATGCGTTCATCACAAAAGCACTTCGCCTCGTAGGATCGCGTCGACCTACGCGTCGGCGGGAAATGAACCGTAGCACAACAATCGAATCGTCTGACTACAGACTAGGGTGAGGGCTGACCCTTAGACTGTAGGATGTGAGGACGCACCCTATCTGAGGGGGAATACTTGTAGTATCCTGAGGTATCTACGGGCAGTGTCAAAGGATCCTGGACCTTAGATGGTCATCCTTCCGATCGGGACTTTGTTGGCCGACACAACAGAGATACAACACACCGATACTTACCTTTTCACCGACGACTCCACGAACGCCACCGTTCCCGGTCTCACTTCCTCCCTCCCGTGTGCCCTCCCTTCCTCCCTCGCTTTCCCGTTGTCGGCGATGATGGTGGTGCTTTGTCGGCGGTGGTGGTGGTGGCGGTGGGGTTCGTGGAGCCGTCGGTGGAAAGGTAAGTATCGGTTCCCTACCCCACTTCGCTCCCGGTCTCACTCCCTCCCTCCCGTGTGCCCTCCCTTCCTCCCTCCCTTCCCCGTTGTCGGCGATGATGGTGGTGCTTTGTCGGCGGCGGTGGTGGTGGCGGTGGGGTTCGTGGAGCCGTCGGTGGAACCGCCTCCATCGACGCAGAACCGCCACGTCCGCCATCACAGCCATCGTCGCCACAACCGCTGTAAGTATTCTGGGGTATCTACGGGTTGTGTTCATTATTGGACGTTATACTGACATTTTCGCTTTGGCCTTCGTAGGCGGAAACAACAGAGGTTCACCATTAGAATCGAAACGGGTAAGACCTTGTACAAAATCGAGCTAGTTGGTTACACATGTATGTAGATACTTGTCCGACTGAGGGAACACTTGCAGGGATGTATCGCTCCAGAGTGGTGAATCACCCTTCCCCTTGGTTGTGAGTATATACTGCTACTGACATCTTCCGATTGACTGCTTTTGAAGGCGGACAGAACATAGCTTCACCAGTCAAATTACCCGCCGACCTCCCTTCCTCCCTCCCTTCCTCGTTGTCGGCGATGATGGGGGTGCTTTGTCGGCAGCGGCGGTGGAGGTGGTGGCGGACGGAGGGAGGGAGGGAGAGAGGTTACCATTCCCACCATCGCCACCGCCGCCACCACGGACACATACGCTACTACCGCTACCGCCGCATCTACCGCCACCAAGGAGACCGACGCCAAGATAGCCGACACCGCCTCCATCGACGCAGAACCGCCACATCCGCCACCACAGCCATCGTCGCCACCACCGCTGTAAGTATTCTGGGGTATCTACGGGTTGTGTTCATTATTAGACGTTATACTGACATTTACTGATAGTCATGCACTAATAACGCTTATCGTCATGTTAGGTCACATCAACCAATGCACTGATTGTTGTATCTCTCCTTCTTCACTCATGCACTTTATCTGCGCGTCTGAACGTTAGACACTAGTGTAGTCGGAATCAATGGATAGGCGGATGATGGGAGGTTGGGTGACAGTGGTGCTCTGATGCTCAGGTCGCAGTGCCCAGCTTAAACTTGATCTACATCTGTTCTATGAGGAGGCCCTGAAAAGGTTGAGGAGAGCAGCAATAGGAAAGGGAGTTTTCGTAAGCAAGGGGGCCCAGAGAATTAAGAGTTACCTTCAAGAAACCAAATGTACCTGCTTCCTGAGAATTTAAATACCAGTGCCACTCACTAAAAATTTACCTACGTCCTCCAGTAGGCAGGACCATTGGCACGGGGTTCATGCATTGAATAAGGATGTGAGGAAAGCTCCCGTCATGTGCCAAGACAAGGCTAACAACATATGCTGCCGCACCAGGATTTTGCTACCCCGTCATTTGATCACAGTAAGCATAAGAGCCATGAGGCTCCACCCTGTTTTGGGGGGAGGCAGTGGGTCCCCGAGGTCACCCATCACTTGGTGGCATGGCATGTTGTGGCAGGTGCACAACGAAGTGTTTGCTGTGGGTCTCAGTTCCCCAGGATCCTAAGGGACTTGGATGGATGGCAGGGAGGGATTAAGGGGTCAGGGATAATACAGAGATGCCTGCAGCAGCTGAGTGGAATGGAGATGGGAAAGGTATAAAATGCAAATCTTGAGCCAAGGCGAGCAAACGATGCAAATGGTCAAAACCCTCGCAAAACTCACACATACGTTCACTGCCATTCTCGCTCATGCCATGGTGTCCCTATAGGCCTTTATATTGAAGGCAACCACTGAACTGCACACCGCTTTAACCGCATCCGTTTGTGTAATTTCTGGGTGATACTTTCGTCATCATGGCGCCTTCATTGTTACGCAGTTGGAACCCTAAATGTGAAGACCCTTAACATTGCTTTGGGTGCTCAAGAACTTCGTACGAATGATGAGTCCTCAATACGCACCATCAAGGCTAAGTTAACAACTGGGGAAATTCCAGTTCATCCTGCGCTGCACTTACACAAAGAATAAAGAATGACATATGTTTTACGTGGACGCATCGCACCACATCGAACACTGAACCGCACTGCAATTCAGGTTCCTCCTTCTTGCTCTCTCCTCTTCCTCCCTCCGCTTCACTGAAAGGAGCACCCTGCTGCAGAAGTGATCCACCACAACCCTCAACCTACACGTGCTCAGCTAAGCCAAAAGGATTGCATCCCGTGCAGCATTACTGCCGTATACGTCCGTCACCATTTGGTACTTGGCGGGCAGTGGTACTGCTGCCGACTTGAGTTCGGACTCCACTATCACGAATACATCTCCAGCGTCGCTGTTACCATGGCGAAACGCCTCCCTGGACCCTGCATGTGGCCCAACATCAGCAAAAAAAACCCTTCTTGGAGCACTCCATGCTGAGCCATTTTCCTGCATGCAGGATGCGGGGTGGAGCTTGTGAGATGAGGGGAGTAGATGGAGGCGGGAGAGAGAGGAGAAGAGCCACGAGAGAGGGGGAAGGAAATATGGTGGAACGTGTGGCGCTTGCAACAATGCCCTGCTGCAAACCTCTCTCGGCAAAGTTGGAACCTGAGCCCAAATCTTGGTAATAAGCAGCATTCTCATCCAGTTCGAATTCAATTTAGCAAAAACAGCAACACAGAAAGGGATAGAATCACAATCCCAGTCTTTAACTGTGTGCTTTCCTCATTATTACGCGGTTTTCACTCTTACCGCACAATCTGGCACGACCGCGCCGCGAAATGACGACCATTCATTTTCCAGGTCCTGATATGGCAGACATCGGCCGAAAGTGTTGTGCTACGGTTCATTTCCCGCCAATGCGTAGGTCGATGCGATCCTACAAGGCGAAGTGTTATCTTGACGAACGCATGAATGATTATTGCATATGAATGAACCTGCATGATATAGATGTATTCGCATACATTTATATATGCATTTGGCATGTTATCATTATCCATCGCGACATCGCATCATGGCAAATCCGCCTAGCATGCATGAAATACCGAATCATTGAAGTGCGCATTATGCTCGTGCTATGAAACTATAAGTAATATTATTTGATATAATATTACTTCATTACAGCACACGTTTAGAGCGCCGCACTCATCGTGATGCATGCCTTGCAACCGAATATCATTATTCGTGTTGTGCTACGGTTCATTTCCCGCTGACGCGTAGGTCGACGCGATCCTACGAGGCGAAGTGCTTTTGTGATGAACGCATTACATATGAATGAATCTGCATGATATAAATGTATTCGCATATATTTATATATGCATCTGGCATGTTGTCAATATCCATCGCGACATCGCATCATGGCAAATCCGCCTAGCATGCATGAATGACCGAATCATTGAAGTGCGCATTATGCTCGTGCTATGAAACGATAAGTAATATTATCTGATATAATATTACTTCATTAAAGCACACGTTGAGAGCGCCGCACTTGTCGCGATGCATGCCCTGCAACCGGATATCGTTATCCGGACCCTTGCATCATGCGAATGCCGGAAAGGCTTATACGTTGTTACGAGTAGACATCGCCCATACGCAGTAGGGTTGTCACATCTAGGATCGGCCTCCTAATGTGAATCGTACGGCACTGCGATGCTGCGAGTATAACAGATGCGAGGACGGCTAAGCTAGACAAGACATTCGATACCGGAGAACACTTGTGTGTTCTACATTACTATTGCTATACGATATTCTACTTAGCCCGAGCTAAGCCTGAACTTCGCTAATCACCGCCGCGTGATGATTGCTTGCTTCCGGCGCTGACGGCGATTTCGTCCATTGCATCATTCCGATCTGTAAGACCGTAAGTTATATCTCTCTTCGTCTTGAAGTCTTCCGCTGTCTCTGTTTGCTCTCGCTTGCCTTGCTGTACTTGCAAGTGCTCGCGCATCGGTGTCGATAGTCTCCAGACGTGCAGATACTCATGAGCAAACGCGAACGAGAGGTACAACAATTTGGTATCGAGACAGGTTCGTTGCCTAACTGTCTCTCTTTGTCTAATCGGAAGTAGGTTCTTTCTATGGCAAGTTCCAGCGACGAACCACGAGGACCGCTAGATACTTTGGCCGAAGACCTAGGTCGCGCCGTTTTGGACGCCGCCGCTTCCGGTTTGTAATTGTTTAATTGCTTTTGCTTAGATTGCTGCACTTGTTGTGTAAGTGTACGCTCTGAGTCGCAGGTAATCTCAGTGCACCGGCATTGCTTGCCGCGGCGACTGAGACCGGCGTTCGTCCGGACCAGTTGGCGACTCTCATTGCCCAAACCACGGAGATCAGGACTCAGCTGGACAATTACTTGCTGAGTTTGCTGAATCTTCTCAAGAGTACTGTCGGTAGGCTCACCGAATCGCTTTGTACTCTTGCCTTTGCTATAGAAGTCGGCTTCTATTACGCAAACCTAGGGTATCGTTTCGTGCTTCATGTCCGCGGTTACTCGCACCTAAGTAAGAGCTATTGCACAACTGTTATCAGACGGTATTATGATGACGTGAAATCCCGCATAATCACAACACACCCCCTCGGGATGCACGTCATGGTCGAATAGGGCACTCCAATATCACACCCCCTCAAAGATAGTAGCGTCAAGTTACTAAGTATCACTGAAATAAACCTCTACGATAAGGCAATTGAGACGATGCTGGACTGGTGCTGTTAGATGCCACAACAAGAATATGTAATCCTTCGTTTATGAACGTTATTGTCAAAAGAAATAATGACCTCACTATCAAAAACAGCTTAACTACAGCCAGCCACCCGGGCTCACGCCTTATTGGCCTATATGAGCTGGTTTCTACCAACAGATCGATGGCTTCTTTGTCAGGTATCGTCTAGTCCCATTTCACGGCGGCACCAGACGAACTTGTTAAGTTGTGCGGGACAGAACATCTCTTTTATTGGTGACCATTCTGATGGCACCAGGATATGAACTTTGGTCGCATAGCAGCGACCTGTTGGTAGCGGCATTCAAACCCGCATCGCGCCGATGAGTTCGCGCTGTTGTGATGTCTTAGGACGATGCTTGCATAGCTTGCGTTTACTGACAACTAAGTTGTTCTTAGGCAATCGCGATTCGTATATTCGTATATACGAACGCGATGAAGCTGCAAGTAGGTGCAGGAAGCTGCGAGAAGGTACCGAACCTTGGTACGCGCGTTCGACCGCGATGACCCGTGGGTCGGTGACGGGGATTTCGGTACAAGGTTAGGAACCTTGTGGTAGCTGAAGTACAGTTTGCCTTGATATAAATAGGCAAACTGTCCTATAACATTTGCTCTTCCCTAATCGGTCCTTACTTGGATAAGCTCTCTCCTATCCACTCCTTCTAAGAGCTGAATCTACCTTAATCGTCCTACTCTGCTGAACGGAGCGGCTTCCCTTCCGCTGTGCCCGTCAGCATCTACCTTAAGCCGTCTACTCAACAGGTTATGAGCCCCGGCTGTGAAGCCGGTTAAGTCATCTGCCAATCGGAGATTGCTGCGACGTCTGCCGATTCGGCGAGTGCTAAGTAAGCTGGGACGTCGGCAACAGCAACGCGCCTGTTTTGAGCTGTTAGCTGGACGTCGGTTAAGATGGGTAAGGGGACGTTAAAAGAGCCCCTAGGATTGAGTAACTATGCAACCTGGTCGTTTCGATTTGAGGCCCTCATGCATGAGGAGAAGATAAGTAGGTGGTTGCAAGAGGATCCCATGACGGACGAGGATGTTGAGGCATCGCGTTTAGTCAGGGACTATATGATTAAGAATGTGCAGGATTGTCATTTGCCTGTTCTGCGCGCGGCCAACAATGCGCGCCAGGCATGGGATGCTTTGGCGGCTGTTTTCGCCGCCAATAGCGATGCAAGGAAGTCGCAGCTCCTGGCTGAGTTGTCCGGAGTGCGCATGGGATCTGCGGAAGTGTTGCCGGTGTACATTGCTCGAGTGCGCAATCTGTACACAGATCTGCTGCAGGTCGGACATCCGATTACGGAGAGGGAAGTCTGTTTTCAGCTGTTGAACGGGCTTTCGAAGAAGTTCTCGATGATTGTGGCCATTTTGACGTCTTGCGGTATCCTGACTTTGGAGAACGTGAGTTCGCAATTGTTGGCGTTTGAGAAGCGTGTAGACGCGGAAAATGCGCGCGAGGAATCTGCGGCCTTTTTCGGCGTTGGACAAGGAGATGGTCGGAGAGCTGGACTGTCGACGCGTGGCGGAAATGTTTTTCCCGCACCTGGTCGAGGTCGCGGTGGGCCGCTGCATTGCTGGAGATGCGGCGAGCCGGGGCATATTGCGCGGCTATGTCAAAAGCCGCGGATGCCGCAACTGTCGGGACCGATGGGTCAAGCATCGGGGTCCCAGGACAGGTCGGGCGGGTCATCATACCGCCGCGACGGTGAGAGCCGCCAAGGAGCGGCGGGCAACGACACGCGCAAGTCAAGTGAGCGTGGGTCGGGTGCTTCGGGACAAAGGTCTGAGCATCCGGGGAATAGCGCATTCATGACCTATGGGTCGTATAGGATGGACGGATGGTACGTCGATTCCGGTGCGTCACAGCACATCACTTATGATGAGCGAGACCTTATTAACGTGAGGAGGCTTGATACCTCATCCAGTTTTGACATCTATAGCATTGGAGATGCAGATGATGAGATGCACCAGAATCCAGGTACCAACCTTTCAGGCGGTCAGACCCAGATGCCACAAAGGCAAAGTTCCTCGGGCTAGCATTGCCCCTGTCGCCGGCACCGTCCACATGGTCGTGCCGGCCATAACCTCGGCGGTCGCTCCCCAATGCATGTGGGCTGAGGCTGTCTCTACGGCGAATTACCTTCGGAATATTTCACCTGTGTCCGGTCGGCCCTGCACCCCGTATGAAGCTTTCTCAGGGGAACATCCTGATGTGAGTCATCTGCGTGTGTTTGGATGTACGGCATATGTCCATATCCCCAAGGAGAAGCGCAATAAATTAGATCCGGTAAGTCGCAAGGGTGTTCTGGTTGGGTACGGCGATGCAGGCCAGTACCGTATCCTTTTTTCAGACAATGTAGTGTCGGTGCACTCTGATGTCACCTTTGATGAGCGGAATGTCGGTGAGAAAGCACAGCAAGCTAGTCGTGCAAAGAAGTCCGTAAGGTGGCGCAACCCCGTAGACAGTACGCCTGATTCTGATAGTGATAGTGATGATGATGATGATAATGATGAGTGGGAACCGGCCCCTCACGCCCAAGGTGGCGGATCCTCTACTGGTGCAGGAGGTTCAGGGGATAACAGCGGTGGACCAACAGGGGGTGGTGATGCTTCCGGCGCAGGTCCCTCGGGGAGTTCGTCCGGTGCTGGCCCCTCTGTGGGTGCTGCCGGTGCGAGTAACAATTTTGAGTCTAGGTACCCTGTCCGTGATCGAAAACGGCCGTCCGAGTGGTGGCGCAGTGAGGACCCTAGGTCTGTTGCCGGCCGGGTCCATGTGGCTGCCGCAACCAAAGTGTCCGAGCCCAACACTTATGCTGAAGCGGTGTCTGGGGCGCAGGCCAGCGAGTGGAAAAGGGCTATGGATGACGAAATTAACTCTCAGTTGGCAAATGGAACCTGGACCTTAGAAACACCCCCGCCAGGCACGAAGCTTATTCCATGTCGCTGGGTGTATAAGGTGAAACACAATCCAGATGGTAGTGTTGAGCGGTTTAAAGCGCGCTTGGTCGCAAAAGGGTTTGTACAGCGCGAGGGGGTGGATTATGGTGAGCTCTTTGCGCCTACGTCCCGTAGCTCATCTTTTCGAGTCCTTTTAGCGGTTGCAGCGGCTAGAAAAATGCCCATTCACCAGCTAGATGTGACGACTGCGTTCTTGAATGGAGAACTGAAGGAGGATCTTTGGATGGAGCAGCCACCGGGGTACGAGTCGGAACCTCCAGGCCTGGCCTGTCACCTGCATAAGTCCATCTATGGTCTAAAGCAGGCCCCACGGTGCTGGTATGATAAGTTGTGTGAGAAGTTTGCCGAGATTGGGCTGTTCCCGTCTAAATCAGATCCGGCTATGTTTCTGGAGGTTGAGCTTAGGTACTGCCCTACGGAGAAGATGGTGGCTGATGTGATGACGAAGGCCTTGGGTGAAGCCAAGTTCAAGTGGTGCCGTGCCTCTATGGGCGTAGCCTAGTGGAGGTTTGCACTGAGGGGGCGTGTTAAGTTGTGGACGGTGCAAACCGTCACAGTTACCGATCTAGCAGTTGCAGGGCGGCAATTGTGACAGGCAGTTGCAGTGTGCAAGGTGATAGGTGCTGAGCAGCCGCCAAGTGGTAGGAAGTTGCTGGTGGTAGGTGCTGGGCAACTACCCAATGGTAGAGAGCTGCATACTGCAGTGCTCCAGGGAGTGGTTGATCAGAAGCCATCAGAACTAGTATTTAAGGGTACCTGAGCTCTGCAATAGTCACCCAACAGCTAGCAATCGTCTAGTGTCTTATACATCTGACCTCCTCTGACCTCTGTAATACTTCATAGCAGCTTTATACTTCCTTTATCTCCTTAACAGGTTATGAGCCGCTGCGGCCTGTTGCGATGGGCACACTGGTGCTCGCACCCAATTTCTGCCCGGGCCTGACCGCAACTATTGCAGATGTGTACCTGATTCCGGAGAGCCAAGTTAAGGTGCTCTCAGTGGCTGTCATGAGCAAGACGGGAGCCGTCGTGCGTTTGGATGAGTCCGTCGTTACCATCTGCCGCCGCGGTAGGATTGTGTTGACGGGTCACCGTGAAGGAAACCTGTACGCACTGGAGTGTCGGGCGGCATCAGATGGTGGGCAACGAGGAGAGTTTGTTGGAGCAACCCACGCCAAGCCGGCGAATGAGGTTGAGAACTTGTGGCACCGACGGTATGGACATATCGGGGTTGGACAGTTTGAGCGCTTGGTAAGGCACAACCTAGTGTACGGCATTGATCTCAATGCACGTAAGGCATCCACGACTGACATGTGTGAAACGTGTGTGATGTCGAAGCAGAGTCGTGGAAGGCATGCTTCTACGGGCCATAAGTCGGAAAGGTCGATGGAGTTGGTGCACATGGATGTGTGTGGGCCGATGCCCAAGGAGTCACCAAACGGGTCTGGGTACATGACTGTTTTGTATGATGACTACACAAAGTTTTCGGCCGTTGCGTTTACGGACACGAAGGAGGCCGTAAAAGAGAAGGTGGTGACTATGATCACCCAGTTGGAGAATATGTGCGGAAATCGGACCTGGGAGATCCAGTCCGACCGCGGTGGAGAGTTTCTGAATGAGGAGTTACGGTCATTCTTTCGCCAGAAGGGGATTAGGCATGGAATGACGGTAGGGTATACACCCGAACAGAATGGAGCTGCAGAGCGTTTGAACCGCACGCTGATTGAGAAGATGCGGGCTCTGCTGATTGATTCCAAGTTACCTCAAGAAATGTGGGCTGAGGCGGCTGCGACGGCCAACTATCTCAGAAATATTTCGCCCGCTGAGGGGGTGCAGTGCACTCCGTATGAGTTGTTTACAGGCAAGATCCCTGAGGTGGGACACCTGCGAGTGTTTGGGTGTGTTGCGTACGTCCACATACCTAAGGTGAAGAGAAACAAGCTGGACCCGGCTATGTTTGTGAAATTAGACGAGAAGGGGGTGATTTTGGCACTGGTGCATGTGGACGACATGTGTGTTGCTGCCAAGACGCAAGAACTGGTCAACCGGATCAAGAGGGCCATCGGCGGACTATTTAAAGTCCGGGACTTGGGAGAGATCAAGGTCTTCTTGGGAATAGAGGTGACCAGGCGTGAGAACGGGGACATCACACTGTCCCAGGCGAGCTACGTGGAGCGCATATTGAGTGCGCATGGTCTTGGCGATGTGAAGCCGAGGGTTTACCTATGGCTGTGGGTACGCGGGTGACACTCGCAAAGGAGGATGCAGAGGTGTTGGAGGATTCAACGGCGTACAGGGCGTTAGTAGGCGAGCTCAATTACTTGGCGGTGAGCACTCACCCGGACTTGGCATTTGCGATAAGCGTGCTGTCAAGGTATATGGCTAAACCGACGAAGGCAGCCATGGGGATGGCAAAAGGAGTGCTTAGGTATGTCGCTGGCACCCGCCATCTAGGCCTAGTTTTCCGGCGGAGGTCGTCAGAAGTCTTTGATGGTTACTCCGATTCTGATTGGGCCGGGGACATGGATACCCGGCGGTCGACGACGGGGTACGTCTTTAGGGTAAACGGTACGGCAGTGAGCTGGAGCAGTCAACTCCAGCGTACTGTGGCGGCGTCATCAGTAGAGGCGGAGTACCAGGCCCTTTCGGCTGCAGTCCGTGAAGCGCTGTGGCTGTTGAAGCTGTGCGAGGACTTGGGAGTTGGGGCGTCTCAGATGAGGATCCAGGTGGATTCCCAAGGGGCGATGAACCTGGGCAACAATCCCATCACATCGCCACGTTCCAAGCACATTGATGTGCAGCATCACTTGGTGCGTGAGCGGGTAGCCAGTGGTGAGGTGGCGCTGAAGTACTGCTGTACGGAGAAGATGGTTGCAGACGCCTTGACAAAGGCTCTGCCTGAGGCGAAGTTTACGTGGTGCCGTCGTGAGATGGGCCTAGACGTGGTGGAGACCAAAGGCCGGTAACAGACGTGCAGATACGGCAGTTTGTTTTGACGACGTTTGTCCCGAGGGGGTGTGTTAAGTTGTGCGGGACAAAACATCTCTTTTATTGGTGACCATTCTGATGGCACCAGGATATGAACTTTGGTCGCATAGCAGCGACCTGTTGGTATCGGAATTCGAACCCACATCGCGCCGATGAGTTCGCGCTGTTGTGATGTCTTAGGACAATGCTTGCATAGCTTGCGTTTACTGACAACTAAGTTGTTGTTAGGCGATCGCGATTCGTATATTCGTATATACGAACGCGATGAAGCTGCAAGTAGGTGCAGGAAGCTGCGAGAAGGTACCGAACCTTGGTACGCGCGTTCGACCGCGATGACCCGTGGGTCGGTGACGGGGATTTCGGTACAAGGTTAGGAACCTTGTGGTAGCTGAAGTACAGTTTGCCTTGATATAAATAGGCAAACTGTTCTATAACATTTGCTCTTCCCTAATCGGTCCTTACTTGGATAAGCTCTCTCCTATCCACTCCTTGTAACAGCTGAATCTACCTTAATCGTCCTACTCTGCTGAACGGAGCGGCTTCCCTTCCGCTGTGCCCGTCAGCATCTACCTTAAGCCGTCTACTCAACAAGAGTCAGCAAAGCGCCCGGCCCCTCCCTGGGCCGTATTACTTGCTCTGTCATTCATGCGTATATGAGTGTTGCTCACTCTTAACAACAATCTGCTGGTGGGACAACTAAGAAGTACGCATTGATAGTAACAACCCTTACGGTGGCAGGGGAGTTGAACTTGGGCAACATCAGCGCCCAGTGGCTTTTGAGAAGTGAATGGATACGGAGCAGTCGGAGAAGAGAATGGATACAGGAATCAGTCACGTTTGCAACGAGACAAGGAAGCACATCGAACGCTGGACAAGGGAGCAGTCGTGGCGGGAGCAGCCGTCGCGAAGGTGGCATTGGTCGTAACGATAGCACGATGGTTCAGTGCTGGAGATGTGGAGAATTTGGCCACCTGTCGTGGCAGTGCTCCGTGCCCCCTCTATTGCGCCCAATAAGTTCAACGGAGCAATCATGAGGACTACGGAGCGGATCAAGTTTTTGGAATGATCACCAGGAAAACAGGTACAGCAATCTGAGCAGGCAGAACAGCTCAAGATCAATGGACCGTGGAGATCGACGAAATAGCAGCTACGGCAGGGAAAGTGACTTCTGGAGGAGTACCGAATGACAGGAACAGGAGAGCTGTTATCATGGAAGTAGGGGAGATCGTCCATCATCAAGGCTGGGTGGCGACCAAGAGTGAAGAGGGAGTGCTGGAGGACTACGGCCATGTCAACCGCATGATTGAGCATTCACTGGATCAGAGCACGGGAAGCTGCAAGGTTGGTATGTGGATTCGGGCGCATCCATCACATTACCTACGACGAGCAGGACCTAGTAGATGTGGTCACCATCAAGGAGAGGGATAGTTTCTACATGATCAGCATGGACGGTGAGGCACTACGCTCTACGGCAGTCGGATCATTAATATTGGCGCCATCACGATAGCCTTAAGTCTTAACAGTCAGAATCAACGTGCACGTCATTCCGAACAGCTGTGTGAAGGTAATCTCCGTTGAAGCATTGAGCGACAAACGAGGGAGACTCCGGTTCGATTAGCAATTTGTCTATGTTTGCATGGCGACAGTGCTCACAGGGTGCCGAAAGGGGCAATTTGTATGAGCTGGAATGTGAGGTAGTATACCAGCACTACTTCCCCACTTGCAACACTTGCCCGGTGCTTTACATCAACATGCTTCGTTCTTGATGAATATATGGGATATTTGCCTAGGTTCATCACTCCTCACGAGTACACCCAGATCTTAATTTTTGAGTTGTTGATGTCCATGCCTCCGCGCATTTGGTTAAGCATTTGGCTTCTCGAACTGCACAGGGCTTCTCCACTTCCACGGATGTAGCCACTCTTCACTTCATGCCCTTATCAGCCTTGGTTTGGCGTAATCCTTATTCCTAACTTGTCATCACCTCGACGTATATGGATATTATCAGGACGCCGCTCAGGAAAGCTGTAGATAGGTGTTGAAGTCAACAAAGCGCCCGGCCGTATTGTCCGGCGCTCCTATCGCCTCCATGTCCGGCGCTCCAAGTGCCTCCTTGTCCAGCGCTCTTAGCGCCAGTATTACCAGCTGATCCGTTATTATTGCTATCGTAACGGATCACTGCCATGCACCTGCCACTGACAGGTTAAGTAGATGCTCCAAACGAACACAAAACTGATACAAACCGCCGCGATGAGCTCTGATGCAAGTTATCGGTCAAATGAGCTTCCACGACATACAAAACAACTCAGGACAAAGCACGTCCTCAACAACGGCCACCGCCTCACGCGGGGCTCATAACCTGTTTAAGTCAGCCCCTCGTACTGACATTTTTTCGTATATGAGTGTTGCTCACATTGGAATGTCGAGGTGACCTGGAGGTGACATGCTTGACTCGGGGTCTCCGACTTCATACCCCGGTGGCTGCCCCATCTAGAGATCCTCCAGTTCTACATTCAGAAACGCAGTCGTTACAGTTGGTAAATGGGTATCTTCCTAGCCGCCGCAACCGCTAGGAAGGCTCGAAAAGATGAGCCACGGGATGTTGGTGCAAAAAGCTCACCATAATCCATCCCCTTGCGCTGTACAAAGCCTTCTCTTCAAATATAAGGGTAAATTCAGAAGCAGTTATAAATATAATGGCCATCATCATTATGATTTTTCTTCTTACGGTTATTTAAATATTCAGCTGAAGAGCAACATATGATTTCGTTTTACCATAAGATAGTGCACAAATTGAGTATAAGCAATTGAAATGCAATGCAATGAGATGAGCACACAAAATAGTTGCAAAAACCTTGAGGAATTGCTCAAGCAGGTGTTGTTTTTATAAGGCGTCATTGTGATCTTTGGACTGTGGGAGAGTTAACGCGATGTAGTTGATACGTTATAGATTGCAAAAGTAAGCACTGGATGGTAATCAGTTTATAAAAGGAACAACGCAAAATTGATTG
The DNA here is from genome assembly GCA_030268105.1 of Volvox africanus. Classification (NCBI taxonomy): domain Eukaryota; kingdom Viridiplantae; phylum Chlorophyta; class Chlorophyceae; order Chlamydomonadales; family Volvocaceae; genus Volvox; species Volvox africanus. Next base: position 164,404 of record BSDZ01000079.1, read on the forward strand.
CATGGATTGTCAGATATGGGAACGGGTGATTTCACCACCTGGATTATCTGATGATGAACATGAAGATATTGTTGGATGAACAGTGCTACGGGTACAGCCGCGTGTATAGCCGATAAAAGACGGATATGGCAGGGATGTTAAGGTTCGCGATGGGTAGATCATGGACATACGCGACCACAGCCGCGGATCAAAGATAGCTTTCTGTATTGCTTGCTGTTCCTGTAAAAAACTTTAAATCCAGTGGTTTCTTTGTAATCCTTGTAACGACCTACATCACGTAAATTGTCCCACTGTTCCATGATGTTGTGAGCCCCGTGGCTCTCTGAGCTGCGTACATCCGATGCACGCCTAATAATGTGAATCGCGGCACGAAATACAGCGATAATGTTGTGTGTGGGATAGGGGGGTACATCACCCGTGGCCACTAACCTGGCAGTCCCTACCTTCCCCGGTATTTCGGGGCACCCTCATCCAGTCTCCCATGCCGACTTCTCCGAAATCAGTGCTTTTCCCAGGTTCAGCACCCACCGCCAGCATCCAGCCGAATCTGCCGAATCAACTAAGGCGTCAACTCCGCTCCTGGTCAGCTCACAGGTCACTTTAATTGGGGTCATCACCGTCCATTGACATGGGGGCACCCTGCCCTCAACATAGGGTCTTTGGCATAATGGCAGCGATAATGTTGAATTGTGCGGGACATGACGACATTGCACGCATGGACCGATTGTTGAGACAGGGAATTAAAACCGTATGGGTCAGGTATAACTGCGGGAGACCGTGGAAGCTCAAGATTGTGAAGCAACGAGACTGAAGACGTGCGACGTGTTAAAGTCAGCAAAGCGCCCGACCCTTCCCTGGGCCGTATTACTTGCTCTGTCATTCATTCGTATATGAGTGTTGCTCACTCTCAACACGACGACAACCACAACAAGCGCAACAAGAAGTCATCAACGATCTTTGCGACATGGGACAGGGTGGTTGGGTGGTTGGCGGAGGTTGACAAGTACGCGACATGGTATCATTTTGAGGGCATGATGCAGAAGCAGGGTTTGGATAGATGGTTGAGAGAAGAACTCGCGACGGACGAAGATGTTGTCGCATCTAGGACTACACGGACGAAGATGTTGTCGCATCTAAAACCCTACATAACGTCCAGGACTATCACGTGGCTATCATGAGAGCTGCGGTGAATGCAAAAGGAGCCTGGGACAGGATCGAAGCTTTTTTTGCCGCTTATAGCGATGCACGAAAGTCACAACTTATTGCAGAATTATCTGCGTTTAAAATGGAACAAGGCGAAGCGCTGCTGATCTATTTGGCGCGAGTTAGGAATTTGTTCACGGACCTGCAGGCAGGGCATCCATTAACTGAGAGGGAGATTACCTATAACCTGCTGGGATGATAGTTACAACTCTCACGGCATCAGGAGAGTTAAGCCTGGACAGCGTGCGCGCCCGATTGCTGGCGTTCGAAAGGCAGATGGATGCAGGAAACCCGGAAGGCGAGTCGGTCGCATTTGTGGGCACAGGACGAGGGGGTGCGTGGAGCAATGGACAGAGCAATTGTGGTGAAGGATATAGGCGCGAATGGGTGCACAGGCGATTCGGCGGTAGCCGACTTCCAGGTTGGAAAGGCAAAATATTCGGGCATGACCCAAAAAGGGGCTCGTTTTGGTGGCCAATATAGCGGGACACATCCTTAACGGGGTCACCGCCGGAGTCTCAAGCTCTCTTAGGGATCCAAATTCAGTTCACAGCAGTCGCAATACCATGGTCGTGAAGATGAATGGACAGGTGACAGACGCAACGTTACAAGCAGCAGCATGCCACCAAGATCAGCGGGAAGGCAAATGCAGAGTAACAGCGAATACCACACTGCAAAAAGTCAACCAACGACAGAACAAGAAAGGAATCAAGGGCGACGTGGTGATGCAGGAGACCGCAGGATGGATCATCCAGAAAACCATGCATTTGTGGGGTCGCAGCACAGCAAGGTACAAGGATGGTGCGTGGACTCAGGAGCAGCTCACCACATCACTTACGATGAACGGGATCTAACAGACGATCTAACTAGAGAGATAAGTTTGACATTTTGAGCATGAACGGAGGAGTCATGCGACCCACGGCCATCAGCACGTTGAAATTGGCACCGTCTTGCCGTCCGAACGCCACAGTCACGATCAACAACGTTTACGTAGAACCGAGCAGCTGTGTAAAGGTGATATCCGTCGCATCATTGAGCGAAAAAGGGGGAAAAATTAGTGTTGAGGACCAATCGGTGTACGTGTGTATATGCGACAGAGTGCTGTTGGGGTGCCGGAAGGGCAATTTGTACAAGTTGGAATGCGAATGGAATCCGCCATCAAGCAAGAGCACGGATTTGTAGGCATGGCTTACGCCAGGCCAGTGGATGAAATCATTATGGCATCAAAATGTTGGACACGATAGGCAAGACGGATCACAGAAGGCAGGGTTTGGGTATCGGGCATTGACCCCAAGACCCGAGTATTACATTCGCCCGGCACAAACAGGACAAATGTAGTGCCCAGAAACAGGCATGAACCATGCAAGCCATCAGAGCAGCCGCGCACATGCGCTCGGGGCTCATAATCTGTTAGAGTCAGCAAAGCGCCCGGCCCCTCCCTGGGCCGTATTACTTGCTCTGTCATTCATGCGTATATGAGTGTTGCTCACTCTTAACAACAATCTGCTGGTGGGACAACTAAGAAGTACGCATTGATAGTAACAACCCTTACGGTGGCAGGGGAGTTGAACTTTGGCAACATCAGCGCCCAGTGGCTTTTGAGAAGTGAATGGATACGGAGCAGTCGGAGAAGAGAATGGATACAGGAATCAGTCACGTTTGCAACGAGACAAGGAAGCACATCGAACGCTGGACTAACTGAGAGGGAGATTACCTATAACCTGCTGGGATGATAGTTACAACTCTCACGGCATCAGGAGAGTTGAGCCTGGACAGCGTAGAGTAAGCGACTTCGGTTGCTACCAGTTCGCGCGGGACGATCTCACTGACTGAGCCATCGCATCCTTTGTTTTGTTAGTTATGGCGTTCAGGTAAGATTCTCATGTGTGACATTCTCAGGGGCCTTAAGGATAGGGTTTCAAGGGGAAACGACTTTGAAGAGACAACGGCAGTCTGCCTGCATGCTCCAAGTGAGTGCCATACTTCTACTATGCCTGATTAAGGCCGAATTCAACCAACGTCGTTCTGTGGATTCGCTTGGATTGCAGGATCGAGCAAGCGCGCGTCTTAAAAGTTTGCTCCCCCGGGTTGGCCGTGTGAAGCTACATATGGCGGTCAACAGGGACGCTACCTGCCAGGTCGTAGCAGCCATTCCTTTGGGAAGGCGTTGTTTGCGCATGTACGTAATGCTAAAACGGCATCATCCTCTGTGATCTTTCAGTCATCGGTTTAAGGTCAGCACGTTACGTGATGATATGGTGCTAGACGGCAAAATATCAAATGTGTATCATAACAGGCGGCCGTCGAAATGAAAATTTTCGCAGTGGACTTTCGCAGGCGAACGTGCGGCATAGAGCGTTGTTTCTATTGCCTAAATTTAGGTCTGTTACAACTTTCCATACTTTCAATGGGATTTACGACATGGTACGATGTGATGGATTGGGATAAACCTCCTTTTAAATTAATTTCGCTTTGCGTGCGGCTGAACAGAAAATGTGTCGGATGATCATCTTTTCATTATCCATGAATAACGCCGTTTAATACGTTCACTGAGCAAGATATTACCTTTTTGAGCTTTGCGATCACCTCCCACATCCTGGGCGCAATGATGATGTTACACTTAATAACCCTATTCACTCCAACTTGAGCTAAATGAACGTTAACATCATTGTTATTACATGGTGAGCTGTTGGCTGCAGGAGGCGGATAGGCGGTATGAATCTTGCCAATACATTATTACTGTGCTTCATTTGGGCTGGATTGACCTATCTTCATAACATCATATGTCAGCGCCTAGGGATTAGAGCACACGGGTGAGTCACGGGGTGTCGGCGTCTCGATGGTGGCGCTGTAATCTTCAGGGACGAAGATGTAATGCGTTTGATATCGTCTTGATTATTAGATTCAGTATACATATGCCTGTTGTCCTCTTTATCGTTATGTCTGTGATGGGATGCTGCTAATTTCGTGCTCTTCGCCGCAGATGTAAGCGCTTAATACATGTCCTTATCAACGACAATATTATGAGGATCATTTAGACGTTGCAGCAGCAGCACAGCCCGTTGTTCCGGCCTCGCCATCAACATGCCACGTGCCAGCGCTGGGTGGCGCGCATGGCACTATGATCTGCAGCTACATCAGTAGTAGTACTTGCTGTCTGGTCGATGAGCGCGGCGATATGGGCTCCACGTGCAGCACCGGGGGCAGCGCCTCCAGCAGTCAAGGCAGCTCACACGCCGACAGTGATAGAGACAGCGACGGCAGGTGCTTTCCCAGTAGTTCAGACTGGAGCGACGATGACCGACTTGCAGGCGGTTATGAGCCGTGCAGCCTTCATAGCCCGCATAGCATTCATACTCCGTCTTTTATGATACTGGACCCACCCCGTGGGCAGCTCCGGCCAGCGGGCCGCCTGTCAAGGCGCTCTGCTCTTTCACAGCCGAAGGCAGCCTGTGAAGGTCGTTGAAAGGCCAAGAGTGTGACGTTTCAAACAAGCGGCGCAATTATCTGTTCTGCGGCTACTGTGGAAGTGCTGGTTTTGATGGATGCAGGCACGCCCCCTCTTCCGGTCACGCCAGCTTACTTTGCGTCATGTTGCATTTCGGGCGGTGCAATAGCTCCAGCGCCCATCGCTAATGCTGATTTGGCACAGGCAGTGGAAACGGACGCTTCCATTAGCGATGCATCTGGCTGTTTCCCCTCCAGCTCTTTCATCACATCCTTTGTGGGCAATACTCCTTTTCCAACGGTAGCGCCGAAGTCTGGCCAACCTGTCGGCGGACATGTTAAGCAGAAGTACCGTCTTGTATCTCCATTATTCTGGCTTATCCCTCCCGTGGCAGCTTTCAGCTCAGAGGGTGGTTTGTTATGCACGGATTCAGTTCACGCTTTGGCGCTGGCTCGTGCCGCGGCTGGTCGCCGACGGGTGATGGCCGCGCTGGAGGAAGCGAGGAGACGCTTTTCCCATCTGAGTCGCAGTAAGCTGCCGAACAGCTGGCCGTCTACAGCGCCCAGCATCTCCACCGCCGCACAGGAGCTCCAGTTTCAGCGTCAAGGCTCCAGCAGAGAGGGGGCCACTGGTTCACGCTGCCTGGATTAGGGGAGCGAGATGCAGCGCCCCATGGTGGCGCCGCCTGCCAGGCTATTGCCAAATTTGCCGCTCGCACCTCGAGACGTGGGCATTTTGTCAGTGGGGTATGCCGCAAGCATTGCTGTGGTGCCCTGTGAAGCTTCAAAAAGTGTTTCGAAGGTGCCCGAGACGCAGCAGGGCCGCGCTGGGGAGTATGGCCGGGGGAATCAGGAGGGCCAGTATGAAATGGGCGGGCGAGATGCGGGGGACAGTGACGGCCGGCAATGCGCTAACGCTGCCACGGTAGGAAGTGCACACATGGTTGAGAGCTTGGTTTGGGGGGGTTGGGGATGTCCCCTTAAGCGTCTGGGCGGTCTGGATGGGGTGGTCACTTTGCGAGGTGGTAGCTTCGTCGCCCTCAGCCAGCTCGCAGCTGCAAACAGGTTGCAAATGGCGTGGTAATTGCTAAGCAATTGTATTATTTGCGTTAACTAAAGCCAAATTGAGAGCATTGACGCGAGTTGAATACGGTTTGAGCCGGTACCAAATCTGGGAAACAAGGTTGAGGTCTAGTTTTTTATGCATCAATTTGGATGTCTATGGATTTTAGGATAGGTTCTTGGATAAGAATCTAATTGAAACAAATATGTGTGTTTGGGACAGCGAAAAATTCGTTCCACGGTGTTTGCAAAGATTAATCTGCCGATGGCGGCTAACGCTAGAGGTTGGCTTGTTGGTTTGCGGGGCAAACCACGCTTCCATAGCCTCAGCAAGCGCACACCACAACAGCGCCATTGCAACAACTGTTTTGGGCTTGCCGATGGGGGCATGAGGGGACCTGTTTCGTCGCATCCCTTTCATTTGCCCACAGCATTAGGTATATATTTTCTGCGTGCAGTACATGTGAGGCAACCAGACGAACCGCTGTAGTAACGCCAAACTAGCGGGAGAAAAGCGTGCGGACATTTGCCCTTCTGATCGGCCCAAGTCGGTGATTGGGATATGGTGATGTCCTGTTGTTTGTTCAAGTTTGTTTACAAGTTTGGCAGCCTACAGCAGAGTGCAGTCGTCTCCGACCTGCTTGGCCTGGCTTAACTAAATTGTGCTGTTTCCTAAGTTTGTGTGATATGGAAGGCACAATGTTTTACATTAGTCCAGTGCGGGTCCGTCTGCTTCGGGCTTCATTCGGTCCGAGTCATAATGTGTGTTCCCTTGGATTTGGCAGGAAGGTGCTCGTTCGGCGGTGCTACACCGCGTCTGTCAGAGCATGCATGGCTCAAAAAGGCAAGATGATGTCATCATAACTCCAGGGTGGCGTAGTGTGGTGTGGATTTCGGGCTGCAGCGTTAGCATTGATTAATTTTTCGGAATGTTGCCTTACACGGCAGCGGCAGATCCCCTCCGTATGCTCCTATTTCTCCAATTGCAGATAAATAGCTCTACCCGGGGATACTCGGCCACAAATCGGTCCTGATGTATCCAGCTGTAATGTGCATTCAATGTTTTGTGGCATTAAAATGTTTCACACTCTTCGTGGACTCTCTTCGTGTTTCCACTATGCAGCGCTCGAGTCGCTTGTTGCTTTTTATGTATCAAACTTGCTTTGCACACGGGATTGCATCCGAAGTATGTCACGTGCTAGAGCGGCGATTGCTAACCACTCTGCTTCACGGCAAATATGCGACATGTTCAACCCAAGCAAGACGCCCCCCTTTCGCGCCTCATTTCAAACCCTACCTAACCTATGCTTTTGGCTAACCAAATTTCCTGCGCAGCCCACACCCTAGTCAATATCGCTCGAATGTTTCCCTTCATCTTTTGCTGGTTACGGAAATGTGATTATGATTTGAAGCCGATGACTCGTGAATAGCAGTGGTACCCAAGGAGGGACCCAAAACGCGTCAAACGAGACCAACACATAGCATGGCGATATCCCCGATCTTTCCCTCCCCAACGGGGACGAGGACGGGCAGACGGCGGGATGGTGGACATTATGCGGACGCACGAGGAAGGTGCCGTCTATCGAACTATCTATCGATTTTATTTGTACTTTTCTTCCTTCGCGACCGTGTGTGTACTGGCGCACCATGGTCTCGACAGGTCAACACACAGGTGAAGCCCGAAGGATCTGATGGAGTGATATCCAAGCCCATCATCGTTGCAAGGCTAGCGCTAATGAAAGGCTTTTCATGTGTGCTCAACCAAACTTGACATAATTCCCGTTTTATTTCTGCCCTGCTCTGCATTGCCTTACCCCTACAGTTGCCTTTTACCGTTCCACACACACACGCACGCGACTTCTATTGCAGCTAGGTAATTACGTATACGGGGTACACATCCCCGCACATCCGCCGCCCACCCCTCTCCGTTACCGCAGATCTCCTATCTCCAAAGCTACCGCATCTTGGGAACCGCCAAGCTGAGCTGCGAGTCCGGATGCGCCTGCGAGGCCACGACTCTGAACGCCTACGACCCCAGACCCGTGTCCGTAGCTATCCCATCTAACATCAAGGCAGATTTGAAATTGCGGCGATGATGGCGGGGGGACTACTGCCCCAGGTTGAAGGGTGTTTCGTCAAGGCCCGCAGCATATGCAGAGCAGTCCTGTATCTGTGTGTATTTGCTTACGGTGCTTTTTGCGAAGGTGAATCAAATAGGGTGGTGTGGTGCATGTGAGGTGGAGTTAGGGTGTTAGGTCTTTGGCTGATCATAACCTGCGCAATATAGAATTCTGCACACACAGAGTGGCCATGGGGCCATGGTAGATGGCTGGTGCCACCGTGGAATGAGGCCTAGGTCTCTTAGCTGCAGATATGGGTAGCCTGGAAGGCTTCATTCCCAGTATTCCGTCCATCCTGTTCAGGGTGATACCGTGGTTGTGGGGTGCGGTGTTTGTCGCACCTTCACCGACCACTGGCAAACGGGCATATCCCGGCGGACGGGGACCAGGTGCCGTTCTTAAGGCTTGTGTTGGGCACGAGGCATGTGGGACACACGGTAGTGCATGGCACTGGATGGTGGAGCCGTCGGTGCGGTGAAAGCGGGTATGGTTGCTAACGTGGGAAGTATCCCTGATGCTGTACTCACAATGATGTGTAACGCACTCATGCTTTCACACGTGCGCCATTTGTTATCCTTGTGTAGTCGTGTGGGGGATACCGCCGCACCGGGTACAGGTCAAGCATGGACCGTGAATGCGTTGGTCAACCAGGTCGAACATGCAAGCCGTTGGATTGCCGCGTCGGTGCCACTTTGCGCTCATCCAAGTCCCCTCCCCACATCCAGGCTAGCGGTCAGATCTTTGACATCTTTGTCCCTTAAACTTCGGCTAAAACTCGCTTCTCAAACATTAAGAAGTGGGACGGCACATAAGGCCACATCACATGATGTGGTATATCAACATCAGTCAATTAACGGAGTGCATGCGGCAACACCCTATATTCACCAATACCCTCCCTCCAAGGCATCTGCAGCATTTATCGAGCCTCGAGGCTCAACACGACGACACGGCGCACCTACGGGCAGTTATGGATACAACTTCCAACCCCGCACCTCCCATCTTGCGGCATTCCTCGACGCACGTCCAAATATATACAACGCAATACAAACCAACATCGCATAGAAGGGCAGAAGCCATGATTTATGTCCTCACTCTACCAGCATTGAGCACGGCACAGCATTCAGCAATCTCAGCTGGGACTGAGGCAAACAAGTGAGTCAGAGTGGTCCGGTCGCTGGCATCTTCGCTCCTTTCACCTGCCAATCCGCACAGGTCACAGCACGTTCCAGGCATCAAAGCCCCACCACTGCAGTCTGTCCTGCACCTCCGGACAACCAACGGGTGCCGGCAGCTGCCAGAAGTAGTGGTGGTCAACCATACGGAGCGCCACCAGTGGGGCCATCTGCGATCGGTATGAGTGGAGTGCATGTGTCAGTAAAGAGGGCATGGCCACTGACGGTAGGCTGGCGGAACCCAGGAGGTGAAATACGGTGCTACGACGCCTGAGAACTGAGATCCATGCCATGGCCTTTACAGGCATTAACTATTATACGACTTGAGAAGCCGAATGAATTTTACACACTATACACACGGTATTGCCTGTGGATGGCGAGATTGGCTAAATGGTCGAGGCAATCGCGGACCTGCTGAAGAAGCTTACCTGTGCGATCTGCATCTGCCACTGGACCAGCTGATGAGGGGGCGCCGCCCAGTCCGGAAGCCACAAACTGCGTAAGCGGGTCAATCCTCCTTCTGCAACCATCGCCATGAGAGATTCGTGCAGCGCCAGTGACCGATCGCTCTCCGGGGCTATCACGTCGAGCATCAGCTGTGTAGAGGAAGTGAAGTTGCAAGCGACGGGAGGATCCAAACTCACGCAGTGGAGATTTGTACTATAGTATCATTATTGCGATTGCAAACTCGACATGATAGCCTAGTTCATTTAGGGAATGAGGCGGCAGCTGTCCTTTGGTGCACAGGTCGTGCGGTGGTATTTTTCGCTACATTAGTCTTCTCAATGAAGATTGGAGGCCTTCTGGTCGCGGGTCGTCTCTCGCCGGGTCATCACCGCGTATTCCCATGAAGCTCGCCAGCGATCAGAGTTTTAATGGCGTACTGCACTCCATCCACGGCCAGCCGGCCGGCCATCGCCTAACGCGGTGCAGCTGACGTCGAGGCATGTACTGACACATCTTAACCTACTGCAGTGATGTGCAAACTGAAACTGCCATAGCTCCATCCCGGTGCTGCGACTGCATGAGCACCCCCTCTGCCGCATTCTGAAACGGCAATCCGCACCTATACCCGGATTCCAACTAACCCCCTCCCTGCCAGCCCCTTACATCCGGGTCAAGCTCCACGTCTTCGAAGCGGCGCGGATCCAGCATCAGGTGCCGCAGCTGCGTCAGTCCCCACAGATGCGGCATCAGCTGGTGGTTGAAGCCGCCCAGTCCCAGCGTGGTCAGGTCCTGCGACCGGGAATAGGGCCGACTGTAATAGGGCCCATCTGAGCCCGTCAACAGCAAACGAAGGAAGAAGGGCTCATGGTGCTTTGGGGTGCAGTTCTGATTTTGGACAGTGGCACGCTGCCTCTCAACACACAAAGGCCTAAACGCAATCTCATACGGAGCTGGGCATAACGAAAACCCTCATATACTGCCAAATATATGAACGTCAGCCCAGTTGATTTATTGTTCCAGTCGGTACAGGGACATCAATCCGGAAGCAGGCGCGTTGCCCTAGGTGGCATTTACTAATACCCCAAGCCCTAAGCTTGTCCCTGTCCCTCTACCCGCCCCTTTACCTTCCATGGCTTTGTGTGGTCAGGAGTCGGATATTTCGTTCTAACGGTTTCGCTTGACCATCGGAGCCCCTATCTCACCTTCAGTAAATGTAGCGCCTTAATGAGCTGCAATGGCAGGTCTTCCTGCTTGCTGACATGCCGTATGACGAGAGTCTGCAACGCCGGCAGTGCGGCCGCCATCTCCTCCGGTCGGGCACCTTCAAAGTTGCAGTCTGCCAGCCACATATGCAACAGGGACGGCGCAATCGCGTATTTGTTGACCTTACCGCGCAGTCTGCTCCCGTCTCCACCAAAGCCGTTGCCCCTCGTGCTGCCACTACGTAAGCCAATGTTGCCATCGCCGCTCGTTCTGGCATCTGACGGTGTGTCGGAGGCTGCAAGATCTTCCCGAGACGGCCCCTGGGTAAGGGGTGGCATCATCCACCCCTCTGTCTGTGTGGCCACGGAGCAGGTGCCCTTCCGGTGACCCCCAGATCCACCCGTCATCATCGGCGTGGACCCTGTTAGGCCAGTTTTTGTTGTTGTCGCTGCTGCTGCTGCTGCTGCCGGAAACTCAAATGGCGTCCCCGCACATAGGTTGACGCGGTTGGCGCACAGGCTCTTGAGCGTCCTGTGGTTCAGCAACCGAGTGCAAGATTAAGAAAGTGCCATCAGGAAGGGGTGTTGAAGACTGTGGAGTTTGGATACCGATACTTACCTTTTCACCGACGACTCCACGAACCCCAACGACGCCACCACCTCCACCACCGCCACCACCAAAGCACCCCCATCATCGCCGACAACGAGGGGGGGGGGGAGAAGGGGGAAAAGGAGGGCACACGGGAGGAAGGGAGTGAGATCGGGAGGGAAGTAGGTAGGGCTCCGATACTTAACCCTAAGGTTGTTCCTCCGTTGGGAAAGGTATCGAAATGCAGGTGTCACCATTGAGACTAAATCCCGGACTATTACGTACCTGTTTTCATTTCATTGGTGTATCCCTGTTGTGTCCCCCTGCAAAGGCCAAATCGAAAGATGTCGGTATAAGGTCCAATAATGAGCACTACCCGTAGATACCCCAGGATACTTACAGCGTTGGTGGCCATGATGGCTGTGGGGGCGGACATGGCGGTACGGCGGCGATGGAGGCGGTGTTGGCGGTCTTGGCGTCGGTCGCAGTGGTGGCGGTGGTGAAGGCGGTAGCGGTGACGGTGTGTGTGGCCATGGTGGCGGCGGTGGCGATGGTGGGAATAGTGGCCTCTCTCCCTCCCTCCCTCCGTCCTTCCGACCGCCCACCCAATCTCCCTCCCGCCCTCCCTCCCTCCCTTTCTACCTACATTGGGCGGTGGCGATGGTGGCTGTCATGATGGCAGTCGCGAAGGTATCTACATACCATTTTTCACATTCAGACTCAATACCGTATAATGACGTACCCGTTTCAATTCCGTTGGCGTAGCTCGCCGACAAAGGGGGTGGCAGAGGGAGAAAAAGAGGGCACACGGGAGGGAGGGAGTGAGATCGGGAGGGAAGTAGGTACGGCTCCGATACTAACCTTTTCACCGTCAACTCCACGAACGCCACCGCCATCACCACCGCCACCAAAGCACCACCATAATCGCCGACACCGAAGGGGAGGGGAGAAGGGGGAAAAGGAGGGCACACGGGAGGGAGGGAGTGAGATCGGGAGGGAAGTAGGTACGGCACCGATACTTACCTTTCCACCGACGACTCCAAGAACGCCACCGCCACCACCGACACCACCAAAGCACCACCATCATCGCCGACAATTAGGGGAGGGGAGAAGGGGGAAAAGGAGGGCACACGGGAGGGAGGGAGTGAGATCGGGAGGGAAGTAGGTACGGCACCGATACTTACCTTTCCACCGACGACTCCATGAACGCCACCGCCAACACCGCCACCACCAAAGCACCACCATAATCGCCGACAATTAGGGGACGGGAGAAAGGGGAAAAGGAGGGCACACGGGAGGGAGGGAGTGAGATCGGGAGGGAAGTAGGTACGGCACCGATACTTACCTTTCCACCGACGACTCCACGAACGCCACCGCCACCACCGCCACAACCAAAGCACCACCATCATCGCCGACACCGAATGGGGGGGGAGAAGGGGGAAAAGGAGGGCACACGGGAGGGAGGGAGTGAGATCGGGAGGGAAGTAGGTACGGCACCGATACTTTCCTTTTCACCGACGACTCCACAAACGCCACCGCCACCACCACAGCCACAACCAAAGCACCACCATCATCGCCGACACCGAAAGGGGGGGGGAGAAGGGGGAAAAGGAGGGCACACGGAAGGGTGGGAGTGAGATCGGGAGGGAAGTAGGTACGGCACCGATATTTACCTTTCCACCGACGACTCCACGGACGCCACCGCCAACACCGCCACCACCAAAGCACCACCATAGTCGACGACACTGAAGGGGGGGGGAAGGAGGAAAAGGAGGGCACACGGGAGGGAGGGAGTGAGATCGGGAGGGAAGTAGGTACGGCACCGATACTTACCTTTCCACCGACGACTCCACGAACGCCACCGCCACCACCACCGCCACCACCAATGCACCACCATCATCGCCGACACCGAATGGGGGGGGAGAAGGGGGAAAAGGAGGGCACACGGGAGGGAAGTGAGATCGAAAGGTAAGTAGGTACGGCACCGATACTTACCTTTCCACCGAGGACTTCATGAACGCCACCGCCAACACCGCCACTACCAAAGCACCACCATCATCGCCGACAATTAGGGGAGGGGAGCAGAGGGAAAAGGAGGGCACACGGAAGGGAGGGAGTGAGATCGGGAGGGAAGTAGGTACGGCACCGATACTTACCTTTCCACCGACGACTCCACGAACGCCACCGCCACCACCACCGCCACCACCAAAGCACCACCATCATCGCCGACACCGAAGAGGGGGGGAAGAAGGGGGAAAATGAGGGCACACGGGAGGGAGGGAGTGAGATCGGGAGGGAAGTAGGTACGGCACCGATACTTACCTTTCCACCGACGACTATACGAACGCCACCGCCAACACCGCCACCACCAAAGCACCACCATAATCGCCGACACCGAAGGGGAGGGGAGAAGGAGGAAAAGGAGGGCACACGGGAGGGAGGGAGTGAGATCGGGAGGTAAGTAGGTACGGCACCGATACTAACCTTTCCACCGACGACTCCTCGAACGCCACCGCCATCACCACCGCCACCAAAGCATCACCATAATCGCCGACAATTAGGAGGGGGAGAAGGGGTAAAAGGAGAGCACACGGGAGGGAGGGAGTGAGATCGTGAGGGAAGTAGGTACGGCACCGATACTTTCCTTTCCACCGACGACTCCACGAACGCCACCGCAACCACCACCACCACCACCAAAGCACTACCATCATGCCTTACAACGAGGGGGGGAGAAGGGGGAAAAGGAGGGCACACGGGAGGGAGGGAGTGAGATCGGGAGGGAAGTAGGTACGGCACCGATACTTACCTTTCCACCGACGACTCCACGAACGCCACCGCCAACACCGCCACCACCAAAGCACCACCATAATCGCCGACACCGAAGGGGGGGGAGAAGGGGGAAAAGGAGGGCACACGGGAGGGAGGTAGTGAGATCGGGAGGGAAGTAGGTTCGGCACCGATACTTTCCTTTTCACCGACGACTCCACGAACGCCACCGCCATCACATCCGCAACCAAAGCACCACCATCATCGCCGACACCGAAGGGGGGGGGAGAAGGGGGAAAAGGAAAGCACACGGGAGGGAGGGAGTGAGATCGGGAGGGAAGTAGGTTCGGCACCGATACTTACCTTTCCACCGACGACTCCACGAACGCCACCGCCATCACATCCGCAACCAAGGCACCACCATCATCGCCGACATCGAAGGGGTGGGGGAGAAGGGGGAAAAGGAGGGCACACGGGAGGGAGGTAGTGAGATCGGGAGGGAAGTAGGTTCGGCACCGATACTTACCTTTCCACCAACGACTCCACGAACGCCACCGCCATCACATCCGCAACCAAAGCACCACCATCATCGCCGACACCGAAGGGGGGGGGAGAAGGGGGAAAAGGAGGGCACACGGGAGGGAGGGAGTGAGATCGGGAGGGAAGTAGGTACGGCACCGATACTTACCTTTCCACCGACGACTCCAAGAACGCCACCGCCACCACCACCGCCACAACCAATGCACCACCATCATCGCAGACACCGAAGGGGGGGGGAGAAGGGGGAAAAGGAGGGCACACGGAAGGGTGGGAGTGAGATCGGGAGGGAAGTAGGTACGGCACCGATACTTTCCTTTCCACCGACGACTCCACAAACGCCACCGCCACCACCACCGCCACCACCAATGCACCACCATCATCGCCGACACAGAATGGGGGGGGAGAAGGGGGAAAAGGAGGGCACACGGGAGGGTGGGAGTGAGATCGGGAGGGAAGTAGGTACGGCACCGATACTTACCTTTCCACCGACGACTCCACGAACGCCACCGCAACCACCACTGCCACAACCAAAGCACCACCATCATCGCCGAAAATTAGGAGGGGGAGAAGGGGGAAAAGGAGGGCACACGGGAGGGAGGGAGTGAGATCGGGAGGGAAGTAGGTACGGCACCGATACTTACCTTTCCACCGACGACTCCACGAACGCCACCGCCACCACCACCGCCACCACCAATGCACCACCATCATCGCCGACACCGAATGGGGGGGGAGAAGGGGGAAAAGGAGGGCACACGGGAGGGAGGGAGTGAGATCGGGAGGGAAGTAGGTACGGCACCGATACTTACCTTTCCACCGACGACTCCACGAACGCCACCGCCAACACCGCCACCACCAAAGCACCACCATCATCGCCGACAACGAAGGGGAGGGGAGAAGGGGGAAAAGGAGGGCACACGGGAGGGAGGGAGTGAGATCGGGAGGGAAGTAGGTACGGCACCGATACTTACCTTTCCACCGACGACTCCACGAACGCCACCGCAACCACCACCGCCACCACCAAAGCACCACCATCATCGCCGACACCGAAGAGGGGGGGAAGAAGGAGGAAAAGGAGGGCACACGGGAGGGAGGGAGTGAGATCGGGAGGGAAGTAGGTACGGCACCGATACTTACCTTTCCACCCACGACTCCATGAACGCCACCACCAACACCGCCACCACCAAAGCACCACCTTCATCGCCGACACCGAAGGGGGGGGGAGAAGGGGGAAAAGGAGGGCACAAGGGAGGGAGGGAGTGAGATTGGGAGGGAAGTTGGTACGGCACCGATACTTTCCTTTTCACCGACGACTCCACAAACGCCACCGCCACCACCACCGCCACAACCAAAGCACCACCATCATCGCCGACAACGAAAGGGGGGGGGGAGAAGGGGGAAAAAGAGGGCACACGGAAGGGTGGGAGTGAGATCGGGAGGGAAGTAGGTACGGCACCGATACTTTCCTTTTCACCAACGACTCCACAAACGCCTCCGCCACCACCACCGCCACCACCAAAGCACCACCATCATCGCCGACACCGAATGGGGGGGGAGAAGGGGGAAAAGGAGGGCACACGGAAGGGTGGGAGTGAGATCGGGAGGGAAGTAGGTACGGCACCGATACTTACCTTTCCACCGACGACTCCACGAACGCCACCGCAACCACCACCGCCACCACCAAAGCACTACCATCATCGCCGACACCGAAGAGGGGGGGAAGAAGGGGGAAAAGGAGGGCACACGGGAGGGAGGGAGTGAGATCGGGAGGGAAGTAGGTACGGCACCGATACTTTCCTTTTCACCGACGACTCCATGAACGCCACCACCAACACCGCCACCACCAAAGCACCACCATCATCGCCGACACCGAAGGGGGGGGGAGAAGGGGGAAAAGGAGGGCACAAGGGAGGGAGGGAGTGAGATTGGGAGGGAAGTAGGTACGGCACCGATACTTTCCTTTTCACCGACGACTCCACAAACGCCACCGCCACCACCACCGCCACAACCAAAGCACCACCATCATCGCCGACACCGAAAGGGGGGGGGGAGAAGGAGGAAAAGGAGGGCACACGGAAGGGTGGGAGTGAGATCGGGAGGGAAGTAGGTACGGCACCGATACTTTCCTTTTCACCGACGACTCCACGAACGCCACCGCAACCACCACCGCCACCACCAAAGCACCACCATCATCGCCGACACCGAAGAGGGGGGGAAGAAGGGGGAAAAGGAGGGCACACGGGAGGGAGGGAGTGAGATCGGGAGGGAAGTAGGTACGGCACCGATACTTTCCTTTTCACCGACGACTCCATGAACGCCACCACCAACACCGCCACCACCAAAGCACCACCATCATCGCCGACACCGAAGGGGGGGGGAGAAGGGGGAAAAGGAGGGCACAAGGGAGGGAGGGAGTGAGATTGGGAGGGAAGTAGGTACGGCACCGATACTTTCCTTTTCACCGACGACTCCACAAACGCCACCGCCACCACCACCGCCACAACCAAAGCACCACCATCATCGCCGACACCGAAAGGGGGGGGGGAGAAGGAGGAAAAGGAGGGCACACGGAAGGGTGGGAGTGAGATCGGGAGGGAAGTTGGTACGGCACCGATACTTTCCTTTTCACCGACGACTCCACAAACGCCACCGCCACCACCACCGCCACAACCAAAGCACCACCATCATCGCCGACACCGAAAGGGGGGGGGGAGAAGGGGGAAAAGGAGGGCACACGGAAGGGTGGGAGTGAGATCGGGAGGGAAGTAGGTACGGCACCGATACTTTCCTTTTCACCGACGACTCCACAAACGCCTCCGCCACCACCACCGCCACCACCAATGCACCACCATCATCGCCGACACCGAATGGGGGGGGAGAAGGGGGAAAAGGAGGGCACACGGGAGGGTGGGAGTGAGATCGGGAGGGAAGTAGGTACGGCACCGATACTTACCTTTCCACCGACGACTCCACGAACGCCACCGCAACCACCACCGCCACCACCAAAGCACCACCATCATCGCCGACACCGAAGAGGGGGGGAAGAAGGGGGAAAAGGAGGGCACACGGGAGGGAGGGAGTGAGATCGGGAGGGAAGTAGGTACGGCACCGATACTTTCCTTTTCACCGACGACTCCATGAACGCCACCGCAACCACCACCGCCACCACCAAAGCACCACCATCATCGCCGACACCGAAGAGGGGGGGAAGAAGGGGGAAAAGGAGGGCACACGGGAGGGAGGGAGTGAGATCGGGAGGGAAGTAGGTACGGCACCGATACTTTCCTTTTCACCGACGACTCCATGAACGCCACCACCAACACCGCCACCACCAAAGCACCACCATCATCGCCGACATCGAAGGGGGGGGGAGAAGGGGGAAAAGGAGGGCACACGGAAGGGTGGGAGTGAGATCGGGAGGGAAGTAGGTTCGGCACCGATACTTACCTTTCCACCGACGACTCCACAAACGCCACCGCCACCACCACCGCCACAACCAAAGCACCACCATCATCGCCGACACCGAAAGGGGGGGGGGAGAAGGAGGAAAAGGAGGGCACACGGAAGGGTGGGAGTGAGATCGGGAGGGAAGTAGGTACGGCACCGATACTTTCCTTTTCACCGACGACTCCACAAACGCCACCGCCACCACCACCGCCACAACCAAAGCACCACCATCATCGCCGACACCGAAAGGGGGGGGGGAGAAGGGGGAAAAGGAGGGCACACGGAAGGGTGGGAGTGAGATCGGGAGGGAAGTAGGTACGGCACCGATACTTTCCTTTTCACCGACGACTCCACAAACGCCTCCGCCACCACCACCGCCACCACCAATGCACCACCATCATCGCCGACACCGAATGGGGGGGGAGAAGGGGGAAAAGGAGGGCACACGGGAGGGTGGGAGTGAGATCGGGAGGGAAGTAGGTACGGCACCGATACTTACCTTTCCACCGACGACTCCACGAACGCCACCGCAACCACCACCGCCACCACCAAAGCACCACCATCATCGCCGACACCGAAGAGGGGGGGAAGAAGGGGGAAAAGGAGGGCACACGGGAGGGAGGGAGTGAGATCGGGAGGGAAGTAGGTACGGCACCGATACTTTCCTTTTCACCGACGACTCCATGAACGCCACCGCAACCACCACCGCCACCACCAAAGCACCACCATCATCGCCGACACCGAAGAGGGGGTGAAGAAGGGGGAAAAGGAGGGCACACGGGAGGGAGGGAGTGAGATCGGGAGGGAAGTAGGTACGGCACCGATACTTTCCTTTTCACCGACGACTCCATGAACGCCACCACCAACACCGCCACCACCAAAGCACCACCATCATCGCCGACATCGAAGGGGGGGGGAGAAGGGGGAAAAGGAGGGCACACGGAAGGGTGGGAGTGAGATCGGGAGGGAAGTAGGTTCGGCACCGATACTTACCTTTCCACCGACGACTCCACGAACGCCACCGCCACCACCACCGCCACAACCAAAGCACCACCATCATCGCCGACACCGAAAGGGGGGGGGGAGAAGGGGGAAAAGGAGGGCACAAGGGAGGGAGGGAGTGAGATTGGGAGGGAAGTAGGTACGGCACCGATACTTTCCTTTTCACCGACGACTCCACAAACGCCACCGCCACCACCACCGCCACAACCAAAGCACCACCATCATCGCCGACACCGAAAGGGGGGGGGGAGAAGGAGGAAAAGGAGGGCACACGGAAGGGAGGGAGTGAGATCGGGAGGGAAGTAGGTACGGCACCGATACTTTCCTTTTCACCGACGACTCCACAAACGCCACCGCCACCACCACCGCCACAACCAAAGCACCACCATCATCGCCGACACCGAAAGGGGGGGGGGAGAAGGGGGAAAAGGAGGGCACACGGAAGGGTGGGAGTGAGATCGGGAGGGAAGTAGGTACGGCACCGATACTTTCCTTTTCACCGACGACTCCACAAACGCCTCCGCCACCACCACCGCCACCACCAATGCACCACCATCATCGCCGACACCGAATGGGGGGGGAGAAGGGGGAAAAGGAGGGCACACGGGAGGGTGGGAGTGAGATCGGGAGGGAAGTAGGTACGGCACCGATACTTACCTTTCCACCGACGACTCCACGAACGCCACCGCCAACACCGCCACCACCAAAGCACCAACATCATCGCCGACACCGAAGGGGAGGGGAGAAGGGGGAAAAGGAGGGCACACGGGAGGGAGGGAGTGAGATCGGGAGGGAAGTAGGTACGGCACCGATACTTACCTTTCCACCGACGACTCCACGAACGCCACCGCAACCACCACCGCCACCACCAAAGCACCACCATCATCGCCGACACCGAAGAGGGGGGGAAGAAGGGGGAAAAGGAGGGCACACGGGAGGGAGGGAGTGAGATCGGGAGGGAAGTAGGTACGGCACCGATACTTACCTTTCCACCGACGACTCCATAAACGCCACCACCAATACCGCCACCACGAAAGCACCACCATCATCGCCGACACCGAAGGGGGGGGAGAAGGGGGAAAAGGAGGGCACAAGGGAGGGAGGGAGTGAGATTGGGAGGGAAGTAGGTACGGCACCGATACTTTCCTTTTCACCGACGACTCCACAAACGCCACCGCCACCACCACCGCCACAACCAAAGCACCACCATCATCGCCGACACCGAATGGGGGGGGAGAAGGGGGAAAAGGAGGGCACACGGAAGGGTGGGAGTGAGATCGGGAGGGAAGTAGGTACGGCACCGATATTTACCTTTCCACCGACGACTCCACGAACGCCACCGCCACCACCGCCACCACCAAAGCACTACCATTATGCCTAACAACGAGGGAGGGGGGAGAAGGGGGAAAAGGAGGGCACACGGGAGGGAGGGAGTGAGATCGGGAGGTAAGTAGGTACGGCACCGATATTTACCTTTCCACCGACGACTCCACGAACGCCACCGCCACCACCGCCACCACCAAAGCACCACCATCATCGCCGACACCGAAGGGGGGGGGAGAAGGAGGAAAGAGGGCACACGGGAGGGAGGGAGTGAGATCGGGAGGGAAGTAGGTACGGCACCGATATTTACCTTCCACCGACGACTCCACGAACGCCACCGCCAACACCGCCACCACCAAAGCACCACCATAATCGACGACACTGAAGGGGGGGGGAAGGAGGAAAAGGAGGGCACACGGGAGGGAGGGAGTGAGATCGGGAGGGAAGTAGGTACGGCACCGATATTTACCTTTCCACCGACGACTCCACGAACGCCACCGCCACCACCGCCACCACCAAAGCACTACCATTATGCCTAACAACGAGGGAGGGGGGAGAAGGGGGAAAAGGAGGGCACACGGGAGGGAAGTGAGATCAATAGGTAAGTAGGTACGGCACCGATACTTACCTTTTCACCGAGGACTCCATGAACGCCAACGCCAACACCGCCAACACCAAAGCACCACCATCATCGCCGACAATTAGGGGAGGGGAGCAGAGGGAAAAGGAGGGCACACGGAAGGGAGGGAGTGAGATCGGGAGGGAAGTAGGTACGGCACCGATACTTACCTTTCCACCGACGACTCCACGAACGCCACCGCCACCACCACCGCCACCACCAAAGCACCACCATCATCGCCGACACCGAAGAGGGGGGGAAGAAGGGGGAAAAGGAGGGCACACGGGAGGGAGGGAGTGAGATCGGGAGGGAAGTAGGTACGGCACCGATACTTACCTTTCCACTGACGACTATACGAACGCCACCGCCAACACCGCCACCACCAAAGCACCACCATAATCGCCGACACCGAAGGGGAGGGGAGAAGGAGGAAAAGGAGGGCACACGGGAGGAAGGGAGTGAGATCGGGAGGTAAGTAGGTACGGCACCGATACTAACCTTTCCACCGACGACTCCTCGAACGCCACCGCCATCACCACCGCCACCAAATCATCACCATAATCGCCGACAATTAGGAGGGGGAGAAGGGGTAAAAGGAGAGCACACGGGAGGGAGGGAGTGAGATCGGGAGGGAAGCAGGTACGGCACCGATACTTACCTTTCCACTGACGACTCCACGAACGCCACCTCAACCACCACCACCACCACCAAAGCACTACCATCATGCCTTACAACGAGGGGGGGGAGAAGGGGGAAAAGGAGGGCACACGGGAGGGAGGGAGTGAGATCGGGAGGTAAGTAGGTACGGCACCGATATTTACCTTTCCACCGACGACTCCACGAACGCCACCGCCAACACCGCCACCACCAAAGCACCACCATCATCGCCGACACCGAAGGGGGAGGGAGAAGGAGGAAAAGGAGGGCACACGGGAGGGAGGGAGTGAGATCGGGAGGTAAGTAGGTACGGCACCGATATTTACCTTTCCACCGACGACTCCACGAACGCCACCGCCAACACCGCCACCACCAAAGCACCACCATAATCGCCGACACCAAAGGGGGGGGGAGAAGGGGGAAAAGGAGGGCACACGGGAGGGAGGGAGTGAGATCGGGAGGGAAGTAGGTACGGCACCGATACTTACCTTTCCACCGACGACTCCACGAACGCCACCGCCACCACCGCCACCACCAAAGCACCACCATCATCGCCGACACCGAAGGGGGGGGAGAAGGGGGAAAAGGAGGGCACACGGGAGGGAGGGAGTGAGATCGGGAGGGAAGTAGGTACGGCACCGATACTTTCCTTTTCACCGACGACTCAACGAACGCCACCGCCATCACATCCGCAACCAAAGCACCACCATCATCGCCGACACCGAAGGGGGGGGGAGAAGGGGGAAACGGAAAGCACACGGGAGGGAGGGAGTGAGATCGGGAGGGAAGTAGGTACGGCACCGATACTTACCTTTCCACCGACGACTCCACGAACGCCACCGCCATCACATCCGCAACCAAGGCACCACCATCATCGCCGACATCGAAGGGGTGGGGGAGAAGGGGGAAAAGGAGGGCACACGGGAGGGAGGGAGTGAGATCGGGAGGGAAGTAGGTTCGGCACCGATACTTACCTTTCCACCGACGACTCCACGAACGCCACCGCCATCACATCCGCAACCAAGGCACCACCATCATCGCCGACATCGAAGGGGTGGGGGAGAAGGGGGAAAAGGAGGGCACACAGGAGGGAGGTAGTGAGGACGGGAGGGAAGTAGGTACGGCACCGATACTTTCCTTTTCACCGACGACTCAACGAACGCCACCGCCATCACATCCGCAACCAAAGCACCACCATCATCGCCGACACCGAAGGGGGGGGGAGAAGGGGGAAAAGGAAAGCACACGGGAGGGAGGGAGTGAGATCGGGAGGGAAGTAGGTACGGCACCGATACTTACCTTTCCACCGACGACTCCACGAACGCCACCGCCATCACATCCGCAACCAAGGCACCACCATCATCGCCGACATCGAAGGGGGGGGGGAGAAGGGGGAAAAGGAGGGCACACGGGAGGGAGGTAGTGAGATCGGGAGGGAAGTAGGTTCGGCACCGATACTTACCTTTCCACCGACGACTCCACGAACGCCACCGCCATCACATCCGCAACCAAGGCACCACCATCATCGCCGACATCGAAGGGGTGGGGGAGAAGGGGGAAAAGGAGGGCACACAGGAGGGAGGTAGTGAGGACGGGAGGGAAGTAGGTTCGGCACCGATACTTACCTTTCCACCGACGACTCCACGAACGCCACCGCCATCACATCCGCAACCAAGGCACCACCATCATCGCCGACATCGAAGGGGTGGGGGAGAAGGGGGAAAAGGAGGGCACACGGGAGGGAGGTAGTGAGATCGGGAGGGAAGTAGGTTCGGCACCGATACTTACCTTTCCACCGACGACTCCACGAACGCCACCGCCATCACATCCGCAACCAAGGCACCACCATCATCGCCGACATCGAAGGGGTGGGGGAGAAGGGGGAAAAGGAGGGCACACAGGAGGGAGGTAGTGAGGACGGGAGGGAAGTAGGTTCGGCACCGATACTTACCTTTCCACCGACGACTCCACGAACGCCACCGCCATCACATCCGCAACCAAGGCACCACCATCATCGCCGACATCGAAGGGGTGGGGGAGAAGGGGGAAAAGGAGGGCACACGGGAGGGAGGTAGTGAGATCGGGAGGGAAGTAGGTACGGCACCGATATTTACCTTTCCACCGACGACTCCACGAACGCCACCGCCAACACCGCCACCACCAAAGCACCACCATAATCGCCGACACCGAAGGGGGGGGGAGAAGGAGGAAAAGGAGGGCACACGGGAGGGAGGGAGTGAGATCGGGAGGGAAGTAGGTACGGCACCGATACTTACCTTTCCACCGACGACTCCACGAACGCCACCGCCACCACCGCCACCACCAAAGCACCACCATCATCGCCGACACCGACGGGGGGGGGAGAAGGGGGAAAAGGAGGGCACACGGGAGGGAGGGAGTGAGATCGGGAGGGAAGTAGGTACGGCACCGATACTTACCTTTCCACCGACGACTCCACGAACGCCACCGCCAACACCGCCACCACCAAAGCACCACCATAATCGCCGACACCGAAGGGGGGGGGAGAAGGAGGAAAAGGAGGGCACACGGGAGGGAGGGAGTGAGATAGGGAGGTAAGTAGGTACGGCACCGATATTTACCTTTCCACCGACGACTCCACGAACGCCACCGCCAACACCGCCACCACCAAAGCACCACCATAATCGCCGACACCGAAGGGGGGGGGAGAAGGGGGAAAAGGAGGGCACACGGGAGGGAGGGAGTGAGATCGGGAGGGAAGTAGGTACGGCACCGATACTAACCTTTCCACCGACGACTCCACGAACGCCACCGCCACCACCGCCACCACCAAAGCACCACCATCATCGCCGACACCGAAGGGGGGGGAGAAGGGGGAAAAGGAGGGCACACGGGAGGGAGGGAGTGAGATCGGGAGGGAAGTAGGTACGGCACCGATACTTACCTTTTCACCGACGACTCAACGAACGCCACCGCCATCACATCCGCAACCAAAGCACCACCATCATCGCCGACACCGAAGGGGGGGGGAGAAGGGGGAAAAGGAAAGCACACGGGAGGGAGGGAGTGAGATCGGGAGGGAAGTAGGTACGGCACCGATACTTACCTTTCCACCGACGACTCCACGAACGCCACCGCCATCACATCCGCAACCAAGGCACCACCATCATCGCCGACATCGAAGGGGGGGGGGAGAAGGGGGAAAAGGAGGGCACACGGGAGGGAGGTAGTGAGATCGGGAGGGAAGTAGGTTCGGCACCGATACTTACCTTTCCACCGACGACTCCACGAACGCCACCGCCATCACATCCGCAACCAAGGCACCACCATCATCGCCGACACCGAAAGGGGGGGGGGAGAAGGGGGAAAAGGAGGGCACACGGGAGGGAGGTAGTGAGATCGGGAGGGAAGTAGGTTCGGCACCGATACTTACCTTTCCACCGACGACTCCACGAACGCCACCGCCATCACATCCGCAACCAAGGCACCACCATCATCGCCGACATCGAAGGGGTGGGGGAGAAGGGGGAAAAGGAGGGCACACAGGAGGGAGGTAGTGAGGACGGGAGGGAAGTAGGTACGGCACCGATACTTTCCTTTTCACCGACGACTCAACGAACGCCACCGCCATCACATCCGCAACCAAAGCACCACCATCATCGCCGACACCGAAGGGGGGGGGAGAAGGGGGAAAAGGAAAGCACACGGGAGGGAGGGAGTGAGATCGGGAGGGAAGTAGGTACGGCACCGATACTTACCTTTCCACCGACGACTCCACGAACGCCACCGCCATCACATCCGCAACCAAGGCACCACCATCATCGCCGACATCGAAGGGGGGGGGAGAAGGGGGAAAAGGAGGGCACACGGGAGGGAGGTAGTGAGATCGGGAGGGAAGTAGGTTCGGCACCGATACTTACCTTTCCACCGACGACTCCACGAACGCCACCGCCATCACATCCGCAACCAAGGCACCACCATCATCGCCGACATCGAAGGGGTGGGGGAGAAGGGGGAAAAGGAGGGCACACAGGAGGGAGGTAGTGAGGACGGGAGGGAAGTAGGTTCGGCACCGATACTTACCTTTCCACCGACGACTCCACGAACGCCACCGCCATCACATCCGCAACCAAGGCACCACCATCATCGCCGACATCGAAGGGGTGGGGGAGAAGGGGGAAAAGGAGGGCACACAGGAGGGAGGTAGTGAGGACGGGAGGGAAGTAGGTTCGGCACCGATACTTACCTTTCCACCGACGACTCCACGAACGCCACCGCCATCACATCCGCAACCAAGGCACCACCATCATCGCCGACATCGAAGGGGTGGGGGAGAAGGGGGAAAAGGAGGGCACACGGGAGGGAGGTAGTGAGATCGGGAGGGAAGTAGGTTCGGCACCGATACTTACCTTTCCACCGACGACTCCACGAACGCCACCGCCATCACATCCGCAACCAAGGCACCACCATCATCGCCGACATCGAAGGGGTGGGGGAGAAGGGGGAAAAGGAGGGCACACAGGAGGGAGGTAGTGAGGACGGGAGGGAAGTAGGTTCGGCACCGATACTTACCTTTCCACCGACGACTCCACGAACGCCACCGCCATCACATCCGCAACCAAGGCACCACCATCATCGCCGACATCGAAGGGGTGGGGGAGAAGGGGGAAAAGGAGGGCACACGGGAGGGAGGTAGTGAGATCGGGAGGGAAGTAGGTTCGGCACCGATACTTACCTTTCCACCGACGACTCCACGAACGCCACCGCAACCACCGCCACCACCAAAGCACCACCATAATCGCTGACACCGAAGGGGGGGGAGAAGGAGGAAAAGGAAAGCACACGGGAGGGAGGGAGTGAGATCGGGAGGGAAGTAGGTTCGGCACCGATATTTACCTTTCCACCGACGACTCCACGAACGCCACCGCCAACACCGCCACCACCAAAGCACCACCATAATCGCCGACACCGAAGGGGGGGGGAGAAGGAGGAAAAGGAGGGCACACGGGAGGGAGGGAGTGAGATCGGGAGGGAAGTAGGTACGGCACCGATACTTACCTTTCCACCGACGACTCCACGAACGCCACCGCCACCACCGCCACCACCAAAGCACCACCATCATCGCCGACACCGACGGGGGGGGGAGAAGGGGGAAAAGGAGGGCACACGGGAGGGAGGGAGTGAGATCGGGAGGGAAGTAGGTACGGCACCGATACTTACCTTTCCACCGACGACTCCACGAACGCCACCGCCATCACATCCGCAACCAAGGCACCACCATCATCGCCGACATCGAAGGGGTGGGGGAGAAGGGGGAAAAGGAGGGCACACGGGAGGGAGGTAGTGAGATCGGGAGGGAAGTAGGTTCGGCACCGATACTTACCTTTCCACCGACGACTCCACGAACGCCACCGCAACCACCGCCACCACCAAAGCACCACCATCATCGCTGACACCGAAGGGGGGGGGAGAAGGAGGAAAAGGAGGGCACACGGGAGGGAGGGAGTGAGATCGGGAGGGAAGTAGGTACGGCACCGATATTTACCTTTCCACCGACGACTCCACGAACGCCACCGCCAACACCGCCACCACCAAAGCACCACCATAATCGCCGACACCGAAGGGGGGGGGAGAAGGAGGAAAAGGAGGGCACACGGGAGGGAGGGAGTGAGATCGGGAGGGAAGTAGGTACGGCACCGATACTTACCTTTCCACCGACGACTCCACGAACGCCACCGCCACCACCGCCACCACCAAAGCACCACCATCATCGCCGACACCGAAGGGGGGGGAGAAGGGGGAAAAGGAGGGCACACGGGAGGGAGGTAGTGAGATCGGGAGGGAAGTAGGTTCGGCACCGATACTTACCTTTCCACCGACGACTCCACGAACGCCACCGCCATCATATCCGCAACTAAAGCACCACCATCATCGCCGACACCGAAGGGGGGGGGAGAAGGGGGAAAAGGAGGGCACACGGGAGGGAGGGAGTGAGATCGGGAGGGAAGTAGGTACGGCACCGATACTTACCTTTCCACCGACGACTCCACGAACGCCACCGCCACCACCGCCACCACCAAAGCACCACCATCATCGCCGACACCGAAGGGGGGGGGAGAAGGCGGAAAAGGAGGGCACACGGGAGGGAGGGAGTGAGATCGGGAGGGAAGTAGGTACGGCACCGATACTTACCTTTCCACCGACGACTCCACGAACGCCACCGCCACCACCGCCACCACCAAAGCACCACCATCATCGCCGACACCGAAGGGGGGGGAGAAGGGGGAAAAGGAGGGCACACGGGAGGGAGGGAGTGAGATCGGGAGGGAAGTAGGTACGGCACCGATACTTTCCTTTTCACCGACGACTCCACGAACGCCACCGCCATCACATCCGCAACCAAAGCACCACCATCATCGCCGACACCGAAAGGGGGGGGAGAAGGGGGAAAAGGAAAGCACACGGGAGGGAGGGAGTGAGATCGGGAGGGAAGTAGGTACGGCACCGATACTTACCTTTCCACCGACGACTCCACGAACGCCACCGCCATCACATCCGCAACCAAGGCACCACCATCATCGCCGACATCGAAGGGGTGGGGGAGAAGGGGGAAAAGGAGGGCACACGGGAGGGAGGGAGTGAGATCGGGAGGGAAGTAGGTTCGGCACCGATACTTACCTTTCCACCGACGACTCCACGAACGCCACCGCAACCACCGCCACCACCAAAGCACCACCATCATCGCTGACACCGAAGGGGGGGGGAGAAGGAGGAAAAGGAGGGCACACGGGAGGGAGGGAGTGAGATCGGGAGGGAAGTAGGTACGGCACCGATACTTACCTTTCCACCGACGACTCCACGAACGCCACCGCCACCACCGCCACCACCAAAGCACCACCATCATCGCCGACACCGAAGGGGGGGGAGAAGGGGGAAAAGGAGGGCACACGGGAGGGAGGTAGTGAGATCGGGAGGGAAGTAGGTTCGGCACCGATACTTACCTTTCCACCGACGACTCCACGAACGCCACCGCCATCATATCCGCAACTAAAGCACCACCATCATCGCCGACACCGAAGGGGGGGGGAGAAGGGGGAAAAGGAGGGCACACGGGAGGGAGGGAGTGAGATCGGGAGGGAAGTAGGTACGGCACCGATACTTACCTTTCCACCGACGACTCCACGAACGCCACCGCCACCACCGCCACCACCAAAGCACCACCATCATCGCCGACACCGAAGGGGGGGGGAGAAGGCGGAAAAGGAGGGCACACGGGAGGGAGGGAGTGAGATCGGGAGGGAAGTAGGTACGGCACCGATACTTACCTTTCCACCGACGACTCCACGAACGCCACCGCCACCACCGCCACCACCAAAGCACCACCATCATCGCCGACACCGAAGGGGGGGGAGAAGGGGGAAAAGGAGGGCACACGGGAGGGAGGGAGTGAGATCGGGAGGGAAGTAGGTACGGCACCGATACTTTCCTTTTCACCGACGACTCCACGAACGCCACCGCCATCACATCCGCAACCAAAGCACCACCATCATCGCCGACACCGAAAGGGGGGGGAGAAGGGGGAAAAGGAAAGCACACGGGAGGGAGGGAGTGAGATCGGGAGGGAAGTAGGTACGGCACCGATACTTACCTTTCCACCGACGACTCCACGAACGCCACCGCCATCACATCCGCAACCAAGGCACCACCATCATCGCCGACATCGAAGGGGTGGGGGAGAAGGGGGAAAAGGAGGGCACACGGGAGGGAGGGAGTGAGATCGGGAGGGAAGTAGGTTCGGCACCGATACTTACCTTTCCACCGACGACTCCACGAACGCCACCGCAACCACCGCCACCACCAAAGCACCACCATCATCGCTGACACCGAAGGGGGGGGGAGAAGGAGGAAAAGGAGGGCACACGGGAGGGAGGGAGTGAGATCGGGAGGGAAGTAGGTACGGCACCGATACTTACCTTTCCACCGACGACTCCACGAACGCCACCGCCACCACCGCCACCACCAAAGCACCACCATCATCGCCGACACCGAAGGGGGGGGAGAAGGGGGAAAAGGAGGGCACACGGGAGGGAGGTAGTGAGATCGGGAGGGAAGTAGGTTCGGCACCGATACTTACCTTTCCACCGACGACTCCACGAACGCCACCGCCATCATATCCGCAACTAAAGCACCACCATCATCGCCGACACCGAAGGGGGGGGGAGAAGGGGGAAAAGGAGGGCACACGGGAGGGAGGGAGTGAGATCGGGAGGGAAGTAGGTACGGCACCGATACTTACCTTTCCACCGACGACTCCACGAACGCCACCGCCACCACCGCCACCACCAAAGCACCACCATCATCGCCGACACCGAAGGGGGGGGGGAGAAGGCGGAAAAGGAGGGCACACGGGAGGGAGGGAGTGAGATCGGGAGGGAAGTAGGTACGGCACCGATACTTACCTTTCCACCGACGACTCCACGAACGCCACCGCCACCACCGCCACCACCAAAGCACCACCATCATCGCCGACACCGAAGGGGGGGGAGAAGGGGGAAAAGGAGGGCACACGGGAGGGAGGGAGTGAGATCGGGAGGGAAGTAGGTACGGCACCGATACTTTCCTTTTCACCGACGACTCCACGAACGCCACCGCCATCACATCCGCAACCAAAGCACCACCATCATCGCCGACACCGAAGGGGGGGGAGAAGGGGGAAAAGGAGGGCACACGGGAGGGAGGGAGTGAGATCGGGAGGGAAGTAGGTACGGCACCGATACTTACCTTTCCACCGACGACTCCACGAACGCCACCGCCATCATATCCGCAACTAAAGCACCACCATCATCGCCGACACCGAAGGGGGGGGGAGAAGGGGGAAAAGGAGGGCACACGGGAGGGAGGGAGTGAGATCGGGAGGGAAGTAGGTACGGCACCGATACTTACCTTTCCACCGACGACTCCACGAACGCCACCGCCACCACCGCCACCACCAAAGCACCACCATCATCGCCGACACCGAAGGGGGGGGGAGAAGGCGGAAAAGGAGGGCACACGGGAGGGAGGGAGTGAGATCGGGAGGGAAGTAGGTACGGCACCGATACTTACCTTTCCACCGACGACTCCACGAACGCCACCGCCACCACCGCCACCACCAAAGCACCACCATCATCGCCGACACCGAAGGGGGGGGAGAAGGGGGAAAAGGAGGGCACACGGGAGGGAGGGAGTGAGATCGGGAGGGAAGTAGGTACGGCACCGATACTTTCCTTTTCACCGACGACTCCACGAACGCCACCGCCATCACATCCGCAACCAAAGCACCACCATCATCGCCGACACCGAAAGGGGGGGGAGAAGGGGGAAAAGGAAAGCACACGGGAGGGAGGGAGTGAGATCGGGAGGGAAGTAGGTACGGCACCGATACTTACCTTTCCACCGACGACTCCACGAACGCCACCGCCATCACATCCGCAACCAAGGCACCACCATCATCGCCGACATCGAAGGGGTGGGGGAGAAGGGGGAAAAGGAGGGCACACGGGAGGGAGGGAGTGAGATCGGGAGGGAAGTAGGTTCGGCACCGATACTTACCTTTCCACCGACGACTCCACGAACGCCACCGCAACCACCGCCACCACCAAAGCACCACCATCATCGCTGACACCGAAGGGGGGGGGAGAAGGAGGAAAAGGAGGGCACACGGGAGGGAGGGAGTGAGATCGGGAGGGAAGTAGGTACGGCACCGATACTTACCTTTCCACCGACGACTCCACGAACGCCACCGCCACCACCGCCACCACCAAAGCACCACCATCATCGCCGACACCGAAGGGGGGGGAGAAGGGGGAAAAGGAGGGCACACGGGAGGGAGGTAGTGAGATCGGGAGGGAAGTAGGTTCGGCACCGATACTTACCTTTCCACCGACGACTCCACGAACGCCACCGCCATCATATCCGCAACTAAAGCACCACCATCATCGCCGACACCGAAGGGGGGGGGAGAAGGGGGAAAAGGAGGGCACACGGGAGGGAGGGAGTGAGATCGGGAGGGAAGTAGGTACGGCACCGATACTTACCTTTCCACCGACGACTCCACGAACGCCACCGCCACCACCGCCACCACCAAAGCACCACCATCATCGCCGACACCGAAGGGGGGGGGGAGAAGGCGGAAAAGGAGGGCACACGGGAGGGAGGGAGTGAGATCGGGAGGGAAGTAGGTACGGCACCGATACTTACCTTTCCACCGACGACTCCACGAACGCCACCGCCACCACCGCCACCACCAAAGCACCACCATCATCGCCGACACCGAAGGGGGGGGAGAAGGGGGAAAAGGAGGGCACACGGGAGGGAGGGAGTGAGATCGGGAGGGAAGTAGGTACGGCACCGATACTTTCCTTTTCACCGACGACTCCACGAACGCCACCGCCATCACATCCGCAACCAAAGCACCACCATCATCGCCGACACCGAAAGGGGGGGGAGAAGGGGGAAAAGGAAAGCACACGGGAGGGAGGGAGTGAGATCGGGAGGGAAGTAGGTACGGCACCGATACTTACCTTTCCACCGACGACTCCACGAACGCCACCGCCATCACATCCGCAACCAAGGCACCACCATCATCGCCGACATCGAAGGGGTGGGGGAGAAGGGGGAAAAGGAGGGCACACGGGAGGGAGGGAGTGAGATCGGGAGGGAAGTAGGTTCGGCACCGATACTTACCTTTCCACCGACGACTCCACGAACGCCACCGCCATCACATCCGCAACCAAGGCACCACCATCATCGCCGACATCGAAGGGGTGGGGGAGAAGGGGGAAAAGGAGGGCACACGGGAGGGAGGTAGTGAGATCGGGAGGGAAGTAGGTTCGGCACCGATACTTACCTTTCCACCGACGACTCCACGAACGCCACCGCCATCACATCCGCAACCAAAGCACCACCATCATCGCCGACACCGAAGGGGGGGGGAGAAGGGGGAAAAGGAGGGCACACGGGAGGGAGGGAGTGAGATCGGGAGGGAAGTAGGTTCGGCACCGATACTTACCTTTCCACCGACGACTCCACGAACGCCACCGCCATCACATCCGCAACCAAAGCACCACCATCATCGCCGACATCGAACGGGGGGGGGAGAAGGGGGAAAAGGAGGGCACACGGGAGGGAGGGAGTGAGATCGGGAGGGAAGTAGGTACGGCACCGTGTTGTATCCTTAATGCATTTTGGTAATTCATTAAGTATAATAATTATCTGTTTATTATTTTATGGTATAACATATTTAATTTTCAGATTAACTTTTTCATGTTCCCATCTGGCATTCGATTTGTGGATTTGGTCTCGGCTGTCGACGACCAATACTTACCGATTTCCTGAAACATCTGAACCTGTCGGTTACTCCATAACCTGTATGGAATGGGCCATTTACCGCCTGAATGGTAAATGGTGGAACATCTGGTTCCTGGTTCACTGAATCTCCGGTTGTAGTGGTGACTTCTGAAGGTCACGCCCGGTTCGAGGCCTTATGGTCTCTCAAGTACGACCTGGTCGGCGGCGTATCTTTTGATACCACCCTTCGTGGGTACCATATACAACAAGCTGGTATCGAGACAGTTTCTCCCTGGGACGTCTCGTCAAATCTTCCGCTGAAATCTTTTCAAGCCTTCTCAAGTCTTTCTGTGGTAACTGCTCAAGCCACTCAAGCTACCCTTTTATAAATGGACATCGACCACGATCTTCCTTCTGCCGACATCCCTCTGGACATGGAGACATTGCCTCAGGAGCTGAGCGCCGCCATTTTCGCTGCGGCTACCACCGGTCTGTAATATTCACGAAATTAGTCTAGTGACACTTAGAACCTGCTCTCTGTGAGTTTGGCTGTGCTTTCTGTTAAAGTCAATCTCTAAGTTAGTCGCGGTCAACGTGGCTCGCGACCTAGACAATTCTGCCTTCTCTGTTAGGTAATATCTTCCTGCAACACTGCTTTCTATCTAGAACTTGTATTGCAGTTTTGCTGAGGAATCCCTGTAGTTGCGGGTTCGATAGTACCTTCGCATCGAATCCAACGAGGAGTCGACTCCGTGAATTCACTTCGGCTTTCACTAATACATATATATATCTGTTACTTGAAAGGTATTGTGTTTGTTTCAACCGCCGTGAGTGCTTCTGCAGTGTCAACACCTCAGACCCGTCGGAGCGGCACTTCTGCCCAGTCACTCCGATCCATCGCAAATCAACTTCACGCGCGGACTTCAAAATTTTTGAAGTTCATCGAAGGCATCCAAGCGTTGGGTAGGCCCTGGTCCTTGCCCTTGCTTTGCCTTTCGCCAGAACAGTCACTCGCAGTTCGATCTGTTAGGCTTTCAGGCATACAATATGCAAGCCTCGAACTTAGCGAATGCTGTCTCGGCTCTTGCTGCCAACACCTTTCAGTTTGTTGGCCGGATTGCTGCTAATGCTAGCCAAGCGAATAGGTGGGAATGGCTCTCTAGGTTGACACAGCCACCAAATGCTGCTGTGGCAGGTGGTATCGACCTTCCGAACCAGCCTTCACCTATTCCCAGGCAAGGCGGCACAGCATCCCCTGAGGCACCTACATCACCTATTTATGCCCCATCCCCTTTTTATGTTCATGGCCCTGCTGTAGTGTCAAACCATTTGACACCTGGTGCCGTGGATATTCCTGGGATGGCTCCCGCTGCTGCCGCAACAACTTGTGCTGCTGTTGCGGGCACCTCTTCCAGGCCACCTGGGCCTCCTCATACTGGACATGAGGACGAGGTGATAAAAATAGCGATCGCAGTGCCTAAGCTGAATATCCCTATGGATGTTAAGCTTTCTGATTTAGGACGAGTTGCTGCGCCTCTAACACGGGCCTTTGTCCGTAATGTTAGGAACTACTTTGCCACAGCCCGTGGGGGTCAACAGGACTCTATGCGCCGTCTTTTCTTGGCCACTGCCTTTGAAGGCGCGGCAAGATTATGGCACGATCAATGGACTAACGCATGGGATTCCTATACATCTGAGGAACTGCTAGAAGCACTGCTTGTCCGTTTTGCACCCCAGGTCCAGTCACGTGACACTGAGGCACGCCTGAAATTAAATGCTGGCAAATACCGCATGCACCCTGGAGAAACTGTCTCTGCCTATCAGAGCCGCTTTGAGGCTCTTGTCACGCCCATTGCGGACCTGTCTGATAGTGAGCGTGTGTTTTGGTTTCAGCAGGGCCTCTCATCCGACCTTAGTGGGGACTGTGCAACTGACCTGTCGGGTAAAACCTTTAAGTCATATACAGACTTGGTTCAGTTCTCCCTGGGAGCTGAACTTAGGTTACTGGCCCGACGGGAATCTGACAAACTGGCCCGTCCCAAAATGAACATGCTGTCGGTACAGGACATGGCCTGCGACGACCCTGACGAGGAGACCCCGGCGCCCCCGACCAAAAAACCGCGGGCT
Organism: Volvox africanus; assembly: GCA_030268105.1. Taxonomy (NCBI): domain Eukaryota; kingdom Viridiplantae; phylum Chlorophyta; class Chlorophyceae; order Chlamydomonadales; family Volvocaceae; genus Volvox; species Volvox africanus. The sequence goes on from BSDZ01000079.1 coordinate 199,431, forward strand.
GCATCCGTTCGTCCAGGCATCACCGGGCACGAGGATCAGCCGCGGCAGGTTAAGGGCGCCGGTAAGTCTAAGAGGGGCGGCGGACAGCAGGGGAGGCACTTGGCCCCAAAAGGGGGCCATGTGCAGAAGAAGGGGCCTAAGCAGAACCTGGCGGAGTATCTAACCACATTCAAATGTACTAGACGGGAGTTCCATTTTCGTAAACAACATGGGATGTGCCTATGTTGCGGTTCCACAGGACATCATACAGCATCGACTGCAGGGGTCATTGGGCTTGCGTGGCACGTTTGCGGGCTTCTTCGAGCAGGGGTTTCATGTCCTGTGAGAAGTTGCGTGCCGGTTCCCATGAGTTGTGCTCGTCGGTATACCCTGTCCACTTAACCAAGTACTCGTGTACTGTTCGCTTACGTCGGTGTCGGCCCACACGACGCGCGCGATAATCTAACACCCGCTCCACATCATAAAACTTCTGTTTACCAGCGATCCAGGTCTCGGGAACTGGTTCGATCGCTGTGGGGGCGTTAGCAGACTCAGGGACGGGTTCCGTACCACGATACGGACGAACAAGCGATACGTGAAACGTGGGGTGAATGGTCATATCAGTGGGCAATGCAAGCTCCACAGCCACATTCCCAACCATGCGCATGACAGGATACGGACCAATCCAACGGGGTAAGAGTTTTCGGGATCCGTCGGCCAAGGAACGCAAGTTCTTGGTGCTTAGCAACACGAGTTGCCCCTCCGAAAACGTCACATCCTGCTTGGATTTGTTGTAGTATTCCGTCGTTCGTTGCTGCGCCGCGTCCAAACACGACTTCGCGTCTGTGATTCGGGACATAAAAGACTTGGCAAAAAGTTTAGCAGCAGGCACGTTCACTTCCAACTCACGCCACACGGGTAGCGCGGGATGAAACCCGTAGTTAAGAAAGAACGGACTTTTGCCTGTAGAGCGGTTAACAGCGTTGTTAAGCGCGAATTCTGCCGCAGTCAAATATGTATCCCAAACAAGTGGTGTGCGACCAGCATAATTGCGCAACATATCACCCAACGTGCGGTTTGTGCGTTCGGTTTGACCATCAGTCTGCGGGTGATACGCCGTGCTCAGGTTGACGCGCATGCCAACTAGTTTGCAGAGCGCTTCCCAAAACTTAGACGTGAACTGTCCACCGCGGTCCGAGATCACATTTTTGGGAATCCCGTGTAACCGAACTACATTATCGAAAAACAAACGTCCGGTTTGCTCAGCCGTGCAGGATGATGTGCATGGTGCTAGGTGAACCATCTTAGTCAGACGGTCGACCATTACGAACACCGCATCGTATCCCCCCTCAGTTTTGGGCAGCGCGACTACGAAGTCCATGGAAACACTTTCCCAAGGCGCATCCGGGACAGGCAACGGTTGCAACAACCCATGGCCCTTACCGGACAAAGCCTTATTGCGCTGGCACAGACTGCATGTCTGGACGAAGTTCGCCGCATCCTTAGCCAAACGAGGCCACCAAAAGGAACGTTGCACCAAGTCGATCAATCGCTTGCTACCAGGGTGTCCTGCTAACGGGTCCTCGTGGAACCGCGCAAGGATGTCGTAGCGTAGCGCGTCGTCGTTCGGAACGACGATTTGCGTAGCTGCACCCTCCGTCCGTAGCCAAAGGCCATTCTGCTTGCGAAGGTTTTCTACATTAGCCGGGTCCGCGAACCAGGCGTCTGCGTTGTAGGCAACCTTCAACCGCTCCGCGAGGTCCGTCGCGATCGGTACCTCCTCGCTACGCGGCCGCACGACGGGCGCTGCCAAAATTGCAGCGTGTAGCGACGGATGTCGACTGAGAGCATCGGCAATATTCAATTTACCAGAAATATACTCCCAGGTGCAGTTGAACCTAGCTAGATATTCCATCCACCTAGCTTGACGGCGGTTCAACGTCGGAACGCTTTGCAAAAACGTTAGGGGCTTATGGTCAGTCTTTAAAGTAAACGGGCGTCCCTCGAGGTAACAGCGCCATTCCTTTAAAGCATGCAGCACAGCCAGAAGCTCCTGTTCCCCGGTGGTGTAGCGAATCTCCGCACCAGAAAACTTCTTACTCGTGAAGGCGATCGGTCGCCCTTCCTGTAACAATACAGCGCCGCTTCCAAATATTGAGGCATCAGACACTACCTCAACACGAAATGGCAACGAGTAATCGGGGAATGCAAGGGTGACATCTTCGGCAACGATCTGTTTGAGCTCTTCGAATGCCCGCTGGCATTGCGACGTCCACGACTCGAGCGAAACGAAAACGCCTTTGCGAGTTAAGTTAGTAAGCGGGGCCGCAATGATGGAATATTTTTCAATGAACTTCCGGAAATAATTGGTCAAGCCAAGGAACTTACGCAGCTCCGTGAGGTTCTGAGGCGCGGGCCAATCGCGAACCACGGCGACCTTCCGCGGGTCCATCTTCACACCGGTGGCCGACACAATGTGGCCCAAATATTCCACCTGAGGCTGCGCCCAAAAGCATTTGGCGCGTTTAGCAAACAATTGCTCCCGCCTCATAACGTCGAGCACGAGCCGAAGATGCTCCAAGTGCTCCTCGCGCGTTTTAGAATATACCAAGATGTCATCCAGGTAGCAAACAACGAACCTGTCGATAAACGGCCTAAACATTCGGTCCATAACCGCCTGAAACGTCGCAGGGGCATTAGTCAAACCAAACGATAGGACCGTATACTCAAAGTGACCGAAGGGCGTCCGAAAAGCGGTTTTCGGGATATCAGAGGCAGCGATGCGAATCTGATTGTAGCCCTGTTGTAAGTCAATTGAGGAAAAATAAGCCGAGCCCTTCAGCTTATCCAACAGGTCGTCAACGCGTGGCAAAGGATAGCGATTTTTCACCGTGTTCGCATTTAACCCCCGGTAATCGATGCACATGCGCAAGGTCCCATCCTTCTTACCGACAAACAAAATCGGTGCAGAATACGGGGATGTGCTGGGGCGTATCATACCCTTCGCGAGTAAATCCGTCACCTGGCGCTTTACCTCGTCCAGCTCCAATGGACTCAACCTGTACATTGGCCGGGCCGTAGGCTGCGCTCCAGGCATGAGAGGGATTGTGTGATCAACAGGACGCATAGGTGGTAGCCCAGGGATATCTTTAAAGACGTCCTCATACTGCGACAGTAGGGCCTCAACCTCAGGATCCGCAGAAATCTGCGCGGTGGTGACACAACAGCTCACCCGCGGCCTTAAAAGCAGTCCGTGGGCACCCTTCCGTAACAAACGGACGGCCTCCTTACGCCCGACTAGCTCTGGTTCGATTCGCGCGGCCATTGCGGTCACAGCGAAATTAACCATAGGCACCGCCTCAGTTTCGCCCTCCTTTGGTGTGACATGTTCGAACGACAGGAAAGGTACCTTAATCGACAGAGTACCCTTGCACATATGCAGGGTTGCGGTCTCCATGTCGATGCGCGCGCGGTACTGTCGTAATGTCGACGACCCCATTATGTACGGTGCAGTCTCTGCTAAGCCCTGCAGCACGTACGGCCGGGTCACAACACGCAAAGGGCCTAACGATAGGCTAAGGGTAATCCTGCCCACGATGGGATGCTTACCCCCGTCAGCAAGGGTAACCTGTGGACAATCAGACGACTCTGGGGACAACCCCAGCGCATTCACCTCTGCGACAGAGATGAAGTCGTCGCTGGCACCGGTGTCAACAAGTGCCTTCAGAGTACGGCCATTCAAACCGATCTGAACCACAGGGACACGGTTATCTACGAGCGACTGCCCAGCAGACAACGTCAGTGCACTTAAGGCGGGTCCGTAACCAACGGCACCCCCATCAGGAGCGTCGTACCAAACGTCAACCGAGTAGGATAGGTGTGGCCACGGAGCCAACGTACCCTCCCGATCCACACCATTAAACAAAACGGTGCCCGGCTCGAACCGGTGGACATGCCGCATACCCCTTAACGATGCCTCTGCCTTGCGCCGACAGAAAGCGGGGAGTAAAACACATGCGGCAGTGTCTGGATATTGACGCCTACACCTCCTGTACATGGCCAACTGTTCCGACATCTCACGCAGAGACGAGGGGATGAACAAAACCACGTGGTTGGACAGATCGATAGACGACAGGGGACGGCGAGGTGTAAACACATTACACAACGGATCGAAGCAGAGAAGTCCCGTGCGTCCGTCAAGCGTGATGCGTCGCGCAATGACTCGCTCGATGTGTCCAAGTACACAAGGCAACAATGCCTTAACGGCTGGCCGTAAGGATGACCACCGACCACGCGTTAGTTCAGAAATCCCGGGTGGTGCCCCCTCCACAGGAACCCGGGCAAGCCCCTATTTCGGCTGAGGTACAAACGGCGGCATTAGAGGGCAATCCTTCGTAGAATGGCTCTCCGCACACCGTAGACAAACGTTGGCCAATTTTCGACGCTCGAATTCGGAACGATTGCAATTCCATTTTGGCATAAATGTGTCGTCCGTACGAGTACGCTTTGCGTTGGGGTCGGAACGCTGTGCGGCTGCCGACGACGGCGCACCACCACGCTTCCTGTTCCTAGCTGGGTCCGAGCTCGGACCTGCTCCTCCTGTACCACGGACACCCGAGCTAGCGCCCCCGCGCGCCTTGCGCTGCCCGTTGCCGCGTCGCGTCGCGGCAGTAGGCGTGGGGCGGGTCGCGCCGAGGTCCTGGTCGAGAGCTACAGCTTCCCCAAGCGGATCCTGCACTTGCACGGCATTTGCACGAGGGGCAGACTTGACTTCTTCCTCGCCGGCAAGAAGTCGTATCTCCGCGCCTTTAGCAAAAGCGACCAACGCGTCATACGACTTGATCTGCGCTCCAACCAAGTCAGTGGCGCACCATTTAGCCAAAAGTTTCGTTAGGCCTCGCCTAAACCAAAAGACACGCTCAGATTCGGTGAGGTCAGCAATGGGAGTCACAAGTGCTTCGAAGCGTGACTGGTACGCAGGTACATTTTCATCCCGACGCATGTGGTAGCTACCCGCTGCCAAAACGTTACGAGCTTCCACATCGCGTGCTTGAACCTCAGTAGCGAATCGTGCGAGCAAAGCGGCGACTAACTCGTCAAAAGTATAGCTGCCCCGGGCGTTGGTCCAATTGCGATACCAGTCCTTCGCTGCGCCCTCGAGGGTGTTACCAACGAAGAGACACCTGATACCGTCATTGTCGCCACCATGAACAGCTTGGAGGTACTTTTTAGCGTCACGCACGTACGCACGAGTTGCATCGGCTATGCTATGCCCTGGTGTCTTGTCGGTCAGCGAAATATTGAGCCTAGGAACGGGAATCGACAATCTCATCACCTCAGGGATGTCATCATGCCCTCGAGCTTGAGGTAATGGCAGAACCCTTGGTCCAGCAGTGTTGTCCATATTCGTGTTCACTGCTGAATGCGGCACAATTAAGTGAGCAGGGGTCTGAAGGAAAAGGGGCTCTTGAGTGGCTCGCGCGCCAACAGTCTCAAGACCTCTATCCGGCGCTCTAGCAGCTACAACGAAATCGGGTTGGCTAGCTAGGCTAGTGTGCGGCGTATCGTCGTGTTCCGCGGACATGGAGCACGAAACGATACCCTAGTTTTGCGTAATAGAAGCCGACTTCTATCGCAAAGGCAAGAGTACAAAACAGTTCGGTGAGCCTACCGACAGTACTCTTGAGAAGATTCAGCAAACTCAGCAAGTAATTGCCCAGCTGAGTCCTGATCTCCGTAGTTTGAGCAATGAGAGTCGCCAACTGGTCCGGACGAACACCGGTCTCAGTCGCCGCGGCAAGCAATGCCGGTGCACTGAGATTACCTGCGACTCAGAGCGTACACTTACACAACAAGTGCAGCAATCTAAGTAAAAGCAATTAAAAAATTACAAACCGGAAGCGGCGGCGTCCAAAACGGCGCGGCCCAAGTCTTCGGCAAAAGTATCTAGCGGTCCTTGTGGTTCGTCGCTGGAACTCGCCATAGAAAGAACCTACTTCCGATTAGACAAAGAGAGACAGTTAGGCAACGAACCTGTCTCGATACCAAATTGTTGTACCTCTCGTTCGCGTTTGCTCATGAGTATCTGCACGTCTGGAGACTATCGACACCGATGCGCGAGCACTTGCAAGTACAGCAAGGCAAGCGAGAGCAAACAGAGACAGCGGAAGACTTCAAGACGAAGAGAGATATAACTTACGGTCTTACAGATCGGAATGATGCAATGGACGAAATCGCCGTCAGCGCCGGAAGCAAGCAATCATCACGCGGCGGTGATTAGCGAAGTTCAGGCTTTAGCTCGGGCTAAGTAGGATATCGTATAGCAATAGTAATGTAGAACACACAAGTGTTCTCCGGTATCGAATGTCTTATCTTGCTTAGCCGTCCTCGCATCTGTTATACTCACAGCATCGCAATGCCGTACGATTCACATCAGGAGGCCGATCCTAGATGTGACAACCCTACTGCGTCTAGGCGATGTCTACGCATAACAATGTATAAGCCTTTCCGGCATTCGCATGATGCAAGGGTCCGGATAACGATATCCGGTTGCAGGGCATGCATCGTGACAAGTGCGGCGCTCTCAACGTGTGCTTTAATGAAGTAATATTATATCAGATAATATTACTTATCGTTTTGTAGCACGAGCATAATGCGCACTTCAATGCTTCGGGCTTTCATGCATGCTAGGCGGATTTGCCATGATGCGATGTCGCGATGGATAATGACAACATGCCAAATGCATATATAAATGTACACGAATACATTTATATCATGCAGATTCATTCATATGCAATGCGTTCATCACAAAAGCACTTCGCCTCGTAGGATCGCGTCGACCTACGCGTCGGCGGGAAATGAACCGTAGCACAACAATTATCCCCCCTCCCGTATGCAGCGTCCTCGCTGCATCATACAGCATCGACTGCAGGGGTCATTGGGCTTGCGTGGCACGTTTGCGGGCTTCTTCGAGCAGGGGTTTCATGTCCTGTGAGAAGTTGCGTGCCGGTTCCCATGAGTTGTGCTCGTCGGTATACCCTGTCCACTTAACCAAGTACTCGTGTACTGTTCGCTTACGTCGGTGTCGGCCCACACGACGCGCGCGATAATCTAACACCCGCTCCACATCATAAAACTTCTGTTTACCAGCGATCCAGGTCTCGGGAACTGGTTCGATCGCTGTGGGGGCGTTAGCAGACTCAGGGACGGGTTCCGTACCACGATACGGACGAACAAGCGATACGTGAAACGTGGGGTGAATGGTCATATCAGTGGGCAATGCAAGCTCCACAGCCACATTCCCAACCATGCGCATGACAGGATACGGACCAATCCAACGGGGTAAGAGTTTTCGGGATCCGTCGGCCAAGGAACGCAAGTTCTTGGTGCTTAGCAACACGAGTTGCCCCTCCGAAAACGTCACATCCTGCTTGGATTTGTTGTAGTATTCCGTCGTTCGTTGCTGCGCCGCGTCCAAACATGACTTCGCGTCTGTGATTCGGGACATAAAAGACTTGGCAAAAAGTTTAGCAGCAGGCACGTTCACTTCCAACTCACGCCACACGGGTAGCGCGGGATGAAACCCGTAGTTAAGAAAGAACGGACTTTTGCCTGTAGAGCGGTTAACAGCGTTGTTAAGCGCGAATTCTGCCGCAGTCAAATATGTATCCCAAACAAGTGGTGTGCGACCAGCATAATTGCGCAACATATCACCCAACGTGCGGTTTGTGCGTTCGGTTTGACCATCAGTCTGCGGGTGATACGCCGTGCTCAGGTTGACGCGCATGCCAACTAGTTTGCAGAGCGCTTCCCAAAACTTAGACGTGAACTGTCCACCGCGGTCCGAGATCACATTTTTGGGAATCCCGTGTAACCGAACTACATTATCGAAAAACAAACGTGCGGTTTGCTCAGCCGTGCAGGATGATGTGCATGGTGCTAGGTGAACCATCTTAGTCAGACGGTCGACCATTACGAACACCGCATCGTATCCCCCCTCAGTTTTGGGCAGCGCGACTACGAAGTCCATGGAAACACTTTCCCAAGGCGCATCCGGGACAGGCAACGGTTGCAACAACCCATGGCCCTTACCGGACAAAGCCTTATTGCGCTGGCACAGACTGCATGTCTGGACGAAGTTCGCCGCATCCTTAGCCAAACGAGGCCACCAAAAGGAACGTTGCACCAAGTCGATCAATCGCTTGCTACCAGGGTGTCCTGCTAACGGGTCCTCGTGGAACCGCGCAAGGATGTCGTAGCGTAGCGCGTCGTCGTTCGGAACGACGATTTGCGTAGCTGCACCCTCCGTCCGTAGCCAAAGGCCATTCTGCTTGCGAAGGTTTTCTACATTAGCCGGGTCCGCGAACCAGGCGTCTGCGTTGTAGGCAACCTTCAACCGCTCCGCGAGGTCCGTCGCGATCGGTACCTCCTCGCTACGCGGCCGCACGACGGGCGCTGCCAAAATTGCAGCGTGTAGCGACGGATGTCGACTGAGAGCATCGGCAATATTCAATTTACCAGAAATATACTCCCAGGTGCAGTTGAACCTAGCTAGATATTCCATCCACCTAGCTTGACGGCGGTTCAACGTCGGAACGCTTTGCAAAAACGTTAGGGGCTTATGGTCAGTCTTTAAAGTAAACGGGCGTCCCTCGAGGTAACAGCGCCATTCCTTTAAAGCATGCAGCACAGCCAGAAGCTCCTGTTCCCCGGTGGTGTAGCGAATCTCCGCACCAGAAAACTTCTTACTCGTGAAGGCGATCGGTCGCCCTTCCTGTAACAATACAGCGCCGCTTCCAAATATTGAGGCATCAGACACTACCTCAACACGAAATGGCAACGAGTAATCGGGGAATGCAAGGGTGACATCTTCGGCAACGATCTGTTTGAGCTCTTCGAATGCCCGCTGGCATTGCGACGTCCACGACTCGAGCGAAACGAAAACGCCTTTGCGAGTTAAGTTAGTAAGCGGGGCCGCAATGATGGAATATTTTTCAATGAACTTCCGGAAATAATTGGTCAAGCCAAGGAACTTACGCAGCTCCGTGAGGTTCTGAGGCGCGGGCCAATCGCGAACCACGGCGACCTTCCGCGGGTCCATCTTCACACCGGTGGCCGACACAATGTGGCCCAAATATTCCACCTGAGGCTGCGCCCAAAAGCATTTGGCGCGTTTAGCAAACAATTGCTCCCGCCTCATAACGTCGAGCACGAGCCGAAGATGCTCCAAGTGCTCCTCGCGCGTTTTAGAATATACCAAGATGTCATCCAGGTAGCAAACAACGAACCTGTCGATAAACGGCCTAAACATTCGGTCCATAACCGCCTGAAACGTCGCAGGGGCATTAGTCAAACCAAACGATAGGACCGTATACTCAAAGTGACCGAAGGGCGTCCGAAAAGCGGTTTTCGGGATATCAGAGGCAGCGATGCGAATCTGATTGTAGCCCTGTTGTAAGTCAATTGAGGAAAAATAAGCCGAGCCCTTCAGCTTATCCAACAGGTCGTCAACGCGTGGCAAAGGATAGCGATTTTTCACCGTGTTCGCATTTAACCCCCGGTAATCGATGCACATGCGCAAGGTCCCATCCTTCTTACCGACAAACAAAATCGGTGCAGAATACGGGGATGTGCTGGGGCGTATCATACCCTTCGCGAGTAAATCCGTCACCTGGCGCTTTACCTCGTCCAGCTCCAATGGACTCAACCTGTACATTGGCCGGGCCGTAGGCTGCGCTCCAGGCATGAGAGGGATTGTGTGATCAACAGGACGCATAGGTGGTAGCCCAGGGATATCTTTAAAGACGTCCTCATACTGCGACAGTAGGGCCTCAACCTCAGGATCCGCAGAAATCTGCGCGGTGGTGACACAACAGCTCACCCGCGGCCTTAAAAGCAGTCCGTGGGCACCCTTCCGTAACAAACGGACGGCCTCCTTACGCCCGACTAGCTCTGGTTCGATTCGCGCGGCCATTGCGGTCACAGCGAAATTAACCATAGGCACCGCCTCAGTTTCGCCCTCCTTTGGTGTGACATGTTCGAACGACAGGAAAGGTACCTTAATCGACAGAGTACCCTTGCACATATGCAGGGTTGCGGTCTCCATGTCGATGCGCGCGCGGTACTGTCGTAATGTCGACGACCCCATTATGTACGGTGCAGTCTCTGCTAAGCCCTGCAGCACGTACGGCCGGGTCACAACACGCAAAGGGCCTAACGATAGGCTAAGGGTAATCCTGCCCACGATGGGATGCTTACCCCCGTCAGCAAGGGTAACCTGTGGACAATCAGACGACTCTGGGGACAACCCCAGCGCATTCACCTCTGCGACAGAGATGAAGTCGTCGCTGGCACCGGTGTCAACAAGTGCCTTCAGAGTACGGCCATTCAAACCGATCTGAACCACAGGGACACGGTTATCTACGAGCGACTGCCCAGCAGACAACGTCAGTGCACTTAAGGCGGGTCCGTAACCAACGGCACCCCCATCAGGAGCGTCGTACCAAACGTCAACCGAGTAGGATAGGTGTGGCCACGGAGCCAACGTACCCTCCCGATCCACACCATTAAACAAAACGGTGCCCGGCTCGAACCGGTGGACATGCCGCATACCCCTTAACGATGCCTCTGCCTTGCGCCGACAGAAAGCGGGGAGTAAAACACATGCGGCAGTGTCTGGATATTGACGCCTACACCTCCTGTACATGGCCAACTGTTCCGACATCTCACGCAGAGACGAGGGGATGAACAAAACCACGTGGTTGGACAGATCGATAGACGACAGGGGACGGCGAGGTGTAAACACATTACACAACGGATCGAAGCAGAGAAGTCCCGTGCGTCCGTCAAGCGTGATGCGTCGCGCAATGACTCGCTCGATGTGTCCAAGTACACAAGGCAACAATGCCTTAACGGCTGGCCGTAAGGATGACCACCGACCACGCGTTAGTTCAGAAATCCCGGGTGGTGCCCCCTCCACAGGAACCCGGGCAAGCCCCTATTTCGGCTGAGGTACAAACGGCGGCATTAGAGGGCAATCCTTCGTAGAATGGCTCTCCGCACACCGTAGACAAACGTTGGCCAATTTTCGACGCTCGAATTCGGAACGATTGCAATTCCATTTTGGCATAAATGTGTCGTCCGTACGAGTACGCTTTGCGTTGGGGTCGGAACGCTGTGCGGCTGCCGACGACGGCGCACCACCACGCTTCCTGTTCCTAGCTGGGTCCGAGCTCGGACCTGCTCCTCCTGTACCACGGACACCCGAGCTAGCGCCCCCGCGCGCCTTGCGCTGCCCGTTGCCGCGTCGCGTCGCGGCAGTAGGCGTGGGGCGGGTCGCGCCGAGGTCCTGGTCGAGAGCTACAGCTTCCCCAAGCGGATCCTGCACTTGCACGGCATTTGCACGAGGGGCAGACTTGACTTCTTCCTTGCCGGCAAGAAGTCGTATCTCCGCGCCTTTAGCAAAAGCGACCAACGCGTCATACGACTTGATCTGCGCTCCAACCAAGTCAGTGGCGCACCATTTAGCCAAAAGTTTCGTTAGGCCTCGCCTAAACCAAAAGACACGCTCAGATTCGGTGAGGTCAGCAATGGGAGTCACAAGTGCTTCGAAGCGTGACTGGTACGCAGGTACATTTTCATCCCGACGCATGTGGTAGCTACCCGCTGCCAAAACGTTACGAGCTTCCACATCGCGTGCTTGAACCTCAGTAGCGAATCGTGCGAGCAAAGCGGCGACTAACTCGTCAAAAGTATAGCTGCCCCGGGCGTTGGTCCAATTGTGATACCAGTCCTTCGCTGCGCCCTCGAGGGTGTTACCAACGAAGAGACACCTGATACCGTCATTGTCGCCACCATGAACAGCTTGGAGGTACTTTTTAGCGTCACGCACGTACGCACGAGTTGCATCGGCTATGCTATGCCCTGGTGTCTTGTCGGTCAGCGAAATATTGAGCCTAGGAACGGGAATCGACAATCTCATCACCTCAGGGATGTCATCATGCCCTCGAGCTTGAGGTAATGGCAGAACCCTTGGTCCAGCAGTGTTGTCCATATTCGTGTTCACTGCTGAATGCGGCACAATTAAGTGAGCAGGGGTCTGAAGGAAAAGGGGCTCTTGAGTGGCTCGCGCGCCAACAGTCTCAAGACCTCTATCCGGCGCTCTAGCAGCTACAACGAAATCGGGTTGGCTAGCTAGGCTAGTGTGCGGCGTATCGTCGTGTTCCGCGGACATGGAGCACGAAACGATACCCTAGTTTTGCGTAATAGAAGCCGACTTCTATCGCAAAGGCAAGAGTACAAAGCGACTCGGTGAGCCTACCGACAGTACTCTTGAGAAGATTCAGCAAACTCAGCAAGTAATTGCCCAGCTGAGTCCTGATCTCCGTAGTTTGAGCAATGAGAGTCGCCAACTGGTCCGGACGAACACCGGTCTCAGTCGCCGCGGCAAGCAAGGCCGGTGCACTGAGATTACCTGCGACTCAGAGCGTACACTTACACAACAAGTGCAGCAATCTAAGTAAAAGCAATTAAAAAATTACAAACCGGAAGCGGCGGCGTCCAAAACGGCGCGGCCCAAGTCTTCGGCAAAAGTATCTAGCGGTCCTCGTGGTTCGTCGCTGGAACTCGCCATAGAAAGAACCTACTTCCGATTAGACAAAGAGAGACAGTTAGGCAACGAACCTGTCTCGATACCAAATTGTTGTACCTCTCGTTCGCGTTTGCTCATGAGTATCTGCACGTCTGGAGACTATCGACACCGATGCGCGAGCACTTGCAAGTACAGCAAGGCAAGCGAGAGCAAACAGAGACAGCGGAAGACTTCAAGACGAAGAGAGATATAACTTACGGTCTTACAGATCGGAATGATGCAATGGACGAAATCGCCGTCAGCGCCGGAAGCAAGCAATCATCACGCGGCGGTGATTAGCGAAGTTCAGGCTTTAGCTCGGGCTAAGTAGGATATCGTATAGCAATAGTAATGTAGAACACACAAGTGTTCTCCGGTATCGAATGTCTTATCTTGCTTAGCCGTCCTCGCATCTGTTATACTCACAGCATCGCAATGCCGTACGATTCACATCAGGAGGCCGATCCTAGATGTGACAACCCTACTGCGTCTAGGCGATGTCTACGCATAACAATGTATAAGCCTTTCCGGCATTCGCATGATGCAAGGGTCCGGATAACGATATCCGGTTGCAGGGCATGCATCGCGACAAGTGCGGCGCTCTCAACGTGTGCTTTAATGAAGTAATATTATATCAGATAATATTACTTATCGTTTTGTAGCACGAGCATAATGCGCACTTCAATGCTTCGGGCTTTCATGCATGCTAGGCGGATTTGCCATGATGCGATGTCGCGATGGATAATGACAACATGCCAAATGCATATATAAATGTACACGAATACATTTATATCATGCAGATTCATTCATATGCAATGCGTTCATCACAAAAGCACTTCGCCTCGTAGGATCGCGTCGACCTACGCGTCGGCGGGAAATGAACCGTAGCACAACAATTATCCCCCCTCCCGTATGCAGCGTCCTCGCTGCATCATACAGCATCGACTGCAGGGGTCATTGGGCTTGCGTGGCACGTTTGCGGGCTTCTTCGAGCAGGGGTTTCATGTCCTGTGAGAAGTTGCGTGCCGGTTCCCATGAGTTGTGCTCGTCGGTATACCCTGTCCACTTAACCAAGTACTCGTGTACTGTTCGCTTACGTCGGTGTCGGCCCACACGACGCGCGCGATAATCTAACACCCGCTCCACATCATAAAACTTCTGTTTACCAGCGATCCAGGTCTCGGGAACTGGTTCGATCGCTGTGGGGGCGTTAGCAGACTCAGGGACGGGTTCCGTACCACGATACGGACGAACAAGCGATACGTGAAACGTGGGGTGAATGGTCATATCAGTGGGCAATGCAAGCTCCACAGCCACATTCCCAACCATGCGCATGACAGGATACGGACCAATCCAACGGGGTAAGAGTTTTCGGGATCCGTCGGCCAAGGAACGCAAGTTCTTGGTGCTTAGCAACACGAGTTGCCCCTCCGAAAACGTCACATCCTGCTTGGATTTGTTGTAGTATTCCGTCGTTCGTTGCTGCGCCGCGTCCAAACACGACTTCGCGTCTGTGATTCGGGACATAAAAGACTTGGCAAAAAGTTTAGCAGCAGGCACGTTCACTTCCAACTCACGCCACACGGGTAGCGCGGGATGAAACCCGTAGTTAAGAAAGAACGGACTTTTGCCTGTAGAGCGGTTAACAGCGTTGTTAAGCGCGAATTCTGCCGCAGTCAAATATGTATCCCAAACAAGTGGTGTGCGACCAGCATAATTGCGCAACATATCACCCAACGTGCGGTTTGTGCGTTCGGTTTGACCATCAGTCTGCGGGTGATACGCCGTGCTCAGGTTGACGCGCATGCCAACTAGTTTGCAGAGCGCTTCCCAAAACTTAGACGTGAACTGTCCACCGCGGTCCGAGATCACATTTTTGGGAATCCCGTGTAACCGAACTACATTATCGAAAAACAAACGTCCGGTTTGCTCAGCCGTGCAGGATGATGTGCATGGTGCTAGGTGAACCATCTTAGTCAGACGGTCGACCATTACGAACACCGCATCGTATCCCCCCTCAGTTTTGGGCAGCGCGACTACGAAGTCCATGGAAACACTTTCCCAAGGCGCATCCGGGACAGGCAACGGTTGCAACAACCCATGGCCCTTACCGGACAAAGCCTTATTGCGCTGGCACAGACTGCATGTCTGGACGAAGTTCGCCGCATCCTTAGCCAAACGAGGCCACCAAAAGGAACGTTGCACCAAGTTGATCAATCGCTTGCTACCAGGGTGTCCTGCTAACGGGTCCTCGTGGAACCGCGTAAGGATGTCGTAGCGTAGCGCGTCGTCGTTCGGAACGACGATTTGCGTAGCTGCACCCTCCGTCCGTAGCCAAAGGCCATTCTGCTTGTGAAGGTTTTCTACATTAGCCGGGTCCGCGAACCAGGCGTCTGCGTTGTAGGCAACCTTCAACCGCTCCGCGAGGTCCGTCGCGATCGGTACCTCCTCGCTACGCGGCCGCACGACGGGCGCTGCCAAAATTGCAGCGTGTAGCGACGGATGTCGACTGAGAGCATCGGCAATATTCAATTTACCAGAAATATACTCCCAGGTGCAGTTGAACCTAGCTAGATATTCCATCCACCTAGCTTGACGGCGGTTCAACGTCGGAACGCTTTGCAAAAACGTTAGGGGCTTATGGTCAGTCTTTAAAGTAAACGGGCGTCCCTCGAGGTAACAGCGCCATTCCTTTAAAGCATGCAGCACAGCCAGAAGCTCCTGTTCCCCGGTGGTGTAGCGAATCTCCGCACCAGAAAACTTCTTACTCGTGAAGGCGATCGGTCGCCCTTCCTGTAACAATACAGCGCCGCTTCCAAATATTGAGGCATCAGACACTACCTCAACACGAAATGGCAACGAGTAATCGGGGAATGCAAGGGTGACATCTTCGGCAACGATCTGTTTGAGCTCTTCGAATGCCCGCTGGCATTGCGACGTCCACGACTCGAGCGAAACGAAAACGCCTTTGCGAGTTAAGTTAGTAAGCGGGGCCGCAATGATGGAATATTTTTCAATGAACTTCCGGAAATAATTGGTCAAGCCAAGGAACTTACGCAGCTCCGTGAGGTTCTGAGGCGCGGGCCAATCGCGAACCACGGCGACCTTCCGCGGGTCCATCTTCACACCGGTGGCCGACACAATGTGGCCCAAATATTCCACCTGAGGCTGCGCCCAAAAGCATTTGGCGCGTTTAGCAAACAATTGCTCCCGCCTCATAACGTCGAGCACGAGCCGAAGATGCTCCAAGTGCTCCTCGCGCGTTTTAGAATATACCAAGATGTCATCCAGGTAGCAAACAACGAACCTGTCGATAAACGGCCTAAACATTCGGTCCATAACCGCCTGAAACGTCGCAGGGGCATTAGTCAAACCAAACGATAGGACCGTATACTCAAAGTGACCGAAGGGCGTCCGAAAAGCGGTTTTCGGGATATCAGAGGCAGCGATGCGAATCTGATTGTAGCCCTGTTGTAAGTCAATTGAGGAAAAATAAGCCGAGCCCTTCAGCTTATCCAACAGGTCGTCAACGCGTGGCAAAGGATAGCGATTTTTCACCGTGTTCGCATTTAACCCCCGGTAATCGATGCACATGCGCAAGGTCCCATCCTTCTTACCGACAAACAAAATCGGTGCAGAATACGGGGATGTGCTGGGGCGTATCATACCCTTCGCGAGTAAATCCGTCACCTGGCGCTTTACCTCGTCCAGCTTCCAATGGACTCAACCTGTACATTGGCCGGGCCGTAGGCTGCGCTCCAGGCATGAGAGGGATTGTGTGATCAACAGGACGCATAGGTGGTAGCCCAGGGATATCTTTAAAGACGTCCTCATACTGCGACAGTAGGGCCTCAACCTCAGGATCCGCAGAAATCTGCGCGGTGGTGACACAACAGCTCACCCGCGGCCTTAAAAGCAGTCCGTGGGCACCCTTCCGTAACAAACGGACGGCCTCCTTACGCCCGACTAGCTCTGGTTCGATTCGCGCGGCCATTGCGGTCACAGCGAAATTAACCATAGGCACCGCCTCAGTTTCGCCCTCCTTTGGTGTGACATGTTCGAACGACAGGAAAGGTACCTTAATCGACAGAGTACCCTTGCACATATGCAGGGTTGCGGTCTCCATGTCGATGCGCGCGCGGTACTGTAGTAATGTCGACGACCCCATTATGTACGGTGCAGTCTCTGCTAAGCCCTGCAGCACGTACGGCCGGGTCACAACACGCAAAGGGCCTAACGATAGGCTAAGGGTAATCCTGCCCACGATGGGATGCTTACCCCCGTCAGCAAGGGTAACCTGTGGACAATCAGACGACTCTGGGGACAACCCCAGCGCATTCACCTCTGCGACAGAGATGAAGTCGTCGCTGGCACCGGTGTCAACAAGTGCCTTCAGAGTACGGCCATTCAAACCGATCTGAACCACAGGGACACGGTTATCTACGAGCGACTGCCCAGCAGACAACGTCAGTGCACTTAAGGCGGGTCCGTAACCAACGGCACCCCCATCAGGAGCGTCGTACCAAACGTCAACCGAGTAGGATAGGTGTGGCCACGGAGCCAACGTACCCTCCCGATCCACACCATTAAACAAAACGGTGCCCGGCTCGAACCGGTGGACATGCCGCATACCCCTTAACGATGCCTCTGCCTTGCGCCGACAGAAAGCGGGGAGTAAAACACATGCGGCAGTGTCTGGATATTGACGCCTACACCTCCTGTACATGGCCAACTGTTCCGACATCTCACGCAGAGACGAGGGGATGAACAAAACCACGTGGTTGGACAGATCGATAGACGACAGGGGACGGCGAGGTGTAAACACATTACACAACGGATCGAAGCAGAGAAGTCCCGTGCGTCCGTCAAGCGTGATGCGTCGCGCAATGACTCGCTCGATGTGTCCAAGTACACAAGGCAACAATGCCTTAACGGCTGGCCGTAAGGATGACCACCGACCACGCGTTAGTTCAGAAATCCCGGGTGGTGCCCCCTCCACAGGAACCCGGGCAAGCCCCTATTTCGGCTGAGGTACAAACGGCGGCATTAGAGGGCAATCCTTCGTAGAATGGCTCTCCGCACACCGTAGACAAACGTTGGCCAATTTTCGACGCTCGAATTCGGAACGATTGCAATTCCATTTTGGCATAAATGTGTCGTCCATACGAGTACGCTTTGCGTTGGGGTCGGAACGCTGTGCGGCTGCCGACGACGGCGCACCACCACGCTTCCTGTTCCTAGCTGGGTCCGAGCTCGGACCTGCTCCTCCTGTACCACGGACACCCGAGCTAGCGCCCCCGCGCGCCTTGCGCTGCCCGTTGCCGCGTCGCGTCGCGGCAGTAGGCGTGGGGCGGGTCGCGCCGAGGTCCTGGTCGAGAGCTACAGCTTCCCCAAGCGGATCCTGCACTTGCACGGCATTTGCACGAGGGGCAGACTTGACTTCTTCCTCGCCGGCAAGAAGTCGTATCTCCGCGCCTTTAGCAAAAGCGACCAAAGCGTCATACGACTTGATCTGCGCTCCAACCAAGTCAGTGGCGCACCATTTAGCCAAAAGTTTCGTTAGGCCTCGCCTAAACCAAAAGACACGCTCAGATTCGGTGAGGTCAGCAATGGGAGTCACAAGGGCTTCGAAGCGTGACTGGTACGCAGGTACATTTTCATCCCGACGCATGTGGTAGCTACCCGCTGCCAAAACGTTACGAGCTTCCACATCGCGTGCTTGAACCTCAGTAGCGAATCGTGCGAGCAAAGCGGCGACTAACTCGTCAAAAGTATAGCTGCCCCGGGCGTTGGTCCAATTGCGATACCAGTCCTTCGCTGCGCCCTCGAGGGTGTTACCAACGAAGAGACACCTGATACCGTCATTGTCGCCACCATGAACAGCTTGGAGGTACTTTTTAGCGTCACGCACGTACGCACGAGTTGCATCGGCTATGCTATGCCCTGGTGTCTTGTCGGTCAGCGAAATATTGAGCCTAGGAACGGGAATCGACAATCTCATCACCTCAGGGATGTCATCATGCCCTCGAGCTTGAGGTAATGGCAGAACCCTTGGTCCAGCAGTGTTGTCCATATTCGTGTTCACTGCTGAATGCGGCACAATTAAGTGAGCAGGGGTCTGAAGGAAAAGGGGCTCTTGAGTGGCTCGCGCGCCAACAGTCTCAAGACCTCTATCCGGCGCTCTAGCAGCTACAACGAAATCGGGTTGGCTAGCTAGGCTAGTGTGCGGCATATCGTCGTGTTCCAGCGGACATGGAGCACGAAACGATACCCTAGTTTTGCGTAATAGAAGCCGACTTCTATCGCAAAGGCAAGAGTACAAAGCGACTCGGTGAGCCTACCGACAGTACTCTTGAGAAGATTCAGCAAACTCAGCAAGTAATTGCCCAGCTGAGTCCTGATCTCCGTAGTTTGAGCAATGAGAGTCGCCAACTGGTCCGGACGAACACCGGTCTCAGTCGCCGTGGCAAGCAAGGCCGGTGCACTGAGATTACCTGCGACTCAGAGCGTACACTTACACAACAAGTGCAGCAATCTAAGTAAAAGCAATTAAACAATTACAAACCGGAAGCGGCGGCGTCCAAAACGGCGCGGCCCAAGTCTTCGGCAAAAGTATCTAGCGGTCCTCGTGGTTCGTCGCTGGAACTCGCCATAGAAAGAACCTACTTCCGAATTAGACAAAGAGAGACAGTTAGGCAACGAACCTGGTCTCGATACCAAATTGTTGTACCTCTCGTTCGCGTTTGCTCATGAGTATCTGCATGTCTGGAGACTATCGACACCGATGCGCGAGCACTTGCAAGTACAGCAAGGCAAGCGAGAGCAAACAGAGACAGCGGAAGACTTCAAGACGAAGAGAGATATAACTTACGGTCTTACAGATCGGAATGATGCAATGGACGAAATCGCCGTCAGCGCCGGAAGCAAGCAATCATCACGCGGCGGTGATTAGCGAAGTTCAGGCTTTAGCTCGGGCTAAGTAGGATCTCGTATAGCAATAGTAATGTAGAACACACAAGTGTTCTCCGGTATCGAATGTCTTATCTTGCTTAGCCGTCCTCGCATCTGTTATACTCACAGCATCGCAATGCCGTACGATTCACATCAGGAGGCCGATCCTAGATGTGACAACCCTACTGCGTCTAGGCGATGTCTACGCATAACAATGTATAAGCCTTTCCGGCATTCGCATGATGCAAGGGTCCGGATAACGATATCCGGTTGCAGGGCATGCATCGCGACAAGTGCGGCGCTCTCAACGTGTGCTTTAATGAAGTAATATTATATCAGATAATATTACTTATCGTTTTGTAGCACGAGCATAATGCGCACTTCAATGCTTCGGGCTTTCATGCATGCTAGGCGGATTTGCCATGATGCGATGTCGCGATGGATAATGACAACATGCCAAATGCATATATAAATGTACACGAATACATTTATATCATGCAGATTCATTCATATGCAATGCGTTCATCACAAAAGCACTTCGCCTCGTAGGATCGCGTCGACCTACGCGTCGGCGGGAAATGAACCGTAGCACAACAATTATCCCCCCTCCCGTATGCAGCGTCCTCACTGCATCATACAGCATCGACTGCAGGGGTCATTGGGCTTGCGTGGCACGTTTGCGGGCTTCTTCGAGCAGGGGTTTCATGTCCTGTGAGAAGTTGCGTGCCGGTTCCCATGAGTTGTGCTCGTCGGTATACCCTGTCCACTTAACCAAGTACTCGTGTACTGTTCGCTTACGTCGGTGTCGGCCCACACGACGCGCGCGATAATCTAACACCCGCTCCACATCATAAAACTTCTGTTTACCAGCGATCCAGGTCTCGGGAACTGGTTCGATCGCTGTGGGGGCGTTA
The DNA here is from genome assembly GCA_030268105.1 of Volvox africanus. Taxonomy (NCBI): domain Eukaryota; kingdom Viridiplantae; phylum Chlorophyta; class Chlorophyceae; order Chlamydomonadales; family Volvocaceae; genus Volvox; species Volvox africanus. The sequence continues at coordinate 219,903 of BSDZ01000079.1, forward strand.
GCAGACTCAGGGACGGGTTCCGTACCACGATACGGACGAACAAGCGATACGTGAAACGTGGGGTGAATGGTCATATCAGTGGGCAATGCAAGCTCCACAGCCACATTCCCAACCATGCGCATGACAGGATACGGACCAATCCAACGGGGTAAGAGTTTTCGGGATCCGTCGGCCAAGGAACGCAAGTTCTTGGTGCTTAGCAACACGAGTTGCCCCTCCGAAAACGTCACATCCTGCTTGGATTTGTTGTAGTATTCCGTCGTTCGTTGCTGCGCCGCGTCCAAACACGACTTCGCGTCTGTGATTCGGGACATAAAAGACTTGGCAAAAAGTTTAGCAGCAGGCACGTTCACTTCCAACTCACGCCACACGGGTAGCGCGGGATGAAACCCGTAGTTAAGAAAGAACGGACTTTTGCCTGTAGAGCGGTTAACAGCGTTGTTAAGCGCGAATTCTGCCGCAGTCAAATATGTATCCCAAACAAGTGGTGTGCGACCAGCATAATTGCGCAACATATCACCCAACGTGCGGTTTGTGCGTTCGGTTTGACCATCAGTCTGCGGGTGATACGCCGTGCTCAGGTTGACGCGCATGCCAACTAGTTTGCAGAGCGCTTCCCAAAACTTAGACGTGAACTGTCCACCGCGGTCCGAGATCACATTTTTGGGAATCCCGTGTAACCGAACTACATTATCGAAAAACAAACGTGCGGTTTGCTCAGCCGTGCAGGATGATGTGCATGGTGCTAGGTGAACCATCTTAGTCAGACGGTCGACCATTACGAACACCGCATCGTATCCCCCCTCAGTTTTGGGCAGCGCGACTACGAAGTCCATGGAAACACTTTCCCAAGGCGCATCCGGGACAGGCAACGGTTGCAACAACCCATGGCCCTTACCGGACAAAGCCTTATTGCGCTGGCACAGACTGCATGTCTGGACGAAGTTCGCCGCATCCTTAGCCAAACGAGGCCACCAAAAGGAACGTTGCACCAAGTTGATCAATCGCTTGCTACCAGGGTGTCCTGCTAACGGGTCCTCGTGGAACCGCGTAAGGATGTCGTAGCGTAGCGCGTCGTCGTTCGGAACGACGATTTGCGTAGCTGCACCCTCCGTCCGTAGCCAAAGGCCATTCTGCTTGTGAAGGTTTTCTACATTAGCCGGGTCCGCGAACCAGGCGTCTGCGTTGTAGGCAACCTTCAACCGCTCCGCGAGGTCCGTCGCGATCGGTACCTCCTCGCTACGCGGCCGCACGACGGGCGCTGCCAAAATTGCAGCGTGTAGCGACGGATGTCGACTGAGAGCATCGGCAATATTCAATTTACCAGAAATATACTCCCAGGTGCAGTTGAACCTAGCTAGATATTCCATCCACCTAGCTTGACGGCGGTTCAACGTCGGAACGCTTTGCAAAAACGTTAGGGGCTTATGGTCAGTCTTTAAAGTAAACGGGCGTCCCTCGAGGTAACAGCGCCATTCCTTTAAAGCATGCAGCACAGCCAGAAGCTCCTGTTCCCCGGTGGTGTAGCGAATCTCCGCACCAGAAAACTTCTTACTCGTGAAGGCGATCGGTCGCCCTTCCTGTAACAATACAGCGCCGCTTCCAAATATTGAGGCATCAGACACTACCTCAACACGAAATGGCAACGAGTAATCGGGGAATGCAAGGGTGACATCTTCGGCAACGATCTGTTTGAGCTCTTCGAATGCCCGCTGGCATTGCGACGTCCACGACTCGAGCGAAACGAAAACGCCTTTGCGAGTTAAGTTAGTAAGCGGGGCCGCAATGATGGAATATTTTTCAATGAACTTCCGGAAATAATTGGTCAAGCCAAGGAACTTACGCAGCTCCGTGAGGTTCTGAGGCGCGGGCCAATCGCGAACCACGGCGACCTTCCGCGGGTCCATCTTCACACCGGTGGCCGACACAATGTGGCCCAAATATTCCACCTGAGGCTGCGCCCAAAAGCATTTGGCGCGTTTAGCAAACAATTGCTCCCGCCTCATAACGTCGAGCACGAGCCGAAGATGCTCCAAGTGCTCCTCGCGCGTTTTAGAATATACCAAGATGTCATCCAGGTAGCAAACAACGAACCTGTCGATAAACGGCCTAAACATTCGGTCCATAACCGCCTGAAACGTCGCAGGGGCATTAGTCAAACCAAACGATAGGACCGTATACTCAAAGTGACCGAAGGGCGTCCGAAAAGCGGTTTTCGGGATATCAGAGGCAGCGATGCGAATCTGATTGTAGCCCTGTTGTAAGTCAATTGAGGAAAAATAAGCCGAGCCCTTCAGCTTATCCAACAGGTCGTCAACGCGTGGCAAAGGATAGCGATTTTTCACCGTGTTCGCATTTAACCCCCGGTAATCGATGCACATGCGCAAGGTCCCATCCTTCTTACCGACAAACAAAATCGGTGCAGAATACGGGGATGTGCTGGGGCGTATCATACCCTTCGCGAGTAAATCCGTCACCTGGCGCTTTACCTCGTCCAGCTCCAATGGACTCAACCTGTACATTGGCCGGGCCGTAGGCTGCGCTCCAGGCATGAGAGGGATTGTGTGATCAACAGGACGCATAGGTGGTAGCCCAGGGATATCTTTAAAGACGTCCTCATACTGCGACAGTAGGGCCTCAACCTCAGGATCCGCAGAAATCTGCGCGGTGGTGACACAACAGCTCACCCGCGGCCTTAAAAGCAGTCCGTGGGCACCCTTCCGTAACAAACGGACGGCCTCCTTACGCCCGACTAGCTCTGGTTCGATTCGCGCGGCCATTGCGGTCACAGCGAAATTAACCATAGGCACCGCCTCAGTTTCGCCCTCCTTTGGTGTGACATGTTCGAACGACAGGAAAGGTACCTTAATCGACAGAGTACCCTTGCACATATGCAGGGTTGCGGTCTCCATGTCGATGCGCGCGCGGTACTGTAGTAATGTCGACGACCCCATTATGTACGGTGCAGTCTCTGCTAAGCCCTGCAGCACGTACGGCCGGGTCACAACACGCAAAGGGCCTAACGATAGGCTAAGGGTAATCCTGCCCACGATGGGATGCTTACCCCCGTCAGCAAGGGTAACCTGTGGACAATCAGACGACTCTGGGGACAACCCCAGCGCATTCACCTCTGCGACAGAGATGAAGTCGTCGCTGGCACCGGTGTCAACAAGTGCCTTCAGAGTACGGCCATTCAAACCGATCTGAACCACAGGGACACGGTTATCTACGAGCGACTGCCCAGCAGACAACGTCAGTGCACTTAAGGCGGGTCCGTAACCAACGGCACCCCCATCAGGAGCGTCGTACCAAACGTCAACCGAGTAGGATAGGTGTGGCCACGGAGCCAACGTACCCTCCCGATCCACACCATTAAACAAAACGGTGCCCGGCTCGAACCGGTGGACATGCCGCATACCCCTTAACGATGCCTCTGCCTTGCGCCGACAGAAAGCGGGGAGTAAAACACATGCGGCAGTGTCTGGATATTGACGCCTACACCTCCTGTACATGGCCAACTGTTCCGACATCTCACGCAGAGACGAGGGGATGAACAAAACCACGTGGTTGGACAGATCGATAGACGACAGGGGACGGCGAGGTGTAAACACATTACACAACGGATCGAAGCAGAGAAGTCCCGTGCGTCCGTCAAGCGTGATGCGTCGCGCAATGACTCGCTCGATGTGTCCAAGTACACAAGGCAACAATGCCTTAACGGCTGGCCGTAAGGATGACCACCGACCACGCGTTAGTTCAGAAATCCCGGGTGGTGCCCCCTCCACAGGAACCCGGGCAAGCCCCTATTTCGGCTGAGGTACAAACGGCGGCATTAGAGGGCAATCCTTCGTAGAATGGCTCTCCGCACACCGTAGACAAACGTTGGCCAATTTTCGACGCTCGAATTCGGAACGATTGCAATTCCATTTTGGCATAAATGTGTCGTCCATACGAGTACGCTTTGCGTTGGGGTCGGAACGCTGTGCGGCTGCCGACGACGGCGCACCACCACGCTTCCTGTTCCTAGCTGGGTCCGAGCTCGGACCTGCTCCTCCTGTACCACGGACACCCGAGCTAGCGCCCCCGCGCGCCTTGCGCTGCCCGTTGCCGCGTCGCGTCGCGGCAGTAGGCGTGGGGCGGGTCGCGCCGAGGTCCTGGTCGAGAGCTACAGCTTCCCCAAGCGGATCCTGCACTTGCACGGCATTTGCACGAGGGGCAGACTTGACTTCTTCCTCGCCGGCAAGAAGTTGTATCTCCGCGCCTTTAGCAAAAGCGACCAAAGCGTCATACGACTTGATCTGCGCTCCAACCAAGTCAGTGGCGCACCATTTAGCCAAAAGTTTCGTTAGGCCTCGCCTAAACCAAAAGACACGCTCAGATTCGGTGAGGTCAGCAATGGGAGTCACAAGTGCTTCGAAGCGTGACTGGTACGCAGGTACATTTTCATCCCGACGCATGTGGTAGCTACCCGCTGCCAAAACGTTACGAGCTTCCACATCGCGTGCTTGAACCTCAGTAGCGAATCGTGCGAGCAAAGCGGCGACTAACTCGTCAAAAGTATAGCTGCCCCGGGCGTTGGTCCAATTGCGATACCAGTCCTTCGCTGCGCCCTCGAGGGTGTTACCAACGAAGAGACACCTGATACCGTCATTGTCGCCACCATGAACAGCTTGGAGGTACTTTTTAGCGTCACGCACGTACGCACGAGTTGCATCGGCTATGCTATGCCCTGGTGTCTTGTCGGTCAGCGAAATATTGAGCCTAGGAACGGGAATCGACAATCTCATCACCTCAGGGATGTCATCATGCCCTCGAGCTTGAGGTAATGGCAGAACCCTTGGTCCAGCAGTGTTGTCCATATTCGTGTTCACTGCTGAATGCGGCACAATTAAGTGAGCAGGGGTCTGAAGGAAAAGGGGCTCTTGAGTGGCTCGCGCGCCAACAGTCTCAAGACCTCTATCCGGCGCTCTAGCAGCTACAACGAAATCGGGTTGGCTAGCTAGGCTAGTGTGCGGCATATCGTCGTGTTCCGCGGACATGGAGCACGAAACGATACCCTAGTTTTGCGTAATAGAAGCCGACTTCTATCGCAAAGGCAAGAGTACAAAGCGACTCGGTGAGCCTACCGACAGTACTCTTGAGAAGATTCAGCAAACTCAGCAAGTAATTGCCCAGCTGAGTCCTGATCTCCGTAGTTTGAGCAATGAGAGTCGCCAACTGGTCCGGACGAACACCGGTCTCAGTCGCCGTGGCAAGCAAGGCCGGTGCACTGAGATTACCTGCGACTCAGAGCGTACACTTACACAACAAGTGCAGCAATCTAAGTAAAAGCAATTAAACAATTACAAACCGGAAGCGGCGGCGTCCAAAACGGCGCGGCCCAAGTCTTCGGCAAAAGTATCTAGCGGTCCTCGTGGTTCGTCGCTGGAACTCGCCATAGAAAGAACCTACTTCCAATTAGACAAAGAGAGACAGTTAGGCAACGAACCTGGTCTCGATACCAAATTGTTGTACCTCTCGTTCGCGTTTGCTCATGAGTATCTGCATGTCTGGAGACTATCGACACCGATGCGCGAGCACTTGCAAGTACAGCAAGGCAAGCGAGAGCAAACAGAGACAGCGGAAGACTTCAAGACGAAGAGAGATATAACTTACGGTCTTACAGATCGGAATGATGCAATGGACGAAATCGCCGTCAGCGCCGGAAGCAAGCAATCATCACGCGGCGGTGATTAGCGAAGTTCAGGCTTTAGCTCGGGCTAAGTAGGATCTCGTATAGCAATAGTAATGTAGAACACACAAGTGTTCTCCGGTATCGAATGTCTTATCTTGCTTAGCCGTCCTCGCATCTGTTATACTCACAGCATCGCAATGCCGTACGATTCACATCAGGAGGCCGATCCTAGATGTGACAACCCTACTGCGTCTAGGCGATGTCTACGCATAACAATGTATAAGCCTTTCCGGCATTCGCATGATGCAAGGGTCCGGATAACGATATCCGGTTGCAGGGCATGCATCGCGACAAGTGCGGCGCTCTCAACGTGTGCTTTAATGAAGTAATATTATATCAGATAATATTACTTATCGTTTTGTAGCACGAGCATAATGCGCACTTCAATGCTTCGGGCTTTCATGCATGCTAGGCGGATTTGCCATGATGCGATGTCGCGATGGATAATGACAACATGCCAAATGCATATATAAATGTACACGAATACATTTATATCATGCAGATTCATTCATATGCAATGCGTTCATCACAAAAGCACTTCGCCTCGTAGGATCGCGTCGACCTACGCGTCGGCGGGAAATGAACCGTAGCACAACAATTATCCCCCCTCCCGTATGCAGCGTCCTCGCTGCATCATACAGCATCGACTGCAGGGGTCATTGGGCTTGCGTGGCACGTTTGCGGGCTTCTTCGAGCAGGGGTTTCATGTCCTGTGAGAAGTTGCGTGCCGGTTCCCATGAGTTGTGCTCGTCGGTATACCCTGTCCACTTAACCAAGTACTCGTGTACTGTTCGCTTACGTCGGTGTCGGCCCACACGACGCGCGCGATAATCTAACACCCGCTCCACATCATAAAACTTCTGTTTACCAGCGATCCAGGTCTCGGGAACTGGTTCGATCGCTGTGGGGGCGTTAGCAGACTCAGGGACGGGTTCCGTACCACGATACGGACGAACAAGCGATACGTGAAACGTGGGGTGAATGGTCATATCAGTGGGCAATGCAAGCTCCACAGCCACATTCCCAACCATGCGCATGACAGGATACGGACCAATCCAACGGGGTAAGAGTTTTCGGGATCCGTCGGCCAAGGAACGCAAGTTCTTGGTGCTTAGCAACACGAGTTGCCCCTCCGAAAACGTCACATCCTGCTTGGATTTGTTGTAGTATTCCGTCGTTCGTTGCTGCGCCGCGTCCAAACACGACTTCGCGTCTGTGATTCGGGACATAAAAGACTTGGCAAAAAGTTTAGCAGCAGGCACGTTCACTTCCAACTCACGCCACACGGGTAGCGCGGGATGAAACCCGTAGTTAAGAAAGAACGGACTTTTGCCTGTAGAGCGGTTAACAGCGTTGTTAAGCGCGAATTCTGCCGCAGTCAAATATGTATCCCAAACAAGTGGTGTGCGACCAGCATAATTGCGCAACATATCACCCAACGTGCGGTTTGTGCGTTCGGTTTGACCATCAGTCTGCGGGTGATACGCCGTGCTCAGGTTGACGCGCATGCCAACTAGTTTGCAGAGCGCTTCCCAAAACTTAGACGTGAACTGTCCACCGCGGTCCGAGATCACATTTTTGGGAATCCCGTGTAACCGAACTACATTATCAAAAAACAAACGTGCGGTTTGCTCAGCCGTGCAGGATGATGTGCATGGTGCTAGGTGAACCATCTTAGTCAGACGGTCGACCATTACGAACACCGCATCGTATCCCCCCTCAGTTTTGGGCAGCGCGACTACGAAGTCCATGGAAACACTTTCCCAAGGCGCATCCGGGACAGGCAACGGTTGCAACAACCCATGGCCCTTACCGGACAAAGCCTTATTGCGCTGGCACAGACTGCATGTCTGGACGAAGTTCGCCGCATCCTTAGCCAAACGAGGCCACCAAAAGGAACGTTGCACCAAGTTGATCAATCGCTTGCTACCAGGGTGTCCTGCTAACGGGTCCTCGTGGAACCGCGTAAGGATGTCGTAGCGTAGCGCGTCGTCGTTCGGAACGACGATTTGCGTAGCTGCACCCTCCGTCCGTAGCCAAAGGCCATTCTGCTTGTGAAGGTTTTCTACATTAGCCGGGTCCGCGAACCAGGCGTCTGCGTTGTAGGCAACCTTCAACCGCTCCGCGAGGTCCGTCGCGATCGGTACCTCCTCGCTACGCGGCCGCACGACGGGCGCTGCCAAAATTGCAGCGTGTAGCGACGGATGTCGACTGAGAGCATCGGCAATATTCAATTTACCAGAAATATACTCCCAGGTGCAGTTGAACCTAGCTAGATATTCCATCCACCTAGCTTGACGGCGGTTCAACGTCGGAACGCTTTGCAAAAACGTTAGGGGCTTATGGTCAGTCTTTAAAGTAAACGGGCGTCCCTCGAGGTAACAGCGCCATTCCTTTAAAGCATGCAGCACAGCCAGAAGCTCCTGTTCCCCGGTGGTGTAGCGAATCTCCGCACCAGAAAACTTCTTACTCGTGAAGGCGATCGGTCGCCCTTCCTGTAACAATACAGCGCCGCTTCCAAATATTGAGGCATCAGACACTACCTCAACACGAAATGGCAACGAGTAATCGGGGAATGCAAGGGTGACATCTTCGGCAACGATCTGTTTGAGCTCTTCGAATGCCCGCTGGCATTGCGACGTCCACGACTCGAGCGAAACGAAAACGCCTTTGCGAGTTAAGTTAGTAAGCGGGGCCGCAATGATGGAATATTTTTCAATGAACTTCCGGAAATAATTGGTCAAGCCAAGGAACTTACGCAGCTCCGTGAGGTTCTGAGGCGCGGGCCAATCGCGAACCACGGCGACCTTCCGCGGGTCCATCTTCACACCGGTGGCCGACACAATGTGGCCCAAATATTCCACCTGAGGCTGCGCCCAAAAGCATTTGGCGCGTTTAGCAAACAATTGCTCCCGCCTCATAACGTCGAGCACGAGCCGAAGATGCTCCAAGTGCTCCTCGCGCGTTTTAGAATATACCAAGATGTCATCCAGGTAGCAAACAACGAACCTGTCGATAAACGGCCTAAACATTCGGTCCATAACCGCCTGAAACGTCGCAGGGGCATTAGTCAAACCAAACGATAGGACCGTATACTCAAAGTGACCGAAGGGCGTCCGAAAAGCGGTTTTCGGGATATCAGAGGCAGCGATGCGAATCTGATTGTAGCCCTGTTGTAAGTCAATTGAGGAAAAATAAGCCGAGCCCTTCAGCTTATCCAACAGGTCGTCAACGCGTGGCAAAGGATAGCGATTTTTCACCGTGTTCGCATTTAACCCCCGGTAATCGATGCACATGCGCAAGGTCCCATCCTTCTTACCGACAAACAAAATCGGTGCAGAATACGGGGATGTGCTGGGGCGTATCATACCCTTCGCGAGTAAATCCGTCACCTGGCGCTTTACCTCGTCCAGCTCCAATGGACTCAACCTGTACATTGGCCGGGCCGTAGGCTGCGCTCCAGGCATGAGAGGGATTGTGTGATCAACAGGACGCATAGGTGGTAGCCCAGGGATATCTTTAAAGACGTCCTCATACTGCGACAGTAGGGCCTCAACCTCAGGATCCGGAGAAATCTGCGCGGTGGTGACACAACAGCTCACCCGCGGCCTTAAAAGCAGTCCGTGGGCACCCTTCCGTAACAAACGGACGGCCTCCTTACGCCCGACTAGCTCTGGTTCGATTCGCGCGGCCATTGCGGTCACAGCGAAATTAACCATAGGCACCGCCTCAGTTTCGCCCTCCTTTGGTGTGACATGTTCGAACGACAGGAAAGGTACCTTAATCGACAGAGTACCCTTGCACATATGCAGGGTTGCGGTCTCCATGTCGATGCGCGCGCGGTACTGTAGTAATGTCGACGACCCCATTATGTACGGTGCAGTCTCTGCTAAGCCCTGCAGCACGTACGGCCGGGTCACAACACGCAAAGGGCCTAACGATAGGCTAAGGGTAATCCTGCCCACGATGGGATGCTTACCCCCGTCAGCAAGGGTAACCTGTGGACAATCAGACGACTCTGGGGACAACCCCAGCGCATTCACCTCTGCGACAGAGATGAAGTCGTCGCTGGCACCGGTGTCAACAAGTGCCTTCAGAGTACGGCCATTCAAACCGATCTGAACCACAGGGACACGGTTATCTACGAGCGACTGCCCAGCAGACAACGTCAGTGCACTTAAGGCGGGTCCGTAACCAACGGCACCCCCATCAGGAGCGTCGTACCAAACGTCAACCGAGTAGGATAGGTGTGGCCACGGAGCCAACGTACCCTCCCGATCCACACCATTAAACAAAACGGTGCCCGGCTCGAACCGGTGGACATGCCGCATACCCCTTAACGATGCCTCTGCCTTGCGCCGACAGAAAGCGGGGAGTAAAACACATGCGGCAGTGTCTGGATATTGACGCCTACACCTCCTGTACATGGCCAACTGTTCCGACATCTCACGCAGAGACGAGGGGATGAACAAAACCACGTGGTTGGACAGATCGATAGACGACAGGGGACGGCGAGGTGTAAACACATTACACAACGGATCGAAGCAGAGAAGTCCCGTGCGTCCGTCAAGCGTGATGCGTCGCGCAATGACTCGCTCGATGTGTCCAAGTACACAAGGCAACAATGCCTTAACGGCTGGCCGTAAGGATGACCACCGACCACGCGTTAGTTCAGAAATCCCGGGTGGTGCCCCCTCCACAGGAACCCGGGCAAGCCCCTATTTCGGCTGAGGTACAAACGGCGGCATTAGAGGGCAATCCTTCGTAGAATGGCTCTCCGCACACCGTAGACAAACGTTGGCCAATTTTCGACGCTCGAATTCGGAACGATTGCAATTCCATTTTGGCATAAATGTGTCGTCCATACGAGTACGCTTTGCGTTGGGGTCGGAACGCTGTGCGGCTGCCGACGACGGCGCACCACCACGCTTCCTGTTCCTAGCTGGGTCCGAGCTCGGACCTGCTCCTCCTGTACCACGGACACCCGAGCTAGCGCCCCCGCGCGCCTTGCGCTGCCCGTTGCCGCGTCGCGTCGCGGCAGTAGGCGTGGGGCGGGTCGCGCCGAGGTCCTGGTCGAGAGCTACAGCTTCCCCAAGCGGATCCTGCACTTGCACGGCATTTGCACGAGGGGCAGACTTGACTTCTTCCTCGCCGGCAAGAAGTCGTATCTCCGCGCCTTTAGCAAAAGCGACCAAAGCGTCATACGACTTGATCTGCGCTCCAACCAAGTCAGTGGCGCACCATTTAGCCAAAAGTTTCGTTAGGCCTCGCCTAAACCAAAAGACACGCTCAGATTCGGTGAGGTCAGCAATGGGAGTCACAAGTGCTTCGAAGCGTGACTGGTACGCAGGTACATTTTCATCCCGACGCATGTGGTAGCTACCCGCTGCCAAAACGTTACGAGCTTCCACATCGCGTGCTTGAACCTCAGTAGCGAATCGTGCGAGCAAAGCGGCGACTAACTCGTCAAAAGTATAGCTGCCCCGGGCGTTGGTCCAATTGCGATACCAGTCCTTCGCTGCGCCCTCGAGGGTGTTACCAACGAAGAGACACCTGATACCGTCATTGTCGCCACCATGAACAGCTTGGAGGTACTTTTTAGCGTCACGCACGTACGCACGAGTTGCATCGGCTATGCTATGCCCTGGTGTCTTGTCGGTCAGCGAAATATTGAGCCTAGGAACGGGAATCGACAATCTCATCACCTCAGGGATGTCATCATGCCCTCGAGCTTGAGGTAATGGCAGAACCCTTGGTCCAGCAGTGTTGTCCATATTCGTGTTCACTGCTGAATGCGGCACAATTAAGTGAGCAGGGGTCTGAAGGAAAAGGGGCTCTTGAGTGGCTCGCGCGCCAACAGTCTCAAGACCTCTATCCGGCGCTCTAGCAGCTACAACGAAATCGGGTTGGCTAGCTAGGCTAGTGTGCGGCATATCGTCGTGTTCCGCGGACATGGAGCACGAAACGATACCCTAGTTTTGCGTAATAGAAGCCGACTTCTATCGCAAAGGCAAGAGTACAAAGCGACTCGGTGAGCCTACCGACAGTACTCTTGAGAAGATTCAGCAAACTCAGCAAGTAATTGCCCAGCTGAGTCCTGATCTCCGTAGTTTGAGCAATGAGAGTCGCCAACTGGTCCGGACGAACACCGGTCTCAGTCGCCGTGGCAAGCAAGGCCGGTGCACTGAGATTACCTGCGACTCAGAGCGTACACTTACACAACAAGTGCAGCAATCTAAGTAAAAGCAATTAAACAATTACAAACCGGAAGCGGCGGCGTCCAAAACGGCGCGGCCCAAGTCTTCGGCAAAAGTATCTAGCGGTCCTCGTGGTTCGTCGCTGGAACTCGCCATAGAAAGAACCTACTTCCAATTAGACAAAGAGAGACAGTTAGGCAACGAACCTGGTCTCGATACCAAATTGTTGTACCTCTCGTTCGCGTTTGCTCATGAGTATCTGCATGTCTGGAGACTATCGACACCGATGCGCGAGCACTTGCAAGTACAGCAAGGCAAGCGAGAGCAAACAGAGACAGCGGAAGACTTCAAGACGAAGAGAGATATAACTTACGGTCTTACAGATCGGAATGATGCAATGGACGAAATCGCCGTCAGCGCCGGAAGCAAGCAATCATCACGCGGCGGTGATTAGCGAAGTTCAGGCTTTAGCTCGGGCTAAGTAGGATCTCGTATAGCAATAGTAATGTAGAACACACAAGTGTTCTCCGGTATCGAATGTCTTATCTTGCTTAGCCGTCCTCGCATCTGTTATACTCACAGCATCGCAATGCCGTACGATTCACATCAGGAGGCCGATCCTAGATGTGACAACCCTACTGCGTCTAGGCGATGTCTACGCATAACAATGTATAAGCCTTTCCGGCATTCGCATGATGCAAGGGTCCGGATAACGATATCCGGTTGCAGGGCATGCATCGCGACAAGTGCGGCGCTCTCAACGTGTGCTTTAATGAAGTAATATTATATCAGATAATATTACTTATCGTTTTGTAGCACGAGCATAATGCGCACTTCAATGCTTCGGGCTTTCATGCATGCTAGGCGGATTTGCCATGATGCGATGTCGCGATGGATAATGACAACATGCCAAATGCATATATAAATGTACACGAATACATTTATATCATGCAGATTCATTCATATGCAATGCGTTCATCACAAAAGCACTTCGCCTCGTAGGATCGCGTCGACCTACGCGTCGGCGGGAAATGAACCGTAGCACAACAATTATCCCCCCTCCCGTATGCAGCGTCCTCACTGCATCATACAGCATCGACTGCAGGGGTCATTGGGCTTGCGTGGCACGTTTGCGGGCTTCTTCGAGCAGGGGTTTCATGTCCTGTGAGAAGTTGCGTGCCGGTTCCCATGAGTTGTGCTCGTCGGTATACCCTGTCCACTTAACCAAGTACTCGTGTACTGTTCGCTTACGTCGGTGTCGGCCCACACGACGCGCGCGATAATCTAACACCCGCTCCACATCATAAAACTTCTGTTTACCAGCGATCCAGGTCTCGGGAACTGGTTCGATCGCTGTGGGGGCGTTAGCAGACTCAGGGACGGGTTCCGTACCACGATACGGACGAACAAGCGATACGTGAAACGTGGGGTGAATGGTCATATCAGTGGGCAATGCAAGCTCCACAGCCACATTCCCAACCATGCGCATGACAGGATACGGACCAATCCAACGGGGTAAGAGTTTTCGGGATCCGTCGGCCAAGGAACGCAAGTTCTTGGTGCTTAGCAACACGAGTTGCCCCTCCGAAAACGTCACATCCTGCTTGGATTTGTTGTAGTATTCCGTCGTTCGTTGCTGCGCCGCGTCCAAACACGACTTCGCGTCTGTGATTCGGGACATAAAAGACTTGGCAAAAAGTTTAGCAGCAGGCACGTTCACTTCCAACTCACGCCACACGGGTAGCGCGGGATGAAACCCGTAGTTAAGAAAGAACGGACTTTTGCCTGTAGAGCGGTTAACAGCGTTGTTAAGCGCGAATTCTGCCGCAGTCAAATATGTATCCCAAACAAGTGGTGTGCGACCAGCATAATTGCGCAACATATCACCCAACGTGCGGTTTGTGCGTTCGGTTTGACCATCAGTCTGCGGGTGATACGCCGTGCTCAGGTTGACGCGCATGCCAACTAGTTTGCAGAGCGCTTCCCAAAACTTAGACGTGAACTGTCCACCGCGGTCCGAGATCACATTTTTGGGAATCCCGTGTAACCGAACTACATTATCGAAAAACAAACGTGCGGTTTGCTCAGCCGTGCAGGATGATGTGCATGGTGCTAGGTGAACCATCTTAGTCAGACGGTCGACCATTACGAACACCGCATCGTATCCCCCCTCAGTTTTGGGCAGCGCGACTACGAAGTCCATGGAAACACTTTCCCAAGGCGCATCCGGGACAGGCAACGGTTGCAACAACCCATGGCCCTTACCGGACAAAGCCTTATTGCGCTGGCACAGACTGCATGTCTGGACGAAGTTCGCCGCATCCTTAGCCAAACGAGGCCACCAAAAGGAACGTTGCACCAAGTTGATCAATCGCTTGCTACCAGGGTGTCCTGCTAACGGGTCCTCGTGGAACCGCGTAAGGATGTCGTAGCGTAGCGCGTCGTCGTTCGGAACGACGATTTGCGTAGCTGCACCCTCCGTCCGTAGCCAAAGGCCATTCTGCTTGTGAAGGTTTTCTACATTAGCCGGGTCCGCGAACCAGGCGTCTGCGTTGTAGGCAACCTTCAACCGCTCCGCGAGGTCCGTCGCGATCGGTACCTCCTCGCTACGCGGCCGCACGACGGGCGCTGCCAAAATTGCAGCGTGTAGCGACGGATGTCGACTGAGAGCATCGGCAATATTCAATTTACCAGAAATATACTCCCAGGTGCAGTTGAACCTAGCTAGATATTCCATCCACCTAGCTTGACGGCGGTTCAACGTCGGAACGCTTTGCAAAAACGTTAGGGGCTTATGGTCAGTCTTTAAAGTAAACGGGCGTCCCTCGAGGTAACAGCGCCATTCCTTTAAAGCATGCAGCACAGCCAGAAGCTCCTGTTCCCCGGTGGTGTAGCGAATCTCCGCACCAGAAAACTTCTTACTCGTGAAGGCGATCGGTCGCCCTTCCTGTAACAATACAGCGCCGCTTCCAAATATTGAGGCATCAGACACTACCTCAACACGAAATGGCAACGAGTAATCGGGGAATGCAAGGGTGACATCTTCGGCAACGATCTGTTTGAGCTCTTCGAATGCCCGCTGGCATTGCGACGTCCACGACTCGAGCGAAACGAAAACGCCTTTGCGAGTTAAGTTAGTAAGCGGGGCCGCAATGATGGAATATTTTTCAATGAACTTCCGGAAATAATTGGTCAAGCCAAGGAACTTACGCAGCTCCGTGAGGTTCTGAGGCGCGGGCCAATCGCGAACCACGGCGACCTTCCGCGGGTCCATCTTCACACCGGTGGCCGACACAATGTGGCCCAAATATTCCACCTGAGGCTGCGCCCAAAAGCATTTGGCGCGTTTAGCAAACAATTGCTCCCGCCTCATAACGTCGAGCACGAGCCGAAGATGCTCCAAGTGCTCCTCGCGCGTTTTAGAATATACCAAGATGTCATCCAGGTAGCAAACAACGAACCTGTCGATAAACGGCCTAAACATTCGGTCCATAACCGCCTGAAACGTCGCAGGGGCATTAGTCAAACCAAACGATAGGACCGTATACTCAAAGTGACCGAAGGGCGTCCGAAAAGCGGTTTTCGGGATATCAGAGGCAGCGATGCGAATCTGATTGTAGCCCTGTTGTAAGTCAATTGAGGAAAAATAAGCCGAGCCCTTCAGCTTATCCAACAGGTCGTCAACGCGTGGCAAAGGATAGCGATTTTTCACCGTGTTCGCATTTAACCCCCGGTAATCGATGCACATGCGCAAGGTCCCATCCTTCTTACCGACAAACAAAATCGGTGCAGAATACGGGGATGTGCTGGGGCGTATCATACCCTTCGCGAGTAAATCCGTCACCTGGCGCTTTACCTCGTCCAGCTCCAATGGACTCAACCTGTACATTGGCCGGGCCGTAGGCTGCGCTCCAGGCATGAGAGGGATTGTGTGATCAACAGGACGCATAGGTGGTAGCCCAGGGATATCTTTAAAGACGTCCTCATACTGCGACAGTAGGGCCTCAACCTCAGGATCCGCAGAAATCTGCGCGGTGGTGACACAACAGCTCACCCGCGGCCTTAAAAGCAGTCCGTGGGCACCCTTCCGTAACAAACGGACGGCCTCCTTACGCCCGACTAGCTCTGGTTCGATTCGCGCGGCCATTGCGGTCACAGCGAAATTAACCATAGGCACCGCCTCAGTTTCGCCCTCCTTTGGTGTGACATGTTCGAACGACAGGAAAGGTACCTTAATCGACAGAGTACCCTTGCACATATGCAGGGTTGCGGTCTCCATGTCGATGCGCGCGCGGTACTGTAGTAATGTCGACGACCCCATTATGTACGGTGCAGTCTCTGCTAAGCCCTGCAGCACGTACGGCCGGGTCACAACACGCAAAGGGCCTAACGATAGGCTAAGGGTAATCCTGCCCACGATGGGATGCTTACCCCCGTCAGCAAGGGTAACCTGTGGACAATCAGACGACTCTGGGGACAACCCCAGCGCATTCACCTCTGCGACAGAGATGAAGTCGTCGCTGGCACCGGTGTCAACAAGTGCCTTCAGAGTACGGCCATTCAAACCGATCTGAACCACAGGGACACGGTTATCTACGAGCGACTGCCCAGCAGACAACGTCAGTGCACTTAAGGCGGGTCCGTAACCAACGGCACCCCCATCAGGAGCGTCGTACCAAACGTCAACCGAGTAGGATAGGTGTGGCCACGGAGCCAACGTACCCTCCCAATCCACACCATTAAACAAAACGGTGCCCGGCTCGAACCGGTGGACATGCCGCATACCCCTTAACGATGCCTCTGCCTTGCGCCGACGGAAAGCGGGGAGTAAAACACATGCGGCAGTGTCTGGATATTGACGCCTACACCTCCTGTACATGGCCAACTGTTCCGACATCTCACGCAGAGACGAGGGGATGAACAAAACCACGTGGTTGGACAGATCGATAGACGACAGGGGACGGCGAGGTGTAAACACATTACACAACGGATCGAAGCAGAGAAGTCCCGTGCGTCCGTCAAGCGTGATGCGTCGCGCAATGACTCGCTCGATGTGTCCAAGTACACAAGGCAACAATGCCTTAACGGCTGGCCGTAAGGATGACCACCGACCACGCGTTAGTTCAGAAATCCCGGGTGGTGCCCCCTCCACAGGAACCCGGGCAAGCCCCTATTTCGGCTGAGGTACAAACGGCGGCATTAGAGGGCAATCCTTCGTAGAATGGCTCTCCGCACACCGTAGACAAACGTTGGCCAATTTTCGACGCTCGAATTCGGAACGATTGCAATTCCATTTTGGCATAAATGTGTCGTCCGTACGAGTACGCTTTGCGTTGGGGTCGGAACGCTGTGCGGCTGCCGACGACGGCGCACCACCACGCTTCCTGTTCCTAGCTGGGTCCGAGCTCGGACCTGCTCCTCCTGTACCACGGACACCCGAGCTAGCGCCCCCGCGCGCCTTGCGCTGCCCGTTGCCGCGTCGCGTCGCGGCAGTAGGCGTGGGGCGGGTCGCGCCGAGGTCCTGGTCGAGAGCTACAGCTTCCCCAAGCGGATCCTGCACTTGCACGGCATTTGCACGAGGGGCAGACTTGACTTCTTCCTCGCCGGCAAGAAGTCGTATCTCCGCGCCTTTAGCAAAAGCGACCAACGCGTCATACGACTTGATCTGCGCTCCAACCAAGTCAGTGGCGCACCATTTAGCCAAAAGTTTCGTTAGGCCTCGCCTAAACCAAAAGACACGCTCAGATTCGGTGAGGTCAGCAATGGGAGTCACAAGTGCTTCGAAGCGTGACTGGTACGCAGGTACATTTTCATCCCGACGCATGTGGTAGCTACCCGCTGCCAAAACGTTACGAGCTTCCACATCGCGTGCTTGAACCTCAGTAGCGAATCGTGCGAGCAAAGCGGCGACTAACTCGTCAAAAGTATAGCTGCCCCGGGCGTTGGTCCAATTGCGATACCAGTCCTTCGCTGCGCCCTCGAGGGTGTTACCAACGAAGAGACACCTGATACCGTCATTGTCGCCACCATGAACAGCTTGGAGGTACTTTTTAGCGTCACGCACGTACGCACGAGTTGCATCCGCTATGCTATGCCCTGGTGTCTTGTCGGTCAGCGAAATATTGAGCCTAGGAACGGGCGTACACTTACACAACAAGTGCAGCAATCTAAGTAAAAGCAATTAAAAAAATTACAAACCGGAAGCGGCGGCGTCCAAAACGGCGCGGCCCAAGTCTTCGGCAAAAGTATCTAGCGGTCCTCGTGGTTCGTCGCTGGAACTCGCCATAGAAAGAACCTACTTCCGATTAGACAAAGAGAGACAGTTAGGCAACGAACCGGTCTCGATACCAAATTGTTGTACCTCTCGTTCGCGTTTGCTCATGAGTATCTGCACGTCTGGAGACTATCGACACCGATGCGCGAGCACTTGCAAGTACAGCAAGGCAAGCGAGAGCAAACAGAGACAGCGGAAGACTTCAAGACGAAGAGAGATATAACTTACGGTCTTACAGATCGGAATGATGCAATGGACGAAATCGCCGTCAGCGCCGGAAGCAAGCAATCATCACGCGGCGGTGATTAGCGAAGTTCAGGCTTTAGCTCGGGCTAAGTAGGATCTCGTATAGCAATAGTAATGTAGAACACACAAGTGTTCTCCGGTATCGAATGTCTTATCTTGCTTAGCCGTCCTCGCATCTGTTATACTCACAGCATCGCAATGCCGTACGATTCACATCAGGAGGCCGATCCTAGATGTGACAACCCTACTGCGTCTAGGCGATGTCTACGCATAACAATGTATAAGCCTTTCCGGCATTCGCATGATGCAAGGGTCCGGATAACGATATCCGGTTGCAGGGCATGCATCGCGACAAGTGCGGCACTCTCAACGTGTGCTTTAATGAAGTAATATTATATCAGATAATATTACTTATCGTTTTGTAGCACGAGCATAATGCGCACTTCAATGCTTCGGGCTTTCATGCATGCTAGGCGGATTTGCCATGATGCGATGTCGCGATGGATAATGACAACATGCCAAATGCATATATAAATGTACACGAATACATTTATATCATGCAGATTCATTCATATGCAATGCGTTCATCACAAAAGCACTTCGCCTCGTAGGATCGCGTCGACCTACGCGTCGGCGGGAAATGAACCGTAGCACAACAATCGAATCGTCTGACTACAGACTAGGGTGAGGGCTGACCCTTAGACTGTAGGATGTGAGGACGCACCCTATCTGAGGGGGAATACTTGTAGTATCCTGAGGTATCTACGGGCAGTGTCAAAGGATCCTGGACCTTAGATGGTCATCCTTCCGATCGGGACTTTGTTGGCCGACACAACAGAGATACAACACACCGATACTTACCTTTTCACCGACGACTCCACGAACGCCACCGTTCCCGGTCTCACTTCCTCCCTCCCGTGTGCCCTCCCTTCCTCCCTCGCTTTCCCGTTGTCGGCGATGATGGTGGTGCTTTGTCGGCGGTGGTGGTGGTGGCGGTGGGGTTCGTGGAGCCGTCGGTGGAAAGGTAAGTATCGGTTCCCTACCCCACTTCGCTCCCGGTCTCACTCCCTCCCTCCCGTGTGCCCTCCCTTCCTCCCTCCCTTCCCCGTTGTCGGCGATGATGGTGGTGCTTTGTCGGCGGCGGTGGTGGTGGCGGTGGGGTTCGTGGAGCCGTCGGTGGAACCGCCTCCATCGACGCAGAACCGCCACGTCCGCCATCACAGCCATCGTCGCCACAACCGCTGTAAGTATTCTGGGGTATCTACGGGTTGTGTTCATTATTGGACGTTATACTGACATTTTCGCTTTGGCCTTCGTAGGCGGAAACAACAGAGGTTCACCATTAGAATCGAAACGGGTAAGACCTTGTACAAAATCGAGCTAGTTGGTTACACATGTATGTAGATACTTGTCCGACTGAGGGAACACTTGCAGGGATGTATCGCTCCAGAGTGGTGAATCACCCTTCCCCTTGGTTGTGAGTATATACTGCTACTGACATCTTCCGATTGACTGCTTTTGAAGGCGGACAGAACATAGCTTCACCAGTCAAATTACCCGCCGACCTCCCTTCCTCCCTCCCTTCCTCGTTGTCGGCGATGATGGGGGTGCTTTGTCGGCAGCGGCGGTGGAGGTGGTGGCGGACGGAGGGAGGGAGGGAGAGAGGTTACCATTCCCACCATCGCCACCGCCGCCACCACGGACACATACGCTACTACCGCTACCGCCGCATCTACCGCCACCAAGGAGACCGACGCCAAGATAGCCGACACCGCCTCCATCGACGCAGAACCGCCACATCCGCCACCACAGCCATCGTCGCCACCACCGCTGTAAGTATTCTGGGGTATCTACGGGTTGTGTTCATTATTAGACGTTATACTGACATTTACTGATAGTCATGCACTAATAACGCTTATCGTCATGTTAGGTCACATCAACCAATGCACTGATTGTTGTATCTCTCCTTCTTCACTCATGCACTTTATCTGCGCGTCTGAACGTTAGACACTAGTGTAGTCGGAATCAATGGATAGGCGGATGATGGGAGGTTGGGTGACAGTGGTGCTCTGATGCTCAGGTCGCAGTGCCCAGCTTAAACTTGATCTACATCTGTTCTATGAGGAGGCCCTGAAAAGGTTGAGGAGAGCAGCAATAGGAAAGGGAGTTTTCGTAAGCAAGGGGGCCCAGAGAATTAAGAGTTACCTTCAAGAAACCAAATGTACCTGCTTCCTGAGAATTTAAATACCAGTGCCACTCACTAAAAATTTACCTACGTCCTCCAGTAGGCAGGACCATTGGCACGGGGTTCATGCATTGAATAAGGATGTGAGGAAAGCTCCCGTCATGTGCCAAGACAAGGCTAACAACATATGCTGCCGCACCAGGATTTTGCTACCCCGTCATTTGATCACAGTAAGCATAAGAGCCATGAGGCTCCACCCTGTTTTGGGGGGAGGCAGTGGGTCCCCGAGGTCACCCATCACTTGGTGGCATGGCATGTTGTGGCAGGTGCACAACGAAGTGTTTGCTGTGGGTCTCAGTTCCCCAGGATCCTAAGGGACTTGGATGGATGGCAGGGAGGGATTAAGGGGTCAGGGATAATACAGAGATGCCTGCAGCAGCTGAGTGGAATGGAGATGGGAAAGGTATAAAATGCAAATCTTGAGCCAAGGCGAGCAAACGATGCAAATGGTCAAAACCCTCGCAAAACTCACACATACGTTCACTGCCATTCTCGCTCATGCCATGGTGTCCCTATAGGCCTTTATATTGAAGGCAACCACTGAACTGCACACCGCTTTAACCGCATCCGTTTGTGTAATTTCTGGGTGATACTTTCGTCATCATGGCGCCTTCATTGTTACGCAGTTGGAACCCTAAATGTGAAGACCCTTAACATTGCTTTGGGTGCTCAAGAACTTCGTACGAATGATGAGTCCTCAATACGCACCATCAAGGCTAAGTTAACAACTGGGGAAATTCCAGTTCATCCTGCGCTGCACTTACACAAAGAATAAAGAATGACATATGTTTTACGTGGACGCATCGCACCACATCGAACACTGAACCGCACTGCAATTCAGGTTCCTCCTTCTTGCTCTCTCCTCTTCCTCCCTCCGCTTCACTGAAAGGAGCACCCTGCTGCAGAAGTGATCCACCACAACCCTCAACCTACACGTGCTCAGCTAAGCCAAAAGGATTGCATCCCGTGCAGCATTACTGCCGTATACGTCCGTCACCATTTGGTACTTGGCGGGCAGTGGTACTGCTGCCGACTTGAGTTCGGACTCCACTATCACGAATACATCTCCAGCGTCGCTGTTACCATGGCGAAACGCCTCCCTGGACCCTGCATGTGGCCCAACATCAGCAAAAAAAACCCTTCTTGGAGCACTCCATGCTGAGCCATTTTCCTGCATGCAGGATGCGGGGTGGAGCTTGTGAGATGAGGGGAGTAGATGGAGGCGGGAGAGAGAGGAGAAGAGCCACGAGAGAGGGGGAAGGAAATATGGTGGAACGTGTGGCGCTTGCAACAATGCCCTGCTGCAAACCTCTCTCGGCAAAGTTGGAACCTGAGCCCAAATCTTGGTAATAAGCAGCATTCTCATCCAGTTCGAATTCAATTTAGCAAAAACAGCAACACAGAAAGGGATAGAATCACAATCCCAGTCTTTAACTGTGTGCTTTCCTCATTATTACGCGGTTTTCACTCTTACCGCACAATCTGGCACGACCGCGCCGCGAAATGACGACCATTCATTTTCCAGGTCCTGATATGGCAGACATCGGCCGAAAGTGTTGTGCTACGGTTCATTTCCCGCCAATGCGTAGGTCGATGCGATCCTACAAGGCGAAGTGTTATCTTGACGAACGCATGAATGATTATTGCATATGAATGAACCTGCATGATATAGATGTATTCGCATACATTTATATATGCATTTGGCATGTTATCATTATCCATCGCGACATCGCATCATGGCAAATCCGCCTAGCATGCATGAAATACCGAATCATTGAAGTGCGCATTATGCTCGTGCTATGAAACTATAAGTAATATTATTTGATATAATATTACTTCATTACAGCACACGTTTAGAGCGCCGCACTCATCGTGATGCATGCCTTGCAACCGAATATCATTATTCGTGTTGTGCTACGGTTCATTTCCCGCTGACGCGTAGGTCGACGCGATCCTACGAGGCGAAGTGCTTTTGTGATGAACGCATTACATATGAATGAATCTGCATGATATAAATGTATTCGCATATATTTATATATGCATCTGGCATGTTGTCAATATCCATCGCGACATCGCATCATGGCAAATCCGCCTAGCATGCATGAATGACCGAATCATTGAAGTGCGCATTATGCTCGTGCTATGAAACGATAAGTAATATTATCTGATATAATATTACTTCATTAAAGCACACGTTGAGAGCGCCGCACTTGTCGCGATGCATGCCCTGCAACCGGATATCGTTATCCGGACCCTTGCATCATGCGAATGCCGGAAAGGCTTATACGTTGTTACGAGTAGACATCGCCCATACGCAGTAGGGTTGTCACATCTAGGATCGGCCTCCTAATGTGAATCGTACGGCACTGCGATGCTGCGAGTATAACAGATGCGAGGACGGCTAAGCTAGACAAGACATTCGATACCGGAGAACACTTGTGTGTTCTACATTACTATTGCTATACGATATTCTACTTAGCCCGAGCTAAGCCTGAACTTCGCTAATCACCGCCGCGTGATGATTGCTTGCTTCCGGCGCTGACGGCGATTTCGTCCATTGCATCATTCCGATCTGTAAGACCGTAAGTTATATCTCTCTTCGTCTTGAAGTCTTCCGCTGTCTCTGTTTGCTCTCGCTTGCCTTGCTGTACTTGCAAGTGCTCGCGCATCGGTGTCGATAGTCTCCAGACGTGCAGATACTCATGAGCAAACGCGAACGAGAGGTACAACAATTTGGTATCGAGACAGGTTCGTTGCCTAACTGTCTCTCTTTGTCTAATCGGAAGTAGGTTCTTTCTATGGCAAGTTCCAGCGACGAACCACGAGGACCGCTAGATACTTTGGCCGAAGACCTAGGTCGCGCCGTTTTGGACGCCGCCGCTTCCGGTTTGTAATTGTTTAATTGCTTTTGCTTAGATTGCTGCACTTGTTGTGTAAGTGTACGCTCTGAGTCGCAGGTAATCTCAGTGCACCGGCTTTGCTTGCCGCGGCGACTGAGACCGGCGTTCGTCCGGACCAGTTGGCGACTCTCATTGCCCAAACCACGGAGATCAGGACTCAGCTGGACAATTACTTGCTGAGTTTGCTGAATCTTCTCAAGAGTACTGTCGGTAGGCTCACCGAATCGCTTTGTACTCTTGCCTTTGCTATAGAAGTCGGCTTCTATTACGCAAACCTAGGGTATCGTTTCGTGCTTCATGTCCGCGGAACACGACGATACGCCGCACACTAGCCTAGCTAGCCAACCCGATTTTGTTGTGGCTGCTAGAGCACCGGACAGAGGCCTTGAGACTGTGGGCGTGCGAGCCACTCAAGAGCCCCTTTTCCTTCAGACCCCTGCTCACTTAATTGTGCCGCATTCAGCAGTGAACACGAATATGGACAACACTGCTGGACCAAGGGTTCTGCCATTACCTCAAGCTCGAGGGCATGATGACATCCCTGAGGTGATGAGATTGTCGATTCCCGTTCCTAGGCTCAACATTTCGCTGACCGACAAGACACCAGGGCATAACATAGCCGATGCAACTCGTGCGTACGTGCGTGACGCTAAAAAGTACCTCCAAGCTGTTCATGGTGGCGATAATGACGGTATCAGGTGTCTCTTCGTTGGTAACACCCTCGAGGGCGCAGCGAAGGACTGGTATCGCAATTGGACCAACGCCCGAGGCAGCTATACTTTTGACGAGTTGGTCGCCGCTTTGCTCGCACGATTCGCTACTGAGGTTCAAGCACGCGATGTGGAAGCTCGTAACGTTTTGGCAGCCGGTAGCTACCACATGCGTCGGGATGAAAATGTACCTGCGTACCAGTCACGCTTCGAAGCACTTGTGACTCCCATTGCTGACCTCACCGAATCTGAGCGTGTCTTTTGGTTTAGGCGAGGCCTAACGAAACTTTTGGCTAAATGGTGTGCCACTGACTTGGTTGGAGCGCAGATCAAGTCGTATGACGCGTTGGTCGCTTTTGCTAAGGGCGCGGAGATACGACTTCTTGCCGGCGAGGAAGAAGTCAAGTCTGCCCCTCGTGCAAATGCCGTGCAAGTGCAGGATCTGCTTGGGAAAGCTGTAGCTCTCGACCAGGACCTCGGCGCGACCCGCCCCACGCCTACTGCCGCGACGCGACGCAGCAACGGGCAACGCAAGGCGCGCGGGGGCGCTAGCTCGGGTGTCCGTGGTACAGGAGGAGCAGGTCCGAGCTCGGACCCAGCTAGGAACAGGAAGCGTGGTGGTGCGCCGTCGTCGGCAGCCGCACAGCGTTCTGTTGTACCTCTCGTTCGCGTTTGCTCATAAGTATCTGCACGTCTGGAGACTATCGACACCGATGCGCGAGCACTTGCAAGTACAGCAAGGCAAGCGAGAGCAAACAAAGACAGCGGAAGACTTCAAGACGAAGAGAGATATAACTTACGGTCTTACAGATCGGAATGATGCAATGGACGAAATCGCCGTCAGCGCCGGAAGCAAGCAATCATCACGCGGCGGTGATTAGCGAAGTTCAGGCTTGGCTCGGGCTAAGTAGAATAATGTATAGAAATAGTAATATAGAACACACGAGTGTTCTCCGGTATCGAATGTCTTGTCTAGCTTAGCCGTCCTCGCATCTGTTATACTCGTAGCATTGCAATGCCGTACGATTCACATCAGGAGGCCGATCCTAGATGTGACAACCCTACTGGGTCTAGGCGATGTCTACGCATAACAACGTATAAGCCTTTCCGGCATTCGCATGATGCAAGGGTCCGGATAACGATATCCGGTTGCAGGGCATGCATCGCGACGAGTGCGGCGCTCTTAACGCGTGCTGTAATGAAGTAATATTATATCAGATAATATTACTTATTGTTTCGTAGCACGAGCATAATGCGCACTTTCATGCTTCGGGCTTTCATGCATGCTAGGCGGATTTGCCATGATTCGATGTCGCGATGGATAATGACAACATGCCAAATGCATATATAAATGTACACGAATACATTTATATTATGCAGATTCATTCATATGCAATGCGTTCATCACAAAAGCACTTCGCCTCGTAGGATCGCGTCGACCTACGCGTCGGCAGGAAATGAACCGTAGCACAACAATTATCCCCCCTCCCGTATGCAGCGTCCTCGCTGCATCATACAGCATCGACTGCAGGGGTCATTGGGCTTGTGTGGCACGTTTGCGGGCTTCTTCGAGCAGGGGTTTCATGCCCTGTGAGAAGTTGCGTGCCGGTTCCCATGAGTTGTGCTCGTCGGTATACCCTGTCCACTTAACCAAGTACTCGTGTACTGTTCGCTTACGTCGGTGTCGGCCCACACGACGCGCGCGATAATCTAACACCCGCTCCACATCGTAAAACTTCTGTTTACCAGCGATCCAGGTCTCAGGAACTGGTTCGATCGCTGCGGGGGCGTTAGCAGGCTCAGGGACGGGTTCCGTACTACGATACGGACGAACAAGCGATACGTGAAACGTGGGGTGAATGGTCATATCAGTGGGCAATGCAAGCTCCACAGCCACATTCCCAACCATGCGTACGACAGGATACGGACCAATCCAACGGGGTAAGAGTTTTCGGGATCCGTCGGCCAAGGAACGCAAGTTCTTGGTGCTTAGCAACACGAGTTGCCCCTCCGAAAACGTCACATCCTGCTTGGATTTGTTGTAGTATTCCGTCGTTCGTTGCTGCGCCGCGTCCAAACACGACTTCGCGTCTGTGATTCGGGACATAAAAGACTTGGCAAAAAGTTTAGCAGCAGGCACGTTCACTTCCAACTCACGCCACACGGGTAGCGCGGGATGAAACCCGTAGTTAAGAAAGAACGGACTTTTGCCTGTAGAGCGGTTAACAGCGTTGTTAAGCGCGAATTCTGCCGCAGTCAAATATGTATCCCAAACAAGTGGTGTGCGACCAGCATAATTGCGCAACATATCACCCAACGTGCGGTTTGTGCGTTCAGTTTGACCATCAGTCTGCGGGTGATACGCCGTGCTCAGGTTGACTCGCATGCCAACTAGTTTGCAGAGCGATTCCCAAAACTTAGACGTGAACTGTCCACCGCGGTCCGAGATCACATTTTTGGGAATCCCGTGTAACCGAACCACATTATCGAAAAACAAACGTGCGGTTTGCTCAGCCGTGCAGGATGATGTGCATGGTGCTAGGTGAACCATCTTAGTCAGACGATCGACCATTACGAACACCGCATCGTATCCCCCCTCAGTTTTGGGCAGCGCGACTACGAAGTCCATGGAAACACTTTCCCAAGGCGCATCCGGGACAGGCAACGGTTGCAACAACCCATGGCCCTTACCGGACAAAGCCTTATTGCGCTGGCACAGACTGCATGTCTGGACGAAGTTCGCCGCATCCTTAGCCAAACGAGGCCACCAAAAGGAACGTTGCACCAAGTCAATCAATCGCTTGCTACCAGGGTGTCCTGCTAACGGGTCCTCGTGGAACCGCGCAAGGATGTCGTAGCGTAGCGCGTCGTCGTTCGGAACGACGATTTGCGTAGCTGCACCCTCCGTCCGTAGCCAAAGGCCATTCTGCTTGCGAAGGTTTTCTACATTAGCCGGGTCCGCGAACCAGGCGTTGTAGGCAACCTTCAACCGCTCCGCGAGGTCCGTCGCGATCGGTACCTCCTCGCTACGCGGCCGCACGACGGGCGCTGCCAAAATTGCAGCGTGTAGCGACGGATGTCGACTGAGAGCATCGGCAATATTCAATTTACCAGAAATATACTCCCAGGTGCAGTTGAACCTAGCTAGATATTCCATCCACCTAGCTTGACGGCGGTTCAACGTTGGAACGCTTTGCAAAAACGTTAGGGGCTTATGGTCAGTCTTTAAAGTAAACGGGCGTCCCTCGAGGTAACAGCGCCATTCCTTTAAAGCATGCAGCACGGCCAGAAGCTCCTGTTCCCCGGTGGTGTAGCGAATCTCCGCACCAGAAAACTTCTTACTCGTGAAGGCGATCGGTCGCCCTTCCTGTAACAATACAGCGCCGCTTCCAAACATTGAGGCATCAGACACTACCTCAACACGAAATGGCAACGAGTAATCAGGGAATGCAAGGGTGACATCTTCGGCAATGATTCGTTTGAGCTCTTCGAATGCCCGCTGGCATTGCGACGTCCACGACTCGAGCGAAACGAAAACGCCTTTGCGAGTTAAGTTAGTAAGCGGGGCCGCAATGATGGAATATTTTTCAATGAACTTTCGGAAATAATTGGTCAAGCCAAGGAACTTACGCAGCTCCGTGAGGTTCTGAGGCGCAGGCCAATCGCGAACCACGGCGACCTTCCGCGGGTCCATCTTCACACCGGTGGCCGACACAATGTGGCCCAAATATTCCACCTGAGGCTGCGCCCAAAAGCATTTGGCGCGTTTAGCAAACAATTGCTCCCGCCTCATAACGTCGAGCACGAGCCGCAGATGCTCCAAGTGCTCCTCGCGCGTCTTAGAATATACCAAGATGTCATCCAGGTAGCAAACAACGAACCTGTCGATAAACGGCCTAAACATTCGGTCCATAACCGCCTGAAACGTCGCAGGGGCATTAGTCAAACCAAACGATAGGACCGTATACTCAAAGTGACCGAAGGGCGTCCGAAAAGCGGTTTTTGGGATATCAGAGGCAGCGATGCGAATCTGATTGTAGCCCTGTTGTAAGTCAATTGAGGAAAAATAAGCCGAGCCCTTCAGCTTATCCAACAGGTCGTCAACGCGTGGCAAAGGGTAGCGATTTTTCACCGTATTCGCATTTAACCCCCGGTAATCAATGCACATGCGCAAGGTCCCATCCTTCTTACCGACAAACAAAATCGGTGCAGAAAACGGGGATGTGCTGGGGCGTATCATACCCTTCGCGAGTAAATCCGTCACCTGGCGCTTTACCTCATCCAGCTCCAATGGACTCAACCTGTACATTGGCCGGGCCGTAGGCTGCGCTCCAGGCATGAGAGGGATTGTGTGATCAACAGGACGCATAGGTGGTAGGCCAGGGATATCTTTAAAGACGTCCTCATACTGCGACAGTAGGGCCTCAACCTCAGGATCCGCAGAAATCTGCGCGGTGGTGACCCAACAGCTCACCCGCGGCCTTAAAAGCAGTCCGTGGGCACCCTTCCGTAACAAACGGACGGCCTCCTTACGCCCGACTAGCTCTGGTTCGATTCGCGCGGCCATTGCGGTCACAGCGAAATTAACCATAGGCACCGCCTCAGTTTCGCCCTCCTTTGGTGTGACATATTCGAACGACAGGAAAGGTACCTTAATCGACAGAGTACCCTTGCACATATGCAGGGTTGCGGTCTCCATGTCGATGCGCGCGCGGTACTGTCGTAATGTCGACGACCCCATTATGTACGGTGCAGTCTCTGCTAAGCCCTGCAGCACATACGGCCGGGTCACAACACGCAAAGGGCCTATCGATAGGCTAAGGGTAATCCTGCCCACGATGGGATGCTTACCCCCGTCAGCAAGGGTAACCTGTGGACAATCAGACGACTCTGGGGACAACCCCAGCGCGTTCACCTCTGCGACAGAGATGAAGTCGTCGCTGGCACCGGTGTCAACAAGTGCCTTCAGAGTACGGCCATTCAAACCGATCTGAACCACAGGGACACGGTTATCTACGAGCGACTGCCCAGCAGACAACGTCAGTGCACTTAAGGCGGGTCCGTAACCAACGGCACCCCCATCAGGAGCTTCGTACCAAACGTCAACCGAGTAGGATAGGCGTGGCCACGGAGCCAGCGTACCCTCCCAATCCACACCATTAAACAAAACGGTGCCCGGCTCGAACCGGTGGACATGCCGCATACCCCTTAACGATGCCTCTGCCTTGCGCCGACAGAAAGCAGGGAGTAATACACATGCGGCAGTGCCTGGATATTGACGCCTACATCTCCTGTATATGGCCAACTGTTCCGACATCTCACGCAGAGACGAGGGGATGAACAAAACCACGTGGTTAGACAGATCGATAGATGACAGGGGACGGCGAGGTGTAAACAAATTACACAACGGGTCGAAGCAGAGAAGTCCCGTGCGTCCGTCAAGCGTGATGCGTCGCGCAATGACTCGCTCGATGTCTCCAAGTACACAAGGCAACAATGCCTTAACGGCTGGCCGTAAGGATGACCACCGACCACGCGTTAGTTCAGAAATCCCGGGTGGTGCCCCCTCCACAGAAACCCGGGCAAGCCCCTATTTCGGCTGAGGTACAAACGGCGGCATTAGAGGGCAATCCTTCGTGGAATGGTTCTCCGCACACCGTAGACAAACGTTGGCCAATTTTCGACGCTCGAATTCGGAACGATTGCAATTCCATTTTGGCATAAATGTGTCGTCCGTACGAGTACGCTTCGCGTTGGGGTCGGAACGCTGTGCGGCTGCCGACGACGGCGCACCACCACGCTTCCTGTTCCTAGCTGGGTCCGAGCTCGGACCTGCTCCTCCTGTACCACGGACACCCGAGCTAGCGCCCCCGCGCGCCTTGCGTTGCCCGTTGCTGCGTCGCGTCGCGGCAGTAGGCGTGGGGCGGGTCGCGCCGAGGTCCTGGTCGAGAGCTACAGCTTCCCCAAGCGGATCCTGCACTTGCACGGCATTTGCACGAGGGGCAGACTTGACTTCTTCCTCGCCGGCAAGAAGTCGTATCTCCGCGCCCTTAGCAAAAGCGACCAACGCGTCATACGACTTGATCTGCGCTCCAACCAAGTCAGTGGCGCACCATTTAGCCAAAAGTTTCGTCAGGCCTCGCCTAAACCAAAAGACACGCTCAGATTCGGTGAGGTCAGCAATGGGAGTCACAAGTGCTTCGAAGCGTGACTGGTACGCAGGTACATTTTCATCCCGACGCATGTGGTAGCTACCGGCTGCCAAAACGTTACGAGCTTCCACATCGCGTGCTTGAACCTCAGTAGCGAATCGTGCGAGCAAAGCGGCGACTAACTCGTCAAAAGTATAGCTGCCCCGGGCGTTGGTCCAATTGCGATACCAGTCCTTCGCTGCGCCCTCGAGGGTGTTACCAACGAAGAGACACCTGATACCGTCATTATCGCCACCATGAACAGCCTGGAGATACTTTTTAGCGTCACGCACGTACGCACGAGTTGCATCGGCTATGCTATGCCCTGGTGTCTTGTCGGTCAGCGAAATATTGAGCCTAGGAACGGGAATCGACAATCTCATCACCTCAGGGATGTCATCATGCCCTCGAGCTTGAGGTAATGGCAGAACCCTTGGTCCAGCAGTGTTGTCCATATTCGTGTTCACTGCTGAATGCGGCACAATTAAGTGAGCAGGGGTCTGAAGGAAAAGGGGCTCTTGAGTGGCTCGCGCGCCAACAGTCTCAAGACCTCTATCCGGCGCTCTAGCAGCTACAACGAAATCGGGTTGGCTAGCTAGGCTAGTGTGCGGCGTATCGTCGTGTTCCGCGGACATGGAGCACGAAACGATACCCTAGTTTTGCGTAATAGAAGCCGACTTCTATCGCAAAGGCAAGAGTACAAAACAGTTCGGTGAGCCTACCGACAGTACTCTTGAGAAGATTCAGTAAACTCAGCAAGTACTTGCCCAGCTGAGTCCTGATCTCCGTAGTTTGGGCCATGAGAGTCGCCAACTGGTCCGGACGAAAGCCGGTCTCAGTCGCCGCGGCAAGCAATGCCGGTGCACTGAGATTACCTGCGGCTCAGAGCATACACTTACACAACAAGTGCAGCAATCTAAGCAAAAGCAATTAAACAATTACAAACCGGAAGCGGCGGCGTCCAAAACGGCGCGGCCTAGGTCTTCGGCAAAAGTATCTAGCGGTCCTCGTGGTTCGTCGCTGGAACTCGCCATAGAAAGAACCTACTTCCGATTAGACAGAGAGAGACAGTTAGGCAACGAACCTGTCTCGATACCAAATTGTTGTACCTCTCGTTCGCGTTTGCTCATAAGTATCTGCACGTCTGGAGACTATCGACACCGATGCGCGAGCACTTGCAAGTACAGCAAGGCAAGCGAGAGCAAACAAAGACAGCGGAAGACTTCACGACGAAGAGAGATATAACTTACGGTCTTACAGATCGGAATGATGCAATGGACGAAATCGCCGTCAGCGCCGGAAGCAAGCAATCATCACGCGGAGGTGATTAGCGAAGTTCAGGCTTGGCTCGGGCTAAGTAGAATAATGTATAGAAATAGTAATATAGAACACACGAGTGTTCTCCGGTATCGAATGTCTTGTCTAGCTTAGCCGTCCTCGCATCTGTTATACTCGTAGCATCGCAATGCCGTACGATTCACATCAGGAGGCCGATCCTAGATGTGACAACCCTACTGCGTATGGGGGATGTCTACGCATAACAACGTATAAGCCTTTCCGGCATTCGCATGATGCAAGGGTCCGGATAACGATATCCGGTTGCAGGGCATGCATCATGACGAGTGCGGCGCTCTTAACGCGTGCTGTAATGAAGTAATATTATATCAGATAATATTACTTATTGTTTCGTAGCACGAGCATAATGCGCACTTTCATGCTTCGGGCTTTCATGCATGCTAGGCGGATTTGCCATGATGCGATGTCGCGATGGATAATGACAACATGCCAAATGCATATATAAATGTACACGAATACATTTATATTATGCAGATTCATTCATATGCAATGCGTTCATCACAAAAGCACTTCGCCTCGTAGGATCGCATCGACCTACGCGTCGGCAGGAAATGAACCGTAGCACAACACGTTCCGACCCCAACGCAAAGCGTACTCGTACGGACGACACATTTATGCCAAAATGGAATTGCAATCGTTCCGAATTCGAGCGTCGGAAATTGGCCAATGTTTGTCTACGGTGTGCGGAGAATCATTCCACGAAGGATTGCCCTCTAATGCCGCCGTTTGTACCTCAGCCGAAATAGGGGCTTGCCCGGGTTCCTGCGGAGGGGGCACCACCTGGGATTTCTGAACTAACGCGTGGTCGGTGGTCATCCTTACGGCCAGCCGTTAAGGCATTGTTGCCTTGTGTACTTGGACACATCGAGCGAGTCATTGCGCGACGCATCACGCTTGACGGACGCACGGGACTTCTCTGCTTCGACCCGTTGTGTAATTTGTTTACACCTCGCCGTCCCCTGTCGTCTATCGATCTGTCTAACCACGTGGTTTTGTTCATCCCCTCGTCTCTGCGTGAGATGTCGGAACAGTTGGCCATATACAGGAGGTGTAGGCGTCAATATCCAGGCACTGCCGCATGTGTATTACTCCCTGCTTTCTGTCGGCGCAAGGCAGAGGCATCGTTAAGGGGTATGCGGCATGTCCACCGGTTCGAGCCGGGCACCGTTTTGTTTAATGGTGTGGATTGGGAGGGTACGCTGGCTCCGTGGCCACACCTATCCTACTCGGTTGACGTTTGGTACGAAGCTCCTGATGGGGGTGCCGTTGGTTACGGACCCGCCTTAAGTGCACTGACGTTGTCTGCTGGGCATTCGCTCGTAGATAATCGTGTCCCTGTGGTTCAGATCGGTTTGAATGGCCGTACTCTGAAGGCACTTGTTGACACCGGTGCCAGCGACGACTTCATCTCTGTCGCAGAGGTGAATGCGCTGGGGTTGTCCCCAGAGTCGTCTGATTGTCCACAGGTTACCCTTGCTGACGGGGGTAAGCATCCCATCGTGGGCAGGATTACCCTTAGCCTATCGTTAGGCCCTTTGCGTGTTGTGACCCGGCCGTACGTGCTGCAGGGCTTAGCAGAGACTGCACCGTACATAATGGGGTCGTCGACATTACGACAGTACCGCGCGCGCATCGACATGGAGACCGCAACCCTGCATATGTGCAAGGGTACTCTGTCGATTAAGGTACCTTTCCTGTCGTTCGAACATGTCACACCAAAGGAGGGCGAAACTGAGGCGGTGCCTATGGTTAATTTCGCTGTGACCGCAATGGCCGCGCGAATCGAACCAGAGCTAGTCGGGCGTAAGGAGGCCGTCCGTTTGTTACGGAAGGGTGCCCACGGACTGCTTTTAAGGCCGCGGGTGAGCTGTTGTGTCACCACTGCGCAGATTTCTGCGGATCCTGAGGTTGAGGCCCTACTGTCGCAGTATGAGGACGTCTTTAAAGATATCCCTGGCCTACCACCTATGCGTCCTGTTGATCACACAATCCCTCTCATGCCTGGAGCGCAGCCTACGGCCCGGCCAATGTACAGGTTGAGTCCATTGGAGCTGGACGAGGTAAAGCGCCAAGTGACGGATTTGCTCGCGAAGGGTATGATACGCCCCAGCACATCCCCGTATTCTGCACCGATTTTGTTTGTCGGTAAGAAGGATGGGACCTTGCGCATGTGCATCGATTACCGGGGGTTAAATGCGAACACGGTGAAAAATCGCTACCCTTTGCCACGCGTTGACGACCTGTTGGATAAGCTGAAGGGCTCGGCTTATTTTTCCTCAATTGACTTACAACAGGGCTACAATCAGATTCGCATCGCTGCCTCTGATATCCCGAAAACCGCTTTTCGGACGCCCTTCGGTCACTTTGAGTATACGGTCCTATCGTTTGGTTTGACTAATGCCCCTGCGACGTTTCAGGCGGTCATGGACCGAATGTTTAGGCCGTTTATCGAGAGGTTCGTTGTTTGCTACCTGGATGACATCTTGGTATATTCTAAGACGCGCGAGGAGCACTTGGAGCATCTGCGGCTCGTGCTCAACGTTATGAGGCGGGAGCAATTGTTTGCTAAACGCGCCAAATGCTTTTGGGCGCAGCCTCAGGTGGAATATTTGGGCCACATTGTGTCGGCCACCGGTGTGAAGATGGACCCGCGGAAGGTCGCCGTGGTTCGCGATTGGCCCGCGCCTCAGAACCTCACAGAGCTGCGTAAGTTCCTTGGCTTGACCAATTATTTCCGAAAGTTCATTGAAAAATATTCCATCATTGCGGCCCCGCTTACTAACTTAACTCGCAAAGGCGTTTTCGTTTCGCTCGAGTCGTGGACGTCGCAATGCCAGCGGGCATTCGAAGAGCTCAAACGAATCATTGCCGAAGATGTCACCCTTGCATTCCCTGATTACTCGTTGCCATTTCGTGTTGAGGTAGTGTCTGATGCCTCAATGTTTGGAAGCGGCGCTGTATTGTTACAGGAAGGGCGACCGATCGCCTTCACGAGTAAGAAGTTTTCTGGTGCGGAGATTCGCTACACCACCAGGGAACAGGAGCTTCTGGCCGTGCTGCATGCTTTAAAGGAATGGCGCTGTTACCTCGAGGGACGCCCGTTTACTTTAAAGACTGACCATAAGCCCCTAACGTTTTTGCAAAGCGTTCCGACGTTGAACCGCTGTCAAGCTAGGTGGATGGAATATCTAGCTAGGTTCAACTGCACCTGGGAGTATATTTCTGGTAAATTGAATATTGCCGATGCTCTCAGTCGACATCCGTCGCTACACGCTGCAATTTTGGCAGCGCCCGTCGTGCGGCCGCGTAGCGAGGAGGTACCGATCGCGACGGACCTCGCGGAGCGGTTGAAGGTTGCCTACAACGCAGACGCCTGGTTCGCGGACCCGGCTAATGTAGAAAACCTTCGCAAGCAGAATGGCCTTTGGCTACGGACGGAGGGTGCAGCTACGCAAATCGTCGTTCCGAACGACGACGCGCTACGCTACGACATCCTTGCGCGGTTCCACGAGGACCCGTTAGCAGGACACCCTGGTAGCAAGCGATTGATCGACTTGGTGCAACGTTCCTTTTGGTGGCCTCGTTTGGCTAAGGATGCGGCGAACTTCGTCCAGACATGCAGTCTGTGCCAGCACAATAAGGCTTTGTCCGGTAAGGGCCATGGGTTGTTGCAACCGTTGCCTGTCCCGGATGCGCCTTGGGAAAGTGTTTCCATGGACTTCGTAGTCGCGCTGCCCAAAACTGAGGGGGGATACGATGCGGTGTTCGTAATGGTCGATCGTCTGACTAAGATGGTTCACCTAGCACCATGCACATCATCCTGCACGGCTGAGCAAACCGCACGTTTGTTTTTCGATAATGTGGTTCGGTTACACGGGATTCCCAAAAATGTGATCTCGGACCGCGGTGGACAGTTCACGTCTAAGTTTTGGGAAGCGCTCTGCAAACTAGTTGGCATGCGCGTCAACCTGAGCACGGCGTATCACCCGCAGACTGATGGTCAAACCGAACGCACAAACCGCACGTTGGGTGATATGTTGCGCAATTATGCTGGTCGCACACCACTCGTTTGGGATACGTATTTGACTGCGGCAGAATTTGCGCTTAACAATGCTGTTAATCGCTCTACAGGCAAAAGTCCGTTCTTTCTTAACTACGGATTTCATCCCGCGCTACCCGTGTGGCGTGAGTTGGAAGTGAACGTGCCTGCTGCTAAACTTTTTGCCAAGTCTTTTATGTCCCGAATCACAGACGCGAAGTCGTGTTTGGACGCGGCGCAGCAACGAACGACGGAATACTATAACAAATCCAAGCAGGATGTGACGTTTTCGGAGGGGCAACTCGTGTTGCTAAGCACCAAGAACTTGCGTTCCTTGGCCGACGGATCCCGAAAACTCTTACCCCGTTGGATTGGTCCGTATCCTGTCGTGCGCATGGTAGGGAATGTGGCTGTGGAGCTTGCATTGCCCGCTGATATGCCCATTCACCCCACGTTTCACGTATCCCTTGTTCGTCCGTATCGTGGTACGGAACCCGTCCCTGAGCCTGCTAACGCCCCCACAGCGATCGAACCAGTTCCCGAGACCTGGATCGCTGGTAAACAGAAGTTTTATGATGTGGAGCGGGTGTTAGATTATCGCGCGCGTCGTGTGGGCCGACACCGACGTAAGCGAACAGTACACGAGTACTTGGTTAAGTGGACAGGGTATACCGACGAGCACAACTCATGGGAACCGGCACGCAACTTCTCACAGGACATGAAACCTCTGCTAGAAGAAGCCCGCAAACGTGCCACGCAAGTCCAATGACCCCTGCAGTCGATGCTGTATGATGCAGCGAGGTCGCTGCATACGGGAGGGGGGATAATTGTTGTGCTACGGTTCATTTCCCGCCGACGCGTAGGTCGACGCGATCCTACGAGGCGAAGTGCTTTTGTGATGAACGCATTACATATGAATGAATCTGCATGATATAAATGTATTCGCATATATTTATATATGCATCTGGCATGTTGTCAATATCCATCGCGACATCGCATCATGGCAAATCCGCCTAGCATGCATGAATGACCGAATCATTGAAGTGCGCATTATGCTCGTGCTATGAAACGATAAGTAATATTATCTGATATAATATTACTTCATTAAAGCACACGTTGAGAGCGCCGCACTTGTCGCGATGCATGCCCTGCAACTGGATATCGTTATCCGGACCCTTGCATCATGCGAATGCCGGAAAGGCTTATACGTTGTTACGAGTAGACATCGCCCATACGCAGTAGGGTTGTCACATCTAGGATCGGCCTCCTAATGTGAATCGTACGGCACTGCGATGCTGCTAGTATAACAGATGCGAGGACGGCTAAGCTAGACAAGACATTCGATACCGGAGAACACTTGTGTGTTCTACATTACTATTGCTATACGATATTCTACTTAGCCCGAGCTAAGCCTGAACTTCGCTTATCACCGCCGCGTGATGATTGCTTGCTTCCGGCGCTGACGGCGATTTCGTCCATTGCATCATTCCGATCTGTAAGACCGTAAGTTATATCTCTCTTCGTCTTGAAGTCTTCCGCTGTCTCTGTTTGCTCTCGCTTGCCTTGCTGTACTTGCAAGTGCTCGCGCATCGGTGTCGATAGTCTCCAGACGTGCAGATACTCATGAGCAAACGCGAACGAGAGGTACAACAATTCGGACCCTTGCATCATGCGAATGCCGGAAAGGCTTATACGTTGTTATGCTTGGACATCGCCTATACGCAGTAGGGTTGTCACACTTAGGATCGGCCTCCTAGTGTGAATCGTACGACATTGCGATGCTGCGAGTATAACAGATGCGAGGACGGCTAAGCAAGATAAGACATTCGACACCGGAGAACACTCGTGTGTTCTACATTATTATTGATATACGCTATTCTACTTGCTTCCGGCGCTGACGGCGATTGCGTCCATTGCACCGCTTCGATCTGTAAGACTGTAAGTTATATCTCTTCTTGTTTGAAGTCTTCCGCTGTCTCTGTTTGCTCGCGCTTGCCTTGCTGTACTTGCAAGTGCTCGCGCCTTGGTGTCGCAAGTCTTCAGACGCGCAGATACTGATGAGCAAACACGAAGGAGAGGTACAACAAATTGGTATCGAGACAGGTTCGTTACCTAACTGTCTCTCTTTGTCTAATCAGAAGTAGGTTCTTTCTATGGTGAGTTCCAGCGACGAACCACGAGGACCGCTAGATACTTTTGCCGAAGACCTAGGCCGCGCCGTTTTGGACGCCGCCGCTTCCGGTTTGTAATTGTTTAATTGCTTTTGCTTAGATTGCTGCACTTGTTGTGTAAGTGTACGCTCTGAGTCGCAGGTAATCTCAGTGCACCGGCATTGCTTGCCGCGGCGACTGAGACCGGCTTTCGTCCGGACCATTTGGCGACTCTCATTGCCCAAACTGTTGTACCTCTCGTTCGCGTTTGCTCATAAGTATCTGCACGTCTGGAGACTATCGACACCGATGCGCGAGCACTTGCAAGTACAGCAAGGCAAGCGAGAGCAAACAGAGACAGCGGAAGACTTCAAGACGAAGAGAGATATAACTTACGGTCTTACAGATCGGAATGATGCAATGGACGAAATCGCCGTCAGCGCCGGAAGCAAGCAATCATCACGCGGCGGTGATTAGCGAAGTTCAGGCTTAGCTCGGGCTAAGTAGAATATCGTATAGCAATAGTAATGTAGAACACACAAGTGTTCTCCGGTATCGAATGTCTTGTCTAGCTTAGCCGTCCTCGCATCTGTTATACTCGCAGCATCGCAGTGCCGTACGATTCACATTAGGAGGCCGATCCTAGATGTGACAACCCTACTGCGTATGGGCGATGTCTACTCGTAACAACGTATAAGCCTTTCCGGCATTCGCATGATGCAAGGGTCCGGATAACGATATCCGGTTGCAGGGCATGTATCGCGACGAGTGCGGCGCTCTCAACGTGTGCTTAAATGAAGTAATATTATATCAGATAATATTACTTATCGTTTCGTAGCACGAGCATAATGCGCACTTCAATGCTTCGGGCTTTCATGCATGCTAGGCGGATTTGCCATGGTGCGATGTAGCGATGGATAATGACAACATGCCAAATGCATATATAAATGTATGCGAATACATTTATATCATGCAGATTCATTCATATGTAATGCGTTCATCACAAAAGCACTTCGCCTCATAGGATCGCGTCGACCTACGCGTCGGCGGAAAATGAACCGTAGCACAACACAAACTACGGAGATCAGGACTCAGCTGGGCAAGTACTTGCTGAGTTTACTGAATCTTCTCAAGAGTACTGTTGGTAGGCTCACCGAATCGCTTTGTACTCTTGCCTTTGTGATAGAAGTCGGCTTCTATTACGCAAACCTAGGGTATCGCTTCGTGCTCCATGTCCGCGGAACACGACGATACGCCGCACACTAGCCTAGCTAGCCAACCCGATTTTGTTGTGGCTGCTAGAGCGCCGGATAGAGGTCTTGAGACTGTTGGCACGTGAGCCACTCAAGAGCCCCTTGTCCTTCAGACCCCTGCTCACTTAATTGTGCCGCATTCAGCAGTTAACACCAATATGGACAACACTGCTGGACCAAGGGTTCTGCCATTACCTCAAGCTCGAGGGCATGATGACATCCCTGAGGTGATGAGATTGTCAATTCCCGTTCCTAGGCTCAATATCTCGCTGACTGAAAAGACACCAGGACATAGCATAGCCGATGCAACTCGTGCGTACTTGCGTGACGCTAAAAAGTATCTCCAGGCTGTTCATGGTGGCGATAATGATGGTATCAGGTGTCTCTTCGTTGGTAACACCCTCGAGGGCTCAGCGAAGGACTGGTATCGCGAATGGACCACCGCCCGGGGCGACTATACTTTTGACGAGATGATCGCCGCTTTGCTCGCACGGTTCGCTACTGAGGTTCAAGCACGTGATGTGGAGGCTCGTAAGGTTTTGGCAGCCGGTAGCTACCACATGCGTCGGGGTGAAAATGTACCTGTGTACCAGTCACGCTTCGAAGCACTAGTGACCCCCATTGCTGATCTCACCGAAACCGAGCGTGTCTTTTGGTTTAAGCAAGGCCTGACGAAACTTTTGGCTAAATGGTGCGCTACTGACTTGGCTGGGGTGCCGATCAAGTCGTATGATGCCTTGGTCACTTTTGCTAAGGGTACGGAGATACGACTCCTTGCCGGTGAGGAAGAAGTCAAGTCTGTCCCTCGTGCAAATGCCGTGCAACTGCAGGATCCGCTTGGGGAAGCTGTAGCTCTTGACCAGGAACTCGGAGCGACCCGCCCCACGCCTGCTGCCGCGACGCGACGCAGCAACCGGCAACGCCAGGCACGCGGGGGCGCTAGCTCGGGTGTCCGCGGGTCAGGAGGAGCAGGTCCGAGCTCGGACCCGGCTAAGAGCAGGAAGCGTGGTGGTGCGCCGTCGTCGGCAGCCGCACAGCGCTCTGACCCCAATGTGAAGCGGACTCGCACGGATGACTCGTTTATGCCAAAATGGAATTGCAATCGTTCCGAGTTCGAACGTCGGAAAGCGGCCAATGTTTGTCTACGGTGCGCGGAGAGTCATCCTACGAAGGATTGCCCGTTACTGCCACCGTTTGTACCTCAGCCGAAATAGGGGCTTGCCCGGGTTCCTGTGGAGGGGGCACCGCCCGGGATTTCTGAACTCACACGTGGTCGGTGGTCATCCTTACGGCCAGCCGTGAAGGCATTGTTGCCTTGCGTACTTGGACACATCGAGCGAGTCATTGCACGACGCATCACGCTTGACGGACGCAAGGGACTTCTCTGCTTCGACCCGTTGTGTAATTTGTTTACACTTCGCCGTCCCCTGTCGTCTATCGATCTGTCTAACCACGTGGTTTTGTTCATCCCCTCGTCTCTGCATGAGATGTCGGAACAGTTGGCCGTTTACAGGAGATGTAGGCGTCAATTTCCAGGCACCGCCACATGTGTTTTACTCCCCGCTTTCTGTCGGCGCAAGGCAGAAGCATCGTTAAGGGGTATGCGGCATGTCCACCGGTTCGAGCCGGGCACCGTTTTGTTTAATGGTGTGGATCGGGAGGGTATGCTGGCTCCGTGGCCAGGCACATCCTACTCGGTTGACGTTTGGTACGAAGCTCCTGATGAGGGTGCCGTAGGATACGGACCCGCCCTAAGTGCACTAACGTTATCTGCTGGGCAGTCGCTCGTAGATAACCGTGTCCCAGTGGTTCAGATCGGTTTGAATGGCCGTACTCTGAAGGCACTTGTTGACACCGGTGCCAGCGACGACTTCATCTCTGTCGCAGAGGTGAATGTGCTGGGGTTGACCCCAGAGTCGTCTGATTGTCCACAGGTTACCCTTGCTGGCGGGGGTAAGCATCCCATCGTGGGCAGGATTACCCTTAGCCTATCGATAGGCCCTTTGCGTGTTGTGACCCGGCCGTACGTGCTGCAGGGCTTAGCAGAGACTGCACCGTACATAATGGGGTCTTCGACATTACGGCAGTACCGCGCGCGCATCGACATGGAGACCGCAACCCTGCATATGTGCAAGGGTACTCTGTCGATTAAGGTACCTTTCCTGTCGTTCGAACATGTCACACCAAAGGAGGGCGAAGCTGAGGCGGTGCCTATGGTTAATTTCGCTGTGACCGCAATGGCCGCGCGAATCGAACCAGAGCTAGTCGGGCGTAAGGAGGCCGTCCGTTTGTTACGGAAGGGTGCCCACGGACTGCTTTTGAGGCCGCGGGTGGGCTGTTGTGCCACAACCGCGCAGATTTCTGTGGATCCTGAGGTTGAGGCCCTACTGTCGCAGTATGAGGACGTCTTTAAAGATATCCCCGGCCTACCACCTATGCGTCCTGTTGATCACACAATCCCTCTCATGCCTGGAGCGCAGCCTACGGCCCGGCCAATGTACAGGTTGAGTCCATTGGAGCTGGACGAGGTAAAGCGCCAGGTGACGGATTTGCTCGCGAAGGGTATGATACGCCCCAGCACATCCCCGTATTCTGCACCGATTTTGTTTGTCGGTAAGAAGGATGGGACCTTGCGCATGTGCATCAATTACCGGGGGTTGAATGCGAGTACGGTGAAAAATCGCTACCCTTTGCCACGCGTTGACGACCTGTTGGATAAGCTGAAGGGATCGGCTTATTTTTCCTCGATTGACTTACAACAGGGCTATAATCAGATTTGCATCGCTGCCTCTGATATTCCGAAAACTGCTTTTCGGACGCCCTTCGGTCACTTTGAGTATACGGTCCTATCGTTTGGTTTGACTAATGCCCCTGCGACGTTTCAGGCGGTCATGGACCGAATGTTTAGACCGTTTATCAACAGGTTCGTTGTTTGCTACCTGGATGACATCTTGGTTTATTCTAAGATGCGCGAGGAGCATTTGGAGCATCTTCGGCTTGTGCTCGACGTTATGAGGCGGGAGCAATTGTTTGCTAAACGCGCCAAATGCTTTTGGGCGCAGCCTCAGGTGGAATATTTAGGCCACATTGTATCGGCCACCGGTGTGAAGATGGACCCGCGGAAGGTCGCCGTGGTTCGCGATTGGCCCGCGCCTCAGAACCTCACGGAGCTGCGTAAGTTCCTTGGCTTGACCAATTATTTCCGAAAGTTCATTGAAAAATATTCCATCATTGCGGCCCCGCTTACTAACTTAACTCGCAAAGGCGTTTTCGTTTCACTCGAGTCGTGGACGTCGCAATGCCAGCGGGCATTCAAAGAGCTCAAGCGAACCGTTGCCGAAGATGTCACCCTTGCATTCCCTGATTACTCGTTGCCGTTTCGTGTTGAGGTAGTGTCTGATGCCTCAGTATTTGGAAGCGGCGCTGTATTGTTACAGGAAGGGCGACCGATCGCTTTCACGAGTAAGAAGTTTTCTGGTGCGGAGATTCGCTACACCACCGGGGAACAGGAGCTTCTGGCAGTGCTGCATGCTTTAAAGGAATGGCGCTGTTACCTCGAGGGTCGCCCATTTACTTTAAAGACTGACCACAAACCCCTAACGTTTTTGCAAAGCATTCTGACGTTGAACCGCCGTCAGGCTAGGTGGATGGAATACCTAGCTAGGTTCGACTGCACCTGGGAGTACATTTCTGGTAAATTGAATATTGCCGATGCTCTCAGTCGACATCTGTCGCTACACGCTGCAATTTTAGCAGCACCCGTCGTGCGACCTCATAACGAGGAGGTGCCGATCACGACGGACCTCGCAGAGCGGTTGAAGGTGGCCTACAACGCAGACGCCTGGTTCTCGGAGCAGGCTAATGTAGAAAACCTTCGCAAGCAGAATGGCCTTTGGCTACGGACGGAGGGTGCAGCTACGCAAATCGTCGTTCCGAGCGACGACGCGCTACGCTACGACATCCTTGCACAGTTCCAC
Organism: Volvox africanus; assembly: GCA_030268105.1. NCBI lineage: Eukaryota > Viridiplantae > Chlorophyta > Chlorophyceae > Chlamydomonadales > Volvocaceae > Volvox > Volvox africanus. Next base: position 263,175 of record BSDZ01000079.1, read on the forward strand.
GAGGACCCGTTAGCAGGACACCCTGGTAGCAAGCGGTTGGTCGAATTGGTGCAACGTTCCTTTTGGTGGCCTCGTTTGGCTAACGATGCGGCGAACTTCGTACAGACATGCAGTCTGTGCCAGCGCAATAAGGCTTTGTCCGGTAAGGGTCATGGGTTGTTGCAACCGTTGCCTGTCCCGGATGCGCCTTGGGAAAGTGTTTCCATGGACTTCGTAGTCGCGCTGCCCAAAACTGAGGGGGGATATGATGCGGTGTTCGTAATGGTCGATCGTCTGACTAAGATGGTCCACCTAGCACCATGCACATCATCCTGAGCAAACCGCACGTTTGTTTTTCGATAATGTGGTTTGGTTACATGGGGTTCCCAAAAACGTGATCTCGGACCGCGGTGGACAGTTCACGTCTAAGTTTTGGGAAGCGCTCTGCAAGCTAGTTGGCATGCGTGTCAACCTGAGCACAGCGTACCACCCGCAGACTGATGGTCAAACCGAACGCACAAACCGCACGTTGGGTGATATGTTGCGCAATTATGCTGGTCGCACACCACTCGTTTGGGATACATATTTGACTGCGGCAGAATTCGCCCTTTACAACGCTGTTAACCGCTCTACAGGCAAAAGTCCGTTCTTTCTTAACTACGGGTTTCATCCCGCGCTACCCGTGTGGCGTGAGTTGGAAGTGAACGTGCCTGCTGCTAAACTTTTTGCCAAGTCTTTTATGTCCCGAATCACAGACGCGAAGTCGTGTTTGGACGCGGCGCAGCAACGAACGACGGAATACTACAACAAATCCAAGCAAGATGTGACGTTTTCGGAAGGGCAACTCGTGTTGCTAAGCACCAAGAACTTGCGTTCCTTGGCCGACGGATCCCGAAAACTCTTACCCCGCTGGATTGGTCCGTATCCTGTCATGCGCATGGTTGGGAATGTGGCTGTGGAGCTTGCATTGCCCGCTGATATGACCATTCACCCCACGTTTCATGTATCGCTTGTCCGTCCTTATCGTGGTACGGAACCCGTCCCTGAGCCTGCTAACGCCCCCGCAGCGATAGAACCAGTTCCCGAGACCTGGATCGCTGGTAAACAGAAGTTTTACGATGTGGAGCGGGTGTTAGATTATCGCGCGCGTCGTGTGGGCCGACACCGACGTAAGCGGACAGTACACGAGTACTTGGTCAAGTGGACAGGGTATACCAGCGAGCACAACTCATGGGAACCGACACGCAACTTCTCGCAGGACATCAAGCCCCTGCTCGAAGAAGCCCGCAAACGTGCCACGCAAGCCCAATGACCCTTGCAGTCGATGCTGTATGAAGCAGCGAGGACGCTGCATACGGGAGGGGGGATAATTGTTGTGCTACGGTTCATTTCCCTTCACTTCCCGCCGATGTGTAGGTCGATGTGACCCTACGAGGTGAAGTGTTATCTTGATGAACGCATGAATGACTATTGCATATGAATGAACCTGCATGATATAAATGTATTCGCATACATTTATATATGCATTTGGCATGTCATCATTGTCCATCACGACATCGCATCATGGCAAATCCGCCTAGCATGCATGAAATCCCGAATCATTGAAGTGCGCATTATGCTCGTGCTACGAAACGATAAGTAATATTATCTGCTATAATATTACTTCATTACAGCACACGTTGAGAGCGCCGCACTCGTCGCGATGCATGCCTTGCAACCGAATATCGTTATTCGGACCCTTGCATCATGCGAATGCCGGAAAGGCTTATACATTGTTATGCGTGGACATCGCCTATACGCAGTAGGGTTGTCACACTTAGGATCGGCCTCCTAGTGTGGATCGTACGGCATTGCGATGCTGCGATTATAACAGATGCGAGGACAGCTAAGCAAGATAAGATATTCGACACCGGAGAACACTCGTGTGTTCTACATTATCATTGCTATACGCTATTCTACTTAGCCCGAGCTAAGCCTAAACTTCGCAATTCACCGCCGCGTGATGATTGCTTGCTTCCGGCGCTGACGGCGATTACGTCCATTGCACCGCTTCGATCTGTAAGACTGTAAGTTATATCTCTTCTTGTCTTGAAGTCTTCCACTGTCTCTGTTTGCTCGCGTTCGCCTTGCTGTACTTGCAAGTGCTCGCGCATCGGTGTCGAAAGCCTTCAGACGTGCAGATACTGATGAGCAAACACGAAGGAGAGGTACAACAAGAGGAACGGTGTCAACTGTATTGACGTATATCCTCGGTGCTGTACCTACCTATCTCCCCACCTCACTCCCTCCCTCCCGTGTGCCCTCCCTTCCTCACTCCCTTCCCCGTTGTCGGCGATGATGGGGGTGCTTTGTCGGCAGCGGTGGCGGTGGTGGCGGACGGAGAGAGGGAGGGAGAGAGGTTACCATTCCCACCATCGCCACCGCCGCCACCACGGACACATACGCTACTACCGCTACCACCGCATCTACCGCCACCAAGGAGACCGACGCCAAGATAGCCGACACCGCCTCCATCGACGCAGAACCGCCACATCCGCCACCACAGCCATCGTCGCCACCACCGCTGTAAGTATTCTGGGGTATCTACGGGTTGTGTTCATTATTGGACGTTATACTGACATTTACTGATAGTCATGCACTAATAACGCTTATCGTCATGTTAGGTCACATCAACCAATGCATTGATTGTTGTATCTCTCCTTCTTCACTCATGCACTTTATCTGCGCGTCTGAACGTTAGACACTAGTGTAGTTGGAATCAATGGATAGGCGGATGATGGGAGGTTGGGTGACAGTGGTGCTCTGATGCTCAGGTTGCAGTGCCCAGCTTAAACTTGATCTACATCTGTTCTATGAGGAGGCCCTGAAAAGGTTGAGGAGAGCAGCAATAGGAAAGGGAGATTTCGTAAGCAAGGGGGCCCAGAGGATTAAGAGTTACCTTTAAGAAACCAAATGTACCTGCTTCCTGAGAATTTAAATACCAGTGCCACTCACTAAAAATTTACCTACGTCCTCCAGTAGGCAGGACCATTGGCACGGGGTTCATGCATTGAATAAGGATGTGAGGAAAGCTCCCGTCATGCGCCAAGACAAGGCTAACAACATATGCTGCCGCACCAGGATTTTGCTACCCCGTCATTTGATCACAGTAAGCATAAGAGCCATGAGGCTCCACCCTGTTTTGGGGGGAGGCAGTGGGTCCCCGAGGTCACCCATCACTTGGTGGCACGGCATGTTGTGGCAGGTGCACAACGAAGTGTTTGCTGTGGGTCTCAGTTCCCCAGGATCCTAAGGGACTTGGATGGATGGCAGGGAGGGATTAAGGGGTCAGGGATAATACAGAGATGCCTGCAGCAGCTGAGTGGAATGGAGATGGGAAAGGTATAAAATGCAATTCTTGAGCCAAGGCGAGCAAACGATGCAAATGGTCAAAACCCTCGCAAAACTCACACATACGTTCACTGCCATTCTCGCTCATGCCATGGTGTCCCTATAGGCCTTTATATTGAAGGCAACCACTGAACTGCACAGCGCTTTAACCGCATCCGTTTGTGTAATTTCTGGGTGATACTTTCGTCATCATGGCGCCTTCATTGTTACGCAGTTGGAACCCTAAATGTGAAGACCCTTAACATTGCTTTGGGTGCTCAAGAACTTCGTACGAATGATGAGTCCTCAATACGCACCTTCAAGGTTAAGTTAACAACTGGGGAAATTCCAGTTCATCCTGCGCTGCACTTACACAAAGAATAAAGAACGACATATGTTTTACGTGGACGCATCGCACCACATCGAACACTGAACCGCACTGCAATTCAGGTTCCTCCTTCTTGCTCTCTCCTCTTCCTCCCTCCGCTTCACTGAAAGGAGCACCCTGCTGCAGAAGTGATCCACCACAACCCTCAACCTACACGTGCTCAGCTAAGCCAAAAGGATTGCATCCCGTGCAGCATTACTGCCGTATACGTCCGTCACGATTTGGTACTTGGCGGGCAGTGGTACTGCTGCCGACTCGAGTTCGGACTCCACTATCACGAATACATCTCCAGCGTCGCTGTTACCATGGCGAAACGCCTCCCTGGACCCTGCATGTGGCCCAACATCAGCAAAAAAAACCCTTCTTGAAGCACTCCATGCCGAGCCATTTTCCTGCATGCAGGATGCGGGGTGGAGCTTGTGAGATGAGGGGACTAGATGGAGGCGGGAGAGAGAGGAGAAGAGCCACGAGAGAGGGGGAAGGAAATATGGTGGAACGTGTGGCGCTTGCAACAATGCCCTGCTGCAAACCTCTCTCGGCAAAGTTGGAACGTGAGCCCAAATCTTGGTAATAAGCAGCATTCTCATCCAGTTCGAATTCAATTTAGCAAAAACAGCAACACAGAAAGGGATAGAATCACAATCCCAGTCTTTAACTGTGTGCTTTCCTCATTATTACGCGGTTTTCACTCTTACCGCACAATCTGGCACGACCGCGCCGCGAAATGACAACCATTCGTTTTCCAGGTCCTGATATGGCAGACATCGGCCGAAAGAAAAGGCAGGTATTGCATCGTACATATCATCGTACTGCTCGTCCATGGCATCCCACAGATCCGAGACGCTGCCATCGGTGTGAAGCACCTGCAGCCGTATATCCGTGCAGGGGCGCGCAGAAGCCTTAGGGTTTTATGATTTGTACATGGGTGCGACATATCCGGGTAGCCCGGAGCCGATTTGATCTGTCGTAACAAGTCAACCAGATAACCAGTTTCTACTATTACCGTCGTAAGGGCATTATAATCCAAATCCAATTCCAACGCTACCTGGAGTATTGCCCTGTGGATCCTGTACATATGGAGCCCGGCAGAACACGTTTCCTTCCACCGCACCTCTTCCCTCCACCGCGTCACACCACTCAGCCGTGGTTTGTTTGTTAACCTCCCCGTTGCGGCGCACCTGGAATGGGTGGCTGCATGACCTGCCGCTGCACACCGCCAGGACTGCTAACATCGCATCCAGTCGGCTTCGGATTCGAAGCAGCCAATTGACGTAATTGCCGTCCGCACGCCAATTCACTGCCATTACCTCCTGTCGGGACTCCGTATTGCGGAGGCGATGATCATTGGCAGCAGATGCTGACCCACGGGTAGTTGACCTGTCCCAGACAGTCCTTGCCCAGGCTCTGGCTGCCGCTGCGACCTCTGATATGGCGGTGGAAGAATTATTTATCTTATCACGGAACGAGGCCTGTACAGCTCCGGATACAGCAGACCGAGCGGAAGACCACCAGCTTCCCGATTGTGAGACAGAGGCCCCGCCCAATGGCAACAAAAGGTTGATTCGCTCGTAAGGATCCCGTACGAGATCATACAACTCAAACTCGCCACTGCAGTGCAATACGTACCTGCGCTGTATCGGAGGGTCAGAGGAAAATGTCTTAGCATTTCGGTTTCATACAATGCTCCTCCGTCCGCCGTATCGCACCCACGTTGCCCCCAATTCCCTCACGCCAACAGATCAGTGTCGTACTTGTAAGCCTCCTCCTGGTCGCTCCGCAGCACACGCACAGCCTTCCAGGTGAGGTTCTGGTACGGCGGGTGGGAGTGAATGGACTCCTCCACCCACTCGCCCCAAAATTCAGCCATAAGACTGCAGATCCAGGGCGCGGGGTGAGGGGTGATGAGATATAGAAGCAGTGGGCACGAAGGAGGGTGTTTAGCTAATGTCGCTTGAATTGATACACGCATGAAAATATACACACATAAACACACGTAGTATGTAGGAGCCGTGGGAGCGATAGGAGCCGAAACTGTTATGTTGCGACTAATGTCCCCAATGTAGTGACTTTATATCCTCCTACCGACACCTCGGCTGCCATAGGGGTAATGGGCTAGTATGTCCCTTTACTCCATGGATCGTGCAAGACGTGGCTCCCGTTACCGGGCTAACACATCGGCGCGGATGTGAAGGGGCTGGGTTCATTTATATTTATATTTATCTTTGTTATTCGATATCAGGCTTAGGGGTTTGGATTGTAACCCTTTTCATTATTTTGCGCGTTTGTCACACCCACACCCTAACCTGCTGGCATTTTACTACTGGTTCCAGCAATATGCAACGCACTGGTTCCAGAGCGGTCCTTGGTCAGGCCTGCCATAAACGTAGCTTGGAGGGAGGGTGCCGTCGCTTACTGCGGCCAGGGGCAGGGGGACACCGTCCAGCTGCCGAAGAGAGAGCGCCAAATCTGCAGGGGCCAGGGAAATCAGGGGCGGGGAAAAAAGGAAGACAGATGAGTGCGTGAAATCGCTGCGAGGCGATAAGGGCAAGGGCAAGGGCAAGGGGAGGGGGAGGGGGAAGGGCAAGGGGAGGGGGAGGGGGAAGGGCAAGGGGAGGGGGAGGGGGAAGGGCAAGGCGAAGGGCAAGGGCAAGGGCAAGGGCAAGGGCAAGGGCAAGGGCAAGGGCAAGGGCAAGGGCAAGGGGAAGGGGAAGGGCAAGGGGAAGGGGAAGGGGAAGGGGAAGGGGAAGGGGAAGGGGAAGGGGAAGGGGAAGGGGAAGGGGAAGGGGAAGGGGAAGGGGAAGGGGAAGGGGAAGGGGAAGGGGAAGGGGAAGGGGAAGGGGAAGGGGAAGGGGAAGGGGAAGGGGAAGGGGAAGGGGAAGGGGAAGGGGAAGGGGAAGGGGAAGGGGAAGGGGAAGGGGAAGGGGAAGGGGAAGGGGAAGGGGAAGGGGAAGGGGAAGGGGAAGGGGAAGGGGAAGGGGAAGGGGAAGGGTTTTAGGTCCATCCATCCATCCATCCATCCATCCATCCCGGTGCACCCTAGTAAGCACCTGGATTGTTGAGACCTACGGGTCCATGGCCTAGCATACCCTCCCTCCCTCGCCCTCGTTAGCCACGCCCGCCCCACTAACCCGACTCCCCACTCACCGGCCAGCGCTAGTACAGTGGGGGCAATGTCAATGTGCTGCGTTGTGGTAACCACCTTGGAGCCGGCAGCCAGACCCGGGCCCTGAGGCCAGGGACGACGGGTGGAGGGGTGAAGTCCAGGGATTTCTGCCACAAAAGGATTATGGTTCTTGAGTATTAGGCTACAAAGACAACGGACAGTTGGATTGCGGTTAGGACGACGATTAAGGGGGGGAAGGCAGGGTTTAAGATGCAACAGATGGGTGCGCGCAAGGATATATGGCAAGAACGACGGAGGGCCTGTTCTGGTGGCAGTGGTTGCCTCATGTTAAAGAAGTGATCTGTCCATGACTCCTGACTAACAAGTCAGGCCCATCCCACCCGCCCTCTGCGCCCCTCACCGCCATCATCATAGGCACTCGAAGGTCCTCCTCGAAGGCGGTGGTCTTCCCGCTGCCCATGCGGTGGATCCCTTCGTGGTAGCCGTTGTCGCTGGTGAAGAGGATGAAGGTGCTGTCCGACAGACCCAGAGAATCCAGCTCACTGACTGAGGGGGCGGATGGGCGGGTGAAGGAGGAGGCGATAATACGAAATCTATATCATACCCCTATCCCCACCCCACCCACGCCTCACCCACCTAACGCCTCAACCATCTCATCCACAGCCCGCATGCACCTCAGCCGCAGTCGGTGGATCTCCTCTAAGAAGGTCACATTTGCGGCCGTGAGGGGGTCTAGCGCCCGCAGCCACGCTGGCTTGCCACTGACCCACGGGTCATTGAAGCTGGGCGGTCGTGGCAATGCCGCTCCACTCAGCTCCTCCCAGTGTCGGGCCGCTGGAACTGGCGGGTACCAATGCCGAGAAACGAAGGCGCCGGAGGCGGTAAAACTGACATGTCCAGGAAGGGGCGATTACGGGAGGCGGGAGAGGACAGTATGAGCTTACAAGGAAGGATACAGAGAGGGCGGGGACAAATTTGGAAAGGTTTAAAGGGTGTGGAAATTTGATAAATGTGGAGTGGGTTTGTTCCATCTCGCCTAGTCTCTAAACCAGAAAGACCCCACCTGAGCCCCACATTTGGTAGTCTTGTGATCGATACGTTAAGGTATTTTCCGTGTTTTTGCTGGCAGCCTGCAGGAATTCTCTTTTCGTACGCGAAAGTCCATTCCCGCCTTTTCCAGAACATTGTCGAAAATCCCCACTTCGACACCGGCTGAAGAGGGTTCCCCAGCCTTCCCTTTCCTCCGCAACCAGAAATCAGCTTCGGAACCTGCATGTCCACCCCCACCCCCGCCTCCCCCTCTATCTCCCTTTCCCGCTTCCACCCACAAGGCAACCTCGCGTACTCGTAATGCATGGAGTGATGCGGGGCGCGGGGCGCCACTTGCAAGTAGAACGGCTGACCCCCCGGGTTGGCCGCAGCGGAGCGCAGCATCGCCAGCGCCTTGGCCGCCACCACGTCGGTAGCGTACTGGGCTGTGATGGGGACGGACAGGAGAGAATAGGGAACACGTGGGACGCGGATGAGGAAGACGAATAAACGAGTTATGGTACTGGTGATGAATAAATAAGGCCTACGCGTTTGGATGGTGGCTGGCGTCGTCCCCGGTAGGAAATGTGGAAACAATCGGAGCGTAAGCTAAGTAGCCGCCAAGGCCGTGCATACTCGTAGAAAGAAGAGCGATAGGAACCGTAATGATGTATACTATCGGTGTTGTTGGCGACAGCGAAGCGGTGCTGCGAGAAACGCTGGTAGATGCAAGCAAAAGGTAATACATGACTGCTTGTGCTGCAGCTGTCATGCACGTGCCCCTCCCGACCCTAACTACTTCAATAAACAACAGGCCTTGACCCGACCAACCTATCAACCCAACCCGGGCCAGCGTGAAGCCCGCATGCACGTACCAACCGACCAAAGCACGGTTCCACGTGAACCCACTCACCTGGGGGATAGCAGCGGCGGTACCGATGCAAGCAAGCAGCAACGGCAATGACGTGCACATGCGAGCGGAAGAGGAAGGGTCAGCGTAAGGAAAAGGGGAGGCGAGTAAAGAAGTTCAAGGTAGTGAAAACAAAGCAAGGAACTATGCAACCGATAGATCAAGGAAACAGGGCCGCTGAGTTCAGAAGAAAACAAGGAAAAAGTAAAGAAAGAGCCATTAAGTAATAAAATGAATTTGGAAGAAGGAACGAAAGGGGACGTATATGATAGGGGACGGAAAATACGACATGGGCATGCAAGGTGGGAAAGAACCGGAAAGGGCGTCCAAAGGCGCACATTAGGGTGATATAAGACGTAAATGCATTTTGTAATAATGTTGTACCAGCACAGGACACAGATAAAACGCAGAGTCACGGGAAGGTACGAAGAGACATACATAATTGTCGGGAGCGGGGGACGATGGGGTACGAGTGTGCCTTCATGCAAGGAAGCCGGTGCAGAACCCTTTCCTTAAGTGTAGAGAGAGTCGTCAGTAGTCGACGTCCAAGTCCAATATCGGTAGGGGGGTTGGCAGGTGGGGGAATAAGGGCATTACGGCTCCGAGACCATTTAAGAATGGCTTCAGGCAACACCACACTGGATGACAAAGTCGAAACATCGGCGTGTCTAGAGGGAAGAGGGGGACAGAGGATCCGATCGGACAGGATGAGGAAGAGGGTACTGGATGAAGGCGCAGGTGCAACACGAAGGAGGGGTTAAGCGAGCGGAGTGAGGAAGAAACCACATCACTCTACGGAATGGGACTTATCAAAGGGGATCCGGGCCAGGAACTTCAGCCGCTGCCCGTGAGAGGGGATTCCGTGGTGGCCCGAGTGCTTGTCCTTAATTGGTTAGCTGTAGGGTGACAGGACCGATGTGTTCCCCATTTGTGTGTGCATATCGGAAGGATTACTGGAACTTGCAAGGTTTTATCAAATTGCTAAACACATGAGTGTTAAGGAAGTACGCGATAAAGCAGTAAATAATGTATTTGAAACAAGTTATATAGCTTCTTATACAGATTGGAAGGGCTATGGATAACTCCCCGTGCACAAATTCGCATGGAACGGGGAGTTCCAAAGGAACGCGGCAAGCCCTCGCACGGGGATAAAACGTTGCAACTTCCGATTTTCCGCAGCTAGCAATCCGGAAGTTCTCGAATTGTGACATGAATGCGACGGCTGATGAGTGATGTCGTATCCACAGAGCCTGTCCAGCGCCACAACACTACATCTGTGCTGCAGTTGTCATATATTAATCTGTATTAATGCTCCTATTCCTTCTGAGCATGAAATAATAATTGACGCTGCTCAATTTGCCATCTATAGCTCATCCCCCAAGCCATTTCTTCCTCATGTTGTACCACTCCCTGGGGCCCTCCGCTGCTGGGCTGTGTGACGATGCCACCATGATACCTGGGTGGGCTGATGTTGGATTCTGACCGTGCGATCTTAGGCCATGGCCTTATTTGGGTTTCATTAGGCAAAGATCCATGTATAAGCTAGAGGTGACAACTTTCACTTGTAACGGTGGTCTAACTTGCATAGTTGCAAGCCATCTCTAACCATCATCTCTGCTGGGTGGTGATGAGGTGGGTGGTTTCGGAGGGAGGGAGCCCATTCACATCCACCGGATCTGTAATCTGTCAACAGCCCATGGGTCACCAGCCTGGTAACCCTAACAGCCATCTGGAAGGAGGACGTTTGTATCCCAATGTCCCATTTCCAGCCGGAAGGAAAGCTGCAATATGACGACAAGCTTTCGGGGAGGGGCCCGACCCCTGGCGGCGTCTTCCGCTTGATCACGCCACTGTCTCCCTATTCCATACCCTTCCCGATCGGACCGACCCACCTACCACTCCACCCACCGGGATACATTCTCGGCTGGCCCCCGTTGAGACTGAATGCGGGGCTGTAGTACTCGAAGATGAAGGGATGCACAAGCGCGTCAAAGACTGTCCAGCCGGAAGGTGGGGGGTCGTAATTGCGGATTGTGTAGTCCACTATGAACTTGCCTGAGGTGGGGTCAGAGGCCCCAGTGAAAAGGGACAGGGATGCCGAGGTGGAGGGACAGGAGAGAGGGAGGGCAACAGATAGCGGGCACAGAGGTTGGGCAACTCGATATGAAAGGGCAGGATGAAGCCAAAGGTGCGCAGCACGTGGGCGAGGAGGGGAAAGAGAGGTGCAGGGTAGGAGCAGCGAGACGAGGGTAATGAGGGCGGCAGGGAAGGGGCAGAGCAGTGCCCTCGAGGAGGAGACAAAAGTATGAAACCTGGATCTGAAGTCGCTACGGGGACAGGTGCCCAGGTGAGGAGTGTTAATCACCAGCCACTGGGAAATGAGTAAAATTGAAATTGGCAAACCAGTCTCTGCATGCTCTGCATAAGCTCAAACCACGAGGGATTTCAGGCATCGCGCGTTCCCAGGCCCTTTTCCTCGAGACCTCTCCGTATCCCGTTAACCTCCCATGCCCTATAACCCCTCGCCCATAACCCCCCCCCCCACTCACCTGTGTATAGCGTTTTGTACCCCGCTTTCTGCAGCCAGGTGGGGAGCCAGTCGCGATCCAAATCCAGCGCACGGAATTTTGCATAACCTCCTGTATGTGAGGGAGGGGTTGTGGGTTCGCGGGCCAGGGCCTCGGGCATAACGAATTTGGCTTGTGGAAAAATGGTTTCCGCGGCCAAACGGCGAACCCCTTGGGGTGGCAAAAGAATGAATGGAAGAACGAAAGGACAGAACGAACTCACTATGTGGACGGCCCAGAAAGGGGAGGGGTCTGCGGTGAGAACAGGAAGGTTGCATGGGATGATATTGCCTAGAGTTGAAGGGATGCAGAGCCGCGGAGGGCGGAGGGCTGGCGGGTTTCAGTTGTTGTTTGGTCAAATGACAGTCATCCGTCCACCTCCGGGAGACCATTGGGGCGGCCTTTCCTTGTCTCCTGTCTCGCTCATAAATGTAAATCTGTGTTTAAAAAAAGGGTGGTTATGAGAAACTCTTTATGCCTGGTTCCGGTGCATAACCTGCATCAAAACCCATGTGTGGAAATTGTCATCTGAAACTTGGACATACCGTGTGGTCCGAGCACGTCTGTGAAATTGGTGTTGTGACCCAGCTGGCCGCGGAGGAGGCTGACCCGGGAAGGGCAGCAGATGGGTGTAGTGACGAAATGGTTCGTAAAGGTGATACCTGGTTTGCAGCAACATCGGGATATAACGGGACAAGGAACCGATGTGTGCAGGAACTGAGAGGAAGTTACCAACTTCTAAGGAATCTTGTACAAAATTTCTGAACATTGCTGGTCGCGTCGTCGTGCACGAAAGTCGCACGTCGCCAAATGATTGATGGTCCGGTTACAATGACTTTACCTCGGTCTCGCAAAAGCCGTTTCGTCGCCGGCATCGCCAGCTCACCGCTGCTGTCCTGAGTTTCATCTAAATCATCTACAAGGATAACGATAAAGTTTGGACGCCGTGCTCCAGACGCCGAAACTGTCATGATACCCAGACACAGCATTACATTTAGAAATCTTTTCATTTTTCCCTTTAAGTTAAGCGATGTGTTTGAAGGAAACTTTTTACGTATCCTTACTCGATGGAAGAAATATTTTCAAGATTTGCTCATTTCATGCAAAGCATGACGTTGGTTGGCCTGGGGACTTTTGCCGTTATTGAACAAAAGGGCATAATATATAACTTTGGGGTTGCAATTTGAAACCTTGCAAGAGGAAGAGTGAGCATCATGCCCGCCCTCTGGTTTGCGCTGACCGTTAATCAGAAAAGAAACACTTAATGAGTGTGAAGCCGCGTTATCATATCATAGTGAAAAACGTTACGGCAAATTGCAGCTGCCTTTACTTTTGTCGCACATTGGTCTGGGTACACAATCCCCAACTGCCTCAATCTCCAACACATCCAGCCACCCAGGTGGCAACAATTCGGAAGGTGTGTTCATCCCAAACGCCGCTACCCACCAATTGTAATTCTAAACCATCTACTTTATGACCTGCATATGCAAGACCATGACCTCCTTGCGTTTCTCCCATTCAAGTCCAAGGAACATACATCCGGGGAAGCATGGCCCAGCGCAAACCGGTTGTGCACGGGGGCTCCTTCTGGACGTCTTCGAGTGTGTCCCCAGTGAAAGCGAGTCTGTCGTTACAAAATTGATAGTTACAGCCCATCCAACGATTTTGATGCTCATTCCTTGTTCCTGGCCCATCGTCTAGTCGCCACCTATGCAGAAGGAGCAGTACATCTCAATGCCCAGATGCCTGGACATCATGTCAAGTGTGAATAGCGGGGCAAAACAGGCAAGGTACGTGGCATGTTCAAAAATAGGATCATATGAGCACCCAAACCCACCGTTATTGCCTTACACCGTGAATAACATCGACGGACATCTCTGAGGCCCGCGCACCAAGACTTTGAAAACCGCTCCCCAAACATCACAAGACATGACGGCGAGCCCTCACCCCCACCAGGGGGAAAGGGACGAGCCAGTCGGACCCAATAAAAAATGGAACATAATGCTATTAATCTACCGATAACGTCCAGGGAGATGTTACCACGCACAATCATCCTATTCTTGGGAGTTCCTGTCAGCAGACTGATGTCCATAGAGTCCAATCGTCGCGAGGTTTGATATCTGAGTGGGTTCGCAGTGAGGACGGAGGCAAACGCTATAACATCGGATTCGTGCGTTGGCTCGTGCTAGGCGATCCAACTCTGCCTCTTATGCAAACCAAACCCAATGCGTTAGGAATTGTGTATGGGATACACGAGTCTAACGCGCACCAATGCAAGCTCCAGCGTGCCCAGCTAGATCCCAAGGTGCGTGTTTGGCCTAATGTTTCACTTGGATTAGATTGCCGAAGTTCAAGCTAGTTACGGCTATAGTATCCGACTGACGTTGTTTGGCGGGGTGAACCATCCTTCACTTTCAGTCCAATCATTATAAAAACAGACACCTTCCACAACGTTTTCCAACTCTCCACCCACACCCCATGATCCACAGAGGTCATAGCCCGAGCCCATCCATAGCCCGAGCCCTTACCGAGTCCTGCCTATACCTGAGCTGAGCATAGTTAGCTCCCTGTTGACACCCTTCCTCCAGGGCCTCCATAAGCGCAGAACTCGTCTCCTAGGCTCCCTAGATATAAAACCACTGGCTCCTCATAGGCTGGGTGAAACAGAAGCCCTCCTCACTCTTAGCCCCTACATGAGGCCCCCAATTACGGGTATTACCACCCTCTTACCTTCCACACAAGATGTAGAGAGCTTCCACCGTGTGTCAAACGGTTTTTGGGCCCCCTTCCCTCCGTCTTCGCACCAGCGGACCTCAATCGAACAAATCCTTGAGCGTTACTTAGTTCTCTATTAGAAGGTTTATAATGGTTTTATAATATCTTTTATGAAAAACAAAATTATTGGTGTGAGTAGAATAATTACTATAACATCATGGGGAACTAGAGTTAAAATTATCCGGTTCTAAAACGCATTGGTGCGGTAGCCTTTGTCTCACGAATTGGGAGACTTTGCAGCATCGCTTTCAACGGCCTCAACCAGACCGGTAGCACTAGCATACAATCCGGTTCTCCTCTGCTATCTTACGCAAGCAAGCCGCCCCCAGCTCAAATGGCGGATTGACAAGAAACAGGGCTGCTGCCTGCCCTTCTGTAGCGAGCCTCCTAGATTTCTTCATTACGGGTTAGGTGTCCAGTAGGGCGATTAAAAGGTGAACTCGTCTTCAAAACAACCCACTGTCAGCCGCCGTCCCTGAAGACATGCTGCATTCCTGTTGTATCTCTGTTGTGTCGGCCAACAAAGGCCCGATCGGAAGGATGACCATCTGAGGTCCAGGATCCTCTGACACTGCCCGTAGATACCCCAGGATACTACAATTCCACAGGCTCTCACAGCCTGCCGCAGACTCCACTGTAATGCGTTTTCTGTTTTGCTTAGAAAATCCACATACAACAGCCGTCAAGAGGATGCCACATACACTCGGTGTCATAAAGACCACACAAGCGGCACATATCCCGTGGCCTACATACCTTTGGCCTGCAAATATTAATAAACAATCATTGATACCCCTGTTAATACCACCTCTGTGCAACGAACCCCAAATCCCTTTCGTTCGTTCGTCCAACACAAAAGGACGGTATTAACGGTCTTGCGCGCATTTCCTGTGCCGTCACACGGTGAAGGACCAAACACGCAGACACACAGACGCACGCACACGTACACACGCAAGCTAAACCGTCACCCCTACGCACTTCACAATTCAAGAGTGTAACACAAGCACATCACCATTAGGCTTGATGCGCCAGACAGATCCCATTCATTTGGATTATCTTTTTATTCCGCAGTTCTTCGCGGAGTAAGGAAGGGTTTTCAGCAGCCTTGCTGCTACATCTGCTGATCCCTCTTTTCCCGCAGTGCATGTATGTGCGCAACCCCAAACCCGAACCCACACAGCGCTGTGTTGGGGCTAGCCCCAACCACGTACACGTCTGCGAGCCCCTTCTCCAAGTCACACGATAACTCTTCGCATCCCTGCCTTGTTGCACTCGTACTGTTGGGAGCTCCTCACGCACATGCATCATTGTCCGTGCTTCAAAGACCCAAAATGCTGCCTCACGATCTGCTTTCGATCCTTAACGCACGAGAATAATCATCGCTGGCAAAACTCTGCTCATGCATCACAGCTTGGCGGCCGCACGAATGGTCCTCCACCACCTCGTCCGCCTCCGCCGCCATTGCCACCAGACGCACCAGGTGGCGACCCCATGTCATGCCGCTACCGTTCAACATCGCCGCCGCTCCGTGCCTTACCGCATCGGACGCCGCGGCAACGTGGCCTGCCGCCAGCATCCCCGCCACTGCACCGAATATCATGGGCCCAGGGGTTCCGTCGTAGGGGTCGCTGGTGAAGCGACGGCCGTTGAAAGGGTCCGCGAAGGGGGCAGCGGCCGTTGTCCCTGATGCCCAGACCAGGCCGGCATTGTGACCCGGGTCACTGCCGCCGCTCGGGTCTGGCGCAACATTGATTCTGGACTTGAGCAGCACAGACGATTCCAATGTCCATTCACGATAGGTTCGACCCGCCACCTGGTCGCATGGGAAGAACATCCGGGTTCTTGAACACCGCTTACAGCTCCCCTTGTTGCAGTACGCACCGGCTGACCGGCACCAGTATGCCTAAGAACTTAGTTCTCTCGGCCCCTAACCCCCCGGGTTCCGCTACGTCGTGTCATCACCATTCAAAGGAACAAACCTTACGACGCTCCTGCGGCTATTGACTCCAGCCGCATGTTTCATCCATTTCCTACAAACAAGTTCATCCCTTTCTTTCCCTGTTTCCATGATGCCTCCCCAGCCATTTGCTTTTTTATCTATTTAATCTATCTAATCTATCAAGTCTATTCTATCTGGTCTAGTCTTTCTAGTCTATTCTCGACCCAGATGGGGCAAATCATCGCCACGGACTCCACTAATCTCCCACCAATCTCCTGATCCAGGCAAATCCGGTCCAATTTACATCTATTCGGTGGACCCCAACAGTAGCCGTGAAGACATTATTACCGTCATGCAACGGAGAGGGTGGCATGAAGTGGTCCATGGGGGCTCCGATGCTTGGAAGCGGCACAAGCGACAGCGCGGGCTGGCCGCAGGTAGGGGTAGTGGCGCGCAGTTGGGCCCCTTCCGAGTGCAACTGCTGCTGCGCATCCTCGGGAGTGAAGTCGCTCAGGAAGTGAAGGTCGGTGGGCAGCTCCTCGGCGAAATGCATCTCGCTGTCTTCCATCTCGAGCATCTCGTTCAACGGATCCAGTGTATGCGCCGCCGCGGTCCCGCCAGCGGTGTTTGCGGTGGCGAGAGCGCCAGTCCCAGTGAGGCTCCGCGCCAGCAAGGAGGCTGCGCCGGCCGTGCTACTCGGCCCGGAGCGGCGACCGCCATCGGCTGTGGTGGCTGCTGCCGCGGTGGCTGCTGCCGCCGCCGCCACCGCCGCCGTCGGAGCTGCAGCAGCCAGACCGCCTGTAGTAGGCGTGCAGGGCATTACGTGATCTACACCGAACATGCGGGAACAGGTGTGATAAGAATTACGGCGACACACACAGAGGACTTTTCGATAGCAATAGCTTTACTTTGGATAATAAACCAGTCAGTCCTGAGGCGCAGTATGGCAGGTATTAAGACGGTGAGGGAGGGTACGGGAGGGGGAATGTACGTCAAGTACTGCGACATCCACGGCCCCTCGGCCCCACGGCATCCACGGCCCCAACTAACAGCACTCTTGGCCAATGCCTGACCGACAACCGATAACCGACAATCGACTTACCGAACGACAGGAAAAAAGCGCTATCCTCGTCGTCATCGTCATTCAGCAGGACCCGTAAATCGGGGGCTTCAAAAACCTCATCGTCGTTGCTAATCATGCACGGGACGGGTAGGAAAGAGAAAGAAGAGAACGAAAACGATATGGGGTAGCCCTAAACCCATAACGGGAGGTTACCGCATGATAGTAGCAGGTCGTGAAGAAGGCAGGGTGTACATATAATTCGGCGTGCGTGGGTGCATTCGGTTTAAAGTGTTCGTTTGGGTGGACGCATATATGTGTGCGTGGTGGGTACCTGTGTGAACCACCTGCTACTACTCGCTGAATCGCAAGAGACTAAGTGGAACGCATCTAGCATCGCGTGAGAGACAGGGGAAAGGACAAGTGAGTGATCCCCACGCTGTTACACGCTTATGTAGTATCCTGGGGTATCTACGGGCAGTGTCAAAGGATCCTGGACCTTAGATGGTCATCCTTCCGATCGGGCCTTTGTTGGCCGACACAACAGAGATACAACAGCTTATCGCAAATGCTTACATCCATTTCCTTCATTGTATTCCTTATTTAGCCCATTATGGATGACACGCGTATCATATAATTCATGCTGTTAACTTCATTTTATAATCAGAATTCCTGCGTGCTAAAGCCCCAACCGGCCCGACTCTTGATGGGCCTTATCTTGCGCTGCCGTCGTACATGCATGGCAGCCGAGGGTTCCACTGTTCCACTAAAAAGCGCCGCCCTCTTATCCATCCCGACTTACAGGTCACGAGGGACTTGGTTTGATGGCCCAGCTGCACCTCTGACCCGACCCCCCTTGGCGCCTCCTCCCCGCTGAGCGCCTTCTGAAGGGGGCGTGGGCATGATGGACATCACAACGTTAAATTGGTGGGGTTGCAGCTTGATATGATGGGCAGTTCAGTTCAGTCGTGGATCTTAGCCGCTTGCTTAAGAAGATTTGTCATGTCGGGCGTGCTTCCATGTCCGCCCTCAAATATCTCCCTTGTCCGTATTCCTGATATGTGGGTTCAGTCGGTGTTGTGAATCAGTCGGTGTTGTGTGCCATAGGCCTTACCATAGGCCTCATTGCTCTACATCGTCTATTTGCAGCGGCTTTCCCTGTCCTTCCACCGTGCCCCTAGTCCCCGGTAGCGGCGACTCAAATCCTCTCAGCGTCTGAGTGAGGCACGCGTGTCCGAGTAACGAGTAGCGAGTTTCATCTTAATAGCTACACACGCACCTGCACCGCTGCCGTCCTTTTTAAAGCTCGGCGGTGCCAGGGTAGGCAACATCAACAAATTCTCTTCCTCATCATCCTCCCGCAGACCCCTTATGTGCCCGCCACTGCGACCATCGTGTCGCCGCCCCACCGCGCGGGCGATGTCCCCTTCGGTTTCCTCAAAATGCTCATGTGGGTCAGCCCGCCCTTCCTGACGCTCCAGCGGCTCAAGCAGCTCCAAATCGTCCAGATCTTCGATCTGACCCAGAACGTGAGATGACATCATCATCATATCTGGGGCCGTATTTTCCACCAAAGTAATGGCTTCCACCCTGCGGAACCAATGAACACACTGCCGGTGCTGGTGCGGTTGTGGTAAGAGCCATATACAGCCATGCCAGGCGGCCCAAATGCCAGCGTGTCAAGGATGACAAATTACAATTCATACACATCGTCCTCCATCTGCCCACTATCTGATTCCACGTCTACTTGCAACCTCACGGCCACTGCCCAAGCCGGCCAGAGGCGCCGAACTGTTATTTTTCGGCTAGGGGTCCCACAATCAATTCCAGTCCAGGGTGTTGAGGCCGACCCAGATGGAGGTATGGGCGTCCGTGTGCTGAGGGTTTAAGCCAGCCTGACGGATCGCCTGCTGTAAAGGTGAGCGGCACGTACCTGGCCTTGTCTCGGCCCCGGTGCAGGACCGTTTTGACGACCGCGGCTGCGGATCGCTCGGGCGCCTTGGCTGCGGTCACCTTCCGGAGCATATCCTGCAGATCCTCTTTTAAAAAGAGATACCGAGTGGTACGGCAGCTATAAGACTCCTAGCGGAAAAAAGCTGGGGCAATATACGCACGGCAGGCAGGCAACTCTTCCTGCCTTTGTAAATGGAAGGTGGCAGTTGCCTCGCCTATCCGTCTTTTTAAACAAATCGCCACAGGTCCCCCTTGAAGACTTAGCTCAAGGTTGTCACGACGTACTACGCTCCCCCTGAGCGGGTCGCATGCTGCAGGTCGGCAGGACGGCGGTAATACGGAATGACAAGGTATCTCTTACCGATCTGGGCCAGTCCCGTAGCATCCCCACATCTTTTACATGTACGACCTTCCCTTAACCTACCCAACAGGTACAGCTGTTGTCGGTTGAACACGATAACCACGCCTCCTGCATCATGGCAAGCCCGCAAAAACTTAGAAAGGCATTAGCATTTTCAACGTCGTTCAGCATGATTGCCCATGTAGCATGAGCACAGATCAAAATTGTATTGTAGAACCTGCGGGTCCGTTATGGGTTTCCAACAGCAAAGCCAAGTGGCATAATTATGAGCTGTCTTCATCATAGACAAATCTTGCCCTTTGCGATAAACCAAGCATGGCCTCACCAATCAAAATGCCCTGGAGCCGCAGGGAGTGAGGTACATCTGGTTGCATGATGTGCTTGCTGCGGGCAGCAAACAACGAACCGGCAGCAAACGTTCAGCAAGAAACGCTAGTAAGTCCTAACCCATCGCGAAGCGTAGTCCCGCCTACTCGCTCTATACTGCGTATAGGAGAACCAAAGACCCAGTTGTGCTGACCCACGGGTCAGTGCTCCTTGTGTACCATCGTCCATGTCTCACCATATCAATTCGCACATTCTTAATTATGAAGGCATTCTAAGTCAATAAGGAATAGCTCATGTATACTGGGGCAACTCACCAAACATCGGAGACACTTATGCCAAGGATTTTAAGTTTGCTGAGCTTCTTGCCATGAGCCATCGTCCTGCATGTGCCCGGGTCCCAGTTCCACATGCAAGCCTAAATAACTTCTATGGCTTTTTGACCAAAGCCGCGGAGCGCGGCGGCGTCTCTGTGAGCGATTGGCGCAGTTTATCTTGCGCAAACGGTAAATACTCTGTCAGACACTTCTTACCAAATAGCACCCAGAGGAGACTTCCTGCCAAGGAGGTCGTGCGAGTAGAACATGTTTGTCTAAGTCGGTGTCACTCTCCTGGGCAAAATCTCTTAACTGTTTGTCGTCCCGAGGTTCACAAAGCTAATGCCAGTCAGGTCAGCCAGTTTCTTCTTCGCCAAGCCGTGCTAACCCCTAAGCCCTCAATAATAGTTGCAAGGCAGAGCGGCTGCCAAAGGATGACGGTATGCGGACAGCTTCGCAAGGAGTCACATACAATCACACTTAGGAAATATATACTTTTGTGAGATCACAAAGCTTAGGAGGGCTCATGGTACACAAAGTACAACATCACCAGGGACATTCAGTGGGGAAACATATCTTTCCGAGCCGTAATTCGCGCCAATATGCTTGTGCGGCAGCTCCAACGCTATGACAAGGTATCATACCTCCACGCACTCCACGACGTTCCGGTAAAATCTGCCCAGCCATCCAACATTCCATCACAGGCTTTCAAGATATAAGGTATTACATTTGGCCAGTATGTCTCTAGGTTGCTTAATCTTGGTTTCCAGCACCGCGCCCATCATTATTCTTACTGCAAATTCTGCCCCGGCACAGCTACCTAAGTCCCTGACTGAAAAGTACCAGAATAGGCCCATGGTTCACAGCAGGGGCTCACAGCAGAGTGACCCCTGGTTCACAGGAACCCTAGCTAAGGCGCTTTTTTTGGACCCTCGCTTCGACATAAACCACAATTGATAGTCAAACCTTGAACTGTTGTTTTCAAAAGCGTCTCACAGGGTGTCGTGAGACGAGCCTTCGCGTTGGCTTGTTGCCAGGACTTGCTGTGCTGCACCATTCCTTATCACACAAAATCGTGGACGAGCAAACTCGAACGATTTCATAGCATGGTGACCAGTTGATCTGCAAGCACTGGCAGGTCACTGCTGCTTGACAACCTGAACTGTAAGGACTACATTACCAGACACGCCAAGCCACTATACGTCGTAAATGTAATTCTGTGCTTGAAAAAAGGTGGTAAATGAAATTGGTTTTGTGACCCACCTGGCCGCGGAGGAGGCTGACCCGGAAGGGCAGCAGATGGGAGTACTGACGAAATGGGTCGTATAGGTGACACCTGCTTTGCAGCAACATCGGAATATAACGGGATAAGGAACCGATGCCTGCATGAACCGAGAGGAATAACACCAACTACCAATTACCAACTACTACTTACCAACTTCAAAAGTCTTGAACAGAATGTATGATCCAGGAATATTTCTAAACATTCGTCCCCGTGCACGAAAGTCGCACGTCGCCAAATGAACGCACGTCGCCAAAAGCCGTTTTATCGCCTGCATCACCAGCTCACTGCTGCTGTCAAGAGTTTCATCTAAATCATCTACAAGGATAACGATAAAGTATGGATGCCGGTCTGTAGACGCCGAAACTGTGATGATACCTAGACACATCATTACATTTAGAAATCGTTTACTTTGTTTTTTTGAATTAAACGATGGTTTCGAAGAAATTTTTACGTTCCTGTACTCCATGGAACAATTATTTTTTGATTTGCTCATTTCATGCAAAGCATGACGTTGGTTGGCCTGGGGTCTTTTGCCGTTATTGAACAAAAGGGCATAACATATAACTATGGGGGTGCAATTTGATACCTTGCAAGAGTTAGAGAGAGGATCATGACCGCCCTCTCGTTTGCGCTGACTGTTGAGTGTCAAGCCGCATTATCATATCATACTGAAAAATGTTACGGAATATTGCAGCTGCCATCACTTTGTCGCACATTGGTCTGGGTATACAATCCCCAACCGCCTCAATCAATCTCCAACACATCCAGCCACCCACCTGGGGGTACGACGGTACGATATACAATAGCGTTTGCCAAAAAGACGGAAAATGCCTAAACCAAGACGAGCAAATAATAATGTCATAAACCTGTTTAGAAAGAAAGTATGCATCATGCGAAGCTGGTGATAAAGCGTATAGCCTGAGACTTTTATGTCCATCACGCAACCCTATAAATGCTGAATACCTTATTCCTCATTACGATATGATACATCAACTTCTGCTATTCTGATAGGAGGCATACAGCTTTTATATCTTTCCCATTCCAGACGCAGCTTGCTAACAGCACGGCGGATTAAGGCGTTTGGCGCCTAAGCGCCCTGGCTTCGGTATAATTACAAGTAATCGAATATGAGTACCCCGGAAAGCTCTGATGAATCACCGAGGATGCCTCGCAATGTGTCCGCTCCGAATGCTACGGCAACTGACACCATCGCCAAGGAAATGCCGCGGATAGCTCAATCAGACATTAGAAGCAGTCATGCAAGGATAGCGTGACAACCTGAAGCGTTCAGGCAACATCAACAACTGCATGCAAAGGTAGGGTCCCTGTAATCGATAACCATTAAATTATGTGTAAGATTTTAATTATTTGATAACAACTTTATCCTTATCACAGCCTACTTGTCCCGGATGAACCTTCTAGGTGGGGCTCAATATGCTATGCGTCCGAGTCCGCTGTGCCTCGCGGGGTAAGGAAATTCCCATCCGCACCAGTGACAATCAAATAGCAATAATAAAAAAAATTATTATATTGATAAATTTCGGCCAACTCTAAACTGCGCCTTGATCGTCGTTTCAGTTATTGTTTACACTTTCCAGTCAGAACCCAGCAAATCCCTGAAACTCCTTCCTGCAAGACCTTAAACTCTTGATGTCCAATTAACAGCAAGTTGTTTCACTTTGGATCACTTCCTGACAATGACACATTCTGTTAGAAGCCACTTGTTGTTTTCAAGTCTGGGTTATTTGCGCCTAAGGGCCCTAGCTTCAGTATAATTGCAACTAATCGTATATGAATAAGCTGAAAAGGTAAGTTGGAACCAAAACACTCTTTAGGCCGCAACTTGTTCTCATCGATTTTTGGTCAGCCACCACCGCAACTACCATAACCAACGCCACCAACACTACCAACGCCACCAACGCGATCACCGCCATTACCGCCATCGCCACCGCCGCCACCACGGACACATACGCTACTACCGCTACCGCCGCAACTACCGCCACCAAGGAGACCGACGCCAAGATAGCCGACACCGCCTCCATCGACGCAGAACCGCCACGTTCGCCACCACAGCCATCGTCGCCACCACCGCTGTAAGTATTCTGGGGTATCTACGGGTTGTGTTCATTATTGGACGTTATACTGACATTTTCGCTTTGGCCTTCGTAGGCGGAAACAACAGAGGTTCACCATTAGAATCGAAACGGGTAAGACCTTGTACGAGATCGAGTCTCGTTGGTTACACGTGTATGTAGATACGTTCGCGACCACCATCACGACAGCCACCATCGCCACCACCATCGCCACCGCCGGCCACTATCGCCGTCAACCCGCCACCAACGCCGTCACCGCCATCACCGCCACCAAGCTGCCATCGACACCGCCGAATGTAGGTAGAAAGGGAGGGAGGGACGGTGGGAGGGAGATTGGGTGGGCGAGGGAGAAGGACGGAGGGAGGGAGGGAGGGAGGCCACCGTTCCCACCATCGCCACTACCGCTACCGCCGCAACTACCGCCACGAAGGAGACCGACCCCAAGATAGCCGACACCGCCTCCATCGACGCAGAACCGCCACGTCCGCCACTACACCAAACGGGTAAGACCTTGTACGAGATCGAGTCTCGTTGGTTACACGTGAATGTAGAGACTTGTCCGACTGAGGGAATACTTGCAGGGATGTATTGCTCTAGAGTGGTGAATCACCCTTCCCCTTGGTTGTGAGTATATACTGCTACTGACATCTTCCGATTTGGCTTTTGAAGGCGGACAGAACATAGCTTCACCAGTCAAATTACCCGCCGACCTCCCTCCCTCCCTCCCTCCCGTGTGCCCTCCCTTCCTCCCTCGCCCCCCGCCCGTTGTCGGCGATGATGGTGGTACTTTGGTGTCGTCGGAGGTAAGGTACGTGTTAAATTGTGCGGGATAGTACGTCCGTATTGTCACTGGAGAAGGATTCATCTCGGATAGAAGTTAGATGGGAATCTTGATTATGCCTTGATACAAACGTCTGTTGGACCCGGGAATAGAGCCGGGGTGACATAAGTAGCAACAAGTGACTTATCTGTTAGAGGAACAGTGTCACCTGTATTGATGTATATCCTCGGTGCTGTGCCTACCTATCTCCCCACCTCATTCCCTCCCTCCCGTGTGCCCTCCCTTCCTCCCTCCCTTCCCCGTTGTCGGCGATGATGGGGGTGCTTTGTCGGCAGCGGCGGTGGCGGTGGTGGCGGACGGAGGGAGGGAGGGAGAGAGGTTACCATTCCCACCATCGCCACCGCCGCCACCACGGACACATACGCTACTACCGCTACCGCCGCAACTACCGCCACCAAGGAGACCGACGCCAAGATAGCCGACACCGCCTCCATCGACGCAGAACCGCCACGTTCGCCACCACAGCCATCGTCGCCACCACCGCTGTAAGTATTCTGGGGTATCTACGGGTTGTGTTCATTATTGGACGTTATACTGACATTTTCGCTTTGGCCTTCGTAGGCGGAAACAACAGAGGTTCACCATTAGAATCGAAACGGGTAAGACCTTGTACGAGATCGAGTCTCGTTGGTTACACGTGTATGTAGATACGTTCGCGACCACCATCACGACAGCCGCCATCGCCACCACCATCACCACCACCATCGCCACCACCATCGCCACCGCCGGCCACTATCGCCGTCAACCCGCCACCAACGCCGTCACTGCCATCACCGCCACCATCGCCATCACCGCCACCAAGCCGCCATCGACACCGCCGAATGTAGGTAGAAAGGGAGGGAGGGACGGTGGGAGGGAGATTGGGTGGGCGAGGGAGAAGGACGGAGGGAGGGAGGGAGAGAGGCCACCGTTCCCACCATCGCCACTACCGCTACCGCCGCAACTACCGCCACCAAGGAGACCGACTCCAAGATAGCCGACACCGCCTCCATCGACGCAGAATCGCCATGTCCGCCACCACAGCCATCGTCGCCACCACCGCTGTAAGTATTCTGGGGTATTTACGGGTTGTGTTCATTATTGGACGTTATACTGACATTTTTGCTTTGGCCTTCGTAGGCGGAAATAACAGAGGTTCACCATTAGAATCGATACGAGTAAGACCTTGTATGCGATCGAGTCTCGTTGGTTACACGTGTATGTAAATACGTTCGCGACCACCATTACGACAGCCACCATCGCCACCACCATCGCCACCGCCGGCCACTATCGCCGTCAACCCGCCACCTACGCCGTCACTGCCATCACCGCCACCATCGCCATCACCGCCACCAAGCCGCCATCGACACCGCCGAATGTAGGTAGAAACGGAGGGAGGGACGGTGGGAGAGAGATTGGGTGGGCCTCCGTCCTCACTGCGAACCCACTCAGATATCAAACCTCGCGACGATTGGACTCTATGGACATCAGTCTGCTGACAGGAACTCCCAAGAATAGGATGATTGTGCGTGGTAACATCTCCCTGGACGTTATCGGTAGATTAATAGCATTATGTTCCATTTTTTATTGGGTCCGACTGGCTCGTCCCTTTCCCCCTGGTGGGGGTGAGGGCTCGCCGTCATGTCTTGTGATGTTTGGGGAGCGGTTTTCAAAGTCTTGGTGCGCGGGCCTCAGAGATGTCCGTCGATGTTATTCACGGTGTAAGGCAATAACGGTGGGTTTGGGTGCTCATATGATCCTATTTTTGAACATGCCACGTACCTTGCCTGTTTTGCCCCGCTATTCACACTTGACATGATGTCCAGGCATCTGGGCATTGAGATGTACTGCTCCTTCTGCATAGGTGGCGACTAGACGATGGGCCAGGAACAAGGAATGAGCATCAAAATCGTTGGATGGGCTGTAACTATCAATTTTGTAACGACAGACTCGCTTTCACTGGGGACACACTCGAAGACGTCCAGAAGGAGCCCCCGTGCACAACCGGTTTGCGCTGGGCCATGCTTCCCCGGATGTATGTTCCTTGGACTTGAATGGGAGAAACGCAAGGAGGTCATGGTCTTGCATATGCAGGTCATAAAGTAGATGGTTTAGAATTACAATTGGTGGGTAGCGGCGTTTGGGATGAACACACCTTCCGAATTGTTGCCACCTGGGTGGCTGGATGTGTTGGAGATTGAGGCAGTTGGGGATTGTGTACCCAGACCAATGTGCGACAAAAGTAAAGGCAGCTGCAATTTGCCGTAACGTTTTTCACTATGATATGATAACGCGGCTTCACACTCATTAAGTGTTTCTTTTCTGATTAACGGTCAGCGCAAACCAGAGGGCGGGCATGATGCTCACTCTTCCTCTTGCAAGGTTTCAAATTGCAACCCCAAAGTTATATATTATGCCCTTTTGTTCAATAACGGCAAAAGTCCCCAGGCCAACCAACGTCATGCTTTGCATGAAATGAGCAAATCTTGAAAATATTTCTTCCATCGAGTAAGGATACGTAAAAAGTTTCCTTCAAACACATCGCTTAACTTAAAGGGAAAAATGAAAAGATTTCTAAATGTAATGCTGTGTCTGGGTATCATGACAGTTTCGGCGTCTGGAGCACGGCGTCCAAACTTTATCGTTATCCTTGTAGATGATTTAGATGAAACTCAGGACAGCAGCGGTGAGCTGGCGATGCCGGCGACGAAACGGCTTTTGCGAGACCGAGGTAAAGTCATTGTAACCGGACCATCAATCATTTGGCGACGTGCGACTTTCGTGCACGACGACGCGACCAGCAATGTTCAGAAATTTTGTTCAAGATTCCTTAGAAGTTGGTAACTTCCTCTCAGTTCCTGCACACATCGGTTCCTTGTCCCGTTATATCCCGATGTTGCTGCAAACCAGGTATCACCTTTACGAACCATTTCGTCACTACACCCATCTGCTGCCCTTCCCGGGTCAGCCTCCTCCGCGGCCAGCTGGGTCACAACACCAATTTCACAGACGTGCTCGGACCACACGGTATGTCCAAGTTTCAGATGACAATTTCCACACATGGGTTTTGATGCAGGTTATGCACCGGAACCAGGCATAAAGAGTTTCTCATAACCACCCTTTTTTTAAACACAGATTTACATTTATGAGCGAGACAGGAGACAAGGAAAGGCCGCCCCAATGGTCTCCCGGAGGTGGACGGATGACTGTCATTTGACCAAACAACAACTGAAACCCGCCAGCCCTCCGCCCTCCGCGGCTCTGCATCCCTTCAACTCTAGGCAATATCATCCCATGCAACCTTCCTGTTCTCACCGCAGACCCCTCCCCTTTCTGGGCCGTCCACATAGTGAGTTCGTTCTGTCCTTTCGTTCTTCCATTCATTCTTTTGCCACCCCAAGGGGTTCGCCGTTTGGCCGCGGAAACCATTTTTCCACAAGCCAAATTCGTTATGCCCGAGGCCCTGGCCCGCGAACCCACAACCCCTCCCTCACATACAGGAGGTTATGCAAAATTCCGTGCGCTGGATTTGGATCGCGACTGGCTCCCCACCTGGCTGCAGAAAGCGGGGTACAAAACGCTATACACAGGTGAGTGGGGGGGGGGGGGTTATGGGCGAGGGGTTATAGGGCATGGGAGGTTAACGGGATACGGAGAGGTCTCGAGGAAAAGGGCCTGGGAACGCGCGATGCCTGAAATCCCTCGTGGTTTGAGCTTATGCAGAGCATGCAGAGACTGGTTTGCCAATTTCAATTTTACTCATTTCCCAGTGGCTGGTGATTAACACTCCTCACCTGGGCACCTGTCCCCGTAGCGACTTCAGATCCAGGTTTCATACTTTTGTCTCCTCCTCGAGGGCACTGCTCTGCCCCTTCCCTGCCGCCCTCATTACCCTCGTCTCGCTGCTCCTACCCTGCACCTCTCTTTCCCCTCCTCGCCCACGTGCTGCGCACCTTTGGCTTCATCCTGCCCTTTCATATCGAGTTGCCCAACCTCTGTGCCCGCTATCTGTTGCCCTCCCTCTCTCCTGTCCCTCCACCTCGGCATCCCTGTCCCTTTTCACTGGGGCCTCTGACCCCACCTCAGGCAAGTTCATAGTGGACTACACAATCCGCAATTACGACCCCCCACCTTCCGGCTGGACAGTCTTTGACGCGCTTGTGCATCCCTTCATCTTCGAGTACTACAGCCCCGCATTCAGTCTCAACGGGGGCCAGCCGAGAATGTATCCCGGTGGGTGGAGTGGTAGGTGGGTCGGTCCGATCGGGAAGGGTATGGAATAGGGAGACAGTGGCGTGATCAAGCGGAAGACGCCGCCAGGGGTCGGGCCCCTCCCCGAAAGCTTGTCGTCATATTGCAGCTTTCCTTCCGGCTGGAAATGGGACATTGGGATACAAACGTCCTCCTTCCAGATGGCTGTTAGGGTTACCAGGCTGGTGACCCATGGGCTGTTGACAGATTACAGATCCGGTGGATGTGAATGGGCTCCCTCCCTCCGAAACCACCCACCTCATCACCACCCAGCAGAGATGATGGTTAGAGATGGCTTGCAACTATGCAAGTTAGACCACCGTTACAAGTGAAAGTTGTCACCTCTAGCTTATACATGGATCTTTGCCTAATGAAACCCAAATAAGGCCATGGCCTAAGATCGCACGGTCAGAATCCAACATCAGCCCACCCAGGTATCATGGTGGCATCGTCACACAGCCCAGCAGCGGAGGGCCCCAGGGAGTGGTACAACATGAGGAAGAAATGGCTTGGGGGATGAGCTATAGATGGCAAATTGAGCAGCGTCAATTATTATTTCATGCTCAGAAGGAATAGGAGCATTAATACAGATTAATATATGACAACTGCAGCACAGATGTAGTGTTGTGGCGCTGGACAGGCTCTGTGGATACGACATCACTCATCAGCCGTCGCATTCATGTCACAATTCGAGAACTTCCGGATTGCTAGCTGCGGAAAATCGGAAGTTGCAACGTTTTATCCCCGTGCGAGGGCTTGCCGCGTTCCTTTGGAACTCCCCGTTCCATGCGAATTTGTGCACGGGGAGTTATCCATAGCCCTTCCAATCTGTATAAGAAGCTATATAACTTGTTTCAAATACATTATTTACTGCTTTATCGCGTACTTCCTTAACACTCATGTGTTTAGCAATTTGATAAAACCTTGCAAGTTCCAGTAATCCTTCCGATATGCACACACAAATGGGGAACACATCGGTCCTGTCACCCTACAGCTAACCAATTAAGGACAAGCACTCGGGCCACCACGGAATCCCCTCTCACGGGCAGCGGCTGAAGTTCCTGGCCCGGATCCCCTTTGACTCGTTGCGAAGCTGTCCGCATACCGTCATCCTTTGGCAGCCGCTCTGCCTTGCAACTATTATTGAGGGCTTAGGGGTTAGCACGGCTTGGCGAAGAAGATACTGGCTGACCTGACTGGCATTAGCTTTGTGAACCTCGGGACGACAAACAGTTAAGAGTTTTTGCCCAGGAGAGTGACACCGACTTAGACAAACATGTTCTACTCGCACGACCTCCTTGGCAGGAAGTCTCCTCTGGGTGCTATTTGGTAAGAAGTGTCTGACAGAGTATTTACCGTTTGCGCAAGATAAACTGCGCCAATCGCTCACAGAGACGCCGCCGCGCTCCGCGGCTTTGCTCAAAAAGCCATAGAAGTTATTTAGGCTTGCATGTGGAACTGGGACCCGGGCACATGCAGGACGATGGCTCATGGCAAGAAGCTCAGCAAACTTAAAATCCTTGGCATAAGTGTCTCCAATGTTTGGTGAGTTGCCCCAGTATACATGAGCTATTCCTTATTGACTTAGGATGCCTTCATAATTAAGAATGTGCGAATTGATATGGTGAGACATGGACGATGGTACACAAGGAGCACTGACCCGTGGGTCAGCACAACTGGGTCTTTGGTTCTCCTATACGCAGTATAGAGCGAGTAGGCGGGACTACGCTTCGCGATGGGTTAGGACTTACTAGCGTTTCTTGCTGAACGTTTGCTGCCGGTTCGTTGTTTGCTGCCCGCAGCAAGCACATCATGCAACCAGATGTACCTCACTCCCTGCGGCTCCAGGGCATTTTGATTGGTGAGGCCATGCTTGGTTTATCGCAAAGGGCAAGATTTGTCTATGATGAAGACAGCTCATAATTATGCCACTTGGCTTTGCTGTTGGAAACCCATAACGGACCCGCAGGTTCTACAATACAATTTTGATCTGTGCTCATGCTACATGGGCAATCATGCTGAACGACGTTGAAAATGCTAATGCCTTTCTAAGTTTTTGCGGGCTTGCCATGATGCAGGAGGCGTGGTTATCGTGTTCAACCGACAACAGCTGTACCTGTTGGGTAGGTTAAGGGAAGGTCGTACATGTAAAAGATGTGGGGATGCTACGGGACTGGCCCAGATCGGTAAGAGATACCTTGTCATTCCGTATTACCGCCGTCCTGCCGACCTGCAGCATGCGACCCGCTCAGGGGGAGCGTAGTACGTCGTGACAACCTTGAGCTAAGTCTTCAAGGGGGACCTGTGGCGATTTGTTTAAAAAGACGGATAGGCGAGGCAACTGCCACCTTCCATTTACAAAGGCAGGAAGAGTTGCCTGCCTGCCGTGCGTATATTGCCCCAGCTTTTTTCCGCTAGGAGTCTTATAGCTGCCGTACCACTCGGTATCTCTTTTTAAAAGAGGATCTGCAGGATATGCTCCGGAAGGTGACCGCAGCCAAGGCGCCCGAGCGATCCGCAGCCGCGGTCGTCAAAACGGTCCTGCACCGGGGCCGAGACAAGGCCAGGTACGTGCCGCTCACCTTTACAGCAGGCGATCCGTCAGACTGGCTTAAACCCTCAGCACACGGACGCCCATACCTCCATCTGGGTCGGCCTCAACACCCTGGACTGGAATTGATTGTGGGACCCCTAGCCGAAAAATAACAGTTCGGCGCCTCTGGCCGGCTTGGGCAGTGGCCGTGAGGTTGCAAGTAGACGTGGAATCAGATAGTGGGCAGATGGAGGACGATGTGTATGAATTGTAATTTGTCATCCTTGACACGCTGGCATTTGGGCCGCCTGGCATGGCTGTATATGGCTCTTACCACAACCGCACCAGCACCGGCAGTGTGTTCATTGGTTCCGCAGGGTGGAAGCCATTACTTTGGTGGAAAATACGGCCCCAGATATGATGATGATGTCATCTCACGTTCTGGGTCAGATCGAAGATCTGGACGATTTGGAGCTGCTTGAGCCGCTGGAGCGTCAGGAAGGGCGGGCTGACCCACATGAGCATTTTGAGGAAACCGAAGGGGACATCGCCCGCGCGGTGGGGCGGCGACACGATGGTCGCAGTGGCGGGCACATAAGGGGTCTGCGGGAGGATGATGAGGAAGAGAATTTGTTGATGTTGCCTACCCTGGCACCGCCGAGCTTTAAAAAGGACGGCAGCGGTGCAGGTGCGTGTGTAGCTATAAAGATGAAACTCGCTACTCGTTACTCGGACACGCGTGCCACACTCAGACGCTGAGAGGATTTGAGTCGCCGAAGAATAGGATGATTGTGCGTGGTAACATCTCCCTGGACGTTATCGGTAGATTAATAGCATTATGTTCCATTTTTTATTGGGTCCGACTGGCTCGTCCCTTTCCCCCTGGTGGGGGTGAGGGCTCGCCGTCATGTCTTGTGATGTTTGGGGAGCGGTTTTCAAAGTCTTGGTGCGCGGGCCTCAGAGATGTCCGTCGATGTTATTCACGGTGTAAGGCAATAACGGTGGGTTTGGGTGCTCATATGATCCTATTTTTGAACATGCCACGTACCTTGCCTGTTTTGCCCCGCTATTCACACTTGACATGATGTCCAGGCATCTGGGCATTGAGATGTACTGCTCCTTCTGCATAGGTGGCGACTAGACGATGGGCCAGGAACAAGGAATGAGCATCAAAATCGTTGGATGGGCTGTAACTATCAATTTTGTAACGACAGACTCGCTTTCACTGGGGACACACTCGAAGACGTCCAGAAGGAGCCCCCGTGCACAACCGGTTTGCGCTGGGCCATGCTTCCCCGGATGTATGTTCCTTGGACTTGAATGGGAGAAACGCAAGGAGGTCATGGTCTTGCATATGCAGGTCATAAAGTAGATGGTTTAGAATTACAATTGGTGGGTAGCGGCGTTTGGGATGAACACACCTTCCGAATTGTTGCCACCTGGGTGGCTGGATGTGTTGGAGATTGAGGCAGTTGGGGATTGTGTACCCAGACCAATGTGCGACAAAAGTAAAGGCAGCTGCAATTTGCCGTAACGTTTTTCACTATGATATGAT
This sequence comes from Volvox africanus, assembly GCA_030268105.1. Lineage (NCBI taxonomy): Eukaryota > Viridiplantae > Chlorophyta > Chlorophyceae > Chlamydomonadales > Volvocaceae > Volvox > Volvox africanus. Next base: position 295,804 of record BSDZ01000079.1, read on the forward strand.
AACGCGGCTTCACACTCATTAAGTGTTTCTTTTCTGATTAACGGTCAGCGCAAACCAGAGGGCGGGCATGATGCTCACTCTTCCTCTTGCAAGGTTTCAAATTGCAACCCCAAAGTTATATATTATGCCCTTTTGTTCAATAACGGCAAAAGTCCCCAGGCCAACCAACGTCATGCTTTGCATGAAATGAGCAAATCTTGAAAATATTTCTTCCATCGAGTAAGGATACGTAAAAAGTTTCCTTCAAACACATCGCTTAACTTAAAGGGAAAAATGAAAAGATTTCTAAATGTAATGCTGTGTCTGGGTATCATGACAGTTTCGGCGTCTGGAGCACGGCGTCCAAACTTTATCGTTATCCTTGTAGATGATTTAGATGAAACTCAGGACAGCAGCGGTGAGCTGGCGATGCCGGCGACGAAACGGCTTTTGCGAGACCGAGGTAAAGTCATTGTAACCGGACCATCAATCATTTGGCGACGTGCGACTTTCGTGCACGACGACGCGACCAGCAATGTTCAGAAATTTTGTTCAAGATTCCTTAGAAGTTGGTAACTTCCTCTCAGTTCCTGCACACATCGGTTCCTTGTCCCGTTATATCCCGATGTTGCTGCAAACCAGGTATCACCTTTACGAACCATTTCGTCACTACACCCATCTGCTGCCCTTCCCGGGTCAGCCTCCTCCGCGGCCAGCTGGGTCACAACACCAATTTCACAGACGTGCTCGGACCACACGGTATGTCCAAGTTTCAGATGACAATTTCCACACATGGGTTTTGATGCAGGTTATGCACCGGAACCAGGCATAAAGAGTTTCTCATAACCACCCTTTTTTTAAACACAGATTTACATTTATGAGCGAGACAGGAGACAAGGAAAGGCCGCCCCAATGGTCTCCCGGAGGTGGACGGATGACTGTCATTTGACCAAACAACAACTGAAACCCGCCAGCCCTCCGCCCTCCGCGGCTCTGCATCCCTTCAACTCTAGGCAATATCATCCCATGCAACCTTCCTGTTCTCACCGCAGACCCCTCCCCTTTCTGGGCCGTCCACATAGTGAGTTCGTTCTGTCCTTTCGTTCTTCCATTCATTCTTTTGCCACCCCAAGGGGTTCGCCGTTTGGCCGCGGAAACCATTTTTCCACAAGCCAAATTCGTTATGCCCGAGGCCCTGGCCCGCGAACCCACAACCCCTCCCTCACATACAGGAGGTTATGCAAAATTCCGTGCGCTGGATTTGGATCGCGACTGGCTCCCCACCTGGCTGCAGAAAGCGGGGTACAAAACGCTATACACAGGTGAGTGGGGGGGGGGGGGTTATGGGCGAGGGGTTATAGGGCATGGGAGGTTAACGGGATACGGAGAGGTCTCGAGGAAAAGGGCCTGGGAACGCGCGATGCCTGAAATCCCTCGTGGTTTGAGCTTATGCAGAGCATGCAGAGACTGGTTTGCCAATTTCAATTTTACTCATTTCCCAGTGGCTGGTGATTAACACTCCTCACCTGGGCACCTGTCCCCGTAGCGACTTCAGATCCAGGTTTCATACTTTTGTCTCCTCCTCGAGGGCACTGCTCTGCCCCTTCCCTGCCGCCCTCATTACCCTCGTCTCGCTGCTCCTACCCTGCACCTCTCTTTCCCCTCCTCGCCCACGTGCTGCGCACCTTTGGCTTCATCCTGCCCTTTCATATCGAGTTGCCCAACCTCTGTGCCCGCTATCTGTTGCCCTCCCTCTCTCCTGTCCCTCCACCTCGGCATCCCTGTCCCTTTTCACTGGGGCCTCTGACCCCACCTCAGGCAAGTTCATAGTGGACTACACAATCCGCAATTACGACCCCCCACCTTCCGGCTGGACAGTCTTTGACGCGCTTGTGCATCCCTTCATCTTCGAGTACTACAGCCCCGCATTCAGTCTCAACGGGGGCCAGCCGAGAATGTATCCCGGTGGGTGGAGTGGTAGGTGGGTCGGTCCGATCGGGAAGGGTATGGAATAGGGAGACAGTGGCGTGATCAAGCGGAAGACGCCGCCAGGGGTCGGGCCCCTCCCCGAAAGCTTGTCGTCATATTGCAGCTTTCCTTCCGGCTGGAAATGGGACATTGGGATACAAACGTCCTCCTTCCAGATGGCTGTTAGGGTTACCAGGCTGGTGACCCATGGGCTGTTGACAGATTACAGATCCGGTGGATGTGAATGGGCTCCCTCCCTCCGAAACCACCCACCTCATCACCACCCAGCAGAGATGATGGTTAGAGATGGCTTGCAACTATGCAAGTTAGACCACCGTTACAAGTGAAAGTTGTCACCTCTAGCTTATACATGGATCTTTGCCTAATGAAACCCAAATAAGGCCATGGCCTAAGATCGCACGGTCAGAATCCAACATCAGCCCACCCAGGTATCATGGTGGCATCGTCACACAGCCCAGCAGCGGAGGGCCCCAGGGAGTGGTACAACATGAGGAAGAAATGGCTTGGGGGATGAGCTATAGATGGCAAATTGAGCAGCGTCAATTATTATTTCATGCTCAGAAGGAATAGGAGCATTAATACAGATTAATATATGACAACTGCAGCACAGATGTAGTGTTGTGGCGCTGGACAGGCTCTGTGGATACGACATCACTCATCAGCCGTCGCATTCATGTCACAATTCGAGAACTTCCGGATTGCTAGCTGCGGAAAATCGGAAGTTGCAACGTTTTATCCCCGTGCGAGGGCTTGCCGCGTTCCTTTGGAACTCCCCGTTCCATGCGAATTTGTGCACGGGGAGTTATCCATAGCCCTTCCAATCTGTATAAGAAGCTATATAACTTGTTTCAAATACATTATTTACTGCTTTATCGCGTACTTCCTTAACACTCATGTGTTTAGCAATTTGATAAAACCTTGCAAGTTCCAGTAATCCTTCCGATATGCACACACAAATGGGGAACACATCGGTCCTGTCACCCTACAGCTAACCAATTAAGGACAAGCACTCGGGCCACCACGGAATCCCCTCTCACGGGCAGCGGCTGAAGTTCCTGGCCCGGATCCCCTTTGACTCGTTGCGAAGCTGTCCGCATACCGTCATCCTTTGGCAGCCGCTCTGCCTTGCAACTATTATTGAGGGCTTAGGGGTTAGCACGGCTTGGCGAAGAAGATACTGGCTGACCTGACTGGCATTAGCTTTGTGAACCTCGGGACGACAAACAGTTAAGAGTTTTTGCCCAGGAGAGTGACACCGACTTAGACAAACATGTTCTACTCGCACGACCTCCTTGGCAGGAAGTCTCCTCTGGGTGCTATTTGGTAAGAAGTGTCTGACAGAGTATTTACCGTTTGCGCAAGATAAACTGCGCCAATCGCTCACAGAGACGCCGCCGCGCTCCGCGGCTTTGCTCAAAAAGCCATAGAAGTTATTTAGGCTTGCATGTGGAACTGGGACCCGGGCACATGCAGGACGATGGCTCATGGCAAGAAGCTCAGCAAACTTAAAATCCTTGGCATAAGTGTCTCCAATGTTTGGTGAGTTGCCCCAGTATACATGAGCTATTCCTTATTGACTTAGGATGCCTTCATAATTAAGAATGTGCGAATTGATATGGTGAGACATGGACGATGGTACACAAGGAGCACTGACCCGTGGGTCAGCACAACTGGGTCTTTGGTTCTCCTATACGCAGTATAGAGCGAGTAGGCGGGACTACGCTTCGCGATGGGTTAGGACTTACTAGCGTTTCTTGCTGAACGTTTGCTGCCGGTTCGTTGTTTGCTGCCCGCAGCAAGCACATCATGCAACCAGATGTACCTCACTCCCTGCGGCTCCAGGGCATTTTGATTGGTGAGGCCATGCTTGGTTTATCGCAAAGGGCAAGATTTGTCTATGATGAAGACAGCTCATAATTATGCCACTTGGCTTTGCTGTTGGAAACCCATAACGGACCCGCAGGTTCTACAATACAATTTTGATCTGTGCTCATGCTACATGGGCAATCATGCTGAACGACGTTGAAAATGCTAATGCCTTTCTAAGTTTTTGCGGGCTTGCCATGATGCAGGAGGCGTGGTTATCGTGTTCAACCGACAACAGCTGTACCTGTTGGGTAGGTTAAGGGAAGGTCGTACATGTAAAAGATGTGGGGATGCTACGGGACTGGCCCAGATCGGTAAGAGATACCTTGTCATTCCGTATTACCGCCGTCCTGCCGACCTGCAGCATGCGACCCGCTCAGGGGGAGCGTAGTACGTCGTGACAACCTTGAGCTAAGTCTTCAAGGGGGACCTGTGGCGATTTGTTTAAAAAGACGGATAGGCGAGGCAACTGCCACCTTCCATTTACAAAGGCAGGAAGAGTTGCCTGCCTGCCGTGCGTATATTGCCCCAGCTTTTTTCCGCTAGGAGTCTTATAGCTGCCGTACCACTCGGTATCTCTTTTTAAAAGAGGATCTGCAGGATATGCTCCGGAAGGTGACCGCAGCCAAGGCGCCCGAGCGATCCGCAGCCGCGGTCGTCAAAACGGTCCTGCACCGGGGCCGAGACAAGGCCAGGTACGTGCCGCTCACCTTTACAGCAGGCGATCCGTCAGACTGGCTTAAACCCTCAGCACACGGACGCCCATACCTCCATCTGGGTCGGCCTCAACACCCTGGACTGGAATTGATTGTGGGACCCCTAGCCGAAAAATAACAGTTCGGCGCCTCTGGCCGGCTTGGGCAGTGGCCGTGAGGTTGCAAGTAGACGTGGAATCAGATAGTGGGCAGATGGAGGACGATGTGTATGAATTGTAATTTGTCATCCTTGACACGCTGGCATTTGGGCCGCCTGGCATGGCTGTATATGGCTCTTACCACAACCGCACCAGCACCGGCAGTGTGTTCATTGGTTCCGCAGGGTGGAAGCCATTACTTTGGTGGAAAATACGGCCCCAGATATGATGATGATGTCATCTCACGTTCTGGGTCAGATCGAAGATCTGGACGATTTGGAGCTGCTTGAGCCGCTGGAGCGTCAGGAAGGGCGGGCTGACCCACATGAGCATTTTGAGGAAACCGAAGGGGACATCGCCCGCGCGGTGGGGCGGCGACACGATGGTCGCAGTGGCGGGCACATAAGGGGTCTGCGGGAGGATGATGAGGAAGAGAATTTGTTGATGTTGCCTACCCTGGCACCGCCGAGCTTTAAAAAGGACGGCAGCGGTGCAGGTGCGTGTGTAGCTATAAAGATGAAACTCGCTACTCGTTACTCGGACACGCGTGCCACACTCAGACGCTGAGAGGATTTGAGTCGCCGAAGAATAGGATGATTGTGCGTGGTAACATCTCCCTGGACGTTATCGGTAGATTAATAGCATTATGTTCCATTTTTTATTGGGTCCGACTGGCTCGTCCCTTTCCCCCTGGTGGGGGTGAGGGCTCGCCGTCATGTCTTGTGATGTTTGGGGAGCGGTTTTCAAAGTCTTGGTGCGCGGGCCTCAGAGATGTCCGTCGATGTTATTCACGGTGTAAGGCAATAACGGTGGGTTTGGGTGCTCATATGATCCTATTTTTGAACATGCCACGTACCTTGCCTGTTTTGCCCCGCTATTCACACTTGACATGATGTCCAGGCATCTGGGCATTGAGATGTACTGCTCCTTCTGCATAGGTGGCGACTAGACGATGGGCCAGGAACAAGGAATGAGCATCAAAATCGTTGGATGGGCTGTAACTATCAATTTTGTAACGACAGACTCGCTTTCACTGGGGACACACTCGAAGACGTCCAGAAGGAGCCCCCGTGCACAACCGGTTTGCGCTGGGCCATGCTTCCCCGGATGTATGTTCCTTGGACTTGAATGGGAGAAACGCAAGGAGGTCATGGTCTTGCATATGCAGGTCATAAAGTAGATGGTTTAGAATTACAATTGGTGGGTAGCGGCGTTTGGGATGAACACACCTTCCGAATTGTTGCCACCTGGGTGGCTGGATGTGTTGGAGATTGAGGCAGTTGGGGATTGTGTACCCAGACCAATGTGCGACAAAAGTAAAGGCAGCTGCAATTTGCCGTAACGTTTTTCACTATGATATGATAACGCGGCTTCACACTCATTAAGTGTTTCTTTTCTGATTAACGGTCAGCGCAAACCAGAGGGCGGGCATGATGCTCACTCTTCCTCTTGCAAGGTTTCAAATTGCAACCCCAAAGTTATATATTATGCCCTTTTGTTCAATAACGGCAAAAGTCCCCAGGCCAACCAACGTCATGCTTTGCATGAAATGAGCAAATCTTGAAAATATTTCTTCCATCGAGTAAGGATACGTAAAAAGTTTCCTTCAAACACATCGCTTAACTTAAAGGGAAAAATGAAAAGATTTCTAAATGTAATGCTGTGTCTGGGTATCATGACAGTTTCGGCGTCTGGAGCACGGCGTCCAAACTTTATCGTTATCCTTGTAGATGATTTAGATGAAACTCAGGACAGCAGCGGTGAGCTGGCGATGCCGGCGACGAAACGGCTTTTGCGAGACCGAGGTAAAGTCATTGTAACCGGACCATCAATCATTTGGCGACGTGCGACTTTCGTGCACGACGACGCGACCAGCAATGTTCAGAAATTTTGTTCAAGATTCCTTAGAAGTTGGTAACTTCCTCTCAGTTCCTGCACACATCGGTTCCTTGTCCCGTTATATCCCGATGTTGCTGCAAACCAGGTATCACCTTTACGAACCATTTCGTCACTACACCCATCTGCTGCCCTTCCCGGGTCAGCCTCCTCCGCGGCCAGCTGGGTCACAACACCAATTTCACAGACGTGCTCGGACCACACGGTATGTCCAAGTTTCAGATGACAATTTCCACACATGGGTTTTGATGCAGGTTATGCACCGGAACCAGGCATAAAGAGTTTCTCATAACCACCCTTTTTTTAAACACAGATTTACATTTATGAGCGAGACAGGAGACAAGGAAAGGCCGCCCCAATGGTCTCCCGGAGGTGGACGGATGACTGTCATTTGACCAAACAACAACTGAAACCCGCCAGCCCTCCGCCCTCCGCGGCTCTGCATCCCTTCAACTCTAGGCAATATCATCCCATGCAACCTTCCTGTTCTCACCGCAGACCCCTCCCCTTTCTGGGCCGTCCACATAGTGAGTTCGTTCTGTCCTTTCGTTCTTCCATTCATTCTTTTGCCACCCCAAGGGGTTCGCCGTTTGGCCGCGGAAACCATTTTTCCACAAGCCAAATTCGTTATGCCCGAGGCCCTGGCCCGCGAACCCACAACCCCTCCCTCACATACAGGAGGTTATGCAAAATTCCGTGCGCTGGATTTGGATCGCGACTGGCTCCCCACCTGGCTGCAGAAAGCGGGGTACAAAACGCTATACACAGGTGAGTGGGGGGGGGGGGTTATGGGCGAGGGGTTATAGGGCATGGGAGGTTAACGGGATACGGAGAGGTCTCGAGGAAAAGGGCCTGGGAACGCGCGATGCCTGAAATCCCTCGTGGTTTGAGCTTATGCAGAGCATGCAGAGACTGGTTTGCCAATTTCAATTTTACTCATTTCCCAGTGGCTGGTGATTAACACTCCTCACCTGGGCACCTGTCCCCGTAGCGACTTCAGATCCAGGTTTCATACTTTTGTCTCCTCCTCGAGGGCACTGCTCTGCCCCTTCCCTGCCGCCCTCATTACCCTCGTCTCGCTGCTCCTACCCTGCACCTCTCTTTCCCCTCCTCGCCCACGTGCTGCGCACCTTTGGCTTCATCCTGCCCTTTCATATCGAGTTGCCCAACCTCTGTGCCCGCTATCTGTTGCCCTCCCTCTCTCCTGTCCCTCCACCTCGGCATCCCTGTCCCTTTTCACTGGGGCCTCTGACCCCACCTCAGGCAAGTTCATAGTGGACTACACAATCCGCAATTACGACCCCCCACCTTCCGGCTGGACAGTCTTTGACGCGCTTGTGCATCCCTTCATCTTCGAGTACTACAGCCCCGCATTCAGTCTCAACGGGGGCCAGCCGAGAATGTATCCCGGTGGGTGGAGTGGTAGGTGGGTCGGTCCGATCGGGAAGGGTATGGAATAGGGAGACAGTGGCGTGATCAAGCGGAAGACGCCGCCAGGGGTCGGGCCCCTCCCCGAAAGCTTGTCGTCATATTGCAGCTTTCCTTCCGGCTGGAAATGGGACATTGGGATACAAACGTCCTCCTTCCAGATGGCTGTTAGGGTTACCAGGCTGGTGACCCATGGGCTGTTGACAGATTACAGATCCGTGGATGTGAATGGGCTCCCTCCCTCCGAAACCACCCACCTCATCACCACCCAGCAGAGATGATGGTTAGAGATGGCTTGCAACTATGCAAGTTAGACCACCGTTACAAGTGAAAGTTGTCACCTCTAGCTTATACATGGATCTTTGCCTAATGAAACCCAAATAAGGCCATGGCCTAAGATCGCACGGTCAGAATCCAACATCAGCCCACCCAGGTATCATGGTGGCATCGTCACACAGCCCAGCAGCGGAGGGCCCCAGGGAGTGGTACAACATGAGGAAGAAATGGCTTGGGGGATGAGCTATAGATGGCAAATTGAGCAGCGTCAATTATTATTTCATGCTCAGAAGGAATAGGAGCATTAATACAGATTAATATATGACAACTGCAGCACAGATGTAGTGTTGTGGCGCTGGACAGGCTCTGTGGATACGACATCACTCATCAGCCGTCGCATTCATGTCACAATTCGAGAACTTCCGGATTGCTAGCTGCGGAAAATCGGAAGTTGCAACGTTTTATCCCCGTGCGAGGGCTTGCCGCGTTCCTTTGGAACTCCCCGTTCCATGCGAATTTGTGCACGGGGAGTTATCCATAGCCCTTCCAATCTGTATAAGAAGCTATATAACTTGTTTCAAATACATTATTTACTGCTTGATCGCGTACTTCCTTAACACTCATGTGTTTAGCAATTTGATAAAACCTTGCAAGTTCCAGTAATCCTTCCGATATGCACACACAAATGGGGAACACATCGGTCCTGTCACCCTACAGCTAACCAATTAAGGACAAGCACTCGGGCCACCACGGAATCCCCTCTCACGGGCAGCGGCTGAAGTTTCTGGCCCGGATCCCCTTTGACTCCTTGTGAAGCTGTCCGCATACCGTCATCCTTTGGCAGCCGCTCTGCCTTGCAACTATTATTGAGGGCTTAGGGGTTAGCACGGCTTGGCGAAGAAGAAACTGGCTGACCTGACTGGCATTAGCTTTGTGAACCTCGGGACGACAAACAGTTAAGAGTTTTTGCCCAGGAGAGTGACACCGACTTAGACAAACATGTTCTACTCGCACGACCTCCTTGGCAGGAAGTCTCCTCTGGGTGCTATTTGGTAAGAAGTGTCTGACAGAGTATTTACCGTTTGCGCAAGATAAACTGCGCCAATCGCTCACAGAGACGCCGCCGCGCTCCGCGGCTTTGCTCAAAAAGCCATAGAAGTTATTTAGGCTTGCATGTGGAACTGGGACCCGGGCACATGCAGGACGATGGCTCATGGCAAGAAGCTCAGCAAACTTAAAATCCTTGGCATAAGTGTCTCCAATGTTTGGTGAGTTGCCCCAGTATACATGAGCTATTCCTTATTGACTTAGGATGCCTTCATAATTAAGAATGTGCGAATTGATATGGTGAGACATGGACGATGGTACACAAGGAGCACTGACCCGTGGGTCAGCACAACTGGGTCTTTGGTTCTCCTATACGCAGTATAGAGCGAGTAGGCGGGACTACGCTTCGCGATGGGTTAGGACTTACTAGCGTTTCTTGCTGAACGTTTGCTGCCGGTTCGTTGTTTGCTGCCCGCAGCAAGCACATCATGCAACCAGATGTACCTCACTCCCTGCGGCTCCAGGGCATTTTGATTGGTGAGGCCATGCTTGGTTTATCGCAAAGGGCAAGATTTGTCTATGATGAAGACAGCTCATAATTATGCCACTTGGCTTTGCTGTTGGAAACCCATAACGGACCCGCAGGTTCTACAATACAATTTTGATCTGTGCTCATGCTACATGGGCAATCATGCTGAACGACGTTGAAAATGCTAATGCCTTTCTAAGTTTTTGCGGGCTTGCCATGATGCAGGAGGCGTGGTTATCGTGTTCAACCGACAACAGCTGTACCTGTTGGGTAGGTTAAGGGAAGGTCGTACATGTAAAAGATGTGGGGATGCTACGGGACTGGCCCAGATCGGTAAGAGATACCTTGTCATTCCGTATTACCGCCGTCCTGCCGACCTGCAGCATGCGACCCGCTCAGGGGGAGCGTAGTACGTCGTGACAACCTTGAGCTAAGTCTTCAAGGGGGACCTGTGGCGATTTGTTTAAAAAGACGGATAGGCGAGGCAACTGCCACCTTCCATTTACAAAGGCAGGAAGAGTTGCCTGCCTGCCGTGCGTATATTGCCCCAGCTTTTTTCCGCTAGGAGTCTTATAGCTGCCGTACCACTCGGTATCTCTTTTTAAAAGAGGATCTGCAGGATATGCTCCGGAAGGTGACCGCAGCCAAGGCGCCCGAGCGATCCGCAGCCGCGGTCGTCAAAACGGTCCTGCACCGGGGCCGAGACAAGGCCAGGTACGTGCCGCTCACCTTTACAGCAGGCGATCCGTCAGGCTGGCTTAAACCCTCAGCACACGGACGCCCATACCTCCATCTGGGTCGGCCTCAACACCCTGGACTGGAATTGATTGTGGGACCCCTAGCCGAAAAATAACAGTTCGGCGCCTCTGGCCGGCTTGGGCAGTGGCCGTGAGGTTGCAAGTAGACGTGGAATCAGATAGTGGGCAGATGGAGGACGATGTGTATGAATTGTAATTTGTCATCCTTGACACGCTGGCATTTGGGCCGCCTGGCATGGCTGTATATGGCTCTTACCACAACCGCACCAGCACCGGCAGTGTGTTCATTGGTTCCGCAGGGTGGAAGCCATTACTTTGGTGGAAAATACGGCCCCAGATATGATGATGATGTCATCTCACGTTCTGGGTCAGATCGAAGATCTGGACGATTTGGAGCTGCTTGAGCCGCTGGAGCGTCAGGAAGGGCGGGCTGACCCACATGAGCATTTTGAGGAAACCGAAGGGGACATCGCCCGCGCGGTGGGGCGGCGACACGATGGTCGCAGTGGCGGGCACATAAGGGGTCTGCGGGAGGATGATGAGGAAGAGAATTTGTTGATGTTGCCTACCCTGGCACCGCCGAGCTTTAAAAAGGACGGCAGCGGTGCAGGTGCGTGTGTAGCTATTAAGATGAAACTCGCTACTCGTTACTCGGACACGCGTGCCTCACTCAGACGCTGAGAGGATTTGAGTCGCCGCTACCGGGGACTAGGGGCACGGTGGAAGGACAGGGAAAGCCGCTGCAAATAGACGATGTAGAGCAATGAGGCCTATGGTAAGGCCTATGGCACACAACACCGACTGATTCACAACACCGACTGAACCCACATATCAGGAATACGGACAAGGGAGATATTTGAGGGCGGACATGGAAGCACGCCCGACATGACAAATCTTCTTAAGCAAGCGGCTAAGATCCACGACTGAACTGAACTGCCCATCATATCAAGCTGCAACCCCACCAATTTAACGTTGTGATGTCCATCATGCCCACGCCCCCTTCAGAAGGCGCTCAGCGGGGAGGAGGCGCCAAGGGGGGTCGGGTCAGAGGTGCAGCTGGGCCATCAAACCAAGTCCCTCGTGACCTGTAAGTCGGGATGGATAAGAGGGCGGCGCTTTTTAGTGGAACAGTGGAACCCTCGGCTGCCATGCATGTACGACGGCAGCGCAAGATAAGGCCCATCAAGAGTCGGGCCGGTTGGGGCTTTAGCACGCAGGAATTCTGATTATAAAATGAAGTTAACAGCATGAATTATATGATACGCGTGTCATCCATAATGGGCTAAATAAGGAATACAATGAAGGAAATGGATGTAAGCATTTGCGATAAGCTGTTGTATCTCTGTTGTGTCGGCCAACAAAGGCCCGATCGGAAGGATGACCATCTAAGGTCCAGGATCCTTTGACACTGCCCGTAGATACCCCAGGATACTACAAGTTTTCCCCCTCAGATAGGGTGCGTCCTCGCATCCTACAGTCTAAGGGCCAGCCCTCACCCTAGTCTGTAGTCAGACGGATCCCATCCCTCACGGCCTGGTGATGGTTTCCCAAGCCATCTACCAGTCAGAACCGCCCGCACCATCCCGTAGGTGGGGGGAATTCGAACCCGGACAACCTGCTCGATACCAATGTTGTATCTCTGTTGTGTCGGCCAACAAAGGCCCGATCGGAAGGATGACCATCTAAGGTCCAGGATCCTTTGACACTGCCCGTAGATACCCCAGGATACTACATAAGCGTGTAACAGCGTGGGGATCACTCACTTGTATTTTCCCCTGTCTCTCACGCGATGCTAGATGCGTTCCACTTAGTCTCTTGCGATTCAGCGAGTAGTAGCAGGTGGTTCGCACAGGTACCCACCACGCACACATATATGCGTCCACCCAAACGAAAACTTTAAACCGAATGCACCCACGCACGCCGAATTATATGTACACCCTGCCTTCTTCACGACCTGCTACTATCATGCGGTAACCTCCCGTTATGGGTTCCATATCGTTTTCGTTCTCTTCTTTCTCTTTCCTACCCGTCCCGTGCATGATCAGCAACGACGATGAGGTTCTTAAAGCCCCCGATGTACGGGTCCTATTGGAAGACGATGACGACGAGGGTAGCGGTTTTTTCCTGGCGTTCGGCGAGTCGGTTTTCGGTTTTCGGCCGAGACGCATCGACCGCAGCAACGTCCACTGATATGTTCGGTCGCAAGCGACGGTGGTACTCTGATGGAGGCAACGATAGCGCCAGTGAGGCAAACAATTCGCTGCTGGCGGTAACCGATCAGCAGCGGGAGCAACTGGCGGCGCCGGATGGAGGTGAGGACGCGAGCAATAACAATATATCGTTAAAATCGATTACAGCACTGCATGCGCGCAAGACGACGCTAATGCGACTGGCGAAGCCGGCCAGCGGAAGCGGAAACAGAGGGAGCGCGAGAGACCACGTCGACGTCGTCGCACAGGCGGTCGTGTCACCCTGGACAACCTTGGGGAGGCCCTGGTGAGCCACACGGAGCCCTGGTCCGCTTCGAGCGCGGACGATGATACCGAGATGTCAGTGGTAGCCATACGCTAGTTGAGGGCTTTCTGTACGCTTTGACAGCGGATCCTGAGTGCTTTATCTCTTGCTCACGTCACGTTGCAGTGTCGGCAATCTCCTCCTTGTGCCCGGGCCCCCTTACTTGTCCGGGTATCGGCGCTGGCGTACACTTATCGCTACTGCATCCGTGAGCAGCCGAGCGGCGGCAACGAACTTCAGGATTTTTACGCAGCGTCGTAGCCGTACGACAAGTTGTTGCGGACGTTCAGGTAAGATTCTCATGTGTGACATTCTCAGGGGCCTTAAGGATAGGGTTTCAGGGTTGTATGCATGTACATGTTGTGAAGCCCGGAAGCGCAGGAGTATGGGAACTGCGGGGATAGGAACTGGATCACGGGGCCGCATAACCCCCTTACTCCTCTCTTCCCCCCCCCGAGACACACACACACACACAATGGGTGGGTGGGGAAGGGTAAAGCGGGGTTTCACTCTCAGCCTCTTCTCCACCGTTCTTCCGTCTCAGCCCGTGCCAGGCTGTCTATGTGGCGGATGTGTGGCACAATGGCTGGAGTTCCGTACCGGCCGAGGTGCTCAAACTGGATGGCCTGGTGGTATTTAATGCGTCCGGCAACGACATTGAGACGTTAGCAGAGGGTGAGAGAAGTCTCTTCTTTTGGCAGTTTGGGGTCCGCCACTCCCCATTATGTGCACCCTCATCCTCCTGCTGCGGCACATCCACAAATTCACACACACAGGATGCTGGTGGTGGGTGCTGAACCTGGGAAAACCACTGATTTCGGAGAAGTCGGCATGGGAGACTGGATGAGGGTGCCCCGAAACACCGGGGAAGGTAGGGACTGCCAGGTTAGTGGCCACGGGTGATGTACCCCCCTATCCTACACACACAGGTGCCTCCTTTCGATCAGCGCTCATCCTGAGGCCCGAATGATGACAGTCGTATCCCTCGGACCTGTATGCGGTACCCTTTCCCGTCCTGCCCCGCAGGCATCACCCCCCAGCATCTGGGTGTGCTCAACCTCTCCTTCAACCGCCTGGCCAGTCTGCCCCCCGCGCTGGGGGGTTCTGAGGGATCCTGGGGGATCACGGGGGGGTCCACCGTTCGGTCGGCGAATGATAGTGATACCTTGGCGATGGAAGAGGAGGACGCAGAGCGGGCTGAGGGAAGCGGCGCCGTTCTGTAGGTGCGTGCGTGTGCATGTGTGTGTGTGTGTGTGCATGTGTGTGTGTGTGTGCGTGTGTGTGTGTGCATGGGTGCGCGCCTCTGTGGGCTATTGTGGCTGCGAGTCGCTTTGGATGGGAATTCATCCTGCTGTTCGCATGCTAGCGCGACGTACGCTCCCGCCATTGTTTTACGAAGGCCCACCCTCCATTGCCCATTCCAGGCATCCACGCAAAAGAGATGATGGATTAAGAAACGTTCAAGTTAGATACTGGAAGTGTTGCGAGAAGGGCAGTTATTCAACATGACGAGGGATCTAGCGGCTACACGTCCGGCGCCTAATCTTCCCGGGGCCCCCTGCCTCCTGCTGCGATACGGTACGTCGCGCTGTCTGTCCCTGGCTTCCTGGTGGATTGGCCATGAAGGCCCTGACGCGGACGGACGGTGCTTTAGGCCCCATGCTTCCTCTGCGTGTTCGCTGCGGCTGTATGCCTTCTGTGGTGGTTGTTAGTGGTTAGATGTAATACCTTATAACTTGAAAGCATGTGATGGAGTGTTGGATGGCTGGGCAGATTTTACCGAAACGTCGTGGAGGGCGTGGAGGCATGATCATAGCGTTATAGCGTTGGAGCTGCCGTACAAGCACATATTGGCGCGAATTACGATCGAAAAGATATGTTTCCCCACTGAATGTCCCTGGGGATGTTATCCTTTGTGTACCATAAGCCTTCCTAAGCTTTGTGATCCCACAACAGTGTATTTTACCTAAGTGTGAGTGTACCTGAATCCCCCCACGGCATGGTAACCTGTCAGGTCCCATCTGTGGCGGATACCGCCGTGATGGATGTCACGGGATGTGGAAACGCTTCCTGGCAGCTCTGTACAACGGAAGTGGTGATGTTGGGTTTGGTGGTAAGGATGGGGCTACATCTGGTCACGCTGACCATACCAGGGTGTCAGCATCGGTACCCGGGGTAGAGTCGATCATAAGCAGGACCGAGTTTGACTCCGGCAGCGCCTTGGACTGGAATGGGAAGCAGAACCCGCCCCCAACTTGGGTTCAAAGCGGGGACTTGCGGCTGGCGGGGGCGTGGGGCTGCGTGGGAGCGAGCTTTATGGCGGAGGAGAGAGGCGTGCCGTTGATGCGAGTAGCGGATTTCCAGGTATGTGCAAGATTGCGCTGGTTGTTGCAAAAAGGTAGGGGTTTGGATAAAACAATCTGCACAGTCAAAGGCCATTGCCTATTTAAAAGCATTATGTTGGGCACGAGGGACGGTTTGGTCGTTTATATATACCGCGGTATTTGGTGGCAGAGAAAATTCGGGTTCTTTTAGAAGCGCATGTCCCAGGCTTCGGGGTCAAGCCCCAGGGTACTTCTTATGAACCTCGAAATCTTGAAATACTCCAGGCATGTGACGCAGCAAAAGGCTCCCTATAGTCTGGGTGTTCAAGGACGGTGCTAGGTACGAGAACAGAGAAGTAGTAGAGTAAGCGACTTCGGTTGCTACCAGTTCGCGCGGGACGATCTCACTGACTGAGCCATCGCATCCTTTGTTTTGTTAGTTATGGCGTTCAGGTAAGATTCTCCTGTGTGACATTCTCAGGGGCCTTAAGGATAGGGTTTCAGGGGGAAACGACTTTGAAGAGACAACGGCAGTCTGCCTGCATGCTCCAAGTGAGTGCCATACTTCTACTATGCCTGATTAAGGCCGAATTCAACCAACGTCGTTCTGTGGATTCGCTTGGATTGCAGGATCGAGCAAGCGCGCGGCTTAAAAGTTTGCTCCCCCGGGTTGGCCGTGTGAAGCTACATATGGCGGTCAACAGGGACGCTACCTGCCAGGTCGTAGCAGCCATGCCTTTGGGAAGGCGTTGTTTGCGCATGTACGTAATGCTAAAACGGCATCATCCTCTGTGATCGGTTTAAGGTCAGCACGTTACGTGATGATATGGTGCTAGACGGCAAAATATCAAATGTGTATCATAACAGGCGGCCGTCGAAATGAAAATTTTCGCAGTGGACTTTCGCAGGCGAACGTGCGGCATAGAGCGTTGTTTCTATTGCCTAAATTTAGGTCTGTTACAACTTTCCATACTTTCAATGGGATTTACGACATGGTCCGATGTGATGGATTGGTATGGACCTCCTTTTAAATTAATTTCGCTTCGCGTGCGGCTGAACAGAAAATGTGTCGGATGATCATCTTTTCATTATCCATGAATAACGCCGTTTAATACGTTCACTGAGCACGATATTACCTTTTTGAGCTTTGCGATCACCTCCCACATCCTGGGCGCAATGATGATGTAACACTTAATAACCCTATTCACTCCAACTTGAGCTAAATGAACGTTAACATCATTGTTATTACATGGTGAGCTGTTGGCTGCAGGAGGCGGATAGGCGGTATGAATCTTGCCAATACATTATTACTGTGCTTCATTTGGGCTGGATTGACCTATCTTCATAACATCATATGTCAGCGCCTAGGGATTAGAGCACACGGGTGAGTCACGGGGTGTCGGCGTCTCGATGGTGGCGCTGTAATCTTCAGGGACGAAGATGTAATGCGTTTGATATCGTCTTGATTATTAGATTCAGTATACATATGCCTGTTGTCCTCTTTATCGTTATGTCTGTGATGGGATGCTGCTAATTTCGTGCTCTTCGCCGCAGATGTAAGCGCTTAATACATGTCCTTATCAACGACAATATTATGAGGATCATTTAGACGTTGCAGCAGCAGCACAGCCCGTTGTTCCGGCCTCGCCATCAACATGCCACGTGCCAGCGCTGGGTGGCGCGCATGGCACTATGATCTGCAGCTACATCAGTAGTAGTACTTGCTGTCTGGTCGATGAGCGCGGCGATATGGGCTCCACGTGCAGCACCGGGGGCAGCGCCTCCAGCAGTCAAGGCAGCTCACACGCCGACAGTGATAGAGACAGCGACGGCAGGTGCTTTCCCAGTAGTTCAGACTGGAGCGACGATGACCGACTTGCAGGCGGTTATGAGCCGTGCAGCCTTCATAGCCCGCATAGCATTCATACTCCGTCTTTTATGATACTGGACCCACCCCGTGGGCAGCTCCGGCCAGCGGGCCGCCTGTCAAGGCGCTCTGCTCTTTCACAGCCGAAGGCAGCCTGTGAAGGTCGTTGAAAGGCCAAGAGTGTGACGTTTCAAACAAGCGGCGCAATTATCTGTTCTGCGGCTACTGTGGAAGTGCTGGTTTTGATGGATGCAGGCACGCCCCCTCTTCCGGTCACGCCAGCTTACTTTGCGTCATGTTGCATTTCGGGCGGTGCAATAGCTCCAGCGCCCATCGCTAATGCTGATTTGGCACAGGCAGTGGAAACGGACGCTTCCATTAGCGATGCATCTGGCTGTTTCCCCTCCAGCTCTTTCATCACATCCTTTGTGGGCAATACTCCTTTTCCAACGGTAGCGCCGAAGTCTGGCCAACCTGTCGGCGGACATGTTAAGCAGAAGTACCGTCTTGTATCTCCATTATTCTGGCTTATCCATCCCGTGGCAGCTTTCAGCTCAGAGGGTGGTTTGTTATGCACGGATTCAGTTCACGCTTTGGCGCTGGCTCGTGCCGCGGCTGGTCGCCGACGGATGATGGCCGCGCTGGAGGAAGCGAGGAGACGCTTTTCCCATCTGAGTCGCAGTAAGCTGCCGAACAGCTGGCCGTCTACAGCGCCCAGCATCTCCACCGCCGCACAGGAGCTCCAGTTTCAGCGTCAAGGCTCCAGCAGAGAGGGGGCCACTGGTTCACGCTGCCTGGATGAGGGGAGCGAGATGCAGCGCCCCATGGTGGCGCCGCCTGCCAGGCTATTGCCAAATTTGCCGCTCGCACCTCGAGACGTGGGCATTTTGTCAGTGGGGTATGCCGCAAGCATTGCTGTGGTGCCCTGTGAAGCTTCAAAAAGTGTTTCGAAGGTGCCCGAGACGCAGCAGGGCCGCGCTGGGGAGTATGGCCGGGGGAATCAGGAGGGCCAGTATGAAATGGGCGGGCGAGATGGCGGGGACAGTGACGGCCGGCAATGCGCTAACGCTGCCACGGTAGGAAGTGCACCTTGAGAGCTTGGTTGGGGGGGGTTGGGGATGTCCCTTTAAGCGTCTGGGCGGTAGCAGCGGCAGATCCCCTCCGTATGCTCCTATTTCTCCAATTGCAGATAAATAGCTCTACCCGGGGATACTCGGCCACAAATCGGTCCTGATGTATCCAGCTGTAATGTGCATTCAATGTTTTGTGGCATTAAAATGTTTCACACTCTTCGTGGACTCTCTTCGTGTTTCCACTATGCAGCGCTCGAGTCGCTTGTTGCTTTTTATGTATCAAACTTGCTTTGCACCCGGGATTGCATCCGAAGTATGTCACGTGCTAGAGCGGCGATTGCTAACCACTCTGCTTCACGGCAAATGTGCGACATGTTCAACCCAAGCAAGACGCCCCCCTTTCGCGCCTCATTTCAAACCCTACCTAACCTATGCTTTTGGCGAACCAAATTTCCTGCGCAGCCCACACCCTAGTCAATATCGCACGAATGTTTCCCTTCATCTTTTGCTGGTTACGGAAATGTGATTATGATTTGAAGCCGATGACTCGTGAATAGCAGTGGTACCCAAGGAGGGACCCAAAACGCGTCAAACGAGACCAACACATAGCATGGCGATATCCCCGATCGTTCCCTCCCCAACGGGGACGAGGACGGGCAGACGGCGGGATGGTGGACATTATGCGGACGCGCGAGGAAGGTGCCGTCTATCGAACTATCTATCGATTTTATTTGTACTTTTCTTCCTTCGCGGCCGTGTGTGTACTGGCGCACCATGGTCTCGACAGGTCAACACACAGGTGCAGCCCGAAGGATCTGATGGAGCGATATCCAAGCCCATCATCGTTGCGAGGCTAGCGCTAATGAAAGGCTTTTCATGTGTGCTCAACCAAACTTGACATAATTCCCGTTTTATTTCTGCCCTGCTCTGCATTGCCTTACCCCTACAGTTGCCTTTTACCGTTCCACACACACACGCACGCGACTTCTATTGCAGCTAGGTAATTACGTATACGGGGTACACATCCCCGCACATCCGCCGCCCACCCCTCTCCGTTACCGCAGATCTCCTATCTCCAAAGCTACCGCATCTTGGGAACCGCCAAGCTGAGCTGCGAGTCCGGATGCGCCTGCGAGGCCACGACTCTGAACGCCTACGACCCCAGACCCGTGTCCGTAGCTATCCCATCTGACATCAAGGCAGATTTGAAATTGCGGCGATGATGGCGGGGGGACTACTGCCCCAGGTTGAAGGGTGTTTCGTCAAGGCCCGCAGCGTATGCAGAGCAGTCCTGTATCTGTGTGTATTTGCTTACGGTGCTTTTTGCGAAGGTGAATCAAATAGGGGTGGTGTGGTGCATGTGAGGTGGAGTTAGGGTGTTAGGTCTTTGGCTGATCATAACCTGCGCAATATAGAATTCTGCACACACAGAGTGGCCATGGGGCCATGGTAGATGGCTGGTGCCACCGTGGAATGAGGCCTAGGTCTCTTAGCTGCAGATATGGGTAGCCTGGAAGGCTTCATTCCCAGTATTCCGTCCATCCTGTTCAGGGTGATACCGTGGTTGTGGGGTGCGGTGTTTGTCGCACCTTCACCGACCACTGGCAAACGGGCATATCCCGGCGGACGGGGACCAGGTGCCGTTCTTAAGGCTTGTGTTGGGCACGAGGCATGTGGGACACACGGTAGTGCATGGCACTGGATGGTGGAGCCGTCGGTGCGGTGAAAGCGGGTATGGTTGCTAACGTGGGAAGTATCCCTGATGCTGTACTCACAATGATGTGTAACGCACTCATGCTTTCACACGTGCGCCATTTGTTATCCTTGTGTAGTCGTGTGGGGGATACCGCCGCACCGGGTACAGGTCAAGCATGGACCGTGAATGCGTTGGTCAACCAGGTCGAACATGCAAGCCGTTGGATTGCCGCGTCGGTGCCACTTTGCGCTCATCCAAGTCCCCTCCCCACATCCAGGCTAGCGGTCAGATCTTTGACATCTTTGTCCCTTAAACTTCGGCTAAAACTCGCTTCTCAAACATTAAGAAGTGGGACGGCACATAAGGCTACATCACATGATGTGGTATACCTACGGGCAGTTATGGATACAACTTCCAACCCCGCACCTCCCATCTTGCGGCATTCCTCGACGCACGTCCAAATATATACAACGCAATACAAACCAACATCGCATAGAAGGGCAGAAGCCATGATTTATGTCCTCACTCTACCAGCATTGAGCACGGCACAGCATTCAGCAATCTCAGCTGGGACTGAGGCAAACAAGTGAGTCAGAGTGGTCCGGTCGCTGGCATCTTCGCTCCTTTCACCTGCCAATCCGCACAGGTCACAGCACGTTCCAGGCATCAAAGCCCCACCACTGCAGTCTGTCCTGCACCTCCGGACAACCAACGGGTGCCGGCAGCCGCCAGAAGTAGTGGTGGTCAACCATACGGAGCGCCACCAGTGGGGCCATCTGCGATCGGTATGAGTGGAGTGCATGTGTCAGTAAAGAGGGCATGGCCACTGACGGTAGGCTGGCGGAACCCAGGAGGTGAAATACGGTGCTACGACGCCTGAGAACTGAGATCCATGCCATGGCCTTTACAGGCATTAACTATTATACGACTTGAGAAGCCGAATGAATTTTACACACTATACACACGGTATCGCCTGTGGATGGCGAGATCGGCTAAATGGTCGAGGCAATCGCGGACCTGCTGAGGAAGCTTACCTGTGCGATCTGCATCTGCCACTGGACCAGCTGATGAGGGGGCGCCGCCCAGTCCGGAAGCCACAAACTGCGTAAGCGGGTCAATCCTCCTTCTGCAACCATCGCCACCACCAGAGAGATTCGTGCAGCGCCAGTGACCGATCGCTCTCCGGGGCTATCACGTCGGGCATCAGCTGTGTAGAGGAAGTGAAGTTGCAAGCGACGGCAGGATCCAAACTCACGCAGTGGAGATTTGTACTATAGTATCAGAAGGAAGAAGGGCTCATGGTGCTTTGGGGTGCAGTTCTGATTTTGGACAGTGGCACGCTGCCTCTCAACACACAAAGGCCTAAACGCAATCTCATACGGAGCTGGGCATAACGAAAACCCTCATATACTGCCAAATATATGAACGTCAGCCCAGTTGATTTATTGTTCCAGTCGGTACAGGGACATCAATCCGGAAGCAGGCGCGTTGCCCTAGGTGGCATTTACTAATACCCCAAGCCCTAAGCTTGTCCCTGTCCCTCTACCCGCCCCTTTACCTTCCATGGCTTTGTGTGGTCAGGAGTCGGATATTTCGTTCTAACGATTTTCGCTTGACCATCGGAGCCCCTATCTCACCTTCAGTAAATGTAGCGCCTTAATGAGCTGCAATGGCAGGTCTTCCTGCTTGCTGACATGCCGTATGACGAGAGTCTGCAACGCCGGCAGTGCGGCCGCCATCTCCTCCGGTCGGGCGCCTTCAAAGTTGCCCCTCGCGCTGCCACTACGTAAGCCAATGTTGCCATCGCCGCTCGTTCTGGCATCTGACGGTGTGTCGGAGGCTGCAAGATCTTCCCGAGACGGCCCCTGGGTAAGGGGTGGCATCATCCACCCCTCTGTCTGTGTGGCCACGGAGCAGGTGCCCTTCCGGTGACCCCCAGATCCACCCGTCATCATCGGCGTGGACCCTGTTGGGCCAGTTTTTGTTGTCGTCGCTGCTGCTGCTGCTGCTGCCGGAAACTCAAATGGCGTCCCCGCACAGAGGTTGACGCGGTTGGCGCACAGGCTCTTGAGCGTCCTGTGGTTCAGCAACCGAGTGTAAGATTAAGAAAGTGCCATCAGGACGGGGTGTTGAAGACTGTGGAGTTTGGATACCGATACTTACCTTTTCACCGACGACTCCACGAACGCCATCGCCATCACCACCGCCACCACCAAAGCACCACCATCATGCCTAACAACGAGGGGGGGGGAGAAGGGGGAAAAGGAGGGCACACGGGAGGGAGGGAGTGAGATCGGGAGGGAAGTAGGTACGGCACCGATACTTACCTTTTCACCGACGACTCCACGAACGCCATCGCCACCACCACCGCCACCACCAAAGCACCACCATCATGCCTAACAACGAGGGGGGGGAGAAGGGGGAAAAGGAGGGCACACGGGAGGGAGGGAGTGAGATCGGGAGGGAAGTAGGTACGGCACCGATACTTACCTTTTCACCGACGACTCCACGAACGCCATCGCCATCACCACCGCCACCACCAAAGCACCACCATCATGCCTAACAACGAGGGGGGGGGAGAAGGGGGAAAAGGAGGGCACACGGGAGGGAGGGAGTGAGATCGGGAGGGAAGTAGGTACGGTACCGATACTTACCTTTTCACCGACGACTCCAAGAACATCGCCATCACCACCGCCACCACCAAAGCACCACCATCATGCCTAACAACGAGGGGGGGGGAGAAGGGGGAAAAGGAGGGCACACGGGAGGGAGGGAGTGAAATCGGGAGGGAAGTAGGTACGGCACCGATACTTACCTTTTCACCGACGACTCCACGAACGCCATCGCCATCACCACCGCCACCACCAAAGCACCACCATCATGCCTAACAACGAGGGGGGGGGAGAAGGGGGAAAAGGAGGGCACACGGGAGGGAGGGAGTGAGATCGGGAGGGAAGTAGGTACGGTACCGATACTTACCTTTTCACCGACGACTCCAAGAACATCGCCATCACCACCGCCACCACCAAAGCACCACCATCATGCCTAACAACGAGGGGGGGGGAGAAGGGGGAAAAGGAGGGCACACGGGAGGGAGGGAGTGAGATCGGGAGGGAAGTAGGTACGGTACCGATACTTACCTTTTCACCGACGACTCCACGAACGCAATCGCCATCACCACCGCCACCACCAAAGCACCACCATCATGCCTAACAACGAGGGGGGGGGAGAAGGGGGAAAAGGAGGGCACACGGGAGGGAGGGAGTGAAATCGGGAGGGAAGTAGGTACGGCACCGATACTTACCTTTTCACCGACGACTCCACGAACGCCATCGCCACCACCACCGCCACCACCAAAGCACCACCATCATGCCTAACAACGAGGGGGGGGGGAGAAGGGGGAAAAGGAGGGCACACGGGAGGGAGGGAGTGAGATCGGGAGGGAAGTAGGTACGGCACCGATACTTACCTTATCACCGACGACTCCACGAACGCCATCGCCACCACCACCGCCACCACCAAAGCACCACCATCATGCCTAACAACGAGGGGGGGGGGGAGAAGGGGGAAAAGGAGGGCACACGGGAGGGAGGGAGTGAGATCGGGAGGGAAGAAGGTACGGCACCGATACTTACCTTTTCACCGACGACTCCACGAACGCCATCGCCACCACCACCGCCACCACCAAAGCACCACCATCATGCCTAACAACGAGGGGGGGGGAGAAGGGGGAAAAGGAGGGCACACGGGAGGGAGGGAGTGAGATCGGGAGGGAAGTAGGTACGGCACCGATACTTACCTTTTCACCGACGACTCCAAGAACGCCATCGCCACCACCACCGCCACCACCAAAGCACCACCATCATGCCTAACAACGAGGGGGGGGAGAAGGGGGAAAAGGAGGGCACACGGGAGGGAGGGAGTGAGATCGGGAGGGAAGTAGGTACGGCACCGATACTTACCTTTTCACCGACGACTCCAAGAACGCCATCGCCACCACCACCGCCACCACCAAAGCACCACCATCATGCCTAACAACGAGGGGGGGGGAGAAGGGGGAAAAGGAGGGCACACGGGAGGGAGGGAGTGAGATCGGGAGGGAAGTAGGTACGGCACCGATACTTACCTTTTCACCGACGACTCCACGAACGCCATCGCCATCACCACCGCCACCACCAAAGCACCACCATCATGCCTAACAACGAGGGGGGGGGGAGAAGGGGGAAAAGGAGGGCACACGGGAGGGAGGGAGTGAGATCGGGAGGGAAGTAGGTACGGTACCGATACTTACCTTTTCACCGACGACTCCAAGAACATCGCCATCACCACCGCCACCACCAAAGCACCACCATCATGCCTAACAACGAGGGGGGGGGAGAAGGGGGAAAAGGAGGGCACACGGGAGGGAGGGAGTGAGATCGGGAGGGAAGTAGGTACGGCACCGATACTTACCTTTTCACCGACGACTCCACGAACGCCATCGCCATCACCACCGCCACCACCAAAGCACCACCATCATGCCTAACAACGAGGGGGGGGGGAGAAGGGGGAAAAGGAGGGCACACGGGAGGGAGGGAGTGAGATCGGGAGAGAAGTAGGTACGGCACCGATACTTACCTTTTCACCGACGACTCCACGAACGCCATCGCCACCACCACCGCCACCACCAAAGCACCACCATCATGCCTAACAACGAGGGGGGGGGAGAAGGGGGAAAAGGAGGGCACACGGGAGGGAGGGAGTGAGATCGGGAGGGAAGTAGGTACGGCACCGATACTTACCTTTTCACCGACGACTCCAAGAACGCCATCGCCACCACCACCGCCACCACCAAAGCACCACCATCATGCCTAACAACGAGGGGGGGGGGAGAAGGGGGAAAAGGAGGGCACACGGGAGGGAGGGAGTGAGATCGGGAGGGAAGTAGGTACGGCACCGATACTTACCTTATCACCGACGACTCCACGAACGCCATCGCCACCACCACCGCCACCACCAAAGCACCACCATCATGCCTAACAACGAGGGGGGGGGGAGAAGGGGGAAAAGGAGGGCACACGGGAGGGAGGGAGTGAAGATCGGGAGGGAAGTAGGTACGGCACCGATACTTACCTTTTCACCGACGACTCCACGAACGCCATCGCCATCACCACCGCCACCACCAAAGCACCACCATCATGCCTAACAACGAGGGGGGGGGGAGAAGGGGGAAAAGGAGGGCACACGGGAGGGAGGGAGTGAGATCGGGAGGGAAGTAGGTACGGTACCGATACTTACCTTTTCACCGACGACTCCAAGAACATCGCCATCACCACCGCCACCACCAAAGCACCACCATCATGCCTAACAACGAGGGGGGGGGAGAAGGGGGAAAAGGAGGGCACACGGGAGGGAGGGAGTGAAATCGGGAGGGAAGTAGGTACGGCACCGATACTTACCTTTTCACCGACGACTCCACGAACGCCATCGCCATCACCACCGCCACCACCAAAGCACCACCATCATGCCTAACAACGAGGGGGGGGGGAGAAGGGGGAAAAGGAGGGCACACGGGAGGGAGGGAGTGAGATCGGGAGAGAAGTAGGTACGGCACCGATACTTACCTTTTCACCGACGACTCCACGAACGCCATCGCCATCACCACCGCCACCACCAAAGCACCACCATCATGCCTAACAACGAGGGGGGGGGAGAAGGGGGAAAAGGAGGGCACACGGGAGGGAGGGAGTGAGATCGGGAGGGAAGTAGGTACGGCACCGATACTTACCTTTTCACCGACGACTCCACGAACGCCATCGCCACCACCACCGCCACCACCAAAGCACCACCATCATGCCTAACAACGAGGGGGGGGGAGAAGGGGGAAAAGGAGGGCACACGGGAGGGAGGGAGTGAGATCGGGAGGGAAGTAGGTACGGCACCGATACTTACCTTTTCACCGACGACTCCAAGAACCATCGCCATCACCACCGCCACCACCAAAGCACCACCATCATGCCTAACAACGAGGGGGGGGGAGAAGGGGGAAAAGGAGGGCACACGGGAGGGAGGGAGTGAAATCGGGAGGGAAGTAGGTACGGCACCGATACTTACCTTTTCACCGACGACTCCACGAACGCCATCGCCATCACCACCGCCACCACCAAAGCACCACCATCATGCCTAACAACGAGGGGGGGGGGAGAAGGGGGAAAAGGAGGGCACACGGGAGGGAGGGAGTGAGATCGGGAGGAGAAGTAGGTACGGCACCGATACTTACCTTTTCACCGACGACTCCACGAACGCCATCGCCATCACCACCGCCACCACCAAAGCACCACCATCATGCCTAACAACGAGGGGGGGGGAGAAGGGGGAAAAGGAGGGCACACGGGAGGGAGGGAGTGAGATCGGGAGGGAAGTAGGTACGGCACCGATACTTACCTTTTCACCGACGACTCCACGAACGCCATCGCCACCACCACCGCCACCACCAAAGCACCACCATCATGCCTAACAACGAGGGGGGGGGAGAAGGGGGAAAAGGAGGGCACACGGGAGGGAGGGAGTGAGATCGGGAGGGAAGTAGGTACGGCACCGATACTTACCTTTTCACCGACGACTCCACGAACGCCATCGCCACCACCACCGCCACCACCAAAGCACCACCATCATGCCTAACAACGAGGGGGGGGGGAGAAGGGGGAAAAGGAGGGCACACGGGAGGGAGGGAGTGAGATCGGGAGGGAAGTAGATACGGTACCGATACTTACCTTTTCACCGACGACTCCAAGAACATCGCCATCACCACCGCCACCACCAAAGCACCACCATCATGCCTAACAACGAGGGGGGGGGAGAAGGGGGAAAAGGAGGGCACACGGGAGGGAGGGAGTGAAATCGGGAGGGAAGTAGGTACGGCACCGATACTTACCTTTTCACCGACGACTCCACGAACGCCATCGCCATCACCACCGCCACCACCAAAGCACCACCATCATGCCTAACAACGAGGGGGGGGGAGAAGGGGGAAAAGGAGGGCACACGGGAGGGAGGGAGTGAGATCGGGAGGGAAGTAGGTACGGCACCGATACTTACCTTTTCACCGACGACTCCACGAACGCCATCGCCACCACCACCGCCACCACCAAAGCACCACCATCATGCCTAACAACGAGGGGGGGGGAGAAGGGGGAAAAGGAGGGCACACGGGAGGGAGGGAGTGAGATCGGGAGGGAAGTAGGTACGGCACCGATACTTACCTTTTCACCGACGACTCCACGAACGCCATCGCCACCACCACCGCCACCACCAAAGCACCACCATCATGCCTAACAACGAGGGGGGGGGGAGAAGGGGGAAAAGGAGGGCACACGGGAGGGAGGGAGTGAGATCGGGAGGGAAGTAGATACGGTACCGATACTTACCTTTTCACCGACGACTCCAAGAACATCGCCATCACCACCGCCACCACCAAAGCACCACCATCATGCCTAACAACGAGGGGGGGGGAGAAGGGGGAAAAGGAGGGCACACGGGAGGGAGGGAGTGAGATCGGGAGGGAAGTAGGTACGGCACCGATACTTACCTTTTCACCGACGACTCCACGAACGCCATCGCCACCACCACCGCCACCACCAAAGCACCACCATCATGCCTAACAACGAGGGGGGGGAGAAGGGGGAAAAGGAGGGCACACGGGAGGGAGGGAGTGAGATCGGGAGGGAAGTAGGTACGGCACCGATACTTACCTTTTCACCGACGACTCCACGAACGCCATCGCCATCACCACCGCCACCACCAAAGCACCACCATCATGCCTAACAACGAGGGGGGGGGAGAAGGGGGAAAAGGAGGGCACACGGGAGGGAGGGAGTGAGATCGGGAGGGAAGTAGGTACGGCACCGATACTTACCTTTTCACCGACGACTCCACGAACGCCATCGCCACCACCACCGCCACCACCAAAGCACCACCATCATGCCTAACAACGAGGGGGGGGGGAGAAGGGGGAAAAGGAGGGCACACGGGAGGGAGGGAGTGAGATCGGGAGGGAAGTAGGTACGGCACCGATACTTACCTTTTCACCGACGACTCCACGAACGCCATCGCCATCACCACCGCCACCACCAAAGCACCACCATCATGCCTAACAACGAGGGGGGGGGAGAAGGGGGAAAAGGAGGGCACACGGGAGGGAGGGAGTGAAATCGGGAGGGAAGTAGGTACGGCACCGATACTTACCTTTTCACCGACGACTCCACGAACGCCATCGCCATCACCACCGCCACCACCAAAGCACCACCATCATGCCTAACAACGAGGGGGGGGGAGAAGGGGGAAAAGGAGGGCACACGGGAGGGAGGGAGTGAGATCGGGAGGGAAGTAGGTACGGCACCGATACTTACCTTTTCACCGACGACTCCACGAACGCCATCGCCACCACCACCGCCACCACCAAAGCACCACCATCATGCCTAACAACGAGGGGGGGGGAGAAGGGGGAAAAGGAGGGCACACGGGAGGGAGGGAGTGAGATCGGGAGGAGAAGTAGGTACGGCACCGATACTTACCTTTTCACCGACGACTCCACGAACGCCATCGCCACCACCACCGCCACCACCAAAGCACCACCATCATGCCTAACAACGAGGGGGGGGAGAAGGGGGAAAAGGAGGGCACACGGGAGGGAGGGAGTGAGATCGGGAGGGAAGTAGGTACGGCACCGATACTTACCTTTTCACCGACGACTCCAAGAACGCCATCGCCACCACCACCGCCACCACCAAAGCACCACCATCATGCCTAACAACGAGGGGGGGGAGAAGGGGGAAAAGGAGGGCACACGGGAGGGAGGGAGTGAGATCGGGAGGGAAGAAGGTACGGCACCGATACTTACCTTTTCACCGACGACTCCACGAACGCCATCGCCACCACCACCGCCACCACCAAAGCACCACCATCATGCCTAACAACGAGGGGGGGGGAGAAGGGGGAAAAGGAGGGCACACGGGAGGGAGGGAGTGAGATCGGGAGGGAAGTAGGTACGGCACCGATACTTACCTTTTCACCGACGACTCCACGAACGCCATCGCCACCACCACCGCCACCACCAAAGCACCACCATCATGCCTAACAACGAGGGGGGGGGGAGAAGGGGGAAAAGGAGGGCACACGGGAGGGAGGGAGTGAGATCGGGAGGGAAGTAGGTACGGCACCGATACTTACCTTTTCACCGACGACTCCACGAACGCCATCGCCATCACCACCGCCACCACCAAAGCACCACCATCATGCCTAACAACGAGGGGGGGGAGAAGGGGGAAAAGGAGGGCACACGGGAGGGAGGGAGTGAGATCGGGAGGGAAGTAGGTACGGCACCGATACTTACCTTTTCACCGACGACTCCACGAACGCCATCGCCACCACCACCGCCACCACCAAAGCACCACCATCATGCCTAACAACGAGGGGGGGGGAGAAGGGGGAAAAGGAGGGCACACGGGAGGGAGGGAGTGAGATCGGGAGGGAAGTAGGTACGGTACCGATACTTACCTTTTCACCGACGACTCCAAGAACCATCGCCATCACCACCGCCACCACCAAAGCACCACCATCATGCCTAACAACGAGGGGGGGGGAGAAGGGGGAAAAGGAGGGCACACGGGAGGGAGGGAGTGAGATCGGGAGGGAAGTAGGTACGGCACCGATACTTACCTTTTCACCGACGACTCCACGAACGCCATCGCCACCACCACCGCCACCACCAAAGCACCACCATCATGCCTAACAACGAGGGGGGGGGGAGAAGGGGGAAAAGGAGGGCACACGGGAGGGAGGGAGTGAGATCGGGAGGGAAGTAGGTACGGCACCGATACTTACCTTTTTGCACCGACGACTCCACGAACGCCATCGCCATCCACCACCGCCACCACCAAAGCACCACCATCATGCCTAACAACGAGGGGGGGGGGAGAAGGGGGAAAAGGAGGGCACACGGGAGGGAGGGAGTGAGATCGGGAGGGAAGTAGGTACGGCACCGATACTTACCTTTTCACCGACGACTCCAAGAACGCCATCGCCACCACCACCGCCACCACCAAAGCACCACCATCATGCCTAACAACGAGGGGGGGGAGAAGGGGGAAAAGGAGGGCACACGGGAGGGAGGGAGTGAGATCGGGAGGGAAGTAGGTACGGCACCGATACTTACCTTTTCACCGACGACTCCAAGAACGCCATCGCCACCACCACCGCCACCACCAAAGCACCACCATCATGCCTAACAACGAGGGGGGGGAGAAGGGGGAAAAGGAGGGCACACGGGAGGGAGGGAGTGAGATCGGGAGGGAAGTAGGTACGGCACCGATACTTACCTTTTCACCGACGACTCCACGAACGCCATCGCCACCACCACCGCCACCACCAAAGCACCACCATCACGCCTAACAACGAGGGGGGGGAGAAGGGGGAAAAGGAGGGCACACGGGAGGGAGGGAGTGAGATCGGGAGGGAAGTAGGTACGGCACCGATACTTACCTTTTCACCGACGACTCCACGAACGCCATCCGCCATCACCACCGCCACCACCAAAGCACCACCATCATGCCTAACAACGAGGGGGGGGGAGAAGGGGGAAAAGGAGGGCACACGGGAGGGAGGGAGTGAGATCGGGAGGGAAGTAGGTACGGTACCGATACTTACCTTTTCACCGACGACTCCAAGAACCATCGCCATCACCACCGCCACCACCAAAGCACCACCATCATGCCTAACAACGAGGGGGGGGGAGAAGGGGGAAAAGGAGGGCACACGGGAGGGAGGGAGTGAGATCGGGAGGGAAGTAGATACGGTACCGATACTTACCTTTTCACCGACGACTCCAAGAACCATCGCCATCACCACCGCCACCACCAAAGCACCACCATCATGCCTAACAACGAGGGGGGGGGAGAAGGGGGAAAAGGAGGGCACACGGGAGGGAGGGAGTGAGATCGGGAGGGAAGTAGGTACGGCACCGATACTTACCTTTTCACCGACGACTCCACGAACGCCATCGCCACCACCACCGCCACCACCAAAGCACCACCATCATGCCTAACAACGAGGGGGGGGGAGAAGGGGGAAAAGGAGGGCACACGGGAGGGAGGGAGTGAGATCGGGAGGGAAGTAGGTACGGCACCGATACTTACCTTTTCACCGACGACTCCACGAACGCCATCGCCACCACCACCGCCACCACCAAAGCACCACCATCATGCCTAACAACGAGGGGGGGGGAGAAGGGGGAAAAGGAGGGCACACGGGAGGGAGGGAGTGAGATCGGGAGGGAAGAAGGTACGGCACCGATACTTACCTTTTCACCGACGACTCCAAGAACGCCATCGCCACCACCACCGCCACCACCAAAGCACCACCATCATGCCTAACAACGAGGGGGGGGAGAAGGGGGAAAAGGAGGGCACACGGGAGGGAGGGAGTGAGATCGGGAGGGAAGTAGGTACGGCACCGATACTTACCTTTTCACCGACGACTCCACGAACGCCATCGCCACCACCACCGCCACCACCAAAGCACCACCATCATGCCTAACAACGAGGGGGGGGGAGAAGGGGGAAAAGGAGGGCACACGGGAGGGAGGGAGTGAGATCGGGAGGGAAGTAGGTACGGCACCGATACTTACCTTTTCACCGACGACTCCAAGAACGCCATCGCCATCACCACCGCCATCACCAAAGCACCACCATCATGCCTAACAACGAGGGGGGGGGAGAAGGGGGAAAAGGAGGGCACACGGGAGGGAGGGAGTGAGATCGGGAGGGAAGTAGGTACGGCACCGATACTTACCTTTTCACCGACGACTCCAAGAACGCCATCGCCATCACCACCGCCACCACCAAAGCACCACCATCATGCCTAACAACGAGGGGGGGGGAGAAGGGGGAAAAGGAGGGCACACGGGAGGGAGGGAGTGAGATCGGGAGAGAAGTAGGTACGGCACCGATACTTACCTTTTCACCGACGACTCCACGAACGCCATCGCCACCACCACCGCCACCACCAAAGTACCACCATCATGCCTAACAACGAGGGGGGGGGAGAAGGGGGAAAAGGAGGGCACACGGGAGGGAGGGAGTGAGATCGGGAGGGAAGTAGGTACGGCACCGATACTTACCTTTTGCCGACGACTCCAAGAACATCGCCATCACCACCGCCACCACCAAAGCACCACCATCATGCCTAACAACGAGGGGGGGGGAGAAGGGGGAAAAGGAGGGCACACGGGAGGGAGGGAGTGAGATCGGGAGGGAAGTAGGTACGGCACCGATACTTACCTTTTCACCGACGACTCCACGAACGCCATCGCCACCACCACCGCCACCACCAAAGCACCACCATCATGCCTAACAACGAGGGGGGGGGAGAAGGGGGAAAAGGAGGGCACACGGGAGGGAGGGAGTGAGATCGGGAGGGAAGTAGGTACGGCACCGATACTTACCTTTTCACCGACGACTCCACGAACGCCATCGCCACCACCACCGCCACCACCAAAGTACCACCATCATGCCTAACAACGAGGGGGGGGGAGAAGGGGGAAAAGGAGGGCACACGGGAGGGAGGGAGTGAGATCGGGAGGGAAGTAGGTACGGCACCGATACTTACCTTTTGCCCGACGACTCCACGAACGCCATCGCCATCACCACCGCCACCACCAAAGCACCACCATCATGCCTAACAACGAGGGGGGGGGAGAAGGGGGAAAAGGAGGGCACACGGGAGGGAGGGAGTGAGATCGGGAGGGAAGTAGGTACGGCACCGATACTTACCTTTTCACCGACGACTCCACGAACGCCATCGCCATCACCACCGCCACCACCAAAGCACCACCATCATGCCTAACAACGAGGGGGGGGGAGAAGGGGGAAAAGGAGGGCACACGGGAGGGAGGGAGTGAGATCGGGAGGGAAGTAGGTACGGCACCGATACTTACCTTTTCACCGACGACTCCACGAACGCCATCGCCACCACCACCGCCACCACCAAAGCACCACCATCATGCCTAACAACGAGGGGGGGGGAGAAGGGGGAAAAGGAGGGCACACGGGAGGGAGGGAGTGAGATCGGGAGGGAAGTAGGTACGGCACCGATACTTACCTTTTCACCGACGACTCCAAGAACGCCATCGCCATCACCACCGCCACCACCAAAGCACCACCATCATGCCTAACAACGAGGGGGGGGGAGAAGGGGGAAAAGGAGGGCACACGGGAGGGAGGGAGTGAGATCGGGAGGGAAGTAGGTACGGCACCGATACTTACCTTTTCACCGACGACTCCACGAACGCCATCGCCATCACCACCGCCACCACCAAAGCACCACCATCATGCCTAACAACGAGGGGGGGGGAGAAGGGGGAAAAGGAGGGCACACGGGAGGGAGGGAGTGAGATCGGGAGGGAAGTAGGTACGGCACCGATACTTACCTTTTCACCGACGACTCCAAGAACGCCATCGCCATCACCACCGCCACCACCAAAGCACCACCATCATGCCTAACAACGAGGGGGGGGGAGAAGGGGGAAAAGGAGGGCACACGGGAGGGAGGGAGTGAGATCGGGAGAGAAGTAGGTACGGCACCGATACTTACCTTTTCACCGACGACTCCACGAACGCCATCGCCACCACCACCGCCACCACCAAAGTACCACCATCATGCCTAACAACGAGGGGGGGGGAGAAGGGGGAAAAGGAGGGCACACGGGAGGGAGGGAGTGAGATCGGGAGGGAAGTAGGTACGGCACCGATACTTACCTTTTTGCCGACGACTCCAAGAACATCGCCATCACCACCGCCACCACCAAAGCACCACCATCATGCCTAACAACGAGGGGGGGGGAGAAGGGGGAAAAGGAGGGCACACGGGAGGGAGGGAGTGAGATCGGGAGGGAAGTAGGTACGGCACCGATACTTACCTTTTCACCGACGACTCCACGAACGCCATCGCCACCACCACCGCCACCACCAAAGCACCACCATCATGCCTAACAACGAGGGGGGGGGAGAAGGGGGAAAAGGAGGGCACACGGGAGGGAGGGAGTGAGATCGGGAGGGAAGTAGGTACGGCACCGATACTTACCTTTTCACCGACGACTCCAAGAACCATCGCCACCACCACCGCCACCACCAAAGTACCACCATCATGCCTAACAACGAGGGGGGGGGAGAAGGGGGAAAAGGAGGGCACACGGGAGGGAGGGAGTGAGATCGGGAGGGAAGTAGGTACGGCACCGATACTTACCTTTTTGCCCGACGACTCCAAGAACATCGCCATCACCACCGCCACCACCAAAGCACCACCATCATGCCTAACAACGAGGGGGGGGGAGAAGGGGGAAAAGGAGGGCACACGGGAGGGAGCGAGTGAGATCGGGAGAGAAGTAGGTACGGCACCGATACTTACCTTTTCACCGACGACTCCACGAACGCCATCGCCACCACCACCGCCACCACCAAAGCACCACCATCATGCCTAACAACGAGGGGGGGGGGAGAAGGGGGAAAAGGAGGGCACACGGGAGGGAGGGAGTGAGATCGGGAGGGAAGTAGGTACGGCACCGATACTTACCTTTTCACCGACGACTCCACGAACGCCATCGCCATCACCACCGCCACCACCAAAGCACCACCATCATGCCTAACAACGAGGGGGGGGGAGAAGGGGGAAAAGGAGGGCACACGGGAGGGAGGGAGTGAGATCGGGAGGGAAGTAGGTACGGCACCGATACTTACCTTTTCACCGACGACTCCACGAACGCAACCGCCACCACCACCGCCACCACCAAAGCACCACCATCATGCCTAACAACGAGGGGGGGGGAGAAGGGGGAAAAGGAGGGCACACGGGAGGGAGGGAGTGAGATCGGGAGGGAAGTAGGTACGGCACCGATACTTACCTTTTCACCGACGACTCCACGAACGCCATCGCCATCACCACCGCCACCACCAAAGCACCACCATCATGCCTAACAACGAGGGGGGGGGAGAAGGGGGAAAAGGAGGGCACACGGGAGGGAGGGAGTGAGATCGGGAGGGAAGTAGGTACGGCACCGATACTTACCTTTTCACCGACGACTCCACGAACGCCATCGCCACCACCACCGCCACCACCAAAGCACCACCATCATGCCTAACAACGAGGGGGGGGGGAGAAGGGGGAAAAGGAGGGCACACGGGAGGGAGGGAGTGAGATCGGGAGGGAAGTAGGTACGGCACCGATACTTACCTTTTCACCGACGACTCCACGAACGCCATCGCCATCACCACCGCCACCACCAAAGCACCACCATCATGCCTAACAACGAGGGGGGGGAGAAGGGGGAAAAGGAGGGCACACGGGAGGGAGGGAGTGAGATCGGGAGGGAAGTAGGTACGGCACCGATACTTACCTTTTCACCGACGACTCCACGAACGCCATCGCCACCACCACCGCCACCACCAAAGCACCACCATCATGCCTAACAACGAGGGGGGGGGAGAAGGGGGAAAAGGAGGGCACACGGGAGGGAGGGAGTGAGATCGGGAGGGAAGTAGGTACGGCACCGATACTTACCTTTTCACCGACGACTCCACGAACGCCATCGCCATCACCACCGCCACCACCAAAGCACCACCATCATGCCTAACAACGAGGGGGGGGGAGAAGGGGGAAAAGGAGGGCACACGGGAGGGAGGGAGTGAGATCGGGAGGGAAGTAGGTACGGCACCGATACTTACCTTTTCACCGACGACTCCACGAACGCCATCGCCACCACCACCGCCACCACCAAAGCACCACCATCATGCCTAACAACGAGGGGGGGGGAGAAGGGGGAAAAGGAGGGCACACGGGAGGGAGGGAGTGAGATCGGGAGGGAAGTAGGTACGGCACCGATACTTACCTTTTCACCGACGACTCCACGAACGCCACCGCCATCACCACCGCCACCACCAAAGCACCACCATCATGCCTAACAACGAGGGGGGGGGGAGAAGGGGGAAAAGGAGGGCACACGGGAGGGAGGGAGTGAGATCGGGAGGGAAGTAGGTACGGCAATGATACTTACCTTTTCACCGACGACTCCACGAACGCCATCGCCACCACCACCGCCACCATCAAAGCACCACCATCATGCCTAACAACGAGGGGGGGGGAGAAGGGGGAAAAGGAGGGCACACGGGAGGGAGGGAGTGAGATCGGGAGGGAAGTAGGTACGGCACCGATACTTACCTTTTCACCGACGACTCCACGAACGCCATCGCCACCACCACCGCCACCACCAAAGCACCACCATCATGCCTAACAACGAGGGGGGGGAGAAGGGGGAAAAGGAGGGCACACGGGAGGGAGGGAGTGAGATCGGGAGGGAAGTAGGTACGGCACCGATACTTACCTTTTCACCGACGACTCCAAGAACGCCATCGCCATCACCACCGCCACCACCAAAGCACCACCATCATGCCTAACAACGAGGGGGGGGGAGAAGGGGGAAAAGGAGGGCACACGGGAGGGAGGGAGTGAGATCGGGAGGGAAGTAGGTACGGCACCGATACTTACCTTTTCACCGACGACTCCACGAACGCCATCGCCATCACCACCGCCACCACCAAAGCACCACCATCATGCCTAACAACGAGGGGGGGGGAGAAGGGGGAAAAGGAGGGCACACGGGAGGGAGGGAGTGAGATCGGGAGGGAAGTAGGTACGGCACCGATACTTACCTTTTCACCGACGACTCCAAGAACGCCATCGCCATCACCACCGCCACCACCAAAGCACCACCATCATGCCTAACAACGAGGGGGGGGGAGAAGGGGGAAAAGGAGGGCACACGGGAGGGAGGGAGTGAGATCGGGAGAGAAGTAGGTACGGCACCGATACTTACCTTTTCACCGACGACTCCACGAACGCCATCGCCACCACCACCGCCACCACCAAAGTACCACCATCATGCCTAACAACGAGGGGGGGGGAGAAGGGGGAAAAGGAGGGCACACGGGAGGGAGGGAGTGAGATCGGGAGGGAAGTAGGTACGGCACCGATACTTACCTTTTTGCCGACGACTCCAAGAACATCGCCATCACCACCGCCACCACCAAAGCACCACCATCATGCCTAACAACGAGGGGGGGGGAGAAGGGGGAAAAGGAGGGCACACGGGAGGGAGGGAGTGAGATCGGGAGGGAAGTAGGTACGGCACCGATACTTACCTTTTCACCGACGACTCCACGAACGCCATCGCCACCACCACCGCCACCACCAAAGCACCACCATCATGCCTAACAACGAGGGGGGGGGAGAAGGGGGAAAAGGAGGGCACACGGGAGGGAGGGAGTGAGATCGGGAGGGAAGTAGGTACGGCACCGATACTTACCTTTTCACCGACGACTCCAAGAACATCGCCACCACCACCGCCACCACCAAAGTACCACCATCATGCCTAACAACGAGGGGGGGGGAGAAGGGGGAAAAGGAGGGCACACGGGAGGGAGGGAGTGAGATCGGGAGGGAAGTAGGTACGGCACCGATACTTACCTTTTTGCCGACGACTCCAAGAACATCGCCATCACCACCGCCACCACCAAAGCACCACCATCATGCCTAACAACGAGGGGGGGGGAGAAGGGGGAAAAGGAGGGCACACGGGAGGGAGCGAGTGAGATCGGGAGAGAAGTAGGTACGGCACCGATACTTACCTTTTCACCGACGACTCCACGAACGCCATCGCCACCACCACCGCCACCACCAAAGCACCACCATCATGCCTAACAACGAGGGGGGGGGGAGAAGGGGGAAAAGGAGGGCACACGGGAGGGAGGGAGTGAGATCGGGAGGGAAGTAGGTACGGCACCGATACTTACCTTTTCACCGACGACTCCACGAACGCCATCGCCATCACCACCGCCACCACCAAAGCACCACCATCATGCCTAACAACGAGGGGGGGGGAGAAGGGGGAAAAGGAGGGCACACGGGAGGGAGGGAGTGAGATCGGGAGGGAAGTAGGTACGGCACCGATACTTACCTTTTCACCGACGACTCCACGAACGCAACCGCCACCACCACCGCCACCACCAAAGCACCACCATCATGCCTAACAACGAGGGGGGGGGAGAAGGGGGAAAAGGAGGGCACACGGGAGGGAGGGAGTGAGATCGGGAGGGAAGTAGGTACGGCACCGATACTTACCTTTTCACCGACGACTCCACGAACGCCATCGCCATCACCACCGCCACCACCAAAGCACCACCATCATGCCTAACAACGAGGGGGGGGGAGAAGGGGGAAAAGGAGGGCACACGGGAGGGAGGGAGTGAGATCGGGAGGGAAGTAGGTACGGCACCGATACTTACCTTTTCACCGACGACTCCACGAACGCCATCGCCACCACCACCGCCACCACCAAAGCACCACCATCATGCCTAACAACGAGGGGGGGGGGAGAAGGGGGAAAAGGAGGGCACACGGGAGGGAGGGAGTGAGATCGGGAGGGAAGTAGGTACGGCACCGATACTTACCTTTTCACCGACGACTCCACGAACGCCATCGCCATCACCACCGCCACCACCAAAGCACCACCATCATGCCTAACAACGAGGGGGGGGAGAAGGGGGAAAAGGAGGGCACACGGGAGGGAGGGAGTGAGATCGGGAGGGAAGTAGGTACGGCACCGATACTTACCTTTTCACCGACGACTCCACGAACGCCATCGCCACCACCACCGCCACCACCAAAGCACCACCATCATGCCTAACAACGAGGGGGGGGGAGAAGGGGGAAAAGGAGGGCACACGGGAGGGAGGGAGTGAGATCGGGAGGGAAGTAGGTACGGCACCGATACTTACCTTTTCACCGACGACTCCACGAACGCCATCGCCATCACCACCGCCACCACCAAAGCACCACCATCATGCCTAACAACGAGGGGGGGGGAGAAGGGGGAAAAG
This sequence comes from Volvox africanus, assembly GCA_030268105.1. Classification (NCBI taxonomy): domain Eukaryota; kingdom Viridiplantae; phylum Chlorophyta; class Chlorophyceae; order Chlamydomonadales; family Volvocaceae; genus Volvox; species Volvox africanus. Next base: position 334,861 of record BSDZ01000079.1, read on the forward strand.
GAGGGCACACGGGAGGGAGGGAGTGAGATCGGGAGGGAAGTAGGTACGGCACCGATACTTACCTTTTCACCGACGACTCCACGAACGCCATCGCCACCACCACCGCCACCACCAAAGCACCACCATCATGCCTAACAACGAGGGGGGGGGAGAAGGGGGAAAAGGAGGGCACACGGGAGGGAGGGAGTGAGATCGGGAGGGAAGTAGGTACGGCACCGATACTTACCTTTTCACCGACGACTCCACGAACGCCACCGCCATCACCACCGCCACCACCAAAGCACCACCATCATGCCTAACAACGAGGGGGGGGGGAGAAGGGGGAAAAGGAGGGCACACGGGAGGGAGGGAGTGAGATCGGGAGGGAAGTAGGTACGGCAATGATACTTACCTTTTCACCGACGACTCCACGAACGCCATCGCCACCACCACCGCCACCATCAAAGCACCACCATCATGCCTAACAACGAGGGGGGGGGAGAAGGGGGAAAAGGAGGGCACACGGGAGGGAGGGAGTGAGATCGGGAGGGAAGTAGGTACGGCACCGATACTTACCTTTTCACCGACGACTCCACGAACGCCATCGCCACCACCACCGCCACCACCAAAGCACCACCATCATGCCTAACAACGAGGGGGGGGGAGAAGGGGGAAAAGGAGGGCACACGGGAGGGAGGGAGTGAGATCGGGAGGGAAGTAGGTACGGCACCGATACTTACCTTTTCACCGACGACTCCACGAACGCCATCGCCATCACCACCGCCACCACCAAAGCACCACCATCATGCCTAACAACGAGGGGGGGGGGAGAAGGGGGAAAAGGAGGGCACACGGGAGGGAGGGAGTGAGATCGGGAGGGAAGTAGGTACGCTACCGATACTTACCTTTTCACCGACGACTCCAAGAACATCGCCATCACCACCGCCACCACCAAAGCACCACCATCATGCCTAACAACGAGGGGGGGGGAGAAGGGGGAAAAGGAGGGCACACGGGAGGGAGGGAGTGAGATCGGGAGGGAAGTAGGTACGGCACCGATACTTACCTTTTTGCCGACGACTCCAAGAACATCGCCATCACCACCGCCACCACCAAAGCACCACCATCATGCCTAACAACGAGGGGGGGGGAGAAGGGGGAAAAGGAGGGCACACGGGAGGGAGGGAGTGAGATCGGGAGGGAAGTAGGTACGGCACCGATACTTACCTTTTCACCGACGACTCCACGAACGCCATCGCCACCACCACCGCCACCACCAAAGCACCACCATCATGCCTAACAACGAGGGGGGGGGGAGAAGGGGGAAAAGGAGGGCACACGGGAGGGAGGGAGTGAGATCGGGAGAGAAGTAGGTACGGCACCGATACTTACCTTTTCACCGACGACTCCACGAACGCCATCGCCACCACCACCGCCACCACCAAAGCACCACCATCATGCCTAACAACGAGGGGGGGGGAGAAGGGGGAAAAGGAGGGCACACGGGAGGGAGGGAGTGAGATCGGGAGGGAAGTAGGTACGGTACCGATACTTACCTTTGAACCGACGACTCCAAGAACATCGCCATCACCACCGCCACCACCAAAGCACCACCATCATGCCTAACAACGAGGGGGGGGGAGAAGGGGGAAAAGGAGGGCACACGGGAGGGAGGGAGTGAGATCGGGAGGGAAGTAGGTACGGCACCGATACTTACCTTTTTGCCGACGACTCCACGAACGCCATCGCCACCACCACCGCCACCACCAAAGCACCACCATCATGCCTAACAACGAGGGGGGGGGAGAAGGGGGAAAAGGAGGGCACACGGGAGGGAGGGAGTGAGATCGGGAGGGAAGTAGGTACGGCACCGATACTTACCTTTTCACCGACGACTCCAAGAACGCCATCGCCATCACCACCGCCACCACCAAAGCACCACCATCATGCCTAACAACGAGGGGGGGGGAGAAGGGGGAAAAGGAGGGCACACGGGAGGGAGGGAGTGAGATCGGGAGGGAAGTAGGTACGGCACCGATACTTACCTTTTCACCGACGACTCCACGAACGCCATCGCCATCACCACCGCCACCACCAAAGCACCACCATCATGCCTAACAACGAGGGGGGGGGAGAAGGGGGAAAAGGAGGGCACACGGGAGGGAGGGAGTGAGATCGGGAGGGAAGTAGGTACGGCACCGATACTTACCTTTTCACCGACGACTCCACGAACGCCATCGCCATCACCACCGCCACCACCAAAGCACCACCATCATGCCTAACAACGAGGGGGGGGGAAAAGGGGGAAAAGGAGGGCACACGGGAGGGAGGGAGTGAGATCGGGAGGGAAGTAGGTACGCTCCCGATACTTACCTTTTCACCGACGACTCCAAGAACATCGCCATCACCACCGCCACCACCAAAGCACCACCATCATGCCTAACAACGAGGGGGGGGGAGAAGGGGGAAAAGGAGGGCACACGGGAGGGAGGGAGTGAGATCGGGAGGGAAGTAGGTACGGCACCGATACTTACCTTTTTGCCGACGACTCCAAGAACATCGCCATCACCACCGCCACCACCAAAGCACCACCATCATGCCTAACAACGAGGGGGGGGGAGAAGGGGGAAAAGGAGGGCACACGGGAGGGAGGGAGTGAGATCGGGAGGGAAGTAGGTACGGCACCGATACTTACCTTTTCACCGACGACTCCACGAACGCCATCGCCACCACCACCGCCACCACCAAAGCACCACCATCATGCCTAACAACGAGGGGGGGGGGAGAAGGGGGAAAAGGAGGGCACACGGGAGGGAGGGAGTGAGATCGGGAGAGAAGTAGGTACGGCACCGATACTTACCTTTTCACCGACGACTCCACGAACGCCATCGCCACCACCACCGCCACCACCAAAGCACCACCATCATGCCTAACAACGAGGGGGGGGGAGAAGGGGGAAAAGGAGGGCACACGGGAGGGAGGGAGTGAGATCGGGAGGGAAGTAGGTACGGCACCGATACTTACCTTTTCACCGACGACTCCACGAACGCCATCGCCACCACCACCGCCACCACCAAAGCACCACCATCATGCCTAACAACGAGGGGGGGGGAGAAGGGGGAAAAGGAGGGCACACGGGAGGGAGGGAGTGAGATCGGGAGGGAAGTAGGTACGGCACCGATACTTACCTTTTTGCCGACGACTCCAAGAACATCGCCATCACCACCGCCACCACCAAAGCACCACCATCATGCCTAACAACGAGGGGGGGGGAGAAGGGGGAAAAGGAGGGCACACGGGAGGGAGGGAGTGAGATCGGGAGGGAAGTAGGTACGGCACCGATACTTACCTTTTCACCGACGACTCCACGAACGCCATCGCCACCACCACCGCCACCACCAAAGCACCACCATCATGCCTAACAACGAGGGGGGGGGGAGAAGGGGGAAAAGGAGGGCACACGGGAGGGAGGGAGTGAGATCGGGAGGGAAGTAGGTACGGCACCGATACTTACCTTTTCACCGACGACTCCACGAACGCCATCGCCACCACCACCGCCACCACCAAAGCACCACCATCATGCCTAACAACGAGGGGGGGGGGAGAAGGGGGAAAAGGAGGGCACACGGGAGGGAGGGAGTGAGATCGGGAGAGAAGTAGGTACGGCACCGATACTTACCTTTTCACCGACGACTCCACGAACGCCATCGCCACCACCACCGCCACCACCAAAGCACCACCATCATGCCTAACAACGAGGGGGGGGGAGAAGGGGGAAAAGGAGGGCACACGGGAGGGAGGGAGTGAGATCGGGAGGGAAGTAGGTACGGTACCGATACTTACCTTTGAACCGACGACTCCACGAACGCCATCGCCATCACCACCGCCACCACCAAAGCACCACCATCATGCCTAACAACGAGGGGGGGGGAGAAGGGGGAAAAGGAGGGCACACGGGAGGGAGGGAGTGAGATCGGGAGGGAAGTAGGTACGGCACCGATACTTACCTTTTTGCCGACGACTCCACGAACGCCATCGCCACCACCACCGCCACCACCAAAGCACCACCATCATGCCTAACAACGAGGGGGGGGGAGAAGGGGGAAAAGGAGGGCACACGGGAGGGAGGGAGTGAGATCGGGAGGGAAGTAGGTACGGCACCGATACTTACCTTTTCACCGACGACTCCAAGAACGCCATCGCCATCACCACCGCCACCACCAAAGCACCACCATCATGCCTAACAACGAGGGGGGGGGAGAAGGGGGAAAAGGAGGGCACACGGGAGGGAGGGAGTGAGATCGGGAGGGAAGTAGGTACGGCACCGATACTTACCTTTTCACCGACGACTCCACGAACGCCATCGCCATCACCACCGCCACCACCAAAGCACCACCATCATGCCTAACAACGAGGGGGGGGGAGAAGGGGGAAAAGGAGGGCACACGGGAGGGAGGGAGTGAGATCGGGAGGGAAGTAGGTACGGCACCGATACTTACCTTTTCACCGACGACTCCAAGAACGCCATCGCCACCACCACCGCCACCACCAAAGCACCACCATCATGCCTAACAACGAGGGGGGGGGAGAAGGGGGAAAAGGAGGGCACACGGGAGGGAGGGAGTGAGATCGGGAGAGAAGTAGGTACGGCACCGATACTTACCTTTTCACCGACGACTCCACGAACGCCATCGCCACCACCACCGCCACCACCAAAGCACCACCATCATGCCTAACAACGAGGGGGGGGGAGAAGGGGGAAAAGGAGGGCACACGGGAGGGAGGGAGTGAGATCGGGAGGGAAGTAGGTACGGCACCGATACTTACCTTTTTGCCGACGACTCCAAGAACATCGCCATCACCACCGCCACCACCAAAGCACCACCATCATGCCTAACAACGAGGGGGGGGGAGAAGGGGGAAAAGGAGGGCACACGGGAGGGAGGGAGTGAGATCGGGAGGGAAGTAGGTACGGCACCGATACTTACCTTTTCACCGACGACTCCACGAACGCCATCGCCACCACCACCGCCACCACCAAAGCACCACCATCATGCCTAACAACGAGGGGGGGGGAGAAGGGGGAAAAGGAGGGCACACGGGAGGGAGGGAGTGAGATCGGGAGGGAAGTAGGTACGGCACCGATACTTACCTTTTCACCGACGACTCCACGAACGCCATCGCCACCACCACCGCCACCACCAAAGCACCACCATCATGCCTAACAACGAGGGGGGGGGGAGAAGGGGGAAAAGGAGGGCACACGGGAGGGAGCGAGTGAGATCGGGAGAGAAGTAGGTACGGCACCGATACTTACCTTTTCACCGACGACTCCACGAACGCAACCGCCACCACCACCGCCACCACCAAAGCACCACCATCATGCCTAACAACGAGGGGGGGGGAGAAGGGGGAAAAGGAGGGCACACGGGAGGGAGGGAGTGAGATCGGGAGGGAAGTAGGTACGGCACCGATACTTACCTTTTCACCGACGACTCCACGAACGCCATCGCCATCACCACCGCCACCACCAAAGCACCACCATCATGCCTAACAACGAGGGGGGGGGAGAAGGGGGAAAAGGAGGGCACACGGGAGGGAGGGAGTGAGATCGGGAGGGAAGTAGGTACGGCACCGATACTTACCTTTTCACCGACGACTCCACGAACGCCATCGCCACCACCACCGCCACCACCAAAGCACCACCATCATGCCTAACAACGAGGGGGGGGGGAGAAGGGGGAAAAGGAGGGCACACGGGAGGGAGGGAGTGAGATCGGGAGGGAAGTAGGTACGGCACCGATACTTACCTTTTCACCGACGACTCCACGAACGCCATCGCCATCACCACCGCCACCACCAAAGCACCACCATCATGCCTAACAACGAGGGGGGGGAGAAGGGGGAAAAGGAGGGCACACGGGAGGGAGGGAGTGAGATCGGGAGGGAAGTAGGTACGGCACCGATACTTACCTTTTCACCGACGACTCCACGAACGCCATCGCCACCACCACCGCCACCACCAAAGCACCACCATCATGCCTAACAACGAGGGGGGGGGAGAAGGGGGAAAAGGAGGGCACACGGGAGGGAGGGAGTGAGATCGGGAGGGAAGTAGGTACGGCACCGATACTTACCTTTTCACCGACGACTCCACGAACGCCATCGCCATCACCACCGCCACCACCAAAGCACCACCATCATGCCTAACAACGAGGGGGGGGGAGAAGGGGGAAAAGGAGGGCACACGGGAGGGAGGGAGTGAGATCGGGAGGGAAGTAGGTACGGCACCGATACTTACCTTTTCACCGACGACTCCACGAACGCCATCGCCACCACCACCGCCACCACCAAAGCACCACCATCATGCCTAACAACGAGGGGGGGGGAGAAGGGGGAAAAGGAGGGCACACGGGAGGGAGGGAGTGAGATCGGGAGGGAAGTAGGTACGGCACCGATACTTACCTTTTCACCGACGACTCCACGAACGCCACCGCCATCACCACCGCCACCACCAAAGCACCACCATCATGCCTAACAACGAGGGGGGGGGGAGAAGGGGGAAAAGGAGGGCACACGGGAGGGAGGGAGTGAGATCGGGAGGGAAGTAGGTACGGCAATGATACTTACCTTTTCACCGACGACTCCACGAACGCCATCGCCACCACCACCGCCACCATCAAAGCACCACCATCATGCCTAACAACGAGGGGGGGGGAGAAGGGGGAAAAGGAGGGCACACGGGAGGGAGGGAGTGAGATCGGGAGGGAAGTAGGTACGGCACCGATACTTACCTTTTCACCGACGACTCCACGAACGCCATCGCCACCACCACCGCCACCACCAAAGCACCACCATCATGCCTAACAACGAGGGGGGGGGAGAAGGGGGAAAAGGAGGGCACACGGGAGGGAGGGAGTGAGATCGGGAGGGAAGTAGGTACGGCACCGATACTTACCTTTTCACCGACGACTCCACGAACGCCATCGCCATCACCACCGCCACCACCAAAGCACCACCATCATGCCTAACAACGAGGGGGGGGGAGAAGGGGGAAAAGGAGGGCACACGGGAGGGAGGGAGTGAGATCGGGAGGGAAGTAGGTACGCTACCGATACTTACCTTTTCACCGACGACTCCAAGAACATCGCCATCACCACCGCCACCACCAAAGCACCACCATCATGCCTAACAACGAGGGGGGGGGAGAAGGGGGAAAAGGAGGGCACACGGGAGGGAGGGAGTGAGATCGGGAGGGAAGTAGGTACGGCACCGATACTTACCTTTTTGCCGACGACTCCAAGAACATCGCCATCACCACCGCCACCACCAAAGCACCACCATCATGCCTAACAACGAGGGGGGGGGAGAAGGGGGAAAAGGAGGGCACACGGGAGGGAGGGAGTGAGATCGGGAGGGAAGTAGGTACGGCACCGATACTTACCTTTTCACCGACGACTCCACGAACGCCATCGCCACCACCACCGCCACCACCAAAGCACCACCATCATGCCTAACAACGAGGGGGGGGGGAGAAGGGGGAAAAGGAGGGCACACGGGAGGGAGGGAGTGAGATCGGGAGAGAAGTAGGTACGGCACCGATACTTACCTTTTCACCGACGACTCCACGAACGCCATCGCCACCACCACCGCCACCACCAAAGCACCACCATCATGCCTAACAACGAGGGGGGGGGAGAAGGGGGAAAAGGAGGGCACACGGGAGGGAGGGAGTGAGATCGGGAGGGAAGTAGGTACGGCACCGATACTTACCTTTTCACCGACGACTCCACGAACGCCATCGCCACCACCACCGCCACCACCAAAGCACCACCATCATGCCTAACAACGAGGGGGGGGGAGAAGGGGGAAAAGGAGGGCACACGGGAGGGAGGGAGTGAGATCGGGAGGGAAGTAGGTACGGCACCGATACTTACCTTTTTGCCGACGACTCCAAGAACATCGCCATCACCACCGCCACCACCAAAGCACCACCATCATGCCTAACAACGAGGGGGGGGGAGAAGGGGGAAAAGGAGGGCACACGGGAGGGAGGGAGTGAGATCGGGAGGGAAGTAGGTACGGCACCGATACTTACCTTTTCACCGACGACTCCACGAACGCCATCGCCACCACCACCGCCACCACCAAAGCACCACCATCATGCCTAACAACGAGGGGGGGGGAGAAGGGGGAAAAGGAGGGCACACGGGAGGGAGGGAGTGAGATCGGGAGGGAAGTAGGTACGGCACCGATACTTACCTTTTCACCGACGACTCCACGAACGCCATCGCCACCACCACCGCCACCACCAAAGCACCACCATCATGCCTAACAACGAGGGGGGGGGGAGAAGGGGGAAAAGGAGGGCACACGGGAGGGAGGGAGTGAGATCGGGAGAGAAGTAGGTACGGCACCGATACTTACCTTTTCACCGACGACTCCACGAACGCCATCGCCACCACCACCGCCACCACCAAAGCACCACCATCATGCCTAACAACGAGGGGGGGGGAGAAGGGGGAAAAGGAGGGCACACGGGAGGGAGGGAGTGAGATCGGGAGGGAAGTAGGTACGGTACCGATACTTACCTTTGAACCGACGACTCCAAGAACATCGCCATCACCACCGCCACCACCAAAGCACCACCATCATGCCTAACAACGAGGGGGGGGGAGAAGGGGGAAAAGGAGGGCACACGGGAGGGAGGGAGTGAGATCGGGAGGGAAGTAGGTACGGCACCGATACTTACCTTTTTGCCGACGACTCCACGAACGCCATCGCCACCACCACCGCCACCACCAAAGCACCACCATCATGCCTAACAACGAGGGGGGGGGAGAAGGGGGAAAAGGAGGGCACACGGGAGGGAGGGAGTGAGATCGGGAGGGAAGTAGGTACGGCACCGATACTTACCTTTTCACCGACGACTCCAAGAACGCCATCGCCATCACCACCGCCACCACCAAAGCACCACCATCATGCCTAACAACGAGGGGGGGGGAGAAGGGGGAAAAGGAGGGCACACGGGAGGGAGGGAGTGAGATCGGGAGGGAAGTAGGTACGGCACCGATACTTACCTTTTCACCGACGACTCCACGAACGCCATCGCCATCACCACCGCCACCACCAAAGCACCACCATCATGCCTAACAACGAGGGGGGGGGAGAAGGGGGAAAAGGAGGGCACACGGGAGGGAGGGAGTGAGATCGGGAGGGAAGTAGGTACGGCACCGATACTTACCTTTTCACCGACGACTCCAAGAACGCCATCGCCACCACCACCGCCACCACCAAAGCACCACCATCATGCCTAACAACGAGGGGGGGGGAGAAGGGGGAAAAGGAGGGCACACGGGAGGGAGGGAGTGAGATCGGGAGAGAAGTAGGTACGGCACCGATACTTACCTTTTCACCGACGACTCCACGAACGCCATCGCCACCACCACCGCCACCACCAAAGCACCACCATCATGCCTAACAACGAGGGGGGGGGAGAAGGGGGAAAAGGAGGGCACACGGGAGGGAGGGAGTGAGATCGGGAGGGAAGTAGGTACGGCACCGATACTTACCTTTTCACCGACGACTCCACGAACGCCATCGCCACCACCACCGCCACCACCAAAGCACCACCATCATGCCTAACAACGAGGGGGGGGGGAGAAGGGGGAAAAGGAGGGCACACGGGAGGGAGGGAGTGAGATCGGGAGAGAAGTAGGTACGGCACCGATACTTACCTTTTCACCGACGACTCCACGAACGCCATCGCCACCACCACCGCCACCACCAAAGCACCACCATCATGCCTAACAACGAGGGGGGGGGAGAAGGGGGAAAAGGAGGGCACACGGGAGGGAGGGAGTGAGATCGGGAGGGAAGTAGGTACGGTACCGATACTTACCTTTGAACCGACGACTCCAAGAACATCGCCATCACCACCGCCACCACCAAAGCACCACCATCATGCCTAACAACGAGGGGGGGGGAGAAGGGGGAAAAGGAGGGCACACGGGAGGGAGGGAGTGAGATCGGGAGGGAAGTAGGTACGGCACCGATACTTACCTTTTTGCCGACGACTCCACGAACGCCATCGCCACCACCACCGCCACCACCAAAGCACCACCATCATGCCTAACAACGAGGGGGGGGGAGAAGGGGGAAAAGGAGGGCACACGGGAGGGAGGGAGTGAGATCGGGAGGGAAGTAGGTACGGCACCGATACTTACCTTTTCACCGACGACTCCAAGAACGCCATCGCCATCACCACCGCCACCACCAAAGCACCACCATCATGCCTAACAACGAGGGGGGGGGAGAAGGGGGAAAAGGAGGGCACACGGGAGGGAGGGAGTGAGATCGGGAGGGAAGTAGGTACGGCACCGATACTTACCTTTTCACCGACGACTCCACGAACGCCATCGCCATCACCACCGCCACCACCAAAGCACCACCATCATGCCTAACAACGAGGGGGGGGGAGAAGGGGGAAAAGGAGGGCACACGGGAGGGAGGGAGTGAGATCGGGAGGGAAGTAGGTACGGCACCGATACTTACCTTTTCACCGACGACTCCAAGAACGCCATCGCCACCACCACCGCCACCACCAAAGCACCACCATCATGCCTAACAACGAGGGGGGGGGAGAAGGGGGAAAAGGAGGGCACACGGGAGGGAGGGAGTGAGATCGGGAGAGAAGTAGGTACGGCACCGATACTTACCTTTTCACCGACGACTCCACGAACGCCATCGCCACCACCACCGCCACCACCAAAGCACCACCATCATGCCTAACAACGAGGGGGGGGGAGAAGGGGGAAAAGGAGGGCACACGGGAGGGAGGGAGTGAGATCGGGAGGGAAGTAGGTACGGCACCGATACTTACCTTTTTGCCGACGACTCCAAGAACATCGCCATCACCACCGCCACCACCAAAGCACCACCATCATGCCTAACAACGAGGGGGGGGGAGAAGGGGGAAAAGGAGGGCACACGGGAGGGAGGGAGTGAGATCGGGAGGGAAGTAGGTACGGCACCGATACTTACCTTTTCACCGACGACTCCACGAACGCCATCGCCACCACCACCGCCACCACCAAAGCACCACCATCATGCCTAACAACGAGGGGGGGGAGAAGGGGGAAAAGGAGGGCACACGGGAGGGAGGGAGTGAGATCGGGAGGGAAGTAGGTACGGCACCGATACTTACCTTTTCACCGACGACTCCACGAACGCCATCGCCACCACCACCGCCACCACCAAAGCACCACCATCATGCCTAACAACGAGGGGGGGGGGAGAAGGGGGAAAAGGAGGGCACACGGGAGGGAGCGAGTGAGATCGGGAGAGAAGTAGGTACGGCACCGATACTTACCTTTTCACCGACGACTCCACGAACGCCATCGCCATCACCACCGCCACCACCAAAGCACCACCATCATGCCTAACAACGAGGGGGGGGGAGAAGGGGGAAAAGGAGGGCACACGGGAGGGAGGGAGTGAGATCGGGAGGGAAGTAGGTACGGCACCGATACTTACCTTTTCACCGACGACTCCACGAACGCCATCGCCATCACCACCGCCACCACCAAAGCACCACCATCATGCCTAACAACGAGGGGGGGGGAGAAGGGGGAAAAGGAGGGCACACGGGAGGGAGGGAGTGAGATCGGGAGGGAAGTAGGTACGGCACCGATACTTACCTTTTCACCGACGACTCCACGAACGCCATCGCCACCACCACCGCCACCACCAAAGCACCACCATCATGCCTAACAACGAGGGGGGGGGAGAAGGGGGAAAAGGAGGGCACACGGGAGGGAGGGAGTGAGATCGGGAGGGAAGTAGGTACGGTACCGATACTTACCTTTTCACCGACGACTCCAAGAACATCGCCATCACCACCGCCACCACCAAAGCACCACCATCATGCCTAACAACGAGGGGGGGGGAGAAGGGGGAAAAGGAGGGCACACGGGAGGGAGGGAGTGAGATCGGGAGGGAAGTAGGTACGGCACCGATACTTACCTTTTCACCGACGACTCCACGAACGCCATCGCCACCACCACCGCCACCACCAAAGCACCACCATCATGCCTAACAACGAGGGGGGGGGGAGAAGGGGGAAAAGGAGGGCACACGGGAGGGAGGGAGTGAGATCGGGAGGGAAGTAGGTACGGTACCGATACTTACCTTTTCACCGACGACTCCAAGAACATCGCCATCACCACCGCCACCACCAAAGCACCACCATCATGCCTAACAACGAGGGGGGGGGAGAAGGGGGAAAAGGAGGGCACACGGGAGGGAGGGAGTGAAATCGGGAGGGAAGTAGGTACGGCACCGATACTTACCTTTTCACCGACGACTCCACGAACGCCATCGCCATCACCACCGCCACCACCAAAGCACCACCATCATGCCTAACAACGAGGGGGGGGGAGAAGGGGGAAAAGGAGGGCACACGGGAGGGAGGGAGTGAGATCGGGAGGGAAGTAGGTACGGCACCGATACTTACCTTTTCACCGACGACTCCACGAACGCCATCGCCATCACCACCGCCATGGCGGTGATGGCGATGGTGGCGGTGATGGCGGTGACGGCGTTGGTGGCGGGTTGACGGCGATAGTGGCCGGCGGTGGCGATGGTGGTGGCGATGGTGGCTGTCGTGATGGTGGTCGCGAACGTATCTACATACACGTGTAACCAACGAGACTCGATCTCGTACAAGGTCTTACCCGTTTCGATTCTAATGGTGAACCTCTGTTGTTTCTGCCTACGAAGGCCAAAGCGAAAATGTCAGGATAACGTCCAATAATGAACACAACCCGTAGATACCCCAGAATACTTACAGCGGTGGTGGCGACGATGGCTGTGGTGGCGAACGTGGCGGTTCTGCGTCGATGGAGGCGGTGTCGGCTATCTTGGCGTCGGTCTCCTTGGTGGCGGTAGTTGCGGCGGTAGCGCTAGTAGCGTATGTGTCCGTGGTGGCGGCGGTGGCGATGGTGGGAATGGTAACCTCTCTCCCTCCCTCCCTCCGTCCGCCACCACCGCCACCGTCGCTGCCGACAAAGCACCCCCATCATCGCCGACAACGGGGAAGGGAGGGAGGAAGGGAGGGCACACGGGAGGGAGGGAATGAGGTGGGGAGATAGGTAGGCACAGCACCGAGGATACACATCAATACAGGTGACACCGTTCCTCTAACAGATAAGTCACTTGTTGCTACTTATGTCACCCCGGCTCTATTCCCGGGTCCAACAGACGTTTGTATCAAGGCATAATCAAGATTCCCATCTAACTTCTATCCGAGATGAATCCTTCTCCAGTGACAATACGGACGTACTATCCCGCACAATTTAACACGTACCTTACCTCCGACGACACCAAAGTACCACCATCATCGCCGACAACGGGCGGGGGGCGAGGGAGGAAGGGAGGGCACACGGGAGGGAGGGAGGGAGGGAGGTCGGCGGGTAATTTGACTGGTGAAGCTATGTTCTGTCCGCCTTCAAAAGCCAAATCGGAAGATGTCAGTAGCAGTATATACTCACAACCAAGGGGAAGGGTGATTCACCACTCTAGAGCGATACATCCCTGCAAGTATTCCCTCAGTCGGACAAGTCTCTACATTCACGTGTAACCAACGAGACTCGATCTCGTACAAGGTCTTACCCGTTTGGTGTGGTGGCGGACGTGGCGGTTCTGCGTCGATGGAGGCGGTGTCGGCTATCTTGGGGTCGGTCTCCTTGGTAGCGGTAGTTGCGGCGGTAGTGGTAGTGGCGATGGTGGGAACGGTGGCCTCCCTCCCTCCCTCCCTCCGTCCTTCTCCCTCGCCCACCCAATCTCCCTCCCTTCGTCCCTCCCTCCCTTTCTACCTACATTCGGCGGTGTCGATGGCAGCTTGGTGGCGGTGATGGCGATGGTGGCGGTGATGGCGGTGACGGCGTTGGTGGCGGGTTGACGGCGATAGTGGCTGGCGGTGGCGATGGTGGTGGCGATGGTGGCTGTCGTGATGGTGGTCGCGAACGTATCTACATACAAGTGTAACCAACGAGACTCGATCTCGTACAAGGTCTTACCCGTTTGGTGTGGTGGCGGACGTGGCGGTTCTGCGTCGATGGAGGCGGTGTCGGCTATCTTGGCGTCGGTCTCCTTGGTGGCGTTAGTTGCGGCGGTAGCGGTAGTGGCGATGGTGGGAACGGTGGCCTCCCTCCCTCCCTCCCTCCGTCCTTCTCCCTCGCCCACCCAATCTCCCTCCCACCGTCCCTCCCTCCCTTTCTACCTACATTCGGCGGTGTCGATGGCAGCTTGGTGGCGGTGATGGCGGTGACGGCGTTGGTGGCGGGTTGACGGCGATAGTGGCCGGCGGTGGCGATGGTGGTGGCGATGGTGGCTGTCGTGATGGTGGTCGCGAACGTATCTACATACACGTGTAACCAACGAGACTCGATCTCGTAGAAGGTCTTACCCGTTTCGATTCTAATGGTGAACCTCTGTTGTTTCTGCCTTCGAAGGCCAAAGCGAAAATGTCAGTATAACGTCCAATAATGAACACAACCCGTAGATACCCCAGAATACTTACAGCGGTGGTGGCGACGATGGCTGTGGTGGCGAACCTGGCGGTTCTGCGTCGATGGAGGCGGTGTCGGCTATCTTGGCGTCGGTCTCCTTGGTGGCGGTAGTTGCGGCGGTAGCGCTAGTAGCGTATGTGTCCGTGGTGGCGGCGGTGGCGATGGTGGGAATGGTAACCTCTCTCCCTCCCTCCCTCCGTCCGCCACCACCGCCACCGTCGCTGCCGACAAAGCACCCCCATCATCGCCGACAACGGGGAAGGGAGGGAGGAAGGGAGGGCACACGGGAGGGAGGGAATGAGGTGGGGAGATAGGTAGGCACAGCACCGAGGATACACATCAATACAGGTGACACCGTTCCTCTAACAGATAAGTCACTTGTTGCTACTTATGTCACCCCGGCTCTATTCCCGGGTCCAACAGACGTTTGTATCAAGGCATAATCAAGATTCCCATCTAACTTCTATCCGAGATGAATCCTTCTCCAGTGACAATACGGACGTACTATCCCGCACAATTTAACACGTACCTTACCTCCGACGACACCAAAGTACCACCATCATCGCCGACAACGGGCGGGGGGCGAGGGAGGAAGGGAGGGCACACGGGAGGGAGGGAGGGAGGGAGGTCGGCGGGTAATTTGACTGGTGAAGCTATGTTCTGTCCGCCTTCAAAAGCCAAATCGGAAGATGTCAGTAGCAGTATATACTCACAACCAAGGGGAAGGGTGATTCACCACTCTAGAGCGATACATCCCTGCAAGTATTCCCTCAGTCGGACAAGTCTCTACATACACGTGTAACCAACGAGACTCGATCTCGTACAAGGTCTTACCCGTTTGGTGTGGTGGCGGACATGGCGGTTCTGCGTCGATGGAGGCGGTGTCGGCTATCTTGGGGTCGCTCTCCTTGCTGGCAGTAGTTGCGGCGGTAGCGGTAGTGGCGATGGTGGGAACGGTGGCCTCCCTCCCTCCCTCCCTCCGTCCTTCTCCCTCGCCCACCCAATCTCCCTCCCATCGGCCCTCCCTCCCTTTCTACCTACATTCGGCGGTTTCGATGGCAGCTTGGTGGAGGTGATGGCGATGGTGGCGGTGATGGCGGTGACGGCGTTGGTGGCGGGTTGACGGCGATAGTGGCCGGCGGTGGCGATGGTGGTGGCGATGGTGGCTGTCGTGATGGTGGTCGCGAACGTATCTACATACACGTGTAACCAACGAGACTCGATCTCGTACAAGGTCTTACCCGTTTCGATTCTAATGGTGAACCTCTGTTGTTTCTGCCTACGAAGGCCAAAGCGAAAATGTCAGGATAACGTCCAATAATGAACACAACCCGTAGATACCCCAGAATACTTACAGCGGTGGTGGCGACGATGGCTGTGGTGGCGAACGTGGCGGTTCTGCGTCGATGGAGGCGGTGTCGGCTATCTTGGCGTCGGTCTCCTTGGTGGCGGTAGTTGCGGCGGTAGCGGTAGTAGCGTATGTGTCCGTGGTGGCGGCGGTGGCGATGGTGGGAATGGTAACCTCTCTCCCTCCCTCCCTCCGTCCGCCACCACCGCCACCGTCGCTGCCGACAAAGCACCCCCATCATCGCCGACAACGGGGAAGGGAGGGAGGAAGGGAGGGCACACGGGAGGGAGGGAATGAGGTGGGGAGATAGGTAGGCACAGCACCGAGGATACACATCAATACAGGTGACACCGTTCCTCTAACAGATAAGTCACTTGTTGCTACTTATGTCACCCCGGCTCTATTCCCGGGTCCAACAGACGTTTGTATCAAGGCATAATCAAGATTCCCATCTAACTTCTATCCGAGATGAATCCTTCTCCAGTGACAATACGGACGTACTATCCCGCACAATTTAACACGTACCTTACCTCCGACGACACCAAAGTACCACCATCATCGCCGACAACGGGCGGGGGGCGAGGGAGGAAGGGAGGGCACACGGGAGGGAGGGAGGGAGGGAGGTCGGCGGGTAATTTGACTGGTGAAGCTATGTTCTGTCCGCCTTCAAAAGCCAAATCGGAAGATGTCAGTAGCAGTATATACTCACAACCAAGGGGAAGGGTGATTCACCACTCTAGAGCGATACATCCCTGCAAGTATTCCCTCAGTCGGACAAGTCTCTACATACACGTGTAACCAACGAGACTCGATCTCGTACAAGGTCTTACCCGTTTGGTGTGGTGGCGGACATGGCGGTTCTGCGTCGATGGAGGCGGTGTCGGCTATCTTGGGGTCGCTCTCCTTGCTGGCAGTAGTTGCGGCGGTAGCGGTAGTGGCGATGGTGGGAACGGTGGCCTCCCTCCCTCCCTCCCTCCGTCCTTCTCCCTCGCCCACCCAATCTCCCTCCCATCGGCCCTCCCTCCCTTTCTACCTACATTCGGCGGTTTCGATGGCAGCTTGGTGGAGGTGATGGCGATGGTGGCGGTGATGGCGGTGACGGCGTTGGTGGCGGGTTGACGGCGATAGTGGCCGGCGGTGGCGATGGTGGTGGCGATGGTGGCTGTCGTGATGGTGGTCGCGAACGTATCTACATACACGTGTAACCAACGAGACTCGATCTCGTACAAGGTCTTACCCGTTTCGATTCTAATGGTGAACCTCTGTTGTTTCTGCCTACGAAGGCCAAAGCGAAAATGTCAGTATAACGTCCAATAATGAACACAACCCGTAGATACCCCAGAATACTTACAGCGGTGGTGGCGACGATGGCTGTGGTGGCGAACGTGGCGGTTCTGCGTCGATGGAGGCGGTGTCGGCTATCTTGGCGTCGGTCTCCTTGGTGGCGGTAGTTGCGGCGGTAGCGCTAGTAGCGTATGTGTCCGTGGTGGCGGCGGTGGCGATGGTGGGAATGGTAACCTCTCTCCCTCCCTCCCTCCGTCCGCCACCACCGCCACCGTCGCTGCCGACAAAGCACCCCCATCATCGCCGACAACGGGGAAGGGAGGGAGGAAGGGAGGGCACACGGGAGGGAGGGAATGAGGTGGGGAGATAGGTAGGCACAGCACCGAGGATACACATCAATACAGGTGACACCGTTCCTCTAACAGATAAGTCACTTGTTGCTACTTATGTCACCCCGGCTCTATTCCCGGGTCCAACAGACGTTTGTATCAAGGCATAATCAAGATTCCCATCTAACTTCTATCCGAGATGAATCCTTCTCCAGTGACAATACGGACGTACTATCCCGCACAATTTAACACGTACCTTACCTCCGACGACACCAAAGTACCACCATCATCGCCGACAACGGGCGGGGGGCGAGGGAGGAAGGGAGGGCACACGGGAGGGAGGGAGGGAGGGAGGTCGGCGGGTAATTTGACTGGTGAAGCTATGTTCTGTCCGCCTTCAAAAGCCAAATCGGAAGATGTCAGTAGCAGTATATACTCACAACCAAGGGGAAGGGTGATTCACCACTCTAGAGCGATACATCACTGCAAGTATTCCCTCACTCGGACAAGTCTCTACATACACGTGTAACCAACGAGACTCGATCTCGTACAAGGTCTTACCCGTTTGGTGTGGTGGCGGACATGGCGGTTCTGCGTCGATGGAGGCGGTGTCGGCTATCTTGGGGTCGGTCTCCTTGCTGGCAGTAGTTGCGGCGGTAGCGGTAGTGGCGATGGTGGGAACGGTGGCCTCCCTCCCTCCCTCCCTCCGTCCTTCTCCCTCGCCCACCCAATCTCCCTCCCTTCGTCCCTCCCTCCCTTTCTACCTACATTCGGCGGTGTCGATGGCAGCTTGGTGGAGGTGATGGCGATGGTGGCGGTGATGGCGGTGACGGCGTTGGTGGCGGGTTGACGGCGATAGTGGCCGGCGGTGGCGATGGTGGTGGCGATGGTGGCTGTCGTGATGGTGGTCGCGAACGTATCTACATACACGTGTAACCAACGAGACTCGATCTCGTACAAGGTCTTACCCGTTTCGATTCTAATGGTGAACCTCTGTTGTTTCTGCCTACGAAGGCCAAAGCGAAAATGTCAGTATAACGTCCAATAATGAACACAACCCGTAGATACCCCAGAATACTTACAGCGGTGGTGGCGACGATGGCTGTGGTGGCGAACGTGGCGGTTCTGCGTCGATGGAGGCGGTGTCGGCTATCTTGGCGTCGGTCTCCTTGGTGGCGGTAGTTGCGGCGGTAGCGGTAGTAGCGTATGTGTCCGTGGTGGCGGCGGTGGCGATGGTGGGAATGGTAACCTCTCTCCCTCCCTCCCTCCGTCCGCCACCACCGCCACCGTCGCTGCCGACAAAGCACCCCCATCATCGCCGACAACGGGGAAGGGAGGGAGGAAGGGAGGGCACACGGGAGGGAGGGAATGAGGTGGGGAGATAGGTAGGCACAGCACCGAGGATACACATCAATACAGGTGACACCGTTCCTCTAACAGATAAGTCACTTGTTGCTACTTATGTCACCCCGGCTCTATTCCCGGGTCCAACAGACGTTTGTATCAAGGCATAATCAAGATTCCCATCTAACTTCTATCCGAGATGAATCCTTCTCCAGTGACAATACGGACGTACTATCCCGCACAATTTAACACGTACCTTACCTCCGACGACACCAAAGTACCACCATCATCGCCGACAACGGGCGGGGGGCGAGGGAGGAAGGGAGGGCACACGGGAGGGAGGGAGGGAGGGAGGTCGGCGGGTAATTTGACTGGTGAAGCTATGTTCTGTCCGCCTTCAAAAGCCAAATCGGAAGATGTCAGTAGCAGTATATACTCACAACCAAGGGGAAGGGTGATTCACCACTCTAGAGCGATACATCCCTGCAAGTATTCCCTCAGTCGGACAAGTCTCTACATACACGTGTAACCAACGAGACTCGATCTCGTACAAGGTCTTACCCGTTTGGTGTGGTGGCGGACATGGCGGTTCTGCGTCGATGGAGGCGGTGTCGGCTATCTTGGGGTCGCTCTCCTTGCTGGCAGTAGTTGCGGCGGTAGCGGTAGTGGCGATGGTGGGAACGGTGGCCTCCCTCCCTCCCTCCCTCCGTCCTTCTCCCTCGCCCACCCAATCTCCCTCCCTTCGTCCCTCCCTCCCTTTCTACCTACATTCGGCGGTGTCGATGGCAGCTTGGTGGAGGTGATGGCGATGGTGGCGGTGATGGCGGTGACGGCGTTGGTGGCGGGTTGACGGCGATAGTGGCCGGCGGTGGCGATGGTGGTGGCGATGGTGGCTGTCGTGATGGTGGTCGCGAACGTATCTACATACACGTGTAACCAACGAGACTCGATCTCGTACAAGGTCTTACCCGTTTCGATTCTAATGGTGAACCTCTGTTGTTTCTGCCTACGAAGGCCAAAGCGAAAATGTCAGTATAACGTCCAATAATGAACACAACCCGTAGATACCCCAGAATACTTACAGCGGTGGTGGCGACGATGGCTGTGGTGGCGAACGTGGCGGTTCTGCGTCGATGGAGGCGGTGTCGGCTATCTTGGCGTCGGTCTCCTTGGTGGCGGTAGTTGCGGCGGTAGCGGTAGTAGCGTATGTGTCCGTGGTGGCGGCGGTGGCGATGGCGGGAATGGTAACCTCTCTCCCTCCCTCCCTCCGTCCGCCACCACCGCCACCGTCGCTGCCGACAAAGCACCCCCATCATCGCCGACAACGGGGAAGGGAGGGAGGAAGGGAGGGCACACGGGAGGGAGGGAATGAGGTGGGGAGATAGGTAGGCACAGCACCGAGGATACACATCAATACAGGTGACACCGTTCCTCTAACAGATAAGTCACTTATTGCTACTTATGTCACCCCGGCTCTATTCCCGGGTCCAACAGACGTTTGTATCAAGGCATAATCAAGATTCCCATCTAACTTCTATCCGAGATGAATCCTTCTCCAGTGACAATACGGACGTACTATCCCGCACAATTTAACACGTACCTTACCTCCGACGACACCAAAGTACCACCATCATCGCCGACAACGGGCGGGGGGCGAGGGAGGAAGGGAGGGCACACGGGAGGGAGGGAGGGCACACGGGAGGGAGGGAGGGCACAAGGGAGGGAGGGAGGGAGGGAGGTCGGCGGGTAATTTGACTGGTGAAGCTATGTTCTGTCCGCCTTCAAAAGCCAAATCGGAAGATGTCAGTAGCAGTATATACTCACAACCAAGGGGAAGGGTGATTCACCACTCTAGAGCGATACATCCCTGCAAGTATTCCCTCAGTCGGACAAGTCTCTACATACACGTGTAACCAACGAGACTCGATCTCGTACAAGGTCTTACCCGTTTGGTGTGGTGGCGGACATGGCGGTTCTGCGTCGATGGAGGCGGTGTCGGCTATCTTGGGGTCGCTCTCCTTGCTGGCAGTAGTTGCGGCGGTAGCGGTAGTGGCGATGGTGGGAACGGTGGCCTCCCTCCCTCCCTCCCTCCGTCCTTCTCCCTCGCCCACCCAATCTCCCTCCCTTCGTCCCTCCCTCCCTTTCTACCTACATTCGGCGGTGTCGATGGCAGCTTGGTGGCGGTGATGGCGATGGTGGCGGTGATGGCGGTGACGGCGTTGGTGGCGGGTTGACGGCGATAGTGGCCGGCGGTGGCGATGGTGGTGGCGATGGTGGCTGTCGTGATGGTGGTCGCGAACGTATCTACATACACGTGTAACCAACGAGACTCGATCTCGTACAAGGTCTTACCCGTTTCGATTCTAATGGTGAACCTCTGTTGTTTCCGCCTACGAAGGCCAAAGCGAAAATGTCAGTATAACGTCCAATAATGAACACAACCCGTAGATACCCCAGAATACTTACAGCGGTGGTGGCGACGATGGCTGTGGTGGCGAACGTGGCGGTTCTGCGTCGATGGAGGCGGTGTCGGCTATCTTGGCGTCGGTCTCCTTGGTGGCGGTAGTTGCGGCGGTAGCGGTAGTAGCGTATGTGTCCGTGGTGGCGGCGGTGGCGATGGCGGTAATGGCGGTGATCGCGTTGGTGGCGTTGGTAGTGTTGGTGGCGTTGGTTATGGTAGTTGCGGTGGTGGCTGACCAAAAATCGATGAGAACAAGTTGCGGCCTAAAGAGTGTTTTGGTTCCAACTTACCTTTTCAGCTTATTCATATACGATTAGTTGCAATTATACTGAAGCTAGGGCCCTTAGGCGCAAATAACCCAGACTTGAAAACAACAAGTGGCTTCTAACAGAATGTGTCATTGTCAGGAAGTGATCCAAAGTGAAACAACTTGCTGTTAATTGGACATCAAGAGTTTAAGGTCTTGCAGGAAGGAGTTTCAGGGATTTGCTGGGTTCTGACTGGAAAGTGTAAACAATAACTGAAACGACGATCAAGGCGCAGTTTAGAGTTGGCCGAAATTTATCAATATAATAATATTTTTTTATTATTGCTATTTGATTGTCACTGGTGCGGATGGGAATTTCCTTACCCCGCGAGGCACAGCGGACTCGGACGCATAGCATATTGAGCCCCACCTAGAAGGTTCATCCGGGACAAGTAGGCTGTGATAAGGATAAAGTTGTTATCAAATAATTAAAATCTTACACATAATTTAATGGTTATCGATTACAGGGACCCTACCTTTGCATGCAGTTGTTGATGTTGCCTGAACGCTTCAGGTTGTCACGCTCTCCTTGCATGACTGCTTCTAATGTCTGATTGAGCTACTCCGCGGCATTTCCTTGGCGATGGTGTCAGTTGCCGTAGCATTCGGAGCGGACACATTGCGAGGCATCCTCGGTGATTCATCAGAGCTTTCCGGGGTACTCATATTCGATTACTTGTAATTATACCGAAGCCAGGGCGCTTAGGCGCCAAACGCCTTAATCCGCCGTGCTGTTAGCAAGCTGCGTCTGGAATGGGAAAGATATAAAAGCTGTATGCCTCCTATCAGAATAGCAGAAGTTGATGTATCATATCGTAATGAGGAATAAGGTATTCAGCATTTATAGGGTTGCGTGATGGACATAAAAGTCTCAGGCTATACGCTTTATCACCAGCTTCGCATGATGCATACTTTCTTTCTAAACAGGTTTATGAGATTATTATTTGCTCGTCTTGGTTTAGGCATTTTCCGTCTTTTTGGCAAACGCTATTGTATATCGTACCGTCGTACCCCCAGGTGGGTGGCTGGATGTGTTGGAGATTGATTGAGGCGGTTGGGGATTGTATACCCAGACCAATGTGCGACAAAGTGATGGCAGCTGCAATATTCCGTAATGTTTTTCAGTATGATATGATAATGCGGCTTGACACTCAACAGTCAGCGCAAACGAGAGGGCGGTCATGATCCTCTCTCTAACTCTTGCAAGGTATCAAATTGCACCCCCATAGTTATATGTTATGCCCTTTTGTTCAATAACGGCAAAAGACCCCAGGCCAACCAACGTCATGCTTTGCATGAAATGAGCAAATCAAAAAATAATTGTTCCATGGAGTACAGGAACGTAAAAATTTCTTCGAAACCATCGTTTAATTCAAAAAAACAAAGTAAACGATTTCTAAATGTAATGATGTGTCTAGGTATCATCACAGTTTCGGCGTCTACAGACCGGCATCCATACTTTATCGTTATCCTTGTAGATGATTTAGATGAAACTCTTGACAGCAGCAGTGAGCTGGTGATGCAGGCGATAAAACGGCTTTTGGCGACGTGCGTTCATTTGGCGACGTGCGACTTTCGTGCACGGGGACGAATGTTTAGAAATATTCCTGGATCATACATTCTGTTCAAGACTTTTGAAGTTGGTAAGTAGTAGTTGGTAATTGGTAGTTGGTGTTATTCCTCTCGGTTCATGCAGGCATCGGTTCCTTATCCCGTTATATTCCGATGTTGCTGCAAAGCAGGTGTCACCTATACGACCCATTTCGTCAGTACTCCCATCTGCTGCCCTTCCGGGTCAGCCTCCTCCGCGGCCAGGTGGGTCACAAAACCAATTTCATTTACCACCTTTTTTCAAGCACAGAATTACATTTACGACGTATAGTGGCTTGGCGTGTCTGGTAATGTAGTCCTTACAGTTCAGGTTGTCAAGCAGCAGTGACCTGCCAGTGCTTGCAGATCAACTGGTCACCATGCTATGAAATCGTTCGAGTTTGCTCGTCCACGATTTTGTGTGATAAGGAATGGTGCAGCACAGCAAGTCCTGGCAACAAGCCAACGCGAAGGCTCGTCTCACGACACCCTGTGAGACGCTTTTGAAAACAACAGTTCAAGGTTTGACTATCAATTGTGGTTTATGTCGAAGCGAGGGTCCAAAAAAAGCGCCTTAGCTAGGGTTCCTGTGAACCAGGGGTCACTCTGCTGTGAGCCCCTGCTGTGAACCATGGGCCTATTCTGGTACTTTTCAGTCAGGGACTTAGGTAGCTGTGCCGGGGCAGAATTTGCAGTAAGAATAATGATGGGCGCGGTGCTGGAAACCAAGATTAAGCAACCTAGAGACATACTGGCCAAATGTAATACCTTATATCTTGAAAGCCTGTGATGGAATGTTGGATGGCTGGGCAGATTTTACCGGAACGTCGTGGAGTGCGTGGAGGTATGATACCTTGTCATAGCGTTGGAGCTGCCGCACAAGCATATTGGCGCGAATTACGGCTCGGAAAGATATGTTTCCCCACTGAATGTCCCTGGTGATGTTGTACTTTGTGTACCATGAGCCCTCCTAAGCTTTGTGATCTCACAAAAGTATATATTTCCTAAGTGTGATTGTATGTGACTCCTTGTGAAGCTGTCCGCATACCGTCATCCTTTGGCAGCCGCTCTGCCTTGCAACTATTATTGAGGGCTTAGGGGTTAGCACGGCTTGGCGAAGAAGAAACTGGCTGACCTGACTGGCATTAGCTTTGTGAACCTCGGGACGACAAACAGTTAAGAGTTTTTGCCCAGGAGAGTGACACCGACTTAGACAAACATGTTCTACTCGCACGACCTCCTTGGCAGGAAGTCTCCTCTGGGTGCTATTTGGTAAGAAGTGTCTGACAGAGTATTTACCGTTTGCGCAAGATAAACTGCGCCAATCGCTCACAGAGACGCCGCCGCGCTCCGCGGCTTTGCTCAAAAAGCCATAGAAGTTATTTAGGCTTGCATGTGGAACTGGGACCCGGGCACATGCAGGACGATGGCTCATGGCAAGAAGCTCAGCAAACTTAAAATCCTTGGCATAAGTGTCTCCGATGTTTGGTGAGTTGCCCCAGTATACATGAGCTATTCCTTATTGACTTAGGATGCCTTCATAATTAAGAATGTGCGAATTGATATGGTGAGACATGGACGATGGTACACAAGGAGCACTGACCCGTGGGTCAGCACAACTGGGTCTTTGGTTCTCCTATACGCAGTATAGAGCGAGTAGGCGGGACTACGCTTCGCGATGGGTTAGGACTTACTAGCGTTTCTTGCTGAACGTTTGCTGCCGGTTCGTTGTTTGCTGCCCGCAGCAAGCACATCATGCAACCAGATGTACCTCACTCCCTGCGGCTCCAGGGCATTTTGATTGGTGAGGCCATGCTTGGTTTATCGCAAAGGGCAAGATTTGTCTATGATGAAGACAGCTCATAATTATGCCACTTGGCTTTGCTGTTGGAAACCCATAACGGACCCGCAGGTTCTACAATACAATTTTGATCTGTGCTCATGCTACATGGGCAATCATGCTGAACGACGTTGAAAATGCTAATGCCTTTCTAAGTTTTTGCGGGCTTGCCATGATGCAGGAGGCGTGGTTATCGTGTTCAACCGACAACAGCTGTACCTGTTGGGTAGGTTAAGGGAAGGTCGTACATGTAAAAGATGTGGGGATGCTACGGGACTGGCCCAGATCGGTAAGAGATACCTTGTCATTCCGTATTACCGCCGTCCTGCCGACCTGCAGCATGCGACCCGCTCAGGGGGAGCGTAGTACGTCGTGACAACCTTGAGCTAAGTCTTCAAGGGGGACCTGTGGCGATTTGTTTAAAAAGACGGATAGGCGAGGCAACTGCCACCTTCCATTTACAAAGGCAGGAAGAGTTGCCTGCCTGCCGTGCGTATATTGTAATTTGTCATCCTTGACACGCTGGCATTTGGGCCGCCTGGCATGGCTGTATATGGCTCTTACCACAAC
The DNA here is from genome assembly GCA_030268105.1 of Volvox africanus. Lineage (NCBI taxonomy): Eukaryota > Viridiplantae > Chlorophyta > Chlorophyceae > Chlamydomonadales > Volvocaceae > Volvox > Volvox africanus. The sequence goes on from BSDZ01000079.1 coordinate 360,483, forward strand.
CGCACCAGCACCGGCAGTGTGTTCATTGGTTCCGCAGGGTGGAAGCCATTACTTTGGTGGAAAATACGGCCCCAGATATGATGATGATGTCATCTCACGTTCTGGGTCAGATCGAAGATCTGGACGATTTGGAGCTGCTTGAGCCGCTGGAGCGTCAGGAAGGGCGGGCTGACCCACATGAGCATTTTGAGGAAACCGAAGGGGACATCGCCCGCGCGGTGGGGCGGCGACACGATGGTCGCAGTGGCGGGCACATAAGGGGTCTGCGGGAGGATGATGAGGAAGAGAATTTGTTGATGTTGCCTACCCTGGCACCGCCGAGCTTTAAAAAGGACGGCAGCGGTGCAGGTGCGTGTGTAGCTATTAAGATGAAACTCGCTACTCGTTACTCGGACACGCGTGCCTCACTCAGACGCTGAGAGGATTTGAGTCGCCGCTACCGGGGACTAGGGGCACGGTGGAAGGACAGGGAAAGCCGCTGCAAATAGACGATGTAGAGCAATGAGGCCTATGGTAAGGCCTATGGCACACAACACCGACTGATTCACAACACCGACTGAACCCACATATCAGGAATACGGACAAGGGAGATATTTGAGGGCGGACATGGAAGCACGCCCGACATGACAAATCTTCTTAAGCAAGCGGCTAAGATCCACGACTGAACTGAACTGCCCATCATATCAAGCTGCAACCCCACCAATTTAACGTTGTGATGTCCATCATGCCCACGCCCCCTTCAGAAGGCGCTCAGCGGGGAGGAGGCGCCAAGGGGGGTCGGGTCAGAGGTGCAGCTGGGCCATCAAACCAAGTCCCTCGTGACCTGTAAGTCGGGATGGATAAGAGGGCGGCGCTTTTTAGTGGAACAGTGGAACCCTCGGCTGCCATGCATGTACGACGGCAGCGCAAGATAAGGCCCATCAAGAGTCGGGCCGGTTGGGGCTTTAGCACGCAGGAATTCTGATTATAAAATGAAGTTAACAGCATGAATTATATGATACGCGTGTCATCCATAATGGGCTAAATAAGGAATACAATGAAGGAAATGGATGTAAGCATTTGCGATAAGCTGTTGTATCTCTGTTGTGTCGGCCAACAAAGGCCCGATCGGAAGGATGACCATCTAAGGTCCAGGATCCTTTGACACTGCCCGTAGATACCCCAGGATACTACATAAGCGTGTAACAGCGTGGGGATCACTCACTTGTATTTTCCCCTGTCTCTCACGCGATGCTAGATGCGTTCCACTTAGTCTCTTGCGATTCAGCGAGTAGTAGCAGGTGGTTCGCACAGGTACCCACCACGCACACATATATGCGTCCACCCAAACGAAAACTTTAAACCGAATGCACCCACGCACGCCGAATTATATGTACACCCTGGCTTCTTCACGACCTGCTACTATCATGCGGTAACCTCCCGTTATGGGTTCCATATCGTTTTCGTTCTCTTCTTTCTCTTTCCTACCCGTCCCGTGCATGATCAGCAACGACGATGAGGTTCTTAAAGCCCCCGATGTACGGGTCCTATTGGAAGACGATGACGACGAGGGTAGCGGTTTTTTCCTGGCGTTCGGTGAGTCGGTTTTCGGTTTTCGGCCGAGACGCATCGACCGCAGCAACGTCCACTGATATGTTCGGTCGCAAGCGACGGTGGTACTCTGATGGAGGCAACGATAGCGCCAGTGAGGCAAACAATTCGCTGCTGGCGGTAACCGATCAGCAGCGGGAGCAACTGGCGGCGCCGGATGGAGGTGAGGACGCGAGCAATAACAATATATCGTTAAAATCGATTACAGCACTGCATGCGCGCAAGACGACGCTAATGCGACTGGCGAAGCCGGCCAGCGGAAGCGGAAACAGAGGGAGCGCGAGAGACCACGTCGACGTCGTCGCACAGGCGGTCGTGTCACCCTGGACAACCTTGGGGAGGCCCTGGTGAGCCACACGGAGCCCTGGTCCGCTTCGAGCGCGGACGATGATACCGAGATGTCAGTGGTAGCCATACGCTAGTTGAGGGCTTTCTGTACGCTTTGACAGCGGATCCTGAGTGCTTTATCTCTTGCTCACGTCACGTTGCAGTGTCGGCAATCTCCTCCTTGTGCCCGGGCCCCCTTACTTGTCCGGGTATCGGCGCTGGCGTACACTTATCGCTACTGCATCCGTGAGCAGCCGAGCGGCGGCAACGAACTTCAGGATTTTTACGCAGCGTCGTAGCCGTACGACAAGTTGTTGCGGACGTTCAGGTAAGATTCTCATGTGTGACATTCTCAGGGGCCTTAAGGATAGGGTTTCAGGGTTGTATGCATGTACATGTTGTGAAGCCCGGAAGCGCAGGAGTATGGGAACTGCGGGGATAGGAACTGGATCACGGGGCCGCATAACCCCCTTACTCCTCTCTTCCCCCCCCCGAGACACACACACACACACAATGGGTGGGTGGGGAAGGGTAAAGCGGGGTTTCACTCTCAGCCTCTTCTCCACCGTTCTTCCGTCTCAGCCCGTGCCAGGCTGTCTATGTGGCGGATGTGTGGCACAATGGCTGGAGTTCCGTACCGGCCGAGGTGCTCAAACTGGATGGCCTGGTGGTATTTAATGCGTCCGGCAACGACATTGAGACGTTAGCAGAGGGTGAGAGAAGTCTCTTCTTTTGGCAGTTTGGGGTCCGCCACTCCCCATTATGTGCACCCTCATCCTCCTGCTGCGGCACATCCACAAATTCACACACACAGGATGCTGGTGGTGGGTGCTGAACCTGGGAAAACCACTGATTTCGGAGAAGTCGGCATGGGAGACTGGATGAGGGTGCCCCGAAACACCGGGGAAGGTAGGGACTGCCAGGTTAGTGGCCACGGGTGATGTACCCCCCTATCCTACACACACAGGTGCCTCCTTTCGATCAGCGCTCATCCTGAGGCCCGAATGATGACAGTCGTATCCCTCGGACCTGTATGCGGTACCCTTTCCCGTCCTGCCCCGCAGGCATCACCCCCCAGCATCTGGGTGTGCTCAACCTCTCCTTCAACCGCCTGGCCAGTCTGCCCCCCGCGCTGGGGGGTTCTGAGGGATCCTGGGGGATCACGGGGGGGTCCACCGTTCGGTCGGCGAATGATAGTGATACCTTGGCGATGGAAGAGGAGGACGCAGAGCGGGCTGAGGGAAGCGGCGCCGTTCTGTAGGTGCGTGCGTGTGCATGTGTGTGTGTGTGTGTGTGCATGTGTGTGTGTGTGTGCGTGTGTGTGTGTGCATGGGTGCGCGCCTCTGTGGGCTATTGTGGCTGCGAGTCGCTTTGGATGGGAATTCATCCTGCTGTTCGCATGCTAGCGCGACGTACGCTCCCGCCATTGTTTTACGAAGGCCCACCCTCCATTGCCCATTCCAGGCATCCACGCAAAAGAGATGATGGATTAAGAAACGTTCAAGTTAGATACTGGAAGTGTTGCGAGAAGGGCAGTTATTCAACATGACGAGGGATCTAGCGGCTACACGTCCGGCGCCTAATCTTCCCGGGGCCCCCTGCCTCCTGCTGCGATACGGTACGTCGCGCTGTCTGTCCCTGGCTTCCTGGTGGATTGGCCATGAAGGCCCTGACGCGGACGGACGGTGCTTTAGGCCCCATGCTTCCTCTGCGTGTTCGCTGCGGCTGTATGCCTTCTGTGGTGGTTGTTAGTGGTTAGATGTAATACCTTATAACTTGAAAGCATGTGATGGAGTGTTGGATGGCTGGGCAGATTTTACCGAAACGTCGTGGAGGGCGTGGAGGCATGATCATAGCGTTATAGCGTTGGAGCTGCCGTACAAGCACATATTGGCGCGAATTACGATCGAAAAGATATGTTTCCCCACTGAATGTCCCTGGGGATGTTATCCTTTGTGTACCATAAGCCTTCCTAAGCTTTGTGATCCCACAACAGTGTATTTTACCTAAGTGTGAGTGTACCTGAATCCCCCCACGGCATGGTAACCTGTCAGGTCCCATCTGTGGCGGATACCGCCGTGATGGATGTCACGGGATGTGGAAACGCTTCCTGGCAGCTCTGTACAACGGAAGTGGTGATGTTGGGTTTGGTGGTAAGGATGGGGCTACATCTGGTCACGCTGACCATACCAGGGTGTCAGCATCGGTACCCGGGGTAGAGTCGATCATAAGCAGGACCGAGTTTGACTCCGGCAGCGCCTTGGACTGGAATGGGAAGCAGAACCCGCCCCCAACTTGGGTTCAAAGCGGGGACTTGCGGCTGGCGGGGGCGTGGGGCTGCGTGGGAGCGAGCTTTATGGCGGAGGAGAGAGGCGTGCCGTTGATGCGAGTAGCGGATTTCCAGGTATGTGCAAGATTGCGCTGGTTGTTGCAAAAAGGTAGGGGTTTGGATAAAACAATCTGCACAGTCAAAGGCCATTGCCTATTTAAAAGCATTATGTTGGGCACGAGGGACGGTTTGGTCGTTTATATATACCGCGGTATTTGGTGGCAGAGAAAATTCGGGTTCTTTTAGAAGCGCATGTCCCAGGCTTCGGGGTCAAGCCCCAGGGTACTTCTTATGAACCTCGAAATCTTGAAATACTCCAGGCATGTGACGCAGCAAAAGGCTCCCTATAGTCTGGGTGTTCAAGGACGGTGCTAGGTACGAGAACAGAGAAGTAGTAGAGTAAGCGACTTCGGTTGCTACCAGTTCGCGCGGGACGATCTCACTGACTGAGCCATCGCATCCTTTGTTTTGTTAGTTATGGCGTTCAGGTAAGATTCTCATGTGTGACATTCTCAGGGGCCTTAAGGATAGGGTTTCAGGGGGAAACGACTTTGAAGAGACAACGGCAGTCTGCCTGCATGCTCCAAGTGAGTGCCATACTTCTACTATGCCTGATTAAGGCCGAATTCAACCAACGTCGTTCTGTGGATTCGCTTGGATTGCAGGATCGAGCAAGCGCGCGGCTTAAAAGTTTGCTCCCCCGGGTTGGCCGTGTGAAGCTACATATGGCGGTCAACAGGGACGCTACCTGCCAGGTCGTAGCAGCCATGCCTTTGGGAAGGCGTTGTTTGCGCATGTACGTAATGCTAAAACGGCATCATCCTCTGTGATCGGTTTAAGGTCAGCACGTTACGTGATGATATGGTGCTAGACGGCAAAATATCAAATGTGTATCATAACAGGCGGCCGTCGAAATGAAAATTTTCGCAGTGGACTTTCGCAGGCGAACGTGCGGCATAGAGCGTTGTTTCTATTGCCTAAATTTAGGTCTGTTACAACTTTCCATACTTTCAATGGGATTTACGACATGGTCCGATGTGATGGATTGGTATGGACCTCCTTTTAAATTAATTTCGCTTCGCGTGCGGCTGAACAGAAAATGTGTCGGATGATCATCTTTTCATTATCCATGAATAACGCCGTTTAATACGTTCACTGAGCACGATATTACCTTTTTGAGCTTTGCGATCACCTCCCACATCCTGGGCGCAATGATGATGTAACACTTAATAACCCTATTCACTCCAACTTGAGCTAAATGAACGTTAACATCATTGTTATTACATGGTGAGCTGTTGGCTGCAGGAGGCGGATAGGCGGTATTAATCTTGCCAATACATTATTACTGTGCTTCATTTGGGCTGGATTGACCTATCTTCATAACATCATATGTCAGCGCCTAGGGATTAGAGCACACGGGTGAGTCACGGGGTGTCGGCGTCTCGATGGTGGCGCTGTAATCTTCAGGGACGAAGATGTAATGCGTTTGATATCGTCTTGATTATTAGATTCAGTATACATATGCCTGTTGTCCTCTTTATCGTTATGTCTGTGATGGGATGCTGCTAATTTCGTGCTCTTCGCCGCAGATGTAAGCGCTTAATACATGTCCTTATCAACGACAATATTATGAGGATCATTTAGACGTTGCAGCAGCAGCACAGCCCGTTGTTCCGGCCTCGCCATCAACATGCCACGTGCCAGCGCTGGGTGGCGCGCATGGCACTATGATCTGCAGCTACATCAGTAGTAGTACTTGCTGTCTGGTCGATGAGCGCGGCGATATGGGCTCCACGTGCAGCACCGGGGGCAGCGCCTCCAGCAGTCAAGGCAGCTCACACGCCGACAGTGATAGAGACAGCGACGGCAGGTGCTTTCCCAGTAGTTCAGACTGGAGCGACGATGACCGACTTGCAGGCGGTTATGAGCCGTGCAGCCTTCATAGCCCGCATAGCATTCATACTCCGTCTTTTATGATACTGGACCCACCCCGTGGGCAGCTCCGGCCAGCGGGCCGCCTGTCAAGGCGCTCTGCTCTTTCACAGCCGAAGGCAGCCTGTGAAGGTCGTTGAAAGGCCAAGAGTGTGACGTTTCAAACAAGCGGCGCAATTATCTGTTCTGCGGCTACTGTGGAAGTGCTGGTTTTGATGGATGCAGGCACGCCCCCTCTTCCGGTCACGCCAGCTTACTTTGCGTCATGTTGCATTTCGGGCGGTGCAATAGCTCCAGCGCCCATCGCTAATGCTGATTTGGCACAGGCAGTGGAAACGGACGCTTCCATTAGCGATGCATCTGGCTGTTTCCCCTCCAGCTCTTTCATCACATCCTTTGTGGGCAATACTCCTTTTCCAACGGTAGCGCCGAAGTCTGGCCAACCTGTCGGCGGACATGTTAAGCAGAAGTACCGTCTTGTATCTCCATTATTCTGGCTTATCCATCCCGTGGCAGCTTTCAGCTCAGAGGGTGGTTTGTTATGCACGGATTCAGTTCACGCTTTGGCGCTGGCTCGTGCCGCGGCTGGTCGCCGACGGATGATGGCCACGCTGGAGGAAGCGAGGAGACGCTTTTCCCATCTGAGTCGCAGTAAGCTGCCGAACAGCTGGCCGTCTACAGCGCCCAGCATCTCCACCGCCGCACAGGAGCTCCAGTTTCAGCGTCAAGGCTCCAGCAGAGAGGGGGCCACTGGTTCACGCTGCCTGGATGAGGGGAGCGAGATGCAGCGCCCCATGGTGGCGCCGCCTGCCAGGCTATTGCCAAATTTGCCGCTCGCACCTCGAGACGTGGGCATTTTGTCAGTGGGGTATGCCGCAAGCATTGCTGTGGTGCCCTGTGAAGCTTCAAAAAGTGTTTCGAAGGTGCCCGAGACGCAGCAGGGCCGCGCTGGGGAGTATGGCCGGGGGAATCAGGAGGGCCAGTATGAAATGGGCGGGCGAGATGGCGGGGACAGTGACGGCCGGCAATGCGCTAACGCTGCCACGGTAGGAAGTGCACCTTGAGAGCTTGGTTGGGGGGGGTTGGGGATGTCCCTTTAAGCGTCTGGGCGGTAGCAGCGGCAGATCCCCTCCGTATGCTCCTATTTCTCCAATTGCAGATAAATAGCTCTACCCGGGGATACTCGGCCACAAATCGGTCCTGATGTATCCAGCTGTAATGTGCATTCAATGTTTTGTGGCATTAAAATGTTTCACACTCTTCGTGGACTCTCTTCGTGTTTCCACTATGCAGCGCTCGAGTCGCTTGTTGCTTTTTATGTATCAAACTTGCTTTGCACCCGGGATTGCATCCGAAGTATGTCACGTGCTAGAGCGGCGATTGCTAACCACTCTGCTTCACGGCAAATGTGCGACATGTTCAACCCAAGCAAGACGCCCCCCTTTCGCGCCTCATTTCAAACCCTACCTAACCTATGCTTTTGGCGAACCAAATTTCCTGCGCAGCCCACACCCTAGTCAATATCGCACGAATGTTTCCCTTCATCTTTTGCTGGTTACGGAAATGTGATTATGATTTGAAGCCGATGACTCGTGAATAGCAGTGGTACCCAAGGAGGGACCCAAAACGCGTCAAACGAGACCAACACATAGCATGGCGATATCCCCGATCGTTCCCTCCCCAACGGGGACGAGGACGGGCAGACGGCGGGATGGTGGACATTATGCGGACGCGCGAGGAAGGTGCCGTCTATCGAACTATCTATCGATTTTATTTGTACTTTTCTTCCTTCGCGGCCGTGTGTGTACTGGCGCACCATGGTCTCGACAGGTCAACACACAGGTGCAGCCCGAAGGATCTGATGGAGCGATATCCAAGCCCATCATCGTTGCGAGGCTAGCGCTAATGAAAGGCTTTTCATGTGTGCTCAACCAAACTTGACATAATTCCCGTTTTATTTCTGCCCTGCTCTGCATTGCCTTACCCCTACAGTTGCCTTTTACCGTTCCACACACACACGCACGCGACTTCTATTGCAGCTAGGTAATTACGTATACGGGGTACACATCCCCGCACATCCGCCGCCCACCCCTCTCCGTTACCGCAGATCTCCTATCTCCAAAGCTACCGCATCTTGGGAACCGCCAAGCTGAGCTGCGAGTCCGGATGCGCCTGCGAGGCCACGACTCTGAACGCCTACGACCCCAGACCCGTGTCCGTAGCTATCCCATCTGACATCAAGGCAGATTTGAAATTGCGGCGATGATGGCGGGGGGACTACTGCCCCAGGTTGAAGGGTGTTTCGTCAAGGCCCGCAGCGTATGCAGAGCAGTCCTGTATCTGTGTGTATTTGCTTACGGTGCTTTTTGCGAAGGTGAATCAAATAGGGGTGGTGTGGTGCATGTGAGGTGGAGTTAGGGTGTTAGGTCTTTGGCTGATCATAACCTGCGCAATATAGAATTCTGCACACACAGAGTGGCCATGGGGCCATGGTAGATGGCTGGTGCCACCGTGGAATGAGGCCTAGGTCTCTTAGCTGCAGATATGGGTAGCCTGGAAGGCTTCATTCCCAGTATTCCGTCCATCCTGTTCAGGGTGATACCGTGGTTGTGGGGTGCGGTGTTTGTCGCACCTTCACCGACCACTGGCAAACGGGCATATCCCGGCGGACGGGGACCAGGTGCCGTTCTTAAGGCTTGTGTTGGGCACGAGGCATGTGGGACACACGGTAGTGCATGGCACTGGATGGTGGAGCCGTCGGTGCGGTGAAAGCGGGTATGGTTGCTAACGTGGGAAGTATCCCTGATGCTGTACTCACAATGATGTGTAACGCACTCATGCTTTCACACGTGCGCCATTTGTTATCCTTGTGTAGTCGTGTGGGGGATACCGCCGCACCGGGTACAGGTCAAGCATGGACCGTGAATGCGTTGGTCAACCAGGTCGAACATGCAAGCCGTTGGATTGCCGCGTCGGTGCCACTTTGCGCTCATCCAAGTCCCCTCCCCACATCCAGGCTAGCGGTCAGATCTTTGACATCTTTGTCCCTTAAACTTCGGCTAAAACTCGCTTCTCAAACATTAAGAAGTGGGACGGCACATAAGGCTACATCACATGATGTGGTATATCAACATCAGTCAATTAACGGAGCGCATGCGGCAACACCCTATATTCACCAATACCCTCCCTCCAAGGCATCTGCAGCATTTATCGAGCCTCGAGGCTCAACACGACGACACGGCGCACCTACGGGCAGTTATGGATACAACTTCCAACCCCGCACCTCCCATCTTGCGGCATTCCTCGACGCACGTCCAAATATATACAACGCAATACAAAACTTTAAACTGGACATCCTGAACCGCTGATTGAAATATACCTGGATCTCCATAACAACTGAAAAGTTGGTGGTGGAAAATTATTTCTAGAATGTTCACATGATATTTAAGACAAGTGCACATACCAGTGCATATATAAGTGCACTAGTCAGTGTTAATGTCAGCTCCATCCGGTGTGTGTGTGTTGGGATGAGCGATCCATAAAAGGGAAAAGTAATACCGCGGAGGGCGGAGGGTGGGGCGTTTTCGTTTATAACAGAGTGCCCAAATAGTCTGTGGTAACTAACAGGAAATTTCCCGAGTGAAACCCACCATCGGGCAGACGCAAGAGAGATTGCGATTAGGCTAGATTCCGCACGTCCTTAGTTTCCTTCCTCAGGCGGTTTTCCTTCTTTCCACCTCCTGATCCTCTTATCCATGGATTGATCATATCAACGCACTCTCATGATAAATCAATATATTCAAAACTGGAAACGATACAGCGTTATAGAATAACGATGTAGTATGTATGTATGTATGTATGGAACGCACATAACGATGGAGCTGTCGACACCGTTATGCAAACAACCGCCTTAACCACCACTTCAATATGTCCACGAGCGGAAGGTCCGGGACATGAGCCGGTAGCCCTGCACATTGCCGAGCTGGATCGGACCAGAGCCCTTCACATTCAAAAAACAGCAGATTTTTCAAGGTCTTCCGGTCTCCTGGGTCTGTATGCCTTACTAGGCCTGCCGTCGGTGAGCATCAATAGGGGAAGGTAAGGCAGTCAGGAAGGATTGGTTACATATTTGGGTGTGCAAGGGGACAACTGATGCATCGTGAAACATTGTGCGTGCCCTCTGTAGATGACCCTGATACCGTCGCGCGTGCCGTACAGCCCACCATCCACGATCTCCAAAGTTATGAATGCATACAAGTACTGCAATAATGCTTCAAAACGTCAAGTAATTTTTATCATGTAGTAATGATGCGCGCTCACGTTCAGTCTAAGCCATTATCAACGATGGTGCTCCATGTCGTAAGGCCCGCAAGGGCAAGGGTGTGGACAGAACGCGCAGCTTCTTTGTAGCCTTTCTATAGTGGATGTGCATAAGTCAGTGGCATAGAGATCTTCGTGTTTGCTTACTCGCATATTGTGTTCTCTTCGTGTTTCACGCAATCTCGTCTGTCATAGCTAACATTGCGGACTCGAGCCACAGGAACTATTTCAGAGAACAAAGAATATAATATATATAACAGAGAATATATTGTCCACTTTTGTGTACCTCCACGGTGTTACGTTGCAAGCAAGCATGGAAGATTGAGTCAACTAAGGCTTACGCGACACCATCGTCTGGTTGGCACGCGAGAATGACAGGTAGGAAGCTTAGGGATAATGCTGAACCATGCTGGACCCAGCTGGCACATAGGGTTATGCTCCTGTGCCTGTTATCGTGTCTCTGCCCTACCTTCTGATTGCGCCTCTTTACGTCTTAAAGTGCTATGCAGTTTATATGGCAGAACGTTTGCTATGCGGGAACGCGGATATTGGCTGTGTCAAAGCTCCTTCAAGCGTCGTGTGAGCCAGCAGGCCGTACTATGGCCTCATCCAGAGGCTTACTAGGTCCGTGGGAGCTGCACTCGTGCACTCGTGAGAGTCACGTCAATCCGAGGCCCCGAAATCAAGCGGACCACCTAAACGTACTCGTACGGGTGCCGACCTTGCCTCGTTGCGTGGGGGCACGCCGGTTGGATAGCAGCAGGCGCCTCCAGCAGAGGAAGAAATCTTCTTAAACCCAATCGTAAGCTACGCCAGTCCAGATCAAAGTGAACGGCACGAATAGATTGCATGTCACTGTGATTTCAAGGCAGGTGGGAGCGCACATGACGAAGCGCTCGAGCTTAGTTGAGAGCAAGACGGTCGCTGCTGGCGACGCCGTCGTGATGGACGATGTTGGCAAGCCGTTTACCATCCTGCTCTCCGTCACGAAAGCAGACGATGAGGTAAGACATGTTCAAACGAATAGCGGGGTTATGAGCGTCGCAAAGGTATTCCAAGCCCCATATGTTGGGGCAGGCCAGAGACCGAAGTAAGCATAAATACTGCAATGAAGCTATCAGTTTAAAACTACAGACTTCATCAAACAACTACAACCGAAACACGTTTGACGGGTACACGAAATCGAATCTGAATACGATGCCGCTCGTGGCTGCACGGAGTATTTACCTAAGATAAATTGTAATTTGGGGATGAAGTGGCTTTCTGCTTTTATCTATCGCGATGACATTCATCTCAGCCGTTGGGAGAGCCCTGAGGAGCACGTCCGCTTTCCCGTGATTTGATGACAAATCTTTTATGGACATATCCTTTTCATATTGACGGATCTTGTTTGCAATTAAATTTTGTAATTGACATGAAATTGACATAGCTACGCTTCAAAGCCCGTCCACAAAACGGAGGAAAGCAACGTACACTGCCTCATGAAACAGAGTGGCGCTGGTTGGATAGCTGATATTATCATGATATATAACCAGTATAATAGGAAGATATAGTGTTCGGGATGATACCAAATCGTGATCCGTGAGGTGGGACGTTGATCGGCCTTTGCGTTAAGAGTGCCCGGATATGAATCAAGGCGAGCATCAGCAGCATTCCAGAGCAAAGGTGCTTACAACTTTTGAAGTAGAAGGTGGAGCTGTCAGTCGCTCTGGCCAGCGGCAGCAGCTACTGCACCTGCAGCCGGCTGCACGGCGCCAAGGGCGTAGAGGCAAATTAATTGACGTGTTTACGTATGACCCTGATAAGGTGATTGCTTCCAGATATGCCGTTAGGTGCTGCTCAGGAATTTTCTGACCGCAACGCATCCTGGTGGCGTATGCAGGAAATTGACAGCTTCGAGGGGTTCGGGTCGCCGTGGTGGAAGAAACTTGTCTACTACCTGGTTGGCGTCCTCACGGCTGGGTACGTCCTTGGCCTGTTGCACGGTAACGAGTTCCGGAGATAAATTTTTTGCACACACATTCCGCATTAGGGATTTCTGCCTTGTGCTTGCGGTGGTCGTGGAGTTGGAGAGGAAAATGTTTTGCAGGTATTTGCGAGGCCTTTCTAAATTGGTCGACTCGATACAGGTTCTCGTTTCTGCTCTGCAAGTGGTCTCCCCGTCTACATATCCTGCTGAGCTTGTCACCTTGTGCGCTCAAGGACGCTCAGTATGTCCGCGTGAGGGTACGCAAGGCTGGCTGGGTCTCTTCGGAGTGGGTTGTCACGTGCCAGCCATAATTAAGGGAGTCTGTAACCTGCGGTGTAGCAATTATAAAAACATTGCAATTTGTCGAGTGCATTAAATCAAAAGCTTTTAAAAAAAATTCGTTGAATTCAATGTTACCAAGGTTATGAGCCACTTTTTTGTTATAATTATTATTGCCGTTTTAAACTATTTTTCATTTTTACCACGGAAGCTATGCAAGTCTGTTCTAAAATCCTATACCCCTAAAGCTCTTAGGTATAAGTCGATTAAATTATCCTCTTCCTCCAGCTTTCGCTTATCTTTTTTGCGAAGTTTGAGGACATGTTTGATTATTTTTACGTCAAAGCCCATGGATTTTGCGCTACTCGCCATGTGGGTTCATGCTTCAACAGCAGCAGCACACGTCCACATACGCTACATGAGATGGGCCATATGCCCAAAAGTCAGCTGCTCCCGTAGTTCATGACATGACACCGGTCGTTGTGTATTGGCTACAATGTCCGCGGACAAGCACACGCATATGGTCCAAAAGAGGATGCGTACGGATTTCCTCGCTTAAGACCACACCTGCGGCCTTCGCTCCTCCATTCACCTCCTGCCCACTAAATTATTCCGGCCGCTGTCCCGCCTCCTTGCCTAGCTTGCTGATGGGCGTGTGGACCTGGAGCGCGTGCAAGAGGTTGCAATGACTGAGCCGCGCTACGATAGCCAGCCTACGCTTGCTGCGGACGAGGAGAGCAGCGGCAGGGGAGGGCTGTTGAACTGGCAGGCAAGTGATTGGCCCGACAGGGATTTAATGATTGGAACGTTCAGTTTGGTCCGTTGCGGATGAACTCGAGTCAATCCTCCTGCTCTGGTAAGGTGCCGCATCTGTGTTGCACGTGAAGTCTTGAACCGGTCATGTCGGGGAAAGTTCTCTGGGCCGCACGAAAGGCGAAGATTTACATAATATGGCTTTCTGCATTATCATTCTAACGTTTTGCGTCTTTATCCATCAGGTTCATAAAGTTCACCGGCTCTTGGAGTATCGCTGTACACGATATTTCTACATGGATGGTACCCTTGCGGGTCCCGCTGGCAGCCTTTCAGGGCCCACGTTTACGCCGGTGCCCGCGGTGCCCAAGGGCTTCAACGAGCAGCTCAAGGCGGCTGCCCAGACGCTGGCGTCTACTGGGTCTGCGGCAATTGCTGAGATGGAGCAGGAGTGGGATCTCGGAGAGAGGCAGCTAAGGTAAAGGCAGCGTGATCCGCTTGCTGGGATCAATCGTTGACCGAAGAGGTGCTCTTGAAAGGGGGGCTTGGATTGCCCTCGCTACATGTTATGCTTAGTGCCCCGTGTTTTGAAAGCTTGAAGTTGCCTGAAGCTGGAGGCTTCACTTCTTGCACCGGCCTGTTGTAGGTATGGCAAGAACGAGATGACAATCCCGGTGAAGAGCATCCCCATGCTCATATTTCACGAGATGTGGCACCCCTTCTATGTGTTTCAGGTGAGGTTGCCGTGCGTTCGCAGGCAACTCATGCGAAGAGGCGACGATAGGAGGAATTGGGGCCACCCAGATATGTGAAGATATGTGTGGGAAACGGCAGCGAGACCTGTGCGAGTGGGCTAGTATGGAAATCCGTACCAAATTGGACATGATAAGCGAGGAGTAAGGAGCTGCACTGTGCAGCAAACTTGGTGGACAACTGGGGGCTCATCTGGTGACAGGTTCTGCTTGTAGCATGTCGCGCAGCGGTTCGTAAGCCTCTTCACGCACACATGTCCAACGACTGCGGCCCTTCGCCCGCCCTGATCCTCCGCAGTACTTCTCCATTTTAATCTGGGTGGTCGGAGACGAGTACTATTCGTATGCGGTATGCATCTTTGTGATCACCTGGTTCTCCATCATCTCGGCAGCGGTGGAGGCGCACAACAACATGAAGCGGCTAGCGGATATAGCACACTTCGAATGGTAGGCAATGGAGGGGACGCCGAGATGCCAGAAGTAGCTAAATGGGGCCGGTATTCATGCGTAATGGCCATGCTGCCTGAGTAGTGGAATCAAGGACAGTTGTTTTGCTAGCGGTCATGCCGCGTGCACACGTGGGGCATGTCGAGCGCACCAGGCACCCCACCTCTAGCTGGTATGGCACAGCATCCCTATGCCTTCTGGCTTTCTGCGGGTTCCTCACAAACCGGTCTATTTTCTGTTTCCTGGCCTACCTTACCCACGTTTCCACCAGTTTCCTTCCACTTCCGTATCCTTCCGTCTCTGGCCCTGTCCCGCAGCGAGGTTGACGTGCTCCGCAGCGGCGAGGTTGTCTGCCTTCCATCCAGCTCGCTGGTGCCTGGGGACCTGGTGGTGGTGGGGCCGAGCACCCTGCCGTGTGACATGGTGCTGCTGCGGGGGGAGTGCATTTTAGACGAAAACATGCTAACCGGTAGGTTGGAGGGTCGCATGGGCACGTGAATGAGAGCGAGATGGGTACGCATGGTAAATGATTAAGGGTAGACATGCAGATCGGCTCCATATTAGCGCACAGTATACCGAGGGGTACATTAGATGCTGCTTCATGTTAACCCGCATTGTGTGCTGACCTTGAGGCCATGCAGCCATGGTTACAGGCAGCAAACATAACGGAAGCTGTTCTTTAAGAATTCAAAGAAGTTAAAACTTTTCGAACACATCTACAATGTATACACGTCCACAATATGTAGTTTTTGCAGTTCATAGTCCTTACCTGTTGCGCGCACGCTATATATCTGTACGTGTATGTACACAGACGGGCAAATAGACAGGCAAACAGATAGACAGACGGACGAACCCACGTGCTTGCCCCTGCGCTGTGGTTCTCTCGAGTCAGGGCCCCAGTGCTTGTCCTTGCAGGACGAATCACTACTCTTCCATTCGTACACGCACGTATGTGCACGTATGGATGCACATCACGCTTGCTAGCCCCCCTATCCACCCTTCATGTTTGAGCGTTCGCCCATTGGCCAGGCGAGTCCGTGCCAGTACGCAAGGTGCCCTACAACCCCGTCGCCGACGGGCTTTCGTACGAGCCTGAGAAATGTCCGGGCTGCACGCTGTTCGGCGGCACGGTGGTGGCTCAGGCTCGCGCATCCCGTAATCAGAAAGCGGTAGCGATGGTGTGCCGCACGCGGTTCTACTCGGCCAAGGGCCAGCTACTGCGGTGAGCTCTCCATTCCACGTGGTTTCAAGAACTGGCCCGCAAACTGATGGAAATGAGTTTCTTTTAAATGGTGGAAGAAACGAGTGGACGACTCAACTGAAATAATAGTCAGTGTGTTCCACACCAGTCGAGATGGAGCTTGCTGCTTGCTGCATGGTATTCCAGTTTGTCTTTGTGCACAAGCCGCCCATGACCCCCCTCTGGCATCGGGACCACCCAGTCACATTTCATCCAATTAAACCGCACATGCCTCTGATTGGCATCGATGAGGCATTTCCCCTCCCCCCAAATCCCTGGCCCCTGGCTTGTTAGTTATGCATGCTCCCGCCCTCGCCCATTTCTCTGCCTCATTCCACCCGTCCTGGTAGCTCCATTCTGTTCCCCCGCGAGCACGAGGAGTCTTTCATCTCCGACTCGCTCAAGTTTATTTGTGGGATGCTTGTGCTGTGCCTTTCGTTGTACGTTTGGGCGGCAGTGGTGCTAGCCCGCAACGGTGCCTCCCCGAGCCGCATCGTGGTATGTTTAATAGTTCATGAATAGAGCGCTATAGGGGCTCTAGCGTCAGCCGCGAACAACCAATTGAGCAAGAGGTTGGATAGAGCTTCGGCTCTCCTTACTCATAACCCATCCAATCCATGCGCGTTCTTCTTCTCTGTCTACTCAGTTGGTACCCCTCATTCGTGTGACAGTCACGCACTTTTGTCCATGTTCCTGCCTCCTAGCTCCCCTTGACTACTGCCAGCCGCGCCACACTCCTTTACCCGCTCGCTGTGATACCTCCATATCAAGGTGTGCCTATCCCTCGCCCCCTTGGTAGGTACGCTTTTTCGATATGATCACCATTGCAGTGCCGCCCGCGCTCCCCGCGTGCCTTACTATTGCCACTGTCCTCTCTATCGGCCGCTTGCGCAAGAAAGGTATCTATGTGACCAGCCCCGACAGAATCACTCTTGCGGGGCAGCTGGATGTCATTTGCTTCGACAAGACAGGTAAGTGTGGAGACTCAAGCAAGACACATTGTGGAACAACTGGAACATATATTGTTGACCGGCCAAGGTCACGTTCCAACAGAAGTGGAACGGTACACAGCAACTCTCGCTTCGCCTCATTCGTTGCCCTCTCTCTTCCTCGTTCTCTGGTGTGTATTGCATAGGTACCTTAACGGAGCAGGGCCTGGACCTCCAGGGCATCGTCCCGATTGTGGACGGCCGGCTGCACGGCATGGTGGCTAACATGACGTTCCTACCAATGCAGCTGGTGGAGCTACTGGCCAGCTGCCATGGGCTGGCCAGGATGGGGGAGGCGCTGGTCGGCGACCCGCTGGACCAGGTATGGCGTGTGGTGCGTGTACACCATGGGCACGGGGATAGTATGCCAGTGCAACTGGATTTAAATAAAGCGCGACAATTAATTGGGAAGGCCCTTTCCCTTAGGCGATCGTGCAAAATGAGTAGACTTCCGCACACACTGACCTCGGTGGCTGTTGAGTTGTCGACATGCGTCAAGACATACGGAATGTAGGGTCCGTATGGCTATAGACGTGTCTTTAATTGGAAGATCAGGTTAAGGACGGATGTTGGAACGTTGTCGGTCGGGGCTTGGTTCGCTTATGAAGGGCAGAGTGCCAGAAAGCCCGTGTTTGCGTCAGCCCTTACCGCACAAAACACACTCTCTCCCCGCTGGGTTGACGTACTGGACAGAAACTCTTTCTTGCGACGCAATGGGACCTCGTCGACGAGCGTCCATCCGTGGATGCAGCACAAGCCAATAGGTCACTTGGCCGCGTCGACAGTACT
Organism: Volvox africanus; assembly: GCA_030268105.1. Classification (NCBI taxonomy): domain Eukaryota; kingdom Viridiplantae; phylum Chlorophyta; class Chlorophyceae; order Chlamydomonadales; family Volvocaceae; genus Volvox; species Volvox africanus. Next base: position 378,199 of record BSDZ01000079.1, read on the forward strand.
GGTGCTGAGGTTGTCAACGGTGGAATCGACGGCGTCGATGGCGCTGAGGCTGTCGCGGCGGTGGAGGCGGCAGAGGCCACTGGGACGTCCGAGAACGTGCACACCTTCGTACGGCCGCCCGGTGCTGCGCACGTAAGGAATTTGTGGAGGCATGGGATTGCGTGGATTACGTATCTTAACACATCCATTCTGAGTAAACCGTTCTTTTTTGTTGCAGTCTGGAACACTGTGCAACTTAATGTGCCTGCGAAGTTTCGTTCACCAATGTACATTGAGGCGACGAATCAATACATCCCCCTGGTAATTTCGTTTCGCTGTACCTCCTTTATGTTCCCTCTTCCACCCGCCCTCGTCTTTCAGCCCGTTCATACCTTGTTCCGTCGTGTCGGTTCGCACCCTGTTTGACGGTTCCCCGTTAGCCCTACTACTCTGAATTCGGTCGTCCTTTCTTGATCCTCGCACGTAATCTTCCCCCTCTCCGCTGCCTCTCCAGGCTTTCAGCATTATCAAGCGCTTCGAGTTCTCGGCCGCTCTTCAGCGCAATCTTGTAGTTGTTCGCGCCCCCGACGGTTCCGTGGCCGTATTCGCAAAGGGCTCCCCCGAGGCCATACGCTCGTTAGTAGCTCCAGCCTCCGTGCCGCCCGACTTTGACAGGCTGCTAGGTGAGCTGACACGCGAGGGGCTGCGTGTGCTGGCACTGGCGGCGGGTGACGCTAGCCGCGTGCCCGAGAGTCAGCTGTTGGGCTGGACGCAGGCAGAAACAGAAACGGTGGTAGGGCTGCGCCTGGTTGGCCTCGCAGTAATGGCTAACCCGCTCCGGAAGGACACGCTCGACGTCATTGAGCAGCTGCAGTATGCGTCCATTCGGACCGTCATGGTAAGGAGAACGGGTCGGGAGTTTGGGGTCCCCGAGTGGGAGCAGGATTGTAAGCTGACACCGAGGGAGAGGGTTAGAGGCTCCGTATGTAAGGGAAGGGTCATAAGGGAAGCTGGGATGTGCCCTGCTAGGATTTAATAACGTTGTTGGGATATAGGAAGTAAATGGGGTGATGACTGATGCGGCGCGGTGTTGACCGACCCATGCAGCATCGCATTCCACCTGACCCCTCGGCGCGAAGGATCTACGAATCTTGCCGCTCACTTGATGTCTTCGAGTTATGCTTGGTTAATTTGCTTGTTTACCTTACCACGTAATCGCCGTTCCTCAGGTCACGGGTGACCACCTGCGCACTGCAGTGTCCGTCGCCCACAAATGCGCCATCCTACCCGCTCAGAGGCCCATCCTGCTGGTGGACGCAGCGGACACTTCATTGCTGCCGGCATCACCATCGCCACCGTCAGCAGCAATGGCAGCAGTCGCATCTCCCGCATGCATTGCCGCCGAACCATCGCTGTCACCAGCTGCGACTCCTTTGCCAATCCGCATCTCTGCTCCGTTTCCACCTGGAGGCTTCCCATCGGCGCCGGTGATGATACAACGACCCGGCACCTCCCTTCATCACCACACGGCAGCAGAGGCGACGGGCCCTGGCCCAGCTGGTGAGCCAACGCCGATGGGGGACCCGTCGGTCCAGGTGGGGAAGAGCTGGGGCGCCGCTATGCTGGCCGCCGGCGAGGAACATGTATCACCAGGATCGCCGGTGACGGGGGAGCCCCCTGATGTGGGCAACGGCATGGCAACTGTTTCCCCACAGCAAGTGCAGCTAGAGGTGGTAGGTAGATCCGCTGCCCAACCCGCGCTTGCACAAACGCTTGTGGGTAACGGGGCTGCTACCATGGATAAAGCGGGTGGCTCAAGGCTGGCGCAACCGCTGTTAGCTTCCAACAGCCAGCACGCGTTTACGGCGGGAGCATGTGATGCTGTTGCCGGGCCCGTGGGTCTGCGTCTCAGTGTGCTGGACGTCGACGGAAATGTCACCGAGACGGCTTCCGTCGGGATGAACAGCAGCGGGGCTGGTTCCATAGGGATTTCGGGGCTGATGACCCGGCTGATGATGGGCGAGCTCGAGTGTGCAGTAACGGGCAAGGGTTTTAATTGTCTCCTGGCGTCGCCGCAGCTGAAGCTGCAGCCGGCGCAAAAGGGTGTACCGCTACTGCTGCCAGTGCTGCAGCGTGCCGCGGTGTTTGCGCGTATGTCACCCGACAATAAACGCGACCTCATGCTGACACTGGGGGGCGGTATTGACGGTGCGCCAGAGGACTGCCCACACTTGGGACTGCGCGTGGGGTTTTGTGGTGACGGCGCAAACGACTGTGGGGCGCTCAAGGCGGCGCACGTGGGCGTGTCTCTGTGCGAGGCTGAGGTATGATTTAAGGACGTATCCTGTTGCGGGGGCGGGGAAGGATGAGAAGGATGGTTTTCAGTGGTTTTCGTTCGGCTCAAGAGACTCCCATCCCTCACCGCTCGTATGGGTTGGACGACACAGTTGAGAACGTACGCTACATCTTAGCCCGTCCTTACACCTCAGCCCGCACAATTTGCTGTGTTTTTCGGTGTTCTCTCTCCCATTCCTTCGCCATTTTTGAGCGAGTTAAGGTAATTGCTTCACCGCTATCGCATTCATAGCCGTAATCCTTTACTTCTCTCTCACGTCACTGCCCGCCCCCTCCTCCCAAGGCCTCCGTGGCGGCTCCCATGACCAGCAAGGCGCAGACCATCGCAAGTATGATAACGGTGGTGGCAGAAGGCCGCTGCACGCTCATGGCCACGTACCAGATCTTCCAGTTTATTATTGTGTACGCGCTGGTGCAGGTGGGAAGGGTTTGGGGTGGGCTGGGTATGCACATCCCAAAATCATTAGAAGGTCGAGAGGTGGACTTGGCCTGGTGTGCGTAGCTGAGTCAGCACGCACACCATTCAAGCAATGGGTTCATTGTCAACTTCTACTGAGTCACCAGCCCCTGCAAGGCACAGGGACCCCTAGACTGTTGCGCCCGTAATAACGTGCTCGAGCAGGCCCTATCCACCTTCCATGATATCCAGCTCGTTCTTGCGTTGTTAAGCAACACCTTAATAATTAGCCATCCATTCAAAAGATCTCCAATCCGTCCGGCGTTCATTTTAGAATGTTTGGAACTGTTTTCCTCTATCCCTCAAAGTTTAGTCCTCTTCCCAACCCCTAACCGCCTTATTCCTCCACTTCCCCAGGCTTTCGAGACCAACCTGATGTACACTTACTCGCTCAACCTGGGTGACTATCAGTACTTGATTGAAGACCTCTTCTTTACCACAGTGCTGGCAGCGCTCATGGGAATGACGGCGCCGCGGTACGTGTGAATGGAAGGAGGACGGAAATGTGAAGAGACGAAGCTGGACCACGGGATGATGGGAGGCAAAGAACGAGGTTAGGGGTTGTGTTCAAGTTATGCGTGACGAATTATTATTCCACCGCTGCATTGTCGATATAGATTTGTGGGGTGTCGTGGAAGTTACACCGGAAATCAGCCCCGTTCGCTTGGGGGATCATCCCGTCAGATTCACTTGCCGTACCGTGCCCCTGATCCTCCGTTGCCTCCCTCCGCACAGCCTCCCTCCCCTCCACTGCTTCAGTCCCCACACACCCCTGCCCCACCCTTCCCATCCTGGCTTCCTCAATTGCATGCAGGAGTGGACTGTCTCGGCGGCGGCCTCTATCTCGCGTCATGTCCCCTCCGCTAATGCTGAGCACAGTGGCGCAGTGTGGCGTAGTTGTGGTATTCCAGCTGGCCAGTCTATGGATGCTTAAGGCGCAGCCGGGCTATATCCGCTTCAGGGGCGACCGCGATTTGCACAATACGGTGGTGGGTATCAGTTCTTAAATTTGATGGGTCTTAAATGAGTACGATATGAACCATAGAAGTGCCCTGCGATGGGAAAGGAGCTGGAATATAAATGCGGCCGGCTGTGGCCTGAGGCAACTTGAGGCTTTTTACCATTTCTCCAATAGCGCACGCCAGGCCACCTGAAGACCACCTTTGTTACACGTCTGTGCCCATTACAACGTTTGGCACGACCGCCGCAACGATTCCTCAAATCTGTGTTTCCCTCGGTCTCCTGTTTGGAATTTCCCAATTCTCCATCCCCGTGCTCTCTACCTCTTGTCTCTGTTTTCCGCGCTTGGATCCATGGCTTGCCGAACCCCTCCCGCATAGGCACCCGAAAACACCGCTACCTATGTCGTGGCCTTGGCCCAGTACGTGGTCATGGCGATGGTGTTCAATAAGGGCATGCCGCATCGCAGCCCCATTTGGACAAACGTGGCGCTACTGACGGCGCTGCTGGCGCAGGTGAGGCTAGACTTAAGGTTAGGGAAAAAAACGGGTCAGTAGGGTGGTTGTGGACAGCGGAGACGAAATTTCTGTTTTTGAGCAGCATGTAAACAGGTTGCTGCGGTAACTCAAGGCGCTCTGTTTGATGACAGAATAGTGGGATGTGTTGTTTGCCAGGGTGCAAGCGACTACTGCATCGGTAAGCCAGGATGAAAACGCACTGGCATCCGTTTAGCCAAAAGAGGTCAAGTCCTGAAGTGCGCCACAACGGTTGTTTCACCTTTACAGCCCGAATACAGACACAAGTAACCCATGTCCCTTTGCATGCACCTTCCACAGACTGGCTTTGTATTGTACACCCTATTTGTCACGGACAAGTTCAACCTGGAGGTCCAAGACATGGTGAACAAAAACGGAGTCGTGGACATGCCGTTCAGGTAGCCTCTTCCCTCTTGAGGATGCTCAGAAGACGGAATCAGTGTTAGCTGAGCATGGCCCTGGGATTTGGGGGCCTGGCTGGAGGCCGAGAGAGGTTGGGGTAGCCTGATCCCTAAGGTCTCCATTGTCCGACTATTCATGTCTTGGTTCTGATAATCGTGCTGGTGGCTCCCAAGCCAGTTGATGCCATCAAGGCATTATGCAGGCGTTTCAGGGTATTACCTTGCATCTTCCTTCTCTGCACCTCACTAAATGCCCATAGAGCCCGTCATTGTGCCGCTGGCGGGCTTGACTATGTTAGGTCCTCCGCGTTCTTACCCATATCCTCTCGGCCCCCGTCTTGACCTGCAGGTGGAAGTTGCTTGGGCTGATGGTGGGCATGGGCGCTGTTGCCATCTCTGTCGAGTATGCATGCATGGGACTGATCAAACTTATGGACTTGGGCCGAGGAAGCGAGCAGAGCAAAGGCCATCAAATTCATTAGCTTAATGAACTTTGAAGATAGATGAATTGCAAAGAATGCTGAGGTTCATTTGATATGCTGGGGGCTCGCAAACAACACAACCCCTCTTATGAAATTGATGAAAATTGCTGTCGATGGCTCTTTATCTCCGCTGAAATAGAAGTATCCAGTAAGGGAGGTGCGGCTATGGAGATGGGTAGGTGTTTATCACGGTACAATCACGGACTCCACGGTGATCTACCTTGTTGGGTCCCGTTTTTAATGTCTTGCTGGGAACTTAGCAACTTCTGAACTTCTGAACAAATTCCTTTTACTCTGGGGGGTAGGTTATTAGCAAATATGATCGCTTGGAACGTCGCATTTTCCATCCTTGCGCTTTCCATCCTTTGTGTGATACCGATAGGTTACAAGCCTTTTGTAGTATGTTGAAATACAAGCTATCTATGTGAGGCTAAAGTTATATGTTACCTTTTGCAATAATATTGTTTATTGACAATTACTATTGTTGACTACAACTCAAGACACACCAGCTGGACTCAGAGACCCACGCCGTAAGACACTCCCTCCCCCCTAATCAGCAAACACTATACAACAACGCAAATATAGGCTAGTTGTTTAAATCAGGACAAGTACTCGTGGTAAAACTTCAAGGACATAGAGGAAGCCGAGCTTAGTCGTGACTATATCGAATCCATGCCGTACCACTGTGTATGAATCTAGCTCGTCGGCAAACTACATTTGTCATGAGCCTTAACGATTAAATCTGATAATGCATTAACGGCTCAAACGCAAAGTGAACGCTGGATTTCTTGTTAACAAACATTTCGACCTTGTCTGTACCTTGGAACGCAAAAGACGCTGCCATACTATGCTGTGGCAGCTGTTTTCCGTTTGGCCATTAGGATGTTATCGGGTGGGATTTCGCCAAGGACGCAGGGATTTGCAACTGGATATTGTATCAATACTGTCCTGGTGCAAGTACACAACTTCGTCGTCGGGGCGTCGGATTGGTTCCATTCTCCGCGACGACGTAAGCCTTGAGGCGGTCTTGGGACAACATCATTCAGCATCCCAACATTTTGAAGAAGCTCTTCGGTAAGGGATATCGTATTTTGTGCGCAATCATATTTTTTATGTTGCCTATTCTTATTTGCCGACTGGATCACACATACTACCGGGACTGCAGGGACGCCGTGAAGGAGCGGCTCGCGGTTCATTTTGGACGACATGGGCGACGATGTTTGGATTTATCTTCATTTCAGCGGCTCCCTGTGAGTCTTTAACAGAGTGCTAGGACCGTGCGTTATGGAATGGGCATGTATCGAACGCTGTGGGTCTGCCAAGTCGGAGATACGATGACTATCACGTGAAATGTTGATCATGAGAAGGAAAGCAAAAAGTCGAGGTGCTAGACTTTATCACGGTGCCTGTCGTCGCGGGCTGTACAGATAGAAGTCCTAATCACCATATGACACGGAGCCACCGATGATCACCACCACTTCATCCTGTCCACGGGTCCTTGTGTTTCAATATATATTATGGCAGGCCATCGAATCTGATATCTATGCTTCCGCTGGCCACGACACATATTTGGGTGACCCAAGGCCTGATGCGCGTTCCACTCTTAAAAAGCCCCGACCCTTATACAGAGCTCTTTCAACTGATCGCAAGCCCGCAGGTAGAGGGCAACAAATTATTTTGCTATGTAGGCATGGCGTTCTCGCACCAACACAGTCCTCTGGATCAAGCTGTCGTGCGTTTCCCTGCTTAGTATTGCCAATCCAGCCGCGTCCGGACCACCTTCCTTCTCATCCCAACCCTTATTGTGATTTTTCCGCTCTTCCTGCTGCCAGGCTGCTGAACTTGTCCAGGCCTGCCGGCAGGCCCGTCTACCCATTGCTCAAGAAGAGGACCCTCGACTTCTCGCTGTAGCACTGCACCAGTGGCTGCATGCGCCGGAGGTGGCACTGCGGCCTGTTGGCTCCAATCTGCATGACGATGGGTGGGACCGCCCAGCGTCTCTTCGCCAATGCCTCTGGATTCGCCAAGGAGGAGATTTTTTTGGTGATAACGCCACGGGCGCGGTTGGAAATTCGGTTGCCGATAGCAAGGCAGCCGTGGATGTAGTGGTCAGATCACCGGCAGGCTCGGCGTGGCCAGCTGTTAGAAGAGGGAATGATGTAACGGTATTTCGGGACGGTGCGGCAGTAGCAGGGCATGCAGGTACTGGGGAAGCGGAGGTAGCTTTGCGAGCGGTGTCAGAACGTCAGGCGGATATATTGTTCGACGATGAGCTACAATGGCGACTGCAGCAGGCAGCGGCGGGTGCAGCGGAGGGGGTTTTGCCATCGGCAGGGGAATCAGGTCTGACGCTCCATTCTACCCGAGTAAGTGCTGCTTGGAGGACCCGAAGTGCAAAGAAGGTACAGCAGCAAGCCATGGGCTCGCAGCCTCTTAAAGAATCACCGGCGCCGCGGCCATCGCCGCAGCAGCCGCAAATGCATCATTCGGAAGCTCAATTGCAAGAACGGATTCCTGGACACGCCATCAGCGTCCCTGAGCCATCGTTCTTGTTGACAACCAACCTGCTGACGACAACCGGATCTTGCGCTCCGTCACACCAGCCTGTCAGCAGCGTGAGAGGAGCGTCGTCATTCCACATACGTAGCGGTGGTCACGACGATAACTCTCTCTTGAACCTGCTGCTTCCTGTAAAAGGCTCTCCGCGGCCATCGGAGGTGTGGTATACTGGTTTTAGGCTTTCCTACACTTGGCGTAGGATTAGTCGTTAGTAGTGTTGTGCGGCCTCCTAAGGGTTGTCATTGAAAGAGTGATTCGAACGGAAGAAGTGCCGAAGATCCACTGTGATGTGTTAAACGTTTGTGGGACCTGGGACGGTGGTGGCTCCCTGTTTACAGTGACATACGTAGACGACAAAGACGTAAGGGTCCAAGCAAAAGATTGTAGGATTTCCGTTGCTACATGCGGAAGGCGGGTGGAAACGTGGGAACCCATTTACATTTTAACTTGCGTTACTCGTTTTGTCCTATCTGCCACCTCCCTGCATCTTCTCACCCACGCGGAAGTCAACGCGCGTCTCCGTGTGCTCTCCAGGGGCAGCTGCTGCTCAGGGCATGTATCGCTTAACTCAGACCGGTTATATGTAGGCGATGATACTTTCTTTAAAGCAGCTGGCGCCTTCATCTGCGATATTTCCCGAATGTCCCATCTATGGCCGAGGTCTGATTGTAAAGGCACGGGGACCCTTTTTCCGATAACCCTCAGCGCCATTTTCATACCGGCCACTTCTGCCAATCCCGCCCTCACCTTACCAGGTGGTGGCAGCGGTGCGGCGCAGTCTACTTCGTGCGGGTTACACCTCCAAGGAACCCACCACATTGCGCAGCCTCCTGCTCCTCAGCCGAGGCGAGCTGCTGCGGTTGGTAGAGGTGAGAGAATAACAACAGAATCTAAGGGCTCCTGTAATTTAGTAAGTGAAGTGGCTCCTGTAATTTAGCACAAGTTGAAGGGATGAGCCTACATGACCGCTGAGAAGCACACGGAGAATATGGGGGCAGCTTTCGTCCATTATCGAGTGTGGATCCTTCCTAGCATGTATCCTTCGCGCATCAGATGCTCTTAGTGGTTCTGGAGGTACCACTTGAAGACAGATAGTCGGAGGATGAGGTGCGGATATACGCAGGGGTCCTAGCATTTCTGGCAGCTTTGGACAGCAGCACGCAGTGTAACTATGTTCTAACGGAAAGGCAGGTAACTGATGCTTTGCTCACCCTCAGCATTTGAATGTCGCTAAGCGGATGGGAGGTTACCGGTCATCTTTCTTCCACATCCTTCAATCTAGTCTCATTCTATACGTAAAGCCAAACACAGCGAACGCCGAGGTTCAGGTCTATACTCTGCAAGCTCCCCCTTGCGTCCAACTCCCAATTCGCCTAGATTAATCAATATTGGCCTTATTATGTGATCATCCTGAGGTTGCATGAGGCCCGCCTGTCGTGTGTTTGAAACAGATTCACCTACCATATATGGTGCAGGTGACAGGTGCCGAAAGTAGGATTTCCAAATATGTACACGTGAACATACAACTACATGGACCGTGCACCGCATGCAAGAAGGGGACAATTGGCCTTTTTCCGCCCGAATGCAGAGCTTCAACAGGGGATGTTTGGCCGCAGCGGGCCAGGGCCGGGGGCAGCTGGCGGCCAGGCTTCTGGATATGATCACATGCACCGGCAGCAGCGTCAGCTCCGACAGCAACAGCATCGGCATTGGCACTGGTTCCAGCGCTGGCAGCAATGCCGCAGCAATGCATTCCAGGCAAACATGCAAGATATCAATACTGCCATCAGAGGTTGGAAAGGAGGTGGCCAGGGCAGGGGAGCCGCCCTCAGCACTAGTGCAGGCACCGGGTGGGGATCGCAGGCGCGTTGTAACCTGGCTAGGACACGGAACGCGGATGGACGGGAGTGCGGACGAGCACGAGGTGTGGGATGATGAGCGGGCGGCGCTTGGGGATGTACGTCGAAGGCAGGTGCTAGAAACAGCGCGGCGGCGTCAACAGCTTATGGCAGCGGCAGCGCGACCAGAGGAGGTGAGTTCGTGTAGCCTTGAGACAGAATTGTTGGGAAGTGGTCGCGTGAACACATGGACGCGCTCTTGATTGTGTGGCTACGTAAGACGTGCAGGCGAGTGGAGTGTTTGGAGTTCAACAGCCATCCTTTCAGGGGGTTGGCCAAACGCTGCGTTCACACCCACTTCATCCCTTTACCTCAATCCCCACTAGGTCATTATCCTTGTCCTTGTATCTGGTCGTTTACCCCCTATTTGCATCTCTTATTATTTATCATATCCGTTCTTTAACCCTGTTCTTTCTCACTCATCGGTTATGGGATTCGATAGTCATATTTCAAACCTTCAGCTCTGCCCAACTTGCTAGACCGCCACATGGCTGCTTAAGGCGCGAGCTCAAGATGTGGTGCTCATCTCCTTAGACTTCGATTCCGAGGACAGCGCAGAATCACCTTCGACTTCCACGAATGGATCTCGAATGTCGTACATGATAGTGGCAACGGCACTGTCCCACCGCCATGCGTATGCTTGCGCGGAAGCTGTTCGATACCAGGTTGGTGAATATAAGGCTGCATCGGTGTGAGAGTTAAATGAAACGTATGCGGAGGAAATATATTTCATGGTAAATAAACTGGGCATTGTTGCCGTAACAACCACGTGGGCCGCCTGTCCTGGGTACGAACACCATCAACCCAACTCCAGAAGATTCTCGCACCTGCTCACGATTTGCATGTTTACCGTGTTGCCTGCAATTCAGCCTCGCATGTTGAGTCAATCATTGTAGGGTTCAATAGCGCAAACCGCCTCGGGGTTTCTCCCTGTTCTCGTAACTCGATCGTAACTCTTCAATCTCCGTCTTCGGCCCTTCGTCTGACGTTACAATCTTCAGATTCGGGAAAAGCTACAAGAACTGGCTTCCGAATGTGGCCCTGGTTCTGGAGCTGCGAATGGCAGATCCGACGGCTCGCATTCCGTTGCTGCCGCCGCCGCAATCCAGGGTGACGTATCAGTATCCGGCTTTAATGGCGCCGATTGGTTGTCATTGGATGCAGGTGCGCATATCTTTTGCTATTGGGAGGATGTGATCGGCATGGTATAATACAACCAGGGGATATCCTGGTACAGATCTGGCTACCTTACTAAAGTAGGGGGCTGTGGGCAACGCTGATGGGTCCTAGAGGAGCCCTTTGTCGATGAGGGCCCTCCCCATAGATGAAAACAATTTAATAATACTTGATTGAGAACTAGGGACAGCGGGAACACTCCAACCCGCAATTCATCAGCCAACATCACCTTATACCAGACTCATGCTGCAGGTCGTGTGCAGGTGCACGTGTTGACGCCCCAGGCACGCCGCTACTATAGATTGGAGGACCTGTCAGCGGGGGCTGGGGATAGCCTTGATGCCGCCAGGGGCTCGGGAGTTAGGATTCGGATGGACCGGGACGCAGCTCCGACTATGGACCGGTCCCCACGTCAACCCCGCATGCGGCTATTCGGTCCATTGGTCGATGGGAAGCGACTGCCGGACACCCCGGAAACCGCAAAGGTAGGCCAAAGGTCAGGCGAGTAAACGGGCTGGTTAGGTATCAGGAAGAAGAATTTATTGCAAAGTAGGTGTGCTGGCCTAAAGAGCGCGACCGCGGACATGAAAGTCACGAAAAACGAGGCGGTGTCGCAGATGCCGCACGTGGTCCTGCCGGGGACCTGGCAAGACAGGCATACTGATATGGTACTGACCAGCACTTGTGTTGCGGCTGCTCATGAGGCTGCGTACATTACGGCCTAACTGTGTTTAAAATGTCGCAACGTCACAGCTAGTTGCTGTGGACACGCTTCTTCTGCAAGAGGAGGGGATTGAGAAGAGGATTGAGCTTCATTTGCATCCCCGACCGGCTGAAATGCATGTAACCAGCATGTATTGAGATTCATCGTTCGTGGACCCTTTGTTCGGCATCCTCTTCCATTATTTCAGCTTTTCCCGGCTGGTGGTGGCATATCAACTAAGCCCTGGCATCTCAGTAAGCCCACTTGGCACTAGATCACCAACAAACCCCAACCCTTTGCAGGGTTAAGACGGTCCCCGACCACTGAGCTGGTGGCCTGCGCTCTCTCGGGGCTTGGGGAAGAGGGGACAGAGAAACGGGAACGGACGGGTTGGAAGGCTGGGCTAATTGGAAGCGTGCGGCGTGAGCGTCACCTTTCGTCAGGGTATTTGCCTTCCATGTTCCTCGTGTTAGGGTGCTAAGCTGCGCAATGAAGGCCGAGTCATGGGGATGAACACTGCCGGTTGCAGCCCGCGCAGGCCCCTGAGCTCTGGTGGCCATGCACGACGACCCCAGATATGCTTTCGAACATTCAAACTGTTTTTCGAAATGGGACAGCAGAAGGGAACACGTGATCAAGGAATACAAGGAATGACTACCAGAAACATCCATAGAAGAAACCCAAAAAGGACTCATAACGAACATCTGACCAAGGGAGTAACAGCGAAATAACAGCCATTTCATTTCATCAACTTGGACATTGACTAGACAACGTCGCTGGCTAATAACGTTAGGGGTTGATAACCATCCGCTCCATTCATCTCCCACCCCTAGTTCAATATGACGTTAGACGTCAGGCTCGGCTACAACAATCAGTACCGCTTTGCTACCATTGCCTGCTCAATCATTTCAACATTGTAGTTCCACATTGAAAGGTTACGCCTTAATGCACCATGCAACATAACGGTTCTATGGACTATGTTTCGGCTCAAACTTACATAACGAGTGTATGCACAACGGCGATTATAACAGACATCTGTTAACCAATCTCTAGTGTCACCTTGGCTGAAATCACCCCGCCAGCAACCATCGTAGGGAATATTAGTCTATATACATTACACATAATTACGCATGACGGAGCCTGCGTCTTTCACACACACCGAGACAACAAATTGGCTCAGAAAACGGCGTTATTGGCATGGGTAGGTGCAAATTAACTCAATTTGAGGTTGCATTTGGTTACGATTTTATAACTTCACCCAACTGTTATTCACCCATTGTCATGTATTTGTACCCCACTTACCTTACAAAATTATCCTCACCGATTACCGACCTCATCATGTGGCAGTCAAAAGCCCGTTATTACAAACAAACAGAAAAAAACTATTCAGGAGCCCGGAAGGACGACATCTTACTTCGCTGGTGATAGATGTTACCAGCTTCCACGGGCGCCCTGTATACGATGGAAACGAATCTATTTTCCATCACGGTTCATCGTCCGGACTTTGAAGGCTGCGGCGGTGATGCCAACGTTGCCACTTCCGTCCCCGCACCCATGGCGACGCTGCCGAACTACAGATCGGTATGTCACCCGCCCTATGTCATCTGTGGTGTAATAGTCGGTGCCACGGTGAGGTAGTACCTTCACGGCAGCATCCAAACCTGATCCTGAGCCCCATTCGCAGGCAGCGGTCGTATGGTGCTCCAAGACTAACCGGTGGCAGGCGGCCCGGTACTGAGACACGAAGGTGGTATAGTCACAAATCTGCGATACACGACGTATACAGTTCAGTGTGTAGTACACGGCGGTAGCCAGGGTGGTACACCAGAAGGGGAAAAACCAAATGTGCATGCAAATTTCGTCCGGCATTCTGCACTCACACGTTTAGCAGAAAACAAAACTTCTAGTTTACCAAGCCTTCCACCATGGCCGCGTTCCAAATACGAGCATGCTTCTTACACTCATGCCTTTCTCTCTGCCCATCAACCACAATGCCGCACCAGGTTGCTGATCTTGTTGCCGTACGCTGTGTCCCTGTCCACATCCACGTCTGCATCACAGTCAACAACAAGTGTGGGCAGCTGATGCAGGAAACCCGCCGACGGAACGCCAGAAACCTGCGATTCCAATCGCAAATGCACACGAGGTGCAGGACGCACGTCAGATTTTGCACATATACAAACATGCGTATCCCGAAGATGGATAGGGGACGCGTCTTGAAATGTCATCATTCCAGGCAGGTGTAATGAAGTGCTGGTGGTGTCCGTGCCTTCATGATTACATGCGGGAATTGCACATGCATGAAAATCGGGGGCGATACATATTTTCGCAGCTGCTATCTGCGCCTTACGGAATAGAGATGGACGGCGTCACACCTTGGTTGCGTCGATGATATGGAGGCTGTCCGCGAGGCTATCGGGAATCTCCACCATACCCAGTGCCTCGGGGGGAGCCTCCGCCAGCGGACGAAGTGCCCCCAGGGAGGGCAGCTGCTGCCGTTCCCGCTGCTGCCTATTGATGCCAATGAGGTCAACGTCTAAATCTGCTGAACACGAGGTGGACGCTTCATACGAGGGTCGCTTTCGTGCTGTCGTTGCCACCCTTGCTTCCTCCGCATGTCGCTGCAGCAGCAATTGCTGCTTTAGCTCGCATGCACGCGTGGCCGCATCTAACAACCAATCCTCATGATTTGCATGGAGGCACTGAAGGCGGTGGGACGTGTCGGGCAAGACAGCGAAAGGAGTTGGTAATGACGGGGCGGTGCTGGCAGTTGCCATCAGTGATACGAAAACGCGGTAGCGAAATGAGATGCGGACGGAGATCTCCAGCCGGGAAGCGCCAGCTGGATAGCAATTATCAAGAAGGCATCGAATAATGACGGTAGGACAGCAACGGCAAATGCAGTTCCCTTGTGCAACATATCCCCACACCTGCAAGTAAGCGATGGGTATCCCCCCTTCCTCACTCCGCGCCCGCTTCTTGAGGCGGGCCATGCAGGTCTCCGGCGATGCGCGCAGGTAGATGAGTCCATTTGGAACTAGTGTGGGCAGCGAGGCCAAGATGGGACTGCGAACGGGTGTGAGCCAGCAGGGGCCAGGGATGGATAATCAATCAGCAAAAGGCCCGGAACACGTTGTGGATATGCTCCCGCCAAGCCAGCCCGTCCATTCGTAATGCGACCAGCTGATCTGTGGGGGTTAATAAGGCTTTCACAATGATAGCACTCAGATTCCGCAGATTCAGGGTCGAAACCTTACAAAGCCTGTCTGGCAGGTACTCCACTCTTTTCAAAAAATTTCTCCCTCCTCCCCTGTCTCCTTAGTAAATATGCCCCACATGGTTAGCTCACCCAAACCAGGCGTCGTAAATAGCCAATTCGTGGTCAGCGAGATCACAAGAGGCGTGTACGGCACGCACGAAGACCATTCGGTCAGAGAAGACGGAGCGCTCCAGAATGCGCGCCTTATCTGTGCTGCCATACGTCTCCCGCTCCTGCACCAACCCCAGCCACCATAGCATAGGGCGCCTTAGAGTTCCGTAACGTCCACTTGCTTCTCGAAAATGTCATCAGGAGTAATGGTACCATTTATCCTCTTTCCTGGCCCCCTACACATCAGACATACGCATAACAGGTGTCCCTATACAAGGGAGACATAGGACTCCGCCCAAGTTAGTAGGCCGCTGGTGAGGAATGCCACCCTGTAACACTCACACAGAACGTATCGCATCGCACGCACTTTTACCTGCACTGCACCATTGATACATGGATCACCACCCTCTGCCTGCAAACGGGATCTCTGCCAAGCGCAGCCCTCTTGTGAATATCTCCCAAACCTCCCGCAAACGATTCATGTAAAGTCGGATACGTACAAGCTTCCTTGGCCATGATGCCTCTTCCTCCGGACCCGGTGTTACCAGGGCCCTACCCAGCCCCCCAGTGCGCGCTAACACACGGACGTCGCCGTCCACTCCTTAGGCGGCTGCCCTTCCGATGTAACCATGATGCACCAAACTTGCGTGTGCTTACATTTGACCATATCTACCCAGACATGCAGGCAAACGAGTCCAGGATATTATTCAAGTTCCGCCGACATGTCCAGGTCGATTGGTTAAGGTGTCCATTGCTCCCATGCACGGGACCCACACCTGCAGAACCCGGGTAAGGAAGACGAAGTTCTGGAATGTGTAGGCCATGCGCGCCGGGTCTCGGTAGAATAGGTCCAGCAGGTTGACAGAGGAGCCGCCCACGTTCTGCCATTGCTCAATAGGTTCCTTAACGAACTAGGGGACGGGGTTACAGTGCACAAACACAGAGGAGTGAGCAACCCAAAGACTGATAGAAGAAGACGAGGATGTAGAAACGGGAATGGAAGCGGCGGCATATGAAGTTAGCACCCAGCGATCAGCCACCCTGATACCACGTGAAAAACAGTCTAAATAATGATCGCTCTGGACGTCGCGACGGACTGAAGAACGGGAAGTAAAGCAAGTTGTAACTTTACGTTGGGAGCCGTCCTGCGCCGCGGGAGTAAAGCTACAAAAATCGACCCATAGAGCTACGGACAACCACCAACTTCCAATGACATGGGTCAAACCGCACCGCACCTGCACCTGCACCATCTGCTCTATCGCAGTCGTTGTGTTCAAAAGCCTCCTCAGGTGTAAGAGTTCTTAAGCCCACCAGGCCGTCTGCTGCACACTCACGCTGAATCCCGTGTCCGTTAGCAGGTGGCGCTTGAGGATGGAGAGGAAGGTGCTCTTGCCAGCACTGATGTTGCCCTCCACGCTCAAAGTCACCTGCAGCCGATTGAGCGTTGAGGGTGCGATTCATAAAAACGCGGCGACGACACAAGCAGCAGAGGTGGGAATGCTGATAAAGCCAGATAAGCATCAAGCAAAAAACGTAACATTCGTGACCTTGAAACCCCGTATTCAACACATATCTGGCTTCTAGTCTCCAGCCCGAGCCAAGTCACAAAATGACCGCAATAAGAACTCAAACAAACAGCCAACAAGGGCTGATGCATCACCAGTTAAGCACATCAGGCTGCAACCGATTATGCCCGCATACCTACAACCTCTGGCACCTACATCCCGGACCAGCTGCTGTCATAGTTATCACACCGGGAGTGCGCGCCCGTTGTTACCAGTCCCGATTACAATACACTGCCATTTCCAAGCCCATCAATTAACTATTAACTCGACGAACTTACTATTAACTCGACGAATTTCCATATGTACAACGCATCCATGTGATGCCATCCAGGAATCTGCTACTTCAATTCAAACTGCAATTGCTCAATGAGCACATTTTCCCCACTTAGCCCTCAGCCGTCAGTAATACCACAATCACAGTCAAGCCACCGTTACCCATGCAGACCTGCTCAGAAGTCATGCCCAGCATCGCGATCGGTTCCACGGGACCCGCCCGGGAACCCATGCTTGCTTTCGGCCCGATCTGGTTGGCGCCAGCAGGGCTTGCAGACGCCGACGTGGCCCGAAAGTCCTCCATTGCACAAAAAAAAGCCTCCATGGCGTTCAGCTGCTCCTCGTCCCGTACTTCGATCTTATCCTTAATATGTCACCGGAAATTGCGGGGAGACGGAACCATGTGTCCTCCATTCATGTCTCGTTTCGGCGCAATACACGTGCACAGTGCACATGCATGTAATTTGAGTGCATGCAATAATATCCACCCATATGAGCATGCATACGTGGACTATGCATAAATGTTTACAAAAGGCTGTTAGGTATGTGCTTGTGTGAATGGGTACTGCTTTACAAGTAGGAAGCATCATACCCCGACACATCCGGACAGACGACTACGAATACATTTCCACTGAGGTTACCGTGATTTTAACCGATATAAAATAGCATTTTGAGGAGGAGGACAGGATCTTGCCATGCTGCCCGTGAACAACATTTGACTTGCCTGCAAGAAGCAGCGGAAGTTAGCTTTTTCCTTATTGTAGGCCCAGCGAAAGTCGCTCAACGTGAATATATCATGCCGCTCTAGCTGCTTGACGTGCAAGTGTGCGGACGGGACCATTAGGATATCATCCGCGTGTGCCGGCAACGGTGCGCTGCCCTCGTTTCCAGAGCTGCTCCTCTTGGAGCGAGTTGTAGAGCGGGTTGTGGTCGCAAACGAAAATTCGCCTTTGTGAGCCGCGAGCCAAATGTTCCGATGCCGGCGGCTGTCCGGAAAAAATGTCGTCGCTCCCAAATACTGCAGCGGGGATCCTGACAACGTCCTCGGTGTTGATATTAAATCCGGGACAACCAAGGCTCTCTTCTGTGTCAGAGCCAGGCTGCAGCCAAGGAGACAGCGCATTTGAATTTGCATGTCGCCGCTGAGTCTGGAGTCCCAGGAGATTGTAGAGTAAGCACAGTCACCTATTAGACACTTAACAAAAACGCAGCGTACAATCGTTATTGTTGCCGACCTAGCTAAACGCATTAATGCTTGCAGTAATCCTCTTCAAATGCAACGCCGTAAATGCTATTGATATGGCATCAGCCTCAAATATCAAGGAAGAACGACTTTCTGGCGTGCTGGGGTTTCATTAATCCCGTACACAATCAAGCAACTGCTCGGACGCTTTTACGTTTCCCTCAACTCCTGACGTCCAGAGTACCAAGGGGCCTGACTCATAATTTGCCATCGCGCATATAGATTTTCCTGCGGTGATGGCAGCGTTATCCCTCATCAACAGGGCTAATGTCATGTATATAATTTATGTGTTCTGTCCATGGTCGAAATGACAGCCAGGCATCCTTTACATTGTCCTCCTCTGGCTTAAGCACACTTCGACATTGTATAAGCTATGTCACATGCATGGCCCCGCCTATCTACATCTAAGCGTCCTCATCGTTTCCTTCAAGCAAACCATCCATGCGGTTCCGAGGAGTATAATCTGCGCTTTCTAGTATGTCCACCGTTCGGATTGCCGACCAATCCCAACGAATGTACATGCTTAGCCCTTCCATCCCTACCAGCCGGCCCTGTTCCCACGTTAATGGTCTCGTGCGCTGCAGCAATGTCTTCGTGAGTTATTTACGGACCAGTATATTGCAATAGAGGCGGCTGATGCCGCTGCAGACGCTGTCAAACAGACGCTACAGAAGGGAGCGATTGTGTTACAGGCAGTACGGGTGAATGCTACCCAACGGAATTGAGACTGTAGAGAGCCAGCTTGACAAAGGGTTGGCGAGGGCAGCCTAGTGGATTTGTGATGTGAGCGGCAGTAATGTATGTAATATATGTAATATGATGTAGCTGCATCTGTTCATCCTGAGACGGCGCTTCGCATTCCTTCAAAGATCGGAACAGCAAGTAGAAATGCAGGTGTTCCTGTTCCCGTTGGGGTATGGTCAGGGCGGGTAGCTGATGAACGATAACCGACGCTTCGGCCCACTTTCTCCTGCTACCGTCCCGTTATCATCACCGCGAGTGATTATCACCAATACGGACGTCCTTTCCAACATGGGCATCTTTGACCACCCTGTAATACATGTTACTGCAATATTACCGTCAATCCCAATTACTAGCCTGGGCCCCCGCTATCTTCATCAGCAATACCATGCCTCCCCGTCTCACACTCTACTTATACGCCGTAAGCAGGCACCCGCCACCGCCCGAATATTCCTAAGCTGCGGCGCTGTGAATCCAACAATGAATAACCGCAAGATTAGTTTATTCAGGAACCCCGGCCACTGAAGCCCGGCCACTGATTCCCCCGGCCATTGATTCCCCGGCCACTGAACTCCGGCCGCTCCAGCTTGGTCTGGATGAGACGGTGCAACCAGCCGCTGAAGCCACGGCGCCGCAGCAACTTAAAGCTGATGCGCAAGAACACCAGGTTGAAGAGGCTGTACAAACCTTCTACAAGCGGTATACGCGGAGACGTGCCCTTCTTCGTCCTACCTTGTTCTTCGCAGTGGCGAAGGACGTCTACTTAGCTCCTCACCCAGGGTCTATGCCTCAAACAATGGACCATGCCCCGACCAATTAACCCGATCCAACTCGGCTAGCCAGCCTATCTACGAAGCGCGGTCAGAACTGACAAGTCTGTAATCCAGATGGAGTTGCCTAACTTGGCAGCTGGGGCGTGTGGTAGGCAAGGTCCTATACAAAAGAAAATCAATGGTGAGCGGCAATTTATGCCATATGGACTAATGCTAAAAGCCGCTGATACTGGAAGGAGTTCCTAAAGTCCTTTATATGAGAAGAAGCGGTATGTTAGGGAAAAGGAAGCCAGATAGACCGGCACGGCAAATAAGGCATGACGCTATCTGGGTTACGTGGAAATTGTTCGATGCGCGAGGGAATGATTGCCGTGCAAAGCCCCGGCCGCCTGGGTATGATTTTGTCCACCCATGAGCTATGTATTGTGTGTGTGGGATAGGGGGTTACATCACCCGTGGCCACTAACCTGGCAGTCCCTACCTTCCCCGGTATTTCGGGGCACCCTCATCCGGTCTCCCATGCCGACTTCTCCGAAATCAGTGCATTTCCCAGGTTCAGCACCCACCACCGGCATCCAGCGGAATCTGCCGAATTAACTAAGGCGTCAACTCCGCTCCTGGTCAGCTCGCAGGTCGTCACCGTTCATCGACATGGGGGCACCCTGCTCTCAACTTTGAGTCTTTGGCCCGTTCTCGGGCGGGTAGAACCTGGAACCCCAGTCGTGCCATAACAGTCGTGCCTGAACACAGTTTAATATGTTATCGGCTAGTAATAGGGCAGAAGTCGGCCAGTGATGTGCGGAGCTTAAGACATCCTCCCTTAGTTCAAGGCCCTTGTACTTCTTCTCCCTGGTCTACTAAGCCAGTCGGAGGCCAGATGTTAGCTGACCCCCAAGGGTGGATAGGGTGCCCCCGCCGTCGACGATTATCACCCTACTGTCTTGCCTAAGCGCCTGAGGTCATCTGGATGGGTAAAGTCATGATGCTGCTCCGGGAATCAGCACTTCACGTTCGGCAAGCTTACCGAAACCTAATTAACTGTGGTAATCATCCGTAATGCTAAGAAATGTATTGCAAGTACAATATTACATGTAACATGCAACAAACAGCCAAGGCCATGTGTAACGCCAAGTGAATAGCTTCGTGCTACATGACAAAACTCCAGATCGGCAAACGCCTAGATTTGCCACGCCTTAGCTATGACATGCCAAAGGACGAGGTACGGAGTGGCCCGTATAAGGCAAACTGGAAACATAGGCGCGGCTGCAGCAGCGTTCCATGTTGGCGCAAACATATGCAGCCCGGCACATCAGTGCATAAAATCCCCAACACAATCCCTTGACGAATGACGAAAAAGATCCCCAACCCTCCCTGCTTTATGTCCATTTACAATAGTAAAACTGCTGCTCTGAGATCCAGTCTCCGGCTAAGCCTGGCGACTTTGGCAACCCGTTCTCGTGCAATTGTCGATTGTAGACAGTGCCTCAACCCCTTGCAAAGCATTGCAAGATCGCCAGAGTACGCAGCGACATGATAACGAGGACCTGCTAGTAAAACGCGACATCGCATGATGCAACCTGAAGCATTAGTGACTTGGTTACGCCTGCATTCCTACTATCAGATAAAGCCAAGAAGATACGAACCCACGACGGAGGTCGGTAAGCAATTCCGACGTCTACAACTTGGCACGTATTCCTGCAAGTATCTCAGGTGCAGCAAATTAAAGGAAGATAACCAAAGCGCCGACATGACGACTGGTTGCGTCCGGCAAAATAGGAACCACTAGACGCGAATTTGTCGGAGACGGGAAGTTCCCCACGACTCAAACAGCACAGCATAACGGGTTGAATTTACGAAGTACGGTAAAGCAACATGGCCGAGTGACACAAACCGACGCTTGCAACAACTCAACGCTTTGCCCCGCCTGAACTACTCAACTCCCCTTAAACTTGACCCACCAAATAGACAACCTAAGAATGACACAGACGCACAGGTATTCAGTTAACAGAAACATCGGCAGATGCGATGCAGGCACCATGTAGCGTGACTGTAAATAACTTTCCCGGTGCATCGAGCATCGCCATCGGCCACATGGGTAGTTCTCTGCACATTAGCCAAATCACCCGACCACTTTCTAGGTGTAGTGGTGATCCAGCGCGATCAGATCAGCAGTGGTGACCGTGATCCAGCGCGACCAAATGGCAAAAAGCGCTGGCATAAGGTCTTAACAAAAAAGGTTCAAAAGCCGTTCCTTGTCGCAATATCGCCTTCAATCTAACACCACTTGCTTAGAAACGATGCCATCACGATCGCAAAACTAAGGTCCTTTCCACCAGTATCCCGCCAAAAGATGTGGGTAACGTGATTGAACCGGAAGCTGTCGGCATTTATACATGTTATGACCAGTGTACTTGGTTAATCGTTACATCACCTAAATCCACTGGAAGCAGGCACATACCAGCACTTAATAGGAGCCAACACGGTTACTTTCCCTAATCAACTTGTCAGGGAAATCCGTAAGCAACAAGGCATTCGTCATGCGCACTGTCATCTCTTACGTAGAATTCGTGCACTTGCCGAACACGTACTCAAAACAGCTAGAAACCCGCTGACTAACGATCTGCCAAGTCGTTGAAACTTACCTGCACATCCTACCTCGATGCGAATCGCGCAACTGTGACCACTTGACCGACCCCTTGAGATAAGTTGAATTGCCAATTAAAAATAGCATCGATATATAACGTCTTAGCCATCATCTCGTGCCTTGGAAGACACCCTGCCGCACCGCCTGCATGAGGTCCTCGGAGGTAAGATGTCGTTATTACCATCATGCTGCCCGCAACCGCACAATAACCACCCGGAGGTCAACTGCTGCAACTGGTTGGAAGGGACCAAACCACCATTCCTCAAATCCACACACATCCCAAAGCAAATCAGTGCTGACCATTGACTGTGCAATCTTTTAGCCACAGCGATAGGTCAAATCACAGCCCGCGCTAGCTCATTCACGGGGACAGTCCTTCGAACTTCCTCGGCTACTCGAACCTGCTCGGCTGCCTGGTGCGGCACCAGCAGCGCCTCCTGAGCTAGCTGCCGACCTTGCAGTCCGTATCGATCTTACCATCTCCGCACGCTGTTCTTCTGAAGGCGCCCAGGACGTTGCCAACCTGCAAACACGGGATGGCATTCAGCGCTCTCTATAGCACCATGTGCAACCGAAGTAAATTGTGCAGCTGCACAAGCACCGAATCCGCCGTCACAGTTATGCTTGTCCTGATGTTTTACGCAGTGGTGCGCCTGAACCCAGGTAGAGAGTAACTTTCCACACAGCAAAGTTGCAAGGTTAAAAGGACAACCATCACACCCACACCGTTATTCACATACTGTGATCACTTACTGAATGGCCGCAGGTTTATCACCAGCCCGCGCCAGAATGCGCACAAGGTCCCGGGCCGTTGAGTCGACAAACTCCCTGTTGTGCGGCTGAACTCGCAGCAGGCATGCCTGTGCCGCCTCTAGCATGCCGTGTCCCATACACTTTTGTGCAAGATCCCGATGGGTGTAGGCAAAACGTTGCTCCTGTCCAGCATACGGAAAGTAGCAAGAGATACAAGTCAAGGTGAAGTTCAATTGGGAAAACAAAAGCGCAAATCACAGTCCTGTCGAAAATCACCTCGTTCCCGAACATCATAACCTGCAGCACGTCTTCGCCGCCTACAAACATTGACCCCCACCAAGATGATGACTAGGCTTGCATCATGTCACTTAACAAACTCGCCAACGGAAATTTGATACATGACAGCACGCACTCAGCAGGAAATCTTTGATGAATTAAGCGCAGTCCGGGCAAGGCATAAGACTGTACTTGATCACACAACTGCGGCCTACCTGCACCAATGCCTCGCCAAGGAGCCAGCCAGCCTGCAAGGCCACTTCTAAGTCACGACCCCTGTCCATGGCCCGCCGCGCCAATGCATCTAACTGTGCATCGCGGCTGGGGCCAAGGGGCCAGGCCTTGCACACCTCAAGCCAGTCTGCAAGCATGTCGCCGCCAGAGGGAATTCCGCCGCTGCTTTTCCCGCCGATTGCACCACCAAAGCCGGCAGAGGAGCCACTAGGGGAAGTCAAGCCACTAGCTATGCAGCTTTCACTGCTGCTCACGCGCTTCAGCAGTGCCTTAACTAGGGCGGCAAGCGCGGCCTCCAGGGAGGCGGCACGGGTACAGGGTCCCGACCCTACATTTCCAGTGACACGAGCTGCAGCACCGCTGCTTATGGCCAGCCCAGACCCTGTCGCTTGGCCAGCCTCTTCGTCGCCGCTGCCCTCCAAGAGAAGCCGGCTGTATTGCGGCTGAGGGCAGTGGCCCAGCTCCGCAAGATTGCTCGCGTCTACCCCTTGAATTGTGCCTGCCTGGCCTGGTCCCGTGCCTGCCTCAGCTTCCACCACAGCTGCCAGTTCCACCGCAGTGCCGTCCGCACCTTGATCAGCAGCGGAAGCGGAAGCACTATTACCGCGGTTGCGTTTAGCCACGGCGCGGTTGGCGCGGGTTGTCCGGGCCATGCCCGAGCCCGCGCGTTGCGAGGCGGCCGTGGCGGTTGTAGAGACAGGGACTGGCAACAGAGGGCCGTCACCATCACCTCCGCGCAGGACGCGCAGCAGATGCACCGCTTCACTAAGACGTCCCGCCTCGGTCAACGACGCAAGCACATCTGCAAGCAGTGACTGCCGTAGCCGGCCCGCAGCGGCGTGCAGGACAAGGCCGGCAGCAACGTTACCGGCCACCCCAGCGCTATTGTTGTTTAGTAACGGAGATGCGCCTACCGCTTTTGATTGCGCTGCACCCGCTGCAAACAGTTCCTGGAGCACCAACTGCAACTGCCCTGCGCCCATACAGCCCTCTAAGACTACGTTGAGCACAGACCAGCAGGGCCGGACACCCGTAGACGTCCCCGCCGAGCTCTCAATTTCTGCTGAAGGACTCAATCCCGCTCCCGCGCTCGTGCCCACATCTGCGGCGACCGTGCTGCTGGCCCCGCAGGCCTCTTCAGAGGGCGAAGCGTAACCACCACCAAGTCGTCGTGCAAGAGTGAGCGCTTCCGTTGAATAGCCGTTTGATATCATGGCCCGAGCTGTTGACTCGAGGAGCGCCCGCTGGTCTGTGTGCCCACCTAGGACTCTCCGCCGCTCTGCCAGCAGTTCCAACAACACCAGTTCAAGATCAACACGGCGGCCGGCTCGCAGCAACACGCTACAGACGCTCTGCCACACTGTCGTGGGTCCAAGTGGCACGGACATTGCCCCACCACTGCACATTGTCATCGCCATGGTTGGGGCTCCTGACGCTGGAAGGTCAGCGGCGGCATTTCCCCCAGCTGCGGCTCCTGCCGCTGGCCCCAATCCCGGGCCTGCATCAGCTGGTCGTGAACGAGGTTGAGCCCCAGGTCGGTCAGGGAAGGCCGCTGCAGACGCACTTTCAATTCCAAGGTCTTCATGCATGGGGCCTAGCAGCCATGAGGTGTTGACCCTGGGCAACGCCGTCAGCAATACCCCGGCATCACTTTGGCGGATGGCCGCAACTGCGACACCGCGCCACATCTCTGCAAGGCGCTGTCCCGCCAGCCCAGTAACCGCTACCGGCCCAGCACCGTCTCCATCCGCCCCAGCCATCGGCCCTCCATCGACACCCACGATGCCACCATTGCCAAGCCCTACCGCGCCCTGAGCTGCAGCTGCAGGCACAGGCTCCAAGGCGAGCCCACCCGCTGCACCAGCATCGGCCTCCATAGCCGCAGCGGCCCCAGCGTCAAGGCCACTCGCAAGCCTAACAGCCATCTCAAGATCCTTTCGGGCTGCATAGGCAGCCACGAGGATGGTGGTCAACTCTGAACGTGACGCCACGTCCTGTAGCCGATGCTGTAGCACGTCTAACAGAAGACTGCACGTCGCGTTGCTCAAGTGCGCTGGTGGGCAGTCCGTCAAGGAGAAGACATTGGATAGCGCCCGCAGGAGGTGCTTGTCCAGAGCGCCCTGCTCCGGGTACTGAGGGAAGATAATGCCGGGGCAGCAATCGGATAAGCTCTTTCGCATTTACGATGCCCAGGCCTTTATCGAAGACATGCTACGGTAGCGTTGGTGCCCCATCCCCTCAAAATGTCGCATAAAGCATATTGAATGGCTACTTTACGTCATCATCACCCGGCATAGAGCACTCTGCTTACGGTTGCAACTAAATTGAATGCTTCTTCCAAGTGTCCCTCCGCCACCAGGACTTCCACCAGTGGAATGTGGCAGGCGACGCGGCGCGCAGGTTGTGCCTGCATCGCTAAATGGGAGGCCTTGTGCACCTGCGTAAGGTTGCGAGTTTGCACAAGAAATTACATTAACTCGACAAATCACCAGAACCCGGCACGGAAGATATTTATCTAATGAGAAGCCACAAAAGCACACAAGCTTAGGCATGCAAAACCGGGAACCCTGTCAAATTCCTCCCGTTCATAAGGGCCGTTGAGGAAGAGTACGGGTGCAGAAAGTCCTAATGTGCTCACCTGGTCAGACACAACGCGGTGCAGGTCGCGGGTCACCAACGGCATTTCACCACCGGGCACGACGCCTAGCGCTCCCAGCAGCTGTGTCCAAATCTCCATCGCCGTACCTTCCGTCTCGAACCTGTCAGGACGGCACAAAAATGTACGGAAAGTGCATTACTCCAAACCTTGTCCGTTGATGGCAACTGCCACTCACTGATAAGGCAGCCGGCATACAGGCGAAGCTTCAATGTCACATCGATAGGACTTGAGCAAGTTCGTTATCAGCAATCGTTCACGCTTTCGCCTTGCAATTTCGTAGCACGCAAGGTGAAGTAAAATGTCACGCGTATTCTCAACAAACTGATAATGCCACGAATCGACGTTGAATATGCCCTGCATATGGCCCGTATTCTTCAACAACCTCGTTCCAAGTTTCGACCATCGGTCATCCCCATCAAAGTAGGCAGACGTCCTTGCCTGTTCATGACATTAACAGCCGTGTCCAGGTAGTCTTTGCCGATGAGGTCAGCGGCCACCTTCTCCAAGGCGCCCTCCCTAGACTGCGTCGACGTGAGTGTGAAGTTACCGCGGTACAGAAACTTGGTCCACGAGCCGCTGTCGCTGGTTATGGCTCTCAGCTTGGACTCCGGCTGCATAGCATGAGAGGGCAATCTGGCTTTGCTGCCAAAGAGTGCTATATCCAAAGGGTGCATATGGATGGAAAGGTGACGCGAACCCAGGTACGTTAGGGCAATGGATAGAAGCTACTGGCCCACCTGCGTCGTGATCTCATTGTCAATGAGGCTGCGGAAAAGCTCGCTTAAGCACGTGGGGCTCAGCTGCGCGAGCGCCTGCTTATCCACCACCTTGTAAGCCTCAATAGCGGCTTCTGCTTGCTTCTGCCGCGCCAAGAAATAGAATAGCCACCTATAGGGGCCATAAACCGTGGAAGGCATGTATTCTTGAACTCTCGTTACAGGAGCATGGTATCGACTTCTCCGCATGACCATTCCCCACATACATGCCGGGGAAGGCGCAAACAAACCAAGACAGGGTCAGCCTGAGAGCGCACCATGACGTTCATATCCGGTTAATAGGTACGCCTGGAATGGCAGGACGGAAAACTTGCTACATCCAGATTGCCATCCTGCCGTCAGGTCAAACATCACTACTGGCGCAGCGACGGACGCACCTCCAGCCACGCGCCGCCTTGGCCGGGTCTGCTGCCTTCGCCAGCAGCTGATAAGCGTATTTGCTGTGGCGAGGCTGCAGACAGGACACTATCTGTAGGAGCGAGTCGTCCAGCGTGTCACGCGCGTACTTGTAGTGTTCGTGTGCACGAGCGTCAACGTGCCCCTTCAGGGTCAATACCTTTTCCACTAGCTCAATCACACGGGCTTGCAGCTCAATTCGGTGTTCCGTCAGCAGCTGGGGCACAGGGAAAAGGACAAATACAAAAGGTTAGACACGACGTACCTACACACGGAAAAGCATGCTTTGGACATAAGATTTCGCTAAGCCAAGAACATTAACACAGCCCTCTGGCATGCGCTTGCAACCTAACACATACTGACCAAAGTCGACATTGTTCCCGGGTCCCGAGATGACCGACTATGCCTAGAGGCAACCTAAGCACAGCAGATCTATATCGAGAACTGACGACAAATAAACGTGAGCCCGCCATTACAGGGAAAAACAAAACGGCAAGGCCTCGCGAGAAACCTCGCCACTTGCCAACGACCCGCAACACCAACGGCGATGACATCTGACAATAGCCCAGGTGTCAACTAACCTGGTCTGCACGGCCATACTGCTTGATGTCTTGCCGCATCGCCTCATACCCGGGCGGCTTGGAAGTCAAGCTCTGTGCCACTTTAAACTTTATGAGCTCGCAGATGAGAACAGCCGAATGTCGTCGACTGTTGGTTTTCACGTGATCCGCGAGGTCAAATATGCGAGAAAGCGGAACGCTGCCTGGCGGACTGCTGCCCAGGCAGTCCCGCACCATATGTCGCGCAAACAAAGTGAGAACGTTCTGGCTGCATTTAACGTCTAAATTCTTAACCTTTGGAAACTTTGTCAGCAGGCGGGCCACCCAGCCGTTGCTCAAGATGTGAGCTCCAGACCTGCTATGTTTCACTTGCTCTAAAACTAGGTACTGCGCCATGTCGGTTGTGACAGTAAGTGTGTCAGCCACCTGTGTGTTGACGACTTCACATAGTGCCTTGCACGTCAGGCGCAAGGGCTGGCACTCGCGGGGTGTCAGATTTCCAATGACGAGGGACAACATCTCCGGCGGAAGCATCTGCAGCATATCAATGTCAGACGAAGAAGCTCCCTCTTCCTGTGGACAGGTCTTTTGCCGTTTGTTTGGCTGTTGGGATGGAGCAGCCTGTGCCCTCTTGCCTCTCATCCTGCCAAGGAACCTTTCCAACAAGTGTAATAAAGTCTTATTGAATGTCAACGTAATATAAATAGCCTCTATCGGGTAAGGGTTAGCATAGCAGGCAGAGCGTTGATTGGCGTATGCCGCAGGGACTAATAATGATATCGTGAATAACGACTTATCGGAGCATAGCTTGAGGATAGAAAGCAGGGAGAAAGCGGAAATTGTCCATTTATTTGTACAGCGGTACGAGCCCGCAAATCGTGCTTCCAGACCCGATGTGCCCTTTACATAATAAAGTTATAATCATTGCATTGTTACCCTTGAGAGATGAATGAACTTTTTGTTCCTGACTCAGATGAGTGTAGAATAAATCCTCCGACTCACTCTATTCCATGCCCCCAGCCCATATATGCGTTTCTTGCTTCCATGCCTTGGTGTTATGTGAGGCGATATTATTCTGGGCTGGACATTACTATGCCACATGCCCGTTCGTTGAACGAAAGACCCCTTGTGACCAAAGGGAAACGCTTGTGACCTTTGGAAGTCCCATAAGAGATCACCTCAGGTGGTATGCAGGCACAACACCGAAGGATGACGACATGCAGCTTCCTATGCCGTTGGTATTTGCGCGAGGCTGTCGTGGAACTAGTAAGGGACATACACGCGCAAGGGTACGTGGTACGGGCCCGCAGCTCGTTACGGCGCGTTACGAAAACTCCCCACACAATAACCACCCCACCATGACTTCGGGGCTTGATTACATACGTCCAACTCCATCACGTACTTTGACTCCAGTGATTCCCTCAGCGAAGACCCTGTGGAGGTCTGGCGCGATCATGACATCCACGGTTCCCATTCATGGCTAGGGGAACCACTGCTACGGGGTCACGCAGTAGTTAGTTTCTAATCTGTGGAGTCCCATAATCAATCAGAACCAATCTGCTCTTCGCTACAAACACACGCGTTATAACTTGATATTAAAGGCACCCCACCAGGGCCGCACGAATAAAAAATATCGAGCACACACTAAGCCGCTCCAGTTTCCGTCACACACCAATTGTGACGATCAAGCCCGTTCCCGAATTTGGGATCTCCTGAATAACTGGCAATGTTTAGACAGAGATTCGCCTGGCCATCAAGACCTATAAGAAGCGGGAGCGTAGGCAGAAGGATGGACCGTCCATCCGTATCCTGTCAGTTCTTTTGTCCTGTTTAGTCTCGAGTTGCATCAGGCACCCAGCGCCGCACAAGACGCTCCTCGACCTGGTATCGTGTCGTGTGTGAATGGACACGCAGGGAACAGGCAACTTTATGAAGGCGGATAGTTCTTCTATTGATGGGAAAAGAATACATTCGACGCAGTAAGGTGTCAAGTTGAGTGTTCGACATTGCGGTGCAAATGCTTTGCTTATACTTTGTTGTTTACCATAGTGATGAAGCATGAGGCCTTGATGATGACCTGGATCTTTAGTGCGTGCAGTTTTAATTTGCGAGTATAGGGCCATTACCCTTGCACTTGCAACTGTGTCCTAGTAATGAGGGGCTTGTGCCCCGATAGCCTGGGATAGCCCATGCATGTAATCCCGTACAGGGACCCTGGCTCTTGGCAGGAACTGTAATCAAGCCCCATACCTGTGGTTTTCACTCACCGCAAACCTTTCCAGGCAATGAGGGGTTGCATGGTCAGTCCCAGGCCGCTCTGACAGGTACAACAGGACGAGTTTTTTGACGACCTACACGTTACATGATAGCGTGGGAAAGGGTGACTGCAATGCGTCACGCCATTGGACATGTCCAAATATGTTCAATTCAGTCAAGGCTCCTTTTTCGAAATGCAAGCCGGATTGCAGCCATGCAAACGACCCAGGCGACTAAGCATGTTCCGGTCCGGTGTTGGTGCATGGTTCAATTACTCTTTGGATGTTTGTACGGCACGTGATCGAAAGGTCAAACAGCAGACAGGTCACAGTTCTTCCCAGACACCTGGTCGCTCACCGAGCTGCGTATTCAGGAATAATCCTCCTGGTGAGGTTTTATGCAGGCTGGATCAGCGTCTAAGACCGAAGCAGGTGAAGCGGTACTGAAGCCGACATAGAAAGGGCAAACTAGGGATGTGACCCAGATGCAAAACCAATGGCAATACAAATACTAAGTTACATGTAACCCGAGCTGGTGCGGTAAGAACCTGCGGAGGGCACCTACACCACCCGCAGGTGTCAAGGACCTGAAGTGGCCACCCCACAACCCAAAGTTGTTAAGATTGTTGGGGAAAGGTTGATGTTTTTCACCTGGTTGATAAGGCGATTGGTAATCTGAAGGTCCAGCCAGCTCAGTTGTGGCGCATGCGGGCCCCCGCTGCCACTACCGCCTCCCGGGCCCGATCCCAGTGGCATCACCAGCACTCCAAATTCACTGTGCGCACCCATCGGATGCAATTGGTACACGACAAAGTCCACGCCATACAGCAGCCCCGAACGGGGAATCCAGCCCTGAGTCCAAATGCGACACACCTCGCATATTAATGAACATGTGGAGGCAACTGACAACTAGGACTGGAGAAGTGCTGAAGGAATGGCTTTCTCAGTGGAGTCGGTTTTCTCCTCAATGTTTGGCCTACCACAACCACCACCACCACCACCACCACCACCACCACCACCACAACAACAACAACAACAACAACAACAACCACAACCACAACCACAACCACAACCACAACCACAACCACAACAACCACAACAACAACAGGCTTTCTAGGGGGGCGCCAGTTTGGCTTGTCATCCCCCCCTCCGCCTCTTGTTGGGTTCTTCCGGCTTGGCTGTATAAGGGTGTGCTTTCCTGCTAGTGTTTCTCCTCTGAGGGGATCTGTGTGTGTCTGTCAGGCTCTTGCCAGGTCAGTTTCGGGTTAGAGGAGAGGTTTCCCCGTCCTTTGAGCAGCTAGGTGTCCCCCGTTTTCTGTTGGGCCTTTCTGTGGTTTCTTGGTGGCCCTGAGTGCTCTGTGAGTGGCCAGGCGAGAGCCTGTGAGGGCTCGCTGGCCCTAGTGAGAGGGGGAGCACGTGGCAGGACAGACAGACAAAGCCACGTGTTCCTCCCCTGCGCTGTGGCTCGGTCCGGTCAGGACCCCCGGTGCTCGTCTTTGAAGGGTGAGTCGCCCACAGTGTAACACCCATAAACAACAACAACAACAACAACAACAACCACAACAACCACAACGACCACAACGACCATAACGACCACAACAACCACAACAACCACAACAACCACAACACCCACAACACCCACAACAACCACAACAACCACAACAACCACAACAGCAGCAGCAGCAGCAGCAGCAGCAGCAGCAGCAGCAGCAGCAGCAGCAGCAGCAGCAGCAGCAGCAGCAGCAGCAGCAGCAGCAGCAGCAGCAGCAGCAGCAGCAGCAGCAGCAGCAGCAGCAGCAGCAGCAGCAGCAGCAGCAGCAGCAGCAGCAGCAGCAGCAGCAGCAGCAGCAGCAGCACGGATGGCAGTGCTCACCGACGGTGTTTCATTTGATATCAACAAGGACGGGTCCTCTCGTTCTCGTGCGATATCCTTGTGTAGGGTGGTACGTGTAGGGTGTAGGGTGATCGAGTGGGGAACTGGCCCCGGCTGCACAGGCTTACAGGAACCGACACCGCTTGTCTGCCCCCCACCCCATGCACTCCGCGTACCTTCGATTTCAGGTGGTGGTACGCCGCGTACGATGTCACGAAGTTGCTACGAGTAGCACGACATGCCCTCCACAACTCCTGCTCGCGTGAACGGTAGTCAGGCGAAGTCGGGCAGTCAGGCGACATGTTACGTACGGTTACAGGCAACTCAACCAGCTATCGGTAAGGGAGATGCCTAGAGGTGTCGCACATCTGCGACAGTAAACGATTATACCAAAGACTTTACATCTTCGTAGAAGGCATGAGGCACACCAAAACAAATTATTTGGCAGAACCAGAGGGGGGATTAGAACGTGCTAGGAATGAACCTGCTGAAAAGCATTCTAATGAATTATTAATTTGAATGAAAGCTTCAAGAAATGTTACAGAAGTATTCGATTTACTTCAATGATCAAAATGTACCACTCGGAGCACCGGACAAACCTTCCTGCACGCCGACGGACGGTCGGTCGGGGGATGTAGGGGCCAGGGGCCTGGGAGGTTTCGGATGCCCGCCCCTGATGTGAAACTTCATCCCTGATGTGATGTGACTCTCGGGACGAAACTAGCATAACGCCGCCCTCTTGAGAGGCTATCTAATGTGTATCATGGACAAACGATTTGCTCATAAAATAAGGCGGTACTGGTCACATCCCATTTCATGAAACACGCGCTGACCCAGATCAGCAGAAATGATCGCTAATACCCAAGTGATTTATCGCAGAACTAGAAGGTGGATATGCGAGGGCAACAGGCCAATCTGAATGGTAAAACAATTAATTTATTTACAAACTTGTTAGAGCTCGTAACGGCCCGGATGACCCAAGAGGCTCAAAAAAATGGTAAAAGATAAGAACAAAGCGAGTGGAAAATACGTCCAATCAGGCAAGAATGACCAAGGACATGTTCATAAGATGAAGGTTAGGCCCTACCCATCTTCTTTAGCCGGATGCTATATATAATGAGGGCAACGCCTAGTTGGTCCTTCACATACGCATCATAAGCATACACCCCAACCCTAAACTAGCAAAATTGGCACGCGCTTCAGCATAACAGGGGCGCCAGCACATAGAATTCATCTTCCATGGAACTAGCTTAAATATAAATTTTTGGGCATGTAGGGCAGTAATTTGTGCTTCGGAACAGGTTGGTCCAACGAACTGAAGGGTCAAAAACTTTCCCAAGCATATTGTCAAAAAAATAAATTCCCTAACTCCCCCTCCTGCAAAACGATAAAAAAAGGCGGAAGTACGACAAGCACTTGGTAGCCAAACCTGGCGGATGAAAGGGGTCGAATAGCTGAATAGTAACGACCTGATAAAGGCATTAATAAACACGTGGTTGGGAAGTTCTACTGCTACTGATATGTGTGCAGCGGAACCGAGACCGTTGTAGAATCGGCCGGGACACGCGGAAGTCCCTATAAATCCCAGATAACCGGAAATCTTGATATTCGTCGTCTTTTTAGTCCTTCCCGGTGCCCTCGGCCTACAGACGCAGCACCACGTTGCTACGCAGGGCCAATTGAAGAATTGCACCTGCAGCCACAGCCCTTTAGGGTGCCCTTTCTTGTCCTATCCTGACACACCTCTGTGTCCAATAGTCGCACATTTTTGACAGTAGCAGGTATGGGTGACCCTGGCTGTAACTCATACACCTGAACCGGGAGAGAGGAAAAACATTTGGCGACGTAAGGCCACTGATAAGTTACCGCCCAAGGCGCGGTGCGGCCAGGTGCACGCCCTCCTCAGCCATTGTCTCACTGGTACCGATTGCAGGCCTCATGCCTCAGGCCCCAGGCTGAAATCTAAACCGCCCATATACATGACCGTGTTCCAAGCCATGCTGCATGCCTAGCCAGATACCACATGTAAAGCAGTGTCTTGATGGTGGCATTCCCGTGACGCTGGTGTGGGGCATCATGTCCTGGTGTGGTAGCGAACCTCAGGACATTTGGAATCCATATTGCAACCTCTCCAAAGAAAAAGCGATCCACGAAAAGCGGACCCTCCCCGAAGTGAACGCCGACCCCCCCATAGCTGCATGCCCCTCCGTGACAACACTGCCATGCATGCCAAGCATACGGGCACGGCATACCTCGAGGCAGCGCAGTACGTAGTGCATGAAAAAGGCTTCCTCCAGTGTCAAACGCACCGCCACAAGCTGACAGCCCTCCGCGGCCGGGCTGTACGGTGGATACCCTCCGCCGCCTCCTCTGCGGCCCCGGCCCCGTGTGGCTCCCTGCCGGCCGCCCAGCCCTACCGCCCCCGCATCCGCTTGTTGCCGTCCAGCCTTACGTAACACGTCCACCGCGTCCAAAGCGACGGCATCTGCGCCATTTCCTTCAAGTGCTTCAAGCGGTGTGACAAATGAGGGCCTGTGTTCAGGGCTGGCATCTCCCGGATCTCCGGCTGCGTTTGACCTTTCGACAGCCGAAGGCATGATGTCTCTACGTTCTATCCCCTTGGATTGGATCTGAGTAATTGCTGCGTCGATTATAACCGCCGCCTCTCTGCCTGCTCCACTATGCTTACCCTGGCCAATACCCGGGTCGCGGCCAGCAGCTGCCTCAAACCCTGATTGCTGCTGCTGCTGCTGTTCCAGTGGGACTGCATCGACCTCCATTGCTTGGAGCCCACTGGCCGCGCCACCCGCATCTGCCCCAGGGTCTGACCGCTGCTCCTGCAAGGCTTCGGGGTCCTCGCCACCGTTTGCTATTGAGGTGGCAGAATCGGCAGCTGTGGCTGCATTACTGACCGCATGGCGTATTCCGGCTGGCCGATGCACCTCACCCACCAGCGGCGCCAGTACTGCCGCTACCTCCTCCGCTGTGCCGGGGCCACCGTCCATCTGAGGGGTTGGATTCATCCAGGCAAGCTGACCCCTGCACATCTGAAGGTCTTACTCCTGCAGCCCACTACTTTGATTCGTGTAATATAAGTATTGACCCCTGGCAACGTATGCATCCTTCTCGGGCCTGTTTCCAACCCAGAGCTTGCGTCGGAAGTGAAAACACAATAACCTAATTCCCCTGAAAATGCTGATATGTTGATATAGGCGCACCTGTCCGGTGCAGCATTGGTTCAGCAGCTCTGACAGCTCGGGGAGAACCGCCAACCAAATACCACCATGTTGCAATAGAGCGTGCAAGCGCAGGGAGGCTAGGGTCGCCAACATCTGTGGGACAGAGGTGAAGGGTTTCGAGGAGGCGGTGCATAGCGGTGGGTGTTGTGTTGTGTAGGCAGCGGTACGGTGTGTTACGGCGTGTCACGTCTTCCTGAGTTCAAGGCTGCAGCATCCACGCGGATGGGGTCGGACAAGCTAAGTGAGACTCCGTTGCAGATTAAGAGCAGATGAGGAACGTCCTTGGGGCAACTGCCAATGTGGTTGCACCAGGGACAAAACCGAAGGGCCCAAACATCACCTCATCGGGACGCAGAAGGCGCTTCGGACGACGACGTTTAAGTTGACCCATAGCGAACGCCCGAAATAATCCTGGATAGGTATAAACGACTTCCCCTGCCGCCTAGAAAAGTATTGCAACCTCGCACGAAACCATTAAGGTAAAAACGCTGGAACTTTATTCACGATATGAGGTCCTTAGCATTCCCAATTTGAAATTAAAACCGTTGCGTAGAGGTTAGTGAGCAGCAAGACCTATCCATATGCTCTGGGCGCACACCATAGGCCTTATGATTAACGCCATGGCGTGCCTCGGTCGCAGGCATGAAGCGTGCATGAAAAATAAATATAACCAAAATTAATGTATCTTTCTTCGTCATTACCACGTATGCAGCACTGAGCAAGAGCCTTAATCTACCCTATCCGTCCCTGCGAGACTGCAGTCTTACGGTGAGAGACTTCATATGTTCCTTTTCAGATCATTTTGCACTTGCGTGTCTTGCGGTCCGTGAGCCCCTGGGCTCGTTCAGGTTCTTACGAGTTAACGAGTCATTGTCATCACCACGACAGCATCAGATTTTGGCTCCGTTCTACTGCTACATTTTGTTGGACTAAACCAGTAATCAATATCAGAACGCCTATTGTATAGCCTAGTCGTTTTATGAGGAAACAGCCGACAGCATATATGACAGGGAAGTCTGAACAGAAGCGCCAACGGTAGAGTCGACATCATCCTTAACGGACTCAAACAATTGAAAAAAATAATTGGCTCATGGCCTTAGGATAGGTCTCAGCACTAACGGGAACTTAGAAGGCGGCAGGCCCTGCTCGTCCCAAATGGTCTCGAAGCTGAGCAAAGTAAATATGAGATGGAAACACTCACGAAGTCTAACCACTGCTTCAATCTTTAGTTCATTTCAGCCGACGAGCATACTTACCTGACGACGCATTCGGTTGCTCCCGTAGATATATGCGTGTCGAGGGGGTCGTCGGGTCCGGCATTACTATCATTCGCCAGCAGTTAGTGTGTTGAAACTCAGGAACCGTGCATAGACACGAGGGGTCTTGTGGTATTTCAGTAGGATAGGGATAATTTGTAAGTGAACAGCTTGGCTAATCAATACGGTGAATTGGTGAGCAAAGGACACATCATGACAAACCAGGGTGCTAAGAAGCGCTTGGAGGAAAATCGCAAGCGGCTGCAAGTGCTGCGGATAGCCATGGCAGTCGGAACGGCCTTGCACGTAGTTGTCCGGTTGGTCCTCCGGCAAGGCTACGATTCATCGTGGCACATAATTGGATTTGGTTCTACTTTCTTCCTCGAGCTATTCAGTTACAGTGCTATTTCGAAGTTCGCTGAGCCGGAATTCAACGAGAAAGGCGATATCGTCTTCGGTGGATCAGACCTTAACATGGGTGGCATGTGCGCTTACTGGCATGACCTCCTCTATATTAGGTATGGGCGCACGCCTGCGCGTGTACTGATATGGTATTGGTCCTGCGTGGATATCCAGAAGAAGAGACCTGTTGCACTGTAACCATAATTGTGTTATGCACGCACATTGGATATCCATCTTGTTCTTTCAACTGGGGACATGCTGCTGTACATGTACATGTGCTTGCACGGTTGTGCTTGTCATAGTGGATAGGTACCGTACACTGTTTTGAAGCACGTTCCTCAGCATGATAGGTATACACTTTCCCGGTTGAGGAATCATGTTTTCTGGCTAGAGATGGCCATCTGCCGTCTTCGCAAGAAGGTCACGGAAGGCGTTTTACCCGACATGGCCCCTTTGTCCTCGATGGACTCCCTGCTTGCATGATCTCGTCCTGCATGCCTGTGCCTTGCCCTTCGCAGCATCTTTGTCCAAGTTACCACCTGCCTGTCGACATACTTCTGGTTCACCCTCCTGGTCATCCCGGGATTCTTTTTGTACCTGCTCTACAAGAATATATTGCAGCCCTACTGGGCGCAGAGCCGTTCGCAGCCGGTGTTGGATGAAGCCACTCGGAAGCGGCTAGAACGGAGCCAACAGCGTGCAGAGCGGCGGAGGATGAAGTGGCGTTAAGAAATAGTCCTACTCGCCAGAGCTATGGAGCTGAAAGAGTTTTTAGAGCTTGTGTCAGGGATAAATGGTGTATGAGAATCCGTAGCGCGGTGCCCTTGGCAAGCCTGCTTTATAACTCGAAGAAGCCCTTGGTGAAAGTCTTTTGATTGCGACCCAGCGAACATCATGTTGGTACTGCTCAAATGTTGCTTTTTCTATGGATGGTTCGAATGAGCTGTTGGCTCACCCCTGAGAGCTCCTTGCGAATCGACACGCCGGGCACAGAAAAGAAATAGCTTGAGTGAAGCTGAAGTCCGTGTAACGTCCCATGGTTCCATGCCACAACAAACTATGACAGTAGCTTTATTCCGTGACTTTCGATTGTGATATCCGCGACTTTTATCACGTACGTAAACCGTCCTCCTGAGGAAGGAGGAAACTAGGCGTAACGCCCGTGTCCGCCAGGTGCAGGACAGATTGTACGGCCCAACCCAGCAGGTCACTACTAGCTCACGCGGGCTGCTGCTAACCTACATAGCTCAAAGCCCCCTTGCGTAAAATTCCACACCATAGCCTCCCAATGCACGCCTACTGCCTTTCCCATGCCATGCACCTGGATCATGTAAATGCCCAAGCATATGCCGCTGGACTAGTAACTGTTTTTCGCTGTCATGGCTCTCTTGTTCAAGTCCAGCTCCAGATCCAACTACTGCAGCTCGCCGAGCCATGCCTTGAGCCAGCCCGTGAAGGCGCACACTTGCCACAGCCCACGACAGGGCCTGCCTCGAATCCATCCCAACGTCCCACGCCACTTGCATCGGTTAAAATGGTGACGCCATCAGCGCCTAAGGACCCTGGGCAAGTCCAGGTCAGTGACGGTCCAGGACTTGACCTCGTCATAGACTGACGAGTCACTGCTCAGCAGGTCATCGATAACTTCAGACGACAGGCACAGTGAACACAGTAGCGGCACTCGTTAAGCGCGAGGAGTGAGCTGGATCACGACAGGTGGTACAACCTGGACACCCAAAGGGGGTATAGCAACTCGTTTGACCTGGGGTGTACGGACTGCCCTCCACTGGACTATCTATTGAGGCAAAGCCAACCGAGGGCCCCCAGGACCGACGACCAAGGGATGAGGCCCTAACCCCTCCAGCCACGCCCGACAGCTCCTGAAGAAACGGCCGAGTGCAGAATGTGTGCTTGGACCGGGTACAGCAGCCGTGAATGATCAGGGCAGCCAAATGATCCCGACAGGCACTCTCGGTAGTGCACAACACGCTTCATGCCGTGCTCTTCGTCGCTTCTTGCCTAGACTTGCCTAGACACATTCCTGTTCGTCAGGTTGTTTGGCTCGTGTGCGCCAAGCATCCATCACGCCGTTCCTGTGGTGCGGTGGCATACGGGGGAGGCAGTGCAACCCCTCGGTTCCCCACCCCCTTAACACACGCCAGGCTACGGCCTGCGTATTATGTGTGTATATTAATAGATGTTAGGGCGCGTGCCTGCACGTGTAACGTGAAGCCGCCCCTGAAAGCGTGCACCAAACGAAGGTTTTGGGCAATGGACTCACTGTGGGATGGGACCACCTTATTGTTGATAGAATGAATGGCGGACCGGTGAGCGACGTCCAGTCCGACTGCTCGATATATACGGTTTATGTGTTACGGTACAGCCGGCGGGTGGCTTTGTGCTCTGTATTGACACTAACCTCGTAACAATTATTAAGAACTGCCTACATTAGTCTTTCCATAAAACACTGGGAAAGTTTGTAAATACCGTCATGTCATGTAAGCTAGCAATTCTGCTGGCGGTTTCAAACTCCATCGCTATCAGTATTTTCCTACGCGGATTTGTCCTTACACGCATCGAATTGCCAAACAACAGTGTGTGCGTTGATCCAGAGCTGTCAATCAATCCAGACGTGCAGGCAAACTCCACAAGTAATGGGTGTTGGTCGAAACCCGTTTTTGATCGGGCAGTTGTTATTATTATCGATGCACTACGCTATGATTTTTTCTTTGGAAGTGCGAACCGGAAAGGACAGATGCCCTTGCTCACAGGCCTGCTGGCCGAAGCGGTAAATATACGCAATTATTGATGTATTTCATACTTTGTATTATAAAATAAAGAACTGGCGTCTTGATTGCAGGGTGCAGCCAGCGTGGCTTACAAGTTCGTGGCAGATACCCCGACCATCACGATGAGCCGTCTTAAAGCTTTACTTACGGTGCGGGTAACATCTTTGTATACTTATTTCTCTGTTTGCGATTTTCAACTCGCATTACCTGTGATGCCGTTCCTCGGCCGTCTCCCCGCGCATCCTGCCCTTTGCCATAAGCCCCCTCTCCTACTCACCAATGAAGTCCTTCCTTTCTCCGTTTGCATGTATCAAAAAATTACACAGGGTGGCTTACCGACCTTTCTGGATATCGGCCAGAGCTTTTCGGCAGCGGCAATCAGTGAGGACAACCTCCTTGCGCAGATGTATGCCAGGGGGATGCGCGTGGTGCGTAGAGCCATTCGCAGCCTGGGCCAACTATGCACATGAACTCTATCACAAGTTTTACATGCTAAAGCATATAATAATAAGCGGATCGTGGTGAGATATCGCAACAGTCGGCCGTTGGGTTTCACTACTATCCAGGGTCCAATTTTGCACCATTTGCACCAATTTTGCACCATGCTGACATTGAAACTATGTAAACAACAAGTTACTGAAGGCAGGGGTGCTTCTTTTCCGTGTACGTGTTCCACATCCTCCATACCCTGTTGTATTGCCCCGCGGACCCTTCCTGACTTGTCTTCAACTGCCGTTAGCGTCACTGATGCAACCATCGTACAGCTGATGTGGAGTTGTGTGCTTCTGGGTCAGAATGCCCATGATGCCAGTGGCTGGATACGCGTTAGGTCAGATTACCAAGCAAGGATAGGATAGGGAACGAAGCAGCAGATACCTGTTTTTGCTTCATCCACCTCACATCACATTCCGCCTCCGCACCCGCTCCAGGTTGTTATGGGCGACGATACGTGGGCTCAGCTGGCCCCCCTCCATTATTACGCCGCTTGTCATCCCTACCCCGCCTTCGACGTCCGGGACCTGCACACTGTTGACGACGGTGTGTGGCAGGTGAGAGGGTGCCCACTACTCCATGAGTCGTCTGGTAAACGAGGACGGAGCATGTATTTCAGGCAGCAGGCACGTGCGGAATGGGCGAGCCCACAGCTCGCCATTTGGCCAGGTAGCGGAAATGTGTGGACAATTTGCGCTCGTCCCCCTCTCCCTTTCCAAAAACGCTAGTTTGCTCCTGCACACCGAACCTCTTTTCCTGCTGCGCAGCACCTTCCTTCCTACCTGCGTCATGTCGCAGACTGCAGCAATTGTAATACAACTGCATACTGCAGTACTTGTTTCGCGAATGCAGCCGCTGGTGGTCCCGGCAGCAACTGCAGCAGCAGTGGCCCCGACAGCTACACCAGCCCAGCGGCGGGGTCTGGCGCCCGGACACGGGACGAGGCTTATGGGTGGAAAGATTCCGGAGCCGCTCCGCAAACCCCTCCAACTTGGAAAGAAGTCCCTGACGAGGCTCTTGAGGCTGTGGTTGAGGCTCCAGGACCGAGATGGGACGTGCTAATAGCACATTACCTTGGCGTGGACCACGCAGGGCACACGCACGGCGGCGACAGTCCTGAGATGAACGACAAGTTACGGGATATGGATGAACAGGTTACGAAGGTTGCAGGTAAGGTACGGGGCACGGGGATACGGGACTGCCTGCGGGGATAAGGAGAGGATTGCACGGTATAGAGGAAATGAACAGGGCTGTTGCACGTAGGGGTGAGTATCAGGTTGTCAATTCATAAGGAGTGTGCAGGGGACCGATTGGAAGCTCCTGCTAATTTCCGGTTGTACAAGGGACAGGGGGCTGCGGGCACCTGGTGGGGACCCCGCACAGCGCCCTCCTCCCAGTCACCTGTCCTGTCCGGCAAGCAGCGCATCGATATGACCTGTGCAGCGGGTCTATAGCGCCATTTGGCGGCTGGAGAGGGGCTAGAGCGTAGGGGGAGGGAGACGTAGCTGCCGCTCATGCAGGTGTTTGCCTATGTGTCAACGTGAGGGGTACCCCATGCAGATCGGGGTACCTCGGGGTACACACGCGCGAGCCATCGCGCCCCCACATTTCCCGCTGAAGGCCGGCCGTATCTGGAGAACGGTGTTGCGATATTCTTCTGCATGACACGTCGCCGCATTGTTTCCTGTCGTTTAGCCATCCTTTTGCTCCGTGCCTGTGCTCTGCCACTCGATCCTATCGCCAGAGATGCTGCTGGCAGGGGCTGGTGATGGGTCGGCTGGGGCTGAAGGACCGTACAGCCGTACATTGTTGTTAGTGCTTGGGGATCATGGACAAACAATGAGTGGTGAGTAGGTATTAATTAGTTGTACTGACTTTGGATTGCCATAGGACTGTTTTCGGTTGCTGGTCGTCCCATCTCCGGGAGAGATGTTCCTTGTTAGCCAATCACCTGAAGCTACCTAAGCATCCATACAGTGATATGTGACTACTCAGCTTCGTTATTCAACCTTATCGTGAACGCAGGTGATCATGGCGGTGGCTCTGATGAGGAGCGGGACAGCGTGCTCCTGGCCTTCCACGTTGGCCTCTGGAAGCAAGCCAGGGAACGGGCCGCAGCGGCAGCGGCCAGTGGCGCTACTAAGGCTGCAGGCGAAACAGCCGCCGCAAGCACCGTTGGCTCGGGAGACCCAGATGGAGATGAGGCTGCTGCCAAGGCGATAGAGGCGGGTAAAGACACGCCCGCGCCGGAGGCTGTACGGCAAATCGACCTGACACCCACACTGGCGCTGCTCCTTGGTTTGCCTATACCGTACGGCAACTTGGGGAAGGTCAACCGCCGGCTGTGGGACATGGCGCATGGGGAGGGTAATCGCCACACAACCGATCACTCGGCTGGCGGCTGTAGCACCAGTACGAACGGCTCTGCAAAAATCGAGTCCCACACATCCCAGATATCCACCGCGGCAGTGGATGGGGCATCAGCAGAGTACGAAGGCACTCTGGGCTGCGCATTAAGAAGTTACGTGGCGGCGCTACGCGCGAATGCTGTCCAGGTGGGTCGCTACTTGACGTCGTACGCAATCCGCGGCGGACTGCCGTCAGATGAGCTGGCGCACTGTACGCACTTACTGCGCGCCGCAGATGAGGGTTTCTGTCGGCTGACACAGAGGGGCAGTAGAAGCGGCTCCTATGGGAGCTGTGCAGACTATGCAGACGTGGACGGCGCAAGCAGCAACAATGCTAGGTTTGGAGAGGACGAAGTCGAGTCCCTGTATGCGGCATTCCTGGAGGCTGCGGGGGCCCTGGCGCGCCGAAAGTTCACCCGGTTCCACCTGCCTTCCATGGCGGTGGGGTGTTTCCTAGCGGTGGGCTGCGTGGCGTTGCATGGCTGGCTTCTGTCAAGGTAGGTAAAAGAAAACGGTAAGGTTGTCGTGACTGCGCCGGATTCGGCAAGGTCAGTTAACCAGAGCCTATACGAATTGAGTCATCCTCGTTCTTCCATTCTCTCACTCATTGCAGGCTTTGCCGATGGAAGGACTTGTTGAACCCTATTAGTATCGGTGCCTTGGGCGCGGCCCTCACACATGCGTTAGGGCTCTTCAGCGCAAACTGGATCCAAGGCGAGGGCAGGATATTGTGCTATAGCCTGGAGGCGGCAGGACTTCTGCTGTGGCTACTGGCCATCTTGCGAAGTGATTTTGACGACGGTGATAATAGTGATCGCGACGGTTATGCAGCACTAGCTGTGGCGCCGAAGGTGCAGTGCACCAACTCTTGCAGTCGCCCGGGTTATGAATTTTGTGATAATGGCGCCGCCACCCGTGCTAATGGATATAACGGCGGTCATAAGCGCGATGGCGTTGGCGGTTATGGCGGCGGCGGCTGCACCTGCAGCAATGCTATGAGCTGCACGGCGGAGAGCATAAATTCTTCAACGGTACCTAGCGGACTACACGAGTGTCGAGGTCTCGATTGCCTGAAGTGCCCTGTGGCTTTACCGCAACATCCTGGCCACAATCCCGTGGGACCACAACTTCCAGGCCCTCAGCGGCACCATCCCCAGCGGCATCGGCGACTCAGACGCTCCTTATGGGGGGTGCTGAGGCGCCAAGCACACCTGGTCGGCATGTTGGCTGCAGCGCTGACGTGCAATGTGGCGCTGCAGCGGTACAGCCTCATCGACCGGTGGGGCAGCGATCCACATGACAAGCGCCAGTTGGCGGCGGCTGGCATGGCTGTTGCCGTACCGCAGGATGCTACTAGTGACGGAGGTAGCTCGGGGACGGCGACGGGCCTCTCACACTCCATGTCGTTAAGAGCGCTGCTAATGGGAGCAGTCGAGACGCTGGTGCCATTAGGGCTGCTATCTGCACTGCTAGGCGCCTTGCGACCTAGATGTGACCATCGCAAAACAGCTGCAGGGAGCTTGGCCCGTCGTGGCGCGAGACAGCAGCATCCTCAATCCAGCTGGCGGCAGCTGCAGTGGCGCCTGCTGGGCGCCGTACCGTTTCAGCTGGCCGCCGCCTGGTGGGCATTACAATTGACAGGTTTAGGTGGTTTGTCGTTACGTGCAGCGGTGGCACCGGTGACTGCGGCCGTGCTGGCGCCAGCTCGCGTGTTTCTGGCGATGGTGCTTCCACTGCTGCCGCCGTCAATGAGATTACAGCCTCGTGAGGTGCTGTCACTGCTGATGTGGATGCTGCGGGTCGCGGTACCACACCTGACGACTATGCAACTAT
The DNA here is from genome assembly GCA_030268105.1 of Volvox africanus. Lineage (NCBI taxonomy): Eukaryota > Viridiplantae > Chlorophyta > Chlorophyceae > Chlamydomonadales > Volvocaceae > Volvox > Volvox africanus. The sequence continues at coordinate 422,515 of BSDZ01000079.1, forward strand.
CGAAAATGGTTGCAACGGTGTCGGAGTTGCCATTGCGGCTGCTACTTCCCCGGCTCGTGTACCTCCATGCCGGGTTGGCGATGCTGCAGATTCTGCTGCTGGTTGTGGCCCGTTTAATTGAGGTGAAAGCGCGTTGGCGACGGCAGCAGCGGCTCCTGTCACCGCATGAAGCTGTTGTTCGGCCGTCAGCTGCAGCAGCAGCAAAAACAACATCGCACATTATTGGTGTTGTAGCGCTCATGGATGACTGCGGTAATGCTGGGACCCTGGTGTCTGCGGAAGCAATGATTGACGCCACGTGCACAGTAGTCAGTAGCGTCACGGCAGTGGTGTCTCTGCTGTTGGGACGGCGTGGCCCTGCCATTATGCTACTGCTTTGGGTGAACGGGCTTGCAATCTTTGGCCTCCTGCTGGCAGCAGGGCGTCTGCGCAGCTCCCGCCGGGTGGTACAGCAGGACGTCAGTGCAGAGGCAGGGCCGCCGTCAGGGCCAGCGGCTGGGCTGGAGGTGGCAGCAGGGGCCCTCTTGGCGGCCCTGAGCACGCATGCCTTCTTCTTGACGGGCCACTTTTGTGAGTTTTCCGGATTGCAATACGATTCACCGTTTGTGGGTTTCGACCACATGTCCTGGCCGGCCACGCCGATATTGTTCTGGTTGAACTCGTTTGGTGCCTTCATGCTGCCCACCATGGCGCTGCCGCTTGCGGCGGCAGCGCTCACAACTGCCCTTGAACACAACCGAAATGACAACGTCCATGGCCAATGCTACCACCATCATACCTACGGCCAGGCTGGTGCCAAACCTCCAACGCATGGGCGCACTGCCCCGGCGGTGGGTGCCAGTCACCAGAAGTCAGCGTTGCAACTTCGGTCACCACAGCTCCAAGGGCATGAAGTAAACTTTGAGGCAGTGCTGCTGAGCGCACCCGGTGGCGACAGTTCTGGCGACCTTGACACGTGCAGTGCCGGTGTCGTGCTGCTGGTGGCGCTGTCTTCTTGGCGTTCCCTTAGCTTGTGTGTGGCGATGCTGAGTGCCGGGTTGCAGCGACATCACGTGGTGGTGTGGGCGCTATTCGCACCCAAGTTGGTGTTTGAGGTGTGCTTCACAGTAGCAACGTACATGGCATTGCCTCTAGCGGCGGTTTCTATAGCCGCGGTGGGGCGGCAACGTTGACCTGGTTGAAGAAATGGAGTTTGAGCTGTACAAGCATTCGCTATACGAACATGTTATGGCTCTGGTAGGAGTATGGATATGAACCGCGCAGGGATATGCACAGTGCCGTGCGTGACCAAGGGTGAGGTCACGCGCACCCGGCCGTGACAAGGGGCACGATGCACGGGTAGAGGAAATGGCACATAGGGATGGTGATCGCACTGATGATTGCCGCGTGGGCATTAAATATGAAGCACTAGTCGTAACAATGTATCACTGCGAAAATGTCTCGCCTAAGCCACCAATGGGCCTGCACAGTTGGACCTGTGCGTCTAAGTGCGCTCTTATGGTTTATGAGTGTGTGTGTGTCCATACACCCTGGTACAGGTGCGTGGTGCTCCTATACTGTGTTGTAATACGTGCTTTAGATTGCCTGAAATGCACTTCCGGTCGCACCGGTCGCTCTGGCCACGCTAGCCAAAGCTGCAAGCGCCCAGCCCCGAACGTGCATAATGATGTCTAAGAAATCCTTTTCGTTGCTGGGGCTTATGTCAGAACCCGCTGCAGCCAGAATGCGAATCGCATTTTGTGACGGCCAAGTGATGCTTGATAACGGCCCACTAATCCATGCTTACAACACCCTACGTCAGTTATGAAGTATTTTACAGGTCTTGGCGTGCATTAAGCCACTAAGGAGTCGCAAGCCTATGTTCATCAACGCAAGTAAATATGCAGGACCGAATTTCAATATTGCCATTCACTTATCCATTGCCATCATTCGGTGGAGCGTGCCGCTCCGTCTTCCATACATGCGTGTCGCTTGACCGTTGGGTCCGTTTATTTGCCCCTGACACAACTCTATGACGTGCTGTTCAAATATCGCTTCGCACTGCATCTCAACATTCCTGCTAAACTTTGCTGCTCCACTGTATCGTCACTTGCAAGTTTCAACAATTATCGCCATTTCTGCAACAACTTGCCTACTAGACGTCGTAAGATCTGCACAACGTCCCCCTTTTCCCAGCAAGCAAGCATCCCATTCCCAACACTCGCGGCTTTCCCCAATTCATACGTGGATTCTTTTCCAGCCTCATATTTACATACCGTCCGGAGATACCGCTCCTCCCATCACGCCTAACTTCACCTCAAGAGCACTTGCCAGGTGCTCTGCACCTACCACCTCAAGAGGCAGCAGCCCCACCTCAATGCCTGGCCCCATGGCGCAATCCCTCAAGAGCCATCGACAATCGTGACAACCGCTGCCGCGTAACTAACACTGGAATGTGACTGTGATGTACATTTACTGGACTGGTCGTACTTGGTGAACTGGATCTTGTGTTGAAGTTTGCTGTGCTGCAGCATCTGCCAAGGTAACGGGACCGGGCGGAAAGCGGCAAGGGGTGGTGGAGCGACAAGATAAGGAATACACAATAGTGGTAGTGGGATGAACGCGGGGAAGCAAAAGTAGGACCTCTGCTGACACCAGGGGGTTGGGGGGATTGCGAACGAAGCCCTAACTTCTATCACATGCACAGCGCCGGGGTATGTGCTCATGTTCGCACGTGTATGCGCGTGGTGAATAAGTAAAGTCAGAGACACGAAAAGGTAAGATCCTATACACCATCGCATTTGCCTTTAGCGACCATCGCTGCCCTGTACGGCAATCGCACATACACCTTACTTTGCCCGAACCTCGGGTCCTCGTGCCTGGGTCCGTCGCCGCACACAGCAGGCCCCTCCCTCCCTTCTTTTACCTGTGTGGCGCTCCTGCTTCCAATGCCCCACTTAAGAAGCCATTCGTTGCCCCATTCATGGTCCCTCGTGACCCCCCCCCAGAGCCCTACATTGAGAAACACGCCGATGGGATGTCGGCCACAGATGGTGTTGCGGTAAGTTTCCAGGTAGGTTGCGAAGTCAGTGGGGTTGCCCTGCGACAGAACAGATGTTGTGGTTTGTGACGCCAGGGGAGTTGGGTCATTTCATTAGTTGGTAGGGATGTAACAATGTATGTATTCGGCTTGTGGATTTTGGCCGTGCTACCGGGCATAATGCATCCCTCTTCCTCTTCCCCTCCCTAAACACGACGTACCCCTTCAATGGCATCCATCCCCAGATGGTCAAGCCACTTGATGGATTCCCAGATTTGGCCCTACTTAGGCACAATGAAGGGGCAGCAGCGGGTAAGGATGGGAGGTATCAACACAGGTGCCGCGAATTATTGAGGGTGTTCAGGTTGCGGAGCCAAAACAAAGGCGGTTGGAGGCCGAGAGGGCGTGCGTGGATACCCACCCACTCATCCACCGTTCCAGCCCTGAAGAGCCCTTCTTGTCCCAAGGCCATCTTTCCGGCCGATACTGTCTGTTCCTGTGCGCTCTGGAAGCCTAACATTGCGGCAAAACCGCACGGCCGGAGACACCAATGATCTCAACCAGCTCCAACCTCACAAGCTTCAACCTACACGCTCACTGCAACATGCACTCAGGGGCCCACCTGGTCCCGGTTGTAGTAGGTGTAACTGAATCGGGATCCCCAGTGGCAAAAGTCACTGGATACAACAAACAGGTTGGTTGGATCGTCAAGGTATGGCCCCAGAATCTTGCCGTACTGCTCCTCCCTGCGGTTCGGCACGATTGGGAGGATCGTGTGGCAATAGCGGGAAGACGACACGCGGGGCGATTAACGTTGAGATGTATTGGATGGTAAGCCTGGTGCGGCAGATATGCACATAACGCCTTCTGCGATTGATTTGTTCGACAACGGATGGACGGGCAAAGAGAGGGGACGAGACATTCCAAGGATGAGAACGTTATATTCTAGAGGCACCAAGCAACACAACGCTATTACATACAACATGATAAGATCTTTCTCCCTCCTTCGTTGTTCATTATTCCGTAGCATCAAGACGCTTAGGGGTTCCCTCCTCCCTCCCCTCCTAGTGGCGCGTACTTCAGACTCACCCCTCGGTCGTAAGGGCGCCCACCATGATGGGAACAAGCTTGTACGACGGGCCCCGCAACGTGTGTACGATGAATGGCATATGAAGCTCAAGGCTGTGTTCGGCCTGTCCTTCCGGCGGGCGTAAAAGGATGCAACGATTGTCGAGTATTGGTAGTCATGCAGATGCGCGCCATGTAAATGGAGTTGGTTTGGGGCTGATGTGAAACGAGTGCGGCGCATCGCAGGGCCGGGGCCGAGCTGATAACATCCAAAGACCCTTCAACCACCACCAGGTGATGTGCTCCCTTCCTTCTATCGTAGTGAAGGCGTCAGATCACTGTGTCGGTGTCCTCTACCTGCAAGCTTCCGAATCTCCCAAGTCCGCGATGGCGTGGCCCCGCCTAACCCTACATTTGAGAGCTCATTCTGCAAGATGAGCACCCGCGTCTCGGCTTCGTTGAGCGTGAAACGATCCATGGGTCATGCCCCGATGCACCGATGTCCCACCTCGTCCACGTCCAGCGACATCATTTCAAAGCGCCCCGTGGCCTTAAGCTGCATGTACACCTCCTGGTCGATCTCCATGGAGTCTAAAAACCGCATGTTTGAGGAAAGACGGGAGAGGTTGCGAGGTGAAGAAAAAGACAAGTCATCGTAACTTAAGGTTACCGGAAGATGGGAGATGGCCACCAATTCACGAGAGCAAGAGCGAGTGAGAGCGAGAGAGTGAGAGCGAGAGAGTGAGAGCGAGAGAGCAAGAGAAAGAGCGAGAGCGAGAAAGAGCCTAGCGGAGGTAAGACTAAAAAGGCAGTCATCCTCGATTCCCGACCTGAAGCCCTTCAAAAGTCGGTCACATTTCCAACTCATCCCATTTTACCCCATCTACCACATACCCAGGGGCGTCTCGTACACCATTTGGGACGACAGCATGCACTTGCGGGTGAAGACGTGGTGGGACGGACCCAGAAGGAACACTCGTTTGCTATGGAGATGCGCACACGGAAGAGAGGTTCAGGGAATTGCCAAGGGAAATGAGACACACGGGAGTGGTTACCATGCCGAGGACCGCCGAGGAACTGAGGCAAGGGTGCAGAGATAGCGGGTTTATGTGGCGACTGGTGTAAGGATAGCAGGCAGCAGCAAACACATTAACTGGACATCAGACGGAGGCGCGCGTTCCTGATAAAGAGGGACATGCTATGCGTTGTGTAAAGTATGCAGGGTGTATTGTGCGTAGGACGAAAGAAGGGAAAGCAGTTGGTAGGCCTGGCATCCCTGGGAGCTCTGGATTGGGTCTAATTGCGAGGAAGGGACGCGCTTAGGTGCTAAGGTATGCAACGGTTTAAGATACCGAGGATCAAAACGGTTCCAACTTACAATTTGCTGGGGTCGATGTGCTTGTACGCATAAGCCATGACGTGGCCGCAGTACGAATACCCTGCATGTCTGGGGCGGGCGAAAGCAGCAGTAGCATAACAGGGATGGAGGGCAAAGGAAATCCTGGATGCAGCTGCAGCTGATTATGGGAATGGTAGGCACACGGTACTCCTGCTTTTAGGGTGCAGTAAGCTTTCGCGGCTGAACGATATCGTTACGTCACGTACGGGCCGATGATGGCACGGGCAGACAAGCCAGGCTTAGGTTGAACCGCGGCCTTCCAATCCTCAATTTCGGCGTTCAGCACATCAGCTGCGGCGTAGGCAACCGGGCATGTTCAGTTGGAATATATGCGATATATCTTCAACAGTAAAACCACTTCGATGATGCAGCTTATGAGACACACCGTCATCCTGATACCAGGAACTTGCGTGTGAAGGTCGCCTTATTCTCGGCATCCTAAGCCGAAAGATACCCGGAAAGCACTGAGCCAGTGTGCGGAAAAAACAACTGTTTCCCTGTATGTTTGAAATATACGATAAATATTTCCGCGAATTTTGTGCATCCTCCTTAGCTTCCGGTGAGCAGTACAGCGGTTAGGGTCTTCCTCTTACGGTTGCTCCGATTCTGGTATAGCGTTTAGATGGTGACCACCAAGCGCTGTTATTGCGCTCTTTTCTATATGCGTTTGACTTGTACTACGCACGGTTATGCAAGTTATCTTCGTACAGACACCGCGCAAACGTAACGGTCCTCAAACGCAGCTAAGTTTCCCGGTCAAGTGTTGGGTTCTACGTGGTACTATACGATAGGTGGGGTCCACGTATCGTGGGCGTCGCAAACTAAAATGAACTTACCAGAAGTCGCAGACCTGATCTCACATAATCCTCGGTATGCCATTATACGTAGGGCACCATTTTACGTTAGACACTACGTAGAGTGACGTCGACGCAAAGCCACCAAAGCTACTGCGAGTCATATTGCATAACTCCACACTTGCGCCACTGCGCAGCATTCTGGCTGACGCTCTGCTACACCCTTAATGAATTAAGATAATGAATAAAGATTTTTTAAGTGCATTCATATATGTAATGGTATGAGTGTTATTGCATAGCATTGCACAGCTACCGCAACCTTTGCATGATGACCTCTATCCGTAGGACATTGCACGCGCCATTTCAGCGACTAACGATATAGGAAACTGTAAAACACAATAACATCAAGTACTCAGAGCCCGCGTCACAACCTTTTTATCACGCACATGACTTGCATCCTCCAGAGCAGGAAAGTCGACTACCCGAAAACACACCTGAACAAGGACGTTCAGTAGCCATAGCGTATTAATGAACAGGCAAGCCCAGAGGGGAGACAATACACCTCAATCCCGGATGGATGGTCTAATCATGACAAGGATGCTCGGCCAAAAATCACACAGCAAAGTTCTTGGGGGCGAAGGAAATTATGCCTGTTCCCTCCAGGCCTCACTCATTTCCTCCTTTACTCCGTTCCCGCCTCCTTCTCTCCCTCCTCACTTCCCCCATCATCCCTCGGTCCTTCTTTCTCCCCATCCCTCCCTTCCTCAGTCCCTCCCTACCCCCATTCCTCAGTTCCTCTCTTCATTCCTTCCTCCCTACAAGAGTGGCCGTAACTCTTGGTGTTGTATTTCACAACAAATAAAAACACTTAATTATTGGTGGTAGTGAGAACTACCAATGGACAGAGCGCAAGACTTTAAATAACATTCGTGAAATCCTGTACAACGGATCGGACTATCTTCGTGCTAGTTCATTTGTAGTCTTAATATAAGCTTCGACTTATTTTAACAAACGATGGAATAGTCAATATCTGAACTACCAGTGACGCATGTCACCAGGCTTCTCGTGAAGCTCCGCCAACCAGTGTAGGACTTAGGTCAGCGGACCATTTTAGGACCTTTCATACGACAACTATCCCCCCTCCGGACGCAGAGTCCCCGCTGCGTCAAGGGCTCGACGCTTAGCTTCAGCCAGTGCGTCAGCTAAGTCAGGCGTAAAACGGGACGCGGGCTCCCAATTGTTATGCTAAGATGTATAACCAGCCCACTTGACTAAGTACTTGTGTACCAGTCACTTCCATGTACCCGTACCGACATGTTGAGTGCGGTAGTCAAGGATTCGCTCAACTTTATAAAAGGGTTCAGAAGTTAGCCAAGGGGTTCCGGATGATTGCACTACGAGCGACAACATTGCTAGAGCATCCGCATTCTTCAACTTCTTTGTATGTGGTTTTTCGTAACCGGCGAGCTCGTAGGCGCCAGGTGTGTCATTTTCGTCAATCGATAAACGAAAATGCATATTGTGTCATAACCCCCTGCACCTTTGGCAGAGAAACCACGAAATCTAGGGAAAACAATTTCCATGGGGCACCTGGGATGGGTAACGGTCGGAGTTAGCCTGGTGATGCACCGATACGGTGTTTGTTCCGCTGGCAACATCACCGGACAGGACGTAATCATTTACATCCTTTGCCATACGCGGCCACCAAAAAGTGCGTCGAACCAACTCATACATTTAAGTGCAACCAGTGTGCCCAGGAAGAGAATTTGAATGGATTCGATCCAAGATATCACGCTGTAGCCAGTCATCATTGGTAGGAGAACTTGACGTTGAGTACGGCGACGTACTTGGTCGAATCATTCCCTTGGTGATCAGATCAGATACCTGTCGAAGGACTAAAGTTACCAAGCAGCGCGAGACCTGCCTAAAGAGACCTTATATTGAATTGACGAAAAGGATAACTAGCAGGCACCTTCCGTCAAAACTTGGCGTAAATACTGGACTTTACCAATAGCATACAAAAGCGTCACTCGTAAGTTTTAAAACGACGCGACATCAAGACCACAGTTTGTAGTCCTGTCAATATTTCTTTCAATTCACAGGTGCGCATGTAGATGTCGTACTCGAACAAAATGGGGAGCTTCTCAAACGACACTTAGGACCGCTTGCAAACGCGGATGGAGCCGAGAGGCTGACCAAGCTGCCACAACAAACCTCAGCACGTAATCGACCTTAGTAAATGGGCAGCAGCAAGCAGCCACCCCAATCTCTGCCGCTCCTGTACTACGCATTAAATCAACTGGCCCTGCAGGCGAGCGCTGCTTCGCACGGCGTGCTTGTCTACCATTGCATTTTACAAACCAAAATCGTACCTGTTACTCAGAACGGTTGCCTTAGTCTCATTTTGTTGTAGTGGCTACAGATCATATTCCGCCATGGTTTCAGGTGCCATGGCCTGTATGCTGTAACCAGTCAACTGTTTGAGTGGTCAGGAAGGAAAAGGTCGTTTTTCGCAACATTTCAAGTTTTAATGCTGTAAACGTTGGCTTTCTGCAGCTGCTGTCGGTCACGGAGGGATCCTGAGGCTCACCGACTGTGATGTGGCTGGCAATGTAGAGTTATCTAAACCGGTTGCAGCTGCCCCAAGAGCTCAATTTATTCAAGGTTGTTATTAAAATACTGCAAGAGCTATTCCCGCGTCGCACTCAATGAGCCGTTCAGCTACTGAACTTCAACAACAGAACAAGCGGCCCATAAAGCAGCTATTGAGGACGCGGATGATGAAATGCAACACGACGCATAAATACGAGCTCCCGATGGGTTCATGCTGCTTGAGTGTGAATATACCATAGCGAAAAGCATGATTGGCGCAAATTCACGTGTCAATTTGGCCGTCGGCAACTGACAGCATCTTAGGTTGGTTTCTGCGAGACAGACTTCACGCACACTGTTGAGTAATTCAAGTGCAATCGTTGTGCCTTCTGGTTCAGGGACCTTCAGGGACCTTCGGGAAGGGGCTGACGGCTATCGTTCGGCCTAGGTAGGCCCAGGTAGGCCGCGGAGCTGCGAGAGTACGTCTACCTGTCCTACAGGCCGCAACGTTGTTCTCTTAAAAAATGAAAATACATAAAGCTTTAATTTTCACTTTACGCTACTTTAAAGAAGATTGAAAAATAATTTTCTCTGCTAACTACTAACAATCGTCCGTCTGCATTTTGTGGGATAATGGCTGAGAAGCCATCCGACGTCATCTGTGATGGAGACATCTGCCGTCGGGTAATTTTTTGGTCGTCATGTGGGTGTCGACAGGGTCTACGCCTGTGTCATTGGAGGCGATCTCATCTGTTTACAACCTTCGGGCGAACACCGTCGCTAGTCATGATATTTAGATCATTAACGGTTAGTTATCCCATTGAATTGATTCGCAGGTAACGCCAGAAGAGGAGGCAGCCATAAAGCCAGAGACGACTTCAAATACCGAGCCCCGCGTCTTCGCACTTTTAGGAGCCTCCCCACTTCTTGGCAAAGGTGAAGCCAAGGTTCCTCTCTCCAGCATTACCGGTGAGAGTGGCGGAACGTGTTGCGGACAGGGGTTCCGCTTCCGTAGCATAACCACCAACATAGGTGTCTTGTGGTGTTGCGATTATATTCATGTTAGTATAGTCAATTGCACAAGTCTCAGATTGTACGCGACCTTCTGTCACGGCTTCTGAACTCCTCTGATTACTTTCAAGAAAAAAGTAAGCTTGTGAAAGTTTGCTTTATGCAACCTATCTTGCCAATTGTTTGGCTACTTTTGACAAGGCGTGTTCGTTCACTCGTAATGTTCTCCTGGTAACACGCTGTAGCTGTGTTACAAGAAACCCGTCTGGCAACCCATTTTTTCCAAACTTCTCTCCCCTCGGCGTTCTCTTTCTTCCACCTCGACAGGACCCAACAAGGTGATTGGACTATATTTCTCTGCCCACTGGTGCCCGCCGTGCCGTCATTTCACACCCCAGCTTGCCAGTACCTACAAACGATTCAAAGATGAGGACCCGCGCGCCGCAGACTGGGAGATTATCTTCATTAGCAGGGACCGCGACCAGGCGTCCTTTGACGAATACTACAGCGAGATGCACTGGTTGGCAGTGCCTTACACGGAAAAAAAGATTGCGACTGGGCTGTCGAAGCTGTACAAAGTAAGTTGTGGGCATTGTCGATCGCCAGGATGTGGATTATGAGCGTCCGTGGGTCGTCGTTGGTAATTTATAGTTGTGGCAATCAGGCAGTTAGGATGCGACGTGGTCGGAGCCCTCATTTCTGTTGTGCATTTTATAGGATATTCCTTTTCCTCCCCCCCCCGTGAAGTGTTGGGTAGTTTTAGGGACCCGCTGTCAATTGTGACACCGGTTGCCCCACGGGTTGCTGAGCAGGTCAACGGCATCCCCACGTTGGTCCTCATCAATGGCGAGACGGGCGCTGTGATCACCACGGCTGGCCGTGAAGCAGTCAGCGAGGACCCCGAGTGCTTACACTTCCCCTGGGTGCCCAAGACCTTTCGCGAGGTGAGGAAGGGAGAGAGGAAGGGTGGGTCGATACAGCAACTGGAAAGCAGAAACGATGTAATGACACCGATCAGCACACGCTCTGCACAAACCTCGCTGTTGACGGAAGCGCTGTCTGATAAGGCCCGCCCCCGCATCGAATCCCCGGTTATAGATTATGCAGGGCGCGTCCCTGGTGGATCCTCCCGGCGAGAAATCCGCCAATGATGACAACGTGGATGAAGCGGCCGGTCCTGCCCTGGAACGTCTGGCCGGCAAAGTGACCCTCCTTTATTTCTCCGCGTCATGGTGCCCGCCCTGCCGCCGTTTCACACCCGAGCTGGTGAAGACAATGAAGGCGCTTCGAGAGGCTGGCAAGGCGGTTGAGGCGGTCTTTGTTAGCGCTGATCGCGAGGAGCATGCGATGAAGGAGTACCATAGCCATATGACTTGGCCTGCATTGTCGTTCAGCGACAAGGAGCGCAATCACGAGCTCAGCCAGTAAGTGATAATGCGAGTGACGGTAGTGATGCTGCTGCAGTCAAGGCGTGCGAAATGCACAGCTACTTTTGGTGCGCGGTTTCAGTAACCCCCCGAGCCGTGGGGCTTCGTGGATTGGCTGTTAGCGACCTGTGAGACAAGAGCTGTATGGCGGGAGGGAGTGGGAGTGTTCTCTTGAGGTGCAGCTTAGGTTTTTGGTAAAACCTTGCGGCTTGGACAGTTTCGGAACACGGGTAGGTTACGCGAGTTTCATATCATGCACATGCGAGACGTATGGTGGCGGCTTGTGGTCTGGGACATCTTTGGGAGGGGCAAGCGCGGGTGACATGCGCCCCAAGATGTCTCCAGAATATGGCACTGACTGAGCGACAAACTTACAAGGGCTGAGGGAGCCCGCAGCCCTAAGCCGTACTTTGTCTCGTCGTATCACCAGGACCAATTTTAGCCGAAAGCTCTTATGCGTGCAACCTCCTGCTTCACACTTTCACACTGCGTGCAACCTGACAGGTTTATGCCGTTCACCAGTGTTCAGCAGCAACGGTTCTCATGCGCTTATGTGTTTTTTTCAGCTGAGCTGCCCGGATTCGTCCTTTGGAGCCATTGTTGCACTAAACGTTATGCACGATGCCTGACTTCCTCTTCCACAACAATCTGCCCCCTCGACAGGCGTTATGAAGTTGAGGGCATTCCCGCGCTGGTTGTCCTAGATGAGGAGTTCAATATCATCACCACGGAGGGTGTAGGTGCAGTGCGGAGCGACCCGACCGGGTCCCATTTCCCTTGGCGCCCGCAGCCAATGGAGCGGCTCTCAGAGCGTCAAATTGACAGCATTAACAAAGGACCAATGTTGTTGCTTGTTGCGAACGCGGACGACGTTGGGGCGGCTGAGGCCTTTGCCAAGCAAGTCCTGGAACCGGTGGCAGTAGCCGCGCGTGGGGCTGAGGGTGGCGACGAATGGACGTTCGTCTGGGCCCTTGCCGGGGATGACCTTGCATCCAAGGTATTGAAGTTTGCTGGCGGGTTGGAGCTGGGCGACAAGGAGTATGGGGCGCTGCTTCTGGATGTGCCTAACCAGATGGCATGGGACCTTGGGAAGCTGGGTGTGCAGATCAACGAGGCGGGCCTGGCAACGGCGGTGGAGAATCACAAGGCGGAGAAGCTGGGGAAGGGGCGGATGCTTTTCACCGAGGACGATGACTAAAGGGGAAGGATGCAACCTGATGCTGTTCCGGTGGTTTGAATTTATTTGTAAATCGGGAAGAGTTTTCTTCTGTATATTACTGTAACCAGTCAAATAAATTGGAGATTACATGTCTGGCGTATACGTCATCGAAGCAATTGTCCGACTCCACAGTCACCATCGCGTCGATGCTGGGTTGGAACTTAGATGATCAATATCTTCATGCCAACGTGTTTCTGGTACAGCATGTACTCAAAGTGATAACTATCATACGAACGGAATCACGCATTATTCTGCAAATCTTAACGATCATCATGGAAATTTCGCCTTGCAACATGGACAATTATCCCTTTAACACGCAAACACAACTTCCCGTGAACGCTTCTGTCACACCCTGTTATCAACAAACCTCCGCTTCTTAATACTAACGCAGCAATATCGCTGAACAAAATATCAACTTGCGCTTCGTACAGCCCAAGTCCAAAATGAGAGGCAGGGTTTGCGATTTCCCACACAGCGGCATGAGCAGGTTTGATATGCGCCCAAAATATGACGCACTGTTCGGCCCAGTAAAATTGCTCTCATAAAGGAGCACGGGCAGCTCACCACCTCCCTCCACCACGTTCATCGGCTCGTTGTGATCACCCCGGGTGGTAATCACCCCATTGAACGTGGGCTAAGTAGCTAGTCCATTTACAAGTAGACCTCAATCTCGTCTGCATTGCTGACGCGCACCTGGAAGGTGGGCAAGGGCTTCTGTGCCGGGCCCTTACCCACAAGAGGCAAGTTCGGAAGCTGCGAACAGTTGCCATGGGGATGCGAAGGATGCACAGTAGGGATTACCAGGATGGCCAGGACGCGGACTTTCCCCAGGAGGGGGAGATGTGTAGAGTGCCAGACAGGGGGGAACTTTGGGACATAGCGGGTCATACGCTATCATTTGGACGTATTTTGGTCACCATACATTTTATATATATATATATATATATATGTATAACCACTCATTTCATACGCCCAATCATCGCCCAGAAGCACAGAGTGGACATGCGGGCAGTAAGCATGGGAGCTGCGCCAATTGATACAAAATTAGAGACCGAAGATAACAACGGACCCTCAACGTGTGCTGCAGATCAAGATGACGTCACGTATGGCCCGCAGTGACATACCTTAGGGCACCACTCGCCCTTGACGGCGCCAGTCTCCAGGTCGAAATAAGTGCCGTGTGCGGGACAGACGACGCACTTGTCCTTGATGTCAGCCTGTCAAGGGCGGAGATATTATTGCACATCGTTGGTGACGTCGTCTTGAGCCCTGTAAACTATGTGAATAAGTGATAGGACACGATGTAGAGCAATAAAATGCAGAGGTGATCGAGGGCAGCGCAACCTGCATAAAATGCGTAAGAAGCAAGTGATACCTCCTACGTGAGAAAAGACTATAGAAAGCGCGCTACAATCATACCTGGAACATGGCCGTCTTGCCCACCAGTGGCAAGCCCAGGTGACTGCATTTGTTGGAGACGGCGCGGACTGTGCTATCCAGCTCCACTAGGAGAACCTAAGACAAGCATTGTTGTCAGCGTGTAAGGCAGATAAGGCGTTAAGGTGTGAATTAAGGGCGTGTCGCTTAGGTCACTGCTGGGCACCGTCCTCGTGTGAGGACGTGAAACAGCATACTGCTAGATGAACACACACAAGTGAAATCACATACAAATTCAGTTGAGCACTTAATGCATCGACGATCAATAATATGCTGCTGGTAAGCGGACGCGCATACCGTCACCTAAAGTGCTCTAACTCTATCAGGTTGCCCATTGCCTTGAAATTTCTTACCTTTCTGATAGGAAAATAGGTATTTCAGATATGATTACTGCATAGAGCACCTGACAGCATCCTTGCAAATATACTTGCCTTCTGGCCGCCGACCTCCACAACCTGCTTGCCACCGTTGGATTTCAGGCCAGCAATGCTGCCAACCTTCGTCCATGCAGCCGCCTGAACACGGATCGCGCGGCGGGATACCACGCTGCGGGCCACGCCAGAGCTGCGGGTGCAGAGAGCGTTCGACATGTTGCGGACCGAAGGTTCAAATGAAGACAAACGTACAAGCAGAGTCTACATTTATATTTCTCAACTGACAACAAAACATCTTTCAAGGTGGATCCAGAAGATATTTCACTATACGTACGGCGCAAAGCATACAGCTCCCATGCTCTAGCTGATCCTCAAATTATTATAACCGGAGCAGTACCACATACTCACATGGCAGATAGTCACCGAACACCTCGGGCTCTCACGCAAGCTGCTATGCCGTGCATAGCAGCGGCAGACGGCAGCCGGACCGACAGCCGAGGACTTCGGACGCATGGAAGTCCATTCTCCGCACCCCAAATTCAACTGGCGGCCGAAGTGACAAACTCGGACGGACGCACGGATGGAACCATGAATATACGCGTGGATGCACGGGCATGTGGATGGACGCACGAACAGATCCAGGGGACGTCGTGGGGACTAACGCATGAATGCGCAGACGGACAGCCGAACGGACAGATGGATGGATACATACATCCATACACATACATAGATGCACGCACAGAAAGACGCAAGGAAAGACGCACAGACAGAGGCACAGAACGCATAAATGGACAGGACTGACGCACAAAAGGATGCATGACGGCCTCATGGACGGATGGTCGTCCCTGGTGGTGGTCATCCAGCTATCGTGGATAAACGAGAGCATGGCCACGTCCTAATGCAAGCCTGGGCATTGCACAGGTGCGCCCTCGGGGAGAACTGTCTTTGGCAGCGGGGTTATTCAGAGGGCGTCTGGAGCTCCCCGTTTCAATTCAAATATCTGAGACAACAGGTAACAGACAGTCAGGCGGGGATATACCTGGAACGCGATTGCTCTGGTGTCCACCGATTCAGTTCCCATTTCCCGGAGGCCACAGATCACAGTCGATGGCAGTTCATTAGCGTAGTATGTGTCCTGTGCGTGTAGCGCTCCAACATCCTATGCCTTGGCTTGCTTTCGTAAACCCCGTGCAGCTTTCTTTTATTACAAACAGGAGAAAGCGGATCCGCCTCCGGTCGATAACCGCCAGCTGCCATCACACGGCTTCATACGCTCTGGGAAGTGCGACCATGCGATGTGCTGAGAGCACACACATGCATGCACACACCCGATCCACACCTGCCACTAGGGGATAACGTTATGTCGCCTATGTTTCCCGCCTTCGGGCCCCACGGTGGTGCCCGAGCTCATGTTCAAAGACCGATTGTCGAAGAGGCCCTACCGTAAGAGGCTTATTCGCGCACAAATAATGAATTCGACTGAAAATCGAATTTGTAAGGCCACTGTTCCGTAAGCCAGCGTTAGCCACTCTCAAATAAGGTCTGACGTCCTGGGTAGAGTTCAGAGCGATGCCTACGACATCCAAGAGCACGCAGGCAATCGCGAAATACGACCAACATTCTCCAACTAGCTTTGCAGCTGCAGTGCTGAACGGAATCTGTCAAATCCGCAGCCCCTCCGCCATCGCCACCATCATCAGCGGCACCACAACAGTTTGCCCTTCATAATAGTCAACTTGGTCGGCACGCAATGCGAATGCGTAATGCAAACCATTAACTCGATAAGCAATTGGGAGACAACCATGAACGTATCTCAGTGGAATATACCTAAGTACTCCAAATGCGCCATTACGGCGTCTTACGCATGCTGCCTCCTCATGCCTTCTTATGCCTCATCGTGCGTGTTTTAATACGATACATGCAACCTAAATTGTCCAGGACTGAGCAGCGCGGCAAGGAGCTACTACGGGCAACTAGACGGGTAAAAGGCATCTAAATCCGCCAAGTGAGCGCCAAGTGAGCGACGGCTCCAACCTGCCTCCTACTGATGCCGTCTCATCATCTCTCCAACAACACACTGTCCGTGTCGTCCGCAGCTCATACCCTGCTTAGCTAACAACTTACCGACGTCGTACGGGACATATCCGAGAAACCGATACGATTAAATTTACGAAGATGCTCGCAGCGCGGCGTTCTCCAACGCCAGGTGTCTTCACCTAAGCAGCTGGCGTGCATACGCATCGTACCGGTACCCCCGGTATTCAGCTGCCATCAAACCTTCACATTCAGATGCAAGATTCAATAACTCATCTTACGACTCATTGAGAACCCCCGGCCAGAAACCCGATGGCGTGGTTAACACATGTCACACTGCCTGCACCGCTGTGCGCGTAGACCTCACTCTGCCGCAGACTTCCTCCTCCCCTCCTCCCTGCTGGTCCGCATCTCTGTACGGCAGTGGGCCAATCCAACTCATAAGGACGGGCAACAACACAATACCATGCCAGATGGACAGCAATATGAGCACGGCGAACATTTTGAAGATGGTGGTGAAGATGTAGTGCTCTGCAGCGGCCATCGGAAGAACTGCGAGGAAGGTCGTCATAGCGCCGTTCCAAACCGCCCCCCCAATCTCAATCAGCGCCTTGTGAGCGCGCTCTTGCCGTGTACCTGTCCGGGTGTGTAAGATCGGGTTTGGATTCGGTATCAAAGGTTTTGATGGGGTCAGTTGGAACAAGCACGAAATCAGGGATTTCCCGACGCTTGGGTCATTTGCGGACAGGCTATCGTGTCGTGAGCCACAAGGGATCTTATGCGCTTTACTTAGCAATTGGGCACATAGCATTGGAGGGAGGGGGAAGGAGCAGCCGTTGCTTCGAACCACAACCCCCTTCTACCCCCCCCACCCCACCTGTGGATACGAGGAAGGCCCGCATCACGTGTGCGGAGTAGTCGACGGCGATACCCACTGCCAGGACCAGCACGATGCAGGTCACAGAGTTAAACTGCAGATTGGCGTAGTGCATGAAGCCTGCATGCGGCAGTGGGCGAGTTGCGGGGGAACGTGGAATCTCAGTGTAAACAATCCTGATTGTAATGCCGCGAAGCCAACCCAGACGGCGAGCAGAAAGGCAGCTGCAAGGGTGTGGTGGAACCTGCTCGTGCCGGTCTCAGCAGACAAAAAGGTGATGATAAAGAGCAGGCGGGAGCGGGGAGGAAGGAGGGAAGGAGCAGGATCCAGAGAGCGTGCGTACATATCCCGGTCGCAAATTAAAGGTTCTCAAGCTAGGCTGGTGACGCGCCTCATCGGGGTTTAGGGACGCCGTCAAGGTGGGGCGGGGCAGGCACTGAGACACTCAGGCAATGACGAATGAGGTGAAAGCAGAGCTTCCAAAAAGTGATGATGCCATGAATGCAGGTCGCCCGCCAAGATCCCCCCAGGTCGCACCCACCGAACACGCCCACGTCACTCAGCACCACCATTGTCCCCACTATCAGGCTGGCCACGACGTCCGCCAGCAGGATCATCGTCACCAGGAACACCGCAGCCCCCGCAATGATGACGTTGGTGACGGTGGAGAAGGCGATGGTGCGGAAACCATCCCAGAAGGTGTACGACTGCGTGTCGTGGAACATCGCGCGGTGCGACATCACGATATGACATGGTGTTGGCCGTACAGGCAGGTAGCGGCGGAGGGATAGGAAGGCAAAAAGGGGGTCAGGGCGAGGTTGCAGTTACGCAAAGCAGGTAGTCATACGAATGTGTAGGAAAAAACGCGAACACCTGCGATCCACATCCCAGCGCTGTGTGGATAGCTTCACCATGTTTGAACACAACAGGAGGGCGCACGACAGGAATGCGAAGGGGAAATCGTTGCGGGGAAAGGCGGGGAGAATGGGAGCTACCAACGCCAAAGCACGGCGTGGCGTGGTTGGGGAAGGGGGCCAGGGGTAGATGGCGGCGAGGCCTTCAGTTCTGCACTCACAAAGCCAAATGCGATGGGGTCCAGATCGGGCGCAGCGGCCTCCACAGCCGCTCTGGTGGAATCCACACACTTAACCGCCCAACTGCCGTCCTCTACGTCTTTGGTGAAGCCGTCGATGCGCGACCCGACAATGCGACCGGTGTTGGCGTTGATCAACACGTTGTGGGAGAAGCCCCGACCATCCGTGCTGAGCCATTTCTGCATCCATATTCAAATAAAGACATGGAGCCAAAATGGTTTGAGAGCATGGAAAGAAGGCACTTTGATTCGTGCGCGTTTGTACATTAGCGCTTGTGTGAGTTCGCGTCCCGACCATGAACTTGCATCAAACGAACGAACGAACGAAATCGGGGGACTGGATTACAACGGACACTTCCTTAGGGAAAGGTAGTCCTCACTCTTCAGTGGGCAAAGTGGCAAAGGGGCCACCGAACCGCAGTCCGCAATCCAGCAGTCGAGAGGGCAATGAAGGGCCTAGGGAGGAAAGAATATTAACGACGTGTGGAACGCACAGGCTAAGGCCCAAGGCTCTCAAACATCCCAGCCCTAGTCCCTGACCCCCGAAAGACAACGGGCAGGGAAACGCGGGTGGGGTACTTCGGGCCAGTGTGCAGTGTTGTACGGAGGACTATAATAAACGGTATTACGCGCAATATTATGCCACGAGAATGCAACATGTAGAATTTGGGGTGCTTTAATGGTGGTGGCAAGCGGGAAGTGGCCCATGGGTCCATACGCACAGTCGCACACCTGAAGCCAGGAATTGAAGGCGGTCTCGTTTGGCGCCCGCCCGTTGGTTAGCTGCGATGCGTAACTTCCGTTCAGCCAGGTCTGGTAGTTCACGTACCAACTGCTAACCGCTGGGACGTTGGTGATGTACTTATTCGTCCTGGCGCGGGGTAATCATCCGGGTGGATAGCGGCGGCGATCAACCGGCGGCAGCTCTTATTATCACTTACGAAGGGCGATACAGAACACATACCGGTGGATACTGCCTGTGTGCAGCTGGTAGAAGAGATAAAGCAAAGTATCAGATTCACTGCCCTCTCTCTGCAAGTCTGACACTTTTTTAATGTACGTGTATCGGCAACTTGTGTATTACGGCAGAGGTACGACATAGCTGTGCGCTCACTTGAATGCCTCCGAAATCTGCAGCAGTTGGTCCTGGTAGTAGAAGTAGTCCCGCCCGTCACGGGTCGCCCGGGTGTACACAGCTACCGGCACCTTCTCGCCGCCGAAGTACTGATCCTCCACTTGAAAGGCCTTATGTAGCCAGTTGCCATGGGGTACGAACAATTCTGTCGGGTTGAGGGGAGGGGGAGGTCGGGCGACGGAGGGGGATGTGGAGGAGCCTTATCCTTGATGTATGTGTTAACCGTACGGCCAAGTCGGACGTTATGTGAGCCCAGCAAACTCGTCAAGTCCTTCAAAGTCCACATTCATGAACTGCGGAAGGGCCGTACCTCGAAAATTGAAGTCCTGAAGGGTTGATGCATCGGCCACCAAATCCAGATACGCCATCGTTTGACCACCAGGCACGGCGGGTTGAATGGGGACGGGACCGTTCCAGAAAGGTTAAGGGCCTTATAGAATATAGGTGCGGCAGGGTTAGGCAGTCCGGATCAGGAGGAAGGACACAAGGAGTACGAGGAGCAGGACGGGACACAATGACGCAGGCTGAAAAAGGGGGGCCAGAATGTGAAGAGCATCAGGCGTTAGAGGATACCGCAACCCCCCACATCAGGAAAAAAACCGCCACCTCCTGTAGGCGTGAGGACTTTCGTCTGGGCTTGGGGATGCGTTGGGCCGCGCACATGTCCCAAATGTCTACATGTATGTACCGTCGAACAAACACCTTACCGTCGAAGCGCATAGAGCAATTTGATTAAACATATCAACAGCGTCAATGCCGTACACCACTGAGTCTTACCATGTAGACTTTGGTGCAGCCGTATATCGCAAAGCCCAGCATGACGCACTCCAGTACGACAACCATGATCTTGCCATATCTGTTTAGCGACAACGCCGGCAGCCAGCGGGCCACGATCCGGGTGCTTAGTTGGTCCTCGTGCGGATCAAACACGCGACGCCCGCAACACGGCACGATGACCGGGGTAGAAAAGTCCCGCGGAGGCGCCACCGCCTCCTGCTGCTGTTGCTGCTGGTCCGATGCTGATGGCGGCCGTATCATCACCTTCACTGCCACGTCAGGAACAGAGCCCATGGCTCCGGAACCAGCCCGATTAATAGGCATGAGCGGCGGCGGTGGCGGCTTTGCGGTGGTGGCTGTAGCGGTGGTGGTGGTGGAGGTAGTGGACGGGTCCCCAAGGGCGGTGACTTGCGTAGGGTAGCTGCTGGCCATGGTGGGTCCCGCAGAATCGTGTTTGTAGGTGTTGGTTCCGAAGCTCCAGCCGTTGTTGCCCCGCGTGAGCTGATCCGCCGCGGGTTCAGCCACACAGCAGCCGGGAGCGACGCAACCGAAACCCGGGCAGCCGACCCCCAGGCGGGTGCGTAGCTCCCGGCGGGCGTCCAACGTAAGGAAGGCGGGAAAGATGGTGACCTGCGAGATTGGGATGTTGGGATAGGGGCCAGGGGTTGATCGGGCTTGTTTTCGGGAAATGGGAGCCCGAACAGATATGATGGACAGAAACGTCGCAACTTGGCAAACCACCTAACGAAACTGAAGTCGCAATTGCTGAATCTGATGTTGCTTGTTTCTTTACTTTAAACCGCGGCTGTTGATGCGCTATATTATATTTGTGCTTCATTGTCGTAAAGAAAGGTTCCCTAAAGGGACAGGAGACGAGAGATGAAAGACCAGTAACTGCCATCCCATCTCCGCTGATGCAGCAGGTTTTGTTTTCCTTTCACAAGGCTGCTGTGGCAAGAGCAGCTGCAGTTGTGGTGGTGGTGGTGGTTTGGGGAGAGCAGCGACTCAGCGTGGCCCCGCAGGCGAGACGTGGCCACGTGTGAGGAACAGCCGTACATGCGGGCCACCTGTAATAACTACTTGGTTTCGGAACCAGCCTCTGATCGTTTCGGAAGCCGGCACGCCAACGATCGCATTCCGGCTCAGCTGCCATCTCCCACCTGGAACACGAACACTAGCAGGGTGCCGATGGAGGCGTAGACAGAGAAGCTGAGCAGGGCCTCCAGGGAGGTGTAGGTGCCAACAGCGAAGGCGATCACATTAGTCATGCACGACACGGTGATGGACGAGCCGGCCAGACCGAGAGCCTCGCCCATGCTGCGGTGGACAGAAAGGGGTCAGAATGAAATCCCATTATACCATTATACCACCACCATTATTGTTGGTACCCCGATAAGCTTAGACGCCCAGCTCATTCCAGCTTATTCCGTACAAACCAGACGACACAAGCCGTACTCTTCTTCCGCAGTGCGCTCTCCTCACCGGTACTCGATGGGTGCATCTGGATCTTGATCGAAGTAGTTGGAGATTATGATGAATGTATTGTCCTGGTGGTGTGGCGAAACGAAGAGAGGGGTTTTCACTCAACACCGGATCCCGGCCCGGCATGGGGAACCCATGTGCATTCAGACTATGTGGCGAGTTTGGGGCGGTGAAGCGGTGCACGTGTTCATGAGGCACGAGGGGAAGATGGGGGATCCGAATATGAGTGATGACATCGTGATGAAGACGTAGTGCACGACGAGAAGCAGCACCCCACCATGCACCCGAGGCAGTCCGGGAGATACGCAGATGCGTTTTGAGACCGTACTGCCCAAGGGCCCTATGGACCCCAAACGCCAAGGCTGTAAGACCTAGATGATAGATAATTGGTGTTCCCCACCATCATCACCATCATCATTGTCATCACCATCATCATCATCATCGTCGTCGTGCGGCAATCGCAGCCGGCCCCCTCCCTTTCGGTTCTCGTCTCTGCCCCCGCAACGCCCCCCAGTATACTCACAACACCAACTCCGACCAGGAGGAAGGGAAGCACCTGCAGCGCACGAGGGCCCCACCATCGGCGATGATGGTCAGTGCGGGTCAACACTGGGCTGAGAGCGGGATGGCAACATACGAAGGCATATAGCTCCGGGCTCCGGGACCAAACAATGTTCGCGGACAGCCTCAGAAACGAAATCAGCCGCGAGCTGAAAACTGTCCATTGAACTGGAGGAATGTCTGTGTGTGTCTCTTTGTGGGCCTCACGCCTGGGCTTCTGAATTGAGAAGAATTTAACATGTCACACCGGGTTTCCAGACGGCCCCTGGAGGAACCTAATCATGACTCCTGCAGGTCAGTCTTAAAATTGACACGCGCCCCCCCCACTGGCCCTCCCCTATTCCCCACTTCCTAACCGCCAACCGCCATACAACCGTGGGACCACCGGACAACTGCCACGGACCTGGCATACGAAATTGAACTTCAGTCCTAAGCCGCCTAGCAGACCGATATCCATTCCGATGCCCATTCCAATTGCCAGGAAGCTGGCTAAAGCCACGTGGGCCTTTTGATAGGCCCAGCTGGACAGGCGAGTCGGGAGGGAGAGGGATATGAGCTCAAAAAACGGCTGCGAGTGTGTATGTGTATGTGTATGTGTATGTGGCGGCAACAATACAAGAAATACGAAGGGAGAACCGGTGGGAGCCATGTGGGGGGTGGAGCTATGTGGGGGAATCCGGCAGCCCCGAGGAGAGGCCGCCTCGATGGGGCGTAATGCACTGACTGAAAGCTGGACATGGGGCCAGAAGGGAGGCCCACACAGGTCGCGTGGATGTGCTGCTTGGAGAGGGCAGACTCCATGTTTTGAATATGCAATTACGGAAAAGATTATTTGAAAAATAATTGTCTTGTTCGTTTTACCCCGCACCGCACTTGTCGTACAATGAAAGCCCTCTTTGACTTCAGGCAATTTGGATGCGAGATAAGCCGTAGACGCGCTTCAAGACGCCGATGTCCCTTTTCCCCCTTTCCCCGGCGGCAACGGCGCCAACCTCGTCGGACCGCTGAATCCGAATCCAGTTGGCTCAGTTGAATCTTTGCTTGGCTTGCCACTACCTGGCCCGTCTTCTTTTACCGGGAGTTACGTAATATGTATTGTTATTTTATTGTTATCGTCATCATTATTATTCATTTCCTTTATTGCCCAAGGGGGTCCTCCCGGCTCCGACCTTTATCCCTTATTCCCGCCAGCCGCCCACCCTGGTGGACCACCGAAACCGCCGGCAGCCCCACCTGTTGCGCCAGAGCGCTATGATTGTGTAAGTGATGAGGAGGATGTAGCCGATGGAGAGCCTGCCTATGTCCCGATTGATGGCCTTGGCTGCAGTGAAATGCGGTTGGGTGCACGTGGGGCGGTTGGGGAGCAGGGCCTGCTTGCGTCTGTCTGTGGAAAGGCAGCCGGCCGGCGCTGGGGTGTACGAATGTGGACAAGCAGGCAAAGATCCGGGGATGCAAACTTCATTCCCTGTCTGTATGTACGGGGAATGTCCCTACCCGAAAACACCTCCCTGAAAATCCCGGTCGGTGATGCCTTTGCATCGGTCTCAGCATCCGCTCCCCCCCTTTCCGCCAGCCGTATTCCCAGCCCTTGCTGGCTGGTCCACTGCACTCGACTCACTTGACTCTCGCCCCACAGCGCCATCGCACGACACGTACTGCGCCACAACAGCTGAGCTCCACTTGTCATAGGCGACCTCCGTGATGCGCTCCTGCCATTTGAACGCCACGCTGCCCTCCCCCTCCCCGTCCAATTTAGTAACGGAGTCCTGCACAGGATAAGGATAAGGAGCGACGAAAGCTCCCCGACTAGGTCCATACCGGAAAAGAGAGAAAGCTGGGTGTGCTGGATGTGCTGGATGCACTCGCACTTGCATATAGAAATTGGTAATGGTGGTTGTGGTGGAGGTTGTGGTGGTGGTTGTGGAGCCGTGGCCTCCGGCAACACACTTCCACGATTTAAAGGTGTAGAGGCACCCTAAAAACCCTAAAACCCTATCAGCATCACGAGAGGCCCTTGCAGCTCTCAACTACTACAGTGGTGGTAATGGTGTTGGTGGTGTTGGAGGTGTTGATGGTAATGGTGGTGTTTGTGTTGTTATTGGTGGTGGTGGATCAACACCCCGTATAAAGCAAGGGACGAGTAAGAGCTGCACCCAACCAGTCCGGACACCACTCCGAACAGCGAGTGCCAACAACCGAAACCAGCTCCGAAACCAGCTACCCCGCCCCAACGAACCCCCCAACGAATCACCTCAATGATCCTGATGTAGAACACTGTCTGGAATACCTCGGCTCGAGTCACAGCCCCCGTCGCATTCCGATCCACACCGCCCATCACCCAGTCCAGGCTGAGCGGCAGCCCCTGCCAGTCCGCAATCGTCCCCCCGTTGACGGTCCGAATCACATCCGGGTCTGAGAGCAGGGTGGTCTCATTGAACTCCCAGAACTGCAAAATGCTCTCCACCTGACAAAAGGGAGGAGGTAGGGGGCGGCGGGGCCAGAGAATGGCTAGAAGGCACGCAGCGACGGTGGCTCTCCAAGATATGGCGGTGAAGGAAGAAGAGGGCGACAGAAGGAATCTAGAAATGATGGACGCGAGTGCCCCCCCTGTACCAGGGGGTGAGGCCGGGGCGGTGAGAGATTAAAAGATTATCGTGACGGCGTCCGACGCCTGCTGAGGCCGGTGTATGTATCTCACTAGGATACTGCCTGGGACCTGCTGCTGTGCTGCTGTGTGTCTTTGGGTGAGGAGGTTGGGGGATAGAGTGGAGTGGAGTGGAGTGGAGTGCCGTGGCGTGGGGTGGGGCCATCAGCCGCCCGAGGACTCCAGAGCCACAGACGGGACTCAGAGTCCACCCACTGAACCGCCCGCTGAGCTACTGAGACCGGAACGTGAAGACGTCGACCCGCCACCCCCCACGACCCACCCTGCATCTTGTGTTGTTGCCGGACCCCGTGTCACACACATCGCTCCAGGTGTAGGACTTCCCTTTCACTGCGACCACTTGGCTCGTGATGAGCTTATAGGCGCGGAGGTGCTCCAGGAGGGCCTCCTTGGTGAGTACGGAGCCGCCGGACTGCGCGCGGTCCAGGCAAAGGATTTTGACCTGCAGCGCAGGATTCGGGAGGGAGGGTGTGGGGTTGGAGAAGGAAGAT
This sequence comes from Volvox africanus, assembly GCA_030268105.1. Lineage (NCBI taxonomy): Eukaryota > Viridiplantae > Chlorophyta > Chlorophyceae > Chlamydomonadales > Volvocaceae > Volvox > Volvox africanus. The sequence continues at coordinate 447,970 of BSDZ01000079.1, forward strand.
TTCCTTCCGCAGGGAGAGAATAACGGATTGCTGAGCGGTGAATGCTGTTGGTAAACGGAGAGGCAGCAAGGAAGATAAAACAAGGAAAATGTGTACCGTTTTATGTTTGGGCGTTAGAAAACAGAGTCCCAATCCACGCCGCAAAACATTCCCCCACACCCTTCACCCTAAGTAGCTTACTGATAGTGACTCCGACGGATAGTTTGCATCAACATACTCCTTGTCCTTAAATGATGGTGCATTTTGGGGGGTGTAAAGCTTTTCCGCATCGTCCTCGACTTCAAATCTGCGATAGACAGAATCATTACAGCCGTTAGGTTTATACGGAGGTATGAAACACTCCAAAAAGCGTTACCCCACCTCAGAAAACCCACAAGACATGCCGCGGTCACCGCTGTGCAAATGAAGATAACGAGCCATGGTCTTCTCGCAATAAGGCGACCCAAAGAGCGGTAAAAATTTGTTAAACCTGTGGATGTGAAATTTTAAACAAGTTGTAAATGTTAGGAGATGTAAATGGCAATTCGATTGTGTAACAGTTTTTGACGCTCCCATTCACCCTGCGTGCGTTTCCTTCGGCGCTTCAGAAACAAACAAATAGAAAATAATGGTATGCGACAAACAGTTCCTGAGCAGTGAGGAGCTGAGGAGCTGAGGTGCTGAGGACTACCCTACAGCCGTTAGGACAGTTTCCCCGTTCCTACGGGCTGACCATGTTGCTCATCTCTTCATGGGCTGCTTATCAGCAGCGTACTACTCACCTCTATCAACAGCGCTACTAATGCGCCTTAAACATTTCATCCTAATGAAGAGAACGGCCGTGGCTGCTCGATGATGTAGTCACAGATGCGACGCCGCACAACGCAAATTGTGCCACCTGCACACCAATCTTTATTTATGAGACCAAACCAAGTTGATTATGCGTATTGCTTCTGGTAGCGCTATACGGCGACAGCAAGGAAAGGTAACCACGTTTGTCTGACCTACAGCATCTGCGGTCGGACAGACACATTCAGCGATAAGAAGAGAATTTTGTGTTCATTGGAATGCCAAGGTGGGAACCTTTAATCCATAATGTAATCCTACGCATGCATAATCCTTAGGTAGTTAGGAGTTGGCGTAATAGCTTGGCGTAATAGCTTGGCGTAATAGCTTGGCGTAATGGGGCTCCGAAAGGCTATACTTTTAAGATGTAGCTTTCTCCAATAATCATTGACCTTTATATCATATATATCATTCCAAAGCCTTCTAGTCGGTTAAATCTGAGTACCATATTAACAAAGCCCTGTATGTTCCAGTATTTCAGAGTTCTTGCAGCGAAATAATAGGGGTTGGTGACATTACTCTGCAAGACTGCAAGGAAGATGCCGTTTGCATTTCATATTGCACTTTCTGCCAGGGGTGACCCTGGTTCACCCCTGCTTTCTGCAAGCCTACCAGACCTTGAAGTTCCCTAATTTATAATTCGTGTAAGAGGCAAGCAGCTGGCTAGGTTTGGCAAGTCAATTCCACTTATTAACCGTACAAGCAATTCGCAGCCGCTGCCGCCTGCTGCCGCGGTGTGCTTGCTGATTAAGGGGCCCAGCCTCCGGCAAGCGAGAGTACCGCTATATGGTCTCATTCGCTCAGGATATGATAAAGATATAATATTGCAAGTAGCCCGACATACGCTAGGGCCTAGTTGAGGACGCAGTAGTGTTCCTTTCCCCCATAGGCGCATATGGCGTAGTTATCGCACGGGTCAGGCAGGTTACGATAAAAATACTGCCAAGAGTGAGGCTGGGTACGGCTCTCTGCTGCTGGACGAGCGAGCGAGGATTGAATGAGAGCCGAAGGCCCGAACTATGACTAGCGATTTGCAGAATGTTATGAGCAGACTGAACCGTGAGATAGCGGGCTTATCCCACTGGCGGCGCCTCAGTCCCCAAATATGCAATATATTTGCATCGATTATGAGGGTACTGAGGCGCCGTCAGTGGGATAAACGATGCAATAAATCGCTGAATAGCTACATGGGGGTGCGAAAAAGCCTTCTGACTGCGGCATGTTCCTATGCTTGAACATATTAATTATACTAGAAGATAAAATGTATGTTGTTTTAGTATAAGTAGAACCAAAAAAGGGTATGCTCTGGGATGCTGGGGTGGTGGGTCCCGGGGCTCTCCCCTTCCCCCCCACTAGACATGACCCGAGCTGTGACATTTGATGTTCTAGAGAATGAATTCTGATAACGATAACTTATTACATCAACAGTTGAATGTTTTCGAGCGAAGGCGCGCTCCAACTACTTCGCATTTTGGATCATAGCTTCCTTTTACTGAGTTCTACAGGGATGCACGTGAGGGGCCGGCCTCCAGCGCGTGACCAGTTCGGCATCTGAGCCGGGGCTATGCTGACTCATTACCATTCTGTAGGTGCGAAGCTCTAGTTATACTCAATAAATGGATTACTCTATCCACCCTAAGCCAGTTCGTCAAAGCATGGCTAGGTTTACACCGAGCAGCGGGAACCGCTGCAGCTACTACAGCTAGTGGGGGGAGGAAATGCCCCGTGCGACATCATTCCTTCAGTTCAAAGCTGAACTAGCTGAAGCCTCCAACGCCGCAAACATAAACATCGAATTGGTGATCGCTGTTGTTTTTGCCGCGGTCTGACCCCCGCACCGGGAGGTGAGTCCCCCAGACACCACTCGCCTGACCTGCCCCGTTCTTGTGCCCCATGGGTCCGTTGCTCCCCCGACCCCCTGACCTGCCCTCCCCATCCAAGCAGCTAGCTAGCAGTGAGTGATCTGTGTCATATTTTTCATTACGAAATAGCATAGTTCTCTCACCGCTTTCAGGTAGACCGATACCACAGATCTCCGTACGGCAACTTTTGAAGCGTTTTTTTATGGGTCTTGGGCCTTGGTGGTTTGTTTTTCTCACTTTCATGTTCAGCAATGCCAATGGTTGAAACTTTGGACAGAGGCTGCCGCCCATAACATCACCAACGACCTCCCTATCAAGGCCACATCCTTGGTTGGTACTTAACGGCTTCAGCTGCAGTACATGTTATCACCTGTTCTCGTCCATCCATGCACCTCGATGCAGCATAACGGTGTCTCCGTCTGTCTGAGAGGCGAAAGTTTTACACATATAGTAACCACACCACAACCGGGAGCCTCCCAACTGGCAGGTACGGCAACTCTCAGGTATACAGGACGACAATTCCACCAAACAGAAGCCAGCCTGCCTAGAAATAGGCGGCTTCAGTACAGTGCCGTGCCTTTTCCATAGCTCCGGGGATCCTCCTTTTTCCCTCCCTCCCTCGCTGCCTCCCTCGCTGCCTGGTCCCTTCGGGCCCTCAAGCAAGGGGGGGCTACCAAATGCTCCTGAGGCTGAGGCGGTGCAGCTGCAGACGGAGAGGCGGCTCTCCCTCCTCCAGGGGCAGCTGCCGAGGGAACAACACGGAGGCGGAGGCGCGCAGATTGACGGCACGGCCGAATTGTAGCACCTGCAACCGGGGGAGGGGGGAGGGGGGAGGGGGGAGGGGGGAGGGGGGAGGGGGGAGGGGGAAGGGGGGAGGGGGAAGGGGGGAGGGGGGAGGGGGGAGGGGGGAGGGGGGAGGGGGGAGGGGGGAGGGGGAAGGGGGGAGGGGGGAGGGGGGAGGGGGGAGGGGGAAGGGGGGAGGGGGAAGGGGGAAGGGGGAAGGGGGGAGGGGGGAGGGGGGAGGGGGGAAGGGGGAGGGGGGAAGGGGGAAGGGGGAAGGGGGAAGGGGGAAGGGGGAAGGGGGAAGGGGGAAGGGGGGAGGGGGAAGGGGGAAGGGGGAAGGGGGGAGGGGGGAGGGGGGAGGGGGGAGGGGGGAGGGGGGAGGGGGGAGGGGGAGGGGGAAGGGGGGAGGGGGGAGGGGGGAGGGGGGAGGGGGGAGGGGGGAGGGGGGAGGGGGGAGGGGGGAGGGGGGAGGGGGGAGGGGGAAGGGGGAAGGGGGAAGGGGGAGGGGGGAGGGGGGAGGGGGGAGGGGGGAGGGGGGAAGGGGGAGGGGGGAGGGGGAAGGGGGAAGGGGGAAGGGGGAAGGGGGGAGGGGGAGGGGGGAGGGGGGAGGGGGGAGGGGGGAGGGGGAAGGGGGGAGGGGGGAGGGGGGAGGGGGAAGGGGGAAGGGGGAAGGGGGGAGGGGGGAGGGGGGAGGGGGAAGGGGGAAGGGGGAAGGGGGAAGGGGGAAGGGGGAAGGGGGAAGGGGGAAACAAGAGGAGGAACGTAAGGAAGCCCGAGAAGGCGGGGACCATAACGGCAGCGATCCACCCGGGGTGTGGGGGGGAACAATAAGTTGCAGTGGCTTGCAGATGAAGATGTGGAGAGGAACCGCCGGTGTTGGTGGCAGTGGGGAGCAGGAGAAACGTCCAGGTCCCTGACATGGTTAACAAGCGAACCTGGAACACAGGCGACCTGCACGCGCGGCAGAGGACGGACGACGTTGCGAAATGCGAGAATGCGAGAATGCGACAATGTGACAATGCGAAAAGAAAGAGAGAACTGTTGATGATTGGTATTCGTAGGTCCGAACCAGGGAGGGAGGCCCCGCCTTTCCCCTGAGCCCAATACACATACACGTGGAATGCATGCCGTACCTGCTCATCAAGCTCCAGGCCTCCGGGGGTCAGGTGCACGCCTGACCCAGCAGCGTTATCCAGTCTGCATTGTCGCAGTATTAAAACACAGTCGCCGCCGCCAGCGCCGTACATCACACATGCACGCATACACACAGTGGAGGCGCAGATGGGTTTCCAGAAGCACGACGCCGCCCCCGAGGTAGCCCGAGGGGAAGGGGGAAAGGGGAGGCGGCGGCCGCCAAGCCGTTGATCAATGGTTGGGGTTACATGGGGCCAGTTGCAAAGTCTGAGGAGGTTTGTCGGGCGCTCCTCCACCTCACAGAAGGCAGAACCCTCCACACCAGGTGAGGCCTCCCCCATCGGTAAGGAGAGGAAATGCCCTACGCCGAGCGTTCCTCCCCAACCCCCCTCCCCGCGACCTGAACGACCGTTACTTCCTGGTGGTGCACCACCCTATCAACTGGCTGAAAGCTGATCGGACCCCTCTTGGTGACTGAGCGCCGGCCTCGTGGGGGAATCCGGTCGGGACCTGATCCGATCTTTCCCAACCACCAGCACCAGGTCGCAACTCCGTCGTAATGGGCACACCATTCCCCGGCCCTGCGGAAAATCCCCCCTATACGCCATCCAAGTAGTGGGATATTGGCATTGATATATGTACGGCAGTCCACAGGGTCACTTGCCGTACCTGACCATAAGCCTTGCCGGCGGCTCCCAAAAGTGCCGGACGTGAGCTAGGGGCAGCTCGTAGCGCACCTGCGAGTGTGTCGGTGTGTCGGTGCGTGCGAAAGAGAGAGGGAGAAGAGTGGAGGGTGGTGAGAGGGGCGGAGAAAGCGTAGGGAGGAGGGACGTGCTTACACCATGTCCAGCAAATTAGAGCAGGTACCATGTACGGAGGGGATAAGGCCCATGCGAGAATGTGTGGGGTGGAGTGTATTGACAGGATCCCAAAACCCCACAAAAAAACACACACTCCACCCCATACACGCTCGCACACAGTCGTACTCGCCTTCAGGGCAACAGGGCCCAACGGAATGCTGCGGCTGATCTTGAGCAAACCCAGTGGGGCCGCCTGTTCAGGGGGACGGATGCCGCCGGGGAATAAAGAGGACAATGGAGGGACAGTCGTGGATGTGTGGGTGTGTGTATTGCTGTACATCAGGGCTGGATAATGCTGGGGGAATTTGTACTGCACTTAAGCAGGGATAAACGACCATCAGTAGATGTTGTTTTCTACCGTACAAGCAGGGGAAGCGCCGGGAAAAAACATCGACTTGTGGAGCAATCTGCAACAAAATACGCAGACCCAACCTGTACGGCAGCCACGTGGACTGCCCTCATCCTCATCACATAGATCCGTACCTTGATGGAGACGAGGTCCTTGATCTTGATCCGCGCCACCGGCTGGATCTGCAGGCGCCGAAAGGGAGTGCGAAAGTGTACGGCAAGTCGTTGCATCGGTATGAAGCTGGTCTCGCGGATTTCCCGTCTTTCCCACATACACACACGCAACCACCACATGTACGCACACCGCTAGCGCCTGCGGCTACCCCTCTCCAGCTCATCACAACGTTACCTTTCCCACACCTCCTCTGCCAGGGACTGGACCTTGCACATTCGCGCTTCCCCTCCTTCCCCCTCGGGCCCTTGTTGGTCCCCCCATCCCCCCCTGCCTCCAAAACCCACACCTGCTGCTGGTCCACATCCAGATTGATTCCCACCCCTAGGTCCAGAAGCGGCTTCTCAGCAAAGGACATGGCAAGAGGGGATCCGCGAAGGGCGCCCCGGCCACGCCGCCACGAGGAATGCGGCCGCGGCGCTGCCACCGCATCATTCCCCGCCGCGGTCACCGCCGGGAGCTCCTCGGCTCCACTTTCGGTGCTGTCGCCGCCGGTGCCGCCTTTCCCCCCCCCGATGGTGAAGCTGCGGGTGATTTTGATGCGAGCCCCTGTCGCGCGCGCGCGTGTGTGTATGTTTAGGGGGAAAGCGGGAGGTACACTCGGGGAGGAGAGTTGTGGCGCCGCCTGTGAAGGCGGATTTATATGGTGGTGGTGGTGGTGGTTGGTGAATCGGTTGAATAAAAGTCATTCAAGCTGAGGCAACCTTCTCCCCTCCCCCTCCCTCCCCCCACTCACCCATCAGCAACGGGTGGCCGGGTGGCGAGATGATGGCCGCAGGAGCTCCAGGGTACGACTTGCCGTACATAGACCTGCACGGGATGAAGTGGTGGCATTATGGTACTAGCAGATGTAATCCCTGCATGTTCGGAAACGTTCGTAGAGACGAGGGGCAATAATACAACAATACAGGGACTCCCAACCGCCGCGCCCACCCTCGCCTCTGATTCCGTAACCCTGCCCCGTCCACGTTCGCTATATCGGGATTGACCGTCGCCGTTGGGAGGCCCACGTGTCCGTGTCATACATCACATGTAAATACTACACTCCCCCACAACACCTGCAACACCGAATCCCCGTCAGGTCCGGGAGTAAAGCAGCCCTACATACATACGTACATACATACGATCAATTAAACCACCCGCCCCATAAGCCCCCATAAGCCCCCCATAAGGCTCCTCATAACCAACACCAATTCACCGCACGGCCTGACCATGCATTCGTCGTTTCCAGTGGGGCCTTATGCTCTGCCATTTTCATGGGGCTTCAGTGCTGAGCAATGACACGAAACACACGTGCACACACGTCCACACGGGCCTCCCCTTGGTTAACCCCATGCCTTCCCTTCCCAACTCCAACTCCCGCTTCGGCGAGTTTCCCAAGGCGGTCGGTGAACGTTTCAACCGAAAAACTGACCGACATGCCCTAGCTCGAAGCAGTAGCCCCTCCCTGAGGTGTACCCCTGAGACCCACTCTGTGTAGGCGGGAACCGCATCCCGCTGACGACCGCGGGGATGATGATCGGGGTTCCAGCCGCCATCACGCTGGGTTACGACAGACTGCCGGCTGCGTACAAAAAGCAAATTTCCGTCGTACTGTTCTGGAAGGGGTGGCCTTCACCACAGGGAAGGGGAGAAGGGGCGGAGAAAGGTATGGTGGGTGTGTCGGTGAACGTGGTAATCATTGTGGTTGCTGTGGTGTTGGTGGTGTTGGTGGTGTTGGTGGATGCGAATCCGATAATGTCCTCAGTCCGCCGCGGACCTAACTGGTACCGAAGAAACCGAAGTGGTCAATCACTTTGCGAAGTCTGATGCATTGAGATAGTCTACTGGCCCCCCCTCCCTTCCGGTGTACTTTCCTTCACCCTAATCCTTACGCCTCTTGCCGCCTTCAAAAGCCATCCAGTATCCTCCCTTGTCTTGCTCTGCTTGACGTGCTTAACGTGAGATGCGCTCTCCCCCCCCTATCCGCCCCTTGAGACCTTCCAAAGAGACCCCTTTCGTCGACCCTTCCTTCATCCTCACATTCCCTTCTCCTGTCACTACCCTTCATCTTCACACCAACCAAACTCACCCCTCAAATGCCCACCCCTAACACACATAAACACACACGCACATACACAACACACAAACCACTTACGTGGGGCGCCTCAAGTCCACCCGTGCCACCCCTGTAGTGTTGTCCACCAGCCACCGCCACGCTTTCCGAGCCTACCAGGCAAAAGGAGAAGACGTATGTAGAGATGGAGTTGGTGGTAACAAAACCCGACGGTGGTTGCCCCTCACAAAATAACTACAAAAAAAAGAAAACACACCGTAAAGACCTCCGCCCATACAAATTCCGCGTTCCATTACGACCTCGCGTATAGACACATCCCCTTGCCTCCAGCCCCTGGCCCCCAAGCTCTCCGTCCGCCTGCATCAAACCGTCCACCACCCACCCAAGGGGAACAGCCCAACTCGCAACGTGCCTCCCCCTCACCCAGGGCTGCATCTCAATTTTGGGGGTCGCCACGCAAACAGTGGTGGGTATGGACATGTGGTTGGCCCGTCCCCCTTCCCCTTCCCCAACCCCGAGGAGGGCCGCCGACACCGGGGGGCGGAGGGAGCCCCCTGCTTGGGAAGGCGGGGAGTCGTACGTTGGGGGAGAGGGCGGGTAGGGCCCAGGGTAGCCACCTGCAGTTGAAGGTCGGGCGCGGGAAGGGACAGATAGTGAGCCAGATCACAAGGGAGGAGTTGGTGCTGTTCACGTGAGCATGTTGGGGCGGGCATGCTCCCGTTGGCGGCTCCCGTTTCCCGCCAGGATCTGACGACATTAAAAGCGGCATTTGGGGCTACTGCTCTCTGCTCTGTATCTGTCTGTCTGTTTGTGTCGCTCTGGTCACAGAAAGCGGATACGATTTGGTGTTGGCGGAGGGGGAGGGGAAGAGAGACAGCACCGGTGCGTCAGGTTGTTAGGGACAGGGCGCTCGAGTCATTGACCTGAATGGCCACAGACACTCATCTGCGGTTACGACTGCAGCGTAATTTGGAGGGTCGAGGAAGCACATGGCGCCCAAAAGGCTGGAAGATAGGTCCCGCACGGGATACGTAAATTGCTGATTCTCGTTCCTGTCTCCTACCTCGCGTAGGCAGCTGTCATTGAGCTTAAGAAGCGGGAATTCCCTGTCGCTTCCAAATTCCCTTTGGACGAGGCTTTGCTTACCTGCACGGCCCGAGTTGAGATGCAGCAAGCGCATTGGGATATTTTTACCCAGTAAAAGTGTAAGGAAAATATATAAGCCAAGCGGATCAGTTCGCAGGATATCTGAAATCTTAAGTTGGTTGCGCTGTGAATATGGTTTCATTGAGGTGCAGTGGGTGGGCGTTCCGGAGACTTGATGCGGCTTGAAGAGACGCCGAAGAGGGATCGCCAAGCTTCCGGCAACCAACCGACGGACGGACGCACGGACAACGCACATCTCGCTAGCGTACCTGGGTGACGAGTGTGATGACGCCCCGGGTTGGGTGCCAAAGGGTCTCCGTAAAGCTCTGAAGAACTGCCGTAACTGTGGGCGTGGCTCGGTTGCGTGCTCGGGGGCGGCAGAGTGCCGGGTGGGTGGCCCGTCACGGCCATTGGGCGGCTTAGGTAAGCGCTGTCCACCCTGGTTTAAACTCAGCAAAGTATTACTAGAGAATTATCCGCTCTTTCTAGCGCCCCGGCCTCGGCCTGTCAAAGACGCGCGTTCCGTGGGGCACAGGGGTGAGATATAGAAAGGATGGAACTAGTAAAGGGTGACGTAAGTGGCATGACATTGCAGCGACCATCGTCGAGGCAATGACATGGAGCCATATGAAGCTTTTGTTAGACTGGACTGATTCCGTTTTGTTTACTGGAGCAGTGGACGAGCGTGGAAAAGGACTGTAATGTGACAACTCCTTGGGAAAATCTACTTGCATGTATCTAACTTCAGTATCACGACTTGATTGATTAAAATGTTTTTTGCAAACTAAAGCTTCTATACTTCTACGATCGGACTTAATAGGCGGGCCCGTGGAGGCTCGCCAAGGGCTACTCCACACTGCCTTATCAATACTATATTGGCAGTATGGCAACTAGCAATACAACTGCTTGGGTGCTTCAGGCGGCGCTTCAGGGCCTGTCGGCTCCAAGTGGCAAGGACTTCATACCAGCTGCACAGTTTTTCGGCGCAAAGCCAGGATATGTATTTAAAACTGGCGATCACGGCTTGGGGCAAGTCGCTGTGGATAGAGCTCTGCTTTTCCTGACGGAACTTTTGACACATCCTCGCCTCCTCGGCCGATATTCGCTAGCATCCGGATAAATTGTGCCAGAATTTTCATGCGTAAGATCATCAATTCATTCATTTTCTCGGTCCCTCTGCTGCTTGCTACTCGCCATCGTGCACGTGCCCACCACGCCCTTGCAGCTACTACTTGGACACGTTACAAAAGGATGCAGAGGCTGGAGGGGCGGCGAACGGGTCGGGTCCCAGCGGCAGTTTGGACGTTAGGGGTGGGGGAGCCCAGCCCTCGCAGCAGGCCCCCCAGCAGCAGCTGGATCCTGAGGAGCTCCTTCGCCAAGCGGAAGAAGAAGCGAACATCGACCAAGTAAGCTGGGATAGACACATTAGCTGGGTCATGGAATTGGGACGTGCCTCCAGATATCTTAAGCCTTTCTGACATCTGGACCTGATACGATGGCGTCACGTGGCGCCTTCCATGTGCATGTGCGGCGAGTGCCCGTTAGCGTGCAGTTTGCCGCGTTGCGGCAGGACGGAGCAGTAACCAGTAAGCTGTCAGAATGCTTAAGCGTGTTGAGTTATGGTGCGTTCTGGCGCTGCGGTGGGAGATTAGGTTGAATGCTTGGCAACAACATGATTGGGCGGCAGCGGGACAAGGCGCGATGTGTGAAATGGCTGGGGCTTTCTTACGCAAATTGACACACACCCACACACATCGGCATCCCGACGCACGCAACGCACACATGGCCACACGTAAATCTACACACTGACTTGATGGTTGCTGCCGTGTCGCGTGTGTCGTACACCAGGGCTTCAAAACTCTTCACCATAAATTCGGGTGGATTTGGGACGGCATGTTACCGCTTGGTGTGGAGTTGCGAACGGCGGGGAGGGATTGAGGCCTGATGTGGTGGTGGGTGATGCGGTGGGGTGAGGTGTGGACTCTTATGCGCCCCTATGTTCCGAACATATGGGGCCCTGCGTATTTGCCGAGGTGCATGTCCCTCGCCCTCTTTCTCGGTATCGTCGGGGTGCATCTTGCTGTAACAGATTCAGGCGCTGGATGCGAAGTCGCTACGGCGTCTGGTGGCGGGCTTGGAGAAAAAGGTGAGATACTACATGCCAGGGAGAGGAGCAAGAGGCACAGAAAACAGGCAAGGGTCAGGTATCGATGGTCGGTGCAGACTGCAGAGGTGATCAAGAGTAGAGGTAGGACCTGGCCATTGAGGATCTATTACCAGTTGATGACCCTAATGGATGAGTCGGTTGGCTACGGTTAGGCTTCGGCTTTCCCGTGTCATTGGAGGGTTCCCTAGCCTTTCGCCACGGGCCCTGTCCGGCAGCTAAACAGATAAACCACACACGCGGGGTGCCCTATGTACACCTACGAGCACATGTTTCTTCACAGCACCTTTCCGGACTCATCCTTCTCGTGGCTCGGATTTCAAGCCACATGCACGCTTACAGTACACACATGCGCACGCCCGTGATCGGATGGGTGAACATGGAAGGTGAAGTGCGGTAGCGCAGCCTGTGTGAGCGGCGTGTGTTCGGGGCACATGCCGCTGAGGTGACTGACAGGGAAGCGAGGAGCCACTTAAAGAGCAGGTCGCGTGCCGGTACACTCGGGACCGAGAGAACTGTTGATCACGTGCTTCCGCACCGCCGTACGAGTCCTTCACGAGCTGTCAGAGGTCCACCGTCTGGCTGCAGATGAGCACCTATGCATGTGTTAATCATGATTCACTGATCACCCCGGCATCGTACTGCCTGCAGTATAAGGAGAATATGGCGCTGCGTCTCAAGTACAGCGACCAGCCGGATAAGTTCCTGGACAGTGAGGTGGATCTGGATGAGCACATCAAGTCACTGCTACAGGTGCGCCATGGGTATCCGGATGAAGAGCTGGAGCTAGGGGAGGCCTTTCCATCACGTCTTCGCTGCTGCTGCAAGTGCAGCTTGCAAGGCTGTGTGGGTCTCGAGCTGTTGATACGTGTGTGGGGCGTATTGCAGACAAGGGCGTGGATCTACATCGTCGTCGTCAGTTTTATTGTGAGCTCTTGGACGCCGTAACATCAACTGTGTAAACTGCTGCTGGTCTTCGTTACTCGTATGATCATTTCCACGTGCTTATCATAGCCCTGGTACTGCTGCTCTGTAGTTGCTGTTTTCGATGTCGCTGCAATCTATACACATACCACGTATGTGGTTTATCAAGGATGAGGTTACGGTTTGGGGTTTTTTGCGTTAACACTCGTGTTTCCCCTTCCTCCCTTTCACGACCATATCACACACACACAAACACACACAAGGTCGCCGGCAGCCCGGAGCTGTACCCGGTGCTTCTGGACGGAGCCTGTCTGCCCACTCTCCTGGCGCTGCTCAGTCACGAAAACACGGACATTGCGGCGGATGTGGTGGAGCTGCTAGCAGAGATGACAGGGGCCGGTAAGGGGATTAATGTGGTGGTGATGGTAAGGGTCGTTGCCATGGTGGCGATGGAGGTGGGGGTGGTCATGGTGGTCGATTTGGAATGCTAGGGGAGCGGGGATGGTAGTGGGGGGGGGATCCGGGGCATTCAAGGTGAAGGCAGGAAAGCTTATCTCTTTGCTGAGCATTTGAAGGACTCGGCCACCGGGCAGCGCTTTCAAATTTCAATCTGCGCTTTGAAGCTTGCGGAGGCTGCTAGAAAGCGTGCCTGATCGTGCTAAAGCAACTTTGACTTTGTAAATAATCTTTTACGAATACATAAAAAATGTTGTATTGAAGTTCAAAACTCACTACCGTTCACAAGTACATTAGCAGGGGCTCTGCTTCTTCGTGTGCAGATGCTGCTGAGGAGTACGGTGAAGAGGCTCGCGGGTTGGTTGAGGGACTTGTTGAGCACAACGCCCCAGAGCTGCTCGTGCAACGGCTCTTAAGCTTTAAAGAGGACGTAGAGGAGGAGGCGCGTGCGGTGCATAACTGCCTGGCGGTGGTGGAGAACATGGTCGAGGTAATGTTTGGGTTCTGATGGTTCTGATGGCGGGAAGGGGGTTCTTATCGGATGTAAGGTATGGTTGTACGTATCCGGAGCTCTCCATTCACATTCACATCTATGTTGGGGCTCCTGTGAAGAGGGCTTTCTGGCAGGAGCTGGAGATGAGATGATGCTGAGAGTTGCGGGAGGGTTACGTACTGCGGGGTGCAGGAAAGATGCCAGTGCAGGCTAGTGTGATGGACGATTGGGTGATGCTTGATGGCGATTCGGGGCCTTTAGGGGTTAATGATCTGGGGCCAGCAGGACTATTTGGAGGATTGAGGCAAGAAGCTCTCCACCCGATAACCTCCTCCCCTCTTCTTCCCCGCCTGCCGCAGATTCAGCCCGATCTGGCTGCGGCCTTCGTGGAGAAGACCAAGTTGCTGACCTGGATGCTGCGGCGCCTCAAGCGGCGGGATTTTGATACAAACAAGCAGTACGCCTCAGAAGTGCTGGCCATCCTCATGCAGGTACCTGGGGGAGGGCCTTGGTGGGGTGATACGAAAGAGGTTAACATGTTATTGCCGCTTTGGGTGTTCGTCCTAAGGAGTGACTACAGTGGTGGGGTTGGAGTTGGGGTTGGGGATGGGGTGATGTCAAAAAGCAAATATTGTAGAAAGTGCCTCAAAATCTACTCTTACCGCTTGTACACATAGGCACAGGCCTACTGTGCCGTGTCCGAACTCACTGTACAACCCGTCCCACCGCCGGGACCAGCCCCGCGTTTCTCGCCTGCTACCCACTAGCCACCCACTAAGCCCGCGTTTCTCGCCCGCTAACTGACCCAGGGGTCAGTGTCCAACCAGGTTCGTCTAGGTGCTGAGAACGGCATCGACCTGCTGCTCACCTGCGTGGCCCAGTACAAGAGCAAGGACCCTAGTCCCGGGGAGGAGGAGGAGTACATGCAGAACTGTTTTGACGTGTTATGTGCCTCTCTCATGCAGCAGGCCCATAAGGCGGCTTTCGTCAAGGTGAGGAAGGGGCCGGGACTGTAGGACAAGGGTATGGGGGTTATCTTGGGCAACGAGTACCTCGACCTTCATTTTAGAAGTGCCTCTACCTTCACCTCCAGCTGAGCAACCCCCTTGCCCTTCTGAACGCCGCTGTTCCTCGCCTTGACAAAGGTGGATTTGCGAATTTCGTCGTTTTCATTTTGTTTCGCCACCGTATCCAGGCCGAGGGTGTCGAGCTCATGCAGCTGATGCTTCAGTCCCGGCGGCAATGCCGATACGGAGCCCTCAAGTGCCTGGATTACGCCACAACTCGATTTGCCGTACCGGCTGAGAAGCTGGTGGACCTGGGCGGGCTCAAGCAGCTGTTCGGTCTGTTCATGGGGAAGTCCAAAGTCAAGGGACCAACTGGTAAGGGTCTGTGCGGTTATGTGCCTGGAGGGGAGGGGGGGACGGGTTAAGGGAACATACAAATAAGATGGATGGGAGAACCCCATAAGAGTCCAGTGTGCGGTGGAGCTGGAAAGAGTCATGGGGAATGGCACAGGGAGTTGGGGGAATAGTGAGGAATAGTATCGTGTTGTGAGAGGCGGGGTTATGGGGATCCGAGGAGTACCGGGTCTCGCATATTGCGATTCAAGGGCTAGCCATGTGGTGGGAAGGGTGATGGAAAGGAGCGGCACGGGGTATTGTGTGTAGGATAGGGGGGTACATCACCCTTGGCCACTAACCTGGCAGTCCCTACCTTCCCCGGTGTTTCGGGGCACCCTCATCCAGTCTCCCATGCCGACTTCTCCGAAATCAGTGGTTTTCCCAGGTTCAGCACCCACCACCAGCATCCAGCGGAATCTGCCGAATCAACTAAGGCGTCAACTCCGCTACTGGTCAGCTCGCAGGTCACTTTAATTGGGGTCGTCACCGTCCATCGACATGGGGGCACCCTGCCCTTAACATTAGGGTCTTTGGCCCGCTCTCGGTCGGGGTAGAACCTGGAACTCCAGGGGCATATTAGTCGTGCCATAACAGTCGTGCCTGAACACGTATTTGTGGCGCCACCAAGCACATGGTTACCTTGCGGACCCGGTCAGCAGCGCCTTGACAGCAAGGAACCCGGCTATGACCCCGTCCCCAGCTCACATCGCCTGTGAGGGAGCTCCCGTGATACGGTCCGTTGAGATACCCATCCTTCCGCTGACGTATCTTGTGGGCCAGAAGGAACTCCTGGAGCACACAGTATTGTAATCTGACTCATACCCGGTACCTGCTGACGGACTGATGGGGCTGATGAACCCCTCCTCCCCCGGAGATTATTACCAGCGTTTCGATGTTCGTCTCCCCCGGGGGATGGCGTCATCTTCCACCCCGTCCGCCATTCACTTCAAAGCCTCATCCGTTCCCCTCGGTGATGTTTGGGTCCCTGGTTAGAGTTTCTTAACATAGTCCATACGCGTACGCCACCCTCCCTGTGGCGGATGCTGTGTCATCCTCTCTACGTCTGCATGCAGGTGAGCACGACGTGGACGGCGAGGTGGAGGAGCGGTGCGTGTCCCTGGTGTCCAACTTGGTGACGCAGCTGCCCACGGCGGGGCGGGGGATTTCGCGGAGGGAGCGACTGCTGGCCAAATTCGTTGAGAACGAGTTTGAGAAGACGGACCGCCTGATGGAGTTGCTGTTCAGGTACGCCGGGGAGAGCCGTGCTAGAGGCAATGGCTGCGCAAAGCGGGTGGGTGGACTGTTATCTGGCACGTGAGGGGGACCGTCATGTTGATGTTTTTGTTGGTGCGTGCTGCTTCTGTCCTCCTGCCTCTCAACCACACTTGTTATTCCCTTGTTAAGTCGCTGAGCAATATCTCATTCTGCAGCACTCATCATGATCGTTTGAACCCAGGGCGGGTGCAGGTGTACACTACGCCTCACCACCCTGGCCCGCGATTGTGTTCAAAACCCCCGTCTCATCCGGAACACCTCCACACTTGCCATCGGTTTATTTGGTAAGGTCGTTGATAGAACCTATCCGGGGGCCGGGGCTCTCTTTCGGTTGGGGCCAGGTCCCTCACACTAACATATTTGTTCCGGTGCTCCCGAGTCATAAGAACACGGGCGCCTCATCCCACCCCACCCCACCCCACCCCACCCCACCCCACTTCATCCCACTCGGCTCCAAGATATCAAGGCCGGGTGCGGGCGGAGGAGCGCCGACTTGCGGACGCCCTGGCAGAAGCGGAGGAGGACGAACAGGTAGGAGGGTATGCCCACTTACAAACGGAAATCAGCAAACCCTGAGCCCCGAGGTTTGATCCGCCGCTTTCTGATTGCTGTGACAATCTCCGCTTGTGTTCTTCAGGGCTTCCGTTACTTTAATTGGATTACCTGCCCTCAAACGACCACCTTCGCCCATCTCTTTTGTCACATCCACCCCACATGCCGCATCGCACCGCCTGCGCCGCGTCATACCGAAACCTCACTGGGAGATGTTCGACTTTTCCCCGCTTTCCCGCAAACTCCCCTGCCCCGTTGCGTTCCCTCGTGCCCTCTTTGCGTGCCCTGCCGACCCTCACTTTTCCGCTTCGGTGTAACTCCTTTTTTCCCTTCTACTTCTCCTTCTCCTTTTGACTTCGTCCCGTTGTATACCCTTTCCTGTGCTTTCCCGTCCTGCATGTTTGTGTTGAACGTTTCCTTGTTAATCTAATCCCTCGTCCGCAGTTGCATGGTGTCCTTGGACGCATGTATTCGTCCCGTCCCTATGCCTTGTTTTCTCTGCCTCGCATGGCTTGCACTTACCCTCCTTTTGTTTAGTTGGTGTGCGCGCGACCATCAGGCAAGCCCATGTTGGGTCGGGTGGTGGGTCGGGTCAGGGCGCTTTGTTGTGAAAGAAGGGGATTCAGGAGGTACACGCGCCTGGCAGCGCTGGCCGTCAACTATCAACTTTTCGTATGACATCTCCTCAAAACCAACAAATTTCACGCGTTACTGTTTCGTCCTTGCAGCATGGCCAGTGGTATACGTCATTTCAACTTCTATTGCTGTAGTTTCTCCTTCTAAACCCTAAGTTAACATAAATTTAGATGCTGATTTTTCATCGTGCCTACTTTCGCGAGGCCCGCCGCCATCATCGATCATCGTGATTAGTAGAATTGCACTTCACAACAGCTTTTCGACAGCAGTATCAGGTCTCTCGTGTATTCGTCTTGCCTCAGGTTGACGAGGAGGAGCTACTCCTGGCCCGCATGGACGCGGGGCTGTTCACCCTGCAGCAGTGCTGCATCATCTTGGGCAATCTGTGGGCCACCGGGGATGTGGGGCTGCGCAAGCGGCTGCTGGCGCTGCTGCACCAGAAGGGACAGACGCTGGGGCCGGTCAGGTGGGGCTGAAACGGGGAAGGGACGGCCATGGGGTGGCGGCGAAGGGCGTACGTGGGAGAGCCCCGGGACGCCGGACGGAGGGACGGGTGGCAGGCGGGGTATGGGTGGAGGGTGCCGGTCGTTGTGTATCCGCGCGGCCAGGACAGTCAACTGACGATACTGTCTGGCGGCAGTCTTTATGTCAGCGGCGGTACTTCTCGCGCCAGCACCGTACAGAACAGATAGTCAACGAACGGCGCTCTGTTCCCCTGCATTCATATATCCCTATCCTGATGAGCCCTGTCATAATTCTCTCTCTGTTACATATACATATACATGTACCCATTTTCTTGAAATGACCCGCTGGAAATTAAACAAAACTTAAACATTTTGCTGAATAGGAAAACCCTCCACTATAGGATAATATTTTTTTAATCAACAATTTCATAGTTTAAAGAGATTTATTGAAATAATTACTTCAAACGTTACTATCATTGTTTACTATAAACTTAAATCTTTAGAAATTTCTGTTTTGTGTATCTCTTCTGGCAAGTATTGAAAAGATAGCCGAGATATACGAAAATATAAGAGAGAATGATGTTTCCTTATTTGAACCTGCTTATTTGAACCTTCATCTTAAGTGTTCTGTTTTGCGTCTACAACATTTTCATCGACCTCGGGAGAATTTAGCTGATGACGATAATATCATGTTCCGTCGTACACCCGTGGCGTCGCTATGACAGCCGCTTTGCTTCATTACCATGGAGGGCGCGTCACCTCATATTTTTCGCACGCCTCCCGCAGGTTTTTACGGCACCGTCTAGTCGTCGTGCCAGGCTCATCACCACTTACTCCCATTTGCATGATTCCGTGTCCCAAATGCCACTGGGGACTTCCTTCAATTGCATTCATATGTCTTTTCCGAAATGTGTTTGGAATCTTTATCCCTCCCGGTGCCCGAAGGGAGGTTCTCCTTGAGTACTACAACAGCATCGGCGAGGAGGGGGGTTCCGAGGAGGCATCAAAGACCCGCAGCCATGTGCGGGGGCTGCTAGAGGCGCTAGGGGCGCAGTTAGAGGAAGAGAAGCCGGCGCCGGCCTGGGCGCTGGCGGCGCAGGAGGTCGGGCTGATGGATCGGCAAGAGCGCGTGGGCGATGGGCGGGCAAGCGGGCGACGCGGTGCAACACAGCGGCAGCGAGCGGAGGATGAGGAGGATGGGGAGGCGGACGCGATGGAGCTCGATGATGGCCCGGTAGATGGGCAAAGGGCAGCACCGCCGCTGCCTCCACCCTTACCGGTGGGTTTACGAACTTTGCTTTACAGATGCTAATGCGGCATTTGTCACTGCGGGGACCGGCAATGAGCCCCCTATCCTGGCACGTGAGGATGCTTCGGGGCGTGTTCGGCTGAAGAGGTGGGGGGGCCGATAATCCAGGTTGTGATCGGGTTTGCCTCGTGCCTACCACTACCAACACCATCACCTTGACCTAGTCTACTACCGTCACCAAGCCGTTGCCCAAGGAATTCTCCTTGCGCCTAATTCTTTCATTTGCTGTGTACAAAAACATGCCCGGCTCTTACCCGTCCTGTGCAGGATGGCGATGGTGAGCTGCCGCCCCCGCCGCCCCCCTCTTCCAGCGGCCGGCTACCCTATGGTCGAGGCGGTGATGACGGGTGAGCTAACCGAGTGGACGGTGTCGTGAGATGCGGTGTCTCGGTGCATAACCCGTAGGTTGAGCTGCCTTAGCTGCCTGGTTATTAGTCGGAGTAGATACGCGGCGGCCCCATAAGGGCTTGGAGGAGCAGCTTGGAAAATCCGGCCGTACGTCCGCCACTGTTCAAACCCACACGCTCGTCCTTGACCCCTCCCGCAAGAACTGATCATTCCCTCTTCGGTCACAAATCCATCCCGGCTCTGGGTATATGCGGTGTGACAGGCGCAAGAATGATTCCGAACTAATGCCGCCGCCGCCGCCTCCCAACGGCACTGCCGCGGCAGCTGCCGCCACCAAGCCTAAGGCCACGGATCGCGAGAGGAGGGGCAGCAAAGGGGGGGGCGGGGCGGCCACGGGGGCTTCGGAACGGGACCGCGCAGGGGGTCGAGACAGGCGAGACTTGGATGCCGAGCAGGCGGACGGGGAGGATCGCAGGCGGGAGGACGATGGGGCGGCTGCTGCCGGGCCCCTGGCGGGGCGGGAGCGGGAGAGGGACCGGGAGAGAGATATCCGGTGAGTACTGGAGCCCACGGAATATCATTACGAGAGGTGTGAATTTTTGAAAATCTCTGAAATCTTCCGGTTTTGGCGGCTCAGAAGTTGTCAAAAGTGCGGCGCGGCAGCGGGGGACTCGCACGGGTTTAAACAGAGCAGGGTATCCTACCGCGTTCGGATTGAGGTTAGGGGTTGGGGGCTTGAGATTCCGCAATCCGTTGGTCTTGGGGCTGCGGATGCACTACGGTCGGGCTCTTCCTCTCCTGTCCCTCCATCCCGCCTATTCAACATGCACCGGTTACCCGCCCTGTGCTCGCACCGCTGGGCTTCGGCTTGACTCTCGCTGCCGGGTCACACGGCGACCTCAGTGTGGAGCGTGATCGTGATCGCGATCGAGACAGGGAGCGTGAGCGTGAGCGGCAAAAGGAGAAGGATCGGGAACGTGCAATTGCCAAGGAGAAAGATAAAGACAAGGACAGGGAGCGAGAGAGAGACCGGTAAGCCCAGGGGTAGAGTGGGAATGGGGCTTGTGATGGGGCATTGTGCGCCTTTGGATTGATCAGAGTCTATGCCCTTGTTTAGTCGCCTGATCCTTCTTCTGGACATGCTGAGTGGGGCGCAGTCAGCCTTCACCATTTACTCTGATGATGTCGACCATTACCTGTAGTACAATACCGTCAGCACCTCGGTTCACTTGGTTGTTCAATCCTTTCTTAAATCGGGTGCTGCCGCAGGGATCGTGACCGCCGCGAGGCATCTCGTCGGGAGCGTGAGGCCGAACGAGATGAACAGGATTACGACGAACGCCGCAAGCGGGATAAAGACCGAGACCGGGAGGGGCGGGAGAAGGATCGAGAAAGAGAGAGGGAGAAGGACAGGTTGCGGGACCGCGACCGGGAGAGGGATCGTTACCGGGAAAAGGACCGGCGATAATGTCGGGAAACTGGGCGGATGCGGCGTGCACGGATGGGTTGATGCCCCGGCGGCGGCGGCGGATTGGCGGATGCAGACATTCGTGCGTTACTTATTATCTTTCCTGTTCCTTCTTTAGGGAGGCACTTGGGCGCGCGGACGCGTAGCACGAACATGTGCTCTTCTTGTCCTGTGCGCGCTGCTGTCACACATTCATGCAGGTTATGAGCCATGCCACCGCATGGCTCTGCTGGTAAGGGTCTGTCCCTGGATTTGTCTGGTTGCGGCTATGTGGCTTGAAGTCACCTATGCTACCGCACGCCAAGTACAAGGGGTTGCTCCGGTGCACTGGCATGTACACGTTTGGGGAAAGGGGGGTGTAAATCCTGCGATTCCCTCCTGTCTCAGTTGGGGCCGTGTGTGATGGTCTGGGATGAGCTCAGGTTGTAGACAACCTGGCGCGTGAACAGATGTTTGTCTGTGTGGGGGAGTGGGTGGCGGCCGTAGTGTGGGGTTGCACTCCCGTTCCAGCGCGGGTTAAGGAAAGATGTTGTGTCCAAGCGGCATAAACACAGATTTTAAGTCCAGGAACATCTCGGAGGTTACGAGGTAGAAAACGGGTAAGGCATTGCTTGGTGTTGCAGGGTGATGATCGGGAGTCTCCCCTCTTATGCCGGGAAGTTTCTCCTGCCCTGTCCCAGTACTCGTCGGCTGGAGGAAACAAAAGAGGAAGCCGCTCTTGGGGAACTTTTGGCGCATCACAAATAATGTTATGCTGTGCAACATGGTATCACGAGGTGGAAGAGTAGCGGTGAGAGCATATCAGCAGTTGGAAAATAAGATAGGAATTCAGGTAGCAGTACTCTATCTGCCCATTCTTACCCTTTGGCAACGCGAATGATACCACCAGTTTAATGCATGTTGACTGTATTGTACCAGGTTGAAGCGCTCTGTCACGCATTCCTGTGTTTCTCCCACAGCATGGGTCCCTCAACCTGTCCCGTCGAATGGGCGGCAACAGACATGCAGGTACGCTAGATCTCTCGCTGACACCCGTCCCGTGAATCTTATTCCGTGCACGCTCCCGCCATGACAAGCACGGACGGTTGTGACCACATTCATTCATGGCCACATTCCATTCATGTTTGTCCCGTTCTCACGAGCCATGGACCACGGATGCCGTGTCCCATGTCAAAGGCAGCGAAGCCTGTTCACACAGCCCTGCCGATTAATTTAGGATAATCCGACACCGATAGGTGCACTGAGTTTATTGAGCCAATGTCTAGGACGGATAAGCTGCCGGACGTCTCGACGTGCCACCACAACGCGGATTAGATGGATGGGCGATATCGCCTTGGTGTGTCCTGGATGACTTTCATCCCCGGGCCATCCAGCTGGGCGACCTTACGCCACCGCTCTTGCACAGCAGCCTTCCCTCACCACACCACACAACTCCTCCACAGCTCTTGCAGAAGTTGCAATGTGAGGCGACGAGGGATCCGTGAGCCACACCCAGCACAGCAAGACGGTGCTCAATGGGGATGATAGACTGCGCGTGACAGGCGTTCCGAGCCAGAACCGGAAGACCCGCAGTGACAGCAGCTATGGCTCCCTCCACAACCCTAATGATGGACAGCCGGGTCAAACGCCCGAAAAATTGATTTTACAATTCTCCGCACCTTCAGCTCGAAAACCTTGCAAAAATTCAAATACCACACTGCCTGCGGTGCTCCCACTAGGAATATCACCAGTTTACTCAGGCCACAAGCCAGCCGTACAAGAAGCCGTTACTGTACGACGGCAGCCCATTGCCGATCCGCTCCACGCAACACAGGGGCTGTCGGTACGGGTTTACCAAATTCCGTACATTCGGCCGCAAGTTGAACAGCTGCTCAAGCAGCTGACATGACCGCACACACTCCTCCTCGTTGTACGCCGTGAAGAGGCACGCCACTGGTTTTACCGGTAATTGCTCCGAGCCACCACCAGCACCACCGCTGCGACCCATCCTACACACGGGTCGATCCTGTCCTGCCAGCAGCAACTCCAGGGATGGCAGCCATGACAAATAGACTGGCAGCCCAGCGTTTGGCGCAAAGACCAGCAGAGGCGCTGGCTGCTGTGGACGGCATGGACGCACACCACTGCTGTCCGCCCTGCGGGGGGATGCCAAGGCGTGCTTCGAAACTTCCGCCAAGTTGCTGCCTACTGCGCAATGAGTCACAGCAGCTCTTGCACCCGGTGACACGCGGCTACTGCCGTCGCCGCTGCCGCCGTCATCCCCGTCAACAGTCCAGTCGCAACCCCCCATTTGAAAGCAGTCTGCCCCGCCACCACATCCCCCTAAGACTCCACCCAGCAGCTCGTCCGCTTCGTGCAGCATACAACTGTACAACTGCACCTCGAGACGGGGGCACAAACCCCCATGCCTGCCCGTGCAACTAGATACTGCCTCGTTGCAAGATAAACTAGGTACACCGTCGCTGCAAAAGCGGGCTCCCGCCTCATCGCCTGCTGTCCTCCCACCACACCCGACGCCGTCCTGGTGATGCACGGCAACACCGGCACCGTCTGTCACGTTGCAGCGGCCCTGTACGGGTGGTGAAGGCGCTACCAAAGGGTGACCGGTAACGCCCAGATCGTCGCCGTCGTACACGAGGACGGCCCCATGCAGGTTGTCCGGCACGTCCGGCCCCACCATGTGCAGCCGCAGGGTGCAGCCTGGTGGCAGTAACGGCAGTAGCACCGCGAAAGTGTCAAGTTGATCCAGCTCGGCCTGAGGGCCTGTGGCGGAGGCAGGGTAGGAGGTACCAGCCGTCACGACAGTAGCACGTGGTAATAGCGGGACGGCAATTCCAACGCACTGGCGGTAAAGCCCCTCCATTGAATGAACGCAAGCATCGACACGGCAGAGGACGTCAGCGAAAAGCCCGGACAGAGGACCTAGAAGCTGCAGCGCGAGGCGAAAGAGCTTTTGCAGTACGGAATCAGCGAGGCAGACGTGCAACAGCCTCATGCAAACTTCATAAAATATCTTACTATCCTTTTCGACGCTTCCTGACACAGGCCCACGAACTGCCGTTCACACACATTGCCGATGCACTGCACTAATATCCCGTATTCGAAAACCCGGTACTTACCCAAATACAGCACATCCACGCACCAGCGCTGCCCGCAACCTGCCGTGCCCTCTGGTTGCCCACCAGCAGTAGCAGTAGCAGTAGCTGGCATGCGTATAAGCATAGGAGAGACCACCGAGTCGCAGCCTCCAACCCGCGGCCGCTTCGCCCGGTGGCTCATCCCGGCGTCCTCCTCCGTCCCTCCGTCACCTGAAGGGCATCCGGGCGACACTGCGACAGCGACTTCCGCATTCTCGAGCATCTCTGTGCTCTTAGACGCAGATGTCACAACTGGACCGCAGCCCCGACACAGCAGTGCGCCCCCGAGCCGCTCGTCCACAAGCCGCAGGACGCCGTACAGCGTCAGCGGAAAGTGCAGCAGCAGCGCTGCCGGAGACTCTACCGGCAGTCCCGCCCAGCGGTAGTACGACAACCAATCTATTACGCCGCACGGCCCGTATAATCCGTCGTGGCAGTCGCCGTCCCCAACAGCACCCTTCGGGGATTGCGATGCTACATGCAGCTGTTGCTGTACCTGCTCTACTCGCCGCGGGGCTGAAGCCCCGCTGCACAGTACAGGGACACGTGGTTCGGTCTGTGCTGCATGCGAACCCGCCTTCATGAGCGGTGGAAGTGGAGGCAGCGACAACGGGGCCTCAATCTTGCCTCCGCCACGCTTGTCCGCGGGAGCCCGGAGCGGTGGGGTCAGATGTGGCGGCAGGTGCCAGACCCGCCTGGACCATTCGGCATGATCGCTGAGTGGGGCTGTTGGGGGCGGGGCTGTTGACTCCGACTGTCCCGGCAGCATCACAAGCGCCAACAGTGGCGGCTGTAACAAGCCCCAATTACCATATTCACCGTCTCTACCGCCCAGCGACCTGCCCCTGCGGCCGCTGCCACCGCACCCACAAAGGCGCCTCCAGCAACCAGGTGCCATGCAACGGAGGTCATCGTCCGTCTCCTGACCAGCGGCACCGAGTGTAACACCACTGCTCGTGACGTCATCACTGCAACCCTTGTCGTGAGGTTGACCGCCCGGCCTAAGGATCATGTCCCTGATGTCCCCGATGTCCCCGATGGAACTGTGG
Organism: Volvox africanus; assembly: GCA_030268105.1. Taxonomy (NCBI): domain Eukaryota; kingdom Viridiplantae; phylum Chlorophyta; class Chlorophyceae; order Chlamydomonadales; family Volvocaceae; genus Volvox; species Volvox africanus. The sequence continues at coordinate 472,834 of BSDZ01000079.1, forward strand.
CCGATGCCGATGTCTATGGGTGATGTCACGTTGGCACCGTTGTCCGTGTGGGCAGGAAGCTGTACAGGGTGCTGGGGGTTTGGCAGGGGGGGGGGACACGCGGCACCCGAGGGATCGGCTGCAGCTTGCTGGCGAAGTGAATGTAGAAGAGAACAGAGGGACTGCGGCAGCGGGGTTGGTGTTGGCGCCGCAAATGGTGACACTGCCGTTTCCGTTGCCGCGCCAAACGAAGTGTCAGGGGAAGTGAGTCTTTGCGAGCCAGATGGGTCGGCTGGACACCGGTCACTGTCATTTGAATTCAGCACCTGCAGCCAAGCTGGATTGGTTGTGTCCACGTCAACGGGGGGATCTTGCATCTTATCCTGTTTGAAAACATGGTTAATTTTGTTCATGCTCCAAAACCACGGGAAGGGAAAGTCAGCGAGCTCTGCTGCACGTCGCAATTGCGCAGTCATCCGCTTGCACTCCTCGATTGAGTGGCCACCCGGCATTGTTGCGTGGCGACGGCAGTGTGCGTCGCAGCAGTAGTACATTGCGCCACAACTGACGCACACGCAGCACTGCTTTTGCTTCTTTTTGGAGTTCTGGGCTTTTTGTTCCTGGTGCGGCTCTTGCCACGGCCAGGGATCTCCGTGGCGGGTGTCGCGCGCGGGGGGCTTGCTGTGTGATGCAGTACCAGAGCATGGCACGCCGCACAGAGCACACACATATGAAATCTTTGCAGCCATTCTTGGGATTATATATGGGCTGAATCACAGGCAGCTGGCTTTTCGCATAGCGTCAAGTTCCAAGGGACATCACGGGTGTTATATCCTAAACACCAATCAACCGGCATTTGAGCATTAAAGGAAGATCTAGAATTATTCTGATTACGCGATGAAGGGGATCAACAGTTATGGCTTCGGTGCAGGACGGAATGGGTCATAGCATAAAGGGCGAAAGGCAGAAACGTACGGCGTGTAGTTGAAATGACGGTTCCTTTACCGACAAGGTTCTTTAAAGGCATTAGAAATCCGTTTGTACCGTGTCTCGGTACGTAACGCGATCAGCTCGCGTACAGCGCAATAATGGCAGCTGACCTGGCGTCCGTCGCTGCGAAGCTCGCTGCACCGGGCAAGGGTCTGTTGGCATCCGATGAGAGCACTGGGACGATTGGCAAGCGGCTGGAGAAGGCTGGGCTGCCGAATACCAAAGTAAGCAAGTGGTCGATTGGAAGGTCGTTGTATTAGAAATTGAAATTTATCCAATATGTGATTGGATTGCGTCAGTTGCGCTATTCGTGACTGTAATAATCGCATGGCAAAAGGATTACCTGTACGCGCTAGCTGCTGTATTCTCATACAAGTATGCAAGTATGCGCAAGCATTTGTTTTCCGTGCGCGCGCTGTGTTAGCTCGCGAACATCTTGGCTTGCACTCTCTTATACGCATCCTGAACGACTGCAAGTTTTTTGGCGTGCGATTCCTAAAGGCCACCTACAGCCCGCAATGCAAGATAAATCTACGCCACATCTTCCTGACCGCATACCAGTCAGTGTTGGATGCCTTGCAACTGCGTACGCTTTGCGGACCCGATAGGAGGTTGTCCGTCTGGAAACCCGCACGCAGGAGTTTTAACGCGCACCGTATCCGTATTGCGAGGCTGATGTGCTGCACTTCTACACATCATCACACGACCTGCCGAGCTGGCCACACCGCACCACGCAATCAGCGCTGCGTCCAAACTCCGCATCCACTGCCCAACACCGCTCAACCCCCAAGACTGGAACCATGTGGATGGCCCCCTTGTGATGCTCCTCACAGGACATCCGCCGCGCTTACAGGGAGCTTTACTATACCACTCCTGGCATTGGGCAGTACATTAGCGGTGTGATCATGTTCAAGGAGACCCTGTACCAGTCCACTGCCGCTGGCCGCCGCTTCGTGGATGTGCTGGCGGATGAGGGCGTCATGGCGGGAATCAAGGTGGACGAGGTGGGTTTGCGGCCCCTTCAGGGAGGAGACTCCTTCTCCGGCTGGGGTGTTGGGAGACTGGCCGGCGGACAGCAGCGGTTGCGTACTGTGGGTGGCAGCGGCTGCAAAGGCGGCGCCAGAAGCAGCGGCAGTATCCGCCAATCGGTTAAGCAAGAAGCATGGCGCGAGGGGCGGCGGCGGCGGTGCTTACAGGAGGAGGTGTAGGAGGTCACGAACCTGGACCTGTTGACAGCAGCAGGAGCAACCCACCGCGTCATACCTTCCCCTAACAAACCGGACTGCACAGCTTTCCGGCAGCTGAAGCGGTATCAGCTGGACGGATGCGAGGGTCGGAAAGCAGGAAGTTGTTGCAGTCAGAACAAGTCACTTATGAGGGGGCTGCATGTCTATCCGTGCCGTGCTCCCCTCGCTACGCGGCAGGGTCTGGCCCCGCTACCGGGCGGTGGGGAAGGCGAGACATACACGAAAGGGCTAGAGGGGCTGGAGGCTGCGTGTAGGGAGTACGTGATGGCAGGTGCAAAGTTCGCGAAGTGGCGCGCCACGCTCAAGGTGCGATCCCGTGTTGGTGGGAGAGGGAGGGGAAGGAGGGAAAAAGTGGGGTAAGTTGCGAGTAGAATGTGAAAACAGACGGGACTGGTCCCAGGGCTGGGAAGGGGGCAAGGGCTGCGTGGAGGAGGGTAGGGTTTGGATGGAACCGCATGCGCTCTGTGGGTTGTGTGGAGGGAGGCTGTCCTTTGTGGAGCGGTGTTCGCCACGAACATGTGCGCCAACGGTGCTGATGGGAATGTGCAAAAGGGGTGTTTGTGTACAGGTTTGTGACTTTGTAGATTGACATAACTCTGAGCTTGTTATTTGTTTTCTTCCATTGAAAGGGGTAAGGGTCCCTGCTTTCTTTCTCCTCTTTTCGCACCTCCTTGCCGTTGGGATCCCCACGGAACCCACCTGCCACTTGCCCAGCCGCACTCCCCTGCCCGCCCTCGTCCCGCCGGCAGGTGACTGACTCGCTCCCCTCAGACCTAGCGGTGGAGCGCAACGCCGAGGACCTTGCTCGGTACGCCAAGGTCTGCCAGGTGGGGCCCAGCTACTGCTGGTGGTGTTGGCAGGTGTGGATGTCCGCAGAGCCAAGTAATCCCGACATAAAATGGCGACTACCTGCGACCGCCTGCGTGCACACGATCTGCATCCATATGAAGGATTAATTCACCCAGTTGATGACCGTATGGGGCCGCTCAGAGAGGGCCCGGATCTGTAGCGAGCACGGCCTCCTGGTCTGGGCCCGGACTCCTCGTGTCGTATTGTTTGTCAAGGAAAGGACACAACTTCACAACCCCTCGCCCACCCGTTGGCCCCGGAACAGGAGTGCGGTCTGGTGCCAGTAGTGGAGCCCGAGATCCTGATCGACGGGGCCCACTCCCAGACCCGATTCGGTGTCGTGACGGAGCGCGTGTTGGGGGCCACAGTGGCTGCTCTGTGGCGTCAAGGTGTGGCGTTGGAGGGCTGTCTGCTAAAGCCCCAGATGGTCATCCCTGGCGCGGAGGCGGAAGGCGGCAAGGTTGCAGCAGAAGAGGTGGCCAGTCACACGGTGGCGGCGCTGCGGCGGTGAGCGGGGGCGGTGGGGGAGTATGAATGGCTCCTCCAAGTTGTTATGGGCCGGAGAGGGGCCTGTGCAGGAAGCGAGTGGTTTCCCTCTGGCAGCACCGGCACGGTTTTGTCACCTCCATGCCGGCAAGCTATATTTCAGCTACCCGGAGGCCGAAATGAATGGTTGAATGATTGGACCCAACACGAGCCCCGGAGACGGAGGTGGTGGCGGAGGGAGGGGATCGTCCCGGATCAGCGGATGCGGATTTAGGAGCCGAGGGATGAGTCCTCCGCCATCTGCATTGCCGCATGCGGACACCACTCCACCGACACGCACATGCATTACACATAACCCTAACCCAAGGTGACCGACACGCACACGTTACCCCAATGCCTTTCCCGCCATCATCCCGGCAGTGTGGTTCCTCCTGCTGTTCCCGGCATCATGTTCCTGTCGGGGGGCCAGACGGAGGAGGAGGCGACCATCAACCTAGATGCCATCAACAAGGAGGCCAGGGTGGTTGGGCGCTGTCCCTGGGCACTGTCGTTCTCATTTGGCCGCGCTTTGCAGGCAGGTGGAGGTTGGGAGGGCAGGTGGAGGTTGGGAGGGCAGGTGGAGGGTGCGGAAGGGATTGTGGCTGGGGAGTCCACTGATGGTGGTGGCTTACAGTATGCTGGTGGTACAAAGGAGGGAGGGACGGAAAGATGTAGGGATTGACTTTGGATGTATCCCTGCGAGGTCTCACCTGCCCTTCTCACGTTTCGGTTCGGACGTGTCCTCCTCAATTCCAAAGCTACCCCTCCAATCCCCCCGGCAGTTCCGCTTTGTGCGTCCTCCACCTCCGCTGTCGCAAGAGTTATCTATTTGACCTGATGAGTACCCTCCTCCGCAGGCCTCCGTTCTGAAGCTATGGTCCTCCGACCAGACCCGCGTGGCGGAGGCGCAGCAGTTGGCGCTGGCACTGGCCCAAGTGAACAGCGAGGCGGCGCTGGGGCAATACACCGCTGCTGCGGGCGGTCATCCCTCCACTCTGTCCGGAGACTCGCTGAGGGAGAACTTCCGTGGCTGGAGCGGCCAGGCGCCGGCGGGAGGGGCGGTGCCGTCGCCGGGGGGCAGTGGGGAGGAGGTGCTGATGGCGCATTAGCAGGGAGACGGGAAAGGGCGGACATGCCTGTGTGAGTTTGGGGATCTGTAGCGTGGATGGGTGTTGTAGGCAGCACAACTCCAAGCCGCTGTCGCCACCGCCGTGCCCGGTGCCACGTCTAGCTGCCGCCCTCACTTGTATCGTTTGACAACTTCACATGGCGTTGGAGGGGCGGTCCGGGCCTGAGTCCTGAAGCATTTGGAAAGGAAGGAGGCCGAGGCATAGTTTGGGTGAAGCCAACAGGGCTGCGCCTCGCGCATAGTGCAGCGCATTCAGAAGACGGCGAGCAGGGGCTGCCAACTCTCTGCACACTCCCCACACGTGGTCGCATCCAGTTGATAGGGTGCATGTCCTTAAGCAGGTCCCCATTTTGCACTTTGTGGGCTATCTAGGGACGTGGCCTTGAGAGGCCTGAGGGGGCCCCGAAGAAGAAAGGAAGAGTTTGGAGGGTAGCGGGGGATAGGAATGGGGAGGTAAAGAGACTCTGCATACGCCCAGTTAACCCGTTTTCCTGGGCCTGTACTGTCAGGTTCAGCCCTCCCTCCTCAGCTCGAAGGCATTCTCTTGAAGCATATCGATTGATGTGATGACGTGTCCAGGGCCCGGAGGAGCAACACGGTGGGGTGGCACAGTGTTGACATGTGGCACTCGGCTAATCTGGATACCGGCGGCGTGTATTCCAAGAGAGAAAACACGAGGGATGAGAAGGTGACTCCGTAGACCAGGAGAGACGGCGTTTCTTTGTTCCTTATGTGGCCAGGGCATGAATGAGTGGCCAAAGCGCACTCCGGCAGAAAACAGTACCCAATGTCTTGACGATCAGGGGCAACTGCTCCTCCAGCCAGGGTTTCCCGCGGCTCACGCTGCCCCGTGGAACGACCCCTCTGCCTCCTCGCCTTGACCTCACTTCCATGGTCGCCATCTAATCACGCTGCCCAGTTCTTACAGGGTCCACCCGTCACTGGCACGGACCGTGTACTCTCCTTGGGGGTTGGTTGGGTGTCTCAGATGGGGGAAGATTAAGGGGCATGCAGCAGGGAGCAGGATCGGGGCCTCTAGCGGCATGAAGGGGTTGTGGATGGGCGGAGCCGACCGGCAGTTTTGATGCCCTTTGGCCGGTTGCATGGCTGGATATCTGTGAGTACTTGCTGCGAGCTAGCTATGGTGCATTCGCCTTTTGACCGTCGGAAGGTTGGAAGAGGTGCCAAGCGTCTTGTGTGCGTACGTCTCTTCGATCGACGGTTGACTGGTTGCAGATTGCAGGTGAAGTACTCTCACCGCTGCTACTGCTACTGCCGCTGCCGGATACGCGGCATATGGGTCGGATGGCTTATTGCGGTCCCGGTGTTCCCTTCCACGGTGGCGGGAGTGGGTAGAAATTGCTAGGGTCATCCGTCTGGGCGGCAGGATAAAGCCCAGAGCACAAGTATTTTTCATAACCCTACCTCCCACCCCTTCGCTTAAGTAAAAGGGCTTAGGTGCGGAGGCGATAGCACAGGGCGGCGAAGAGCTGGGCGAAAAGGGGCGTCTCCAGGTGTTCCAGGGTGCCGTCAAGAAGCGGCCTGGATGGAGGGAAAGAAGGAATGAGAGAGGGCTGCCGGGTAGGGGTTTGGGCATGCCATGCGTGGGGGTTTGGGTAGAAGGGGTATTGATTCCATTCAAGGTTAACAAAAGAGGTCAGAAACATACATTCTTTCCCGTTATGCGTTTGCGGGGAGGAGGGGTTGAGGGGGGCATTCGAATAAACGAGGCATGATACCGCTGTAGACGCCGCTGTTTAGCATGGCTATCCGCGATGGTGGAGGCGACGTGTAGCTCCGTCCACAAGGTAGAGCAAGTGAAAACGTTAGAACATAAACTAGGTAACCGCCAAGGCCGCAAATAAAAGCCGGAAATAAAGCAATAGAATCCGTCATAAAGTTTACTAATGGCTTGCTGCTGGTTGCGGCGGAAAGGCACCGCGTAAAAGTTGCTAGGTTCACTGCAGTTTTGCGGCTCTGCAACGGGTCCGGGCGTGGGTGTACAGATTCAAGGAGTGATTCCGGCCCTGCATTGCCCAATTTGTACACTTGAGGGACTAACTACCTTGGGAAACGTATTGCCAGGAGCGCCAGGAGGTCAGTGAGCCACTTTCACGGAGAGCGCTGAAATGAATAGGTGAAGGAGAATGATAACAAGCTAGGGGACAGATTTGAACCAATAACACGGATAATGTGGTTGTTGTAACACAACCGACGGGCTGCCAGGCAGGGAGGGTCATGATGTCAATCATACCGCTGCCCTATCTATGGCTAATTATCGAATCCACACCTGAGTGTTGCGCAGCGCCGTCCAGAATCCCGATTGTGTCCGTGCAAGATATCTTTGCCCCACGCATCAGCCCTTGCCGGCCCCATCTCGGTTTCCACCTGTATATTTCTTCCCTGCCATCTACATTGGGATCTTGCTGCCCTGGTTGCCAAAACGTATGTATTCATCTCTCTTTGGTTCCCAGCCAGTCTTTTTGAGTCTCCTTTTCATTTTGTTTGCTGCCTTAGTCTGCTGCCTTATTCTTTGCGTCTCTCCGCAATTTCTGCGTTTACCTACAATTGCTGAATCATATTTAAGTCGTCGTATCCTCCTCTTCCCATCAGGTTCTAGTGTTGTCCACCCGGGTTACATCCCGCTCCCGGCTCCTGATGGAGGATGTGCTTTCTCTGCTGCCTCGTCCCAAGGAGTCAAACCCAGACACCAAGAGCGACCCCCGGGTCAGCAACGAGGTGGCGAACCTCAACAACTGAATGTGTTCTTGTCTTTGCGGCTTAGGGGCGCGAGGTTTTGAGGCACTGCAAGGTGTGCAGACTGCAAATGCAAAGAGGAGTGATACTTTAAGTGGGCCGAATTATTGACGAATACGATGAAAGAAGGGAACTAACCCGGGCGCCGCAGATCCAACGCTTACCAAGATGTGAGTGATTGAGCTTGGAGCGTGACCGCGCCACTGTGCACAGCCTACGAAACGGAAAGAACAAGGACCGCACAGTCTGTCGGTCGACCTACCTGCATTCTATCCCCCGCCGGAACAAGAAGAGAAGAATGCTTCGTGCGCCGGAAGGCAATCTGTGCAGATCCGCTGGCTACCGGCGTGCAGGATGAGGGAGGACTGAAAGCGTGCCTGACCTTAGCTGTTGGGCCAGTGAGGAGCAGGACGGAGGACGAGGAAAAGGGCTTTTATTTCGGAGGTGGTTTCGGAGGCAGGCCGCCTAGTGGTGGCGGCGACGGCGGCGCCTCAGAATCCCTCAAGTAGCACTCTGACTGAATTATACGATTCGGCTGTGGCGGTTAGTGGCCGGTGCTACGGGTCACGGACTGTTCAAGGACTGGCAGCACGAAGTTTCCTTGATTGGGTGGGGAGGAAAGAAAGTGCGAAGTGCTCCTGCGTGATGACCTCCCCCCCGATAACAATTCGATACTAGATTTTTTGCCAATATTGCTGGATGTGGACATGTATGACATCGAAAAGTGCACTTCGGGAGTGATATTAAAAAAGACAAGAAGCTCACGAAACATCGTCAAGGGAAAAGGAGGATCAAAGGGGCCATGCATGGATTCATTCCGCGAGTGCTGTTTTGGCGCACTGTGTCACACAGGCGCTTGTGGAGAAGAAAACGAATGCGCATTTTGGAAGCAAAAGGAACTCTGGTGACACATTCCTCTCGTGTCGTACCGGTGCAATGTGAGGCGGCGGTTGATGCCTGCAATGCAGATGACGGGCTTTAACGTTGGTTGGTCTGTCGATGAATCTTCTTCATGGCCCGTGGTCCTGTGTGACGGTTTGGTTTGACTGCTTGGGTGGTTAGTTGAATTAGTTGGCCAAGATTTGGTCTTGCGCAACTTCATCTGTCGCAATTGGTTTGTTTGCCTCGCCTCCGTGACCTCGTACTCTGTCCAGGTGCCCAGTTATCGGCCGCACATCGGCATCTGCAACCCCTCCTGGCCGAAATCGCCCAGGTGGCAGCAGCACCTGCTGCAGCAAGAGCCGCTGGGTCCCTGGCAAGCTCGGTTCTGGAGGGGTTTAGGTGTATGCCTGTACCTGTGTGTTTTATTAGGACGGGGCGTTGAGTGAAAGGGAGCTAAAGGGAAGATGTATAATTCTCATCACATAGAGCTTCGAAGAGCTGGAAACACCTCCAACCCTTAGGTTTAGGTAATCGGTTGCTAGTTCGCTACGTGGTTGTTTGGTTAATCCGCCAATTGGTCTATTGATTGTTTGGTGGCACTTTGGTGCTTGCGCTCGAGCGATTCTGCCAACCAATGTCGCAACACCATAAGCTCCTCAAACAGGCTTCGCCAAGTTCTGGAACATCACCCAGACGTCGGCAAACGCATAATTGCGGTTTTGGAAAGGGGTTTTGGTTTCTGTCGTAAATAAAAATTTGATCTGCAGCAGCAGAAAAGCAGCTATATAGCACCGTTTCATTTTGTTCCCGTCTCCGCTTTTTGTTTCAATATCATATATTGTTTTTGGTGATTTTGCACGATCCCCACGGATTTACCTAGTCCTGGGCATTGGCGCTCAGAATCATTTCATTCGATCAGCCCCTCCTCTACGATCAGGCGCACCACATCCCCCGCACAACCCCACGCCAGGGTCAACCCTGCGCCCCCATGCCCGTAGTTGTGCACCACCGGCACCACCCGGCCCCCTCCACCCGGGCTCCCACTGCTGCCTCCTCCCAGCCGTACGCCTTCGCGCTGCAGCTCCAATCGCAAAGACGTGCGTCCCGGCCTGAGTCCCACCCAGTCCGCCATCACCCTGGCTCCGCGCAGCGAGGGGAGCAGGCGGCAGCAGCCGTCCAGGATGCGGCGCTTGTCATCCTGGGAGACAGCCAGGTTGAAGTCACCCTTTTGACCGGTGCCGCCAAGAACGACGGTGTCCCTAAAGCAGAAAGGGTTCGGGAGAAAAGAGTAGCTGGAGTAAAAGAAGAGGGGGCGAGCTGGCGTGCCAGAGGGGGACGCGGTGCATGTGCCATGCGATGGTCAAAGAACCACAAGAAGACAACCCGGAGATGGGTGAGGAAGCTGGATTGGCGATCGGTGGGCGGCAGGTGATGGAATGGCACGACTAAAACTAAAACACCGGTGGAGGTGGGGGACTGCCAACACGACTCCGCAGGGCAGTGATGTGGAGCCAGAGCTCGGAGGTGTGTGGGAAAGTGTAGCGGAGGGTAAGATAGGCAGCTGCGGGCGCCAGAGGTGGCCCTCCGACAACCAGCGCCTCCTTTCAGCCTCTCAACTTATTGGGTCCCAGGAGTTTGCTGCTTTAATACTCTAACCCCCCAACCGTCTCCCCGCTCCTCTCCCCGCTCCTCTCCCCTACCTCCAGTTCGCGGCATAGAGCTCTGCCAGTGGGCCCCTCACCGGTGGTGCAATCCGGTATGATGCTCACCTTGTAACGCACCTGCGCTCTCCCGCCCGTCAACCCAAGCTCCCAACTTCGAGACATAAGCTCATCCAAATCCAAATCCAAATCCAAAGTCAACGATGGTCAACTTGCCTGTTAGGTATTATATAGTAAGGTTCGTAGAAGTAAGCCTGCTTGACCCAGGGCGCCTCCACTCGCACCACCTGACCCCGAATGGGCACCACCTCGGGGTCCGGAAGCAGCTCCAGGGATCCCAGCCCAGCCGCGTTGACCACCAGGTCAACGTCAACCTCCCGCAAATCCCCCTCGGGGCAGCTGAGCTGCTCCAGGGAAGTCAATCGGGACACTCGGCGCAGCCGGCCCCCCAGGGCGCAAACCTGGAAGCGAACTCCCGACCGAGATCCAAAACAAGATCCGATTCCAGACAGGATCCAGGAGCAAGAGCACAGTGTCCAATCACCGGGGAAAGCGCCAAGTTTGTAAGGTTCCCAAAGGCTCAGCGACAGGACGAAAGATGGGAGGGGGGAGAGAGACGAACATCGAAACGCTGGTAATGATCGCTGACGAAGCCAGGACTAACCGTCAAGGATGACTGACTGTCGTCCTCGTCCAAGGCTGCTGCCGACGCGGAGACCCAAAAAACGTAAACTAGGTTGCCGCCAAGGCCGCGATTAAAAGCAAGGAAAACTCAGTCGAAGCCGTCATGAAGTATAGTATCGGCCTCGCTGCTGGCGGCGAAGGAAAAAAAGAAAACGAAAACTGAGCTGACCGCTGATTGCTATCACGCGCGTGCTCCTCCCGGGCCCCCTGTAAAGCATCAAACTAACGCGCCTTGACCCGACCGACCCACCAACCCGACCTGGGCTAGCACGACGACCGCGCGCGCGAACCAACCAAATGAAGCGCGGACCCACGCGAACTCACCTATGGCGGCGGCGGCGGAACCGAAGCAAACAGCAAAGATGTGCACATGCAGTCAGCAAGAACGCGCGTTAGTGGCCGAAATGCAAGGTTGCGCAAAGCTACACGAGGTCGTGGCAGGGAGAAATGAAGCACCCCAGGGCACTGTGCAGCTGAAATTAAGAGGAAAAGTAAGAAAGAAGAAAGCGAAACACAAATTGGAAAAAAGGAGGAAGAATTTATGAAGGGGAAGAAAAGTACGGCACAGAAGTACGAGCAAGGGATGGGGCAGCAGTGTTCCCATGGGAACCGCGCAACTCAAGTAGATAGCAGAGGGAGTTAAGAGAGGGGGAGAGGAGCTGAGTTCTGCATGTGTGTGGTGATCCCTCAGGTCTCGATGGTTATGAACATGTTTTGCCTATGGCATTGGCGTGTGATGTGCGATGAGGAGGAGCGGCGTGCTAGGAAAGGCATCAATGGCTCCCCTCCTCGGGTTACTCCCATCTAAAATTTCCCCGCTTGCTGTTGCTCAGCGCACATCACATCACTGAGGCCCTCTAGTGCTCTTTGCGCCCGGGGCGGCCTGAATCGGTTTGTCCTCTTCGTCAGGCAGCAGCCTGCGTCGGGAAGTGTTTGGGATGGACGTGTTCGGGTCGACGCCCCGGGCGCACCGAGACTTGGTTCCAACTCCCACCGTCACCACATACCTCCACCCCGTTGACTCGCTGTCAAATATAACTGGCAGATAGGGATATTCAGCGGGATGACGGCGGGAGTGAAAACACGATGTTCCGCCCTCAGGACACCCAAACATGCACGCATACAGAGCCCCTCTCAAACGCCGGCGACACCCGAATCGTGCACGCACCTGCTCAGTAAGCCAGGGCAAGTAGCGCGATCCCTCACACACGATCGACTGCCAATGGTATCCCCAGCCGCATTGGAATGGATTTGGATCCAGATCTGGAACAACGCAATCCGAACCCGGGAGCATCGTTGCCTGGATCCCTTCCAATCCAGACATGGCCCGTTGCGATAGGCCGGCCAATGTGCGCTCATCCATTAAGGCAAAATTGAGGGGGATGTGGCTCCAGAAGGGCAGCTCTTGGGGCTCGGGAAACAAGCTGTTGTAAATGCGCACGGGGTTGGCGCATGGAGGGAAGGGAATGAGGTGTTGGATTTCGGTTGCTATCAGATATCCAGCCTCTGACAACCAGGTTTGCACATCTGCGCGCAATAGCGTGCAATTGGAGGCTGCGCTGTTGGAACAAACAGAGGGATGTGCGTATTCCGGTGTATTTCTCCGTTCCCATCAAACGGACGGAATGGGAAGGCGGGATGTGCGGCAAGTGCACTCATCCACCTGTTGGTTGATACCATGGATACGCCCGCCACGTCCGCCAGGCCAGAATGCGCCAGTCCAAAAAGGTGGTTGTATGTGGCGGCACCCCAGCGATTGATGAGATGTTCAGGCGTGTCGGAAAGCTTATAGGGGCCCCACAGTCCAGCCGCACCGGCGGTGGTGGTATCAGCTCCGAAGCTGGAAGCCAAGACGGTTACCTCGACGGGACGTCGGGGCTGGGTAATGCCATCGGTGTTTGCCTGCTTGTCAGCAATGTCTGTTCGGTGGTTAAGCTGCAGGAGCCGTAGCGCCGAAGTAAGACCTACTACACCACCTCCGACAACGCACACACGCAGAGGCGGCTTGGCGTTCGGGGCGTTGCCGGCTAGTGACGATGCTAGCCTGGATGTCGAGTGTGCAAACAACTGTACCCGTCGGCGCCAGGATAAGGACGAGGGTAGGACACTATGCATGTTGCATGTGGAAAGGGCTGTAACTGTGATTGCACGGTTGCGAGGTAGGACGCAGCGGACTTCCGTGCCTATTGCATTTGCTATTGTGGGCGCGCCTTGTGGCAAGATAGGAATTACAGATTTATTCAAGCTCAAGGTCATTTTCAAGGAGTAGCTGCATAAGTGATGACCTGATTGCCTTGGTAATACCGGAAGTAACACGGCAACTGACCTTTTCAACCTTGCTGCCTTACAATACATCCCTAGATGTGCCATTTTAAGTGGCACCAAATTGCGCGGTTGTAAGTGCTACGCATGAAAACTATATCGTGCTTGAATTATCCAACCCGACGGAATACGCCACGTCCTGAGGCGCTTTATTCCCAACCCTTGAATCACACCAGCAGGATAAAAGCAAGGTATTGCACGGGCGCCATCGTTTTTTATAGGATTTTCTTCTTTAAAACAGGCAGCGCGCCTGTTGAAGTTAAAGGGATTACCAGTTTGTCCACGGGAACGTCTTTACAAATAAATTTACGGCGCATGTTAATTGATTCAGGCTTTCGTAGATGCCGTCCTACTTATTCGTGCTTTGTTACCGCTGTGCTTCGCCGCCGCGCTGTCCCCTTTACCAATGTCGCGCTCCAACTCTGTGCGCCTTCCATTATTTTGTTGCAATTATTGCAATTCACGCTACATGCTTGCAATCTATGGGGCTTGCCATTAGTGCGCTTGTCGGGTTTGTAAGGTGCAAGTAAACCCTCAAGCGAGGAAGCGTACGGCATTTGGGCGAGTGGCTGAATTGGCCGAAGCAAGGCAGGAACAATAGCCAATCCGCAACATTTCGCCGAATCCTTACTATAAGCACCAAGTTTTCGATGCCCATTTGGTCAGGTCTTAACAGGGCTGCTATGCTCGCGCCCAGAAAGTACTAGGCGTCATTCTTCCAGCTGTGAGGGGCTTTCCATGGAGCTGGATGCGCCTGTCGACTCTCAGCAGCTCGATGGTATCGCGCCATCGCCTACAAGTCAGCCAGCCAACGGCAAAGACGGGGGCAAGGACCCGGAGCGCTTTTACTGTCCCTATCCTGGCTGCAACCGGAGTTTCGCAGAGCTCTGGCGCCTGAAAGTCCATTTTCGCGCCCCACCAGACATTCGTGGCAGCGGCAAGGAGCGTGGCCATGGAACAGAGCTTACGCACTGCCCAAAGTGCGGCAAAACGCTTAAGCCGGGGAAGCACCACGTTGGGTGCTCAGGCAGCAAAACCAGTGCTCGTCAGACCAACAAAAGATCCAGAGTGGTGGGTATTGTAAGCGTCGCTTGTAATCATGGCCTACAGGCAGGCAGGGTCCAATTGCGATTTTCAACGTCTTTGCCGCGCGGTCAAGTCGCTTATTTTACGTTGCACAATGATATTCCTTAATACGCGTTCCAAATAGAGGTTCTCCTTAAAGCAGCTCCTGCCCTCAGCGTCCAACTGCACTGGATTCTTGTTGGCTGTAGGCCGGGGAGGCTGAACCGCCTGATGAGGCGCATACTTCTTCCCATCCATCAAAGCAAATTAAAGGCGAATTAGAACTGGAGTCGTTTGCGGCCTCTTGGCCGGATTATGCACGGTCGCACACGCTGCATCCTTTGACGCTGCAGCCGCCGCTTAAACAGGAGCAGCAGGATTGGCCCACAACAATACAGCCGGGTATCCTCTACGGGCCCAACGGGACGGCAACGTAAGTCCTGGGGCTTGGGGCTATGTGATAATAGCCGCTTGGGGAATTTTCTTTTTAAGGGTATTTGTATGCAGGAAGATATTAATTTTATGACAATGTTAACGTAAAATCATCTAAATCCTTTGTCCCATATAACACTCCGTGAAATCAATTACAGGGCCTGCTGGCTTTCAGGGCAGGTCAACGGATTTGTTCCTCAGCTGCCAGCGCAGGGCTTTGTCCAGCCTCAATTTCCGCCTGAATTGCAGTTTACGGGCAGTTCGCATGGGTATCCGCAACAGGCATCTTTCCCAAGCCTACCCGGGTACACGCAGACAGGACCCGGGCTGGCAGGGGCGGGGCTGACCGAGCCGGGGCAAGTGCTAACATTGCCGGCTCCGAATGGGAACATGCAGCAGTTACCTGGCATACCCGCAATGCCGGCGGCGGCGGGATTGCCGACCGTAGGACCCGTGCTCTTCCACCAGCTGCCCCACGAAACGCAGCTGGTGCAACCCGTGCATGTAGACCAACACGGGCATCAGGCCGCAGTATCACTTGGACAGGGGGTCCCAGCCTTGTCGCTTCAGCAGCAGCAGCAGCCCAGTGAAGGGTCAGGGGAGGGACAGCAGCTTCCGGTGCGATCAGGGGCACCTATTGCAGGGCAAGGAGGCGACTCAGGTAGCGACGGCGCAGGCCCAGCAGCGGCAGCTGCACAAAGTGGTAGGGACCTGTCGGCACCAGCCTTCCAGCCGCCGCCTCCTATTGCAAAGATGACCAATAGCAACGACAGCTTAGGTAGCGCATTTGGGGATGTCGAGGATTTTACACGAGACTTTGGCCGCATACCATCACCGCCACCCTTGCCAGCAGATTTCCACAGCGCCTCGACCGGCGGCAACGGCATTCTATTTAACTTTGCACAGTTCAGCCAGAAGCTACCGCGATCGCAGAGCCAGACGCGTCTGGACAAGAATTTGTCGGCTGTGGGCCTGGGGATAGATAACGGGCTGGACTCCGACCTGCTGTACGACCACTCGGATGACGGGGACCTCATGCAGCTGCTCTTTGGCGTTCCAGACGAGCTCCCAACGATGGCCACGATACACCTCCATAAGTGGAGCAACGAGGATGACGATTTGGAGTCGGGGGACGATGGGGTGCCAAATGCATCGGGGGCGGGGCCGGGGGCGGAATCTTCGGGAGGAGTCCCCTTGGCTCCAGGCGCGCCGCCACAGGCTTTGGACCGCAGCAGCAGCCTTACGACGCCACCAACCACGGTACAGCAGCCGGAGGCTTCGCATGCACTGCAGTCGGGAGAGAATGCGCGTCAACAGCGGCAGCAGCCAGGGCAGCCGGAGTCCAATCATGCAAAGTCAGAGTTGCTGATTGACATCGCGGAGGCTAATTCGCACGAGTCTGATCCAGGGCCGTATCTGGTGAGTTTGGGGGAGCGCTGGAGAACGCGAAGTCTTGGACACATCCATGCCGGGGATATGTTTCCCAGTCTTGTCCCGTGTCGTGAAACTTCGATTTTTAATTGTAGGGCCAGAGGATGTGGCTCGACGTTGCCATGCCAGGCCTGGGTTTGCGAGCGGAGACTCTGATAGGGGCTGGGCTCAGTGATACTGTCCATTACCTTACGCCGATGATTCCAACGTGTTTTTGAGATGTGCCAAAGGGCACTGTGTGCATGGCCTGCGATTCGAGCTTCAAGAGAATTGATCTATGCTGCGATGATACTGCGCCGGTTTACATTCCACAACTGGCGTGGACGGCGATCAGGGCGTCCTGGTTAATGGTTATTCCCCCCTCTTTGCCCATTCCTGTATGTTGTTCCTAACGCTGCTCACCCCTCTTCACACCTTGTCCTGAAGGTGCATGGCGGCGGCAAGGCCGCGCTCGTGCAACTCGTCAACGGCATTCATGGTCAAAGTCACGCCGCCGAAGAGCATCACAGGTAGGACTGGCGTCATGTGTTCTTCTTTAGCGTCGCGTGCACAATGAAGTTCCTGGCCAAGGCCTGCCTGCAAGGCCATATTGTATCATGACACGTTTTGGGTTGCACCCTGGCGAAGTGCACTCTGCTACGTATTTGCCTCATACGCGCATGCAAGCGCATCGTAAGGTCTCTGTCAGCCGTAGAGACTGTGCGATAGAAGAGCTTGCATTACGTATGGGCCGTGGGGATCGGATGCATTATGGACTTGGCGTCCGTTCTACACGTACAGTGTTACAGCGCTTGATCGTAAAATTCCCAGTGCATGTGATGCATGGTTCCAACGGCTGTTGGCGTATCCCTTTCTACACGTCCTTCCTATTTCGCTATCTCTATGACAGGGACCACCTACTGGACGCGGAAACTTTCCGATTGCTTCAATCATGCGATTGAGGCCAGTATAATGCTTGTTGCCGGAGATTTCCGTCGCGCGCAACGTACTGCTGAACAATAGGTGACGAGTTAAGTGCACAGCGTTTGCCGTGTTTTGTGTACATCATGGGATGCCCAATCCTGCGTATGTGCTTGTGGGAGAGTCAAAAGCTTACTAATACGGTTGTTTGCGGGTGGTGCGCTGGGTGTTTCGCGCGCTGGGCCTCGGATGTCCGCTCAGCATGCGGCCCCATTGATAGCGCGTGATCAGGCGCTGCGGCTGCTCGATATTGACGGCCTGTGCGTTGTCTGCTCCTTACGGGAGTAGGCGCGGGTCGTTGTGCATAATTGCACGTCGTTTGGTAAAGAGGCACATCCCTAAACTTAAATGGGCAGCAGAGGGTCTATGGTGGGCGACGATTATAACGTCCCAAGTGCGAGTCCGCAACAGGAGAAACGGGGACAAGAATTGACCACAATCATGGATTCTGTTAGAATGAAACAGAAAGAGCCCCGCGCTCTGGCCTAAACAAGTTGTTATCCTATTTCTGGTGGACAATGTCACCACAATTGGCTGCGTCTGCCTGAGCCAACGGATTTAATCCAAAGGCAACGGTGGGGCAACCCGATTATTATGCAGTAAGTCATGTATCTGCGCCTGCGGGAAGGCTGTGTGTGTTTGGTGAGCATTATATATGTGGAATGTCCCGTCTGTCTGTCCGACTGTTGGTTCAAATGTGCCTCTTTCTGTTCATTGCAACGAACCCCGATCTGGCCAAACCGGCGGGTGGAGGGTTGCTCAATTTGTGGGGGTTTAGGCTAGAGCGGCACGGACGCAACGGTCGAGGAGCGTTGTTTCTGCCGAGGCAAATGGAGAGGAGGCTACATGCATGGCGGAATATGCCTGGCCGGGTGTGGAAGAGGCTTCATTGCGCGCCGCCTTGCTGCGCTGCCGACCGTCAAAACGGGCGGCGGTATGGCCGTGCAGTCGACCCGTCCTGGTCTGCCAACTGCGGACATGCGTACCTTTCTGCCCTCTCCGACATGCGGTCACGGTGAAAGTTAGGCGCCGCCAGTGATGGAGGCACATCCATAACGCTCGCCTCGTAAGGCTGTTGGCGAACGGAGGAGATACGCCAGCCTGTAGTCGTGAAGGCAATGACGATGCGTTCCAGCATTTGTTGCGCTTACCGCAGCGGGTCCTCATCCATGAGTCGTAGCGTCCTCCAGGATAACCTGAAGTGCCAGGCTTGGCAATCGGCATTTGCCTGCCCCTGGCCCCAGGTTACAGGGCGCCATGGGTCAAGAGGTGCAGCTCGGGTGAGCCGGGAGTGCGCAGGGGCCGCGCCGTTATCCATTGGATCGTCACCATCTCACGTTCTTTCAGCGAGAGAACTACAGGGGGACGCTACTCAGCTGTTGCTAGGGTTGCCGGGGGGGGGACCGCATATCGTTGGAAGGTCTCCTCGTCCCCGGCCCTCGTCGGTTTTCATGGTGCCGGCGTTGGTGGCAGGAGGGGGGAACTGCAGGCCACATTTTTAACGGCTCTGGCTGAACTGTTCTTTCGCTGGTCCTTTGTCTGGGCTGTGGGCATCGTCTTTTTCGTAAATATAGCGGTGCTACTGGCTACCTAAGTCCTAAAGTTGTTGGTTTGTACGGAGAGATGGTGCGGTGTGTTGACTCAGCGAACCATCTGACAGATCCCCAGACTAAGCATTGTTACTTGATGTACTGCGTGAGGGGATATCGACCCCAACCCCTTGAGGAGAGTCTGCGCCGCGCCGCGAGTTGTGGACCAGCGGCGTGCAGTTGGCCGGGGTTGGGGTAGGAGAATCATCCTACAGCGCCCGGAGGGCGGGTTTTCTGATGGTGCTCTGCTGCGCAGAGCGGGGGGCGCCTTGTGTGGAAGCTGCCTTGGCAGTGGCAGCACAAGAGTAGCCGAAGATTTTCCGGCTGGCCGCCAGTCGGAACACATATGCGGTCGCAATTTGCTGGCGCATGAGCTGATCATATGTATGACGTGCGTGCGTGGCGATGCTCAGCACGTGGGGCCTTTTGGCGGCAGATTTTGCGACACATACACCCTCCTGGCGATATGGGGCTGCTGCTCGTGTTCCGTGGACTTGGGCTTTCTGGCTGCCTGCGGAGCTGCAAATAGCCTGCAAATTCTCGGTGCACTCCACTGCAAACAATTTTGCCTTGCCGAGGGGGTTTTAGGCGTGTGGATGAGTCCTTATGACGAATGACACGGCAGTCCGTCTGTCGCACCTCAACTATTCGGAGAATAGCTCGTGGGGGTATCCGATGGTGCGCTAGTAGTTTTGTGTTGGGCGTCATGCATCCACAGAACCTTTGTTGTGGCGCACGGCTTTAGCACGCTGTCTGGTTGTGCGCCCTGCAATACGAGATGCTGGTTCTGGGGGAAGAGATTCGCGGGTGCATGTCTCTTCTATCTATCTGTCGTAGGGAGTTGCCTGGATGGTGAGAGAGAGTGTGTGTGCTCGTGTGCATCGCATTTGACGTTGGGGCTGCGCTTATGCATTCAATAATTTTGTTTTTGCTTTTTTTAACTGAATAAAGGGTTTGGTTGTTTAAGCAAGTATACATTTACCGGTGCTGCCGCAGTTGCTATGTTGCCTCAAAAATTTTCAACTGGAAACTGTCGTCACATCGCACCGCTTTCAGGCTCGCCTTAAGTTTGACACACGATAGAAATAAGCTTTCGCGCGTTTAGTTTGCAAATAGAACAGTTTAGTAATGCCCTGCAGTCGAGCGAGGATGCCCTGCAGGGCTTTCCACTGCAGTCCATTTCGTCGCTTTGTAACATGCAGTTATAATATTTAAATATCAACAGTATAGATTATTGATTAGGCCTGAGCATCCGGGCATCGAACAAGCGGGACAAGCAAGGCCAGTATGACCTCTTCAGCCCTTCTGGATCACATACAAACCAAGATCATGGTAAGGATTTTACCTGGGTTTTAGGGTTTTTAGGGTTTTAGGCCGGACTGCATCTGCATGGGGGAAACCTGATACACCACCTACAATTAAAGTAAAATAAACTGCTCGTGAATTTTCTTCAAACAATTCGATTGTGTTCGCAGCATAAGCGTGTAGTGGTGGTCTTCGCCTGATACTGAATCGATTTGTTATGATGAGTCACAGAGCTCGCGTATTCGTGGGGATGGCGGATGAGCTCCTCGCGGAGCAGCGGAAAGGGGATGAGATGTGCTTGTGAAACATGGAGAGGGAGAGGTGCACGGGATTCACGAAGAGGCTAGACGAAGGCTCGCGTTTCCTGATGACTGGTCCCGCAGCACTGAGCCCCGGCACGAAGATCTTTTCTCCCCATCCACCTGCCTCCAGCTCACTCCTTCCGGGCACGTGTAACCTTACCCTCCCGGTCCGCTTGCCCAGCACACTCGACCCCTGCCGTCCGCCCTCTGTTGAACGCTTCCTGAAGGGCGCATATCCAACCAAAGCCCTGTGGGGCCCTTTCCGTCCACCGCCTCTTCCCCCTCCCCTCCCAGCAGAGGGTGGTGATATGGTGCGTTCACTCCTGGATGACCATGGGCCGTCCGCCCTAGGTATCCAGAGTTCTGAGTCTCGGAATACAGTGTGCGATGTGGAACGAACCGGGTGACAGTTCAGGAGTACTGCGTTCGCATCCTTTCCTATATATACATATATATGTGTGTGTGTGTGTGTGTGTGTGTGTGATGTGCGGGTGCCCCTCCTTGCTGTGATCCGGTAGAGGGAGGGGGGCTTCATGCTAGTACCGTTAGTGCCCCGTGCTTTCCGTGCACGTGGGAGGAGTCTTGAGGTCATGGAGGGAGGCCGGTTCGCAGCACGAAAAGCCACCAAACACACACACACATCCACCTTATTTTCAACTGACCTAACCATGTGCTCGTACACACACAGCCCGACTAATTAAATGCCGTACAGATTTCTAGACGGCCCCGGTTCCGCGGACCTGTCTGCATGGGTGAACTTCGGAGCGCTTAAAATGACTGTGGAAAGGGCGGCCGGAGCCGCCACTGCCGCCGCCAGCGCTCCAGTTACACCCCCATCGTCATCAGTGGGGATTTCGGGGCCCATGTCTCAAGCGGTGTTTCTGCGCGCCCTGGGTACTGAGACACGGCTGATGTGGCTGGCCAGTTGGGTTTCGAACCTGGCGGAGGATGGCTGCGCACGTCGGCTGCTGGACGGCAGTGAGGAGGGCGGAATGGTGTTGTGTCGTACCAGGTGATAGCGATACACCGGGCGGGCCTCCGGGAGGTTGCGGGGTTCTGGCGTGTTCGGGGTACGGAATGCAGGATTTGATGCTTTGGTAGCAGCGAGATATTGCGTTTCCTTAATTGGAATGGCGGAAAGGATAGCGCCTCAGTGTTACGCCAGTTTTGGATATTGCCTGAATAAATGCGTGTGCTTGATGGCTGGAGCCGCCCTGTCTTCATTAATTATTAGCGATTGGGCGGGGTTCCCTGCTGTTCCCGTACTGCATGGATGGTATCACGTTCGCGAGTAAGTACGAAATCATGGCTATGCATGACTGTCATTTGCGGAGTGGAGATTGTTGATTATCAGCAAGGTTTTTGAGTCTTCAAGCTATTTGGCAAAGGGCAGAGAAGTAGACTTTTCATATGCTAACAAAATTACAGATAGTGGACATTACTTCATACGATGGTATCAGAAGGCGATGCGCAAGTGAGCTTTATTCGCAAGAACCAAAATGCGTTGGCTCAGCTGGTCAGCTAGTGCCGGAACATTTTTGGCGGTAAGCAATTCAAGTGTTGGAATCATTAAAGCCTAATAATGAATGTTCGAACCAGCTGTAAAATCGGAGCAGGTTGTGGGAGTTGGTACGAGCAACAAACGGTACCATCAACGTGGGGAGATCCGACTTATCGTCGAACTGGCAAGTTGAGGCATATCTACAGAGGAGTGTGATCTACGCTAATGTACTTTCGGTCTCTTTTACTTATTTTGCAGAGAGCTCAAATTTAAATGCAGTGCAGAACCTTGCGGAACATAGCATGCAAGCGAAAATTTGAATCATAAATATGTTTTGTTGACTTGTGGAAAATTCCATTAAAGATTTTTCGTCGGTGAGCGTTCCGGAAAAGTGAGCTTGAGTTAGCTTCCTTCCTGACGGCTTTGAATCTCACAAATGACGGAGGGTGGCCATGCCTCCGGCCCGGCTCCAAGGCTTCGGATCAAGGGCAGGTGGCAGAGTGTCGTCCGATTTTTCTCCATCTCTGTGAGTGGTGTCGCGCCTGAGATGTATATTCCTAATAAGCCTCGGCCGAGAGAGGATCCATCTTTGCCCAACTTGTTAGCAACAGTTACTAATCACGATCTTTCCATAACACGTAGCGCCTTTCCCGCGTAAATGGCTTTTCAGAGGAGGTCCATACGCTTAATCACCCGGGTTGTTCATTCCAATTAGTAGTTACATACCAATCAGTGGTTACATTACCAAGCAGGATATTTTCCATTAAGGTTTTCTTAGCTTTACCCGCAACCTCGTGGCTTTCGGCGCTACCCTCTCGCTGCTACCCTCTCTCGCCTCGTAACACCCATCACAGTTGAACCGCGGTCGTTCCTCGTAGGTCGCGTTCATGGTTCTATGGATTCTCGTCACCTCGCAACTGGGTCATTACAGCAAGCTCTTTGGCCCTCAGGTAATGTGTCTCGGCTATCCATGTATAGGAGGCCGAACTCGATAGGAGTCCATGAGTGATGGCCCGATGGGTGATGACAGCAACCCCCAGTTCAGGTCCCCCCGTCCCCTGCCTCGGTGGCACTATCTTCCTTCCCTTCAGTCTTTTCATTCGATAACCACCGGCGCCCAATCTCCAATCCACCTCGACTCCATTCGGCCCCGCAACGCCCTCAGAATCCTGCAATACACCATACTTGCTAATAGCACTTCCCTTCTCCCTCAAAACACCGGTTCCGGGGGATTGTCTCCATGTCGTCTCGTTGCCCTTTCACGTCCCCAATTCCCGCCTCGTATTTCCCCGCACGCAGATCTTGCTGCAGCTCAACCTTGCCTTCTACCTGCCCTCCATCCCCGTCCTCATCGTCAGCGGCTCCCTCGAGCGAGTCCTCGACGCCCGCCTGGGGCCCATCGGCTCCATCGCGTTGCGGCTCAACAGCGGACTTGCGGGATGTCTGGCACTGGCAGCCATGTTTCCGTTGCTGCCAGGCCTGCACCTGGGGGATGGGCCGCTGTGGCCCCTGTTGGCAGCGGTTGCGATGCTTGGCGGTGCGTCCGCGGTGGCGTTCAGCACCTCGTACCAGCTCGTGCAGTACTTCAGGTGCGTGCTGTGTATCTGTGTGTGCAGCGCAAGAGGAAACGTTTCCGAGGCGCATCAGCTTCCACACTCCAGCTGACGGCTTGGTACCAGATGCGAGGGAGAATGGAGAGCTGAGGGAGAGGGACGGGTTTTAAGGCGGGTACGGAGATGAGGAGAAATGCTGTTGGCAAATGTGGGTATGTGTGACATGTGTGCTCTGTCATCCCGACTTGCAGTACGGATACTTTACGGATGCTTTTCGGGTCCCTGTCCACCGCCACTCCATCGCCATCCCTAATCCCAGGGCCCACCAACCTCACCCTTCAGCTGTGATAGATGAAAGGGAGGGGGATGCTGCAGCTGGCAGGAAGCGATGATAGACGCACGTTGCGCTCATGGTCAAGAAACACATTTGGCCCACCGCTGCCGCTCGTTGCGCCTGCTGCTTCTCCTGAGCATTGATGTTACACTGTGTTCCTGATTTCCGTGTGCCGCCAAGCCAAGTCCCATGCGGGCTGTCCTTGTTTGCTGCGTCCTTGTTCCTGCTTTTGCTGAAGACCCGGTTTCCCCTTCCACAACCCGGCTCCCTCCTCCGCATCCATCCTCTCGGCTGCAGAGCCGCGGATACCATCGGCCTGGGAGTGGGCTGTGTGGGTTCAGGGCCCCTGGTGCTGCTGGTACAACTGGCGCTGGGCGTGGGGCCATCACCCGCCAAGTGAGTGAGATGCGGGTTTCGGGGGGGGGGCCAGGGTGAGGGTTCGGAGGTGGGGTGTCCTTACGCCCTTAACAAAAACCATCTCGGGCACTCCCTATCTCTTCCTGACCCTCGACCCCACCTAAAGGTATGTCCTGGTGTGTGTTTTTGGTTGCAGTGTCTTATCCCCCCGGCTCGTGTGTTCGGATTGTCACCCTGATAACTCATTAACTTTACAGTTTGTTTCTATAAATCTGGGGTCACACCTTCTATAGTACTCCTTTTTTAATTAAGTTTTTCAAGATATTCTTAAGTATCCAGGGAATCAGCGATTCAATAATTATTGACATAGTCCTTATAACAAACTCACAATTAATATTTATGAAACGAGTGTAAAAATCAGATAACTGGTTATTTGCTCCACCTGTTATATATTTATGATTGAATTTATGTTTATCTTCGTTATTAATAGCCGTGCCAAGTGCACAAGGGCTGAATATATCAGCACAGATCTCGGTGTCATTATTGATTACCACAGGTGTAGCATTAGATTCGCTTACTGCTATATGAACTTGAATTTTTTAGCGGTACAATTTTATTGCACAGAGCTGGCGATGTTATCCCTTAAGGAAATGAAGTAAATTTATCAAAAGGCTTGGGAAAAACCCAAATTGTACTGAGGTTAAGTTAAAGTCAAGAAGAGTAAAAGGAGTTGTTATAGGTATAAAGCTAACCATATAGTATCTGTTGAAAGCATTATTAACCTCAGTATAAACTGTAAAGAATGTATAAACCTGAAATCATATTTAACGAATTTCCTTCAGATATATCTAATTTGTAATATTTATTAATCCAGGGCGGTAATACAAATATTTGAATTGAATGCACCTTTTTTAGGATCATAAGAAATCAATTGCACGAAAATGTCCTTGATCATTTTAAACCAATTATTTAACTTAAGAATAAGAATTGTTACGGATGCATGATTCAGAAGAAAAGGGAGAGTTAAGCCATGATATGAATAATATGCAGTATCTGATTTCCTCCAATTTGGATTTTGCAGGAGGAGGAGGAGCATACAGTTTTAATAAAGTTGACGTAAATGAGATTGTATAAAAAAATATCCTGGAACAAAAGTAATATCCAGTTAGAACAACAAAAAAACAAATCTTATACTCAGATTAAAAATAATTCTTTTGAACATGCTTTAAGCAATATAATTAAAAATGCAACAATACTCAATAAAAATAAAACTTCTGTATACTCACAAAATGATTACGCATTTATAACGGTGGAAGATAATGCCAAAGGAATTGATAATCGAGGAAAAACTCACGTAAAAGGCTTTTCACCGAGGAAATTAAGCCAGAACCCAGAAATGTAAAAGCAGTGTAAAAGCAAATGTAGGGCTCAGGCTTGCGCCAAAGTAACTCTCATTCACTTGTTACTACTCCTATTTCTTTAGTTTGAACTTTTACGTTCAAAACTCTAGTAAATGTAAGTGAGCTTTTATATGATTGGCTAGGATAATTTCTTTGATAATTCGACCTTTCTTCCTGGAGTTAATCCGGATTTTCGAAAGATAGATCTTTGATATGTTGAGCATTCACCGAAATGTGAGGCACCTGGGTTTCTTCAGCGCATTAGTTGCCAAGGGAGATGCATTATTCAGGAAACATCGGTTTGACGAATCGCTAACAGCTAGCTTATAACGAAGCGGAAGATAACGGTGTCTGAGGCAGGCAGCACAGGTTGTTGGAGTCCAGTAACAGGAAGGTTACTGGTATCAGTCGCATGACGAGCTTGCCTCCTTTGCGCACAAATGTTCCGTGTGTTATTTTTGGCTGTTGCCGTGCACCCTTCCCTGGGGGAACGGCTTAAAGCACCCTCGTGTGTTGCGGCGAGGAGGAGGTGGCGAGGAGGCGCCGAAACAGCTTCTGTGGGGAGTTGAGGCCTCTGCGACCCCCCCCCCGTCGAGTCCTCAACGCCTCAACGGACGAAAGCCTTTGAAGCAATTGAGCGCGTCCTTTCGTTTCGGCTTGATGACGTCACGGGCCAATCCAAGGGAGGGCTGTTCTGCTCATTTCCCAGCTACGTAGTTTTCAGGTTCCGGAACCTTCTCAAATTCTTCGTTTTTGACTGTTGGAGAGCTAGTTCGTTTACGGATAGATGTATCATAATCAACCAGAACTAATGCTAAAATCTCTCGTCCTACCACAGACACCCAACCCCCTCCGAATGGTTTTCCAGGTGGCAATGGATTGCAATGTACGAGATCTCGGCGGGCCTTATCGCCGCCGGCCTGATGTCCTCCTCGTCCCTATGTGGTCAATACTGGAGTCGGCTTAACGAAGCAGCGTCCCGGGGAGTCGCGGCAGCCACGGCAGGTGACGGTGCCGCCGCCATCGACGGTGCTGATGGCCGCGTGCCGCTGTTGGCGGCGGCTAACGCTGACGCAGCAGCCGGTGAGGCCCAGGCTGACGTCGAAACAGCCTGGCATGGCCTACATCTGGCGGCTGCAGGTGGTTACCGCGGGTACGGCAGTCCGGGGTCGCCCGACGGCATATACACGTTGCGACCGTTAGGCTCCGGTGGGGCACGAATATCGTACAACGTTCGCCCCGGGTTGTCGTACCGGCGAGGACCCACCACAGCGCCAGACCCGTTCAATATCTTCAGCCTGCTGTCTCCAGGTGGGTGTGGGACGTAAGGGGGGGGGGGAGTGGGAGTGGGAGCCTCGGTGGCTCAGTCAGGAGAACCCACAGCCGTAACGCACGTCATGTGCACTGCATGAGAGCGCTCGCTAGCTGCGCTTCATATTTAATCGTGATGCAGCTGTGTACATCACGAGTGAAGCAAGTGACCTGATGAGCTCAGTGCAGTGAAGTGCAGTGTTGAGCCTACAGCTGCCTGCTGGCGTTGTGCTGACGCTGCGGGGAGGTGTGTGGGTGCCGTACCGATCTCTGACCGCCCTAACCGGGGTTTGTGGGGGCATTTCAGGATTGGACGGCGGCTTCGACTGGGAGGAGGATGACGAAGAATCCACACCTCCAGTGCTATTGCGGCGGGCCGCCTCGGCAGGGCCGGAGAGTAGCAGCAGCCGCATGGCGGCGGCGGCCAGGAGGAGGGAAGCGTTGGCGGCGGCGGGATTGGCCAGGTGCGCGCGGGCGGGTCCCGAGGCGTGTGTTCTTGGTGCACGTGCACGCGCCTGAGTTCGGATGGAGGTCGGACAAGGGGGTGAAGAAGTTCGGTAAGAGGAATGGAATGCTGTAGAGGAGGCAAGGAAAGCTGCCCGTGCTGTTTTGCGCTTTCTTGTCAGGACAGGACTGTCAGCAGAGCTTCGTCTCCTGCTTAAATGGTCCATTGGGGAAGGGTCGGGGATCACAGCCTGTATCGCTCATCCGGGGGGCTTGGCACGCCGACCTTCAAACTTCACATACTGACATGCTGTGTTCCCTGTCTCCGCGTTACGTACGGCAAGGCCCTCCAGGCGCCGTACCGGTGGGAGCCCAGACAACACAACCTTGTATTCTCAGTACGTAGTGACCATGAGCGCCACAAAACACACCACGCCGCCGCCGTCCCCCGAGCCTCCGACCAAACCCGTGCCAGCAGCGGGAACAGCGGCAACAGTGGACGACGCGACGACTCCAGTGCCCAGCGGTGATGGTGGTGATAGCAGATGTGGAGGCAACACCGCCGCCGCCACCCTTCACACACCGTCCGCCACGCTGTACGGAATGACGTCGGCGCCAGCCAATATGGTACGACACACCAGTGCTACAAAGGCTGTTAAGGCTGTCCCCGGATTGCTTGAGTTCGGAGTCCCTGATGAGGAACCTGTGGTACAGAGCTCCCAAGTCTGCACCCTTGCCTTGCAACAATCACGACATGCTCATAAGCCGTCCTGCGGCACCGTTGCGAGCTCCTTTGCTTCGGCGACGGCTTCCGAGCTGTTGACTAAAGCCCTGCAAGCCCCGGAGGCGGCGGGCGTCGAGTCGTCGGCGCCGTCGTTAGCTATGTCGACAGCACTTGAGGGGCAGATGCTGCCGTCGGAGAGCCTGGACGATGCCGCTGTGGCCACAGATGGGGAGACTGATGCGGTGGCGGTGAGGGTGCCGCCACCGCTGACGCTTCAGCAGGAGGTCGTGGAGGTGCTGCGAGGTGCGCCATCTGGGTGCTGGGGACTGGAGGCAGGTTCGGCGATTGGGTTGGCGGCATAACTGGGACTGTGATGTTGATTGGAGAGGGGATGGGGAGGGCGCGGAAGTCGAATACACGAGGCATGATACCGCTGTAGACGCTGTTGTTAAGCATGACTGACCGCGATGATGGTGGTGACGTGTAGCTCCGTCCTCAAGGTAGAGCAGGTGAAAACGTTGGAACGTAAACCAGGTAGCCGCCAAGGCCGCGAATAGAGGTCGGAAATAAAGCAATACAATCCGCAATACAGTTTACTATTGGCCTTGCTGCTGGTGGCGGCGAAAAGGTACCGCGTAAAAGTTTTGTGTGTGGGAAAGGGGGGTACATCACCCGTGGCCACTAACCTGGCAGTCCCTACCTTCCCCGGTATTTCGGGGCACCCTCATCCGGTCTCCCATGCCGACTTCTCCGAAATCAGTGCTTTTCCCAGGTTCAGCACCCACCACCGGCATCCAGCGGAATCTGCCGAATCAACTAAGGCGTCAACTCCGCTACTGGTCAGCTCGCAGGTCACTATAATTGGGGTCGTCACCGTCCATCGACATGGGGGCACCCTGCCCTTAACTTTAGGGTCTTTAGCCCGCTCTCGGTCGGGTAGAACCTGGAACTCCTGGGGCATATTAGTCGTGCCATAACAGTCGTGTCTGAACACGCGCATAAAAGTTGTTGGGCTCACTGAAGTGGGAAGCGCGGAATCAGATCGCTGACCCGCTGGGCCGTCATGCGCATGAAGCTGCCAATCCCTTCTTTTATTGAAACCCTAAGTGCCCTAACCCCATCGACCAGCCCCCCAATCCAGCCTGGCCTACCTGACCACCGCGCGCGCGCCTACCAAAGGAAGGGAGGGGTGGGAGAGGGCTAGAGGCGCCATTAAATGCCGAGCGACATGTACTGTCCGTATTATAATGTCCATCGGGATCTATCACCCCCGCCACCGTAAGCACTTACTCAGTTCTGTGCCCTCTGCATATTCTGCCTTCTGCATACGGTACTCGTCGTCCTCCCCTCCCTCACCCACAGTTCCGTAGTCACCTTATCCCTGGCCCGCTATCAGTGGAGTGGGGTTGGCCGCCCGGCATTAACCCGGCATGTTCCTCATCCCCCACTCCCGGTCTCCCCTGCAGGCTCATGGAAGGTCATGTTGGGCTTCACGGTGGACGTGACGTTGTTGTACATCGTGTTCCCCTTTTTTACCTACGTGCCAACCTGCTCCTCACCTACGTGCCAGCCAAAGGGCTGGCTGGGGGACAGCCTGCCACAGGTAACGATGGGGGGTGCCTCTTTCAAACCGAGCAGCCGGTGCCCTGTGTCGGGTTTGTCGCAACATTGGTGTTTGCACGCCCCCCGTCCGTTTACTTCCTTACCTTATTCTCCCCTCAAGCTTCTGCCGCGCCAACCCTTCTTCCCTCTCTTCGGCGCCTTTTCCATTTAGGTCCTCTTCTACGCGCGCCTCTTCACCGACCTAGTTGGCCGCCTGCTTCCCCGCCGCCGTGCGTTACAACTCCGCTCCGGAACCGCCATATTGATCCTGGCCGCCATCTCCACTGTCGCCGGAGCGCTGTTCTTCGCCTACATCCTGGCACCCCCCCACCTGAAGGACCGGGCACCGCGACTGCTACGGAACGACGCAGTGCCCCTGGCTCTGGTGGTGTTCCTGTGGCTGGCGGGTGCGTGAACCGCAGCGTGCACCTCCGCGTATCGCGCTGTGTGGCCCACTTGCACAATACCTGTTGCGTGGGGTTTTAAACACTCCCTCGTGGGGGCGAAGAGCATGTATGTGCGTGCGTTTGTGAGTTGTTGATTCATTTGCTCCATTTTCTCTACCGCGGGCATGTTGGCCCCCCCATGCACTGCACGGATGATAAATCAATATTTAATCATCGCTGTTCGTTATATGCGCCAAATGATGAGGTGCGCCGATCTCCTCCTCTTCCCCCTCTTCCTCCGGGTCAGGCCTGGTTGAGTGGATGGGTTGGTTGGGTTTAGGCGAGTGTAGGTTCTCTTTACAGGTGGGTCGGGAGGAACACTCGCATGACAGCGGCAGCGCTGGCGGTTGGGTCAGCTTCGCCTGGGAGTCAGCACGTCTCTCACTTCGCCGCCAGCAATAAGGCCGATAGTTTACATAGTTACGGTTTCTCTTCTTCTTTTTACTGCTTCCATTCACGACGTTGGCGACTGCCTGGTTTGCATCACACCTCGTTTCCACTTTCTTGCTTTGGACGACGTCAACCATCATTCGGTCAGTCTTCACGGTTAGGCCTCGTTCCTCAATTATCAGCACCAGGATTCGTTTTATTCGACTTCCCCCCTCTTCCTACGGTTCTCTGCTTTCCCTGAACCCCTCCCCCACAACACATCCACAAGACCCCAGCAGTGGCTACACGGGTTTCTTTGTTGCATTTCTGAATCTTCGTACCAGCCCCCGCCCGCGGCCGGTAATGCACATTCGCGCAGTGTGCCTTGTGTGTCTTGTCCGCCCGCACCGTGCATCCTTCTTTCGCACCGCCCCATCCCATGTCACCCCTCCTCTCCTCACCTCCTCCCACGGCAGGTGGCTACACCAACACCATGAGCAACATGCTGGCGCCCTCCCTGGTGGCGCCCTCTCTGGCGGGCAGGGCATCAGCTCTCATGGCGCTACTGTTCAACGTGGCACACATCGGGGGCCTTATCATCGCTGCGGCCATGGCGGCCGCCATTTTTGGGGACGTGGTGGGATAGGGGGACTTCAACGCGCATGGGGTCGGAGAGGAAGGGGAAGGGGAAGGGCAGATATCGGGGGAAGACAAGGACCTGGGCGGGACACTTTTAGATATTGCGAAGCAAAGGGAAAGCGGTTAACAGAGCCAAGTGCTGCGCTGCACAGGGCATATGTGATTGGAGAGGATGCGAGCAGACCTTATGGAGGTGAGGCTGCGGGTGGTTGTGATCAGTCCACCGTGTCGCGGACGCAGTGCGAATGTGGCCGGCTTAGGGTTGCCTAAGGCACGTAAGGCAGGATGTACGGATGCCAAGACCATTCAACCCGTCAGAGCAGTACGGCTCCTGATTGTGCTTGATCCAGCTGTTGTTTGCGCGCACGTTTCGACATTCTTGCGGGCGCTTGTTTTGCAGTGAGTTTTTTCCCTGCTGCTGCTGCTGCTACTGATGTTCTTGCTGGTATGTTTCATGTGGCTTCGTTGAAAGCTTCATGTGGTCGTTCGTTCTCTTATCCGGGTACGTGATGTGTGTCGCTTTGTCGTCATCGTCGTTGTGGTGTGGTACTCCTTTCTGCGTGGCGGATGGCCCTCCCTCCCGGTTCATGGGGGGCGCTCTCTTCACAGGTTATCGATTACGCAAGATGAGGGTTGCAGGATTTGCTCAAACCGGGAATGGGAAATGGACACCCTGTTCGGTGCCGATAACTTGCAGGTGTTGCGGAGGGGCATGTTCCTAACAGCATATCCTAATCATGCGTCCCTTTTCCTCCTATCTCGTCGTCGAGGAGATGGGTGGACGAGCTTTACATCTGATGTTGGGAAGGGGACGGTTTGGGGAAGGACTGTCCCTTGATCCCTTCCCCGCCGTTGCTGGTGCATCAGCTTTATTTTACTGCTGCTGCTGTTGGGCCCAGCTTTACAAATGCTGCTGGAGTATTGGGTCCAGTGCGTGCACAGCGAAGCTGGCGTTTATTTGCCTTCGTCCGGCGATCAGAGACTGGTTTGGTAACAAAGCAGCGATGTATTCGTGTGTATATGCGCTTTCATCAGGGGGTCCTCGAGGCCGACCACAAACCAAGAAGTGTACGAAGTTGTCCGGCTTTTCCGTTGGTTAACTGTTGGGCGTTGGCCAGCTTACAATCGTCTGCAGTCGAGCCACCTTCTCGTTGTCTGTCTTAATCCCTCAGGAACCGGTTCGTCGAAGAACCGGCTACGTGGGGGTAGCGGTTGGCGCGGGCGCTGCCCGTTGCCAACACAGCAGCATGTTAAAGTTAACCTCAACCCTAGACCGTTGCTCTCATTTGTTTCCCCCATCCTCATCCAGACTCTTCTTCCCCGCCTGTCTCATCCTCCAGCTATTCCTCTCCACAGCCACGCCAACAATTTTCATTGTACGGCTAACAATTCCCAGTAAACCCTTCCCCTTCCACCCGGCGCCCTGATCTTTCCGACAATGTGCCAACAAAGTCGGCGCCGTGTCACTACACTTTTCCTTCGCCCAGCTTTCCAGCATTCAACTGCACCCATCTGTCGCGAACTTAAACTGATATCCACAAGCATCGTCTCTTGCTCCCCCCTCCAGCCAAATCTGCCCCTTCCGAGACGCGCTCCTATTCCGTACCTGGTGGCACGACCGGTGACGATGACCCGGTGACCAGACCGCCATGACAGCGGAATGTATTCACGTCCCTAACGGCCACTCGCTCGCACCCGCATGAAAGCAATATCATACGTTTCCCCATGCGCCTGCACTCAGTGCGTTGCTGGAAAGACGTAATCTTTCAAATGCTTTTGTAATGAGAGCATGACCCACCATTCAGGGCGGGGTGGAGGCGAGGGGTGCGGGCTCCGATAGCTGCGAGCACGCGTCTACGACGAACCAAACAGCGATGCTTGGTGAGACCGATCCACTCGTGTCCCCTGCCGCTCCCTTGTTCCAAGCTCCCTCCTCCCCTCCCTCCATAACCTCCTTATCATTCCAGTTCCTCGCTTCGCAACCCTGTAAGACTCAAGAGCCACCTCCCCCCCTTCATTCCAGTGCGCTGCGGTGCGGTGCGCCTTTGCGCTTGTGGTGGTGGTGCTGCTGCTGTAGATGCGGCTGTAAGGGGAGGTCGGGGTGCCGGTGGCTGCCCGTGGAGCGAGTGTCGCCATCACCGCTGTCATGGCTATGGCGGCTGCCGGAGGTAGTCGCGGCCCGTATAGAGCCGCCGTCGCCACCACCACCACCACGTCCCGGGCTGCGCGACGGCGGCCCCCCCTTGCTCGTGCTCCTCCGCTGCCCCGGCGACTTGGGGACTGTCACCTCCGCTAACACCGCATCGTTGCACGGCAGTGACAGTTGCTGCCGAGCAAGGGACTGCGGTTGTGCGTGAGCTGTCCGCTGAGGTGATGGCAGGGGCGGCAGCGGCGGCCTCAGCAGCGCAGCCCACCCGGTGAGGGGGTCGGGCTCCAGGCCGGGAAGCGGTGGCAAGCCTCCGCCGCCACCGAAGCTGCCGAAGCTGCCGGTACTGCGCTGACCCCGTTGCGGTGACGGCGCTGCTGCGGCAGCCAGTGCCGCCGCCACCTGTAGCGGTAGAGCCAGATTGCGCAACGGGGTCATTCCCCCCTCGCCACCCTTTGTCAGTTGCGCGCTTACGCTTCCTTGCCCAATATCGGGCCCCCCTGAAGTGGTTCCGTTCGGCCACTATAACATACTTTTTCCCGCTCGCTGTACCCGCTTTTGTCTACGCAATCTCTACGCCATGTTATACGCCATCTATCCACCCCCTTCCTATGCGCTCACTCACGTGTTCATTACGCCGCGTCACCCTATGTTCCGCCATCTCGGGAGTCACGTAGCCGCTGCCGCCGCCGCCACCGCCGTTGACGCTGTCTTGCCGGCCGCCTGACAGCAACCCCAGCGCGCCGGCAACGCCACCACCGCCGCCGGTGCCATCGCCTCCCTCACCGCCGCCGCCGACAAAGCTGCTTAAAGGGCGCAATGCCCATTCCGGTGCTCCCGCCGCAGCCCCCGCCATGGCCTCGGATTCCTGCCTACCGGCCCCATAACCAAGCGTTGTGGCAGTCGTCGACGGGGACGGCCGCAGATGCTCCATGGCGGCTGCGGCGGCTGCGGGTGGTTCTTGCAAAAGACTGATGCCGCCAAGTGCAGTTGTAGGAGCAGGGCCAAAGCGTGCATGGCGTCCCGTGGATTTCTCACAAGGTGACGGCACCGTCGGCGCGCCTGCCGGAACCGGCAGGGCTGGCGGAGCCGTTGCCCTGCCGGCGGCTGCGACAACTTCCAGCGGCCGTGTCGCCTGTTGCCGCGTCGGAATGGGTACCCGCGGCTTCTGCCTGGTGCAGGCCCTGACGGCTGCCCGGCCGAGCAGCTCCAAGCCCTCGGCACCGCCAGTGCCGTACTCAGCAACGCTTCCGTGGTACTCGAAGGCGCCTTGCCTCCCATGCGGGCCGTCGACACCGTCACTGCCGTATCCTCCTCGAGCGCCGCTGCTACTCGCAGCGGCAGCGGCTGCTGCCGCCGTCGCTGAAACGGATCTATTTGCCGCCGCGAGCCCATCTGTTGGCACCGACAGCACTCGCTGGACCTCCCAGCTTTCCGGCATCTCTCTGGTTGCCTCGACCGCCGCCGACACGCCTGGGGGCCCGCCGACAAAAGCCACCATCGGCTCCACTTGTTGGACAGGCGAGATCGCCACGTTGCCGTCGCCGCCGCTGCCACCGTCGCCGCCGGGGTGCATGCGGTCCGCGGTCTTCCATTGCTGCCCTTTCAGAAGGTCCAGCTGTTGTTGCCGCTGCCGCTGCTCCTCGGTCGATAGAGGCGCCGGCCCCATGTCGGCCTCGTCGTTTGGGGAAATTGGCAGAGGGTTTCGGAGCAGCTCCAGTTGCCGCTGCCACCGTTGCGCTGCGCGACGTGAGGCGGAGCTTGGACCTGCCGTACGGTGTTTCGTTAGGTTAATGATGGGTGTCGTCCCGCGGCCGCCGCGGCCGCCCGATGGCCCAAAGCTAATAGATCCCGGCATGGCGGTGGCGGTGGCGGCGGCGGCGGGCCATATGGCCTCGGTTCGCCGCCGCTTACCTCGGCTCTCTACACAGATAGCCGTCTGGTCCGCCGTAAGCGCTTCGCCGCTGGCATCCGGCGCCGCCAAGGGCGGGGTAGCGGGTCCTTTGGGTAGCGCCGCCACCGCCGCTGCAACCGTCCGCGCGCCAGCGGACCCCTCACCACCGCCAAGCGGCAAGCCACCTTGCGTGTAGGGTGACGAGGGACGGCTGGCGGTCCTAGTCAGCGGCGGCGCCGCGTCATCGGACTTTACGACGGTGGCGGTGGCGGTGGCGACGGCCGCCTCTGTACGTTTGATTTCCTGAATGTGATCCCGTACGGCGACGGCGGCTGGGCTATCGGGGTCAAGGAAGATGTCATCCGGCTCCCGCTCTATCTTGCACCTGCACGTGCGCGGACACGCCGTCCTGAACGTAAGTGGTTGGGTTTGCAAAGCCGCCTGCAATCGCAATCTCAAGAAACAAGCTCTGGTACATGTGTGATGCAAATAAATTTCACTACTACTCCACAACTACTGCAACTGTCGCCCCCTCCCTGTCGACATGACGTTCTCGCTGCCAGTGTCAGCCTTCCCTGTCAGATTGCGCACAGGACCCGTTGACCCCGAGAGCCTACTTGGTGTCCATCCATCCAGCAACAGTAACAAAACAGACAACTAAAACGATCGACCGTTACTCGCCGCAACGAACAAAACCGTGCGCCGACGTCCATCAGTTGTCGGCCGTCCAGCTCGCAGCGGGAGGGCATTGCGGCGCCCTTCGGGGGCCGGGCCTGGGGCCTGCTGCGCAGAAACACCACCTGGGGCGCCCACAAACCAGGGCGGGAGGGGGGAAGTCGAATACACGAGACATGATACCGCTGTAGACGTTGCTGTTAAGCATGACTGACCGCAATGGTGGAGGCGATGTGTAGCTCCGTCCTCAAGGTAGAGCAGGTGAAAACGTTGGAACGTAAACCAGGTAGCCGCCAAGGCCGCGAATAGAGGTCGGAAATAAAGCAATAGAATCCGCAATATAGTTTACTATTGGCCTTGCTGCTGGTGGCGGCGAAAAGGTACCGCGTAAAAGTTGTTGGGCTCACTGAAACAAACTACCAATGAAATTCCCCGCCGCCCCATCCACCGTTTGGGAGGGGGCCCATTCCCGCCCGCACTGGCTCGCTAGCAAGTAGCGAGGCGGGCCAGGGGTGAGCTGATCCCCCAACCCATTACTCCCCCCTAGCACCACCCACCCGGGCGTGGTTGATGGTGTAGAGCTGCACTCCCCTGAGGTCCAGCAAGGACGCCACGTCCGCAACCTACACGTGCGGCGTACAGCGTGTGTACGACAAAGTCAAAAGAAATCAGAGACTGGAAAGTCGGTGATAGAGGGCTTAGGCCCTATGGATGGTGTGGGGGAGGGCTGGGGGAGGGCTGGGTGCTGCCGGGGTCGGCAACAATACCGCTGTTGCCACGTTGCCTCGTTACCACTCGAGTGCCTGACCCCTGTGAACCCAAACAGAGCGCCACAATGGTGGTGAAATCTAACGAATAACGAACATAACGAATACAAGCCAACAACTGTTTTCCATCCATGAACAGGAATAGTGGGAAGAGTCCCGATTCTGCCCGACCAAATCCCACTGCGCCTTCGCACGTACTCCTTACACACCTGTACGACCTCATGGTAGGTGCTGCGTCGTACTTGCAACAACCTGGCGGGAAGGGTTTATGTGGCCAGGGTAGATGACTCGTCGGGGGCTCCGCAGTGTGTTTCGAATGCGAGCTCATCGTACAACCGGGAAACGTCACAGCGGGCGAGTGGGCAGCTCGCTGCGGCCTAAGCTCCAAAACCATCAATTTGGATCTGTCCAAGTTCCCCAACGCGTCTCTCAATATTTCTATCCTCGTGCACCGGACCCTGCACTCCGTACCTGTGTCCCGCTTTAATCCTGGCTGCCCTGCAGTAGTTGCAAACTCCAGCGCTGTACGGATCGGTCAAGTCCAAGTACGTCATGAGCGCATCGCGGCTCCCTGGGTGCTGTGGGTTGCACGAGGCGCAGGGCTGGAAGAAGCGCTCGTCGGTCGTCAACACCACCAGCCAATCGGGATGAAACCCGCCCACAGACACCGGAGGGGCGCCGCTCCCACCCTGGCGGCGGCGATCCGTGGGCAATCCCGCGATAGCAGTGCCGCCGCCGCCGCCGCCGCCGCCGTCGCCGCCGTCGCCGCCGGGCCCCTGCTCCGTTCCTATCGGTGCATCTGCCGCCACCGCCGCGGCGACGACTTCACGGGTCTGTCGAGACGGCGGTAATGAATTATGTTCGTCACCCCTCCCGCCACCCAAGATCATTTCATCCATGCTGACGTAGCCTGTCACTGGTACGGCAGCGGAGGGCGCCACCGCCATCCCATGCCAAGCTTGTCCGCTCGCCAGCGGCGGCGTTAGCCTGTTGAGCTCGAATGGCGCCGCCGAAGCCGGCTCCAGCACCTTCTCGTCCCACGATTGAAATCCTGCCGTACGATCCAAATCATGCGATTGTTCGGTTTTCATCTGCGTCAGAGCTCCCTCGCTGCAGCGCCCAGCCCCCGTCTCCCGCCTCCATGGACTCATGGACCGTTGTAATACATGATGCTGTTCTTCGAGGGCGCCGCTCTCAGGAAGAGTCGGGAAACCGGAGGTCAATGGCGGCAGCGGCGCGGCGCCGCCGTCATTATCAAAACTCTGTCCTGCCTCTTCCAACTTCCTGATCACCACCGCCGCCTGGACTGCACCACCAGCATCCGCAGGAGAGGCGGCGTTGCCGTTCAACCAGCGCTCTGGCGCTGCCATATTGCTGCCCTGCCTCTCCGCACCTCCGCTCCCGGCACCTCCGCCGGTCACAGCAGGATTGTGGTCTGCTCGGTCGCCGTACTCGAGTGAAGCCGGCGTCAAGGCCGCCGCCGCGTCACCGTCACCAGCACCGCCGTACGCCCTTTCTGCACATGTCACAACCCATAAGTGACTCGCCAACATGCGAAGGGTGTACGGCATTATACGCCCGGTTTCTGAATGCAGCATCTTATGCACCTCGGCATCCTTCATGTGGAGATCCGCCAACACACTCGTCCACTTTAGGCCGCTCGCGTTGCGATGCCAACCGGGATATGCGTTGCGATACCTACCGCGCGGACTTCCCACACTCACCAGCGGCAGCGCCACTGTCCGCATCGTCCACGTGGGCCATCCGGGGCGCCAGATCACCACCGTCAGCACCGCCACCACCGCCTCCGTCGACGCCGTCACTATACGGCACTTGCGTACCAGCGCCGGGTGGCGAGTCCAGGGAATGCAGCAAATCGTGCAGACGCTCGTCCTGGCCGCCGACGTCCCCGCCGTCGTTCAACACCTGGGTCGGCATATGTCAGCGGGAGGAGCGGAAATGAATACATGGTGCTGGTGCTGGTGCTGGGGCTGTTGTTAAGGGAAAGCAGATAACCGGAGGAAGAGGGGGGAAATTGAATAAAACAAATCCTGGTGCTGATAATTGAAGAACGAGGCCTAACCGTGAAGACTGACCGGATGATGGCTGACGTCGTCCAAAGCAGGAAAAGTGGAAACGAGCTGTGCCGTAAACCAGGCAGCGACAGCAGCCGTACCTGATGGAGAAAGTTCATCGCAGCCTGGGGGGTGCCGGCGGGTCGGGGACTGCTGCGTGCTGGCCCCTCCGAGCCGCTGGCGGCCGTCGCAGGGGACATCGCCTCCGCCGCCTCCGCCACCGCTACCGCCTCCGCCGGCTGTGGCTGCGTCTTCAGCGACGCCTCTGCCGGCGTTAATGACACCGGCGTCAGCGCCTCTACCGTACCATATTGCAGTCCTGGTGCGAGCTCCCGATGTGGTGGCGCCGCCACCGGCTGTAGCTGCGGGTTCTGCAATTGCTCCCTGCTGCCGCCGCCGCCGCCGCCGCCACTGTCTATCGGCACAAACTGTGGTGGCGGCTGATAGAGCTGAGTCTGCTCCGGGAGCTGTCGTTCGGAAAACGGCGGCGGCGGCGGAATGTAGTGCGGTGGGGAGAAGAGTGCGAAGGGCGACGTGTGACTCGCGATCAGCCTCGGCGTGATGGCTTCGGGGTACGGCACCATGAGACCACTGCACGGCCCGTACGGCTGTAGCCCCGGAACCTCCACCTCATTGCCACTAGGTGTCGTACTGGGATGCTCCTGCTGCGGCGCCGCTGCGGCGGCATCCGACTGTAGCTGCGGCAACCCTAGCTGCGGTGGGATCCCAAGCGGCGTTAGAGCTCCCGGCGCTTGGTCCAGGGCACCTGCAGCCGCCGCTGACAGCAGTGAGGGTGGCGCAGAGGCCGGGGGTGGCGGCGGCGGCGTCTCGAGCTGCAGATGGGGGCTCAGAAAGCCGCTGAAGCTGACGGAGCGTTCCGGAAGGCCCGCGCCGGCTGTGGGTCCGGTCAGTACGGCGAGTGGCGGACCATTGGGAATAATGTGGGTCAGGAAGGAGCTATCAAAGGCGCAGCTTATGGGGCTCGGAGCCGCCAGCCCTGAGGAGATGCTAGCCCCAGTCGCTCTCGGAAAGGGCTGGGTGTCTAACGACTGGCCCGGCTGTGGCACTTCAACCCGCCCCCTTAGCTGCATGTGCGGCGGCTCCGCAACTGGACTCTGTTGCTTCTGCTGCTGTTGCTCAGATGGCTGTTGCTGCTGTTGCTGTTCCGGCGACTGCAACTCTGGAATTTCCACTCGCTGGCGGCAGACGAAGCCAAGGTCGTGCCGGTTGTGTTGGTACGGGAAGGTCTGAAAAGGCGCCGGCTGCGGAGGGCCAGGCTGTAGCCGGTTTTCGTTGCTGTCTGGAGCCCTAGCAGCCAGCAACTGAACATGTTGTGCAGGGAGGTATGCGAAGGCCTCCATCTGAGCTGCCGCGTCGCCAATCCCACCATCGTTGCCGCCCCCACTTCCGCCGCCGTACACATTGTCACTGTACATGTTGGCCCCGTCCATCCCCATGGAAGTCGCATCGTGCGAATCCGCAGCGCCATTTCCCGTTTGCGTGTGCATGCAGTATAGGTCAGGGAAGAGGGGCAAAGAATGCGGTAGGGGCGGCGGCGGCTGCGGCGACATCAGCAATGGCTGAAGTGGTCCCTGCTGAAGGCGCTGAGTGGGTGTTGACGGCATACCAGCTGGAGAGCCCCACGTCTGCAGCCCCGTTTCGCAGCCAGTGAGCTTCATATCCACTGCGGACGACACCCGCGGCGGCGGCATCACTTCTGACGACGCGGGCGCCGCCGCTGCCACCGTCGCCGTCGCTGTCGCCGTCAGCTCCACGGTGTACGGCTCAGTAAGAGACGCAGCGCCGCCGCTGCCGCTGCCATTGCCATTGCCATTCGATGAGTTCGCGGACGGATAGCTGTCATCGGCAAAGGAGCTAGCCAATCCGTACGGCATCTGAGAGGCGGGAAACGTCGACATGTCCAAGGCCTGCTGTGGCGGCACAGCCGCCGCTGTGGTTGGCGCCGCTGCTGCCTCTATGTCGGATGACCGCAGACATCCGGTGCAAGAACCAGAGATAAAATTGAATATATCATGAATGGCTGCCAAGGGGTCGTGAATTCCGTACGGTGGTACGGCAGCTACCTGATTCGCTTCAAGGATATCCGTGGTCAGCGGCGATCTGGTCGTAAGAGTCTCGGAGGGCCCCTGACCCATGGG
This sequence comes from Volvox africanus, assembly GCA_030268105.1. Classification (NCBI taxonomy): domain Eukaryota; kingdom Viridiplantae; phylum Chlorophyta; class Chlorophyceae; order Chlamydomonadales; family Volvocaceae; genus Volvox; species Volvox africanus. The sequence goes on from BSDZ01000079.1 coordinate 513,339, forward strand.
TCGCCCTGCCTCTGCAGCTTCCATGAGGAACCTCGAGTCCAGGTCCTGCGGCTGACGGCTGATGGTCTCAGGCTGATGTACACAATTGACCCATGGGTCGCTTGTTATTGTTTGTCCAACGGGCAGTGAAGCAACACGTGTTTGCTGCTCGTCCGCAGCTGGTTGCGGCTGCAAAACTTGAGCGTTGTTTTCCTCACACTCATTACGGTGCTGCTGCATCTGATTATGTTTATACAAGTTATCTTGATGAAAATGCGCCACAGTGCAGTGCTAAAGAGGTCAGCGAGCTCGGTGCCGAGAAGTCATCGTTGGCAGCAGGCCTTTCAACCCCAGGTATGGTATATGCCTACCAGAGTTTCGTAGCCTATTCATAACGAAGCTGTGCGCTTGTTGTGACAAGAGCAATCTGCAAAGTCCTCATTTCGCAAGCTATTAGAGATTGGGTGGCCTCGGTCCGGCTCGGTTCTCGGTGTCACCGTTAATGCCGCCGAGTCATCATAAAGGCCTAGCTATGGTATGGAGGATCCATACTTGCGAAACGAATTTGGGTTGACCCGTAAGATCGGTTGGGGAAATGCGCACACTGGTTCAATCCTCGAAATATGTGACGTTGCGGGACAGCGCACCTCGTACAGCAAGGAGAGAAGAGGCAACAATCAACGACGTTGCACGAACCTTCTTACAAGATACCCATGTAGGTAGTATAATGATTAGCGCACGAAATAATTGGCTGCCCTAGTTGTTTAGGACGTTATTCGGATTTTGCTTGCTGCAGGATGTTATGGGAAACTCCGCGAACGATGCGGTGCCCGTATCTTTTCACGAAAGGCCAACCTGCGCGCGCACGTTGCTTGTCCCTTGGTTGCTGCCAATTTACTGCCATCCCCGCGAACCTTGACTAACCCTGTGACCTTCAGCGCGTTTCAGCGCACTCGTTGCTGACCTCCACCGCCAGTTCGCGGGTTTCCAGCAGCATACACGGATAGAATAGATATATGAGCATACATACCGCCTGAGCTGCGCATTCATCCTTTGTATCGCGGAGTGCGCATACACCTCCCTCGGATACATCCTGTACTCGATTTGAGACTTTAGATAAAGAGAAGGAAAGACACACAGTGCGGGGTCTGCGAGGCAGCGAGGTGCTGGATGCCCCGAGGAGCTACTCGTTATTGCAGCAACGAAAACCCACACGCCTCATGAAAGATGCATGCATATGGATCTTTCGTGATTCGCGTTCCCTGCTGCAGCTGGCGATCACCCTCCCAACACATGTGCGAGCCTGCAGCTAGCGACATCCACCACCATCTGCATCCTCAAAATCCTGTATAAGCCATAGCCAGGACTACCACCATGCATGTGCATCTCAACCTTGTCTTCTCCTGCCTCTTGACTCAGCCGTCCGCCCTAACCCGCAGTTCACCACCTCGACAAGTCCAGTGTCACGCTGGATTACTGCACCGACGTCACACTAAGTGCCATAGGCTGACTATTGGGGTTGGGCTATAAGGCCTTGAGGGGTCTTAAAAAAGCTTGCGTAGAGCTGGCTCCAGCTTGCTGTCCGTCCGTTGGCTGCAGAAAGTAGCTCCTGCTGGCTGCGGCTTGGTGTCGGAACATAAGCCTTACGATCGGTCCGGTAGAGTGGCTTGGATGACTCCCACGCTGTTACAAAAGACATTATATAGTGGTCATTTGCGCTAAAGAAGTCAGTTGCTGCCCACGTCATCCCTCCAACCCACGTAAATGTTCCACCTTCAGGCTTCCAGCTGTTCCCCCTCGCCTAGCTGTTGCTGCATCGACTGGGCCATACTTCCGGAGTCACGTACCTGGCCCTGCATTTACGTACGGAAGTCCAGTGGGGAGATAGGCTGGAGCGTGTTTGTGTGTGTGTGTGGTGTGGTAAAACACAGAAACATAATGTCACGGCGGCCTGCTGTGGCAGAGTCAAGTAGCCCGGTCAAGGAGACTAGTGAACAGGGGCCCGATATACATGCATGCGAAGTCTCAAGGATCTACGGAGCCAGCGAGGGTCCAAACTCAAAGTGCACCACGTAGGGCGTCAGTCTGTCAGTCTATCTGACGATCTGTCCATTTATCAGTCTATCAGATGGCTATCTGCCGGCAATCCCACACGCTGTCTCCTTCCTAGGTGGGACCAACCTGTAACAGAGGCTTCGCCTAGCTGGTAGGTGTAGCTATATTGGCGAGCTCCGAGTAACTGTGCAGTAGGGCACGTAGTGCAAGGGTGACTCCCTACTAGTTACATTATAGTAAGTTATTACAATGGAAGAGGAAGTAGAAGTGTCTGTCTCAGTTATTCAGGCGCCTTAAATAGCGCTGTCTGGCTCGTAAGGGGGCCTTACGTCTATCCAAAACTGGAGCGCATTCTACAACTGACACCGTTGTACGAAAGCTCGCATGCAGGTAGTTCCATGCGACTTGTTCAAGTTCTATGCGTTAGATATATTTTAATTAATCTATTATTATGTAATTATGTTATTTGCCACAAAAGGCCATGGTCCGTCAACTAGTTTCACTCTAGATGGCGCTTCTGCGCCGTTCGCACTGTTACACCATCCCCCCTTCGCGAAGGGTTGCGTCCCCGCAACTCTAACTCCAGCGAACTCCACGAAGTGGTAGGTAACAGGCGTGTTGAAATGACCAAGGGTTTAGCTTCGTTGATGAAGATTTTCTCGGACTCATCATAGCCCTTGAACTTGACGCCATATGTGACGCGACCAGTGATGGGGGTGATATGGCGGCTGACAATGGCCTCAACATGCCACCACAGGTCCCCAGTGGAGTTGACGAAGGGCTCAGGCGTGGCTTGGGCCACGGCTCGGTCCGGAAAAGCGTCGTCCACCGTCCTGAATGGGCGGAGTTGCCTCACGTTCACGACTGGGTGGATCTGCATGTGCGCCGGAAGCTTCAGCCGCGCCGCGTTCTTGGAAACCATGGCCTCAATGGTGAAGGGGCCGACATAGCGCGAGTTGAATTTCGTGCGAGAGTCGCCAGTTACCAGCTTGAGGTGGGCCGTGGAGAGGAGCACCTTGTCGCCCGCCGCGAAGGTGTGCTCAGCACGTCGCTTGTCAGCGTAGGCGGCCTGGCGGTGCTGTGCGGCCTTGACATGCAGCTTGGCTTGGGAGAGCGCAATTTCACGGTCGATCATGAACGGTGTGACCGACGGGTTAGCAGGCTCCCAGTTGGGGTGCTTGGCTAGCAGCTGTAGCGGGGTGGTGGGCTCATAGCCCAGGACTAGCTTGAACGGGGTGAAGCCCGTCGAAGCTTGGACGCTCGAGTTGTAGGCGAACTCGAGTTGGGGCAGGAGATCACACCAGTTATTGTGGTTGGCGTCCACATAGTGGCGGAGCATCTCCTCTAGGGTGCGATTGGCTCTCTCTGTCTGGCCGTCCGTCTGCGGGTGGTGTGCAGTGGACATGTCGAGGCTCGTGCCAGACAGCTTGAACAAGGTTTGCCAGAAGGTGCCTGTGAACTTGGGGTCACGGTCGGAGACGATGCTATCTGGCTGACCGTAAAACAGGAACACCCAATCGTAAGCGACCTCAGCTAGGCGCTCGGCTGTGATGTTCGTGGAGACAGGGATGACGCGCATCATCTTGGAAAGCCGGCATACAAAGACGGCGATGGCGTCGTCGCCACGGTGTGATTTTGGCAGGTCCGTGATTAGGTCCAGGGAAATGGACTGCGAGGGCCGCTCGGGGATGGGCAGTGGTTGAAATTTGCCCAGGGGGCGGCCTTGCCTGTGTTTGCACCGTTGGCACGAGGGGCAGGTGGTGGTGTAGGTATCCACCGATCGGTCCATGTTCGGCCAGTAGTAGAATCTGCTGAGCCGGGCAAGGGTCTTGTCGCGGCCCAGGTGGCCTGCGAAGGGGATGTCATGAGCCTCACGCAGCAGCTTGGCGCGCAGGCCCGGGATGTCTGGGACGTACAGGCGAGCCCGCAGGGCACCACGAGGCTCGTAGTACAGCTCTTGTATAGCTTGAACGGGGGGTCTTCTTTGGAGTTCTTGACGGCTTGCTCCTTGAGGCGAGTGTAGGTCCCATCCTGGGGACCATCTCTGCGGATGGTGGTGGCCAGGTCGATGGCAGCCTTGGCCACAGAGACCGTCATGGTGTGGACCCGCAGGTCCGGTCGTCGGCTGATGGCATCAGCCACGACGTTGGTCTTGCCCGGCTTGTGCTCGATGACGTAGTTGAATTCTTCGAGCTCAGCAAGCCAGCGCACTTGGCGCCGGTTTAACCGGGGTTGCGTTTTGAACGCCGAGACTGCCGAGTTATCGGTCCAGATGGTCACCGGGTGAGGTCCCTTGAGGTGGTGCCACAAAGGCTGTACTGCTTGGTAGCTCGCACAACGCGCTTGAACTGCAATGCAGACAGAAGCTTGGGGGCGCGTTCGTTAACGGCCTCGGGTGGGTCGCCCCGAAGCACGTGCTTGGTGAGAGTGGTCCGCAGCGTGACCGTGTTGGTCCTCCAGCATACGTGCGGGTTCCACTGTGCGAGCCAGTCCTTGCCCAGCACCACATCGAAGTCACCAAGGTCAGTGGCGACCATAGTGCTACGGCATTTGAAGGTGTGTATGGTGATGGACGCACGGGCAGTCTTGTTCTTGGCCGTTAGCCAGCTTCACCGACATGTTGCTGACAGTCTTGGCGGCCTTGACTTCCCTGCGGGCAAGCCACTGAGTGTGGACGAAACTGCCGGTGGCTCCACCGTCAATCAGGATGACGGCCGTACGGCCGTTGACGGTGCCCTTGAATGCCAGTTGCTGGTGTGCTGCATTGCATACCATGCTGGCTAGCTTGATTGAGCTGAGTTTAAGCTCAGGTTCGGCCGCTGGGGGGCCTCTGGGTAGGCCTCTGGGTAGGCCTCTGGGTAGGCCTCTGGCATTTCCGACGCATGCGGGGGCATCAGCGGTATCATCAGCGCCGGGGAGGAAACGATCTCTCATTGGCTTTCCGGGGGGCCTGCCGGAGACACCTCACGGAGGCTGCTCCTTATTCGTATGATCCTTAGAACCAGCCATCTCAGTTCGTACAAGGCCATCCTGCGCCTGTGGGGGTTGCTGCTCCACCGGCTCTTGTTGCTGCAAGCTGAAATAATCGTCTACTCGCCGGTGCTGATTCACACGTTCAGTGGCGTCCTCTTTAAAAGTGTTATCACCGATGTCTCAACAAAACCTCGTTTTCCAGCATAGCAGCTCGCTGTTGCGTCCCGGCGGTGTGCGTGTGTGTGCGTGATGTTGCATGATAGAAGTGGCCCTTGCTGCTGCCCTTGCTGCTGCAGCCGCTGCTGCCGAGCCCCTTCCCCCCAAGCCCCCTAATGCGGGTCCATTCTGCGTCGCAAGGCGGAAGGGGGGGGTATGTTCTGGCAGCCAGCTGCAGCCAGAAACTGGCATGTAAACTGGCATGCATGAAAATTAAGGGGCAGGAGGCAGCCGAACTGACCGATGGTGCCATTACCCTACACGTGGATGTGGCTGCCAGGCGTTGCACCAGCAAACCAACATCAGGTATGCCTTCCTTGGCCATATCGCTGCCATGTACGAGAAGCCAGGGCTGCGCATTGTTGGAGGCGCGCGGCGGGCGGCATTAACGTGGGTGGGCACACCGCGGCCCCATCAGGAGCCTCGGTTTTATGAGATGGCAACCCTAGCAAACGCGTTGACCTGGGCACGGAAATATGCATATTGTTCCAGCTACTTGATTGTGAAGTCAGGGGCTGGGGACGGCAGTAGCAGCAAGCGAGGGAGGGCAAGAGAGGACCGAGTCATAGGAGATCCACCCTCGAAATTCGTCTCTGAAAGCTTGCTAAGATTTCCATACCTTGTTCCCGCACCGTTTTTGAACATCCCCCAGCCATCCTCCTAGTCCGTCGACACCGGCATCGAGGTCGTGGTATTGGATCTTGGAACCGTAACCTTTGAAAAGGTGGGCCTCAGGATACCGATGAAAGATGTTGAAGACTTCCTCGAATGTCCTCGGGCGTACAGGTGGCAACGCCATGCTACCAGTCAGCTAGGTCCCTCGGGACAAATGTGACATACAAGTAAGCGGATCTAATATTCGCGAATAGTTATCTCGTATGCAACAGCGCAAGACAACACCCCGATGCTTACAGCACCGTCTTCCCATCACAAACATAGTAAGAGTTATAATAGATTTGACTATTATGCAAATTCAAAAATTAATCCTAAGAGATAAGTTTGAGCAGGAGAAAAAGATTGTGCTGCAAATTAAATGATCAGCACGTTAAATTGCGAGTTCTCCTTGACGTATCAAGGTAGCCAAGGATGTTATTAAAGGATACGTTCTATTCCGGCCAGGTCCAGGACTAGATACATCCAGTTCTAGATACATCCAGTTCTAGGGGCGGCGGGTGGCGACACGCACCTTGTCGCACGGCCGTTTGTGGGGTGGTTGCAGTTTGATTTGTAAACGTTGCACATAATAGCTATTCATTTGGGCAGCTTGTGAGAACGCCGCGCTGTCAGTCATTTAGAATATTGCACATTTCCGTCACATGCCGTTACGCCGTCATTTGTAATTACACCCTGGGGCCATACAAGAGGCGAGCAGGCATCTCCAGCATAGACTCTGGCAGGAGTAGGACTTTGACATCGCATCGGCCTGCGAGCACATCAGGACCCTGACTGGCGAAAGAGAGGGGCACAACCCTGGGATATGTTGCCGTCATCGGGTCAGCGAATTGCCTCTGCTTTTCTGTCGGGCAAGTGGTAAGGCATATGGAAGCGCTTTGCCTGGATAGGAACCGGTGAATCTGTATCAATACCGTTGTGCTGCAGCGGTGTCTGCCCTCGATGCTACGTCGTTTCTTAGGCTGGAAATCCAAAGCGATGGGGAAATATCTCATGAGGAGGCGCAATATAGCAATAGTTTCATGGAGGCTGGCACAAACCGACAGACACAGAAACAACTGAAGGAAACAATCGAGACCTATCGGAAGTCAACAGCCTCATTGGTCAGGTAGGGTATAGCCACACGAGGGGTTCGAAGTACTCATGTCACGCCACAACACGTAACTCCACAACGTGTGGCAACTGAAGTGTCACAAGTTTCAATCAATTGCAATACCGCATGATTGAACTGGCGGCAAGTGCTTGGTGACCTACCCAAGCAACAGTCACATACATTGCTGTATTAGCCAACAGTGATGTCTCGCGATCAATAACGCGCCGACTAACATTCGGACGTTTTCCACACGTCGTCTATATGGTTGCGACGATTGAGAGCGCGTAATGACTACCAGGATGGCGCATGGCTTAGCGGCTTTCGGTTCGTTCGCTTCGTCCCAGAAAAGGATCTCGATCGCGTCGTGACATACAGAACGATTACTACTACACGCACAGCAGATCCGGAGGCCGCCATTGCCATGAGCAGTGAGTTGGATGCGCTGTGCTAGGCAGGGAAGAAGCTCGGCAATGCACAGTTGTGGCCTGATGGAGCGATCTTGTAGTTTGATGGAGCAGGAAACAGAAGGAGACGCCGGTGAGAAACAGGATACCTAGGCTGTTATCATAGCCTAGAGCTGTGACAACGTGCTTTAGAGCTTGCCCGCGTCTTCTCAGCCCAGGTCGCCCGGAGGCATCAAGTGCCCGCTCTACCTGGAAACATAACTCTCCACCCATAGACTAGGAGTAATATTGCGGATGCGCTGTCTGTAGATCCTAGCTTTCGAAAACCAGCGTGAGCAGATGAAGGTTGTGTGTGCCTCATCACCTCAGAGCTCAACACAGCACATTCATTGGACGGTTGTAAAGGTAAGATATAGGCATGTAGCTATCCGTACGTAATCCTCATAGCTAGACATTTATCAGGGTTAAAAGCCAGCTTTGGGAAAGTAACCCTTTCCAAGTCAGTAGGTCAGCAGCATCAGGTAATGGTAGTTCGCTCGTCTTCAATAACTGGACAAATATTTGGATGTCAATGGAGAGGTAGGAACTGGGCATATCTAATTGCTGGTTGGTAGCTGGGTGTAGCACTGTAGTTATGTAGCTGGGTCTGTTACTGGCCAGTCACGCCTGGCCGGATTGCGATGCACCAGGCGATCGAGTAACGATACAAATATCACAGTGCGAAGAACCGTGGATAGCCCGGAAGACCAAGAGAGTTCAACAGGGGATTTCAGCAGCAGGCAGCAGCAAACAAATGAGGCACGAAGCGACACAGGCAACAGGGCCTGATGAGGTTCCACAATGTCGAAGGGGTTTATACAGAACAGCAAAGGGTACGATACGACACAGGGCCCACGATCAGGGCTTGCCCGCTACATAAACCCCTTGGACCGAGCGCTCTTGTGATGCGATCGGTGTAGAATTGACACAATTCTATAACGATTGGGGAAAGCGCACCCCCGGGTAGGTTTTGCACGGAACCTCAATATCAATATGACGAATGAGAAGTTATATTGCACGTGGAATCATGGCCTGATAGTGAAGGGGGCGGGGAAGAGAAAACCCGTACGTGGGAAGCAGTACATTCAAGCAATGGAATCTGTGCACAAGGCACTCGCTCTCGCTCCCATAGGGACGCGGAATTCCGACCTCCCGGACATGATTGCCTATTTCCGCCAGGGGCCCCTGATCTCCGCGTCACACACCACTACCAGCGCAGGGCCACTACATGGGCAAGTAGTCCGATGGAACAGGATGGAGGGAACAAGCATGACAGATCCATGCATTCATCCCCTTTTCAGTCGCCGCGGAGTCCCCAGCCCAGACAGCGCACAGACCATAGGGCATTTAGAAGGCATGAGTCTTGCACGACCAGGCACTCCAGAGCACCAGGAGTCCATCCTGTCCTCAGAAAAATGCAATGCTAACGTATGGATGAAACACACAATTGGAACCTCGTTGATAATGCTTGTACCTGCGTTCGCGGCCAGCAGCGTGCATTTGTTTGCGGCGGCGTTAGTTCGTCTTTTTTAGGCCCGAAATAAGCACAAGCGAACGTCAGCGAACGGTTTCCCGTTATTGCGTTCGGGATAGGGTAATAACCTTAACCTCACCACGCAAGTAGGTGAGGTTTTGGGGTTGCTCTGGGCCAGTTCGTAATAATCCCGTCCTCTCCCGTTTTTGGGCAATATTCTCAGCTGGCGTACGGACCCCATAATCGCTCACTTTAAGGATTAAAACAGCTATATATTGTGTATAATTTCACCATAGGCATAATAATGTTGAAAATTCATTGAGGAACTGCTTTGACGACGGGGAGGAGGGTCATTGACGAGCGATGGCATGTGTTGCGGCGTAGAAGATGCGCTGCCACAAATTTCACCAAAAACAATTACAAATTAGGACATAAATTTACTGAGCCCTTAATCCTGCTTACATCAGCTATGCACCCCTTAACACGGACTAGTGACGATGCACTTACGATCGATGGACATTGGACGAGCACGACTGCGAGCTACAAGAGCAAAGCCCCATTAGGTAGCTTTAGAGTTACTAGCTTATATCGGACCTTGCATTGCATTACCTGGGACCCATATATAGAATTTAGAGGATTGCGGTCCTGTTATCAATTGACACCGATATAGTCGTAAGCGCATTTTACCTTCTACTATGTCTGGAAAGGTAGTTTTCGTTTATGTTAACCTTGGCGTAGAAGCTGCTGCTCATTTCTGAAATGTGCGTGCCTAAGTCGGGATTTTGCCGCTGACCGTTGCCGACAGGAGGATCCACCTTGCGTGCTGAATATTGTACAGCCAACGAAATACGCATCCGCACAGCATGCGACGCTAACTTGGGAGAACCTCAACGTCGTGAGTACTGGGCACCGTTTCGAGCAACTGCGTCCTTATTTGCCCGGTCGTCTTTCCCATTACCTACACTCCATTTCACCACAGACTACTAAGGATGTCAAAGGTGGAACTCGTCATATTCTCAAAGACGTCAGCGGTTACGGTAAGCCCGTTGGCAACAGCGTCTCGATAAGAGCCTTTTAAGCTAGCTCAACCATATTCGTGTGAGATGACTGTTAGTATTAGGAAATTATACATGGATTATTTTAGGTATCTCATCACGAGCCCTTTTTCACTGTCGTAGCCCTTGCCGGGAAACGTGCGTAAGAGGGTTATATAGCTCCTGCCCTCCCTCCATTTGCCCTCTTCAGTCAAGCCCAAGGATATGCTTGCCATTATGGGCCCCTCCGGATGTGGCAAGAGCACCTTGCTGGACGGGCTTGCCGGCCGTCTTCCGTCGTCAGTTGACAAAAGCGGACATGTAAGCCAGTGCTTTAGGACCCCCCTTTCAGATCGTCAACAGAAGAGCCATCCACTTCGGTATGGTAATTTTAACTGTAATCTGTTCCGTACGCATAACACCACCTGGACAGCAAGGATAGCAAGGCCAGCTGATATTCCCCGTGTGCAGCTTCCCATTATACAAAACCGAATCAGCACATTTCCTGTTCCTTGCCCTGGCTCATCCATCTTAAGCATCTGAGGCGATTGACCGAGGCCTTACGCATGCTCGTTCAGCCCGCACCCCCCCCCCCGGCCTGTGCTGCCGCAGGTGCTGCTCAACGGACACAATAGCCGCCTGACGTATGGGATGTCTGCATACGTCACTCAGGACGAGGTGAGGGTACAACGAATGTGCTGCTCCCCGTATCGCTCACCTCGACATAGACACACCCAAAAAAGGGTATCTAACAGGACAACTGCATTTTCGTAGTGCTGCTGCCCATGCTAACGTTGCATGGACCGAGCGAGCGATCTCTTATCACGGAAAGCCACACTGTGTATTGACGCTCATGCCGTATACTCACGGCACCTGGCAGGTTCTTGTGGGCACGTTGACCGTGCGGGAGACGCTTACGTACGCGGCGCTGCTGCGGCTGCCCAGGAATATGTTGTACGGCGACAAGGTGCGTGCCAGCGTGTGTGGTAAGGGCGTCACCTCGTCTCTGGGAGGAGTGGTGTAAGTGGGCCAAACGGTACACACGTTACCTCGCTGTCGTACTTCCCCTGCATACGTGCATACACATCCGTGCCTTTCACCGTCGTGTGTTCCGGACGCGGGAGGCGTCTTCTCCCTGCCGGGGTAGGGAGTGGCGCCCCTCAGAGATCGGGGCGGTGACTCCGGGGGTGCTGGGGACTGGTGCTGGGGACTGGGGACTGGGGACTGGTGCTAGGGAATGGGGAATGGGATGACCAATTTTCCTGCTGTCGGGTATGCGGATGTGGGGATATGACGGCCGGGAAGGTTCTGTCCCAAATATTTCGACTCAAATGCTGAACGCATTGGTATTGGGAGAAGAGAGGGGGTTGAGGGTTGCTGAGAGAAGTCCACATGTGGCCATCTGTGCTCCACCCCCAAGTGATGCAAAATACTCGGGCGTGGACCGGGGACGGTGACGGATCGGGTCCCCTTTGCAGATCGCCCGAGTGGATGCAGTGATTCAGGAGCTGGGGCTGGAGGAGGCGCAGCACACAAAAATCGGAACGCCCTTCATCAAGGTGTGCTGCCAATTGGAGCCCTGTGAATTACTGGCTGGCATGTCGCTCCTCATTAGCCCCGCCTGTAGTGGGCAGGGGCGGTCGCGGAAGCCCGATAGGGGTGGGAAGAAAGATACCACCTCTAGAGCTCTGTTGCTGAGCGCCCATGGCATAACGTAATTTTCATAGTTCATGTGATCGGGTGATGTTCCTGATTTGGGGCCCGTTATGTCAGACTGTTTTCTGTACTGCACGGCAGTTGACAGTTGGTGCCGCATGTTGTTATGTGTTCTGTTAATGCGGCGCGTCCCCTGGGCCACCTGGAGCGGTGTGCTTCGATCGACATCAAGTGCTTGCCTCCGACTTGCCTTGAACAGCCCATTGCCTCCGCCTTTGTCCTCGTCCCTCCGCCAACGTGGTGCCGTCTCTGGGGGGGATGCTCAGGGCATCAGCGGCGGTCAGAAGCGCCGCGTCTCCATTGGTGAGTGCCGGTTTTGAAGCGCCACAATAAATTCGGTGAAGACAGACAGAATGAAGACAGACAGAGGTTTTGACTGATATCCTGATGCTGGATGGGCTTCGCGCGTGTGTGGGGGGGGGGGAGGGGGGAGAGGATTCAGGCGTTACCGAACGTATCCTGCAGACGCCCTTAACGGAAATTTTGAGACGATAAAATTGCCACGATAGCTGAGAAGTAAACCTGCGCGGGTCTTGGCCCCTGTGTTTTATTTTGGTCCCTATCAGCTAGGTTTGCGGTTGCAACGTGTTCTCTTCCACCCCCTTCACCCCTCCGTTTCACCCCAAGGGGTTTCCCACCAATACTCTCCCCGTACACCCACACTCTTCCCCCCCACAATAAGGCCGATAGTTTACATAGTTACGGTTTCTCTTCTTCTTTTTACTGCTTCCATTCACGACGTTGGCAACTGCCTAGTTTGCATCACAGCTCGTTTCCACTTTCCTGCTTTGGACGACGTCAGCCATTATCCGGTCAGCCTTCACGGTTAGTCCTCATTTCTCCAGCACCAGCACCAGGATTCTGTTTTTCTGACTTCCCCCCTCTCCCACCCCTTTCCCCCTGGTCCGGCCTTACCCCCGCCCTTTCAGGCTGCGAGCTCATCACCCACCCTGGTCTGCTCTTCCTGGACGAGCCAACATCCGGTACGATATTACGATGGCATTATCACTTCCACTTAGCGCTCACGAGTGCACTGAATCCTCTGGGTCTCCGGCTTGCGAAGCAGCTGCCTGGTTAGGTGGCCGCTCCTCTTACGACTCCATATCTCTTGCGCTGCTCCATCACCTCAACCAGGCTGTATTAGGGCCCACCCTATCGATCGCTTCGCTCCTCACCACATCTCCGCTCCGCAGCGCCTTCTCCATTCCCGACCCTGATCCCTCACCCATCCTCACAGTCATCTCGAACGCACACACACACAGATACCCACACACACATTTGTTCCCAATCTGTACTTCTTACTCTGCTGCATCAGCCATTCGCCCAACAGTACGAAACGCAAAAGCTTTGTTTTCCCACCGTACTGTAATTATACCTCGCACACAGGCCTGGACGCTGCCTCTGCGTTTCACGTTATGGCGAACATCCGCAGTCTCGCGGAACACAGCCGTACGGTGGTCACCGTCATCCACCAGCCTTCATCGGAGGTGGGGCTTGGACAGACGGAGAAGAGGGACGGGGTACCCGGGGGGCAATGTGCTCATCAAGGAGATGTAGGTAACAGAATCAGGGACGTCAACTGATGGTGGGTGGGGAGGGAGGAAGAGAGGACGTTTAAGAGACAGCGTATGGGATGCGGCTGGTGTGCTGTGTGGCGGCTAGGGGACTGGACAAAGGAACGAGGCGAGAGGGCGTGGAAAACGAAGGGACTGGAGTGGTCGGGGTGCGTGGAGTGGACGTGTTTGCCGGGGCAGGTTCGAAGGTGGTGGAGGGTAGGCGGCGCCTGGCTGTGTGACGGTGGCGCAGCGGCGTTGCGGTACGGCATCCAGGGTGTGCGGCGGAGATGTGAGCTGGCCGCTGACCTGGAAGGATTGAAGTTGAACCAGGTGAGGGACGTGATTGGATCCGCAGAGAACTACTCCGAGGGTACTCCTCGCTAAGTTCGCCGTCCCCTGCCCGCCCAATCTCCCCATCCCCATCCGAACAACCCGCCTGAACTCATGCCAGGTGTACGAGCTCTTCGACAAGTTGTGCCTCTTGTCTGGTGGGTGAGGAATGACACGAGGGATTCAGCCGTACACCTCCATACACATCCGTACACGTCCACGGCGTATCTCCAGCCACGCCTTGAGGGCCGGGAGGCAGAGGGGCTGCGGTGCGGTACACACGGAGCGGCGCGACCCGCGTGGTGGTCCTGCCTGTGCCTTCCTCAGCTCCGAAGAGTCATCGGGGTCTGGAAGCATCTTTCCAATATGCCTACCCGTATCCACTATGTTGCATCACACCTCATCACGGCCCGGTCACCACCACTTTGAGTCTGACTCTCCCACTGGTGGTGGGATTTAGCGCCCCTTCACGACCTCTTTAGTCCCGAATGTTTTACATCGTCGCCCAACACACACATCTCAATCCCTGTCAGCGACGAGAGAGCACTACTTCAGTTGATGCTGCCCTCTCGCCTGGACCTCTTTCCCTTCCCAATCCTTCCCATCATTTGGTAGGCGGTGAGGTGGTGTACTTTGGCGTTGCCTCTGGCGCCCTGACCATGTTCGAGGCCGCGGGGCTGCCCTGCCCTCCGCTCCGGAACCCTACTGACCACTTTCTCCACGCCATCAACCGCGACTTCAAGGTAGGGTGTGTGTGTGGGCAGCGCCTGCCCTCCGAGGATCAACTGATTGCGGGGCGTAGGCCCTGGATTTGCACATCACGAACACATGCTGTCGTCTCCTCGTCCACCTCCGCCGTTGCTGCCGCCGCCACTGCCATCGACTCCACTACCGACATGTTTAGAGGTATTTCGCGGGTGGAATGAACCGCCTCCACAAGAGCGCGAACACATTGTGGTACCAGGGGGACTCGGCCCCAGGCTGCCCTCCCTCCATCAGGTTGCCTTCCCGACACACACACCTACGTACACACACACGCACACACACACGAAGTCCCGGGTCCGGACCTAGGCCCTCCTGCCAAGCAAGACACGCGCTCATCACCGCACGCTTATACGCACCATCTTCCGTCTGCGCCTGACACGTCAGGGCGACGGCGGCCTGGATCCAGACACCAACATCCAGAAGCTCACGGGCGTCTACGCCGCCAAGCTCAAGCCCGCTGTGGAGGCGACCATCAGAGAGGTGGGGGCCGGGAGAAGGAAGGGGTTAACGCGGGACGGGCAGGAGTAGGGTTAAGAGAGTCAGGGAGCGGCTCCGCGAGGGAGGCTTTCTCTGTGTTTCTGGAGGGGGAAAGGAGGGTGGCATGGAGAGGGTCCCATTTCCCGGTCTATTGGCACGCCGTAGGGTATGTGTGTTCTCGAGACGTTTCCCCCTCCCTTGGCCTCCCTCCCCTCAAAACCGTAGATTGCCTGGCCGAACATAAAGCCCAACGTCAACCAACCTCCCAACATACCGCCAGTGCAGCTTACCACCGCCTTTTGCGCACTCACCATCCGTCCTCGCTCTTCTGACTGCTTACGGGTGAAGCTTCTCCCCCTTCCATCCGCCTCTGTTCCAGCTTTGCTTGACCCCCTGCCCCCTGTTCCCCACCGCTGTTATCAACGGGAGTAGGCTCTGTCCGAAAGCCATCCATTACCTGTTTCCTGTATCTGGTTTCTTTATAAACTACAGTTCAGTTCGAGATCAGCATTCGTTCCCACCCCCTTTCCTTCTCTTCAGCTGAGCCAAGAAGGCGAGGAGTACAAGTGCAGTTCCTGCGGCGCCAGCAAGCTGTATCAGGTCCTCGTCCTCACGCAACGAATGCTGATAAACAATTGGCGCAACATCGCGGTGTTCTGGCTGAGACTTGGCATGGTGAGACGTGAGACCGGGACATGATCCACCCTCCAAACAATCGCAGCGGAAGGGGCCCCCAGCTTCCCCAGCTTAGGGTGACATGGAAAAGGGCGAGAAATGCGGTGTGGAGGCCAAGATGCGGTCGCGGCTGTATTGGCGTTTCCCATTCCCTCCTGCCCCCAAAGAATGCGCCCGCCCATCTCGTGGTCTCAACGAGGACGCACCCGGGCCCCCAAAGGCGCTGCCATTTGCTTCCGACGACTTCCGCTGTTGTCGGCGGGCCCGCTATCCTCCTCACCCACTCACCCCAACTACCCACCCGCCAAATCTTCCCTACGTTTTGAACCCTCAACTACCCCACCCCCCACCCACACACTCGCGCAGTACGTCATGCTGTGCATCTGCATTGGCACTATCTATTACAAGCTCGGCAACGACTGGGTTGGCACGTACAGCCGGTCAGCCATGATGTTTTTCGTGGTGGCGTTTCTGACCTTCATGAGCATCGCCGGATTCCCGGCGTTCGTGGAGGACATGGCGGTAGGAGGGCGACAGAGGAGGGGCTGACGAAGGATCCGGATCCGGATCCAGGATAATCCCATTCTGTTGGGTGGTGTGTGTGTGTGTGTGTGTGGATCTTCGCGAGAGAGCGAAGAACGCGTATCTGAATCAGGGCTTGGTTCCAGAGCACAGTCCAGGTGGTGAAGGAGCTCGGCGTGAAGGAGCTCACAACGTGCGACTTCCATCGACTTGACGGCCGGATTACTCGGGCTGCGGGCATCTAGTTGCATCTGAGCAAGCATTTGTTCCCCCATCTGTTTTCTGGGCATGTCCCAGTTCCATCAAGGGAGGTGCTTCCCGGTGCGAAGTTCGCAACGAACGGGGTTAGCTAGTCCGAGGCATTGTCCTCGTCGTCCATTTTAACCGCCACCAACTCCCACCAACCGGCAACCAGGTTTTCATCCGCGAGCGGCTCAACGGGTACTACCAGGTGGCAACCTTCGCTCTGGCCAACACACTTGCCAGTGCGCCCTTCATTTTCGGAATTGCCATCATTTCGTCGGCCATCGTGTATTGGCTCGTGGGTGGGTGACCCGTGGGTTGCAGATGCGGAGTGCTGGGGTTAGTCAGAGGGGGCGAGTTCATAATATGGGCCGCTATCATGTGGAGGTTGGGTTTGGATTCCGCCTTCGCATGTTTCATCCCCGCCCTCACACACGCACATACGCGCTGCGCACGTGTCTACCCTTTCCAGGACTGAATGACAACGGGGACCGCTTCGTGTTTTTCTTCGTCAACCTGTACGTCAGCCTGACGGTGGTGGAGTCTCTCATGATGGCGATTGCGGCAGTGGTGCCGCACTACCTGATGGGCATTGCAGGTGGGTGGGGGGTGGCTGGGGGAGGGACTGAAGGACGAGGTGAGGTGACCCGGAGGAGGGTGGGCGACTGGAGAGACTGGGCTTGACCGCAAGCAAAGTCCTGCGTGGGACGCAGCTGACGACGGAAATTGGATCGGTTCAAATATCAAGAAAATTAAGAAACCAGGTCAGATCCAGGTAGTTTTAAGTACGGCATCCACGTACAGTATTCATGTGCAAGGATCGTTTCGTGAGGAGCGGGACAGCATGACGAGTGGCGACGGGGTGGTGATCTTGGTAGGGCGTGGGCGTCACCTGCAAAATCTCATATATATATATATATATATATATATGAACGACTCTCCGTCATCGGCTTCTCGTTTCTGGTGCCCTTTCGCCGACCTCTCTGCAGGCGGTGCCGGCATCATGGGTATGTTCATGTTAGTCTGCGGCTTCTTCCAGCCAGTGGAGGAGCTGCCCGACCCCGTCTGGAGGTACCCCCTGCACTACATCAGCTACCACAGGTATGCACCTGTCCATGTGTCCGCGTTTATTATCCGTTCGTATACCTCTCCGGTATGTGCCTACTTTGGGCGTGTGCGCATGGGCATGTGTTTGTGCTTGCCGGCAGCATCACGCTTACACGTGTACACGTTACGACAAACGGCCCCGAGGATTTAGAAGTACGACATCATGGTGTAATAGTGAAAGGAGACGAGGCATCGTGGATCGTACACCTTCCACACACACACTCTTGTGCTTATGAGATGGAGCTCCTGACAACTGCCATACTCACGCGTCTCCCGCCCTCCCGCAGCCCGTAGTCTGTAGTCTCCCGCCCACCCAGTGACATCTGTCAACCCCTCGTCCCCCTCTCTGCGTCCCTCCCCACTGCTTTCCCCGTCCTTAGCTATGCGTTCGCGGGCTTCATGCACAACGAGTTCGGCAACACCAAGGGGTGGCTTTGTCCCTGCTACAACCAGGCGGGCGGCTGCGGCCCCCAGTACGACGAAAACAATAAGTGTACGATGAGTGGCTCGGAGGTACGGATATGACCATGCGCCGCCGTAACGTACAGACTTGTCTGCGTTACCTACCCGGTGACGATACTCCCTAAGTTCGTAACGCCAGGACCTGCCCCCTCGTCAGTGCCCCCTGGGTCTCGTTACATCGGGGTGTTTCACTTACCCACTTCACTCCACCTTTCATCTAGCCCCATCAAAACCACCCAACCGGGTGGTACCAGGTCCGCTGCTTATCCTGGCACACACACACATCCGACCCCACCCGGGCCGCCCGCCTGACCCCAGATCCTGGACTACTGGACAGTTAACGGTCTAAACAAGTGGGTGGACGTGGGCATCCAGTGCGCCATGATCGCCATCTACCGGGTCCTCTTCTGGCTGGCGCTCACCGTCAAGGAGTGGCTGAGACAACGATAAGGAACTACAGGCGTCGTCGTCAGCGTATGTGTGCGCGCGAACGGGTAGGGTGAGGAAAGCAGGTAGCGTTAGCCTGTTGCGTTAGGACGCTTGTTATCCTGCTCGCTCCTTTACGTATCCTTAATTCGTGCGGCGCTTATCCACGACAGCCCGGATCTTTACCAAGGTGCTATATGGGGAGTTAGTTGCATGTCCTCCTCCTTTACTCCATCACCTGTGCATCTCACATCGCCTCTCGCAATAAAATACTCTCGAAGCAGCGGTTGGGAGGTGGGTAAACCTCTCAGCATCTTTTCGTTTTTTTGCTCTCTTTGCCGCTGCTAGTGCCGGAGAGTCTTTATGGATGTCGCGTTCTGCTTCAGTCTATAGTCTGCTGGGTCGGACAATTGGGATTCTGCTCTACACACGCGAATGGCAGCTACTGATGGCGCCGCGTAGGAAGGGCATCCAATCCCCGTGTAGTTTCGGAGGCTGTCATCGCAGATGAAGAGTGTACGGAATCTGCTGGTTGTTATGCACATGTGCTCGTCCTGAATTCCATGCATCCATCCAAACTGCTCACTCTTACATGACAGGGTCGCCCGAGATAAACCAACTTCGTTTTGCAGTGCATGGGTCTGCAGGTGGTGCTCTCCATCAGGTCGGGGTCCGATGGACGGGGAATCTATGGACGGGAGAAGTCGTCAGGGAAGAGCTTTCCCTGGCCCGGTATTAAGAAGAGGCTGGAATTCGGACGACTGCCCGGGTCGTCCCGGTACCGGTCACCTGGCAGGTGTAGCTGAAAGTGGCAGCTGCATCAGGGAGGCTTCGAATGTGAACTGACGGAGGTTTCGGAGCCAGTTTCGCAGACGGACTGACAGACGGATGGAGCCACTGCTGCCCCTCTGGACATGGCATGAGTATACTATTAATGGTTGAAGAGCACATGGAAATCGGGATTTGGCATGCGGCGACGATTGATGTACGATTCGCAAGCATCACGTGGCTGTCCCGTTCCCTTCTACATTCGATTATTGAGACCGTGTGCTGCAGTGGCGGCATTGTGACTGCGCCCTCAATAGGGACCATGAATCCAGCTATTTCCAGTGATCCGTTCTCATGAATCTACTGATGTACGAACCCCGGCGAAACACGTTTGTCGTACATTTGTCGAGATGGAACCTGCAAGTGCCACTTTTTGCACAACGCTTAGTCACTTCCTCTCAGCTGTGGAAGTTTACAAGGAGGGTAGGGCAGGGCGCTAAGAGTAGCATACTTCTCAGCTTCCTCCGTCTTCCATCCGGGAGTTGTGCTCCCCCCTACGGCAACGGAGAAATGGATCGCGCAAAGGAGGAGTGGTTATTCTATCTGCCACAAGGGCTTCCCAATATACCCTCTTCAGATTGGGTCAATTTATTTCTCGATTGCAACCTGCGGGTTCTTGCCGCATGTGAGCGGGGGCCTTGAACGTGCCGTGTGTGTTAAGGTGGAAGGTAGATGTGTCGGCGTTATTGGGTTAGGCCTTGGAGCCGTCCCATCCCCCCCTGACTAGCTTGCTTGGTCCTGCGGAGCTAAGCCTTGTACTGCACTCTACCGTAACCTGCATGTCAGGAGTAGTCAGTAGTAACCTGCACACTCACATTTTGGGCCTAATTTGCGCGACATACTTTATTTACTTGCAGTGATAAAGCAGCCGGCGCCAGCGGGTATGCACCTGCTATGGCGGAGCGCAAGTATGTTTTCGAAGTTCCCACGATCTGGTAATAGGCTTCGATGCTGTCGCACGAAGAGCATATATGAAACAAGTCATTTCAGGTGCTTCTGGGGGACGGATGATGTACGTGTTAATCCATCCTTGGTGTTTCGCTGGTGAGGTAATTGGGCGAAAGTGTTGGCATTCTTGCGGAATATTTCTTTTAGGCAGTAGAGTTGATGGCAGGAATGGTGCTGCACCCCCATTCCACGGCTCACATGCATATACATGCCTTTTTGTAAATCACATCTCTTATGTTGTTCGCAGCAACCATAAGAACACAACTAACCGGGTTGGGGGAATGATGGGATGGGGCATGCCAGCAGTCAAGCGCACACGGCTCACATGGTTTGCCGTTTGGGGGCCGGCGGAGGCAGCAAACTTGCTTTGTGCATGTGTAGTACAGAGCGTATATCCCCGAACAAGCACCACATGGATAAGAAGGCGATTTTCAAAGGCGGCGCCAGTAACGAGGTCGGCAACTCGCTGTTCAAGACAGGCGGACGCCGTCACCCAGCGTGGATGAGGGTGCGTACCGGAGAGCAGCCGAAGTATTCATTCACAATGTGGTGGCTCGCATCGAAGGTTTCGCTTCCGGCCTGGGTAAGATGGACGGACGGATGAATGAGTGGACGTTTAGCTTTTGGGTAGCCGTCGCTGAACCCGCCCCCACTACACAGCGTTTCTCGCTGCCTATCTTCCGTTGTCATAGCCAGGGACAAGCAGCCTCTGGTCATAACACTCTGGGAAAACGGGGGGGTCCGGCTTCCATAAAATCCAGCGTCCTTTTCCATAAAGTGGCCTCCATATTATTTTGATATGGAATCCATAATCCTGCCACCAGGTTAGGGAAGGTATTTTATGGAAGGCATTTTATGGAATGGAAACGGCATTTTATGGAAAGTTACAATGGCTGGCATGGAGGGCACAAAAGGAAGCGTCCATTTCGCATGCAAAATACGGCGATTATTCAGCATCACGTACTGTCATTAGCTTCATGTCCTATTATTATTCGGCCAACCAATAATATGCATGATATGTAGATAGGGTATCTCTGGCCACCTATCTACATACCTAAAACCCTAACTAACAAACGTACCTTCGTACCTATCTATCGTCACCTAATGATGCTCTCTATTTTGTAACTATCTAAATACATACTGCTGCAACTTATTGTAACCGCAATCCACACTGCCACAAATAAGGAAAGCAAGGTCGGAGTCTTATCTCGTCAACGCCCCTCTGGTACCCCGGCGTGAGGACCTCAGTACCGGTTGATGTGCATTGCCCCCACTTGAGACCCCCGATGATGGTGCCATATCGCCGCTACTTGCAGAGGTGTCCCCACTTGCCGCCTCCCCCTCAGTAAAATCGTCCTCCTCCTCTGCGTCACCCCCTGTACGGCGGCGGTTACTTGCTGCCTGATGCATGCCCCGCCGTCCAGTTGATGCCTCCCTACCACGCGCTCGGCCACCCTGATCGTCTTGACCAACAAATGTGCAAATCGTCGCGCCATAGGTTGTCCAGCATATGGAAACCAAATTCGAAAGGCCTTTAACATGAAAATGCTATAGAAACTCGGATTCCTCGCGAAGTTATCGCCAGCCCGTTCCATCTTGGTGTCGGTGTCGCTGTAACTCATAAATAACCAGAAAATTTCCTCCGTGCTTCCGATTAAGCCCACAAAAAGCAACCAAGGCTTGATTGCTGAGCTCCTCCTTAGCGTCGTCTTCTTTGAATACGCGCGGCTAACATGCGCATTTGCCGGCAGATGGCCTTGGGCGGCGACCTCGAAATTATAGCCAGTCCATCTCCTTAGAAAGGATCGTTATAATATCTGAACTGTTTGGCCCAACCTCGATTATTAACCACGGTTCTGGCGCGTTCGCCCAAAGCCGTCGCCATCGCCATCACAAACTCCAAACAAAAGTTGATGTCCTCCATGTCGCATATTACCTCTATACGACCTTGGGTTCGGATCCTTATAAGCAAGTCTTGAGCATCAGCCATGATTGTTGCCGGCTGCCCAAAGTTGCCATCATTGGTTCACGGCGCACTTCCGGCGGCGCAGACCAGCTCTGAACGCCGCAGGGCTCATAACCTCTTAGATTGGCACAACTGATGGCAAAACGTTGGTTGGTTACAAGGTACAAGGAGCTATAGAAAGCGTGCGTAATAGAAGAACATGATTTGGCGGGATAATTGACGTGATAGATTGAATCGTTACAAGTGGTAGAAGTCAGAAAGCAGTAGATGGAAAAGAAGTTGTAAAGAAAGAACAAAGATGAGTTGGTAGAATGACGGGTTGACGGTATTGTCGTACCACATCACATCATATTAAAGTGGTCACCACGAGGTGCACATGGCCTCTAAAACAAACTGCATGCTACCAGAGTGGTATGCTCAAATTTGTTCATGGTTATAAGCTATAAGCACTGCACTAGGAAGTGTATTTTATGGAATTGGGACAATGGATTATGGAAGGTGTCAGGCTACCAGAACCCTAACGACCCCAAGTCACAGAAAAACAATTTTCCACAAGCTGTCATGACAGGACATATCTACTTAAAAACGTTTTTCATGGCTGTATGTGGAGATTATTGCCTTCCATATGGGTTTTATGGAAGTCCATATGGTTTTATGGAAGTCCATATGGACTTTATGGATCCAACGAAAAATATGGAGGATGGCTTTTCCCAGAGTGTAACATGTCGTGACCACTCAATTGCAAAAAGCGTGCAATGCAAGAGTGTTTCAACGCGTGTGTTTCACACATCTCTCACAGTTGACTTGGCTGCCATGAAGCTTCGTATTATTTGCCATGGCGCTATCCGATGGGTATGAATAGGTTGTGTTCTACTTGCCTTCGTAACTTGTGCCATCGTGCACACACCGTCGTGGAGGAGCTGCTGCGACAGACAGTTTTTTTAAAATCTAGGCGGCAGACTAAATTTACGACTTATAAAAGCTCGGTGTTGTAGATGAGCTGCTGTTTGTGGCAATGCCGCTGTGTGGCTAGATAAGCGCGGAGCGACTTTCACAATGTTTACAAGCAACTAACGAACTGGTCTTCCAACCGCAGGGAGATAAGGGACCTCAGGCTGTACAGATGTCTAACGGCGAGGGCCCGATACAAAACACTAAACCAGCAACATAGGTCTGGCTGAAAGGTTTCTGACCCTTTACAACACTCCCACGCGGACACTCCCACGTGGACCGCCTCGTGTTGACACAGGCGGCGTGGTCCGATTCACAGTAGCCGTGCAGGGCTCCCGCACCGGACTTTGCGACACTTTCAGCGTGTGCTCCGACCAGTCACGCTGGATCTCAAACCCCAGAAACACCCGAACCTCCCCCAAGTCTCGGACATCAAACAAGGACTGCAGCTTTCAGCTGCACAACCGCCAACTGCTTCGCCGCAATCAGCAGATCATCCACGTAAACAAGCACATACACGTGCTCATCCATCGCATCCTTGTAGAACAGGCCAGGGTCGGCTTGCGGCACCTTGAACCCCATGGACTCGAGCTTCTCCTTCAGGCACGCATACCATGCACGCGGAGCCTGCTTGAGCCCGTACAGCGCCATAGCCAACCTGCACACCGTGCCTGGCTCCCCCTCTGTATATCCGGGCGCCTGCTGCACGTCAACCACCTCTTCCAGCTTTCCATTAAGGAACGCCGTCTTCACGTCCAAGTGGTGCAGCTCAAGAGTACGCGCCGCCACGACCGACAGCAGAGCACGCAGTGTGGTGTGGTGGCTCACTGGAGCAAAACCCTCCTCAGAGTCCCTGCCCTCTACTTGTGCAAAACCCTTTGCTACTAATCGGGCCTTGTAGAACACAATTTCACCCTTCTCATCACGCTTTATGGTGAACACCCACTTCATCGGCAGAGGCGTGACACCTTCCGGTGGCTTCTGCAGGGTCCACACAGGATTAAGTCCTTCTTCAGCCATTCGTTTCGGTTCGTGGAGTATGCCTGGGCCAAGAAGCTGGGAACTGCTTGGGGCGCCAGGTTAGGTGGCACACCCGTGATTTCCCAGTAGACTGGTGCTGCCTTGTGGAGATTCCTGATGTGGACCTATACTTCAATTGGGGCGCTGTTAGGGAGAAGGCTGATGAATCCCAGCTTCAGATGTCCCAATTCGATAGCGAAGGATGAGTTGAGCTTTGCCAGGCCTCCCTTGGGACGAGGACGTTGATCTCCTGAGCAGTAGTGACGCTTCGATGTTTGTACTGATGGTGACTGCCTATTTTAGGGCTGTAGGTTAACCCTGGCTCTGCCATCAACAGCGTATTGTAAGTATAGATTGTGGCACCGTACCTCCTCCAGCCCGATCGAGGAAATGAAATGAAAGGCCACCTTCGAATGCGGGTGAGAATGTTCCCTGGCAGTAAATGTAGTATGTAGTTTTACAATGTAAGGAACACATAAACACATGATATGGTGCAAGAAGCAAGCACCTACTCAGCATTTCAAAAGGCCTCTGCGGCACTCAATTACTACCGTTACAGCACCACCAGGCGAGTAGCTAGGTTGGGCCTCACACCCAACAGGATGGATATCACTTGCCCAACCAGGATACCGGCTGGGGGTCGTCAGAAACACCGCGCCCAAGACAGAATGTCATCAGTACCCTCCGTTTGTCAATACCTTCCGTCCATCGAACATGCTCAAATACACATACGCACGCGTCCACTCCAATGTGCACCAATAATTATGCTCCCACATTCGATTTGCCTGTGAGAGCGGCGAGCAGCTCTGCCCCGCTGTAAGGGGCGACACAGTGCTGCTGCATGCTGCACCAGCTGCAAGCACGTCATGCTGGGCGGCCGGGTGTCTGGCTGAGAGTGGGATGCGCTGTACTGCACACCTGCCTATGGGTCCTGGTGTATGTTGCGGTCCGACATCGTAAGTCTGCCACAATTTCCCACAACCCATGTCGCTCGGCAACTTCTAACAAGTCATCATTAGTCGCAAAGTAAGATACACATAGATCCGGCCTTGCCATGAGCACGCAACATACACGGCATATACACACACATATACATTTATATGTGTGTGTGTATGTACGTGAAGACTAAGCCGCATGCCTCCCCGTTGCGCTGTGGTTCAGCCCGGTCAGGACCCTCGGTACTTGACCTTGCAAGCCGCCCACAGTGTAAGAATCGAACAATAACTACATTAGATACAATTGTTCGGCACGCCCGACAGCGTGTTCCTGGAAGTTCCAGAACCGATGCCACCTATCAGCGGGTAATAAATAAAGAATAAATGTGCTCGTGATGATGAGAGACGATGAGGGACCCGGCGGTAATAGTAACCAACATCCAAGCCGAGGAGAATTGTAGTAGGTGGTGGGTGCTGAACCACCTACCGGGGAAATCACTTATGTTGGAGACGTCATCATGGGTGAATGGATGAGGGAGGCGCGCGCGGGGTGCCCCGACCGAAATGCACGGGCCTTCCTAGGGACTGCCAGCCAGGTAGTGGCCAAGGGTGAAGCCGAACTCCCCAATCACAACATATATATCTAAAACATGTAAGCCGCGAGGATTTGATCTGCCAACTAAGTTAACCCCACGGAACTGTACCTATTTAAATGATAAGCCCAGAGATCCGGTATCAAACCTTTACAGTCCACCAGCCTACGGATCAAGCCGCATGCATGTATCCGCACGTCATCACAACCATCACATACAACAACACCAATGAGGGCAGTAAATCGAGGCAAAGGCTTGGATGGCGAATTCCTCATCAGTTTTCATCGATTAACATAAAGTGCATTCCGCGCTGGCGGGATGTAATTAAAGCACCTTAAGAAAGCTCGCGATTAATAAGTGCATCCATGCGTTATCATCAATGTCACTAGGTTATTACGCAAAGAAAAGCGAGCAAACGCGGGAGAGGGGAAAGGAAGCGTGTTAGCAAGCCTGCAATCGGCAGACAAACCGGGTTTTAGATAACATTCTTTGCTCATGTAATAATCGCACAGTGTACGGCACATACAAGCACAATATAATGTGCAAAGCACCCGCTCAGCGTATCGAGAGCCCGTTTGGAAGACGACTAGATACAATTCATTGTAGCCATACCGATCCTTCACTCTATCTCAAAATTGGTGCTCTCTTAAAAATAGATAAATCTATATGTACTGCATCGCATAAATCACGCCCGCTGCTGATTGGATGGGGGAACCACAGCTGGCCCTTTCGTCCACCCAACTTTACGTGCCGGACAGGTGGCTGGGGCCGCATCGTCAGCGGCAACGCACTACCTTACCAGTCACGCACGAAACGAAAGCAGCCAGTTCCCTGGCGTGGCCAGATGGGCCGAGGGAAGGTGCAAAGCTGAAAATCTCACATACGTGCAGGGCCGAAGGCATTGGTGCAACTGATCGATATTAGGCCGCGCGAGTGGCCCATGAACATCACATCATGTTTCTCGCGGCGATGTATTCAGTGGATGATGATCTATTCTCTCAAACACACTTCTGTTCAAAATCTCACGACTGGCGGTTGCGCCACCTAACGCTTGACGAAATTTCACAATGATAAAGCAATGTCCAGAGCCATGTGTAAGAAGCCCTATATATATCAGATCATACTTAGTACAAGATAGTGCCTGAAAGCCATCTTCGCCACCCTGTGCGGCTACACCTTAGGAATGCCTTCATCAATACCAAGCACGATCGGCGCATGCATGTATCCGTATCACCGACCCCCAATGGTTGATGAAGGGAAGTCCTCAATGGCCCTCGTGGGAGAATGCCTTTTTGAACGCACCAACCAGCTTCGCCAGCACTCCCTTCTTTTTGCCAACTTTGAAGGCACCCTCCGGGATGTCCTCCAGAACTGAACACTCGGCATCACCCGACGCCATACGACATACATGCTGCCGTACGGCAGGGAGCCCAGCCGCATAGCGATCACGGTGCATGCCGCCGTCCTGGATATCGGGCACAGCGGCCCTCCGCTTCCAGCCGTCCATCGACCGCCGCTGCTGCAATGTCGAGACGGCTGCATGACTCGGCCCAGACGCCTGTACCGGCGGCTGGAGTGGCGGGAGTGGCGGCACTATGGCATTCGCAACATCAGCTGCCCGAAGGCCCGGTACTTTTAAGTCAGATGTTTCGCTCGCCGCCCAGATGTTCCTCGGATTCGAAACTTTGTGGAATAAGCGGCGGCGATTTGGGTCCGCCACCGCTGGCCCCGCCATGGGTGGAGTTGCGACTCGAGCTGGTACGACCTTGCCACTTGTACTGCTCATTACGTATGTCCCCGACCGGGGTTCTGCACGGGTGGGGGTTGAGGCAAACACATCGGTGGTGGCCGCCTCAGCTTCCAAAACGTCCAAGATTCGATTGCTCGTCCATTTCCGGCTCAGAGTTGGCCGGCCACCCCCGCCTGATGTCACTGCGGGGCTTGGTAGCACTGATACCTCTGCTGCCTCTACCTCCGCCTCAACTTCCTTCCAAGCTTGCATAACAAGCCCACTGCTGGGGAGGCGTCCCCTGATGTGCGGCTCTGCCGCCGCCGCGGCCAGGTAAGGCACCAGACCCGAGCTGTGGCCGCGCCTGAAGACGCGTCGCGGCGCTCCAGCTGCAGACGTGGCGACATCTTGACACGCCGCTGTCTTACCCAGGCCCCCCTGTAGCATCGCTGCTCGTTGTCCATTCTGCCGGCTTGCGGTTCCCATAAGATGCTGGCTTGGCGGAGATTCTTGAGACAACGGCAGCAGCGGTGGTTGCAGTGATGGTGGTGGCGGCGGCCGCCGCTGCCCTCCAGCTACATTCCGGCTGGGTGGCTGCTCCTGGCGATTGTTGGCTGTGAATGGCAAACGGTCGTCAGGGGGCATCACCAGCGCTGGGGTGTGCTGTTTCTGGTCAATATGCAGACTCATGCTTCTGCGGACTGCCGGCGGCCGCGGCAGGAAAGGGGCCCTTTCGGAACCAGTCGACGTAAACGAGCTGTTGGCCGCAAATACAGCAGCGTATCTGGCGTGACAAACGCTGACTGGCGGTGCTGCGGCAAATGACCCCAGGGCCGCGGCGGCAGTGACGGTGGCATCAGCAGGAGTGTTGCGCATGAGATCTGATGCCAGCAGGATGCTTGTGTCCGTACAATTCGGGAGAGTTAGTAGGCTGTCCAGCAATTCGTCATGGTCTCCTTGACCTGTACCTTGATTTAAGGTGTCAAGGACTTGGGGGTACAACAAGCTCATCCCAACGCTCCCGGTGATGCTGCCAGGAAGGAGATCATCCCCCAACCCACTGGCAACTATGGTTGGCGTCGTGACGGCGATAGCAGAGGCGGCAGCAGAGGTGGCCGTGTCATTGAAGTTGCTGCGGGGATGATTGGGATCAAGGACTCCTGAGAACATCCCAACCACGTCGTCTGTTGGTGGAAATGTGGCTGTGTCACATGGGACCATGGAGCCTGCGCAGGTTGACGACTTTGAAAACAATGAACCGGCATTGGTCACCATTGATAGTTGCAGGCCGGAGTCGCTGCGATCCAGGGAGGGCTGCAGTACAGGATTGTCGATGAGGGCATCAGATGATGCGGCAGCCAGTGAAACACCCCTGCCCACATCACCGCCCATGAGTCGTTCCGCCGAAATGATGATAGTGGCGGAGTCCACCTCAAAGCTCCTTTGACGACACGTCGGTTGCGGGGATGGCAGCGGTGGTGTCCGCGAATCCTGGGTTGAGGCTGTCTTCACCGTAACAGCAGCACCCGAGGCCGCGGAAAGTTGACTCCTCCCTTCCGCGCCACTGATGCCGAGTCTCGTTGAGAATCCAGTCTCGTGTACATCGCTCAAGGTGGGGGGGGCACCCCGACGAAGTGGTCCCCGGCAATCTGGCGGCTGGTTCCGCGGGTGCGACTCGGGCTTTTGTACTTCAGCCTCCTTTTCGGTTTTGCTGCGGTCCAGGAGAATCGTATCCGCTGTGCGCAGCATGCGTAAGAGATCGTGTGCGACCAACCCCTTTAGCTGGTCCTGCTGCAGGTGGCCTTCATGACCAAGGAACAGCATGCAGTCGGAGCCTGCATCTTCCTCGATGCGTTCTGCCTCTGCGTTCTCCCACCCCTGCGCCACTTCGGCGGCTCCAAGCTCTCCGGGCATCATAGGCGCCAACGAACACTTGGAGTTGTCTCCCGTCGTCCCCTGAGCTTGATCCTCCTGTTGAGGCCGAGTCTGCGATCCTGCCTGCAGCGCCCATCCCCTCGCCTCCTTTTGGCCCTGAACCATCATTGGAACAGGCTCCTGCCTAACAGTTGTGGCCAGAGGTTGCTGCGCCACCGCTTGTGACATGTTGAATGAAGTACGCCTGGTCGATGGAGAGCTCGCAGCACCGCGCCCCTTAGTGGCCATGGCGTGGCTCTGCCCTTGACCCCCATCGCCTTGTTGATGAACCTGTTGCTGTGATAGCGTTGAAGGTACAAGTTGCCCACGCGCCTTTCGGCCCTGATGCTGCCTAGCCTGATCATGTGCGCGCGGATTCATGGAAACGGTTTCACGTGTTTGACACGTTTGCAGCAGTCCGCTATAGACCTGCTCCAGGGGTGTCCCCACCATCATTCCGGACACCCCACCCAGGTACGGCGTGTGCAGTAGCTCAGCGGCTGTGGGGCGCTGACGGGGATCCAGCTGCAGACAGCTTTCCACCAGAGGGACGAGATCGGGGTCGCAATACCGCAGCCGATCCCGGATGGAGCGACCCCTCACGGGCACTCGCACTCGGGTCAGGCGGCGACAGCTGGACAGATGCGCCATTTGTGATTCGGGCAGGGGACCGAAGCACCGCATAATCCGCCACAGCTGCTCCCCCGTCGACTTGCCTGCCAGTCACGAGATATATAATGGCATCGACAGAGAGGGTGCATTGGAAGATAGGGACGGCTTATCAGACATGGAGTGGGGGGAAGGAAGTTGTATGACGCCCCGGAGTTGTTGGCTGATGAAGCACCTGAATCATCAGTGTGACGCATCACAGCGTGGTGAAGGAAGGCGAGCACGGGTGGGGAGGAGAGATATGGAAAGCACCTTCCAACCCTCCCTTGGCTCTAGACCTGGCCCTAGACCCGCACAGCTCGCAAGTGGCTCACCGGGGAACAGCGGCAGTCCCGATGCGAGTTCCGCGACTGTGCATCCCAGTGACCAGATGTCGCTTGAGGGACCGTACTCGTCGCCCACAAGCACCTCTGAAGGGTCGGGAAGGCAGGGGGAACGTACACACGTCATTGGAAAAGGAGCATACACTATCTAGCAGCATGCAACGGAGATTGCCAAGGCACGGAAGGAGATTGGTGTACAGCCCCCCCGCCCGCTTGTTCCTTACTGCCCTCACCTCACTTCGTCCCAACACTTCCCCCTTGCCTCCCTCACCCGGTGCTCGGTACCAGCGCGTCACCACATAGCTGGTGAGGCGCTCCACACCCCTCGGGCCGCTGTTGGTAGTGCGGGCGAATCCGAAGTCACACAGCTTCAACTCCCCATGCTCCGACACCAAAATGTTGCCTGGTGTGATGTCGCGGTGGACGACCTGGAAGGGAGGGGGGACGAGGGGGTCACATGGCAGGTAGGGGTAGGGAGGAAAGGGAGGGATTTGCACCGTATCGGGATGGCCTGGATGGGCAACGGTTAAAGCGCCGAGACCTGAGTGCTGTGAGCATACAGCCCGAGTGGTCGCCCTGGGAGAATGCCTTACGCCTTACGCCTTAGGCCGTGCCTTGCGTCTGTGCAAATAGACCAGCGCCTGCAGCAGCTGCCACACCAGCAGCTTCAGTTGCGCATCAGGGAAGCCGTCTGGGTGCTTTTCCAACTCCTGGTAGGCGCTGAGGCCCCCGTACGGAAACACCTGCAGCAATGTGGCAAGGTTGGCGGTAGGGGGGCTCAGCGCTACCGTGGGCGCCATGTGCACGGCGAGTCGTGGAACCCGGCTCCACCAAACACTGCGATGTCATCAATGGGTGGTGCAGATGCAACGCAGGAGCAGCAGCTGCCGCTTTGACCACCCTGCTTCATGTCCACCTTCCCACACCTCCCTGCCTCGTCGAATGGTCACACTCGATCCCACCATGTACACTCGTCCAGACTTGGACTTGAAGGCCTCAAGCAACTGAATGATGGCGGGGTGCTTGAGCGTCTGAAGCACGCGAGCCTCGCGAACAGCCAGGCGCATGATCTGAGGCAGAAAGAGATTGGGGCAGGAGGACTCAAAGCCTGCGCCCGGGGTGTTTTGATAGAATCAAATCAAATGAAGGCAATTGGCGCACGATGGAGACAAGCGATGCCCAAGACGTTCTCTGTCGCCATTATTTTCAATCAGTGCATATTCGGTCCCGATCAGCAACGTACACATGCATTTCGGACTCACGGTCGGCGTCTCGCCTTTGCTTTCGTCCAATGCTGTTGCTCCGGTCTTTTCATCGCTTACCTCCTGTTCCTGATGAGATTGTTTGAAGCTCTTGATCGCCACATGTTGCCCAGTTGACCGCTCCACGCACCTCCAAACAACGCCATAAGCACCTGACGGGTCAATCAACGTTTTATAACAGGAACGGAGTCAAGACATCGTTTCTTAGGTTACGGAGCGGGAGGGGTCAAATGGCTCCTTGATAGATTCGTCAGTCCATCAGACATTTCCAATTTTTAGGACCAATGAGTCTACGGCTCCCCAGAGTTAACGGGGTTCCAGGAGCTGGTGACGGAGGAAGTGATGGGGAGCTCGATCGGGGCCAGATCGCACCCTTTCAAGGTTGGGCTCGAGAGTACTCTTCCCATTCCCAACCTCAGGAGCGAGGTTGTCGTCACTTTTAAAAGAGGTGAGATCCGTACCTTCGCCTAACGTCGCCAAAAACTTGTAATCCTGCGATTAGAAACAACATACATGTTCGTGCAGTGCTTAAATATAAATTTGTAGGGGGCTACGTAGTTATGGCAAAAACGAATCTCGGTGAACACCAAAACACTGTAATTGGGTCATCAGTTTGAATCGCAGCCAGCCGTCAAGGCTATGCGGCAGCGAATACATGACAGGTCCCGTCGACTTGTGGTATAACCTAATATAAATTCATCTTCAAACCCTAAGCCCAGCATACCTCCATGGACAAATGGAAGTACACAGCGGAACGCGACGAAGGTTGAACAGTAATAAGATTATGCCTTCAAGGATCCATGGATGTTGTCATATTCTTAACATGTCCCGGTACGCATAGATTTTCTCTCTGTGCGCCTGGGCCAAGGAAGACAGAGAAACTCTTTTGGACATCAAGCTTAACCATCAGCCGGCGGTTGAGGCTTAGGGCCCGAACTGAGATGTCAAATGTTGTTGTCACCAAATATGGCCGAATGTATCATTACAGCGCGCAAGTTAGCAAATAACTTGCTCGAAGTACCGTGTCTGCACCATGTCCTACATTTGCCTGGATTACATTTAGAATGTAACCTTGGTTTTCGTCACTCCGAACAAGCTTGTGTGCACACCTTGACTTGCGCCGATCAACGCGCTCGGACTGATTAGCTTGGGCGTTTCATTGATGTATGTTGACGCTGTCGCCATGTATAGCAGACGCAAAGCCAATACATCAACTTGAAATTGTTAAGTTAAGCTGAATCCCCACAAGTGATGAGCCACCATCGATAATAGAAGGGGATAAGAAATCGACCAGCATCGTTGTTTACCTTACCCAAATGCTAGGAAATGTGCTATTATTTATTTAAATCATTATACAAAATGAACATTTTGATAAACTAGCTTTTAGAGTTGAAAGCTTGTAAGGCTCAGGTGAGCCTTGTGTCCCGAGGACTACGGCACGTAGTCAGCATAATATGTAATCAAGTAACTTTTGATGGCTTGTGTTATAGTTTAATTCTTTGGTATTAGTGGGGTCATACTGTGTTCGATGGGCGTCGTCAAGCACTTGTGAGCCTCGGAAGTGCTAGGCGCTATGTTGTAACCTCATTCATGGACGAATACATATAACTGAGCCACTCCATGTCGCCCAGGCCTTTGTTTTAATGTTAGGCTTTTCTGAGCCAAAAACTACATTCCGTTAATCGCCATGTACCTCTTTTCAGGCAATACTTATACTAAGGAAATTTTAGCGCTTAGTATGTTGTATTATGAGTAATTATAAAACCTCATTTGCGAGGCGGTAATGTTATAAAATATCGCGTTATAAAACATCGTTAGAACATATCGTCTCGCACACCGGAACCCGACATCAGCGCCAATTTAAAGTTTTGGGGCGTATGTGAGCCAGTTATTTAGGAATAAAAGGATAGAGCATTCGTCTCGGGGCAGGCATTAATAGCTTTGGTGTGGATACAACTTATGAGCGAACGCACACTCGTAGTCACATCTCCCGCACACCCACAAGCAGAGTTGATACCAAACGATAGGCATAACCCAATATACCATTATAGCTGGTCAGGCACACTTGCTCACGTCGCCGCATTCCTATCTAGTTTACTTGAGCTCCGCCAAAAGCTAGAACGGATTGGACAACGTACATACTTAGAAGAAGCCCCCTCGAGATGTCCCTAGGTTAAACAAAACGAAATCGGCTGCCAACCCCATTGCCTTCCGGCATTCCTTCAACTCAATCTCGCCAAGTGCCTCCGTGAGGATATCCGCCACCATTTCTTCTGTAGAGCAGAAGGTAAGCCCTACCTCGCCTATCGATGATGTTGGACGTCGATATGCTGATGTGCCGACTCTGCAATCCGGAGCAATTCACAGTAACAGGGCAGTAACGTGTAACGGCAGGTCCAGCTTAGGAATTGATGAACAAAAACAGGCTCAATCGACAAGCAACAAGCCACGCAAGACTCCGCACACTGAGGAGTCGTAATTACACTGCTGGGATGTATGTATGCATGCATGGTGTCGGTGAATGCGTACACCAAGAGTGCTCCTCGAAGAGCTGGGTCTGGCAAAGAAAGGTAGCAGGATGGGCGAACACCAATAACAACGACGCCCTGGAAAACCAGGAAATGAAACCAGGAATCAGGAAAAGCGTGACAGACATCGAGGAATTGAACCCAATCGAAGTAGGCGCTAATTGTCGAAGCTATGACCCGGGAGGGCCACAGAAATGCATAGACGTGCACAACGTGGTTTACAGCATCCAAACAAGATCGTGCCATCATCATCTCGAGATAGACGTTTCCCGGGCAGAAGCAGCATCGATAACCCTAATTGAACTGCTTTGCAAACTGTATAGCCTCCGACTGCCTCCAAGGCAAATGCTGGGGAGGCTCAACAGCACGTGCACATGCACGCATGGTGGCATGCGTGCAATGAATGACGCGGGGGCAGAAATTTGCAGTCGTGTGTACCGTATAGGACGCCATTCGGTTGACTTAGGGTTTACAAAGGTTATACCAACGCATCACAACATTGACCAGACTTTGCCGGAATATATACACCGTACCGGGGAGTAATCCCATAATCGTGTAGTACAGCTTCCTTTGCTGCATTACTGGTGTTAAGTCTCCAAGTTCGTGCTCCGTCCTAATGACACAACAATCCGAACTATTGGGACACTGTTACATTAAAGCCCCGTCAAGGCAATCAAGGCTTTCGTCGCCTTCTGACGCGGACAGATGCCGGAGTACGACAGGGTGCACACTTAGCCTGGTGGTATCCAGAGTACATGTGTACATGCAGGTGTATGAAACTGTGAGATATAAAGCCATAAAGCCATGAAGAAGAAGCACTCACAAGGCAAAGTCATGTGAAACAATGTTTCTTCGTGCGATAAGCACCAGCCTGCCCGGTTAACGGGTAGAAATTAGAAAGCACTTAACAACTAAAGCGTATCACGACGTGACGTAAGATGTGCCCCTCAAATCGAACTTGCACGGATGAAGTTGCGAAAAGATTGTTGATTGCTTGCCCAG
The DNA here is from genome assembly GCA_030268105.1 of Volvox africanus. NCBI lineage: Eukaryota > Viridiplantae > Chlorophyta > Chlorophyceae > Chlamydomonadales > Volvocaceae > Volvox > Volvox africanus. Next base: position 548,225 of record BSDZ01000079.1, read on the forward strand.
CAGGCGCCCTCGACTGATGCCGCCATGAACAGTATATTAGCGTAAAAGGTAGCTACGGTGAGGGGGAGCACGCCAGCAAAAACATGAAGTACGCATGACCTGAGTTTGTAACCATCCGCAACACGTCCGAACCAGAGTGGCGTACGGATGTGTATGGCGACCAGCTTTGATACGTATTCAGGGACGTTCCTGCCGCAACTAACAAAAAACACTCTCATTTTGTGCTCATTAGTGAGCCTCGCATCATCGATCAAACTCTTCGAATAAACAAGCAAGGTTTTGTAGACCCACACACTAGCCGTTAACGAGGCTGGAAAATAGCATATAATAGCGTATAACATCACCGCATGTTATCATATATGTATATACTAGCAACTAGCAACTAGCAAGTTTCACGTGGCGTGATTAGACCATACCCCAAAACACGCCCGGCCATTACCGTCGCCTTGTAATCTCTTAACATACGCACGTGGCGGCGCAATTTGATAGTTCATTCACGCCTGCCTTTCACCAACCCTGGCTGGAGGAGTTATGGTTTTCCTCACATCATCATCATCATCATCATAAAAAATTACGCTCCTCTAAGACACACGTACGCTGCACAAGCATCTAGGTTAATTCTTTCACGGGCCGACATCTTGTGTTTACCTCCTTACAAGATGCCCTGCTGATGCCAGATTCCGGTAACCAGATGCAAACCGTAGATCATGCGAGCACACACACATATCTATCTGCACATTCATGTGGATGCATGTCTGGAAATAGGCAAGCACAGGTACATCTAGCTCCCCCGGCTTTGTCTGCATGGGTATATGTACGTATGTACGTGGAGAACCCATGGCCAGGGGTATGATGGCAAGCACACGCTGGCGGGACTAATAAGACCAGCCAAGACGTGGCGTCCTGGGGAGGATGCAGTAGTCGTACAGTACGTGTGGTAGCCGTAAAGTTTACGGCACCACAAACACAAATAAAAGGTGCAAAAAACACGCACTTAGCATCTTGACGTGTCTTTGTGGCACGCAACCAATTGTCAAAACATGCAGAAGCACATATAGGAGGCTGTCATCCTCAGCAGGGAGCAGCGGACCATATGGATGCAATAGACCTAGCCATTAAATGCCGATACACTGACATGTATGACATGTCGGATGGCAAAGCCATTAATGCCAACGGCAGCTTTCAGTGCCATCATTACCGCAGCGAACGATGTATCATGTCATGTCATATAGGAGGCTGTCATCCTCAGCAGGGAGCAGCGGACCATATGGATGCAATAGACCTAGCCATTAAATGCCGATACACTGACATGTATGACATGTCGGATGGCAAAGCCATTAATGCCAACGGCAGCTTTCAGTGCCATCATTACCGCAGCGAACGATGTATCATTCCCACCAGCAGCCGCCATAAAACGTCCAAAATGCTTACAATTCTCCACTTACACCCCCTAGGTGTCAAACACATTTCGTGATTTCTTTGGCTACGCGCACATTCTCAACCTGCTGTGATGAGTTCGCCTCAATGCATCACACATCCATCCCAAACGCCGTGCACGCCGAAAATATGGCAGTGGGATTCCTGGCGCAAATAGTAACTATCTTAGTATGCTCTCTGCTGGTCATCCATGTAATCCATTACCTGGATGACACGCTCACAATCATGATATTGATGTTGATGACCGGGAACGCAATATGAACCCCCGTCCATGTGACCGCACACACCTGTTCCAGGCCTACTGCCGCTCAACCTTTTCCCGTAACGAATGATAATACAGAAAGGGCCCTAACCATGGTTTGCTCATTACACCGCTCAACATCCACATGGTGAGGCATGCATGCACTCTCGGCCAATCGCCTGCCAAGATACTCTTAAGAGCAACAAAAAAGAACCCCCAAGACAGCGCGCGAGGAGCCTTCTCCCCAAGGTACATAGCTGCTTTTGCAATCTGGCTGGCATAAATGCACTTGCGGGATGAAGCTCAATTTTGCTTCATTCCTCTTGTTAGATAAGCTAGTGATAATGGCAAAATAACCCACCAGGTTATCATTACGTAGTCATACGACGCGCTGGCGCCTTCGTAAGCCATCCATGCTGCTGGACGGTATAGCACTCTTGGGTGCGTGGCCATGACACGAGTCGGTCATACTCAGCGCACCTCGCTGCAGCCACAAAATGTCCACAGAACGTAAGTGTGGCTCGCACCAATGAGGCCAACAAACGGGTAACAAGCAACAATCCGCCACCGTCTGGATCCACACAACCAGCAGTGCAGAGCATAGTACGACTTAGTACGACTTATGTCACGCACGCAGTCATCCCACCATGCGAGCGCTTTGGTAGCACGGATACAGACATGGCATCCGCGTAGGGCACCGACCCATGGAAATGCCGAATAAGATTAAATCGCCTCCTACCCTGTACATCTCGGCGCGCCCTCATGTACAAAGGCACACGTCAAAACTTCTGAGGCTGGCACATGGCTTGACGGCCGTAAATGGACACAGATAGCATTAATTACTTTTTTGTTGTGGAAAACATACCCTTTACGGTTTTGAACCACTTTTTCAGCAGGGTGCCCTTCTTCGTGACGTCTGCCATACTACCAGTGCTGGATCGAGCTGCTAGCTGTGGTTTCCCTTTTTGTTTCAGCCGCGTGGAGACATGCGACCCAAACTCAATGCCTCCCTCCCTGTATACAGATACATCTCGATCAGGCATTCCAGAATCAGCATACTGCAGTGCACCCCCAATAACCTCTTGCTGTTGCGGCAATGGCTGCATTCTAGTATTGCGGGCAGAACGGCACGGGGGATTTGCCAGCGGAGGCAGCAATCGTGGTGCAGCTGTGACCGTCTCTTCACATGCCCCAACATCCCTCGTCATCCTTATCGCCTGGATGGGCGAGCCGGGCATCGTGTCCGTTGTAGTCTCAAGCCCTACACGGCTCAGGCTTACACTTGACATCATGATTGATAACCGATTACGACTGCCAGGGGTTGCTGCCGGCAGTGAGGGTGTGGCAGCAGCACCAATCCCAACCAACGCGCTTTTGGTAGGTGTAATTCGGCCATTGCTAACAGAGTTCAGCATACGCAATCGGGATCGAGATGAAACTACACCCTCATTGCTAAGGGAGCCATCCGTGGGGTCTACCGCTGTGGCCAAGCTGCGTTGTGCAATCCCCTGCTGCACAATGGAATCTGCCGTCCTGCTGTCACCTACTGCAGGCTCCAGCCTGCCCTTGGCTGCGCTCGTCGACGAAGGAGCTGGCTCCCAGGCGTACAAAATGTGCCCGCTGCTGTTGCCAGCAGGTTCTACTGGTCGGGAAGTCTCTGTTAAGTGAAGGGCTGTCTGCGAGCGTGAGTAGCGGCCAGCTGCTGTATGCTGCAATCGTTTCGACACCACGTCTGTGTGGAGTTCAGCGGACACCATGAGACGTGAGTTGTGATTTTGGCGTGCGAACTGTCGTGTGCCGCCGTGTTGTGTCGCTGAGTTGCTGTGGTATGCCACTGGGCTGAAGCTTCCGTGGATACCCGTGCGCTGTCGGTCTAGTGACCGATTTGCCATGATGCCGGCAACCAGAGCATCCGGATTGACAGCTGCCAGGGGATTGTCTCTGCTTCCCGAGACCATGGTGGTTGAAACAACCAAAACCCCTCTATCAACCAACGAAGCTGATGAAGCAGCTGTAGCTGAGATGTTTTCCGATGCAATCTTGGCGCGTCTGTTGGAAGCGAAACCTGATGCCCCAACGGCAGTGGGAAACTCAATGCCCCCACACCTTTCACTTTTGGGGGCAGCCTGCCCTACTAATATGCGGTGGGAGGTAGTTGTAGTAGGGCTGCATGGCATGTGCCGCAACGTCGTGCTAACTAGGCTGTCCAACATGTTGTCGTCCTGCCCCTGGCCATCTGCATCCCTCTGAACCTGGGTGCTTAAGAGGAGGGACGGATAAGGTTCGTCGTTGGAGTTGCCGAGGTCGAAAGTAGGGATGGTTTTGCATGGAGGTTGGTAGCCCAACAAATCAACGGTCGAGATGGCCATGTTGTCTAAGGCACTGATGCACGGGTTTGGAGCTGGGGGCCCCGCATGCACACGAGCTACTTCGTCTGCGGTTGCGTGAGCACAGCAATCAAATACTGCGGTGTCACAAAGTGCCAGAGTGCCCGTGTTCATAATTGTCGTCAAAAGCAAGCCACTTGGGTCCATGGTCGTCAAGGCGGACAACTGGAACGATGAGTCCGTGCGCTCAAGGACGCGGGGTGCATCGTTTACAGCGGAGTGAAACCTATGCGGCGGTGGGCGCTGCTGATATGACACTGATACCAAGGAGCGCCGCTCAGCAGGTAGCAGGGCCCCAGTGCTGATGGTACTTCGGGTAGAGTGTTCGTCCTCCAAAGCGCTCTGTGCGGCCGCGACCACGCCGGGAAGGCTGTCACTAGCTTTGAATGCCAGCATGGGTCTGGACGATGCCTTCACATGGGTGCTGGTGCTTTCGTTGGTGTCAACTGCACAAGCACCAGTAGGAGTTACAGCTGCTATAGTTGCTGTATCAACGCTGCAGCTGCTACGCCAGCTGCGGTTGCGCCGTGCAGGAGGCGCTGACGGCTGTGGTGTTTGCAATTTGGGAGTGGAAGTTGCTGATGCGGGCGCCACGTCCACTACGGTTTCCACAGAAGTATTATTTATCTGCTGCATGGGCCTAGGGCCACTCATATGGAAGGGTGCTTTGCCAGCTGCCGCCCCAGCAGCATTCGCCGCTGCCCTGCTTGCTTCACCCCTCGCACCCTTCTGCTGGACCAGAGCGGGCATGCTGAATCCGCCAGAGTCTGGATCCTGCGACCTGGCCGTCCCGTTCTCCACTGACTCTACGCCATTACTCACAGCCGCACAGTGGTTCCCGGGCGATCGATTATCGATAATGCCGCGTGTGTTTGGAACACATCCTTTGGTCTCCGGGTCACGCAGCTGTGGCAGTGCAGCCTCCTGCTGCTGGCCGCCATCCTCCAGGCCGGCAGGTAGGCATACGTGTTGTGTGCCAGCGATGTCTTCCGGTGACATGGGAGCCATTGAACTGTTGGAGTCCTGATTTGTCCCTTCCTGCTTCTCCTCCTCAAGCTCTGCCATGTCATAGGCGTACGTAGCGAAAACGGTTGCCGGCTTGTTCTGCTGATAGTCCCTCGCCTTCAACATGCTAGGGTACGATGCAAGCTGTCCTGGCTGCTGCACCACACCCTGTAGCTCGGGCGGCAGGTCTGACCAGAGAGAGGCGTTCGTGGGCACTGAAGGCGGGGTTCCAGGCATACAACCTAACTTGGAAACGCGAGCCAAACGTTCATGTTGACCACTTTTTCCTTGCTGCTTCTGCTGCGTTAGCAACAGCCCGCTATAGACCTGCTCCAGGGGTGTCCCCACCATCATTCCGGACACCCCACCCAGGTACGGCGTGTGCAGTAGCTCAGCGGCTGTGGGGCGCTGACGGGGATCCAGCTGCAGACAGCTTTCCACCAGACGGACGAGATCGGGGTCACAATACCGCAGCCGATCCCGGATGGAGCGACCCCTCACGGGCACTCGCACTCGGGTCAGGCGGCGACAGCTGGACAGATGCGCCATTTGTGATTCGGGCAGGGGACCGAAGCACCGCATAATCCGCCACAGCTGCTCCCCCGTCGACTTGCCTGCCAGTCACGAGATATATAATGGCATCGACAGAGAGGGTGCATTGGAAGATAGGGACGGCTTATCAGACATGGAGTGGGGGGAAGGAAGTTGTATGACGCCCCGGAGTTGTTGGCTGATGAAGCACCTGAATCATCAGTGTGACGCATCACAGCGTGGTGAAGGAAGGCGAGCACGGGTGGGGAGGAGAGATATGGAAAGCACCTTCCAACCCTCCCTTGGCTCTAGACCTGGCCCTAGACCCGCACAGCTCGCAAGTGGCTCACCGGGGAACAGCGGCAGTCCCGATGCGAGTTCCGCGACTGTGCATCCCAGTGACCAGATGTCGCTTGAGGGACCGTACTCGTCGCCCACAAGCACCTCTGAAGGGTCGGGAAGGCAGGGGGAACGTACACACGTCATTGGAAAAGGAGCATACACTATCTAGCAGCATGCAACGGAGATTGCCAAGGCACGGAAGGAGATTGGTGTACAGCCCCCCCGCCCGCTTGTTCCTTACTGCCCTCACCTCACTTCGTCCCAACACTTCCCCCTTGCCTCCCTCACCCGGTGCTCGGTACCAGCGCGTCACCACATAGCTGGTGAGGCGCTCCACACCCCTCGGGCCGCTGTTGGTAGTGCGGGCGAATCCGAAGTCACACAGCTTCAACTCCCCATGCTCCGACACCAAAATGTTGCCTGGCTTGATGTCGCGGTGGACGACCTGGAAGGGAGGGGGGGCGAGGGGGTCACATGCACACACATGCAGATAGAGGTAGGGAGGAAAGGGAGGGATTTGCACCGTATCGGGATGGCCTGGATGGGCAACGGTTAAAGCGCCGAGACCTGAGTGCTGTGAGCATACAGCCCGAGTGGTCGCCCTGGGAGAATGCCTTACGCCTTGCCTTGCGTCTGTGCAAATAGACCAGCGCCTGCAGCAGCTGCCACACCAGCAGCTTCAGTTGCGCATCAGGGAAGCCGTCTGGGTGCTTTTCCAACTCCTGGTAGGCGCTGAGGCCCCCGTACGGAAACACCTGCAGCAATGTGGCAAGGGTGGCGGTAGGGGGGCTCAGCGCTACCGTGGGCGCCATGTGCACGGCGAGTCGTGGAACCCGGCTCCACCAAACACTGCGATGTCATCAATGGGTGGTGCAGATGCAACGCAGGAGCAGCAGCTGCCGCTTTGACCACCCTGCTTCATGTCCACCTTCCCACACCTCCCTGCCTCGTCGAATGGTCACACTCGATCCCACCATGTACACTCGTCCAGACTTGGACTTGAAGGCCTCAAGCAACTGAATGATGGCGGGGTGCTTGAGCGTCTGAAGCACGCGAGCCTCGCGAACAGCCAGGCGCATGATCTGGACAGCAAAAAACGTGTGGGAGGGAACGAAGCGGCCTCTCTAGCGTAGTCCAGTGTCTGCTGTTAGTGGTATGGGAAGAATACAGATGTGTATGTCTTGAGGGCAAGTGCCGTGGTTGGGGCTAATGGAAGCACTATCATATGGAACAAATAATGGAAGAAAACCCTTGTGAGTAAGCCAGGTGGTGTACGATCGAAAGCCTCATACCACGACCCTAAAACGTCCGGCAAAGTAACCCAAGCCGACTGTCCTGTTGTACGAGTTATATATATATATATATATATGAACAAAATTTCAAATGTGTTGATGCAATTTCACCGTCCCTAATCAATTCAATACGCCAATACAATAAAACACAACAAAGCTAACAAAAGCAGCAGCCAATAGCGCATCTCAGGATACGTCACGTCAACAACAAGTTATCCTTCAGCTATCATCTTGACCCCCTTGACCCCATCCGTAGCTGCTCCTTCTGGCTTCCCCTGGCAGCAGGGGGCTGCTGCTGGGTGCTGACGGGCGCTGCAGCTGAGTTTCTGCCTCACTACTTACTTCCACAACCGCTCATGCTACACCACCACCCCGCTCTTGGAGCAAGGTAGTATCCCCTTCCTCCAAAAGCGTGACTCCTCGGTCCCAAGAGCAGCCACTTGTGCTAGCTTCTACTTCCGCACTTCTATGGACCGCCCCATCTTTTCAGCATTGAACCACTAAAAGCTGGGGGCTTTGGCATACTGCTGCAGCAACGCGCCGCTAATCGGGTCCGCAGCTGTGCTCCGCCGGTCTTTTTGAAGCTGTCTGCCGCTGCACACGCGAGAGACAGGGACTGCGTGATTTGCAGAATCGGCTCTATAATACTGGCGCTGTGGGTGATGACTTTTGCGCACGTGATTTTCCACAGCCAAACTTACATGCCCACCGGTACCACGTGCACCGTTCCCCAAGGGTCTATGCCTGCAACATAAGCCTAAGTACTTGACAATCAAAATTGTCTATCATTTTCAAATGGAGCCTGGAGTCCATATCGCCCCCCTGATGGTGACAATGTCATCGATATGGGTCATAGCCTATGTCATATCTGTGCTCGTTTGTGCAAAATCATCGTTATCATGGGGATGATAACGATATATGTCTTTCCTCAAGGAACGCACCGGTGACAAGGTTCTTATAAATACCCAATAAAAGAACCCTGACCCTGGACTCAAACCTTGACACTTGACCCGACCGACCCCTGCCGTACAGCCAACTTCGTACGACCATAACTTGCCATAGCAGTCGACATAAAAACACGTTTAAAACATAACATAGAAAAGTCACGCATTCAAAAACGTTACGTCCAAACCCCCTGGGGGAGCTGATAATTAATAGGCAGGAACGCAACGTCATCGTACAAGGCCCACGCACTGAGAATCTGAAGTTTAGATGGCCACTTGCCTGCCATTATAAAACTGAGAACCGAAACAAAAGGATATTGAGCAGTAACATGCACAGACTTCGATGTCAAATAGTCGTCTACCATTTGCAAGTCAAACATCACCTTCACCTATACCCGCGTACTTACTTCCGGCTCCTCGTGCGCCTGCTTGAAACCCTTGATCGCCACATGTCTCCCAGTTGCCCGCTCCAAGCACTTCCAAACGAAGCCATAGGCACCTGATGCATATGGGAGCGAGCAGCGGCATGTGTGAGCCCGTTGGATGAGGAGGCCTCAGCGGTTGGTGGTTGGCGGTGTAAGTTATTACACGCATGAGCAGCAGCAGCAGCGACACGCCACGTACGTTGCGTGCGTCTGAAAGGCCTAAAGGTTTTTGCAGATATAAAAGGTGACAATAAGCGAGCAATATTGGATATATTCCTGTGCTTCGGGAATGCATCCCGATGTGGCGGCAGGCACGCCTTTGGGCCTGAGTAATGGAGCATAACGTTTGTTGAAAAAGCTAGGGTGCGTGGTAGCTAGGGCCTCCTGCCTTCAGTTCTCTCAGCACCTTTTACCTTCGCCCAAAGTTGCCACATACTCGTAATCCTGCAAGAAGGTGATTTGGGTTTTTTTGCAAACGACGAAATAATCTATGGGTGTGCGCCATGAATCTGACAACGATCATACATACAGCAGACAGCAGGGTGAGGGCGTCGGCAGTGCAACTTTTGGGAGCACTGCAACTTGTTTACTTACCTCCATTCGTCTATTCCAGAGACAGACAGATCGGGGTAAACGTGCGTCAGACGGCGGCAAATGGCGTCCGTATATTTTGCTTTATTCCTTGGACACATATAGCGCCGATATACATGCCTTCAAGTGGAAGCACCGCAACTGTATCCCCATATGTTATGGAATGTAGATGCACCAACAATAGTCGAGAGGAAGGAATAGCGGGTGTTGTACATCTGGGTAGCCGCTCAGCGAAAGTTCACTAGACTACAAGGGGCAACAGTGAGCCAATCCCATTGCAACAGCAATGCAGACATACTAACTTTCTTTGGATGCGCGAACTGCTACCTTCGGCACTAGTCACTTGGCACTTGGAACTTGGCCATTGGGCCTGCCAACAAGCAGCCAACCACCCTGCATAAGCCTGAAGCAAAATCCTGCCGCAAATTGCTCCTTGGACAATAGAAGACGGGGACTATGAAGTACTAGAAGTACAATGTATTTCTACGTGCAGAATTGATCGCAGGGGAGTTGAAAGCACAAACTAGAATGCACATGCAGCGACGGCCAACTCCTTCTTGTGGTTTTATATTTTAAAATATTTATTAACTCACTGTGAGCAATTGCGACTATTACGTTCATTCCTAATCCTCAAAACGCGATGTACGATGGACGGCCGGTACGGGCCGCAAGCATGCATCAATGTCGATTCCTGACTGTTTTCTGTCTAAAACTCAACATTTATTGGCATTCTTCATCATGACATTAAGCAGCAACGTTATTGGTTGCGCTTCGCAAGCACCCCATGTGTCAGCCGCTCGACAACTCATACTCACAGGACGATGAAACCTTAACATACAGTGATTCGAACAGCGAGCACTGCTGCTCCTATATTATATCTCAAAGGCCCAGCCGGAGGATGCCGATGACAGTTGGCGCGGGATTACTCGTGCGCAACGGCGTTTTTTAATCACTTGTCCGGGTTTCTTACTTGAACTTCACGGAAATAGCTACTCATAATCGATGAGAATGGAACGGACGCGCCCTGACCTGTGATCCTTACATAACCTGAATTTCATGTCCAGCAAGGGAATGTACGGTAGTTTGTTGTTCTAGCGCTGCCCTTCGCTAACAACCGGGAAAGGAAACCCAAAGACAGGAAAAACGAAATTGACGAGGGACCTTACACTGCAACGGGCCTTACACTACAAGAAGCGCGCTGGCAACCGCCTGTCAACGAAGTCACAAAGTCCCGCACATTAAAAAAACGAAAACCGACAGGAAACCGCCACCACGCCAAGGAAACAACAAGCGACAAAAACATCGTGACCCCTAAACCCTTCCCAAACTTCATGGCAAACGCAGAGGGATAAGGGGGAGCGAGGGGGGGCCACAAGCCCAAAAGGACATCGCCGCCCAGGCCGGCCACTAAAGGTTTTTAACCACATAGATGTAGGGTTTACCCCAAAACGCCAAGCAACGACCACCCGTGACATCTATCTATTCCCCTCTGCCCACCCCCAGCGCCAGGAACTTGAATACGCCAGCGGTGCTAGCCACCCATCGCAAACCTCCAACCCACACAGCGCCGTTCCAAGAAACTTTTTGGCCAAAGTCCCGAAGATCCGCCAAGGCCAAATTAGGTGAGCGAAGGAGAAGGCGGAGACGAGCGAGGATGCTCACAAAAAGAGGGGTATACTAGGTCGCTCACAGCGAAGTGAGGGCTCTTTGACGTGAAAGCAGAATGTCTGAACTGGAGAGAGCACGAAGGAAAAGCTCAGGGCAGCTATACGACTGTCGTACCAAATTCACTACATTCCTATCGTCAGTTGAATTATCGGTAGTTTCCTTATACTGCAATGAAGCTCGACATCGAAACACTTTATGGAAAACACCTTCAAGTTGACGAAGATACGCAACTACACATAGGCACATAGGGCAATTTGGGACAGTTTGGTACTCCCGTGTTACCCTTCCGTGCCCAGCGCGCCTTGAAGACCTCACATAACATGATTCACACGGGTTCGTAAAAAAAGCACAAGCAGATTCACCACGGTCCACACCTTCCTCAGTGTGCTCGTCACAGAGCAGAAAGCCGAAGAACCTGAGAGATATGGCGCACAACCTGATCAGCAAGAGCTCCGAAAGTGCAAGTGCATACCTCCAAACTCAGAGAACTGCAGAACGAGTCGTTCAGCTGATAACCTCCGGAGCATCCGGCAGACCAGGTCGCTGGTCAGGGAAGCTAAGAAGAATTTGGGATGGATGACACATTTGGCCTGGCAGACGCGCCCTTCATCCACTGATGTACCCGCTGCTGAGATCTAGACACTGAAAAGATACAAGCCTAGGAAGACCAGCAGTGTGTCGTACATGCATCATGGGAGCTTCCATCACCAAGGTAATGAATCTTCACCAGGGCACATCATGGCGACCGATCAAGTGCGACACCACTGCGCCACCAACCTCCTGTTGAATGGTGCTCCCAAAATAATGGCTGTGATAACTAGGGTTCATGAACGTTGCAGCATAGTGCTTTGCACTCAGAAGCTTAGTACAACAAAACTTTGAAAAGAGAGTACGGATGGATGGAAGGTACATGGCAAAGGTCGCCCTCGTGCGAGGAAGGAGTCAAGCCCCGAGGGCTCCGGATCGCCCATAATCATCTCACACAGCAACATCATCGCTATCACTACCATTTAATCATCAACATCACGGACCAGATCTTTGAAAACAACATTATCTTAAGGCAGGGATTTCATTAACCGATGTTTTATGAACCGGCGAACAGTGAGGCTATCAGTCACAGGTGCATCCACGGTTGCACTTGAGCAAACAACCCGTGATCGGGGATCGGGGATGTCAAGACATAGTAGTGAAAATCGTACATAGCATGTGCCGTATCCAGCATGCTTTGCTCCATCGGTCGGGCGTTCTTTTGGGTCCAAATAAAAATTTATTTTGATTAGGCGAAGCACTTAGCACGTAGACACAGAGGCTCGCCTTGATTTCGATGGCTTTTAAGCCAATGTTCAAGTTATAATTGCACCGAGGATGGTCCTGCCTTTACATGGGCGACTCAGAGGGGATAGAGGCGCAGGACGGCGCGAGGGTATCTGCTGGGGTTGCATGAGTTGGGCCCTGCCTATGAGCTTCGGAATAACGCAGAGATACCCCCTTTGTCCAAACAATGTACGTAGGGGTATTTCAGCTGTCCTGGAGATCAGCGCTATCTGGGCAGCAATTTCGCCAACCGGGACATCTGGGTGTCATGGGAAGGCCCCACGGCGCGATTTGCATGAGAGAAGTAGAGACCAATGCACTATTAGTCACCGTAATTACACACCCAATGTTCAGTTGGACCATCATCTATACATACATCTCCGGGATATAATTGCATCATTTCATGTCCCGTCTCATGATATACGTGTAGGTCTTTCCTAAAATGCGGTTGAGGATAGCAGAAGCGGGTTGTTGTACGGTGAGTTTCGGGGCAGTCCAAACTTCCTAGACGAGACGTTTTCCCACCCGTGATTATTAAGATTCTTAGTTAACTTTTCATTACGAGGTGGGTCTAATATCGGGTTGTCTCTTGCTTTGGCCTTGATATGTCAAAAAGAAGGCGTTACCTCAACCGCCAAGGAAGCCAGGCCGGTTTTCCCCCATTCCAGTAGTTGGCGCTTCCATAGGGACAATATTATTAAGTTTGAGTTGCGGATGCAAATTTGAGCGCCTTTGAGACGGTTAAGCATGACTTAGGGCCTTCGTTAAAATGTAAGGAAGAGACATCTCCTTGTGCCTGAGCAGCGAGGTTTCGTGCGACCTTTCCATGAAGGCCCTGTGAACCAAAATGGACATTACACTTTGTACCAGCTTTAGGTTTTTTGAGCTCGTTCAGGACTTAATGAATTTTTTGCAACGCCTCACAGATGAAGAAACCCGATATCAATCCGGCCAACCGTCTATTCGAAATATCGCGACTTTCGCTCGGCATCAGATGTCCCTGCTGCACGAGTGAGTACCACCTGCAGCCTCATTCGTAATCGACAGAGTACGGAATTACGGCCCTCGGCCCTCGTTCACTCGTTTTCTCGTCCAGCACCAGGCGATGAAATAAATTATCTTTCTCACTTTTCGTATGACATTTTTCACATCCTGGCTTTGTTGAAGTCAGCAAAGCGCCCGGCCCCTCGTAGGCCGTATTACTTGCTCTGACATTCTTTCGTATATGAGTGTTGCTCACATTCCAACACCCCCCCGTGAGTGACACTCCGTCAATCTTCACGGTCTCCCGATGACTGCCTCATAACCGGGTGGTTGGTCACAGTACACCTCCTCTTCCAGCTCTCCATTTAGAAACGCCGTGCGTACGTCCAAGTGTTGTACGCCATATCCCTTCTCTGACGCCATGGCTAGAAAGGAACGCACAGTGACTTGGTTGCATGTTGGTGCAAAAACCTCATCGAAATCAACGCCTTCCTTTTGCCTAAAGCCCTTAGCAACGAACCGAGCTTTGTACCTTTCTATCTCTCCATCAGCATTCCGCTTCACAGCATTTTGTAGGGATCACATTCATACCAAGTGGCGGCTTGACAAGGTCCCATGTATCATTGGTAGCGAGGGATGCAATTTCTTCATCCATAGCCTGCTGCCAGTGTACAGCCTCCTTGCTTGACATGGCCTCTTCATACGACGCGGGAACTACAACATTCCGCAGTGCTGTAGCATGTGCATTGTACCGTGCAGGCAACTGTCCGCGGTTGTTACGCAATGGGTAGCGACGGGCAGGTGGGTTCTCATCACCCCCTCCAATTGCGCCGTCAACATCCGCCAGTACCTCATCATTATTCATGCTCTCTTCACCGGATTCTTCAATCTCACTTTGCTCAAGAGCAGCCACTGGTGCCTCTTCGAACTGATTATTTTCTGCCGGAAATTCCGCTATGGGAATCTGGTCAACCGACTCAGACCCATTACTGTCACTGTCACATAGACGGCTCACTTTCTTTACCGTTGTACGTTTCTCATCAAAAACCACATTCGAGCTCACAAGCACCTTGTCTCCGACCAAAACACGATATGCTTTGCTGCCACGTTCGTAACCTACGAACACCCCCTTGATTGCAGTAGGTTCCAGTTGGGCGGCGGCAGGCAACAATATAACCGTGACTCCCGTGACAACGGCAACGGTGGTGGAGACCGTGAAGCTCGACGGAGTGTCGCTCACGGGGGGGTGTTGGAATGTGAGCAACACTCATATACGAAAGAATGTCAGAGCAAGTAATACGGCCCACGAGGGGCCGGGCGCTTTGCTGACTTCAACAGGCTTGCCAGGTACATATCTAATCATTGATCTGTACTTATACATTGCTTTACTTGGGTATAGCTTCTTTTAGCGATATGGTGGTTCATTTTGGCTCATTGGTTCATTTGAACCAGCATACCTCGAACAGGACACACTGAATTTTAAGTTAGGTTGACGCATAGTGAATATCCGGGGTGAAATACTCGGGCGCCAAACTATGGGTCCGTGTATTACGACGAACATGACTTCCGATACACATACCGTTACCAGCGGAATAACGCCGCAGTTACCCAACCACCACGCAGAATCTCTGGTTCCTAGAGAGGGTCAGGTCGGTCCTTGCAGCCTATCATTCCAACACCATTACCCCATTCAGCTGTACAAGTATGGGCTGAACAGCACCCAGCGCGCTGCTGTCATATTGCACAGGCAAATTATTGTTCCAGCCGTCATGCAGGCTATCGGCCTCTAGCGCTTGGTCTTCATGGGCCCTGTAATCAACGACGCCGGCTGGCACTGCATGCCTACTTTGCTGTTTATCACCTCCGGTGGTAAAAGGATTTGCAGCAATAACGCCAGGACAGGCACTTGCGTAGTTGCTCCTACTCACTCCTAGCCCTTGCACTCTTCATGGCAATTCTGATAGGCAACTCAACACACGGCAGACCAGGACAGACCCAAACAAGCAGCCTCCGGCGACATATGCTCCGTGCGCGAGTCATGATGTGATGGGCGCAACGTAGTGGACGGGCGCAATGTGGTAACAGTAAAACCGGAGTTCCAGACCCTTTAGGATTACTTGATGCTTGCTGCGGCCGTGCAGCCTTTTTAAGCCGCATACCCTATGTATGGGTTTAAGCCCCCGACTACCTCCTTGTACTATATCGTTAGGGTGGTTGTGCCTATATCCACCGGGTAATGCTGAATATACTATTGGGCAATGCAGCTCACGTTCAGAGTCGCGGCTTCGAATGCGCATCACGGCTGTGGATCCGACGTGAATCCATCGCTGTCGATGGCGTCAGTTTTAAGTTAGTTACGCAGCATGTCTGGCGAAGACGGACGCCAGCAGCTGTTAAACTGGAGATAAAATGATGAGCTTCAAAGGCTCAATCCCAAAGCTCATAGCGCTGGGTAAGTCTACCGTAGACGAGCGTGTTGGGCGATGCCAGCATATTTGAACACTACGGTGGGTTCTCTGAATGAAGGTACCGGTGAACTAAACGCTGCGCTACCACAGCGTGTGCTTCTGATATACATGAGTATGTTGTCACGGGAAGTTAGGCACTCAGGACAATCCAGATCGAGACGCGTCCATCCACTGAACCGAGCAGGACCGAGCAGGACCGAACCGAGCAGGACCGGCCACTTACGCGCCTGCCATCGACAAGAAGGATTTCGTGTGGGGCTGTAGTTTATCCTTCAAGATATCGAGGATCTTGCAAAGTGCATCAGCTGCCCCAGAGGAGGGTATCAACGGGCCTCAGATGCGGTTAGGCACTTGGGTATAGATATCATTATGCTGCACTGTTTTTAGGTATTCAATTAGTATGACCCTCTGAATAGTTTTATATATTGGGCATCTTGATCTAAACAAAAAAAATCCTTATTGGCGGAATTGCAGGGTGTCTATCATGAGCAGTTATGCTCAGATATGTCAATGAACCGACGATCAGGGTGTCGGGCAGTTGCCAATACGCTACGCCCTAACAGAAATCTGCGGCCGAATATTAACGCAATTCAAGGACAGACGCAAAGCAGATCTGCTCTGGACAGACGTAACAGCATAAGCATGCCACTGAGGAACCCTTCATAACATTTAACACATACAGCCATAACAGATGGTTACCAAGCATGGTTTGTCTTACCACAGGTAACCACAATTACTTCGAATCCTTCAACTAACTAAAACCACCTTGCTGGTTGCTCGTCCTAACAAGGGTTCGCGGAGATCATGAGGGTTTATTAACTTGGTTGGTTAGCATATGCACTCGTAATAAATTCTAACGGAGGGCAACCAATACCATTATTTGTATTCCGCGTAGGCAGGGTTTTCCTCCAACTTGGGCTATCAATTGCAGGAGTATATAATTTAGTATATAGGCGCCAGCGTGCCAATCCTGATGTTCCACTACTAGGCTACGTCAATAGTGCACAATAAGCACGCGCATTGACCGTTGTAAAGGATAGCTCTCGCCACCTGTGGCCAACAGTGCGCTGCAGCGCTCTCCATAGCCAAGGAAATGCTATTGGCAATTCTAATCGCATTCTCGCCTCATGCAATTGGATGACCCGTGCGTGCTTATCGTCCTCACCGGGATTTCATTTTTGGAACGTGTTGTCGGGCGACGTCACATGAACCAACGGCGGCCAAGTGTGGAAGTGCAAAAAATGTAGCCCTGGGGTTGAGTCCCGACACGTCTTCCGATGTTGAACAAGCCATGGATTATGGGAAATTGAAAGCCGCTGTATCTATGAATTCCACTGCTGCTGCGTAGTACCCATCTTCTGTTTGCGCTCGGACGGTTGCATTTAGGGGTGAACTCCCGATGTCCTTGATGACAGCGGCGGACCTAAGCCTGCTGTGCCACATCATAATTTCATCACAACATTATTTTTATACCTCTAGAACATGTCAAAAACCTGCAATAATCCCCTGTAAGTAATGCCAACCTCCATGGCGAGACGATGAAGACCAACCTAACATGAACGTCCCAGATATAATAAGAGTTTTACGGGTTTCTGAGATTATGTCTTTCGATTGGAAGCTTCAGATGGGAAAGGTGTTTGTTTGCTCGTACCGACTTCGGAGGCCTTTCAGAGCCGCACACTCAATGCATTCTAATTATCAGGGGTAAATAATTGGATGTGCTATACAAGGCTTAAATTTCTATATTTCAAAATTTCGCACAATTGCTGCGTCCGCCCTGTACGTTTCGTGGCACAAATAATTATAATTCTGTCTTCTGAATCATAGTTAAATCCTTAGATCCTTTAAAGGGGTTTTCTGGTCGCCGCCAGCGTCGCCACTTGACCACAAAATGCAATTTGTGTCTCGCCGCTTCGCAAGCAGCCTCGGCAAGGCTGGACAGCCATGCGTCCATGCGAGCATGCTCAACGCTATCCGGGATGTTCAATCGAGGCCACTTCGTACACTCCTAATGGCTTGCAGCAGTGCGCATTTGAACGGAGCCGCCGTTGCCGACCAATTGCACAAGCCTCACGCCAACGGATGCAGCAACGGAATTGAATTCCATAACAAGCCATTCATATACGGTCGCCCAATTATGAGCGACTTAGAGAATGGCAACAGCGACGGCCGTGTCAACACCTTCCGCACGCACCACGGCGCCAGCACCAGCAACGGCAGTGCCGCCCCGTTCAGTACCGCCGTTCCAATTCGGCCAAAGTATAAGTACCCACGGGTACTTCTGAAGATTAGCGGCGAGGCTCTGCAGGGCAAGCAGGGCTTTGGTGTCGACCCGGCGGTGCTCAATCTGGTAGCGGAAGAGATTGCCCAGGCGCACAATGCAGGTCTGCAGCTGGCGGTGGTAGTTGGCGGCGGCAATTATTTCCGTGGCGCGACAGCACCAAAGGGAATGGATCGGGCACAGGCCGACTACGTGGGAATGCTGGCTACAGTCATGAACGCGCTGCTGCTGCAGGGCGCACTGGAGAACATGGGCGTCGAGACACGTGTCCAGACCGCCATTGAAATGCGCGAGGTTGCGGAACCGTACATTCGGCGCCGAGCCATCCGACACCTGGACGAGGGCCGCATCGTCATCTTTGGTGCGGGAACGGGCAATCCGTTCTTCACTACTGACACCGCAGCGGCGCTGCGTGCAGCAGAGATGAATGCTGACGTCTTCATGAAGGCTACCAAGGTTGATGGCGTGTACGACTGCGACCCAATGAAGCACCAGCATGCCAGGAAGTATGAGAAGGTGAGGCACAGGGACCTGAAAGAAAGGTTTTGGAATTGTATTGGGCGGTGACCTTGTGTATGGAGGAGGGCCTCACACTTCGGGACATCGGGCCCAGGTGAGGCCGGGCTCTTGAGAGTGGCGGAATGGCGGACCGGGTCATTAAGTACGATGCAATTCAAAGCGGTTTAACAGGGTGAGGTCTTGGCAGGCTTTCTAGAGCTGCCCCTGTCGGTTCTGAACCCTGCTACCTCCCCGTGTGGGTGCTGATGCGCCGACGAGCCTGATGTGCCGATTGATCACAGGAATCCAGTTCCAGGCTGATCGATATTTCGCATGTGGACGCGCTAATGCTAATGCTAATGGACTTGGGGCATGAATGAATTTTCCTCCAGTCATCCAGCCCGCATCTGGATGCTGGGTCCGCTGGTTCCCAGCCCGCTCATGTCGTTAAACCCCACATACACTCTTGAAGCTCACTGTCCCGCCGTGCACCCTTACTGTATGCGATGCGCATGTCCTACAGCTGTCGTATCGGCAGGTCTCCCTTGACAACCTTCAGGTGATGGACGAGACGGCCATCACTCTCTGCAAGGAGAACAATATCCCTGTGCTGGTGTTCAATGTCATGGAGCGGGGCAACGTTCTGCGCGCGGCTGCGGGCCATAACGTGGGCACCGTTGTGGACTCCTCGGAGGACTACAAGCGTAACTAATGTGGACAGTGTATTTGAGGCCGGGCTGCACACATTAAGACGGATAGTTCATTTGGGACTGAGGGCAGTCGCACATGGAATTTACCGTGTATTGGACAGTGGATTGCTGCCGGCGGCCTCTAGTAGGCAATTCGAATGTCAGTACAGGGCGTGGCTGCACCGTTGCTAAGCTGCGTAGCAAGGATGTTTGGTGGCCGGGTGATTGGCAGAACGTTAAGGGTTTACCTCGCTGTGGAAGCGAAGTGAACTGTTTATGGAGACACCTAGGAACCGATAGAAGAGTGCGAGATTGAAAGGTTTCCCAACATACATAGATAGTTCATGTGTATGTTGAGGCGATGAGCACGAACTTGGGCGCTGTTTTTACCGACGTACTGCCACTTCTTCTGTGTTGTTTGGGTTGGGCTGTCTATTCCTCGGACTACCCCAGTCACGAAGTAATGGTTATTTTTCTGGTACTCATAATTTGTGGATGTCTAACCGTCCAGATGACCTTCGCTAAACGGTGCCCCCAACAGCGCCAAAGCATTTTGGTGCGGGGCTTGCTATCAGCAATATTGCTTTTTTAAGCAACGTTTTGCTGCCTGGGACTGGATCTTTGAACTTTATTACGCATAACCTGTTAAGTGTGCACTGCTTTGATGACGGCTGACGGCACGTGAGTAATCCCCCGGTCCCTACATTTATAATTGCAGCCTGCTATCATTGGTCTACTAAGAAATTCTCAAGTATTATTATTCGTATAATGGAATACACAAGTATGCCAAAATTTCCCGTTTATATAAACGCTCATTAAGTTTGTCAGCCAGATATCAACGGAGCGTGGAGCTTGTCTTTTAAAGTTTCACCTCTTCACTTACACATTTGTGTTCAATTGCATTTTTACGATAGAATTGGTTGCTGACTCGTCGAACCTTTGGCGCTTCAATAAAAATCCTAATACCGGAGCATTGGTTGTATATCTCAGGCACACTAGGCGCTTTCCTATCCCTAACCTC
The DNA here is from genome assembly GCA_030268105.1 of Volvox africanus. Classification (NCBI taxonomy): domain Eukaryota; kingdom Viridiplantae; phylum Chlorophyta; class Chlorophyceae; order Chlamydomonadales; family Volvocaceae; genus Volvox; species Volvox africanus. Next base: position 568,343 of record BSDZ01000079.1, read on the forward strand.
CTGGAAATGTCCGGTGGCGCAGTCTCTAACGCGGTCGTCGAGGGATGTTCAGGCGCCCTCGGCAGCGTAATTGCGTTGCTTGCAACATATCCACTCAAGGTAAAAGTTCGAGGACGCTATTCAGCTTGTGCAACTTCTCCTATCTTCAACTAAAACCCTACTTTCCGTTAGAATTGCCGAGACCTATTACGCAACTTTGACATTAGGAACTTTTGTGCAGACCATTTACACGCTTCAAGCTCTATCAACTGGAGGATCGTCTGTCTCCGAAGCCGAAGCGGACGTCAGCTCTCGGTTGCTTGCGGTAGCTCGTTTTCTTAAGCAATACAAGGTTTGTAATCGTCAGGTCTTGCTTTACGTACACAAAATTGTAAGTCCATTCGCAAGCTATCTGCCAGTTATACAAAAGTTCGGGGTGCTTTGGGGAGAGTGATGAGCATGTGCCCAGCCCTTTTGGGTGCTGTTAACGGCACCAGGCAACACCCCGCTGGAGCTGGAGCAATCTCTGGAATTTGGCCATCGAAAACGTACTTGTGGAATCTAACATCATAGCTCATATCAATGCTGGCTTTCCTACCTAAACAAACCCTTTCCATCTAAGCTTCCAAACAGTTTCCCTTACGCACCGCTATACGCGTGCGGTGCAGCAGCACACGACAGAAGACTTCAAACCATGGTTTATACAGCGACATTCCTGTTGTCCACGTTATGTACCCGATGTTTCCCCAGTGCTCCCACCCCCAGTATAACACCCTGCCGATTGAAGCTTTCTCGCATCCCAACCCGGGCTTCTGCAGCTATCCACGCTCTATGCCGGACTTGGGCCCAACGTGGTCGAGTCAGCATTGTCCAGTGGCGTGTATTTTTTCTTTTACAGCAAGCTCCGCGAGCAAGCTGTTATTTTGTCAAAGCGTGGTTGCAGCGCTGCCGGGAACCGCAGCAAGGACATCGGTGTGATTGCCTCCTTGCTGGTGGCCACCACCGCCGGCGCTTTAAACCAGCTCATCACCATGCCGGCATCTGTTGTGGCCACACGCATTCAGGTGCGGGAGGTGACCCAGGATCCGCCCGGGTGAATTCGCTGATGCCATGATGCGCATAGTCGTGCGCCGGTCCTGTTGGCTCGGGGCGAAGAAGAGAGGACTAGGCGGGTTGTCGTGCTCTGCAGCCAACGTCATGTGGTCTCGCGCATTTATGTATTGACGACACATATGTGGATCCTTGCCGAAGCCTATTCATCAATTGCGGTTTCCATCACGTGGATGTAGTAGTGGATGGGGCCGAGCAGGCGGATGGGCGAGATCGGGCGGCTTTGGCTTTGCCATTGCCGCGCATCGCTAGCCCAAGGCGTAAAGGGTGGCTTAAAGGCTTCGCTTGCTTGCACGGCATTAAACGCGCTCACCTTCGGTGGTTATCGGTGGATGGGTTGACGTCTCGCCGCGCGGAGAGGGGCGAGGGAATGAACGTCAGGATGGGCAAGTGCGTTACCCGCTGACTCGGGTTTGACTGAAGTACGTCAGTAAGGGACTGAATCTCTAGTCTCATGCACTGTCTCACACGAGCACATGCGCACACACGAACCTGTGTGTTTGTCCCTCTGTCGACACGGAATCCCCCTAGGGTCACCGCAGCCTGACGAAGCGGCCGCCCACAACCTGGGAGACCATCGCCTCTGTGTTCCGGGAGGACGGCCTGGCGGGCTTCTGGAAAGGACTGCTTCCCAGTATGATTCTGCTGGCCAACCCGGCAGTGCAGTACATGCTGTTTGAAAAAATAAAGGCGCTGCTCAAATACTGGAAGGCGCAGCGCCTAGCGCAGGCGGAGAAGATGTCTGATGAGGCGGCGGCGGCGGCCGCTGCCACCGCAGCCAGTGCACAACAGCAACATGATCAGAAGGAGCTGCCGCGGCGCTGTTCAGCAGACAGCGATGAGGCGATGGAAGCGGCGACGGCCGCATCCAAAGCGGCTGCGGGGCAGCGGCAAGCCGCTGGCAGGGCCCCCCCCAGCAGCGGCTCAGTGGAGCTGTCGGCGGGTGAGGTGTTCCTGGCGGGGGCTCTAGCTAAGATCGGTGCCACAGTGGCCACTTACCCGCTGATCGTGGTCAAGGCACGTCTGCAGGCTTCGTCGTCTGCGGCTAGCAACAGCAGTGGCGGGACGGCGTACCGTGCATCAACCTGGGGCGTCGTGGCGGATACGGCGCGCCATGAGGGCATGGGTGGTTTTTTTAAGGGCCTACGAGCCAAAATTTTACAGACCGCACTGAACGCGGCCCTGATGCTGATGCTGAAGGAGCAGTTGCACGGAGTGACGAAGACCGCGCTAACGTGCCTGACCTCGGGGCCAGCTGGAGCTGCTCCGGCGCCCGCTGCTGCTGGTTGAAACTGTGTCGCGTTGGCCGTCCTGAAGACGAGCTGATGCCGTCCTATTGCAGATAGCTGGATGGTGATGATGATCATAATGATGATGAGCTTGTTATTTATCGTCAGGGAGTGAGCAGGGAGAACGGATGGCAACAGCGTGGATGAGAGGGTGCCATCATGTACCTGCACAGCCGGAAAGGAGCCCGGCTCCTGTACGGGTTGAAAGCGGTCGGGGCGACTATCGCCTTTACAGCTTCCAAAGCAGATTTGGTCTAAAGCGTGACGTCATGGGTGCGGGTGATGGGACCTTTATCCAGTACGAAGCTCGTACAGTTAAAAGGAGGAGCTGAAACCTGAAGTGATGCGGAATGTCCTGGTGGATAGCACGTAAGGGGCATGGGAAGCGCCACCTTGCGTCCTACCCGTGAGCTGCTGACTTGGAAACGGTTTATGTGCCGCGGCAAGGGGGCTGTCGCGTGCAGCAGAACGCACTCAGAATTTGGTTAACTTAACTTTGCTTTTTTGACGCCTCCGGTGTCCCGAGGTGCTTCATCGCGAGCCAGGCCGGACGGGGAGGGACTCTGGAGAGCAAGTCCTTAGATTTGGGTGTTCTGAAATGCTCTCTATTGCGTTTTTGGTTAGCTGTTCCTTGCGTGTCATCTTCGATACCTGGACTTGGTGGCAAGTGTACCATTCACGCGCAGTGCAGCAGTATTATTTGCTCGTGGGTGCTGGTGGTGAGGTGGTGAAATGGTGGGACTTCCCGTTCGTTCCAGTGGTTGACGATATACCCTGGCGACCTGGCGGATTGCTACGGAGTATGTATGCACGTATCGGTCGGTCGGCCTGGGTTGCATGTTCTATTACTCGTCCGCGTTTCTCCGCTCCGTACGTTCTTCCTTCAAAGGTTTTCGTGATAGGTGGGATGGAATTCAAACTCTGGCCGCAATCGTAGTGGTGCTGGTGATGCGCAACATAGAAAGCTTGGTTATCTTCTCGATATAATCCATGGGTGAGGCCCTAGCATGTAAAACGCTGCGGCGTTCGCTTGCTTCTCAATGAAGGCCAGGCTCCAGGCTGTTGGCACGGTGTGCTACAAATTTGGAAGCCGGCTTTCTGTTCTTTTGGGGTGCTTTGGGCACTGTTGTTGTCCTCGTGCCTGCACTGGACCCTGTCCGGCACCGTGTTGAAGCGGAGTCAAAGGCAGGTGGCGAGGAGGGAGTGTCGTTGCCCAGCATCCCTTCAAGTGGTGGCAGGGTATCTGCATGCACCCGCAACAGGCATTACCTAGGGAGGTGCGGAATGCTGAAATGACCTGCGCCTCTGCTATAACCACTCCCAGACCTTTGGGGCGGGGCTCCATGTGAGGGAATAGCCAGTCCGTGCCGTACTTGGTTCCTAAGAGAGTGGTACGAATGTGGCAATCGTGCACATTAGCGCTTACAGCCACCAGCGGGAAGCCCCAAGAATGAACTGTTCAGCTAAACGAATGGAAGTCGCTCTTTATGCAACGCAGCATGCAAAGTGTGATTGCCGCTTCAGTACAAATCAGTGGCCAACTTGCACTTAGACTGGACCTGGCTGAATGATATGCGCTACGATCATGCATGGATGAAGATGACAGTTTGGGCCCCACGAGCATGACACCGGCGGCCCTTCCTGAGGGCTCAAACCACAGATCGAAAAGAGACGGGTGCGTTGAGGACGACAGGTGCGTTGCCAGCGGAAAACTCGGCACATGAGGAATGAAGAGGGAAGCATGCAGAGGATGCCCAGAGAAAGGGCAACGGAATAGTTCAAAATCGATTTAGTGCAAGAGCGGAATAGTCCGTACAAACCTTGCATGCTTGGGGCTATGAACTTGGAGGAATGCCACGCCCGGCGCAATGCCCCGATTGAATGCTGCAAAGCATGCCGCCTCCAGAGGGGTCGGAGCCCGGTTAGTTGGAGCGGGGCGGGGCCCTGTGGTGCGACTGTGCACTAGAACTTTAACGGCTGAGATATCCCTAGGTAGTATGTCACAAGACGGGAACGTGGTCGTCTGCCATGTTTTATAAGTGCTCCGTGCGTCTAATCACATCACTGTGAACAGGAAATTATTAGTTTCCTTACTTGATTAGTAAATCACACGTCTGAAGCAGGCGTGTCTGTTTTGGGCGGTGGGCATACAGGATTTGGGAAGCCAGGAAAAGTGTACGGGGACTGGCGGAGACGCCCTGACGCGCAACGCCTACTCACAATATCAAAATCTTAAGCTGTCTTTATCCAGGGACAGCCATCCAATAGGTTGCATTCTCCAAAATCGTTAACCAAAGGCTCCAGGCATCCTTATTTCTCACTTTTTGCCGGATGCTACGGCTTTGCCCTGCGTTCGTACATGTTCGTAGCGCACTTTACGCATTCCTTTGTCATCTCTGTCTCTCGCATTCTGATTTTTCCTTTTTCGTTGGCATCCTGCATTTTATTAGTAACGGTCCAAGGGTCTCCCTGCTGCCCCCCTGCACGTACGGGCCTTACGAACTGATGAAGCTTACTTGTAAAACCGAAAACATGAAATTCCTAACAATTCAACACCACCCACAGTGCGATGCTTGAATAGCCATAGCGCACACATCAGCGCACAGATGTCCCAAGCATATGCAACGTTTGTTTCACAGATGGAAGGAGATGGCGCCATTGCATGACCCACGTTGGCTACTGCTGGGGTAACGAAAAGATGCTTGCTGGGGCCACACTATTCCGCCCGGCGATTATAATCGTGAAGTCCATCGGGCAAAGCCGTACCTAGTCACCAGATTTGAGATGGGTATGGTTAACACTGTATTGTGCGTAGGTTTCTCCGGATATGCAGAAACCTACGGATCTGGAGGTTCCGTTGGCAGGAAGGGGGGTTCTGAACGGTAGTACGGCAGTACTCGTAGTTTGTCTCGACTTGGAGACAGTATTGGCCGTGTTGTGATACATAATCATGTTTATCTACCTTCACTACTCATGAGCCCGCCCATTCCCCTAATTGCAGAATGAATTTCATGCCATACCCTGATGAGAGAATGCGTTTCTATGTTGGTAGTTTCAAGTGTAATGTGTCATAGCCGGCCTCTACTTCAACTTTTAAGCTATAACTCCCCTTATAATTTTGCAGTCAGGAGTCACGTGGTTTTCGGTCCAAGTTGTCAAGTCGTGGGGCAGCACAAGGTAAAGTTGGAAGGTGGACAGGTTGGGGCGCAGGACTTGATAACCTGTAGTGGCTCGTCTCTTACGATGGTAACGTACTGCGGACAAGTAACACACGGAGCGAGGCGTGTGCGATGGGTTGCTCACTATTTACTCAAACTCACTCTTTACCGTAACACCCCCGGGGGTGCAGAGACTGCTGTATTCAGTTTCATATTCATCCACAACAGCGGGGGGGGTATTGTGTGTTGCGTTCGCTGTCAAAGCCTGATTGACGGACAGTGTTATCCCGTCCTATTACGATAACTGGAAACGGGCTCCTAGACCCTACCTGACGGCGCTTCAGGTCATTCACTACCACAAAGGAAATGCTTGAAAGGGACGTCAGGCAGTTTGAATAAATAGGCCGTCTGAAACCGAGTAATATGCCGTACTTAGTCAGCAACCATTTGACAAGATTGGATCTGCCGTGTGCGCGCCAAGCCATAAGGCTCCACAATGGCTGTCAGTTCTGGAACGCCGTTCCTAAAGGGCGCATATCTGTAGCTGCCAGTTTTGGGCTCTCGTGCGAATAATGTTTCGCCCACCGTCACGCCCCCTGCTGAATCCCACTCAGCCCATCGTACTACCCCTGAGGCCACCACTTAAAGCTTTGAAAACAAATGGGATGTATCACAGTTATAAGGTCAGGATAAGGGCACAACACACACTTTGCTCGGAATATTGAATGTCTCGGAAGCTATGTCACGACCAATGAGGTTACCGCACATGATAAGTGTCACGGCCTCCACGGCATCAAGCAGCTATATGGTCACTCATTGAATGTTGATTGTGGAGCCAAGTAGTCAGGCGTATTTTGTATGGTGAACCAGAAGATATACGTGTTGTGGCCGGGTCAAGCCAGGTTATTAATATCGCTTGGTTGTACGGCAGGATATCGTAGGAGGAAGGATCGCAGTATCAAGAAGTGTGTCCTGTGCCTATCAGTCTAATCCGTGTATTCAAGTTATTATCCTTTATCTGATACAATAATTTGATCTTGATCGTGTTGCATATTGTCTTTCGACGATGTCACGACAAGTCTACGGCATTTAGAGTCGGATTAGTAGATTCAGTGACGATAGAGCTAGTGAATTTTGTCACTTGATTCTAGAAGCATTTGTACTTCTTGAGTGGAAACGACCACTTATACCTGTTGCCCTCTTTCCATTTTTCTAACCGACTTGTAACGGAAGCGTTATACCTAGCATTTCGCCGGACCGTGTCGAGAGCTTACATCGGGACATCAAGCCTTCAGGTAGCAGGACCCGCTCCTGCGACCCACGGACGAGCTATCAGCAGGATCAACGCATCATAGAGCGCAGTCGAGTCCCGTTCCATAGCCAAGTGACAACTTTGCGTTGGCAGCAGTAAGTTTGTCATTATAAGCGATTGTTTGGTGCTGGAGCCTGGGCCTCTGAAGCCTGGCATATTGCAACCCTGTTTTGTCGCTGTCGCACAGTAGACAGCTAGCTTTCGTGATCCTTCTGAGGACCACTTAGGCATGTATTCATGCTCGTACGCAGCACATCTGTCAGACGTCATCGTCAGTCAATTTTGTATTCCGTGAGTCCACTAGCATCGTGACCCTGCTGCATGTAGTATCCTGGGGTATCTATGGGTAGTGTCCAGGATGGACCGTGTCTGGTCATCTTCCGATGGGGCCTTTGTAGGCGGACACAGAGATACAACACTGCACTCAGGTTGTGCTCTGCCACCTCCTGTATTTCAGTGTCAAGCAGGTACTTTCAGCAGGACTATGCTCGTTACTTACGTGATTCCAAATCGCGGAGTCCTTATCAACACAGGCCTGAACGACCACCTCCACATCGAATCTGGGAGGATGGCAATTGTGCACGGCACTGGGAAGGAAGTTCTGCTCTGGAGCAGTGCGACCTTCGTTGGCAGCAATATACAAACAGGTCAGTGTCACTGGGGCGTGCTACACGTCACAGCCCAGAGCCGCAGTGTAATTAGGCGCAGGGGCCACTTCTGTGTGGGTTATTGCCATCACATCACTACCGCCCACAGCATCTCCCATGTACGTACTCGTGATCCTGGTCGCATAGTCATAAGCGCTGGGACCAGCCAGTCTACCATCAGCCTGTACCCATTATGAACCAGAGCAGGCAGAAGACTGAGGTTATGGGGAGGTTTGCATCTCCTTCATCCAGGCCAGTATATCAGGAAGCTAAGGAGCGCAGCTCAAGGAAGTTATTGGGGTTGCATCCTCCATGGACCTGACGCCACTCATCACAGTCCTAGTTGTTTCTTGATCAAGCAGCTTCGTGCAGATCAGCAGCTGTTGTCATACATGGAGGACTCGTACCCCCCTGACAGATATTGCTGCACTCCGGGCTGCTACTTCCATGGTCGGGACTCCAAGCACGTCACTGAGGAGTGCAGGATTCTGAACTACTTGAGGAACACGGTCAACACTTCCGTTCACCACAGCAAGGTGCAGTGTGGGGACGGGTATATCTGTAACCTTCCCCCGCTAGAACCAGGAAAGCCATAGCAGCCAGGGTCAGGCTCAGGGCCAAGTGTACAACAGGAGCCAGGCACCCCACCTCAGGCACAGCCAGTAGAGCAGCCAGAGGAGCAACAGGACACATACAGCTCCGTTGGAGTGTCGGTGTCAGTAGATACCCCTAATTGGGTGAACGAAATATCAATTGCTTAGCCTACACCAGCACCCCTAGTGTGTTGTATCCCTCCTCACTGCTCATGCACTTATCTGCACATCTAAACACTAAGTGTCAAGTGCCGAACAAGCCAAATATAGATAGACAGACAGAAGCATTCGAACGAATGCTTTCAGGGTGTTGTATCTCTGTTGTGTCGGCCAACAAAGGCCCGATCGGAAGGATGGCCATCTAAGGTCCAGGATCCTTTGACACTGCCCGTAGATACCCCAGGATACTACAAGTATTCCCCCTCAGATAGGGTGCGTCCTCGCATCCTACAGTCTAAGGGCCAGCCCTCACCGTAGTCTGTAGTCAGACGATTCGATCCCTCACGGCCTGGTGACGGTTTCCCAAGCCATCTACCAGTCAGAACCGACCTCTCCATCCCGTAGGTGGGGGGATTCGAACCCGGACGAACCTGCTTGATACCAATGTTGTATCTCTGTTGTGTCGGCCAACAAAGGCCCGATCGGAAGGATGACCATCTAAGGTCCAGGATCCTTTGACACTGCCCGTAGATACCCCAGGATACTACACAGGGGCAGCGGAAGACTTCAGAGTGAAAAGGTTACAACCTACAGTCCAAAAGATGTGATGCGGTGCAATTGGCTATCAGAACCGGCGCCAGGTGATCATCATCAAGCCGGCTATTAATGCTCAGGCCTGGCTTGGACCTAATGTAGCTTAATATAGTTCAGTAGGATAATATTGAGGTTTATCCAATGTGAGTTCGGTAAAAGCTTATGCTATTTGACTGTCCTTGCACGTATTATACTTATATTGATATTGATATGCGGTACATGTCACACCAGATTCCGAGAACCTTCAGCAAAGGGTGTAGGTTTTTCGTGCTCAGCAAAATCAATTGCCGTTCCAAAAAAGTCCCGTCCCGTCTGGATTTGTTCTAGTAATTCGTTGTTCGTTGCTGCGCTGCGTCCAAACATGCCTTCGCGTCTGTCATGCCGGATAGGATAGACTTGGCAAAGGTTTTAGCCGCGGGGACAATCACCTCCAGCTCACACCACATGGGTAGCGGGGGGTGAAAACCATAATTTAAAAAGAATGGGCCTTGACCTGTTGAGTGGTTAACAGCGTTGTTAAGGGCAAACTCTGCCACAGTCAGATATGTATCCCAGCTGAGGGGTGTGAAACCAGCAAAATTGCGCAACATGTCACCCAGCATGCGGTTTGTGCGTCCGGTTTGTCCGTCAGATTGTGGGTGGTATGCCACACTTAGATTGACGTGCATACCAACCAGTTTGCAGAGCGCTTCCCAGAACTTAGACGTGAATTGACCTCCGCAGTCCAATACCACGGCTTTAGGGACGCCATGCAACCGAACCACATTAGTAAAGAATCTGTTTTGTTTTATCCCAGCTATATTGAGTATTAACAGTTTTAACCTCTGTAGTTAGAATATCTCCATTTGGTAATTGTGCTACATCTAGACCATTCTTAAGGGACTCAATAATAAGAGGAGTTGTTTTACAAATATAGTTAATATCAGAAAAGATATCATCTTTGCTCTCCTCTTCTACATATAAATCATTTTTTTCCAGAATATTAGACATATATAACTATTAATAATTAAATTAAGTAAAACTAATGGTTTAACTATACCATTTTTAATAGAAAGCATCAAGAATCCTTTTTTAAGCAGCAGACTGAGAAAATTGTCCTACCTTAAAGATTAGAAACAAGCTATAATCAAAGGGTTATCAATTAAGCACGTAGGCACTGGGACCTTACATTTTTTATGGATCATAATATAAACTCAGTAGTTCCACTCAGGGAAGTATTTAAAAAGATCTGTTATTTTCTATTGAGCCAGCACAAATGGCAGGTGGTATCTTTAATCACAATAATTTTCATTTCAGGAATAACTACCTCTGTTGAAAGTATTTTACTTCAAAAACTTACCGATCAAATAGAACAATATTCAAGTAATCATATTCAGGAATCTAATTTAGCTATCATACTACTCAAATGGATATTAATATACACCTTATGGTGGGAAGCATTAAACATTACTTGGCTTAACTACATATATCTAAAAACATTACCTAAAATCAAAGCACATTTCGTTAATAACTATTAACGAATTGTACGATCATATTCAATACCATAGTTATAGTTTTTTTCAGGGCAAATTAGCCGGAGAAGTAACAAATCGAATTACTGAAGGTTCAAGATCATTAGAAATGATTTTTACTCATTTAAATGAAGATATTCTAAGGAAATTCTCAGTCATTATTTTTGCTCTAGTAACTATGTATATAGTACATTATACTATAGCACTTATATTTTTAACTTGGCTGATAATATTTGTCAGTACAAGCTTGTATTTTGCCAAAAATATTCATCACTATTCAGCAATATATAGCAATAACAAGGCTTTAATATCCAGAAAAATAGTTGATGCTATAGCTAATATTTCAGTAATAAGAATGTTTACCTCCCACAAATTCGAGAAAAAGTATCTGTTTACTCAAACAGAAAAAGCAGCTATCAGCGATCAAAATATGTTATGGTTCATGCTTAAACTGAGATATGGCCTTGGTATATCATGTACAATCATGATAGCTGCTATTGTTTATTACATTGTTTCTTTAAGAGGACAAAATATTATAACAATCGGCCAATGTTGTGCCGTTTGTTATAATATTTTAACAAGAATCTTTAATTTATAACAGTTGTGCCGTTTGTTCAGCAGTGCAGGACGACGTGCATGGTGCTAGGTGAACCATCTTAGTCAAACGGTCAACCATGACGAGCACTGAGTCATATCCCCCCTCAGTTTTGGGCAGCGCGACTACAAAGTCCATAGAAACACTCTCCCAAGGCACATCTGGAACAGGCAAAGGTTGCAACAACCCGTGGCCCTTACCTGATAATGCCTTGTTGCGCTGGCACAGACTGTATGTCTGCACGAAATTCTCTGGATCCTTGGCCAAGCGGGGCCACCAAAACAAGTGTTGAAGCAACTCGACCAACCTCATACTACCAGAGTGTCCTGCTAGCAGATCTTCGTGGAAATGGCCAAGGATCTCGTGGCGGAGCAAATCATTGTTTGGAATGATGATCTGCGTCGCTTACCTCTCCGTCTGTAGCCAAAGATCGTTCTGTTTGTGTAAATGCTCTACATTCCTTCGTGTAGCAAACCAGGGATCAGTAATGTAGGCAGCCTTCAATCGCCCCACAAGGTCCGAAGCCACCGGCACCTCATTTTGCAGGTGCTGGATAGGTGCCGCCAAAATCGCAGCATGCTGCGATGCCTGTCGGCTGAGAGCGTCAGGGATATTACTCTGACCAGTGATATGCTCCCAGGTGCAGTCAAACCGAGCTAGGTATTCCATCCATCTAGCTTGTCGTCGGTTCAACGTGGGGGCACTTTGAAAAACGTTAGGGGTTTATGGTCCGTCTTTAGTGTGAATGGCCGGCCCTCGAGGTAACAGTGCCATTCTTTCAAAGGATGCAAAACTGCCAACAACTCCTGTTCCCTTGTGGTGTAGCGGGTCCCCACACCTGAAAACTTCTTACTCGAGGAAGCGATCGGTCGCCCTTCCTGCAACAATACAGCACCACTTCCATACAGCAAAGCGTCGGACACGATGTTGTGTATGGTACCCACGAAGGGTGGTATCAAAAGATACCGGTTGTGGTGCCAGAGCCCAATTAAGTAGAATCGTCGACCAGGTCGTACTTGAGAGGCCATAAGGCCTCGAACCGGGCGTGACCTTCAGAAGTCACCACTACAACCGGAGGATCAGTGAACCGGGAACCAGGTGTTCCACCATTTACCATTCAGGCGGTAAATGGCCCAGTCCATACAGGTCATGGACTAACCGACAGGTTCGGATGATTTGGGAAAGTGGTTAGTAACGTCGATGGTGCGGGATCCAGAAATCGAAAAACAGATGGGAACATGTAACGGTTAAACTGATAATTATTTGTAATTATTAATGATAAATGAATTATTATTACCTCTTAATGATTTACAGCAAAGCATTAAGGATACAACAATTATTCCCCCTCTAGATGCAGCGTCCCGATGCATGAGAAGAAAACAATCAGGATGAAGTAGGGCAGCATCAGAGATTGCCCTCCTTAGACTGTGCCCGTCGTTTAGCTTCATCAAGCAGGGTTTCATGTCAGGGGTGAAGTTACGTGCTGGTTCCCAGCTATTGTGCTCAGATGAATACCCAGCCCACTTAACCAGGTACTCATGCACGTTGCACTTGCGCTTACCCTTGCCCACACGTCGTGCACAGTAATCTAGGATACGTTCAACAGCATACAGAGTCTGCTTGCCAGATAACCAGGTAGAGGGACTAGCTTCCGTAACAGAGGGGATGCTATCGTTAGCCTCAGGCAGAGTACCCCAATATGGACGTACGAGAGATACATGTAATGTCTGATGAATGCGTAGGTCAAATGGGAGTTATAATTCTACAGCCACCAACCCTACCATGCGTACGACAGGATAAGGCCCCACAAAGCACGGTAATAATTTACGAGACCCATCAGCCAGGGAACGAAGGTTCTTCGTGCTCAACATAACCAGCTGGCCCTTTTTGGACTTGTTATAGTATTCCATTGCTCGTTGATGTGCAGCTTCCAGGCAAGCTTTAGTGTCAGTTAGACGGGACATGAAAGACTTCGCAAACATTTTTGCAGCAGGAAGGTTTACGTCCAATTCCCGCCAAACAGGTAAGGCAGGGTTAAAACCGTAATTCAGGAAAAACGGACTATTACCAACGGACCGGTTAGTAGCATTATTAATGGCAAACTCAGCAGCGGTTAGGTATGTATCCCATGCAGTAGGTGTGCGACCCGCAAAGTTTCGAAGCATATCACCCAGGACACGGTTAACACACTCTGTTTGCCCATCAGATTGGGGGTGGTAGGCGGTGGACAGATTCACCTGCATTCCTACCAGAGTTCCCAGGGCATTTTAGGATTACCTTGTAAATAGTTTTTTTTAAAAATGCCGTGAACACTCTGTAATTAGTTATCTTCTTTGATGGTATCTTGTGGTTCAAGTAACAAAGCAGAATTAAAACTTTCTACCTGAATATTTTGGTTTTTAAGATTCAAAGACTGATTAAGGCTTTGCAGGCTATGATGTAACCCCAAAACTTACTTGCAAATTGAGTGCCACAATCAGACACCACGGACTTGGGGACCCCATGCAAACGTACCACATTGTCAAAGAATAGACGGGCCGTTTGCTTAGCTGTGCAGGATGATGTCGTGCGGGCCAGGTGGACCATCGTAGTGAAGCGGTTGACCAGGACCAGCACGGCGTCGTATCCTCCCTCAGTTTTTGGCAGCGCAACAATAAAGTCCATGGAGATGCTTTCCCAGGGGGCGTCAGGTATAGGTAGAGGCTGGAGATGTCCATGTGATTTACCAGATTGGGCCTTATTGCGCTGGCACAGGTCGCAAGAGAGGACATAATTTTCAGCGTCCTTAGCTGTGCGAGGCCACCAGAATTGATGACGCAAAAGCTCCAGTAACCGCGTGCAGCCAGGATGCCCAGCAAGAGGGCCGTCATGGAAACGTGACATGAGTTCCTGACGTAAAGAGTCGTCATTAGGTACGACAATCTGACGGTGGGATCCTTCAGAGCGGATCCATAAGCCATGCTCCTGTACCAAGTGCCCCGTGTTGCTATGATTTGTGAACCACGGGTCGGCTGCACAAGCCTGTTTCAAGTACTTGGTAAAATCGGAGGGCACGAAGTTAGGTTTTGCCTGAGACCTACTCTGTGTGCTTACCGCCAGAATGGCTGCATGCAGTGAGGGGTGCCTACTGAGAGCATCAGCTATGTTAAGTGAGCCGCTCAGGTAAACATTGGCCGTCTTCTGACGCTCGAACTCGGACTTGTTGCAATTCCATTTTGGCATAAATGGGTCATCAGTGCGCGTCCGCTTTGCATCGGGGTCAGAGAGCTGCGTGGCTGCCGTCGACAGCGCGCCCCCACGCTTCCTGCTCTTTGCTGGGTCTGAGCTCGGACCTGCTCTCCCTGATCCGTGGACACCTGAGCTAGCGCCCCCACGCGTCCTACGCTGTCTATCCTTGCGTCGTGCCGTGACAGTAGGCGCGGGGCGAGTAGCTCCAAGTTCCTGATCCAGAGCCACAGCTTCCCCAAGCGGATCCTGTGCTTGCACAGCATTTGCACGAGGGGTAGGTTTGACATCATCCTCACCGGCAAGGAGTCGCACCTCTGTTCCCCTAGCAAATTATACCAAAGCGTCGTACGACTTGAACGGCTCCCCAGACAAATCAGTAGCGCACCATTTTGCCAAAAGTTTCGGTAGGCCTCGCTGGAACCAAAAGACACGATCATCCTTGGTGAGGTTAGCAATGGGCGTCACTAGTGCTTCAAAGCGTGACTGGTATGCAGGTACATTTTCACCCTGACGCATGTAATATGTGCCGGCCGCCAACAACTTGCGAGCCTCAACATCACGTGCGTGCACCTCTGTGGCAAACCGTGCGAGCAAAGCAGAAGTCAACTCGTCAGTCCTGGTGGTGGTCCATTCATCGTACCAGTCCTTCGCCACGCCCTCGAGGGTGTTGCCAACGAAGAGGCATCTGATACCATCATTATCACCACCATGCACAGCCTGGAGATACTTCTTAGCATCGCGTACATACACGCAAGTTGAATCAGCTATGCTACGGCCTGGTGTTTTAGGATTCTCATGAAGCGAGATTTTAAGCCTAGGTACAGGAATCGTAAGTCTCATCACCTCGGGTAGACCGGCGTGGTCTTGCATTTGAGGTGACGGAAGACCCCGTGGATCAGCAGTGTTCTCCATATTAGTATTGACTGCTGAATGCGGCACAATCAGATGGGCAGGGGTCTGAAGAACAAGGGGTTCTTGAGTAGCTTGCGTGCCAACAGTCTTAAGACCTATATCCATAGCTCTAGCAACCATGACAAGTTCAGGTTGGCTTGCTAATCTAGTAAGCGGCGTATCGTCGCGTCCCGCAGCCATGGGACACGAATCAACACCCTCAGCTTGCGTGATAGAAGACAGCTTCAAACGCAAAGGCAGCACAAGAGTACAAGCTGTTGTACGCTGGTTTGATCACCGTTTATGCCGAAGTAGGCTGCAATCCATTCAAGCACTACTGAGCATGATATAATCATATTCGCATGATATATTTGAGTATATCTAGCTAATCAGCCACGTCGCATTACCATCTACGATATCGCGCTGTAAGTCAACATGTTTGACTCAAGGCTGATATCAATGCGCGAACTCACTATTGGCATAATATATCACGTAATAATATTTCAAATATTATTACCTCATCCGTGTCTAAACCATACACGTGTTGTATCCTTCCTTCTTCAATCATGCACTGAATCTGCACGTCTGGGTGTTAGCTACACGTGCATCGTGCTTACAAACAGCAAGGCGATTCAATGCGAGTAATGTGACAGCAAAAGACTCAGCAACAAGGAAAGATCCAACTTACAATAGTCTTCGATTACAGGAAGGTAGTCTGCCATCAGACCCCGCGGGCAGCATTCATCATACGGCTGGAAATGGTATGCTAGAATAGCTCAGGCCGAATATAAATATGTAAAGCGTATGTATGTGAATTAGGTTGAGTTAAGTACGTGGGTACTTAATCCAAAGTAGCATTGAGCTGACTTCAGTCTCTAGGCGGCCGTCCTCGCACCTATCACGTTCGTGATACCAATGTGCAGTACAAGTCTCACTGGATTCCGATCTCAAGTGTGAGTACTATCATGGCACGGTTCTAAATATCACGTAATCCGTGATATTAATGGATGCAACGTATGCAATATGTGAAGGTCCGAATATCGATATTCGGTTGCTGACCCAACCATCGCGACCCAATTGTCGCGTTCCTGCATACGCGTATGGTTTATGACACGGATAAGATAATAATATTTGAAATATTATTACGTGATATATTATGTCGATAGTGAGTTCGCGCATTGATATCAGCCTCAAGTCAAACATGTTGACCAACAGCGTGATGTTGTAGATGGTAATGTGATGTGCCTGATTAGCTAGATATACTCGAATATATCATGCCAATATGATTATATCATGCTCAGTAGTGCTTGAATGGATTGCAGCCTACTTCGGCATAAATGTGATCGAACCGGCGTACAACAACTATCCCCCCTCCCGTATGCAGCATCCTTGCTGCATCGTACAGCATCGACTGCAGAGATCATTGGGTCTGTGTGGCACGTAAACGAGCTTCCTCAATAGGGGCTTCATTTCTGGCGAGAAATTACATTTCGGCTCCCAAGAGTTATGCCCGCTAGAATAGCCAGTCCATTTGACCAGGTACTCGTGTACCCCCGGCTTGCGTTGATGTCGACCTATGTGTCGAACCCGATAATCCAATATTCGTTCCACATCGTACACCTTTTGTTTGCCTGCAATCCAGGTCTCGGGACCGGGGGCCATTACTGCAGGGGTATCGGTGTCATTTGGAACGGGTGCTGTACCATGATAAGGGTGAATGAGGAAGATATGAAACGTGGGATGGATATTCATGTCAGAGGGTAGAGATAGCTCCACAGCTTCATTTCCCACCATGCGTACAACAGGGTATGGACCAATCCAGCGAGGTAACAATTTTCGGGAACTGTCGGCGAGCGAACGCAGGTTCTTAGTGCTCAATAAAACCATTTGTCCCACCGAAAATGTTACATCTCGTTTGGATTTATTGTAGTAGTCCGTCGTCCGTTGTTGTGCCACATCCAAACATGCCTTCGCGTCTGTCATACGGGATAGGAACGACATGACAAAGGTTTTAGCCGCTGGAACATTTACTTCCAACTCTCGCCACACGGGTAGCGCAGGATGAAATCCATAATTCAGAAAGAAGGGGCTTTGACCTGTAGAGCGGTTAACAGCATTGTTAAGCACAAATTCTGCCGAAGTCAGAAACGTATCCCAGACAGAGGGTGTGCATCCCGCGAAATTTCGTAACATATCGCCCAACGTGTGATTTGTGTGTTCGGTTTGCCCATCGGATTGAGGATGATATGCTGTGCTCAAATGAACATGCATCCCGATGAGTTCACATAGCGCTTCCCAAAACTTAGACGTGAATTGACCGCCGCGATCGGATATCACATTTTTAGGAACGCCATGCAATCATACTACGTTATCAAAAAATATCGTGCTGTTTGCTCAGCGGTGCAAGATGAGGTGCAGGGGGCTAAGTGAACCATTTTGGTCAATCGATCGACCAAAATGAACACCGAGTCGTATCCCCCATCAGTTTTGGGCAGTGCAACTACGAAGTCCATTGAAACACTTTCCCAAGGGGCATCTGGTATAGGTAAAGGTTGTAATAAACCCTGGCCCTTACCGGATAGTGCTTTATTACGCTGACATAAACTGCACCTTTGCACGAAGTTTTCCGCATCCTTCACCACGCGCGTGGCTACCAGAACGAGTGTCACACTAGCTCTGCCAGACGTGTGCTGCCAGGATGTCCTGCTAACGGGCCCTCGTGGAACTGAGCAAGAATATCATAGCGCAAAGTGTTGTCGGCATGACGATTTGCGTTGTCGAGCCATCCATCCACAACCATAACTCGTTGCGCTTGTGTAGATGCTCTACATTACTTGGCATAGTGAACCACAGATCTGTTTCATACGCCACCTTGAGTCGCTGCGCAAGGTCCGAAGCTATCGGCACCTCCTGGCTGCGTAAGCGGGTAATCGGTGCTGCTAGGATCGCAGCGTGTAACGACGGATGTTGACTGAGGACGTCAGCAATATTAATTTTTCCGGCGATATACTCCCATGTACAGTCAAAACGCGATAGACATTCCATCCACCGGGCTTGTCGTCTGTTGAGTGTGGGGACACTTTGTAAAAATGTCAGCAGTTAGTGGTCTGTCTTCCGTGTGAAAGGGCGGCCTTCGAGGTAACAGCGCCATTCCTTTAGAGCGTGTAAAACTGCCAACAGCTCTTGCTCTCTGGTCATGTATTTGGTCTCTGCACCCAAGAATGTCTTACTCGTGAAGGTGATTGATTGGTCGTCCTTCCTGCAACAATACAGCGCCGCTCCTGTGAAGGGAGGCATCCGATATTACTTCTACACAAAACGGCAACGAGTAATCAGGAAAAGAAAGGGTAACATCGTTGGCGACGATGCGCTTGAGTTCTTCGAATGCCCACTGACACCCGGGTGTCCAAGCTTCGAGAGAAACGAAGCCTCCTTTCCTCGTGAAATTTGTAAGCGGGGCCGCAATAATGGAGTATTTATTAATAAACTTACGGAAGTAGTTAGTCAAGCCTAGAAACTGACGTAGCTCGGTGAGGTTCTGAGGTGCGGGGCATTTGCGAACCACAGCTACCTTCCGTGGGTCCATTCTTATCCCAGTGGCCAACATGATGTGACCCAGATACTCCACCTGAGGCTGCACCCAAGAACATTTGGTGCGTTTAGCAAACAATTGCTCCCGCTTCATCAACTCAAGCACGAGCTTGAGATGCTTTAAGTGCTCCTTGCGCGTCTTGGAATATATTAAAATATCATCCAAGTAGCAAACGACAAACCTGTCGATATACGGTCTGAACATGCAGTCCATCACTGCTTGAAATGTGGTGGGCGCATTAGTAAGTCCAAACGACAAGACCGTGTACTCGAAGTGACCAAAGGGGGTCCAGAAAGCGGTTTTCGGAATATCAGAAGCAGCAATGCGTATCAGATTATACCCCTGTTGGAGATCAATTGAGGAAAAATAAGCTGAGCCTTTCAACTTATCAAGCAGGTCATCGACACGTGGCAAAGGGTAGCGATTTTTAACCGTAGTCACATTCAAGCCCTGATAATCAATGCACATACGCAACGTCCCATCCTTCTTACCAACAAATAGTAATCGGTGCAGAGTATGGGATGTGCTAGGGCAAATCATACCCATCATGAGCAAATCCCTCACCTGGCGCTTCACTTCATCCAACTCCAATGGACTTAACCTGTACATAGGTCGTGAAATGGGTTGCACTCTAGGCACGAGAGGGATTGTATGATCAACAGGACGCATAGGTGGTAGCCCAGGAATGTCATGAAAGACATCGGAGTATTCTTGCAGTAAGGCTTCGACCTCAGGATCCACAGAAGTCGGCGCAGTGGTAGCATTCAAATGCACCCAAGGCCTCACAAGCAGTCCGTGGGCTCCTTCCTTATCATCCGGACGGCTTCCTTACACCCAACTGGCTTGGGTTCTGTTTGTTCTATCCTTCCTTCTTCAATCATGTATTAGCTCTGCACGTCTAGGTGTTAGCTGCGTGCGTACCAAGCTTACGAACAGCAAGGCAAGCCAATGCAAATAGTAGACAGCGGAAGACTCAATAGCAAGGAAAGATTCAACTTACAATGTTCTTCAGTTACAGAATTACAGTCTGCCGTCAGACCCCGTGGGCAATGTTCATCACTCGGCTGCAGATGGAATGCTAGAATAGCTCAGGCCGAATATAAATGATTATATCGTATGTATGCGTATTGGATAGAGTTAAGTACTCAAATACTTGGTCCAAAGTTAGCGTCGCGCCGACTTTGGTCTCTAGGCGGCCGTCCTCGCACCTATCACATCGCGATACCGATGTGCAGTGCAGGTCTCACTGGATTACGATCTGAAGTGTGAGTACCTTGGTAATACTGCTCTAAATATTGTGTCATTCGTGATATTATTGGATGCAACGCATGCAATATGCAAAGGTCTGAATATCGATATTCGGTTGCCGATCCAACCATCGCGATTGTCGCATTCTTGCATACACAAATTATGCTCGCTAGAATAGCCAGTCCACTTGACCAGATATTCATGCACCTTCCGCTTTCGTCGTTGTCGACCAATGCGACGAACCCGATAATCCAGTATGCGTTCCACATCATACACCTTTTGCTTGCCTGCAATCCAGGTCTCGGGACCGGGGTCCATTACTGCAGGGGCATCGGTGTCGTTCGTAACGGGTGCTGTGCCGCGATAAGGGCGAATTAAAGAAATATGAAATGTGGGATGGATATTCATGTCAGAAGGTAGAGATAGCTCCACGGCTACATTCCCTACCATGCGAACAACGGGATATGGACCGATCCAACGAGGTAACAATTTACGGGAACCGTCGGCGAGCGAACGCAAGTTCTTAGTGCTCAGTAATACCATTTGTCCCACCGAAAATGTTACATCCTGTTTAGATTTACTATAATAGTCCGTCGTCCGTTGTTGTGCTGCGTCCAGGCATGCCTTCGCGTCTGTCATGCCGGATAGGAACGACTTGGCAAAGGTTTTAGCCGCAGGGATATTTATCTCCAATTCTCGCCACACGGGTAGTGCAGGATGAAATCCATAATTCAGAAAGAAAGGGCTTTGACCTGTAGAGCGGTTAACAGCGTTGTTAAGCGCAAATTCTGCCAAAGTCAGAAACGTATCCCAAACAGAGGGTGTGCGTCCCGCGAAATTCCTCAACATGTCGCCCAGTGTGCGATTTATGCGTTCAGTTTGCCCATCGGATTGTGGATGATATGCTGTGCTCAAATGAATGCGCATACCGACGAGTTGACATAGCGCTTCCCAAAACTTAGACGTGAATTGACCGCCGCGATCGGAGATCACATTTTTAGGAACGCCATGCAATCAGACCACATTATCGAAAAATAATCATGCTGTTTGCTCAGCGGTGCAAGACGAGGTGCAGGGGGCTAAATGAACCATCTTGGTCAAATGATCGACCATAACGAACACCGAGTTGTATCCCCCCTCAGTTTTGGGCAGCGCGACTACGAAGTCCATAGAAACACTTTCCCAAGGGACATCTGGTATAGGTAAAGGATGTAAGAAACCCTGGCCCTTACCGGATAGTGTTTTATTGCGCTGGCATAAACTGCACCTTTGCACAAAGTTTTCCGCATCCTTCACCACGCATGGCCACCAGAACGAGCGTCGTACCAGCTCTGCCAATTGCGTGCTTCCAGGATGTCCTGCCAATGGGTCCTCGTGGAACCGTGCAAGAATATCGTAGCGCAAAGCGTCGTCGTTTGGCACGATGATTTGTGTGGTCGAGCCATCCTGCCGTATCCACAAATCGTTGCACTTGTGCAAATGTTCCACATTGTTGGGCGAAGTGAACCATGGATCCACTTCATACACCACCTTGAGTTGCTGCGCAAGGTCCGCTGCTATCGGCACCTCCTGACTGCGCGAACGAGTAACCGGTGCTGCCAAAATTGCAGCATGTAATGATGGACGTCTGAGAGCGTCAGCAATATTAATCCTGCCGGCGATATACTCCCATGTACAGTCGAAACGAGACAGATACTCCATCCACCGGACTTGTTGTCGGTTAAGCGTAGGGACACTCTGCAGAATGTCAGTGGCTTATGATCGGTCTTCAGCATAAAAGGGCGGCCCTTGAGGTAACAACGCCATTCCTTCAAAGCATGTAGAGCTGCCAACAGCTCCTGCTCTCCGGTTGTATATCGGGTCTCCGCACCCGAAAACTTCTTACTTGTGAAGGCGATTGGTCATCCTTCCTGCAACAATACAGTCCCGCTTCCATGCAAGGAAGCATCCGATACAACTTCAACATGGAACGGCAATGAGTAATCAGGAAAAGAGAGGGTAACGTCGTCGGTGACGATTCGTTTGAGCTCTTCGAATGCCCGCTGACACGCGGATGTCCAGGCTTCGAGAGAAACGAAGCCTCCTTTCTTCGTCAAATTCGTAAGCGGGGCCGCAATAATGGAGTTATTTTTAATAAACTTACGGAAGTAGTTAGTCAAACCCAAGAACTGGCGTAGTTCGGTGAGGCTCTGAGGTGCGGGTCATTCGCGAACCACAGCTACCTTCCGTGGATCCATCCTGACCCCAGTGGCCGACACGATGTGGCCCAAATACTCCACTTGCGGCTGCGCCCAAAAACACTTGGCGTGTTTAGCAAACAATTGCTCCCGCTTCATCACCTCAAGCACGAGCTCGAGATGCTTCAAGTGCTCCTTGCGTGTTTTGGAATATATTAAAATATCATCCAAGTAGCAAACGACGAACCTGTCGATATACGGTCTGAACATGCGGTCCATCACTGCTTGAAATGTGGCGGGCGCATTAGTAAGTCCAAACGACAAGACCGTGTACCCAAAGTGACCAAAGGGGGTCCGAAAAGCGGTTTTCGGAATATCAGAGGCAGCAATGCGTATCTGATTATACCCTTGTTGAAGGTCAATCGAGGAAAAATAAGCTGAGCCCTTCAGCTTATCGAGCAGGTCATCGACGCGCGGCAAAGGGTAGCGATTTTTAACTGTAGTCACATTCAAGCCCCAATCATCAATGCACATACGCAACGTCCCATCCTTCTTACTGACAAACAGTATCGGTGCAGAATATGGCGATGTGCTGGGCCGAATCATACCCTTTGCGAGCAGATCCCTCACTTGCCGTTTCACTTCATCTAGCTCCAACGGGCTAAACCTGTACATAGGTCGTGAAACGGGTTGTGCTCCGGGCACAAGAGGGATTGTATGGTCAACAGGCCGCATAGGTGGGAGCCCTGGGATGTCATGAAAAACATCAGCATATTTATGCAGGAGGGCTTCGACCTCAAGATCCTTCACGGTGGACTGCGCGGTGGTAGCATTCGATTGCACCCGTGGCCTCACAAGCAACACATGGGCGCCTTTCCGTATCATCCGATCGGTTTCCTTGTGTCCAATTAGCTTGGGTTCTTGTTTTCCGCTGACGATCGCCATCAAAGCGAAGTTAACCTCAGGCTCCGCAACAATTCCGCCCTCCTCTGGTGTGACATCTTGGTACGACAGGAAAGGTACCTTAGTCGATAGGTTCCCTTTGCACAAACTAAGTGTGGTGGACTCCATATCGATGCGCGCGCGGTACTGTCGTAATGTCGCGGCACCCAGAATGTACTGTGCTGTCTCCGAGAGACCTTGTAGCACATATGGTTGGGCCCTAACATGCAGAGGGCCTATCGATAGGCTCAGGGTGATCCTGCCCACGATGGGATGCTTTCCTCCATTAGCAAGGGTAACCTGTGCACAATCAGACGACCCCAAAGGGGTCAACCCCAAATCATTCACCTCCTTTGCCGAGATGAAGTCGTCACTGGCGCCAGTATCCACAAGCGCCTTCATCAGTCGACCTCCGAGGCCGATCTCGATAATAGGGACACGATTCCCTGTCGGAGTCGACTCCACAGACAATGAAAGGGATCCTATAGCAGGCTCGAACCTGGTAGGACTCAAAAGAGGAGCCTCAAACCACACTTCAGCAGCGTAAGGTAGTTTAGGCAACATTGTCGGTTTGCCCGTCACATCCACACCATTAAACAGAGCGGTGCCCAACTCGAATCGGAGGACACATTGCATACCTTCCAACAAAGACGCCACTTTACGTTGGCAAAAAGAGGGAATTAATATGCAAGCTGCAGTGTCTGGATTTCGATGGCGGTACTTCTTGTATCTGGCGAGCTGTTCGCACAGCTCACGGAAAGATGAAGGGATTAGTAGAGAAGTGTGGCCCGATAAATCGAGGGAAGAAAGGGGGCAACGCGGCGCAAATAAATTATACAACGGGTCGGAGTGGTTTAGTCCCGTGCGCCCGTCGAGCAAAAAACGTCGCTCAATAGCCCGCTCGATTTGTCCGAAAACAGCAGGTAAAAGGGCCCTCACTGTAGGGCGTAACGACGGCCAGCGGTCACATTCACCTTCTTCTATCCCGGGAGAAGTCCCTTCCTCCACATCCCGGGCAACTTCCTAGGTCGTCTTCGGTACGAAAGGTGGCAAAAGGGGGCACTCGCGGGTAGGGTGTTCTCCCGCACACCGCAAACAAAGATTAGCAAACTTTCGACGGTCAAACTCCGAGCGTCGGCACTCCCACTTTTGCATGTACGGATCATCTGTCCGGGGTTTCTTAACACTAGGAGCCGCATTCTGCATTGCAGCTACAGATGGCGTGCTCCCTCTTCGTTTGCCTTTAGCATGGCCAGAGCTCGGCCCAGCTCCCGCAGACCCACGATTACTTGGGTTGTGGCGTCCTCGATTGTCATACCGCCTTTCCTTACAAACGGTATGCACGGTTGCCGCGGGGCGTTGGCGGTCAGGACCCTGGTCCTTCGGCGTCAACTCCGAAGGCAGTTCCTGCACTCACATCGCATGAACGTGAGGGTTAAATTGTTTAACGTCCTTGCCCGCCAAATGTCTAACTTCTGCACCTCTAGCAAAAGCTACCAAGGCATCAAAAGATTGGAAAGGAATTCCGCTAAGGTCAGTGGCGCACCATCATGCAAGGGATTCAGTAAGACCGCGATGGAACCAAAAGATACGATCCTCTTCAGGAAAGTTAATGATAGGTGTTATCAGCGCCTCGAAGCGGGACTGATAAGCAGGAACAGTTTCGTGTGGACGCATGTGGTACGTGCCTTGTGCCAGCGTCTTACGAGCCTTGTTGCCACGCGAGCAAACTTCCATAGCAAAGCGAGCGAGAAGAGCATCAATCAAGTTATCAAACGTATACTTGCCCCTAGCGGTTGTCCATTCATCATACCAGTCCTTGGCAACACCCTCGAGGGTATTCCTGACAAACAGGCATTTAATGGAGTCGCATCCCCGCCGTGCACCGCTTGCAAATACTGCCTAGCATCACGAACGTAAGCCCGTGTCCTATCCGCGACGCTATGTCCTGAATTCTTTGCCTTTTCGTCAGCGGAAATATTGAGCTTAGGCACGGGGATAGTCAACTTCATTACCTCCGGTATTCCGACGGGTTCTTGAACCGCGGGTGTTACCGGGGCCTGTTGTACTCCGACTCCCTCACTTGTTGTAGCCGCTGCCAACAGTGGTACAATCAAATGCGAAGGGGTCTGAAGGACGGTAGGATCAGACATAAGACGAGTCCCAACGGTATCGGGCTCAGCAAAAGCAGTTCTAGTAGCGAGGCCGCCATCGGGCTGGCTGGCGGTGCCCAGATAGGAACTATCTTTGCGTCCCGACATGAAGCACGAGCTTATTCGGGCAGACAGGAATTTACTATAAACCTGAGAGCAACGTAACGTAAGAGGAATTTGTGACTATTCGCGTACCGACAGAACTCCCGAGTAGACCAAGGAGATAAACGATATAGTCCGTTAGGTTGTCCTTTATTTCAGTAGTTTTCTGGATCAAAGCCTTGATTTGTTCCTCGTTCAAATATTGTCCAGCCAATACCGCATTCAGTGTTGGCGTACGTTCACCGGAAGCGGCGGCGTCCAGAACAGCGCGGCTGAGATCCTCTGCGAAGGTGTCTAAAGGGCTGCGGCGAGTGTCGTCGTCGCTTGCCATCACGAGAACCTACTTCCGATGAGGGACAATGCAACCATCATGATTCAACCTGGTCTTGATACCAAATTTGTTGTATCCTTCCTTCTTCAATCATGTATTAGCTCTGCACGTCTAGGTGTTAGCTGCGTGCGTACCAAGCTTACGAACAGCAAGGCAAGCCAATGCAAATAGTAGACAGCAGAAGACTCAATAGCAAGGAAAGATTCAACTTACAATGTTCTTCAGTTACAGAATTACAGTCTGCCGTCAGACCCCGTGGGCAATGTTCATCACTCGGCTGCAGATGGAATGCTAGAATAGCTCAGGCCGAATATAAATGATTATATCGTATGTATGCGTATTGGATAGAGTTAAGTACTCGAATACTTGGTCCAAAGTTAGCGTCGCACCGACTTCGGTCTCTAGGCGGCCGTCCTCGCACCTATCATGTCGCGATACCGATGTGCAGTACAGGTCTCACTGGATTACGATCCCAAGTGTGAGTACCTTGGTAATACTGCTCTAAATATCGTGTCATTCGTGATATTATTGGATGCAACGCATGCAATATGCAAAGGTCTGAATATTGATATTCGGTTGCCGATCCAACCATCGCGATCGTCACATTCTTGCATACGCGT
This sequence comes from Volvox africanus, assembly GCA_030268105.1. NCBI lineage: Eukaryota > Viridiplantae > Chlorophyta > Chlorophyceae > Chlamydomonadales > Volvocaceae > Volvox > Volvox africanus. The sequence continues at coordinate 594,574 of BSDZ01000079.1, forward strand.
ATGGTTTATGACACAGATGAGGTAATACTATTCAAAGTATTATTACGTGATATAATATGCCAATGGATAGATCGCGCATTAATTATCAGCCTCGAGTCAAACATGTTGACAGACAGCGCAATGTCATGAATGATGATGCGACATGCCTGATTAGCTAGATATACTCGAGTATATCATGCTAATATGATTGTATTATGCTTCATGATATCTGAATGCATTGCGGCCTTCATGAATGTAAACGGTGATTGAACCCGCGTACAACACTGTTGGCTTGCCCAACACGGCCGCAGCGAAATTAACCTTAGGCTCCGCCTCAGCTTTGCCCCCCTCTGGTGTGACATCTTCGAATGGCAGGAAAGGTACCTTATTCGATGGGGTCCCTTTGCACAAGCTAAGGGTTCTGGATTCCATGTCCATGTGTGCGCGGTACTGCTGTAATGTCGCAGATCCCATTATGTATGGTGCAGTCTCCGAGAGACCCTGCAGCACATATGGTTGGGTCCCAACACGCAGAGGGCCTATCAATAGGCTAAGGGTGGCCCTGCTCACGATGGGATGCTTACCCCCATCCGCTTGGATAACATGTGAACAATCCGACAACTGTGGGGTCAACCCCAACACGTTCACCTCTGCAGCAGAGATGAAGTTGTCACTGGCACCAGTATCCACAAGTGCCTTCAGTGTTCAGCCAGTAAGACTGACCTGAATGACTGGGACACAATTACCTGTCAGAGTCAACTCCACAGACAATAAAATGATCCCAGAACGGGTTAGAAATCAGCAGAACCTATGGAAATAGTTGTTCAAGCCAAGGAGTTTATGCAGCTCCGTGAGGTTCTGAGGTGTAGGCCATTCACGAACCATGGCTACCTTCCGCGGGTCCATCTTCACACCAGTGGCTGACACAATGTGACAAAAGTACTCTACTTGAGGCTGCGCCCAAAAGAATGTGGCGCGCTTAGCAAACAATTGTTCCTGCTTCAAGCACGAGCCTGAGATGCTTCAAGTGCTCTTCGCGTGTTTTGGAATACACCAAGATGTCATCCAAATAGCAGACTACAAACCTGTCGATAAACGGTCTGGATAGCGGTCCATCACCGCCTGAAATGTAGTGGGTGCATTTGTGAGCCCAAACGACAAGACCGTGTATTCAAAGTGACCAAAGGGAGTCCAAAAAGCGGCTTTTGGAATGTCAAATGCAGCGATCCAAATCTGATTATATCCCTGTTGAAGGTCAATCAAAGAAAAGTAAACCAAACCTTTCAGCTTATCAAGCTGGTCATTAAGCAAACAGCTGTACATAGGTCGTGAAATGGGTTGCACTCTAGGCACGAGAGGGATTGTATGATCAACAGGACGCATAGGTGGAAGCCCAGGAATGTCATGAAAGACATCGGAGTATTCTTGCAGTAAGGCTTCGACCTCAGGATCCACAGAAGTCGGCGCAGTGGTAGCATTCTAATGCACCCAAGGCCTCACAAGCAGTCCGTGGGCTCCTTTCCGTATCATCCGATCAGTTTCTTTGCGCCCAATTAGCTTGGGTTCTTCATTTCTGCGGACTAACGCCACTAGAGGAAATGAACCTCAGGCTCCGTAACAGTTCCGCCCTCCTCTGGTGTGACATCTTGGAACGAAAGGAAAGGTACCTTAGTCGATAGGTTCCCTTTGCACAAACTAAGTGTGGTGGACTCCATATTGATGTGTGCGCGGTACTGCCGCAATGTCGCGGCACCCAGAATGTACTGTGCCGTCTCCAAGAGACCTTGTAGCACATACAGTTGGGCCCTAACACGCAGAGGGCCTATCGATAGGCTCAGGGTGATCCTGCCCACGATGGGATGCTTACCTCCATCAGCGAGGGTAACCTGTGCACAATCAGACGACTGAGGGGTCAGCCCCAATGTGTTCACCTCCTTTGCCGAGATGAAGTTGTCGCTGGCGCCGGTATCCACGAGCGCCATCATCAGTCGACCACCGAGGCCGGTTTCGATAACAGGGACATGATTTCCTGTCGGAGTCGACTCCGCGGAAAGTAGAAGTGATCCTAGAGCAGGCTCGAACCTGGAAGAATCCAATAGGGGGGCCTCAAACCAAACTTCAACAGCATAAGATAATTTGGGCAATTCCGTTGGTTTCCCTGTCATGTCCACACCATTGAACAGAACAGTGTCCAACTCAAATCGGAGGACACATTGCATACCTTCCAGCAGCGACGCAACTTTGCGCTGACTGTAAGAGGGAATTAGTATGCAACCTGCAGTGTCCGGATTTTGATGACGATACCTTTTATACCTGGTGAGCTGTTCGCACAACTCACATAAAGACTAAGGGATAAACAGAGTAACGTGGCCGGACAAGTCAAGGGAAGAAAGAGGACAGCGTGGTGCAAATAAATTACACAGCAAGTCAAAATGATTTAGTCCCGTGCGACCGTCAAGTGAGAAACGTCGCGCGATAGCGTGCTAAATTTGTCCAATAATAGAAGGTAAAAGAGCCCTCATTGCCGGCCACAACGACAGCCAGTGGCCACGTGCACTTCCTTCCATCCCGGGAGGAGTCCCTTCCTCCGTAGCCCAGGCAACTTCCTAAGTCGTCTTGGGTACAAAAGGCGGTAAAAGAGGGCACTCACGAGTGGGATGCTCCCCTGCACACCTCAAGCAGAGATTGGCAAGCTTCCTACGATCAAACTCCAAACGTTGGCACTCCCACTTCTGCATATACGGGTCTTCTGTCCCGGGCTTTTTAGTGCTAGGAGCAGCGTTCTGCATTGCAGCTACAGTCGGCGTGCTCCCTCTTCGTTTTCCTTTCATATGGCCCGAACTTGGCCCAGCTCCTGCGGACCCACGATTGCTTGGGCTTTGGCGTCCGTGAGCGTCATACCGTCTTTCCTTTCGTCCTGACCGCCAACACCCTGCGGTGGCCGCGACCGCCGTTCAAAAGGAAAGATGGTATGACGCTCGTGGACGCCAGAGCCCGGGCACTCGCGGGTCCACAGGGGCCGGGCCGAGTTCGGGCCATTTCAAAGGAAAATGAAGAGGGAGCACGCCGACTGTAGCTGCAATGCAGAACGCTGCTCCTAGCACTTAAAAGCCCCGGACGGAAGATCCGTATATGCAGAAGTGGGAGTGCCGACGTTCGGAGTTTGATTGTCGGAAGTTTGCTAATCTCTGCCTGAGGTGTGTGTTGTACGCGGGTTCAATCACCGTTTACATTCATGAAGGCCGCAATGCATTCAGATATCATGAAGCATAATACAATCATATTAGCATGATATACTCGAGTATATCTAGCTAATCAGGCATGTCGCATCATCATTCATGACATTGCGCTGTCTGTCAACATGTTTGACTCGAGGCTGATAATTAATGCGCGATCTATCCATTGGCATATTATATCACGTAATAATACTTTGAATAGTATTACCTCATCTGTGTCATAAACCATACGCGTATGCAAGAATGTGACGATCGTGATGGTTGGATCGGCAACCGAATATCAATATTCAGACCTTTGCATATTGCATGCGTTGCATCCAATAATATCACGAATGACACGATATTTAGAGCAGTATTACCAAGGTACTCACACTTGAGATCGTAATCCAGTGAGACCTGTACTGCACATCGGTATCGCGACATGATAGGTGCGAGGACGGCCGCCTAGAGACCGAAGTCGGTGCGACGCTAACTTTGGACCAAGTATTCGAGTACTTAACTCTATCCAATACGCATACATACGATATAATCATTTATATTCGGCCTGAGCTATTCTAGCATTCCATCTGCAGCCGAGTGATGAACATTGCCCACGGGGTCTGACGGCAGACTGTAATTCTGTAACTGAAGAACATTGTAAGTTGAATCTTTCCTTGCTATTGAGTCTTCTGCTGTCTACTATTTGCATTGGCTTGCCTTGCTGTTCGTAAGCTTGGTACGCACGCAGCTAACACCTAGACGTGCAGAGCTAATACATGATTGAAGAAGGAAGGATACAACAAATTTGGTATCAAGACCAGGTTGAATCATGATGGTTGCATTGTCCCTCATCGGAAGTAGGTTCTCGTGATGGCAAGCGACGACGACACTCGCCGCAGCCCTTTAGACACCTTCGCAGAGGATCTCAGCCGCGCTGTTCTGGACGCCGCCGCTTCCGGTGAACGTACGCCAACACTGAATGCGGTATTGGCTGGACAATATTTGAACGAGGAACAAATCAAGGCTTTGATCCAGAAAACTACTGAAATAAAGGACAACCTAACGGACTATATCGTTTATCTCCTTGGTCTACTCGGGAGTTCTGTCGGTACGCGAATAGTCACAAATTCCTCTTACGTTACGTTGCTCTCAGGTTTATAGTAAATTCCTGTCTGCCCGAATAAGCTCGTGCTTCATGTCGGGACGCAAAGATAGTTCCTATCTGGGCACCGCCAGCCAGCCCGATGGCGGCCTCGCTACTAGAACTGCTTTTGCTGAGCCCGATACCGTTGGGACTCGTCTTATGTCTGATCCTACCGTCCTTCAGACCCCTTCGCATTTGATTGTACCACTGTTGGCAGCGGCTACAACAAGTGAGGGAGTCGGAGTACAACAGGCCCCGGTAACACCCGCGGTTCAAGAACCCGTCGGAATACCGGAGGTAATGAAGTTGACTATCCCCGTGCCTAAGCTCAATATTTCCGCTGACGAAAAGGCAAAGAATTCAGGACATAGCGTCGCGGATAGGACACGGGCTTACGTTCGTGATGCTAGGCAGTATTTGCAAGCGGTGCACGGCGGGGATGCGACTCCATTAAATGCCTGTTTGTCAGGAATACCCTCGAGGGTGTTGCCAAGGACTGGTATGATGAATGGACAACCGCTAGGGGCAAGTATACGTTTGATAACTTGATTGATGCTCTTCTCGCTCGCTTTGCTATGGAAGTTTGCTCGCGTGGCAACAAGGCTCGTAAGACGCTGGCACAAGGCACGTACCACATGCGTCCACACGAAACTGTTCCTGCTTATCAGTCCCGCTTCGAGGCGCTGATAACACCTATCATTAACTTTCCTGAAGAGGATCGTATCTTTTGGTTCCATCGCGGTCTTACTGAATCCCTTGCATGATGGTGCGCCACTGACCTTAGCGGAATTCCTTTCCAATCTTTTGATGCCTTGGTAGCTTTTGCTAGAGGTGCAGAAGTTAGACATTTGGCGGGCAAGGACGTTAAACAATTTAACCCTCACGTTCATGCGATGTGAGTGCAGGAACTGCCTTCAGAGTTGACGCCGAAGGACCAGGGTCCTGACCGCCAACGCCCCGCGGCAACCGTGCATACCGTTCGTAAGGAAAGGCGGTATGACAATCGAGGACGCCACAACCCAAGTAATCGTGGGTCTGCGGGAGCTGGGCCGAGCTCTGGCCATGCTAAAGGCAAACGAAGAGGGAGCACGCCATCTGTAGCTGCAATGCAGAACGCGGCTCCTAGTGTTAAGAAACCCTGGACAGATGATCCGTACATGCAAAAGTGGGAGTGCCGACGCTCAGAGTTTGACCGTCGAAAGTTTGCTAATCTTTGTTTGCGGTGTGTGGGAGAACACCCTACCCGCGAGTGCCCCCTTTTGCCACCTTTCATACCGAAGACGACCTAGGAAGTTGCCCGGGATGTGGAGGAAGGGACTTCTCCCGGGATAGAAGAAGGTGAATGTGGCCGCTGGCCGTCGTTACGCCCTACAGTGAGGGCCCTTTTACCTGCTGTTTTCGGACAAATCGAGCGGGCTATTGAGTGACGTTTTTTGCTCGACGGGCGCACGGGACTAAACCACTCCGACCCGTTGTATAATTTATTTGCGCCGCGTTGCCCCCTTTCTTCCCTCGATTTATCGGGCCACACTTCTCTACTAATCCCTTCATCTTTCCGTGAGCTGTGCGAACAGCTCGCCAGATACAAGAAGTACCGCCATCGAAATCCAGACACTGCAGCTTGCATATTAATTCCCTCTTTTTGCCAACGTAAAGTGGCGTCTTTGTTGGAAGGTATGCAATGTGTCCTCCGATTCGAGTTGGGCACCGCTCTGTTTAATGGTGTGGATGTGACGGGCAAACCGACAATGTTGCCTAAACTACCTTACGCTGCTGAAGTGTGGTTTGAGGCTCCTCTTTTGAGTCCTACCAGGTTCGAGCCTGCTATAGGATCCCTTTCATTGTCTGTGGAGTCGACTCCGACAGGGAATCGTGTCCCTATTATCGAGATCGGCCTCGGAGGTCGACTGATGAAGGCGCTTGTGGATACTGGCGCCAGTGACGACTTCATCTCGGCAAAGGAGGTGAATGATTTGGGGTTGACCCCTTTGGGGTCGTCTGATTGTGCACAGGTTACCCTTGCTAATGGAGGAAAGCATCCCATCGTGGGCAGGATCACCCTGAGCCTATCGATAGGCCCTCTGCGTGTTAGGGCCCAACCATATGTGCTACAAGGTCTCTCGGAGACAGCACAGTACATTCTGGGTGCCGCGACATTACGACAGTACCGCGCGCGCATCGATATGGAGTCCACCACACTTAGTTTGTGCAAAGGGAACCTATCGACTAAGGTACCTTTCCTGTCGTACCAAGATGTCACACCAGAGGAGGGCGGAATTGTTGCGGAGCCTGAGGTTAACTTCGCTTTGACGGCGATCGTCAGTGGAAAACAAGAACCCAAGCTAATTGGACACAAGGAAACCGATCGGATGATACGGAAAGGCGCCCATGTGTTGCTTGTGAGGCCACGGGTGCAATCGAATGCTACCACCGCGCAGTCCACCGTGAAGGATCTTGAGGTCGAAGCCCTCTTGCATAAATATGCTGATGTTTTTCATGACATCCCAGGGCTCCCACCTATGCGGCCTGTTGACCATACAATCCCTCTTGTGCCCGGAGCACAACCCGTTTCATGACTGTTAGAAATAAGTGGATCTACACCAGGTATTTGTTTCAAGGATAAGAAAGTAAACTTTGGTAGAGCCGCCATTGGCTCGTTAGCAGAGAATTTCCGTACAATAAAGTCGTATGGTTTCGGAACCATGTTGCGAGTCTGAACAAACTAATTAACGTAATTCTAACACTATTTACTTATTCGTGGGTAACGGCTTTGTGAGTATGTCCGCGACCATCTCATCGGTGCGACAATCAACCATAATCACTGATCCAAAGGAAACTGCCTCACGAACTGCATGATATTGAACACTGATATGCTTCGACCTAATTGATATAATCGGATTTTTAGTAACCTTGATACTGCTCTGATTGTCACAGTTAATCCTGGTCGGTCGTAGCTCATATTCAAGGTCCGACAGGAGTTGACGCATCCACAGCGCCTCCTTGGTTGCCTCGGACGCCGCCATATATTCAGCTTCCTTAGTCGAAAAAGCAGCGCTCCATTGAAGCTTGCTAGACCATGTAACTGCTCCACCGTGAAGCGTAAATACATAACCAGTGGTAGACTTGCGGGAATCCATACAGCCCGCATGATCGGCATCACTAAATCCCGTGAGCCCTTCGTTGATACGACTACCTCCAAGGACTAAACCAAAATCCGCAGTACCAGCTAAGTGTCGTACTACTTCTTTGGCTACCTTCCAATGAACTAATCCAGGGCACGCCATGTGCCTCGTCAACACTCCCACGGCTTGGGAAATGTCCGGATGCATACAGCTCGCGATGTATAACAACTTCCCAACAAGCACATTGTACGGATATTTTTCGCCCTCCAACCGCTCGTCCGACTTTGTTTGCGGTAGGACAGTTCCAGGTGCCATGGGAACCGGCTTCGGCTTGGCATCATTCATGCGGAACTCCTCCACCAAACCATTACTCAAGCGGTTCTGTGTAAGGCAAATGCGACGTAATTCCCAATCTCGTCGGATCTCCATTCCTAGGAAATATTCTGCCTCGCCTAGGTCTCGAATCTCAAATCGAGTCATCATTTGCAATTTCACCTTAGCAAGTGCCTCAATACTTCGTGACGCGATCAACACATCGTCAACGTAGATGAGCAGGTAAACTAATGCGCCATTTTCTTCACGCATGAATAAACTCGGATCAGCCTGTGACACCCGAAAGCCTATTGAAATTAGGTATTCACGAAAAGTGTAATACCATGAACGAGAGGCTTGACGTAAGCCATATAATGCCTTGTGAAGACGGGCTGCTATTTTAGGCCCTCCTTCGAAACCCGGCGGTTGCTTAAAGTAGATGACCTCATCTAGATCACCATTCAGGAAAGCAGTAGCAACGTCCATCTGATGCAATTCCATGTCTCCAGTCGCGGCCATTGCTAGCAAGATTCGCAAAGTCGCATGCTTACTAACAGGAGCAAATACGTCCTCAAAATCAATGCCTTCGCGTTGCAGATATCCTTTTACAACTAAGTGGGCCTTAAAGCGATCCACCACGCCATGCTTGTCCGTTTCAACGGAGAACACCCACTTAACGCCCAACGCACGCATCCCCAGGGGCAACTCCTCCAAGGAGTACGTACCCTTTACTATCAGAGATTTTATCTCACTCTCCATGGCCTCACGCCACCACTGCGCATACGGGGAGGACATAGCTTCTTCATACGTCTCCGGAATTGGCACCTTGAAAGACTTAAGGTTCAAAATTTGACCTGTCACACCAACAACGAAGTCCTTCAACCGCTCAGGCTGCTTACCCTTGTTCACACGCCCAGAAGTGCGAACCGGTGCAGGTGCGGGTTCCGGTGATGCATCAGTATCAGTTGCTAGCTCCTCGTTTTCATCTTCAGGCCCACCATCACCATTACTATTGGATGGATCAGGGGAGTCCACGAAGGAGTGATGGGCGACGGAGTCGGACTGATCTGGTTCTTCCTCCTCATCCGAGTCTGTAGTTTTGTCGACAGTATTTGAAAAATCGCCAGAAGTAGAAAGCTTGCGAGCTGATTCGTCAAATTTGACGTCTGTGCTGATATGTATGGTTCCATCCAAAGGAACCCAAACTCGCCATGCACTAAAACCTGGCTCATATCCCACAAGATAGCCCTGCACAGCAACAGGATCCAACTTACTGCGCTGTCGCTGCGGTAGCATCACATATGCACGCGACCCAAAGACGCGCAATTATGACAGATCTGGCTTACTGCCAGTGAAACGCTCCCACGGCGTCAAATCGCTATTTACTGTTGGAGACAAATTTCGTAGAAAATTGGCTGTGAGCAAGGCTTCACCGCACATCTGCATCGGAAAGCCTGAATCAATAAGCATTGCACGCATCTTCTGTAGCAATATCCTATTCAAACGCTCAGCAGCACCATTCTGCTCCGGACTGTACGGGGCAGTCTTCTCATGGAAGATTCCAAACTCACGAAATACATTCGATAACTCATTATTAACGTACTCCGTGCCTCGGTCCGTGTGCACACACTGGACCTTATCTCCAGTCTGACGTTCCCACAACACCAAAGCTTCGCGAACGATTTTTGGCACTTCTGACTTTTGCGAAACCAAGCTAACAGACGAAAACTTGGTAAAGTCATCATAAAATGTCACAAAGTACAATTTGCCGCCTGCCGATTCAACAGACAGCGGACCACACAGGTCCATATGCACTAACTCAAGCCTGTTCTTCGTAACAGTGCCCGTTGATGCATGCGGTTGACGGGTCTGCATCCCTAGTGCACAGGGCTCGCAAAACTCCTCCTTCCCCGCCAACACATCCAGTTCAGATGTCCCTGCACCTGCAACCATGCCCGACGAAACGAGCTTTCGTAGGTTACCATACCCTAGGTGACCCATTCGCCGATGTAAAAGAGTTGCGCGCGCTACCCTCGCACGGGCAAGACGTGGATCTACTTCACAGGACTTCCGTGCAACTGATGCTACACCAATCTCCGCACGGGTCATCTCAGTCCTGACCTTTTCCCACGCACCTCGTTCAAACGCACTAACTACAGAACTCTTTACACCAGATCCAAACGGGCGAACCCACTTCGTTCCACCTTGGACGATGGGTTCGTGGATCACTCCACTGCCACTGGCGGGTGCCCCTTGATTGTTTTGGGCTTCATCCCGGGCGACCTCCACTGTAGCAACATTACGCATCGGAACCAAACCATTTTTCGTGATATCACGAATAAAGAACATTCCGTCTCGTGAGTACACTTCAATCGCTGGCTCACCTCCAATCTCTATGTATGATTTGCTGTCCGTTGACAGGACTGCACACACCGGAAGCTTCAGCTCCCGTTGAAGGGCCTTGACTGAAAATAAGTTGATGTGTACGTCGGGGACAACGTGGATCTGCTGCACCGTCACGTCTGTATTATAACGGACAGAACTAAACGTTACCGTCCCTATCCCCGACGGACGAACTAAGCGCTGATCAGGCATGCGAAAGATTGTATCACACGCCGCCTCCACAGGTGTGAAAGCCACTAAAAGTCGTTTGACGATGTTGTGACATGAGCCTCCGCTCCAGTGTCTACTACCCACTCTCCTGGAGCCATCTTCAGACCTAGGAGAAATGAGTTGATCGATGCGATGAGGTGTCGATACTGCCCCGGCACCTGGCGCTGCACCGGCGGCTGCGCCTGCTGCTGCCCAGCTTGTCGCCGCGCTGCCTCATCGGCTTGGCGCTGCAAACAATTTTGGATCGTGTGTCCCGGCTCTTTGCAATAAAAACATTTGCCCTTGAAAACACTCCCGCCATTGCGGTCGTTGAATTGTTGGCCACGGCTGCCACGGCCTACACGTGGGTTGCCGCCGCCACCGCCGCCACGTCCATGGCGACTCCTATGGCCGCCGCGGCCACTTTGGCCGATATCATTGTAGTTGTTGGCGTAACTTGTGCTGGCTATTGTGACTTCATGTTCTTGCTGTCCGCGGGCGATGTCGCTCTCCGCTGTCAGCAATGGAGCCAGAAGCTGTTCATTGGGTCAACACTGCTTGCTTCACAACAGCATACTCCTTACGTCCAAACAACATCGGAGACGACTGCATCCCCGGATCCTTCATGACGTGCCGGCTCAACGCACACGGCAAGGATATGGCCTCTCCTACGCGCGCCTATGCGCGGGGCTCATAACCTGTTAGAAATAAGTGGATCTACACCACATATTCGTTTCAAGGATAAGAAAGTAAACTTTGGTAGAGCCGCCATTGGCTCGCTAGCAGAGAATTTCCGTACAATAAAGTCGTATGGTTTCGGAACCATGTTGCGAGTCTGAACGAACTAATTAACGTAATTCTAACAATGACCTATGAACAGGTTAAGCCCGTTGGAGCTAGATGAAGTGAAACGGCAAGTGAGGGATCTGCTCGCAAAGGGTATGATTCGGCCCAGCACATCGCCATATTCTGCACCGATACTGTTTGTCAGTAAGAAGGATGGGACGTTGCGTATGTGCATTGATTATAGGGGCTTGAATGTGACTACAGTTAAAAATCGCTACCCTTTGCCGCGCGTCGATGACCTGCTCGATAAGCTGAAGGGCTCAGCTTATTTTTCCTCGATTGACCTTCAACAAGGGTATAATCAGATACGCATTGCTGCCTCTGATATTCCGAAAACCGCTTTTCGGACCCCCTTTGGTCACTTTGGGTACACGGTCTTGTCGTTTGGACTTACTAATGCACCCGCCACATTTCAAGCAGTGATGGACCGCATGTTCAGACCGTATATCGACAGGTTCGTCGTTTGCTACTTGGATGATATTTTAATATATTCCAAGACGCGCAAGGAGCACTTGAAGCATCTCGAGCTCGCGCTTGAGGTGATGAAGCGGGAGCAATTGTTTGCTAAACGCGCCAAGTGTTTTTTGGCGCAGCCGCAAGTGGAGTATTTGGGCCACATCGTGTCGGCCACTGGGGTCAGGATGGATCCACGGAAGGTAGCTGTGGTTCACGAATGGCCCGCACCTCAGAGCCTCACCGACCTACGCCAGTTCTTGGGTTTGACTAACTACTTCCGTAAGTTTATTAAAAATAACTCCATTATTGCGGCCCCACTTACGAATTTGACGAAGAAAGGAGGTTTCGTTTCTCTCGAAGCCTGGACATCCGCGTGTCAGCGGGCATTCGAAGAGCTCAAACGAATCGTCACCGACGACGTTACCCTCTCTTTTCCTGATTACTCATTGCCGTTCCATGTTGAAGTTGTATCGGATGCTTCCTTGCATGGAAGCGGCACTGTATTGTTGCAGGAAGGATGACCAATCGCCTTCACGAGTAAGAAGTTTTCGGGTGCGGAGACCCGATATACAACCGGAGAGCAGGAGCTGTTGGCAGCTCTACATGCTTTGAAGGAATGGCGTTGTTACCTCGAGGGCCGCCCTTTTACACTGAAGACCGATCATAAGCCACTGACATTCTGCAGAGTGTCCCTACGCTTAACTGACAACAAGCCCGGTGGATGGAGTATCTGTCTCGTTTCGACTGTACATGGGAGTATATCGCCGGCAGGATTAATATTGCTGACGCTCTCAGTCGACATCCATCATTACATGCTGCAATTTTGGCAGCACTGGTTACTCGTTCGCGCAGTCAGGAGGTGCCGATAGCAGCGGACCTTGCGCAGCAACTCAAGGTGGTGTATGAAGTGGATCCATGGTTCGCTTCGCCCAACAATGTGGAACATTTGCACAAGTGCAACGATTTGTGGATACGGCAGGATGGCTCGACCACACAAATCATCGTGCCAAACGACGACGCTTTGCGCTACGATATTCTTGCACGGTTCCACGAGGACCCATTGGCAGGACATCCTGGAAGCACGCGATTGGCAGAGCTGGTACGACGCTCGTTCTGGTGGCCATGCGTGGTGAAGGATGCGGAAAACTTTGTGCAAAGGTGCAGTTTATGCCAGCGCAATAAAACACTATCCGGTAAGGGCCAGGGTTTATTACATCCTTTACCTATACCAGATGTCCCTTGGGAAAGTGTTTCTATGGACTTCGTAGTCGCGCTGCCCAAAACTGAGGGGGGATACGATTCGGTGTTCGTAATGGTCGATCATTTGACCAAGATGGTTCATTTAGCCCCCTGCACCTCGTCTTGCACCGCTGAGCAAACAGCATGATTATTTTTCGATAATGTGGTCCGATTGCATGGCGTTCCTAAAAATGTGATCTCTGATTGCGGCGGTCAATTCACGTCTAAGTTTTGGGAAGCGCTATGTCAACTCGTCGGTATGCGCGTTCATTTGAGCACAGCATACCATCCACAATCTGATGGGCAAACTGAATGCATAAATTGCACACTGGGCGACATGTTGAGGAATTTCGCGGGACGCACACCCTCTGTTTGGGATACGTTTCTGACTTCGGCAGAATTCGCGCTTAACAACGCTGTTCACCGCTCTACAGGTCAAAGCCCTTTCTTTCTGAATTATGGATTTCATCCTGCACTACCCGTGTGGCGAGAATTGGAGATAAATATCCCTGCGGCTAAAACCTTTGCCAAGTCGTTCCTATCCGGCATGACAGACGCGAAGGCATGCCTGGACGCAGCACAACAACGGACGACGGACTATTATAGTAAATCTAAACAGGATGTAACATTTTCGGTGGGACAAATGGTATTACTGAGCACTAAGAACTTGCGTTCGCTCGCCGACGGTTCCCGTAAATTGTTACCTCGTTGGATCGGTCCATATCCCGTTGTTCGCATGGTAGGGAATGTAGCCGTGGAGCTATCCCTACCTTCTGACATGAATATCCATCCCACATTTCATATTTCTTTAATTCACCCTTATCGACACCGATGCCCCTGCAGTAATGGACCCCGGTCCCGAGACCTGGATCACAGGCAAGCAAAAGGTGTATGATGTGGAACACATACTGGATTATCGGGTTCGTCGCATTGGTCGACAACGACGAAAGCGGAAGGTGCATGAATATCTGGTCAAGTGGACTGGCTATTCTAGCGAGCATAATTCGTGGGAGCCGATGCGTAACTTCTCGCCGGAAATGAAGCCCCTGTTGGAGGAAGCTCGTCTACGCGCCACGCAAACCCAATGATCCTTGCAGTCGATGCTGTTCGATGCAGCGAGGATGCTGCATACGGGAGGGGGGATAGTTGTTGTACGCGGGTTCAATCACCAGTTACATTCATGAAGGCCGCAATGCATTCAGATATCATGAAGCATAATACAATCATATTAGCATGATATACTCGAGTATATCTAGCTAATCAGGCATGTCGCATCATCATTCATGACATCGTGCTGTTGGTCAACATGTTTGACTCGAGGCTGATAATTAATGTGCGATCTATCCATTGGCATATTATATCACGTAATAATACTTTGAATAGTATTACCTCATCTGTGTCATAAACCATACGCGTATGCAAGAATGCGATGATCACGATGGTTGGGTCGGCAACCGAATATCGATATTCAGACCTTTGCATATTGCATGCGTTGCATCCAATAATATCACGAATGACACGATATTTAGAGCAGTATTACCAAGGTACTCACACTTGAGATCGTAATCCAGTGAGACCTGTACTGCACATCGGTATCGCGACATGATAGGTGCGAGGACGGCCGCCTAGAGACCGAAGTCGGCGCAACGCTAACTTTGGACCAAGTATTCGAGTACTTAACTCTATCCAATACGCATACATACGATATAATCATTTATATTCGGCCTGAGCTATTCTAGCATTCCATCTGCAGCCGAGTGATGAACATTGCCCACGGGGTCTGACGGCAGACTGTAATTCTGTAACTGAAGAACATTGTAAGTTGAATCTTTCCTTGCTATTGAGTCTTCCGCTGTCTACTATTTGCATTGGCTTGCCTTGCTGTTCGTAAGCTTGGTACGCACGCAGCTAACACCTAGACGTGCAGAGCTAATACATGATTGAAGAAGGAAGGATACAACAAATTTGGTATCGAGACCAGGTTGAATCATGATGGTTGCATTGTCCCTCATCGGAAGTAGGTTCTCGTGATGGCAAGCGACGACGACACTCGCCGCAGCCCTTTAGACACCTTCGCAGAGGATCTCGGCCACGCTGTTCTGGACGCCGCCGCTTCCGGTGAACGTACGCCAACACTGAATGCGGTATTGGCTGGACAATATTTGAACGAGGAACAAATCAAGGCTTTGATCCAGAAAACTACTGAAATAAAGGACAACCTAACGGACTATATCGTTTATCTCCTTGGTCTACTCGGGAGTTCTGTCGGTACGCGAATAGTCACAAATTCCTCTTACGTTACGTTGCTCTCAGGTTTATAGTAAATTCCTGTCTGCCTGAATAAGCTCGTGCTTCATGTCGGGACGCAAAGATAGTTCCTATCTGGGCACCGCCAGCCAGCCCGATGGCGGCCTCGCTACTAGAACTGCTTTTGCTGAGCCCGATACCGTTGGGACTCGTCTTATGTCTGATCCTACCGTCCTTCAGACCCCTTCGCATTTGATTGTACCACTGTTGGCAGCGGCTACAACAAGTGAGGGAGTCGGAGTACAACAGGCCCCGGTAACACCCGCGGTTCAAGAACCCGTCGGAATACCGGAGGTAATGAAGTTGACTATCCCCGTGCCTAAGCTCAATATTTCCGCTGACGAAAAGGCAAAGAATTCAGGACATAGCGTCGCGGATAGGACACGGGCTTACGTTCGTGATGCTAGGCAGTATTTGCAAGCAGTGCACGGCGGGGGATGCGACTCCATTAAATGCCTGTTTGTCGGGAATACCCTCGAGGGTGTTGCCAAGGACTGGTATGATGAATGGACAACCGCTAGGGGCAAGTATACGTTTGATAACTTGATTGATGCTCTTCTCGCTCGCTTTGCTACGGAAGTTTGCTCGCGTGGCAACGAGGCTCGTAAGACGCTGGCACAAGGCACGTACCACATGCGTCCACACGAAACTGTTCCTGCTTATCAGTCCCGCTTCGAGGCGCTGATAACACCTATCGTTAACTTTCCTGAAGAGGATCGTATCTTTTGGTTCCATCGCGGTCTTACTGAATCCCTTGCATGATGGTGCACCACTGACCTTAGCGGAATTCCTTTCCAATCTTTTGATGCCTTGGTAGCTTTTGCTAGAGGTGCAGAAGTTAGACATTTGGCGGGCAAGGACGTTAAACAATTTAACCCTCACGTTCATGCGATGTGAGTGCAGGAACTGCCTTCAGAGTTGACGCCGAAGGACCAGGGTCCTGACCGCCAACGCCCCGCGGCAACCGTGCATACCGTTCGTAAGGAAAGGCGGTATGACAATCGAGGACGCCACAACCCAAGTAATCGTGGGTCTGCGGGAGCTGGGCCGAGCTCTGGCCATGCTAAAGGCAAACGAAGAGGGAGCACGCCATCTGTAGCTGCAATGCAGAACGCGGCTCCTAGTGTTAAGAAACCCTGGACAGATGATCCGTACATGCAAAAGTGGGAGTGCCGACGCTCAGAGTTTGACCGTCGAAAGTTTGCTAATCTTTGTTTGCGGTGTGCGGGAGAACACCCTACCCGCGAGTGCCCCCTTTTGCCACCTTTCATACCGAAGACGACCTAGGAAGTTGCCCGGGATGTGGAGGAAGGGACTTCTCCCGGGATAGAAGAAGGTGAATGTGGCCGCTGGCCGTCGTTACGCCCTACAGTGAGGGCCCTTTTACCTGCTGTTTTCGGACAAATCGAGCGGGCTATTGAGCGACGTTTTTTGCTCGACGGGCGCACGGGACTAAACCACTCCGACCTGTTGTATAATTTATTTGCGCCGCGTTGCCCCCTTTCTTCCCTCGATTTATCGGGCCACACTTCTCTACTAATCCCTTCATCTTTCCGTGAGCTGTGCGAACAGCTCGCCAGATACAAGAAGTACCGCCATCGAAATCCAGACACTGCAGCTTGCATATTAATTCCCTCTTTTTGCCAACGTAAAGTGGCGTCTTTGTTGGAAGGTATGCAATGTGTCCTCCGATTCGAGTTGGGCACCGCTCTGTTTAATGGTGTGGATGTGACGGGCAAACCGACAATGTTGCCTAAACTACCTTACGCTGCTGAAGTGTGGTTTGAGGCTCCTCTTTTGAGTCCTACCAGGTTCGAGCCTGCTATAGGATCCCTTTCATTGTCTGTGGAGTCGACTCCGACAGGGAATCGTGTCCCTATTATCGAGATCGGCCTCGGAGGTCGACTGATGAAGGCGCTTGTGGATACTGGCGCCAGTGACGACTTCATCTCGGCAAAGGAGGTGAATGATTTGGGGTTGACCCCTTTGGGGTCGTCTGATTGTGCACAGGTTACCCTTGCTAATGGAGGAAAGCATCCCATCGTGGGCAGGATCACCCTGAGCCTATCGATAGGCCCTCTGCGTGTTAGGGCCCAACCATATGTGCTACAAGGTCTCTCGGAGACAGCACAGTACATTCTGGGTGCCGCGACATTACGACAGTACCGCGCGCGCATCGATATGGAGTCCACCACACTTAGTTTGTGCAAAGGGAACCTATCGACTAAGGTACCTTTCCTGTCGTACCAAGATGTCACACCAGAGGAGGGCGGAATTGTTGCGGAGCCTGAGGTTAACTTCGCTTTGATGGCGATCGTCAGCGGAAAACAAGAACCCAAGCTAATTGGACACAAGGAAACCGATCGGATGATACGGAAAGGCGCCCATGTGTTGCTTGTGAGGCCACGGGTGCAATCGAATGCTACCACCGCGCAGTCCACCGTGAAGGATCTTGAGGTCGAAGCCCTCTTGCATAAATATGCTGATGTTTTTCATGACATCCCAGGGCTCCCACCTATGCGGCCTGTTGACCATACAATCCCTCTTGTGCCCGGAGCACAACCCGTTTCACGACCTATGTACAGGTTTAGCCCGTTGGAGCTAGATGAAGTGAAACGGCAAGTGAGGGATCTGCTCGCAAAGGGTATGATTCGGCCCAGCACATCGCCATATTCTGCACCGATACTGTTTGTCAGTAAGAAGGATGGGACGTTGCGTATGTGCATTGATTATAGGGGCTTGAATGTGACTACAGTTAAAAATCGCTACCCTTTGCCGCGCGTCGATGACCTGCTCGATAAGCTGAAGGGCTCAGCTTATTTTTCCTCGATTGACCTTCAACAAGGGTATAATCAGATACGCATTGCTGCCTCTGATATTCCGAAAACCGCTTTTCGGACCCCCTTTGGTCACTTTGGGTACACGGTCTTGTCGTTTGGACTTACTAATGCGCCCGCCACATTTCAAGCAGTGATGGACCGCATGTTCAGACCGTATATCGACAGGTTCGTCGTTTGCTACTTGGATGATATTTTAATATATTCCAAGACGCGCAAGGAGCACTTGAAGCATCTCGAGCTCGCGCTTGAGGTGATGAAGCGGGAGCAATTGTTTGCTAAACGCGCCAAGTGTTTTTGGGCGCAGCCGCAAGTGGAGTATTTGGGCCACATCGTGTCGGCCACTGGGGTCAGGATGGATCCACGGAAGGTAGCTGTGGTTCACGAATGGCCCGCACCTCAGAGCCTCACCGAACTACGCCAGTTCTTGGGTTTGACTAACTACTTCCGTAAGTTTATTAAAAATAACTCCATTATTGCGGCCCCGCTTACGAATTTGACGAAGAAAGGAGGTTTCGTTTCTCTCGAAGCCTGGACATCCGCGTGTCAGCGGGCATTCGAAGAGCTCAAACGAATCGTCACCGACGACGTTACCCTCTCTTTTCCTGATTACTCATTGCCGTTCCGTGTTGAAGTTGTATCGGATGCTTCCTTGCATGGAAGCGGCACTGTATTGTTGCAGGAAGGACGACCAATCGCCTTCACGAGTAAGAAGTTTTCGGGTGCGGAGACCCGATATACAACCGGAGAGCAGGAGCTGTTGGCAGCTCTACATGCTTTGAAGGAATGGCGTTGTTACCTCGAGGGCCGCCCTTTTACGCTGAAGACCGATCATAAGCCGCTGACATTCTGCCGAGTGTCCCTACGCTTAACCGACAACAAGCCCGGTGGATGGAGTATCTGTCTCATTTCGACTGTACATGGGAGTATATCGCCGGCAGGATTAATATTGCTGACGCTCTCAGTCGACATCCATCATTACATGCTGCAATTTTGGCAGCACCGGTTACTCGTTCGCGCAGTCAGGAGGTGCCGATAGCAGCGGACCTTGCGCAGCAACTCAAGGTGGTGTATGAAGTGGATCCATGGTTCGCTTCGCCCAACAATGTGGAACATTTGCACAAGTGCAACGATTTGTGGATACGGCAGGATGGCTCGACCACACAAATCATCGTGCCAAACGACGACGCTTTGCGCTACGATATTCTTGCACGGTTCCACGAGGACCCATTGGCAGGACATCCTGGAAGCACGCGATTGGCAGAGCTGGTACGACGCTCGTTCTGGTGGCCATGCGTGGTGAAGGATGCGGAAAACTTTGTGCAAAGGTGCAGTTTATGCCAGCGCAATAAAACACTATCCGGTAAGGGCCAGGGTTTATTACATCCTTTACCTATACCAGATGTCCCTTGGGAAAGTGTTTCTATGGACTTCGTAGTCGCGCTGCCCAAAACTGAGGGGGGATACGATTCGGTGTTCGTAATGGTCGATCATTTGACCAAGATGGTTCATTTAGCCCCCTGCACCTCGTCTTGCACCGCTGAGCAAACAGCATGATTATTTTTCGATAATGTGGTCCGATTGCATGGCGTTCCTAAAAATGTGATCTCTGATTGCGGCGGTCAATTCACGTCTAAGTTTTGGGAAGCGCTATGTCAACTCGTCGGTATGCGCGTTCATTTGAGCACAGCATATCATCCACAATCTGATGGGCAAACTGAATGCATAAATTGCACACTGGGCGACATGTTGAGGAATTTCGCGGGACGCACACCCTCTGTTTGGGATACGTTTCTGACTTCGGCAGAATTCGCGCTTAACAACGCTGTTCACCGCTCTACAGGTCAAAGCCCTTTCTTTCTGAATTATGGATTTCATCCTGCACTACCCGTGTGGCGAGAATTGGAGATAAATATCCCTGCGGCTAAAACCTTTGCCAAGTCGTTCCTATCCGGCATGACAGACGCGAAGGCATGCCTGGACGCAGCACAACAACGGACGACGGACTATTATAGTAAATCTAAACAGGATGTAACATTTTCGGTGGGACAAATGGTATTACTGAGCACTAAGAACTTGCGTTCGCTCGCCGACGGTTCCCGTAAATTGTTACCTCGTTGGATCGGTCCATATCCCGTTGTTCGCATGGTAGGGAATGTAGCCGTGGAGCTATCCCTACCTTCTGACATGAATATCCATCCCACATTTCATATTTCTTTAATTCACCCTTATCGACACCGATGCCCCTGCAGTAATGGACCCCGGTCCCGAGACCTGGATCACAGGCAAGCAAAAGGTGTATGATGTGGAACACATACTGGATTATCGGGTTCGTCGCATTGGTCGACAACGACGAAAGCGGAAGGTGCATGAATATCTGGTCAAGTGGACTGGCTATTCTAGCGAGCATAATTCGTGGGAGCCGATGCGTAACTTCTCGCCGGAAATGAAGCCCCTGTTGGAGGAAGCTCGTCTACGCGCCACGCAAACCCAATGATCCTTGCAGTCGATGCTGTTCGATGCAGCGAGGATGCTGCATACGGGAGGGGGGATAGTTGTTGTACGCGGGTTCAATCACCGGTTACATTCATGAAGGCCGCAATGCATTCAGATATCATGAAGCATAATACAATCATATTAGCATGATATACTCGAGTATATCTAGCTAATCAGGCATGTCGCATCATCATTCATGACATCGTGCTGTTGGTCAACATGTTTGACTCGAGGCTGATAATTAATGTGCGATCTATCCATTGGCATATTATATCACGTAATAATACTTTGAATAGTATTACCTCATCTGTGTCATAAACCATACGCGTATGCAAGAATGCGATGATCACGATGGTTGGGTCGGCAACCGAATATCGATATTCAGACCTTTGCATATTGCATGCGTTGCATCCAATAATATCACGAATGACACGATATTTAGAGCAGTATTACCAAGGTACTCACACTTGAGATCGTAATCCAGTGAGACCTGTACTGCACATCGGTATCGCGACATGATAGGTGCGAGGACGGCCGCCTAGAGACCGAAGTCGGCGCAACGCTAACTTTGGACCAAGTATTCGAGTACTTAACTCTATCCAATACGCATACATACGATATAATCATTTATATTCGGCCTGAGCTATTCTAGCATTCCATCTGCAGCCGAGTGATGAACATTGCCCACGGGGTCTGACGGCAGACTGTAATTCTGTAACTGAAGAACATTGTAAGTTGAATCTTTCCTTGCTATTGAGTCTTCCGCTGTCTACTATTTGCATTGGCTTGCCTTGCTGTTCGTAAGCTTGGTACGCACGCAGCTAACACCTAGACGTGCAGAGCTAATACATGATTGAAGAAGGAAGGATACAACAAATTTGGTATCGAGACCAGGTTGAATCATGATGGTTGCATTGTCCCTCATCGGAAGTAGGTTCTCGTGATGGCAAGCGACGACGACACTCGCCGCAGCCCTTTAGACACCTTCGCAGAGGATCTCGGCCACGCTGTTCTGGACGCCGCCGCTTCCGGTGAACGTACGCCAACACTGAATGCGGTATTGGCTGGACAATATTTGAACGAGGAACAAATCAAGGCTTTGATCCAGAAAACTACTGAAATAAAGGACAACCTAACGGACTATATCGTTTATCTCCTTGGTCTACTCGGGAGTTCTGTCGGTACGCGAATAGTCACAAATTCCTCTTACGTTACGTTGCTCTCAGGTTTATAGTAAATTCCTGTCTGCCTGAATAAGCTCGTGCTTCATGTCGGGACGCAAAGATAGTTCCTATCTGGGCACCGCCAGCCAGCCCGATGGCGGCCTCGCTACTAGAACTGCTTTTGCTGAGCCCGATACCGTTGGGACTCGTCTTATGTCTGATCCTACCGTCCTTCAGACCCCTTCGCATTTGATTGTACCACTGTTGGCAGCGGCTACAACAAGTGAGGGAGTCGGAGTACAACAGGCCCCGGTAACACCCGCGGTTCAAGAACCCGTCGGAATACCGGAGGTAATGAAGTTGACTATCCCCGTGCCTAAGCTCAATATTTCCGCTGACGAAAAGGCAAAGAATTCAGGACATAGCGTCGCGGATAGGACACGGGCTTACGTTCGTGATGCTAGGCAGTATTTGCAAGCAGTGCACGGCGGGGGATGCGACTCCATTAAATGCCTGTTTGTCGGGAATACCCTCGAGGGTGTTGCCAAGGACTGGTATGATGAATGGACAACCGCTAGGGGCAAGTATACGTTTGATAACTTGATTGATGCTCTTCTCGCTCGCTTTGCTACGGAAGTTTGCTCGCGTGGCAACGAGGCTCGTAAGACGCTGGCACAAGGCACGTACCACATGCGTCCACACGAAACTGTTCCTGCTTATCAGTCCCGCTTCGAGGCGCTGATAACACCTATCGTTAACTTTCCTGAAGAGGATCGTATCTTTTGGTTCCATCGCGGTCTTACTGAATCCCTTGCATGATGGTGCACCACTGACCTTAGCGGAATTCCTTTCCAATCTTTTGATGCCTTGGTAGCTTTTGCTAGAGGTGCAGAAGTTAGACATTTGGCGGGCAAGGACGTTAAACAATTTAACCCTCACGTTCATGCGATGTGAGTGCAGGAACTGCCTTCAGAGTTGACGCCGTGTTGTATATGGTACCCACGAAGGGTGGTATCAAAAGATACCGGTTGTTGTGCCAGAGCCCGATTAAGTAGAGCCGCCGACTAGGTCGTACTTGAGAGACCATAAGGCCTCGAACCGGGCGTGACCTTCAGAAGTCACCACTACAACCGGAGATTCAGTGAACCAGGAACCAGATGTTCCACCATTTACCATTCAGGCGGTAAATGGCCCATTCCATACAGGTTATGGAGTAACCGACAGGTTCGGATGTTTCAGGAAGTCGGTTAGTATTGGTCGTCGACAGCCGAGACCAAATCCACAATCGAATGCCAGATGGAAACATGAAACAGTTAATATGATAATTAAATATATTATATTATAAAATAATAAACAGATAATTATTATATCTTAATGAATTACCAAAATGCATTAAGGATACAACAATTGTTCCCCCTCTAGATGCAGCGTCCCGATGCATAAGAAGAGAGCAGACAGGTTGAAGTAGGACAGCGTCAGAGAGGTCCGTCCTTAGACTGTGCCCGCAGCCTAGCTTCATCAAGCAGGGGTTTCATGTCAGGGGTGAAGTTACGTGCCGGTTCCCAGCTATTGTGCTCAGACGAATACCCAGACCACTTAACCAGGTACTCATGTACGTTACGCTTACGCCTGCCTTTGCCAACACGTCGTGCACGGTAATCCAGGATACGTTCGACAGCATACAGGGTCTGCTTACCCAATAACCAGGTAGAGGGATTAGCTTCCGTAACAGGAGGGATGCTATCGTTAGCCTCAGGCAGAGTACCCCGATATGGACGTACGAGAGATACATGAAATGTGGGATGAATGCGTAGGTCAGATGGGAGTTGTAACTCTACAGCCACCGACCCTACCATGCGTACGACAGGATAAGGCCCCACAAAGCGCGGTAATAACTTGCGAGACCCATCAGCCAGGGAACGAAGGTTCTTCGTGCTCAACATAACCAGCTGGCCCTTAGTGAACGTGACGTCCTTTTTGGACTTGTTATAATAGTCCATAGCCCGTTGCTGTGCAGCTTCCAGGCAAGCTTTAGCGTCAGTTAGACGGGACACGAAAGACTTAGCAAACGTTTTTGCAGCTGGAACATTTACGTCCAACTCCCGCCAAACAGGCAAAGCAGGGTTAAAACCGTAATTCAGGAAAAACGGACTATTACCAACGGACCGGTTAGTAGCGTTATTAATGGCAAACTCAGCAGCGGTTAGGTAGGTATCCCATGCAGTAGGGGTGCGTCCTGCAAAGTTACGGAGCATATCACCCAGGACACGGTTAACACGCTCTGTTTGCCCATCAGATTGGGGGTGGTAGGCGGTGGACAGGTTCACCCGCATTCCTACCAGAGTCCCCAGGGCGCCCCAAAACTTACTTGCAAATTGAGTGCCGCGGTCAGATACCACGGACTTGGGGACCCCATGCAAACGTACCACATTGTCGAAAAATAGACGGGCCGTTTGCTCAGCTGTGCAGGATGATGTCGTGGGGGCCAGGTGGACCATCTTGGTGAAACGGTCGACCAGGACCAGCACGGCATCGTATCCTCCCTCAGTTTTGGGCAGCGCAACAATAAAGTCCATAGAGACGCTTTCCCACGGAGTGTCAGGAATAGGAAGAGGTTGGAGATGCCCATGTGCTTTACCAGACTGGGCCTTATTGCGCTGGCACAGGTCGCAACCGAGGACATAATTTTCGGTGTCCTTAGCCATGCGGGGCCACCAGAATTGACGCCGCAAAAGCTCTAGTAACCGCGTGCAGCCAGGATGCCCAGCAAGAGGGCCGTCATGAAAACGTGAGAGAAGTTCACGACGTAATGAATCGTCGTTAGGTACGACAATCTGACGGTGGGATCCTTCCAATCGGATCCATAAGCCATGCTCCTGTACCAAGTGCCCCGTGTTGTTGTGAATTGTGAACCACGGGTCGGCTGCATAAGCCTGTTTCAAGCGCTTGGTAAAATCGGAGGGCACGAAGTTAGGTTTTGCCTGAGACCTACTCCATGTGCTTACCGCCAGAATGGCTGCATGCAGTGAGGGGTGCCTACTGAGAGCATCAGCTATGTTAAGTGAGCCGCTCAGGTACTCCCAATCAAAGTTAAACCGTGCCAGGTATTCCATCCAGCGGGCCTGGCGTCGGTTAAGGGAGGGCACACCTTGCAGAAACGTAAGGGGTTTGTGATCAGTCTTGAGGGCAAAAGGCCGGCCCTCAAGGTAACATCGCCATTCCTTCAAGGCATGTAGGACCGCCAGAAATTCCTGTTCCCCAGTGGTATAACGGGTTTCAGCCCCCGAAAACTTCTTACTCGTATATGCAATGGGGCGTCCCTGCTGCAACAGAACTGCCCCCGTCCCATGTATAGATGCATCAGTTATGACCTCTACACGGAACGGCAATGAGTAGTCAGGGAAGTGCAGGATAATATCATCAGAGATAGCACGCTTCAAAGCATCAAAAGCTTCTTGGCATGCGGGGGTCCAGGCCTCAAGTGAAGAGAAGGCTCCCTTACGTGTGAGGTTTGTTAGCGGTGCAGCAATGACTGAGTAGCGCTCTATGAACTTACGAAAGTAGTTGGTCAGGCCCAAAAACTTACGCAGTTCCTGAAGGTTGGAGGGCACTGGCCAATCCCGAACAACAGCAGTTTTCCGGGGGTCCATCTGTATGCCACCCTGAGACACTATATGCCCCAGATACTCCACCTGTGGTTGTGCCCAGTGGCACTTAGAACGCTTAGCATACAGCTGCTCACGCCGCAGAACCTCAAAGACCAGGCGGAGGTGTTGTATGTGCTCCTCACGGGTCTTTGAAAACACCAGGATATCGTCCAGATAACAGATGACGAATTTGTCGATGTATGGCCTGAAGATGCGGTCCATGACGGCTTGGAACGTTGCAGGGGCGTTCGTCAGTCCGAAACTAAGGACGGTATATTCAAAATGGCCAAACGGCGTACGGAAAGCCGTTTTAGGGATGTCAGATTCTGCTATACGAATCTGATTATACCCCTGCTGGAGGTCAATAGAGCTAAAGAATGCAGAATCTTTTAGCTTATCCAGCAGATCATCGACACGTGGGAGGGGGTAACGGTTCTTAACTGTTGCGGCATTTAACCCCCTATAGTCAATGCACATTCTCAGAGTCCCATCCTTCTTTCCCACAAACAGAATAGGGGCGGAGTATGGGGATGTGCTTGGCCGTATCATACCTTTTTTCAGCAGCTCAGTAACCTGTCGTTTGACCTCGTCCAGCTCCAAGGGGCTTAGCCGATACATGGGGCGGGAAACGGGTACTGCACCAGGCACCAAAGGTATGGTGTGATCCACAGGCCGCATTGGAGGCTTACCAGGGACCTCCTGGAATATATCTGCATATTCCTGTAACAGGGCCTCAAGCTCAGGGTCAGTGGCATCAGCTGGGATAGAAGTTGCATTCAGGTACAACTTGGGCCGTACTAGTAAAGCATGGGCCCCCTTGCGAATCATGCGAACTGCTGCTTTTCTGCCAACAACTTCAGGTTCAGTGTGCTGACAGATAGCAGTGGTTGCATAATTAAAGCAAGGCGCAGGTGTCATCTGATCTGGTGGCTGTCCGGCAGTAGTAAAGGGTACCTTGCAGGCTAGATTCCCCTTGCGCAGGCGCAAAGATTTAGACTCATAGTCAAGGACAGCCCCATACTGTGCTAGCGTGGAAGAACCCAAGATATACGTGGCAGCGTCAGTTAGCTCAGGCAACACGTATGGGCGGACATTTAACCTTAAAGGACCTGCAGATAGACGAAGATTAACCTGCCCCAAGATAGCCTGCTTACCCCCATCAGCAAGGGTAACTTCTGACCAGGAGCATGGGCTAGGTTTCAGGCCAAGCTGCGTAACCACTGATGCCGAAATGAAATCATCACTGGCTCCAGAGTCGGCTAGGGCGGTGAACGTACGACCTGCCGTACTTACGGTGATCAGAGGTACGCCAGCACCTATCAGGGCAGCAGCTTTAGGCAAGCAGAGAACTGAAATACAGGGTTCAGTCTCAGGCAAGCCCTCCTGAACCGGTTTAGGAGCAGCAAACCAGACGTCAACAGAGTATGAGCTTCCAGGGAGTTGAACAACCTCACCTGCCATATCAAGGCTATGGAAAAGAGCCGTCCCTGGATTAAACCTTAAGACCCGTTGCATTCCCGACAGAAAAGAAGGGTTGCGTCGGGACACATACTCAGGCAGCAAGATGCATGCTGAGGTATCAGGGTGTTGACGTTTGCATGCCCTAAAGAGAGCTAATTGCTTCTGTAGCTCGCAGAGTGAAGAGGGAGTGAACAAGATAGTATGCCCACCCAAGTTAGCGGAGGATAGGGGGCGACCTTGAGGCTCAAACAGATTACAAAAGCCATCAAAGCCGGCACGGATAGTTCGTGCATCAAAAGAAAAACGTCTCCCTATCACCTGCTCCACTTGGTTTAAAACAGAGGGCAAAAGAGCCCGTACTGCACGGCACTTTGCTACCATCTGGCCCACAACAAAGACCCCAGGTGGTGATCCCTCTATACCAGCCTGGGCAAGTTCCTAGTGGTCCTTACCCTTATTTTTCTCCGCCCCCAGCATTGGGCAGGAGTCAACCCTATGTTGGTCGGAACCGCAACGGAGGCACATCCCATGTTGTTTACGAAAATGGAACTCCCGTCTAGTACATTTGAATGTGGTTAAATATTCCGCTAGGTTCTGCTTGGGCCCCTTCTTCTGCACGTGGCCCCCTTTTGGGGCCAAGTGCCTCCCCTGCTGTCCGCCGCCCCTCTTAGACTTACCGGCGCCCTTAACCTGCCGCGGCTGATCCTCGTGCCCGGTGATGCCTGGACGAACGGATGCAGCCCGCGGTTTTTTGGTCGGGGGCGCCGGGGTCTCCTCGTCAGGGTCGTCGCAGGCCATGTCCTGTACCGACAGCATGTTCATTTTGGGACGGGCCAGTTTGTCAGATTCCCGTCGGGCCAGTAACCTAAGTTCAGCTCCCAGGGAGAACTGAACCAAGTCTGTATATGACTTAAAGGTTTTACCCGACAGGTCAGTTGCACAGTCCCCACTAAGGTCGGATGAGAGGCCCTGCTGAAACCAAAACACACGCTCACTATCAGACAGGTCCGCAATGGGCGTGACAAGAGCCTCAAAGCGGCTCTGATAGGCAGAGACAGTTTCTCCAGGGCGCATGCGGTATTTGCCAGCATTTAATTTCAGGCGTGCCTCAGTGTCACGTGACTGGACATGGGGTGCAAAACGGACAAGCAGTGCTTCTAGCAGTTCCTCAGATGTATAGGAATCCCTTGCGTTAGTCCATTGATCGTGCCATAATCTTGCCGCGCCTTCAAAGGCAGTGGCCAAGAAAAGACGGCGCGTAGAGTCCTGTTGACCCCCACGGGCTGTGGCAAAGTAGTTCCTAACATTACGGACAAAGGCCCGTGTTAGAGGCGCAGCAACTCGTCCTAAATCAGAAAGCTTAACATCCATAGGGATATTCAGCTTAGGCACTGCGATCGCTATTTTTATCACCTCGTCCTCATGTCCAGTATGAGGAGGCCCAGGTGGCCTGGAAGAGGTGCCCGCAACAGCAGCACAAGTTGTTGCGGCAGCAGCGGGAGCCATCCCAGGAATATCCACGGCACCAGGTGTCAAATGGTTTGACACTACAGCAGGGCCATGAACATAAAAAGGGGATGGGGCATAAATAGGTGATGTAGGTGCCTCATGGGATGCTGTGCCGCCTTGCCTGGGAATAGGTGAAGGCTGGTTCGGAAGGTCGATACCATCTGCCACAGCAGCATTTGGTGGCTGTGTCAACCTAGAGTGTTGACCTTCAACAAGGGTATAATCAGATACGCATTGCTGCCTCTGATATTCCGAAAACCGCTTTTCGGACCCCCTTTGGTCACTTTGGGTACACGGTCTTGTCGTTTGGACTTACTAATGCGCCCGCCACATTTCAAGCAGTGATGGACCGCATGTTCAGACCGTATATCGACAGGTTCGTCGTTTGCTACTTGGATGATATTTTAATATATTCCAAGACGTGCAAGGAGCACTTGAAGCATCTCGAGCTCGCGCTTGAGGTGATGAAGCGGGAGCAATTGTTTGCTAAACGCGCCAAGTGTTTTTGGGCGCAGCCGCAAGTGGAGTATTTGGGCCACATCGTGTCGGCCACTGGGGTCAGGATGGATCCACGGAAGGTAGCTGTGGTTCACGAATGGCCCGCACCTCAGAGCCTCACCGAACTACGCCAGTTCTTGGGTTTGACTAACTACTTCCGTAAGTTTATTAAAAATAACTCCATTATTGCGGCCCCGCTTACGAATTTGACGAAGAAAGGAGGTTTCGTTTCTCTCGAAGCCTGGACATCCGCGTGTCAGCGGGCATTCGAAGAGCTCAAACGAATCGTCACCGACGACGTTACCCTCTCTTTTCCTGATTACTCATTGCCGTTCCGTGTTGAAGTTGTATCGGATGCTTCCTTGCATGGAAGCGGCACTGTATTGTTGCAGGAAGGACGACCAATCGCCTTCACGAGTAAGAAGTTTTCGGGTGCGGAGACCCGATATACAACCGGAGAGCAGGAGCTGTTGGCAGCTCTACATGCTTTGAAGGAATGGCGTTGTTACCTCAAGGGCCGCCCTTTTATGCTGAAGACCGATCATAAGCCACTGACATTCTGCAGAGTGTCCCTACGCTTAACCGACAACAAGCCCGGTGACAGATACTCCATCGAGTATCTGTCTCATTTCGACTGTACATGGGAGTATATCGCCGGCAGGATTAATATTGCTGACGCTCTCAGTCGACATCCATCATTACATGCTGCAATTTTGGCAGCACCGGTTACTCGTTCGCGCAGTCAGGAGGTGCCGATAGCAGCGGACCTTGCGCAGCAACTCAAGGTGGTGTATGAAGTGGATCCATGGTTCGCTTCGCCCAACAATGTGGAACATTTGCACAAGTGCAACGATTTGTGGATACGGCAGGATGGCTCGACCACACAAATCATCGTGCCAAACGACGACGCTTTGCGCTACGATATTCTTGCACGGTTCCACGAGGACCCATTGGCAGGACATCCTGGAAGCACGCGATTGGCAGAGCTGGTACGACGCTCGTTCTGGTGGCCATGCGTGGTGAAGGATGCGGAAAACTTTGTGCAAAGGTGCAGTTTATGCCAGCGCAATAAAACACTATCCGGTAAGGGCCAGGGTTTATTACATCCTTTACCTATACCAGATGTCCCTTGGGAAAGTGTTTCTATGGACTTCGTAGTCGCGCTGCCCAAAACTGAGGGGGGATACGATTCGGTGTTCGTAATGGTCGATCATTTGACCAAGATGGTTCATTTAGCCCCCTGCACCTCGTCTTGCACCGCTGAGCAAACAGCATGATTATTTTTCGATAATGTGGTCCGATTGCATGGCGTTCCTAAAAATGTGATCTCTGATTGCGGCGGTCAATTCACGTCTAAGTTTTGGGAAGCGCTATGTCAACTCGTCGGTATGCGCGTTCATTTGAGCACAGCATATCATCCACAATCCGATGGGCAAACTGAATGCATAAATTGCACACTGGGCGACATGTTGAGGAATTTCGCGGGACGCACACCCTCTGTTTGGGATACGTTTCTGACTTCGGCAGAATTCGCGCTTAACAACGCTGTTCACCGCTCTACAGGTCAAAGCCCTTTCTTTCTGAATTATGGATTTCATCCTGCACTACCCGTGTGGCGAGAATTGGAGATAAATATCCCTGCGGCTAAAACCTTTGCCAAGTCGTTCCTGTTGTGCTACGGTTCATTTCCCGTCGACGCGTAGGTCGACGCGATCCTATGAGTCGAAGTGCTTTTGTGATGAACGCATTACATATGAATGAATCTGCATGATATAAATGTATTCGCATACATTTATATATGCATCTGGCATGTTGTCATTATCCATCGCGACATCGCACCATGGCAAATCCGCCTAGCATGCATGAATGACCTAATCATTGAAGTGCGCATTATGCTCGTGCTACGAAACGATAAGTAATATTATCTGATATAATATTACTTCATTAAAGCACACGTTGAGAGCGCCGCACTCGTCGCGATGCATGCCCTGCAACCGGATATCGTTATCCGGACCCTTGCATCATGCGAATGCCGGAAAGGCTTATACGTTGTTATGCGTAGACATCGCCTAGACGCAGTAGGGTTGTCACATCTAGGATCGGCCTCCTAATGTGAATCGTACGGCATTGCGATGCTGCGAGTATAACAGATGCGAGGACGGCTAAACTAGACGAGATATTCGATACCGGAGAACACTCGTGTGTTCTAAATTACTATTTCTATACACTATTCTACTTAGCCCGAGCTAAGCCTTAACTTCGCTAATCACCGCCGCGTGATGACTGCTTGCTTCCGGCGCTGACGGTGATTTCGTCCATTGCATCATTCCGACCTGTAAGACCGTAAGTTATATCTCTCTTCGTCTTGAAGTCTTCCGCTGTCTCTGTTTGCTCTCGCTTGCCTTGCTGTACTTGCAAGTGCTTGCGCATCGGTGTCGATAGTCTCCAGACGTGCAGATACTCATGAGCAGACGCGAACGAGAGGTACAACAATTTGGTATCGAGACAGGTTCGTTGCCTAACTGTCTCTCTTTGTCTAATCGGAAGTAGGTTCTTTCTATGGCGAGTTCCAGCGACGAACCACGAGGACCGCTAGATACTTTTGCCGAAGACTTAGGCCGCGCCGTTTTGGACGCCGCCGCTTCCGGTTTGTAATTGTTTAATTGCTTTTACTTAGATTGCTGCACTTGTTGTGTAAGTGTACGCTCTGAGTCGCAGGTAATCTCAGTGCACCGGCATTGCTTGCCGCGGCGACTGAGACCGGCGTTCGTCCGGACCAGTTGGCGACTCTCATTGCTCAAACTACGGAGATCAGGACTCAGCTGGGCAATTACTTGCTGAGTTTGCTGAATCTTCTCAAGAGTACTGTCGGTAGGCTCACCGAATCGCTTTGTACTCTTGCCTTTGCGATAGAAGTCGGCTTCTATTACGCAAAACTAGGGTATCGTTTCGTGCTCCATGTCCGCGGAACACGACGATACGCCGCACACTAGCCTAGCTAGCCAACCCGATTTCGTTGTAGCTGCTAGAGCGCCGGATAGAGGTCTTGAGACTGTTGGCGCACGAGCCACTCAAGAGCCCCTTTTCCTTCAGACCCCTGCTCACTTAATTGTGCCGCATTCAGCAGTGAACACGAATATGGACAACACTGCTGGACCAAGGGTTCTGCCATTACCTCAAGCTCGAGGGCATGATGACATCCCTGAGGTGATGAGATTGTCGATTCCCGTTCCTAGGCTCAATATTTCGCTGACCGACAAGACACCAGGGCATAGCATAGCCGATGCAACTCGTGCGTACGTGCGTGACGCTAAAAAGTACCTCCAAGCTGTTCATGGTGGCGACAATGACGGTATCAGGTGTCTCTTCGTTGGTAACACCCTCGAGGGCGCAGCGAAGGACTGGTATCGCAATTGGACCAACGCCCGGGGCAGCTATACTTTTGACGAGTTAGTCGCCGCTTTGCTCGCACGATTCGCTACTGAGGTTCAAGCACGCGATGTGGAAGCTCGTAACGTTTTGGCAGCGGGTAGCTACCACATGCGTCGGGATGAAAATGTACCTGCGTACCAGTCACGCTTCGAAGCACTTGTGACTCCCATTGCTGACCTCACCGAATCTGAGCGTGTCTTTTGGTTTAGGCGAGGCCTAACGAAACTTTTGGCTAAATGGTGCGCCACTGACTTGGTTGGAGCGCAGATCAAGTCGTATGACGCGTTGGTCGCTTTTGCTAAGGGCGCGGAGATACGACTTCTTGCCGGCGAGGAAGAAGTCAAGTCTGCCCCTCGTGCAAATGCCGTGCAAGTGCAGGATCCGCTTGGGGAAGCTGTGGCTCTCGACCAGGACCTCGGCGCGACCCGCCCCACGCCTACTGCCGCGACGCGACGCAGCAACGGGCAACGCAAGGCGCGCGGGGGCGCTAGCTCGGGTGTCCGTGGTACAGGAGGGGCAGGTCCGAGCTCGGACCCAGCTAGGAACAGGAAGCGTGGTGGTGCGCCGTCGTCGGCAGCCGCACAGCGTTCCGACCCCAACGCGAAGCGTACTCGTACGGACGACACATTTATGCCAAAATGGAATTGCAATCGTTCCGAATTCGAGCGTCGAAAATTGGCCAACGTTTGTCTACGGTGTGCGGAGAGCCATTCTACGAAGGATTGCCCTCTAATGCCGCCGTTTGTACCTCAGCCAAAATAGGGGCTTGCCCGGGTTCCTGCGGAGGGGGCTCTACCTGGGTTTTCTGAACTAACGCGTGGTCGGTGGTCATCCTTACGGCCAGCCGTTAAGGCATTGTTGCCTTGTGTACTTGGACACATCGAGCGAGTCATTGCGCGACGCATCACGCTTGACGGACGCACGGGACTTCTCTGCTTCGATCCGTTGTGTAATGTGTTTACACCTCGCCGTCCCCTGTCGTCTATCGATCTGTCTAACCACGTGGTTTTGTTCATCCCCTCGTCTCTGCGTGAGATGTCGGAACAGTTGGCCATGTACAGGAGGTGTAGGCGTCAATATCCAGACACTGCTGCATGTGTTTTACTCCCCGCTTTCTGTCGGCGCAAGGCAGAGGCATCGTTAAGGGGTATGCGGCATGTCCACCGGTTCGAGCCGGGCACCGTTTTGTTTAATGGTGTGGATCGGGAGGGTACGTTGGCTCCGTGGCCACACCTATCCTACTCGGTTGACGTTTGGTACGAAGCTCCTGATGGGGGTGCCGTTGGTTACGGACCCGCCTTAAGTGCACTGACGTTGTCTGCTGGGCAGTCGCTCGTAGATAACCGTGTCCCTGTGGTTCAGATCGGTTTGAATGGCCGTACTCTGAAGGCACTTGTTGACACCGGTGCCAGCGACGACTTCATCTCTGTCGCAGAGGTGAATGCGCTGGGGTTGTCCCCAGAGTCGTCTGATTGTCCACAGGTTACCCTTGATGACGGGGGTAAGCATCCCATCGTGGGCAGGATTACCCTTAGCCTATCGTTAGGCCCTTTGCGTGTTGTGACCCGGCCGTACGTGCTGCAGGGCTTAGCAGAGACTGCACCGTACATAATGGGGTCGTCGACATTACGACAGTACCGCGCGCGCATCGACATGGAGACCGCAACCCTGCATATGTGCAAGGGTACTCTGTCGATTAAGGTACCTTTCCTGTCGTTCGAATATGTCACACCAAAGGAGGGCGAAACTGAGGCGGTGCCTATGGTTAATTTCGCTGTGACCGCAATGGCCGCGCGAATCGAACCAGAGCTAGTCGGGCGTAAGGAGGCCGTCCGTTTGTTACGGAAGGGTGCCCACGGACTGCTTTTAAGGCCGCGGGTGAGCTGTTGTGTCACCACCGCGCAGATTTCTGTGCATCCTGAGGTTGAGGCCCTACTGTCGCAGTATGAGGACGTCTTTAAAGATATCCCTGGCCTACCACCTATGCGTCCTGTTGATCACACAATCCCTCTCATGCCTGGAGCGCAGCCTACAGCCCGGCCAATGTACAGGTTGAGTCCATTGGAGCTGGATGAGGTGAAGCGCCAGGTGACGGATTTGCTCGCGAAGGGTATGATACGCCCCAGCACATCCCCGTATTCTGCACCGATTTTGTTTGTCGGTAAGAAGGATGGGACCTTGCGCATGTGCATTGATTATCGGGGGTTAAATGCGAGTACGGTGAAAAATCGCTATCCTTTGCCACGCGTTGACGACCTGTTGGATAAGCTGAAGGGCTCGGCTTATTTTTCCTCAATTGACTTACAACAGGGCTACAATCAGATTCGCATCGCTGCCTCTGATATCCCGAAAACCGCTTTTCGGACGCCCTTCGGTCACTTTGAGTATACGGTCCTATCATTTGGTTTGACTAATGCCCCTGCAACGTTTCAGGCGGTTATGGACCGAATGTTTAGGCCGTTTATCGACAGGTTCGTTGTTTGCTACCTGGATGACATCTTGGTATATTCTAAGACGCGCGAGGAGCACTTGGAGCATCTTCGGCTCGTGCTCGACGTTATGAGGCGGGAGCAATTGTTTGCTAAACGCGCCAAATGCTTTTGGGCGCAGCCTCAGGTGGAATATTTGGGCCACATTGTGTCGGCCACCGGTGTAAAGATGGACCCGCGGAAGGTCGCCGTGGTTCGCGATTGGCCCGCGCCTCAGAACCTCACGGAGCTGCGTAAGTTCCTTGGCTTGACCAATTATTTCCGGAAGTTCATTGAAAAATATTCCATCATTGCGGCCCCGCTTACTAACTTAACTCGCAAAGGCGTTTTCGTTTCGCTCGAGTCGTGGACGTCGCAATGCCAGCGGGCATTCGAAGAGCTCAAACGAATCATTGCCGAAGATGTCACCCTTGCATTCCCTGATTACTCGTTGCCATTTCGTGTTGAGGTAGTGTCTGATGCCTCAATGTTTGGAAGCGGCGCTGTATTGTTACAGGAAGGGCGACCGATCGCCTTCACGAGTAAGAAGTTTTCTGGTGCGGAGATTCGCTACACCACCGGGGAACAGGAGCTTCTGGCCGTGCTGCATGCTTTAAAGGAATGGCGCTGTTACCTCGAGGGACGCCCGTTTACTTTAAAGACTGACCATAAGCCCCTAACGTTTTTGCAAAGCGTTCCGACGTTGAACCGCCGTCAAGCTAGGTGGATGGAATATCTAGCTAGGTTCAACTGCACCTGGGAGTATATTTCTGGTAAATTGAATATTGCCGATGCTCTCAGTCGACATCCGTCGCTACACGCTGCAATTTTGGCAGCGCCCGTCGTGCGGCCGCGTAGCGAGGAGGTTCCGATCGCGACGGACCTCGCGGAGCGGTTGAAGGTTGCCTACAGCGCAGACGCCTGGTTCGCGGACCCGGCTAATGTAGAAAACCTTCGCAAGCAGAATGGCCTTTGGCTACGGACGGAGGGTGCAGCTACGCAAATCGTCGTTCCGAACGACGACGCGCTACGCTACGACATCCTTGCGCGGTTCCACGAGGACCCGTTAGCAGGACACCCTGGTAGCAAGCGATTGATCGACTTGGTGCAACGTTCCTTTTGGTGGCCTCGTTTGGCTAAGGATGCGGCGAACTTCGTCCAGACATGCAGTCTGTGCCAGCGCAATAAGGCTTTGTCCGGTAAGGGCCATGGGTTGTTGCAACCGTTGCCTGTCCCGGATGCGCCTTGGGAAAGTGTTTCCATGGACTTCGTAGTCGCGCTGCCCAAAACTGAGGGGGGATACGATGCGGTGTTCGTAATGGTCGATCGTCTGACTAAGATGGTTCACCTAGCACCATGCACATCATCCTGCACGGCTGAGCAAACCGCACGTTTGTTTTTCGATAATGTGGTTCGGTTACACGGGATTCCCAAAAATGTGATCTCGGACCGCGGTGGACAGTTCACGTCTAAGTTTTGGGAAGCGCTCTGCAAACTAGTTGGCATGCGCGTCAACCTGAGCACGGCGTATCACCCGCAGACTGATGGTCAAACCGAACGCACAAACCGCACGTTGGGTGATATGTTGCGCAATTATGCTGGTCGCACACCACTTGTTTGGGATACATATTTGACTGCGGCAGAATTCGCGCTTAACAACGCTGTTAACCGCTCTACAGGCAAAAGTCCGTTCTTTCTTAACTACGGGTTTCATCCCGCGCTACCCGTGTGGCGTGAGTTGGAAGTGAACGTGCCTGCTGCTAAACTTTTTGCCAAGTCTTTTATGTCCCGAATCACAGACGCGAAGTCGTGTTTGGACGCGGCGCAGCAACGAACGATGGAATACTATAACAAATCTAAGCAGGATGTGACGTTTTCGGAAGGGCAACCCGTGTTGCTAAGCACCAAGAACTTGCGTTCCTTGGCCGACGGATCCCGAAAACTCTTACCCCGCTGGATTGGTCCGTATCCTGTCGTGCGCATGGTTGGGAATGTGGCTGTGGAGCTTGCA
The DNA here is from genome assembly GCA_030268105.1 of Volvox africanus. Lineage (NCBI taxonomy): Eukaryota > Viridiplantae > Chlorophyta > Chlorophyceae > Chlamydomonadales > Volvocaceae > Volvox > Volvox africanus. The sequence goes on from BSDZ01000079.1 coordinate 631,308, forward strand.
TTGCCCGCTGATATGCCCATTCACCCCACGTTTCACGTATCGCTTGTTCGTCCGTATCGTGGTACGGAACCCGTCCCTGAGCCTGCTAACGCCCCCGCAGCGATCGAACCAGTTCCCGAGACCTGGATCGCTGGTAAACAGAAGTTTTACGATGTGGAGCGGGTGTTAGATTATCGCGCGCGTCGTGTGGGCCGACACCGACGTAAGCGAACAGTACACGAGTACTTGGTTAAGTGGACAGGGTATACCGACGAGCACAACTCATGGGAACCGGCACGCAACTTCTCACAGGACATGAAACCCCTGCTCGAAGAAGCCCGCAAACGTGCCACGCAAGCCCAATGACCCCTGCAGTCGATGCTGTATGATGCAGCGAGGACGCTGCATACGGGAGGGGGGATAATTGTTGTGCTACGGTTCATTTCCCGTCGACGCGTAGGTCGACGCGATCCTATGAGTCGAAGTGCTTTTGTGATGAACGCATTACATATGAATGAATCTGCATGATATAAATGTATTCGCATACATTTATATATGCATCTGGCATGTTGTCATTATCCATCGCGACATCGCACCATGGCAAATCCGCCTAGCATGCATGAATGACCTAATCATTGAAGTGCGCATTATGCTCGTGCTACGAAACGATAAGTAATATTATCTGATATAATATTACTTCATTAAAGCACACGTTGAGAGCGCCGCACTCGTCGCGATGCATGCCCTGCAACCGGATATCGTTATCCGGACCCTTGCATCATGCGAATGCCGGAAAGGCTTATACGTTGTTATGCGTAGACATCGCCTAGACGCAGTAGGGTTGTCACATCTAGGATCGGCCTCCTAATGTGAATCGTACGGCATTGCGATGCTGCGAGTATAACAGATGCGAGGACGGCTAAACTAGACGAGATATTCGATACCGGAGAACACTCGTGTGTTCTAAATTACTATTTCTATACACTATTCTACTTAGCCCGAGCTAAGCCTTAACTTCGCTAATCACCGCCGCGTGATGACTGCTTGCTTCCGGCGCTGACGGCGATTTCGTCCATTGCATCATTCCGACCTGTAAGACCGTAAGTTATATCTCTCTTCGTCTTGAAGTCTTCCGCTGTCTCTGTTTGCTCTCGCTTGCCTTGCTGTACTTGCAAGTGCTCGCGCATCGGTGTCGATAGTCTCCAGACGTGCAGATACTCATGAGCAGACGCGAACGAGAGGTACAACAGTTCCTATCCGGCATGACAGACGCGAAGGCATGCCTGGACGCAGCACAACAACGGACGACGGACTATTATAGTAAATCTAAACAGGATGTAACATTTTCGGTGGGACAAATGGTATTACTGAGCACTAAGAACTTGCGTTCGCTCGCCGACGGTTCCCGTAAATTGTTACCTCGTTGGATCGGTCCATATCCCGTTGTTCGCATGGTAGGGAATGTAGCCGTGGAGCTATCCCTACCTTCTGACATGAATATCCATCCCACATTTCATATTTCTTTAATTCACCCTTATCGACACCGATGCCCCTGCAGTAATGGACCCCGGTCCCGAGACCTGGATCACAGGCAAGCAAAAGGTGTATGATGTGGAACACATACTGGATTATCGGGTTCGTCGCATTGGTCGACAACGACGAAAGCGGAAGGTGCATGAATATCTGGTCAAGTGGACTGGCTATTCTAGCGAGCATAATTCGTGGGAGCCGATGCGTAACTTCTCGCCGGAAATGAAGCCCCTGTTGGAGGAAGCTCGTCTACGCGCCACGCAAACCCAATGATCCTTGCAGTCGATGCTGTTCGATGCAGCGAGGATGCTGCATACGGGAGGGGGGATAGTTGTTGTACGCGGGTTCAATCACCGGTTACATTCATGAAGGCCGCAATGCATTCAGATATCATGAAGCATAATACAATCATATTAGCATGATATACTCGAGTATATCTAGCTAATCAGGCATGTCGCATCATCATTCATGACATCGTGCTGTTGGTCAACATGTTTGACTCGAGGCTGATAATTAATGTGCGATCTATCCATTGGCATATTATATCACGTAATAATACTTTGAATAGTATTACCTCATCTGTGTCATAAACCATACGCGTATGCAAGAATGCGATGATCACGATGGTTGGGTCGGCAACCGAATATCGATATTCAGACCTTTGCATATTGCATGCGTTGCATCCAATAATATCACGAATGACACGATATTTAGAGCAGTATTACCAAGGTACTCACACTTGAGATCGTAATCCAGTGAGACCTGTACTGCACATCGGTATCGCGACATGATAGGTGCGAGGACGGCCGCCTAGAGACCGAAGTCGGCGCAACGCTAACTTTGGACCAAGTATTCGAGTACTTAACTCTATCCAATACGCATACATACGATATAATCATTTATATTCGGCCTGAGCTATTCTAGCATTCCATCTGCAGCCGAGTGATGAACATTGCCCACGGGGTCTGACGGCAGACTGTAATTCTGTAACTGAAGAACATTGTAAGTTGAATCTTTCCTTGCTATTGAGTCTTCCGCTGTCTACTATTTGCATTGGCTTGCCTTGCTGTTCGTAAGCTTGGTACGCACGCAGCTAACACCTAGACGTGCAGAGCTAATACATGATTGAAGAAGGAAGGATACAACAAATTTGGTATCGAGACCAGGTTGAATCATGATGGTTGCATTGTCCCTCATCGGAAGTAGGTTCTCGTGATGGCAAGCGACGACGACACTCGCCGCAGCCCTTTAGACACCTTCGCAGAGGATCTCGGCCACGCTGTTCTGGACGCCGCCGCTTCCGGTGAACGTACGCCAACACTGAATGCGGTATTGGCTGGACAATATTTGAACGAGGAACAAATCAAGGCTTTGATCCAGAAAACTACTGAAATAAAGGACAACCTAACGGACTATATCGTTTATCTCCTTGGTCTACTCGGGAGTTCTGTCGGTACGCGAATAGTCACAAATTCCTCTTACGTTACGTTGCTCTCAGGTTTATAGTAAATTCCTGTCTGCCCGAATAAGCTCGTGCTTCATGTCGGGACGCAAAGATAGTTCCTATCTGGGCACCGCCAGCCAGCCCGATGGCGGCCTCGCTACTAGAACTGCTTTTGCTGAGCCCGATACCGTTGGGACTCGTCTTATGTCTGATCCTACCGTCCTTCAGACCCCTTCGCATTTGATTGTACCACTGTTGGCAGCGGCTACAACAAGTGAGGGAGTCGGAGTACAACAGGCCCCGGTAACACCCGCGGTTCAAGAACCCGTCGGAATACCGGAGGTAATGAAGTTGACTATCCCCGTGCCTAAGCTCAATATTTCCGCTGACGAAAAGGCAAAGAATTCAGGACATAGCGTCGCGGATAGGACACGGGCTTACGTTCGTGATGCTAGGCAGTATTTGCAAGCAGTGCACGGCGGGGGATGCGACTCCATTAAATGCCTGTTTGTCGGGAATACCCTCGAGGGTGTTGCCAAGGACTGGTATGATGATTGGACAACCGCTAGGGGCAAGTATACGTTTGATAACTTGATTGATGCTCTTCTCGCTCGCTTTGCTACGGAAGTTTGCTCGCGTGGCAACGAGGCTCGTAAGACGCTGGCACAAGGCACGTACCACATGCGTCCACACGAAACTGTTCCTGCTTATCAGTCCCGCTTCGAGGCGCTGATAACACCTATCGTTAACTTTCCTGAAGAGGATCGTATCTTTTGGTTCCATCGCGGTCTTACTGAATCCCTTGCATGATGGTGCACCACTGACCTTAGCGGAATTCCTTTCCAATCTTTTGATGCCTTGGTAGCTTTTGCTAGAGGTGCAGAAGTTAGACATTTGGCGGGCAAGGACGTTAAACAATTTAACCCTCACGTTCATGCGATGTGAGTGCAGGAACTGCCTTCAGAGTTGACGCCGAAGGACCAGGGTCCTGACCGCCAACGCCCCGCGGCAACCGTGCATACCGTTCGTAAGGAAAGGCGGTATGACAATCGAGGACGCCACAACCCAAGTAATCGTGGGTCTGCGGGAGCTGGGCCGAGCTCTGGCCATGCTAAAGGCAAACGAAGAGGGAGCACGCCATCTGTAGCTGCAATGCAGAACGCGGCTCCTAGTGTTAAGAAACCCTGGACAGATGACCTAAGACGACCTAGGAAGTTGCCCGGGATGTGGAGGAAGGGACTTCTCCCGGGATAGAAGAAGGTGAATGTGGCCGCTGGCCGTCGTTACGCCCTACAGTGAGGGCCCTTTTACCTGCTGTTTTCGGACAAATCGAGCGGGCTATTGAGCGACGTTTTTTGCTCGACGGGCGCACGGGACTAAACCACTCCGACCCGTTGTATAATTTATTTGCGCCGCGTTGCCCCCTTTCTTCCCTCGATTTATCGGGCCACACTTCTCTACTAATCCCTTCATCTTTCCGTGAGCTGTGCGAACAGCTCGCCAGATACAAGAAGTACCGCCATCGAAATCCAGACACTGCAGCTTGCATATTAATTCCCTCTTTTTGCCAACGTAAAGTGGCGTCTTTGTTGGAAGGTATGCAATGTGTCCTCCGATTCGAGTTGGGCACCGCTCTGTTTAATGGTGTGGATGTGACGGGCAAACCGACAATGTTGCCTAAACTACCTTACGCTGCTGAAGTGTGGTTTGAGGCTCCTCTTTTGAGTCCTACCAGGTTCGAGCCTGCTATAGGATCCCTTTCATTGTCTGTGGAGTCGACTCCGACAGGGAATCGTGTCCCTATTATCGAGATCGGCCTCGGAGGTCGACTGATGAAGGCGCTTGTGGATACTGGCGCCAGTGACGACTTCATCTCGGCAAAGGAGGTGAATGATTTGGGGTTGACCCCTTTGGGGTCGTCTGATTGTGCACAGGTTACCCTTGCTAATGGAGGAAAGCATCCCATCGTGGGCAGGATCACCCTGAGCCTATCGATAGGCCCTCTGCGTGTTAGGGCCCAACCATATGTGCTACAAGGTCTCTCGGAGACAGCACAGTACATTCTGGGTGCCGCGACATTACGACAGTACCGCGCGCGCATCGATATGGAGTCCACCACACTTAGTTTGTGCAAAGGGAACCTATCGACTAAGGTACCTTTCCTGTCGTACCAAGATGTCACACCAGAGGAGGGCGGAATTGTTGCGGAGCCTGAGGTTAACTTCGCTTTGATGGCGATCGTCAGCGGAAAACAAGAACCCAAGCTAATTGGACACAAGGAAACCGATCGGATGATACGGAAAGGCGCCCATGTGTTGCTTGTGAGGCCACGGGTGCAATCGAATGCTACCACCGCGCAGTCCACCGTGAAGGATCTTGAGGTCGAAGCCCTCTTGCATAAATATGCTGATGTTTTTCATGAAATCCCAGGGCTCCCACCTATGCGGCCTGTTGACCATACAATCCCTCTTGTGCCCGGAGCACAACCCGTTTCACGACCTATGTACAGGTTTAGCCCGTTGGAGCTAGATGAAGTGAAACGGCAAGTGAGGGATCTGCTCGCAAAGGGTATGATTCGGCCCAGCACATCGCCATATTCTGCACCGATACTGTTTGTCAGTAAGAAGGATGGGACGTTGCGTATGTGCATTGATTATAGGGGCTTGAATGTGACTACAGTTAAAAATCGCTACCCTTTGCCGCGCGTCGATGACCTGCTCGATAAGCTGAAGGGCTCAGCTTATTTTTCCTCGATTGACCTTCAACAAGGGTATAATCAGATACGCATTGCTGCCTCTGATATTCCGAAAACCGCTTTTCGGACCCCCTTTGGTCACTTTGGGTACACGGTCTTGTCGTTTGGACTTACTAATGCGCCCGCCACATTTCAAGCAGTGATGGACCGCATGTTCAGACCGTATATCGACAGGTTCGTCGTTTGCTACTTGGATGATATTTTAATATATTCCAAGACGCGCAAGGAGCACTTGAAGCATCTCGAGCTCGCGCTTGAGGTGATGAAGCGGGAGCAATTGTTTGCTAAACGCGCCAAGTGTTTTTGGGCGCAGCCGCAAGTGGAGTATTTGGGCCACATCGTGTCGGCCACTGGGGTCAGGATGGATCCACGGAAGGTAGCTGTGGTTCACGAATGGCCCGCACCTCAGAGCCTCACTGAACTACGCCAGTTCTTGGGTTTGACTAACTACTTCCGTAAGTTTATTAAAAATAACTCCATTATTGCGGCCCCGCTTACAAATTTGACGAAGAAAGGAGGTTTCGTTTCTCTCGAAGCCTGGACATCCGCGTGTCAGCGGGCATTCGAAGAGCTCAAACGAATCGTCACCGACGACGTTACCCTCTCTTTTCCTGATTACTCATTGCCGTTCCGTGTTGAAGTTGTATCGGATGCTTCCTTGCATGGAAGCGGCACTGTATTGTTGCAGGAAGGACGACCAATCGCCTTCACGAGTAAGAAGTTTTCGGGTGCGGAGACCCGATATACAACCGGAGAGCAGGAGCTGTTGGCAGCTCTACATGCTTTGAAGGAATGGCGTTGTTACCTCGAGGGCCGCCCTTTTACGCTGAAGACCGATCATAAGCCGCTGACATTCTGCCGAGTGTCCCTACGCTTAACCGACAACAAGCCCGGTGGATGGAGTATCTGTCTCGTTTCGACTGTACATGGGAGTATATCGCCGGCAGGATTAATATTGCTGACGCTCTCAGTCGACATCCATCATTACATGCTGCAATTTTGGCAGCACCGGTTACTCGTTCGCGCAGTCAGGAGGTGCCGATAGCAGCGGACCTTGCGCTCAAGGTGGTGTATGAAGTGGATCCATGGTTCGCTTCGCCCAACAATGTGGAACATTTGCACAAGTGCAACGATTTGTGGATACGGCAGGATGGCTCGACCACACAAATCATCGTGCCAAACGACGACGCTTTGCGCTACGATATTCTTGCACGGTTCCACGAGGACCCATTGGCAGGACATCCTGGAAGCACGCGATTGGCAGAGCTGGTACGACGCTCGTTCTGGTGGCCATGCGTGGTGAAGGATGCGGAAAACTTTGTGCAAAGGTGCAGTTTATGCCAGCGCAATAAAACACTATCCGGTAAGGGCCAGGGTTTATTACATCCTTTACCTATACCAGATGTCCCTTGGGAAAGTGTTTCTATGGACTTCGTAGTCGCGCTGCCCAAAACTGAGGGGGGATACGATTCGGTGTTCGTAATGGTCGATCATTTGACCAAGATGGTTCATTTAGCCCCCTGCACCTCGTCTTGCACCGCTGAGCAAACAGCATGATTATTTTTCGATAATGTGGTCCGATTGCATGGCGTTCCTAAAAATGTGATCTCTGATTGCGGCGGTCAATTCACGTCTAAGTTTTGGGAAGCGCTATGTCAACTCGTCGGTATGCGCGTTCATTTGAGCACAGCATATCATCCACAATCCGATGGGCAAACTGAATGCATAAATTGCACACTGGGCGACATGTTGAGGAATTTCGCGGGACGCACACCCTCTGTTTGGGATACGTTTCTGACTTCGGCAGAATTCGCGCTTAACAACGCTGTTCACCGCTCTACAGGTCAAAGCCCTTTCTTTCTGAATTATGGATTTCATCCTGCACTACCCGTGTGGCGAGAATTGGAGATAAATATCCCTGCGGCTAAAACCTTTGCCAAGTCGTTCCTATCCGGCATGACAGACGCGAAGGCATGCCTGGACGCAGCACAACAACGGACGACGGACTATTATAGTAAATCTAAACAGGATGTAACATTTTCGGTGGGACAAATGGTATTACTGAGCACTAAGAACTTGCGTTCGCTCGCCGACGGTTCCCGTAAATTGTTACCTCGTTGGATCGGTCCATATCCCGTTGTTCGCATGGTAGGGAATGTAGCCGTGGAGCTATCCCTACCTTCTGACATGAATATCCATCCCACATTTCATATTTCTTTAATTCACCCTTATCGACACCGATGCCCCTGCAGTAATGGACCCCGGTCCCGAGACCTGGATCACAGGCAAGCAAAAGGTGTATGATGTGGAACACATACTGGATTATCGGGTTCGTCGCATTGGTCGACAACGACGAAAGCGGAAGGTGCATGAATATCTGGTCAAGTGGACTGGCTATTCTAGCGAGCATAATTCGTGGGAGCCGATGCGTAACTTCTCGCCGGAAATGAAGCCCCTGTTGGAGGAAGCTCGTCTACGCGCCACGCAAACCCAATGATCCTTGCAGTCGATGCTGTTCGATGCAGCGAGGATGCTGCATACGGGAGGGGGGATAGTTGTTGTACGCGGGTTCAATCACCGGTTACATTCATGAAGGCCGCAATGCATTCAGATATCATGAAGCATAATACAATCATATTAGCATGATATACTCGAGTATATCTAGCTAATCAGGCATGTCGCATCATCATTCATGACATCGTGCTGTTGGTCAACATGTTTGACTCGAGGCTGATAATTAATGCGCGATCTATCCATTGGCATATTATATCACGTAATAATACTTTGAATAGTATTACCTCATCTGTGTCATAAACCATACGCGTATGCAAGAATGCGATGATCACGATGGTTGGGTCGGCAACCGAATATCGATATTCAGACCTTTGCATATTGCATGCATTGCATCCAATACTATCACGAATGACACGATATTTAGAGCAGTATTACCAAGGTACTCACACTTGGGATCGTAATCCAGTGAGACCTGTACTGCACATCGGTATCGCGACATGATAGGTGCGAGGACGGCCGCCTAGAGACCGAAGTCGGCGCAACGCTAACTTTGGACCAAGTATTCGAGTACTTAACTCTATCCAATACGCATACATACGATATAATCATTTATATTCGGCCTGAGCTATTCTAGCATTCCATCTGCAGCCGAGTGATGAACATTGCCCACGGGGTCTGACGGCAGACTGTAATTCTGTAACTGAAGAACGTTGTAAGTTGAATCTTTCCTTGCTATTGAGTCTTCCGCTGTCTACTATTTGCATTGGCTTGCCTTGCTGTTCGTAAGCTTGGTACGCACGCAGCTAACACCTAGACGTGCAGAGCTAATACATGATTGAAGAAGGAAGGATACAACAAATTTGGTATCGAGACCAGGTTGAATCATGATGGTTGCATTGTCCCTCATCGGAAGTAGGTTCTCGTGATGGCAAGCGACGACGACACTCGCCGCAGCCCTTTAGACACCTTCGCAGAGGATCTCGGCCGCGCTGTTCTGGACGCCGCCGCTTCCGGTGAACGTACGCCAACACTGAATGCGGTATTGGCTGGACAATATTTGAACGAGGAACAAATCAAGGCTTTGATCCAGAAAACTACTGAAATAAAGGACAACCTAACGGACTATATCGTTTATCTCCTTGGTCTACTCGGGAGTTCTGTCGGTACGCGAATAGTCACAAATTCCTCTTACGTTACGTTGCTCTCAGGTTTATAGTAAATTCCTGTCTGCCCGAATAAGCTCGTGCTTCATGTCGGGACGCAAAGATAGTTCCTATCTGGGCACCGCCAGCCAGCCCGATGGCGGCCTCGCTACTAGAACTGCTTTTGCTGAGCCCGATACCGTTGGGACTCGTCTTATGTCTGATCCTACCGTCCTTCAGACCCCTTCGCATTTGATTGTACCACTGTTGGCAGCGGCTACAACAAGTGAGGGAGTCGGAGTACAACAGGCCCCGGTAACACCCGCGGTTCAAGAACCCGTCGGAATACCGGAGGTAATGAAGTTGACTATCCCCGTGCCTAAGCTCAATATTTCCGCTGACGAAAAGGCAAAGAATTCAGGACATAGCGTCGCGGATAGGACACGGGCTTACGTTCGTGATGCTAGGCAGTATTTGCAAGCAGTGCACGGCGGGGGATGCGACTCCATTAAATGCCTGTTTGTCGGGAATACCCTCGAGGGTGTTGCCAAGGACTGGTATGATGAATGGACAACCGCTAGGGGCAAGTATACGTTTGATAACTTGATTGATGCTCTTCTCGCTCGCTTTGCTACGGAAGTTTGCTCGCGTGGCAACGAGGCTCGTAAGACGCTGGCACAAGGCACGTACCACATGCGTCCACACGAAACTGTTCCTGCTTATCAGTCCCGCTTCGAGGCGCTGATAACACCTATCGTTAACTTTCCTGAAGAGGATCGTATCTTTTGGTTCCATCGCGGTCTTACTGAATCCCTTGCATGATGGTGCACCACTGACCTTAGCGGAATTCCTTTCCAATCTTTTGATGCCTTGGTAGCTTTTGCTAGAGGTGCAGAAGTTAGACATTTGGCGGGCAAGGACGTTAAACAATTTAACCCTCACGTTCATGCGATGTGAGTGCAGGAACTGCCTTCAGAGTTGACGCCGTGTTGTATATGGTACCCACGAAGGGTGGTATCAAAAGATACCGGTTGTTGTGCCAGAGCCCGATTAAGTAGAGCCGCCGACTAGGTCGTACTTGAGAGACCATAAGGCCTCGAACCGGGCGTGACCTTCAGAAGTCACCACTACAACCGGAGATTCAGTGAACCAGGAACCAGATGTTCCACCATTTACCATTCAGGCGGTAAATGGCCCATTCCATACAGGTTATGGAGTAACCGACAGGTTCGGATGTTTCAGGAAGTCGGTTAGTATTGGTCGTCGACAGCCGAGACCAAATCCACAATCGAATGCCAGATGGAAACATGAAACAGTTAATATGATAATTAAATATATTATATTATAAAATAATAAACAGATAATTATTATATCTTAATGAATTACCAAAATGCATTAAGGATACAACAATTGTTCCCCCTCTAGATGCAGCGTCCCGATGCATAAGAAGAGAGCAGACAGGTTGAAGTAGGACAGCGTCAGAGAGGTCCGTCCTTAGACTGTGCCCGCAGCCTAGCTTCATCAAGCAGGGGTTTCATGTCAGGGGTGAAGTTACGTGCCGGTTCCCAGCTATTGTGCTCAGACGAATACCCAGACCACTTAACCAGGTACTCATGTACGTTACGCTTACGCCTGCCTTTGCCAACACGTCGTGCACGGTAATCCAGGATACGTTCGACAGCATACAGGGTCTGCTTACCCAATAACCAGGTAGAGGGATTAGCTTCCGTAACAGGAGGGATGCTATCGTTAGCCTCAGGCAGAGTACCCCGATATGGACGTACGAGAGATACATGAAATGTGGGATGAATGCGTAGGTCAGATGGGAGTTGTAACTCTACAGCCACCGACCCTACCATGCGTACGACAGGATAAGGCCCCACAAAGCGCGGTAATAACTTGCGAGACCCATCAGCCAGGGAACGAAGGTTCTTCGTGCTCAACATAACCAGCTGGCCCTTAGTGAACGTGACGTCCTTTTTGGACTTGTTATAATAGTCCATAGCCCGTTGCTGTGCAGCTTCCAGGCAAGCTTTAGCGTCAGTTAGACGGGACACGAAAGACTTAGCAAACGTTTTTGCAGCTGGAACATTTACGTCCAACTCCCGCCAAACAGGCAAAGCAGGGTTAAAACCGTAATTCAGGAAAAACGGACTATTACCAACGGACCGGTTAGTAGCGTTATTAATGGCAAACTCAGCAGCGGTTAGGTAGGTATCCCATGCAGTAGGGGTGCGTCCTGCAAAGTTACGGAGCATATCACCCAGGACACGGTTAACACGCTCTGTTTGCCCATCAGATTGGGGGTGGTAGGCGGTGGACAGGTTCACCCGCATTCCTACCAGAGTCCCCAGGGCGCCCCAAAACTTACTTGCAAATTGAGTGCCGCGGTCAGATACCACGGACTTGGGGACCCCATGCAAACGTACCACATTGTCGAAAAATAGACGGGCCGTTTGCTCAGCTGTGCAGGATGATGTCGTGGGGGCCAGGTGGACCATCTTGGTGAAACGGTCGACCAGGACCAGCACGGCATCGTATCCTCCCTCAGTTTTGGGCAGCGCAACAATAAAGTCCATAGAGACGCTTTCCCACGGAGCGTCAGGAATAGGAAGAGGTTGGAGATGCCCATGTGCTTTACCAGACTGGGCCTTATTGCGCTGGCACAGGTCGCAACCGAGGACATAATTTTCGGTGTCCTTAGCCATGCGGGGCCACCAGAATTGACGCCGCAAAAGCTCTAGTAACCGCGTGCAGCCAGGATGCCCAGCAAGAGGGCCGTCATGAAAACGTGAGAGAAGTTCACGACGTAATGAATCGTCGTTAGGTACGACAATCTGACGGTGGGATCCTTCCAATCGGATCCATAAGCCATGCTCCTGTACCAAGTGCCCCGTGTTGTTGTGAATTGTGAACCACGGGTCGGCTGCATAAGCCTGTTTCAAGCGCTTGGTAAAATCGGAGGGCACGAAGTTAGGTTTTGCCTGAGACCTACTCCATGTGCTTACCGCCAGAATGGCTGCATGCAGTGAGGGGTGCCTACTGAGAGCATCAGCTATGTTAAGTGAGCCGCTCAGGTACTCCCAATCAAAGTTAAACCGTGCCAGGTATTCCATCCAGCGGGCCTGGCGTCGGTTAAGGGAGGGCACACCTTGCAGAAACGTAAGGGGTTTGTGATCAGTCTTGAGGGCAAAAGGCCGGCCCTCAAGGTAACATCGCCATTCCTTCAAGGCATGTAGGACCGCCAGAAATTCCTGTTCCCCAGTGGTATAACGGGTTTCAGCCCCCGAAAACTTCTTACTCGTATATGCAATGGGGCGTCCCTGCTGCAACAGAACTGCCCCCGTCCCATGTATAGATGCATCAGTTATGACCTCTACACGGAACGGCAATGAGTAGTCAGGGAAGTGCAGGATAATATCATCAGAGATAGCACGCTTCAAAGCATCAAAAGCTTCTTGGCATGCGGGGGTCCAGGCCTCAAGTGAAGAGAAGGCTCCCTTACGTGTGAGGTTTGTTAGCGGTGCAGCAATGACTGAGTAGCGCTCTATGAACTTACGAAAGTAGTTGGTCAGGCCCAAAAACTTACGCAGTTCCTGAAGGTTGGAGGGCACTGGCCAATCCCGAACAACAGCAGTTTTCCGGGGGTCCATCTGTATGCCACCCTGAGACACTATATGCCCCAGATACTCCACCTGTGGTTGTGCCCAGTGGCACTTAGAACGCTTAGCATACAGCTGCTCACGCCGCAGAACCTCAAAGACCAGGCGGAGGTGTTGTATGTGCTCCTCACGGGTCTTTGAAAACACCAGGATATCGTCCAGATAACAGATGACGAATTTGTCGATGTATGGCCTGAAGATGCGGTCCATGACGGCTTGGAACGTTGCAGGGGCGTTCGTCAGTCCGAAACTAAGGACGGTATATTCAAAATGGCCAAACGGCGTACGGAAAGCCGTTTTAGGGATGTCAGATTCTGCTATACGAATCTGATTATACCCCTGCTGGAGGTCAATAGAGCTAAAGAATGCAGAATCTTTTAGCTTATCCAGCAGATCATCGACACGTGGGAGGGGGTAACGGTTCTTAACTGTTGCGGCATTTAACCCCCTATAGTCAATGCACATTCTCAGAGTCCCATCCTTCTTTCCCACAAACAGAATAGGGGCGGAGTATGGGGATGTGCTTGGCCGTATCATACCTTTTTTCAGCAGCTCAGTAACCTGTCGTTTGACCTCGTCCAGCTCCAAGGGGCTTAGCCGATACATGGGGCGGGAAACGGGTACTGCACCAGGCACCAAAGGTATGGTGTGATCCACAGGCCGCATTGGAGGCTTACCAGGGACCTCCTGGAATATATCTGCATATTCCTGTAACAGGGCCTCAAGCTCAGGGTCAGTGGCATCAGCTGGGATAGAAGTTGCATTCAGGTACAACTTGGGCCGTACTAGTAAAGCATGGGCCCCCTTGCGAATCATGCGAACTGCTGCTTTTCTGCCAACAACTTCAGGTTCAGTGTGCTGACAGATAGCAGTGGTTGCATAATTAAAGCAAGGCGCAGGTGTCATCTGATCTGGTGGCTGTCCGGCAGTAGTAAAGGGTACCTTGCAGGCTAGATTCCCCTTGCGCAGGCGCAAAGATTTAGACTCATAGTCAAGGACAGCCCCATACTGTGCTAGCGTGGAAGAACCCAAGATATACGTGGCAGCGTCAGTTAGCTCAGGCAACACGTATGGGCGGACATTTAACCTTAAAGGACCTGCAGATAGACGAAGATTAACCTGCCCCAAGATAGCCTGCTTACCCCCATCAGCAAGGGTAACTTCTGACCAGGAGCATGGGCTAGGTTTCAGGCCAAGCTGCGTAACCACTGATGCCGAAATGAAATCATCACTGGCTCCAGAGTCGGCTAGGGCGGTGAACGTACGACCTGCCGTACTTACGGTGATCAGAGGTACGCCAGCACCTATCAGGGCAGCAGCTTTAGGCAAGCAGAGAACTGAAATACAGGGTTCAGTCTCAGGCAAGCCCTCCTGAACCGGTTTAGGAGCAGCAAACCAGACGTCAACAGAGTATGAGCTTCCAGGGAGTTGAACAACCTCACCTGCCATATCAAGGCTATGGAAAAGAGCCGTCCCTGGATTAAACCTTAAGACCCGTTGCATTCCCGACAGAAAAGAAGGGTTGCGTCGGGACACATACTCAGGCAGCAAGATGCATGCTGAGGTATCAGGGTGTTGACGTTTGCATGCCCTAAAGAGAGCTAATTGCTTCTGTAGCTCGCAGAGTGAAGAGGGAGTGAACAAGATAGTATGCCCACCCAAGTTAGCGGAGGATAGGGGGCGACCTTGAGGCTCAAACAGATTACAAAAGCCATCAAAGCCGGCACGGATAGTTCGTGCATCAAAAGAAAAACGTCTCCCTATCACCTGCTCCACTTGGTTTAAAACAGAGGGCAAAAGAGCCCGTACTGCACGGCACTTTGCTACCATCTGGCCCACAACAAAGACCCCAGGTGGTGATCCCTCTATACCAGCCTGGGCAAGTTCCTAGTGGTCCTTACCCTTATTTTTCTCCGCCCCCAGCATTGGGCAGGAGTCAACCCTATGTTGGTCGGAACCGCAACGGAGGCACATCCCATGTTGTTTACGAAAATGGAACTCCCGTCTAGTACATTTGAATGTGGTTAAATATTCCGCTAGGTTCTGCTTGGGCCCCTTCTTCTGCACGTGGCCCCCTTTTGGGGCCAAGTGCCTCCCCTGCTGTCCGCCGCCCCTCTTAGACTTACCGGCGCCCTTAACCTGCCGCGGCTGATCCTCGTGCCCGGTGATGCCTGGACGAACGGATGCAGCCCGCGGTTTTTTGGTCGGGGGCGCCGGGGTCTCCTCGTCAGGGTCGTCGCAGGCCATGTCCTGTACCGACAGCATGTTCATTTTGGGACGGGCCAGTTTGTCAGATTCCCGTCGGGCCAGTAACCTAAGTTCAGCTCCCAGGGAGAACTGAACCAAGTCTGTATATGACTTAAAGGTTTTACCCGACAGGTCAGTTGCACAGTCCCCACTAAGGTCGGATGAGAGGCCCTGCTGAAACCAAAACACACGCTCACTATCAGACAGGTCCGCAATGGGCGTGACAAGAGCCTCAAAGCGGCTCTGATAGGCAGAGACAGTTTCTCCAGGGCGCATGCGGTATTTGCCAGCATTTAATTTCAGGCGTGCCTCAGTGTCACGTGACTGGACATGGGGTGCAAAACGGACAAGCAGTGCTTCTAGCAGTTCCTCAGATGTATAGGAATCCCTTGCGTTAGTCCATTGATCGTGCCATAATCTTGCCGCGCCTTCAAAGGCAGTGGCCAAGAAAAGACGGCGCGTAGAGTCCTGTTGACCCCCACGGGCTGTGGCAAAGTAGTTCCTAACATTACGGACAAAGGCCCGTGTTAGAGGCGCAGCAACTCGTCCTAAATCAGAAAGCTTAACATCCATAGGGATATTCAGCTTAGGCACTGCGATCGCTATTTTTATCACCTCGTCCTCATGTCCAGTATGAGGAGACCCAGGTGGCCTGGAAGAGGTGCCCGCAACAGCAGCACAAGTTGTTGCGGCAGCAGCGGGAGCCATCCCAGGAATATCCACGGCACCAGGTGTCAAATGGTTTGACACTACAGCAGGGCCATGAACATAAAAAGGGGATGGGGCATAAATAGGTGATGTAGGTGCCTCAGGGGATGCTGTGCCGCCTTGCCTGGGAATAGGTGAAGGCTGGTTCGGAAGGTCGATACCACCTGCCACAGCAGCATTTGGTGGCTGTGTCAACCTAGAGAGCCATTCCCACCTATTCGCTTGGCTAGCATTAGCAGCAATCCGGCCAACAAACTGAAAGGTGTTGGCAGCAAGAGCCGAGACAGCATTCGCTAAGTTCGAGGCTTGCATATTGTATGCCTGAAAGCCTAACAGATCGAACTGCGAGTGACTGTTCTGGCGAAAGGCAAAGCAAAGGCAAGGACCAGGGCCTACCCAACGCTTGGATGCCTTCGATGAACTTCAAAAATTTTGAAGTCCGCGCGTGAAGTTGATTTGCGATGGATCCGAGTGACTGGGCAGAAGTGCCGCTCCGAAGGGTCTGAGGTGTTGACACGCAGAAGCACTCACGGCGGTTGGAACAAACACAATACCTTTCAAGTAATAGAGATATATATGTATTAGTGAAAGCCGAAATGAATTCACGAAGTCGTCTCCTCGTTGGATTCGATGCAAAGGTACTATCGAACCCGCAACTACAGGGATTCCTCAGCAAAACTGCAATACAAGTTCTAGATAGAAAGCAGTGTTGCAGGAAGATATTACATAACAGAGAAGGCAGAATTGTCTAGGTCGCGAGCCACGTTGACCGCGACTAACTTAGAGATTGACTTTAACAGAAAGCACAGCCAAACTCACAGAGAGCAGGTTCTAAGTGTCACTAGACTAATTTCGTGAATATTACAGACCGGTGGTAGCCGCAGCGAAAATGGCGGCGCTCAGCTCCTCAGGCAATGTCTCCATGTCCAGAGGGATGTCGGCAGGAGGAAGATCGTGGTCGATGTCCATTTATAAAAGGGCAGCTTGAGTGGCTTGAGCGCGTTGCGCGGTTAGAGTGGCTTGAGCAGTTACCACAGAAAGACTTGAGAAGGCTTGAACGATTTCAGCGGAAGACTTGACGAGACGTCCCAGGGAGGAACGGTCTCGATACCAGCTTGTTGTATATGGTACCCACGAAGGGTGGTATCAAAAGATACCGGTTGTTGTGCCAGAGCCCGATTAAGTAGAGCCGCCGACTAGGTCGTACTTGAGAGACCATAAGGCCTCGAACCGGGCGTGACCTTCAGAAGTCACCACTACAACCGGAGATTCAGTGAACCAGGAACCAGATGTTCCACCATTTACCATTCAGGCGGTAAATGGCCCATTCCATACAGGTTATGGAGTAACCGACAGGTTCGGATGTTTCAGGAAGTCGGTTAGTATTGGTCGTCGACAGCCGAGACCAAATCCACAATCGAATGCCAGATGGAAACATGAAACAGTTAATATGATAATTAAATATATTATATTATAAAATAATAAACAGATAATTATTATATCTTAATGAATTACCGAAATGCATTAAGGATACAACACGCCGAAGGACCAGGGTCCTGACCGCCAACGCCCCGCGGCAACCGTGCATACCGTTCGTAAGGAAAGGCGGTATGACAATCGAGGACGCCACAACCCAAGTAATCGTGGGTCTGCGGGAGCTGGGCCGAGCTCTGGCCATGCTAAAGGCAAACGAAGAGGGAGCACGCCATCTGTAGCTGCAATGCAGAACGCGGCTCCTAGTGTTAAGAAACCCTGGACAGATGATCCGTACATGCAAAAGTGGGAGTGCCGACGCTCAGAGTTTGACCGTCGAAAGTTTGCTAATCTTTGTTTGCGGTGTGCGGGAGAACACCCTACCCGCGAGTGCCCCCTTTTGCCACCTTTCATACCGAAGACGACCTAGGAAGTTGCCCGGGATGTGGAGGAAGGGACTTCTCCCGGGATAGAAGAAGGTGAATGTGGCCGCTGGCCGTCGTTACGCCCTACAGTGAGGGCCCTTTTACCTGCTGTTTTCGGACAAATCGAGCGGGCTATTGAGCGACGTTTTTTGCTCGACGGGCGCACGGGACTAAACCACTCCGACCCGTTGTATAATTTATTTGCGCCGCGTTGCCCCCTTTCTTCCCTCGATTTATCGGGCCACACTTCTCTACTAATCCCTTCATCTTTCCGTGAGCTGTGCGAACAGCTCGCCAGATACAAGAAGTACCGCCATCGAAATCCAGACACTGCAGCTTGCATATTAATTCCCTCTTTTTGCCAACGTAAAGTGGCGTCTTTGTTGGAAGGTATGCAATGTGTCCTCCGATTCGAGTTGGGCACCGCTCTGTTTAATGGTGTGGATGTGACGGGCAAACCGACGATGTTGCCTAAACTACCTTACGCTGCTGAAGTGTGGTTTGAGGCTCCTCTTTTGAGTCCTACCAGGTTCGAGCCTGCTATAGGATCCCTTTCATTGTCTGTGGAGTCGACTCCGACAGGGAATCGTGTCCCTATTATCGAGATCGGCCTCGGAGGTCGACTGATGAAGGCGCTTGTGGATACTGGCGCCAGTGATGACTTCATCTCGGCAAAGGAGGTGAATGATTTGGGGTTGACCCCTTTGGGGTCGTCTGATTGTGCACAGGTTACCCTTGCTAATGGAGGAAAGCATCCCATCGTGGGCAGGATCACCCTGAGCCTATCGATAGGCCCTCTGCGTGTTAGGGCCCAACCATATGTGCTACAAGGTCTCTCGGAGACAGCACAGTACATTCTGGGTGCCGCGACATTACGACAGTAAGTTTATTAAAAATAACTCCATTATTGCGGCCCCGCTTACGAATTTGACGAAGAAAGGAGGTTTCGTTTCTCTCGAAGCCTGGACATCCGCGTGTCAGCGGGCATTCGAAGAGCTCAAACGAATCGTCACCGACGACGTTACCCTCTCTTTTCCTGATTACTCATTGCCGTTCCGTGTTGAAGTTGTATCGGATGCTTCCTTGCATGGAAGCGGCACTGTATTGTTGCAGGAAGGACGACCAATCGCCTTCACGAGTAAGAAGTTTTCGGGTGCGGAGACCCGATATACAACCGGAGAGCAGGAGCTGTTGGCAGCTCTACATGCTTTGAAGGAATGGCGTTGTTACCTCGAGGGCCGCCCTTTTACGCTGAAGACCGATCATAAGCCGCTGACATTCTGCCGAGTGTCCCTACGCTTAACTGACAACAAGCCCGGTGGATGGAGTATCTGTCTCGTTTCGACTGTACATGGGAGTATATCGCCGGCAGGATTAATATTGCTGACGCTCTCAGTCGACATCCATCATTACATGCTGCAATTTTGGCAGCACCGGTTACTCGTTCGCGCAGTCAGGAGGTGCCGATAGCAGCGGACCTTGCGCAGCAACTCAAGGTGGTGTATGAAGTGGATCCATGGTTCGCTTCGCCCAACAATGTGGAACATTTGCACAAGTGCAACGATTTGTGGATACGGCAGGATGGCTCGACCACACAAATCATCGTGCCAAACGACGACGCTTTGCGCTACGATATTCTTGCACGGTTCCACGAGGACCCATTGGCAGGACATCCTGGAAGCACGCGATTGGCAGAGCTGGTACGACGCTCGTTCTGGTGGCCATGCGTGGTGAAGGATGCGGAAAACTTTGTGCAAAGGTGCAGTTTATGCCAGCGCAATAAAACACTATCCGGTAAGGGCCAGGGTTTATTACATCCTTTACCTATACCAGATGTCCCTTGGGAAAGTGTTTCTATGGACTTCGTAGTTGCGCTGCCCAAAACTGAGGGGGGATACGATTCGGTGTTCGTAATGGTCGATCATTTGACCAAGATGGTTCATTTAGCCCCCTGCACCTCGTCTTGCACCGCTGAGCAAACAGCATGATTATTTTTCGATAATGTGGTCCGATTGCATGGCGTTCCTAAAAATGTGATCTCTGATTGCGGCGGTCAATTCACGTCTAAGTTTTGGGAAGCGCTATGTCAACTCGTCGGTATGCGCGTTCATTTGAGCACAGCATATCATCCACAATCCGATGGGCAAACTGAATGCATAAATTGCACACTGGGCGACATGTTGAGGAATTTCGCGGGACGCACACCCTCTGTTTGGGATACGTTTCTGACTTCGGCAGAATTCGCGCTTAACAACGCTGTTCACCGCTCTACAGGTCAAAGCCCTTTCTTTCTGAATTATGGATTTCATCCTGCACTACCCGTGTGGCGAGAATTGGAGATAAATATCCCTGCGGCTAAAACCTTTGCCAAGTCGTTCCTATCCGGCATGACAGACGCGAAGGCATGCCTGAACGCAGCACAACAACGGACGACGGACTATTATAGTAAATCTAAACAGGATGTAACATTTTCGGTGGGACAAATGGTATTACTGAGCACTAAGAACTTGCGTTCGCTCGCCGACGGTTCCCGTAAATTGTTACCTCGTTGGATCGGTCCATATCCCGTTGTTCGCATGGTAGGGAATGTAGCCGTGGAGCTATCCCTACCTTCTGACATGAATATCCATCCCACATTTCATATTTCTTTAATTCACCCTTATCACGGCACAGCACCAGTTACGAACGATACCGATGCCCCTGCAGTAATGGACCCCGGTCCCGAGACCTGGATCGCAGGCAAGCAAAAGGTGTATGATGTGGAACACATACTGGATTATCAGGTTCGTCGCATTGGTCGACAACGACGAAAGCGGAAGGTGCATGAATATCTGGTCAAGTGGACTGGCTATTCTAGCGAGCATAATTCGTGGGAGCCGATGCGTAACTTCTCGCCGGAAATGAAGCCCCTGTTGGAGGAAGCTCGTCTACGCGCCACGCAAACCCAATGATCCTTGCAGTCGATGCTGTTCGATGCAGCGAGGATGCTGCATACGGGAGGGGGGATAGTTGTTGTACGCGGGTTCAATCACCGGTTACATTCATGAAGGCCGCAATGCATTCAGATATCATGAAGCATAATACAATCATATTAGCATGATATACTCGAGTATATCTAGCTAATCAGGCATGTCGCATCATCATTCATGACATCGCGCTGTTGGTCAACATGTTTGACTCGAGGCTGATAATTAATGCGCGATCTATCCATTGGCATATTATATCACGTAATAATACTTTGAATAGTATTACCTCATCTGTGTCATAAACCATACGTGTATGCAAGAATGCGATGATCACGATGGTTGGGTCGGCAACCGAATATCGATATTCAGACCTTTGCATATTGCATGCGTTGCATCCAATAATATCACGAATGACACAATATTTAGAGCAGTATTACCAAGGTACTCACACTTGAGATCGTAATCCAGTGAGACCTGTACTGCACATCGGTATCGCGACATGATAGGTGCGAGGACGGCCGCCTAGAGACCGAAGTCGGCGCAACGCTAACTTTGGACCAAGTATTTGAGTTCTTAACTCTATCCGATACGCATACATACGATATAATCATTTATATTCGGCCTGAGCTATTCTAGCATTCCATCTGCAGCCGAGTGATGAACATTGCCCACGGGGTCTGACGGCAGACTGTAATTCTGTAACTGAAGAACATTGTAAGTTGAATCTTTCCTTGCTATTGAGTCTTCCGCTGTCTACTATTTGCATTGGCTTGCCTTGCTGTTCGTAAGCTTGGTACGCACGCAGCTAACACCTAGACGTGCAGAGCTAATACATGATTGAAGAAGGAAGGATACAACAGTGTGCAGGGGAGCATCCCACTCACGAGTGTCCTCTTTTACTGCCTTTTGTGCCCAAGACAACTTAGGAAGTTGCCCGGGTTGCGGAGGAAGGGACTCCTCCCGGGACTGAAGGACTTGTACGTGGCCGCTGGCTATCATTACGACCGGCAATGAGGGTCTGTTACCCTCTATTTTCGGACAAATTGAGCGCACTATCAAGCAACACTTTTCGCTTGATGGTCGCACGGGACTTGCATACTAATTCCCTCTTACAGTCAGCGCAAAGCTGCGTCGCGGCTGGAAGGTATACAATGTGTCCTCCGATTCGAGTCAGACACTGTTCTGTTCAATGGTGTGGACATGACAGGGAAACCAACGGAATTGCCCAAATTATCTTATACTGTTGAAGTTTGGTTTGAGGCCCCCCTATTGGATTCTTCCAGGTTCGAGCCTGCTCTAGGATCACTTCTACTTTCCGCGGAGTCGACTCCGACAGGAAATCGTGTCCCTGTTATCAAAATCGGCCTCGGTGGTCGACTGATGATGGCGCTCGTGGATACCGGCGCCAGCGACGACTTCATCTCGGCAAAGGAGGTGAACACATTGGGGCTGACCCCTCAGTCGTCTGATTGTGCACAGGTTACCCTCGCTGATGGAGGTAAGCATCCTATCGTGGGCAGGATCACCCTGAGCCTATCGATAGGCCCTCTGCGTGTTAGGGCCCAACTGTATGTGCTACAAGGTCTCTCAGAGACGGCACAGTACATTCTGGGTGCCGCGACATTACGGCAGTGCCGCGTGCGCATCGATATGGAGTCCACCACACTTAGTTTGTCCAAAGGGAACCTATCGACTAAGGTACCTTTCCTTTCATTCCAAGATGTCACACCAGAGGAGGGCGGAATTGTTGCGGAGCCTGAGGTTCATTTCGCTCTAGCGGCGTTAGTCCGTAGAAATGAAGAACCCAAGCTAATTGGGCGCAAAGAAACTGATCGGATGGTACGAAAAGGCACCATGTGTTGCTTGTGAGGCCACGGGTGCAACCGAATGCTACCATTGCGCAGTCCACCATGAAGGATCTTGAGGTCGAAGCCCTCCTGCATAAATATGCTGATGTCTTTGGCGACATCCCAGGGCTCCCACCTATGCGACCTGTTGAACATACGATCCCTCTTGTGCCCGGAGCACAACGCGTTTCACGACCTATGTACTGGTTAAGCCCGTTGGAGTTGAATGAAGTAAAGCGGCAAGTGAGGGATCTGCTCGCAAAGGGTATGATTCGGTCCAGCACATCGCCATATTCTGCACCAATATTGTTCGTCGGTAAGAAGGATGGAACGTTGCGTATGTGCATTGATGATTGGGGCTTGAATGCGACTACAGTTAAAAATCGCTACGCATTGCTGCTTCTGATATTCCGAAAACCGCTTTTCGGACCCCCTTTGGTCACTTCGAGTACACTGTCTTGTCGTTTGGACTTACTAATGCGCCCACCACATTTCAAGCAGTGATGGACCGCATGTTCAGACCGTATATTGACAGGTTTGTCGTTTGCTGCTTGGATGATATTTTAATATATTCCAAGACGCGCAAGGAGCACTTGAAGCATCTTGAGCTCGTGCTTGAATTGATGAAGCAGGAGCAATTGTTTGCTAAACGCGCCAAATGTTTTTGGGCGCAGCCTCAGGTGGAGTATCTAGGCCACATCGTGTCGGCCACTGGGGTAAGAATGGACCCACGGAAGGTAGCTGTGGTTCACGAATGGCCCGCACCTCAGAACCTCACCGAGCTACGCCAGTTCTTAGGCTTGACTAACTACTTCCGTAAGTTTATTAATAAATACTCCATTATTGCGGCCCGCTTACAAATTTGATGAGGAAAGGAGGTTTCGCTTCTTTTGAAGCTTGGACACCCGGGTGTCAGTGGGCAATCGAAGAACTCAAGCGCATCGTCGCCGACGATGTTACCCCTTCTTTTCCTGATTACTTGTTGCCATTCCGTGTTGAAGTCGTATCGGATGCTTCCTTGCATGGGAGCGGCGCTGTATTGTTGCAGGAAGGATGACCGATCACCTTCATGAGTATGAAATTCTCGGGTGCGGAGACCCGATACACAACCGGGAGCTGTTGGCAGTTTTACACGCTCTAAAGGAATGGCGCTGTTACCTCGAAGGCCGCCCTTTTACACTGACACACCACAAACCGCTGACATTTTTACAAAGCAGCCAGGAGGTGCCGATAGTGTCAGACCTTGCGCAGCGACTCAAGGTGGCGTATGAAACAGATCCGTGGTTCACTATGCCAAGTAATGTAGAGCATCTACACAAGCGCAACGATTTGTGGATACGGCAGGATGGCTCGACAACGC
The DNA here is from genome assembly GCA_030268105.1 of Volvox africanus. Classification (NCBI taxonomy): domain Eukaryota; kingdom Viridiplantae; phylum Chlorophyta; class Chlorophyceae; order Chlamydomonadales; family Volvocaceae; genus Volvox; species Volvox africanus. The sequence continues at coordinate 655,360 of BSDZ01000079.1, forward strand.
AAATCGTCATGCCGACAACACTTTGCGCTACAATATTCTTGCTCAGTTCCACGAGGACCCGTTGGCAGGACATCCTGGAAGCACGCAATTGGCAGAGCTAGTGCGACACTCGTTCTGGTAGCCACGCGCGTGGTGAAGGATGCGGAAAACTTCGTGCTAAGGTGCAGTTTATGTAAGCATAATAAAGCACTATCTGGTAAGGGCCAGGGTTTATTACAACCTTTACCTATACCAGATGTCCCTTGGGAAAGTGTTTCAATGGACTTCGTAGTCGCGCTGCCCAAAACTGAGGGGGGATATGACTCGGTGTTTGTTATGGTCGATCGATTGACCAAAATGGTTCATTTAGCCCCCTGCACCTCGTCTTGCACTGCTGAGCAAACAGCACGATTATTTTTTGATAACGTAGTATGATTGTAGGCGTTCCTAAAAATGTGATATCCGATCACAGCGGTCAATTCACATCTAAGTTTTGGGAAGTGTTGTACCTCTCCTTCGTGTTTGCTCATCAGTATCTGCGCGTCTGAAGGCTTGCGACACCAATGCGCGAGCACTTGCAAGTACAGCAAGGCAAGCACGAGCAAACAGAGACAGCGGAAGACTTCAAACAAGAAGAGATATAACTTACAGTTTTACAGATCGAAGCGGTGCAATGGACGCAATCGCCTTCAGCGCCGGAAGCAAGCAATCATCACGCTGCGGTGAATAGCGAAGTTTAGGCTTAGCTCGGGCTAAGTAGAATAGCCCGTTCTACTATTGTAGAACACACGAGTGTTCTCTGGTGTCAAATATCTTATCTTGCTTAGCCGTCCTCGCATCTGTTATACTCGTAGCATCGCGATGCCGTACGATTCACACTAGGAGGCCGATCCTAAGTGTGACAACCCTACTGCGTATAGGCGATGTCCATGTATAACAACGTATAAGCCTTTCCGGCATTCGCATGATGCAAGGGTCCGAATAACGATATTCGGTTGCAAGGCATGCATCGTGACGAGTGCGGCGCTCTCAACGTGTGCTGTAATGAAGTAATATTATATCAAATAATATTACTTATCATTTCATAGCACGAGCATAATGCGCACTTCAATGATTCGGTATTTTATGCATGCTAGGCGGATTTGCCATGATGCGATGTCACGATGGACAATGATAACATGCCAAATGCATATATAAATGTATGCGAATACATCTATATCATGCAGGTTCATTCATATGCAATAGTCATTCATGCATTCATCAAGATAACACTTTGCCTTGTAGGGTCGCATCGACCTACACATCGGCAGGAAATGAACCATAGCACAACAATTATCCCCCCTCCCGTATGCAGCGTCCTCGCTGCTTCATACAGCATCGACTGCAGGGTCATTGGGCTTGTGTGGCACGTTTGCCGGCTTCCTCGAGCAGGGGCTTCATGTCCTGCGAGAAGTTGCGTGCCGGTTCCCATGAGTTGTGCTCGCTGGTATACCCTGTCCACTTGACCAAGTACTCGTGTACTGTCCCCTTACGTCGGTGTCGGCCCACACGACGCGCGCGATAATCTAACACCCGCTCCACATCGTAAAACTTCTGTTTACCAGCGATCCAGGTCTCGGGAACTGGTTCGATCGCTGCGGGGGCGTTAGCAGGCTCAGGGACGGGTTCCGTACCACGATAAGGATGGACAAGCGATACGTGAAACGTGGGGTGAATGGTCATATCAGCGGGCAATGCAAGCTCCACAGCCACATTCCCAACCATGCGCATGACAGGATACGGACCAATCCAGCGGGGTAAGAGTTTTCGGGATCCGTCGGCCAAGGAACGCAAGTTCTTGGTGCTTAGCAACACGAGTTGCCCTTCCAAAAACGTCACGTCCTGCTTAGATTTGTTGTAGTATTCCGTCGTTCGTTGCTGCGCCGCGTCCAAACACGACTTCACGTCTGTGATTCGGGACATAAAAAACTTGGCAAAAAGTTTAGCAGCAGGCACGTTCACTTCCAACTCACGCCACACGGGTAGCGCGGGATGAAACCCGTAGTTAAGAAAGAACGGACTTTTGCCTGTAGAGCGGTTAACAGCATTGTTAAGCGCGAATTCTGCCGCAGTCAAATATGTATCCCAAACGAGTGGTGTGCGACCAGCATAATTGCACAACATATCACCCAACGTGCGGTTTGTGCGTTCAGTTTGACCATCAGTCTGCGGGTGGTACGCTGTGCTCAGGTTGACACGCATGCCAACTAGCTTGCAGAGCGCTTCCCAAAACTTAGACGTGAACTGTCCACCGCGGTCCGAGATCACGTTTTTGGGAACCCCGTGTAACCGAACCACATTATCGAAAAACAAACGTGCGGTTTGCTCAGCCGTGCAGGACGATGTGCATGGTGCTAGGTGGACCATCTTAGTCAGGCGATTGACCATTACGAACACCGCATCATATCCCCCCTCAGTTTTGGGCAGCGCGACTACGAAGTCCATGGAAACACTTTCCCAAGGCGCATCCGGGACAGGCAACGGTTGCAACAACCCATGACCCTTACCGGACAAAGCCTTATTGCGCTGGCACAGACTGCATGTGTTGTACCTCTCGTTCGCGTTTGCTCATAAGTATCTGCACGTCTGGAGACTTTCGACAACGATGCGCAAGCACTTGCAAGTACAGCAAGGCAAGCGCGAGCAAACAGAGACAGCGGAAGACTTCAAGACGAAGAGAGATATAACTTACAGTATTACGGATCAGAACGATGCAATGGACGAAATCGCCGTCAGCGCCGGAAGCAAGCAATCATCACGCGGCGGTGATTAGCGAAGTTCAGGCTTAGCTCGGGCTAAGTAGAATAGTGTATAGAAATAGTAATATAGAACACACAAGTGTTCTCCGGTATCGAATGTCTTGTCTAGCTTAGCCGTCCTCGCATCTGTTATACTCGCAGCATCGCAATGCCGTACGATCCACATCAGGAGGCCGATCCTAGATGTGACAACCCTACTGCGTCTAGGCGATGTCTACGCATAACAACGTATAAGCCTTTCCGGCATTCGCATGATGCAAGGGTCCGGATAACGATATCCGGTTGCAGGGCATGCATCGCGACGAGTGCGGCGCTCTCAACTTGTGCTGTAATGAAGTAATATTATATCAGATAATATTACTTATTGTTTCGTAGCAAGAGCATAATGCGCACTTTCATGCTTCGGGCTTTCATGCATGCTAGGCGGATTTGCCATGATGCGATGTCGCGATGGATAATGACAACATGCCAAATGCATATATAAATGTACACGAATACATTTATATCATGCAGATTCATTCATATGCAATGCGTTCATCACAAAAGCACTTCGCCTCGTAGGATCGCGTTGACCTACGCATCGGCGGAAAATGAACCGTAGCACAACAATTATCCCCCCTCCCGTATGCAGCGTCCTCGCTGCTTCATACAGCATCGACTGCAGGGGTCATTGGGTTTGCGTGGCACGTTTGCGGGCTTCTTCGAGCAGGGGTTTCATGTCCTGTGAGAAGTTGCGTGCCGGTTCCCATGAGTTGTGCTCGTCGGTATACCCTGTCCACTTAACCAAGTACTCGTGTACTGTTCGCTTACGTCGGTGTCGGCCCACACGACGCGCGCGGTAATCTAACACCCGCTCCACATCGTAAAACTTCTGTTTACCAGCGATCCAGGTCTCGGGAACTGGTTCGATCGCTGCGGGGGCGTTAGCAGGCTCAGGGACGGGTTCCGTACTACGATACGGACGAACAAGCGATACGTGAAACGTGGGGTGAATGGTCATATCAGTGGGCAATGCAAGCTCCACAGCCACATTCCCAACCATGCGCACGACAGGATACGGACCAATCCAGCGGGGTAAGAGTTTTCGGGATCCGTCGGCCAAGGAACGCAAGTTCTTGGTGCTTAGCAACACGAGTTGCCCTTCCGAAAACGTCACATCCTGCTTAGATTTGTTATAGTATTCCGTCGTTCGTTGCTGCGCCGCGTCCAAACACGACTTCGCGTCTGTGATTCGGGACATAAAAGACTTGGCAAAAAGTTTAGCAGCAGGCACGTTCACTTCCAACTCACGCCACACGGGTAGCGCGGGATGAAATCCGTAGTTAAGAAAGAACGGACTTTTGCCTGTAGAGCGGTTAACAGCATTGTTAAGCGCGAATTCTGCCGCAGTCAAATATGTATCCCAAACAAGTGGTGTGCGACCAGCATAATTGCGCAACATATCACCCAACGTGCGGTTTGTGCGTTCGGTTTGACCATCAGTCTGCGGGTGATACGCCGTGCTCAGGTTGACGCGCATGCCAACTAGCTTGCAGAGCGCTTCCCAAAACTTAGACGTGAACTGTCCACCGCGGTCCGAGATCACATTTTTGGGAATCCCGTGTAACCGAACCACATTATCGAAAAACAAACGTGCGGTTTGCTCAGCCGTGCAGGATGATGTGCATGGTGCTAGGTGAACCATCTTAGTCAGACGATCGACCATTACGAACACTGCATCGTATCCCCCCTCAGTTTTGGGCAGCGCGACTACGAAGTCCATGGAAACACTTTCCCAAGGCGCATCCGGGACAGGCAACGGTTGCAACAACCCATGGCCCTTACCGGACAAAGCCTTATTGCGCTGGCACAGACTGCATGTCTGGACGAAGTTCGCCACATCCTTAGCCAAACGAGGCCACCAAAAGGAACATTGCACCAAGTCGATCAATCGCTTGCTACCAGGGTGTCCTGCTAACGGGTCCTCGTGGAACCGCGCAAGGATGTCGTAGCGTAGCGCGTCGTCGTTCGGAACGACGATTTGCGTAGCTGCACCCTCCGTCCGTAGCCAAAGGCCATTCTGCTTGCGAAGGTTTTCTACATTAGCCGGGTCCGCGAACCAGGCGTCTGCGTTGTAGGCAACCTTCAACCGCTCCGCGAGGTCCGTCGCGATCGGAACCTCCTCGCTACGCGGCCGCACGACGGGCGCTGCCAAAATTGCAGCGTGTAGCGACGGATGTCGACTGAGAGCATCGGCAATATTCAATTTACCAGAAATATACTCCCAGGTGCAGTTGAACCTAGCTAGATATTCCATCCACCTAGCTTGACGGCGGTTCAACGTCGGAACGCTTTGCAAAAACGTTAGGGGCTTGTGGTCAGTCTTTAAAGTAAACGGGCGTCCCTCAAGGTAACAGCGCCATTCCTTTAAAGCATGCAGCACGGCCAGAAGCTCCTGTTCCCCGGTGGTGTAGCGAATCTCCGCACCAGAAAATTTCTTACTCGTGAAGGCGATTGGTCGCCCTTCCTGTAACAATACAGCGCCGCTTCCAAATATTGAGGCATCAGTCACTACCTCAACACGAAATGGCAACGAGTAATCAGGGAATGCAAGGGTGACATCTTCGGCAACGATTCGTTTGAGCTCTTCGAATGCCCGCTGGCATTGCGACGTCCACGACTCGAGCGAAACGAAAACGCCTTTGCGAGTTAAGTTAGTAAGCGGGGCCGCAATGATGGAATATTTTTCAATGAACTTTCGGAAATAATTGGTCAAGCCAAGGAACTTACGCAGCTCCGTGAGGTTCTGAGGCGCGGGCCAATCGCGAACCACGGCGACCTTCCGCGGGTCCATCTTTACACCGGTGGCCGACACAATGTGACCCAAATATTCCACCTGAGGCTGCGCCCAAAAGCATTTGGCGCGTTTAGCAAACAATTGCTCCCGCCGCATAACGTCGAGCACGAGCCGAAGATGCTCCAAGTGCTCCTCGCGCGTCTTAGAATATACCAAGATGTCATCCAGGTAGCAAACAACGAACCTGTCGATAAACGGCCTAAACATTCGGTCCATAACCGCCTGAAACGTCGCAGGGGCATTAGTTAAACCAAACGATAGGACCGTATACTCAAAGTGACCGAAGGGCGTCCGAAAAGCGGTTTTCGGGATATCAGAGGCAGCGATGCGAATCTGATTATAGCCCTGTTGTAAGTCAATTGAGGAAAAATAAGCCGAGCCCTTCAGCTTATCCAACAGGTCGTCAACGCGTGGCAAAGGGTAGCGATTTTTCACCGTATTCGCATTTAATCCCCGGTAATCGATGCACATGCGCAAGGTCCCATCCTTCTTACCGACAAACAAAATCGGTGCAGAATACGGGGATGTGCTGGGGCGTATCATACCCTTCGCGAGCAAATCCGTCACCTGGCGCTTCACCTCGTCCAGCTCCAATGGACTCAACCTGTACATTGGCCGGGCCGTAGGCTGCGCTCCAGGCATGAGAGGGATTGTGTGATCAACAGGACGCATAGGTGGTAGGCCAGGGATATCTTTAAAGACGTCCTCATACTGCGACAGTAGGGCCTCAACCTCAGGATCCGCAGAAATCTGCGTGGTGGTGACACAACAGCTCACCCGCGGCCTTAAAAGCAGTCCGTGGGCACCCTTCCGTAACAAACGGACGGCCTCCTTACGCCCGACTAGCTCTGGTTCGCTTCGCGCGGCCATTGCGGTCACAGCGAAATTAACCATAGGCACCGCCTCAGTTTCGCCCTCCTTTGGTGTGACATGTTCGAACGACAGGAAAGGTACCTTAATCGACAGAGTACCCTTGCACATATGCAGGGTTGCGGTCTCCATGTCGATGCGCGCGCGGTACTGTCGTAATGTCGACGACCCCATTATGTACGGTGCAGTCTCTGCTAAGCCCTGCAGCACGTACGGCCGGGTCACAACACGCAAAGGACCTAACGATAGGCTAAGGGTAATCCTGCCCACGATGGGATGCTTACCCCCGTCAGCAAGGGTAACCTGTGGACAATCAGACGACTCTGGGGACAACCCCAGCGCATTCACCTCTGCGACAGAGATGAAGTCGTCGCTGGCACCGGTGTCAACAAGTGCCTTCAGAGTACGGCCATTCAAACCGATCTGAACCACAGGGACACGGTTATCTACGAGCGACTGCCCAGCAGACAACGTCAGTGCACTTAAGGCGGGTCCGTAACCAACGGCACCCCCATCAGGAGCTTCGTACCAAACGTCAACCGAGTAGGATAGGTGTGGCCACGGAGCCAACGTACCCTCCCGATCCACACCATTAAACAAAACGGTGCCCGGCTCGAACCGGTGGACATGCCGCATACCCCTTAACGATGCCTCTGCCTTGCGCCGACAGAAAGCGGGGAGTAAAACACATGCAGCAGTGTCTGGATATTGACGCCTACACCTCCTGTACATGGCCAACTGTTCCGACATCTCACGCAGAGACGAGGGGATGAACAAAACCACGTGGTTAGACAGATCGATAGACGACAGGGGACGGCGAGGTGTAAACACATTACACAACGGATCGAAGCAGAGAAGTCCCGTGCGTCCGTCAAGCGTGATGCGTCGCGCAATGACTCGCTCGATGTGTCCAAGTACACAAGGCAACAATGCCTTAACGGCTGGCCGTAAGGATGACCACCGACCACGCGTTAGTTCAGAAAACCCAGGTAGAGCCCCCTCCGCAGGAACCCGGGCAAGCCCCTATTTTGGCTGAGGTACAAACGGCGGCATTAGAGGGCAATCCTTCGTAGAATGGCTCTCCGCACACCGTAGACAAACGTTGGCCAATTTTCGACGCTCGAATTCGGAACGATTGCAATTCCATTTTGGCATAAATGTGTCGTCCGTACGAGTACGCTTCGCGTTGGGGTCGGAACGCTGTGCGGCTGCCGACGACGGCGCACCACCACGCTTCCTGTTCCTAGCTGGGTCCGAGCTCGGACCTGCCCCTCCTGTACCACGGACACCCGAGCTAGCGCCCCCGCGCGCCTTGCGTTGCCCGTTGCTGCGTCGCGTCGCGGCAGTAGGCGTGGGGCGGGTCGCGCCGAGGTCCTGGTCGAGAGCCACAGCTTCCCCAAGCGGATCCTGCACTTGCACGGCATTTGCACGAGGGGCAGACTTGACTTCTTCCTCGCCGGCAAGGAGTCGTACCTCCGCGCCCTTAGCAAAAACGACCAACGCGTCATACGACTTGATCTGCACTCCAACCAAGTCAGTAGCGCACCATTTAGCCAAAATTTTCGTCAGGCCTCGCCTAAACCAAAAGACACGCTCGGATTCAGTGAGGTCAGCAATGGGAGTCACAAGTGCTTCGAAGCGTGACTGGTACGCAGGTACATTTTCATCCCGACACATGTGGTAGCTACCGGCTGCCAAAACCTTACGAGCTTCCACATCGCGTGCTTGAACCTCAGTAGCGAATCGTGCGAGCAAAGCGGCGACCAACTCGTCAAAAGTATAGTTGCCCCGGGCGTTGGTCCAATTGCGATACCAGTCCTTCGCTGAGCCCTCGAGGGTGTTACCAACGAAGAGACACCTGATACCGTCATTATCGCCACCATGAACAGCCTGGAGGTACTTTTTAGCGTCACGCACGTACGCACGAGTTGCATCGGCTATGCTATGCCCTGGTGTCTTGTCGGTCAGCGAAATATTGAGCCTAGGAACGGGAATCGACAATCTCATCACCTCAGGGATGTCATCATGCCCTCGAGCTTGAGGTAATGGCAGAACCCTTGGTCCAGCAGTGTTGTCCATATTCGTGTTCACTGCTGAATGTGGCACAATTAAGTGAGCAGGGGTCTGAAGGAAAAGGGGCTCTTGAGTGGCTCGCGCGCCAACAGTCTCAAGACCTCTATCCGGCGCTCTAGCAGCTACAACGAAATCGGGTTGGCTAGCTAGGCTAGTGTGCGGCGTATCGTCGTGTTCCGCGGACATGGAGCACGAAGCGATACCCTAGTTTTGCGTAATAGAAGCCGACTTCTATCGCAAAGGCAAGAGTACAAAGCGATTCGGTGAGCCTACCGACAGTACTCTTGAGAAGATTCAGCAAACTCAGCAAGTAATTGCCCAGCTGAGTCCTGATCTCCGTAGTTTGGGCAATGAGAGTCGCCAACTGATCCGGACGAACGCCGGTCTCAGTCGCCGCGGCAAGCAATGCCGGTGCACTGAGATTACCTGCGACTCAGAGCGTACACTTACACAACAAGTGCAGCAATCTAAGCAAAAGCAATTAAACAATTACAAACCGGAAGCGGCGGCGTCCAAAACGGCGCGGCCTAAGTCTTCGGCAAAAGTATCTAGCGGTCCTCGTGGTTCGTCGCTGGAACTCGCCATAGAAAGAACCTACTTCCGATTAGACAGAGAGAGACAGTTAGGCAACGAACCTGTCTCGATACCAAATTGTTGTACCTCTCGTTCGCGTTTGCTCATAAGTATCTGCACGTCTGGAGACTTTCGACAACGATGCGCAAGCACTTGCAAGTACAGCAAGGCAAGCGCGAGCAAACAGAGACAGCGGAAGACTTCAAGACGAAGAGAGATATAACTTACAGTATTACGGATCAGAACGATGCAATGGACGAAATCGCCGTCAGCGCCGGAAGCAAGCAATCATCACGCGGCGGTGATTAGCGAAGTTCAGGCTTAGCTCGGGCTAAGTAGAATAGTGTATAGAAATAGTAATATAGAACACACAAGTGTTCTCCGGTATCGAATGTCTTGTCTAGCTTAGCCGTCCTCGCATCTGTTATACTCGCAGCATCGCAATGCCGTACGATTCACATCAGGAGGCCGATCCTAGATGTGACAACCCTACTGCGTCTAGGCGATGTCTACGCATAACAACGTATAAGCCTTTCCGGCATTCGCATGATGCAAGGGTCCGGATAACGATATCCGGTTGCAGGGCATGCATCGCGACGAGTGCGGCGCTCTCAACTTGTGCTGTAATGAAGTAATATTATATCAGATAATATTACTTATTGTTTCGTAGCAAGAGCATAATGCGCACTTTCATGCTTCGGGCTTTCATGCATGCTAGGCGGATTTGCCATGATGCGATGTCGCGATGGATAATGACAACATGCCAAATGCATATATAAATGTACACGAATACATTTATATCATGCAGATTCATTCATATGCAATGCGTTCATCACAAAAGCACTTCGCCTCGTAGGATCGCGTTGACCTACGCGTCGGCGGAAAATGAACCGTAGCACAACAGCATGTCTGTACGAAGTTCGCCGCATAGTTAGCCAAACGAGGCCACCAAAAGGAACGTTGCACCAACTCGACCAACCGCTTGCTACCAGGGAGTCCTGCTAACGGGTCCTCGTGGAACCACGCAAGGATGTCGTAGTGTAGCGCGTCGTCGTTCAGAACGACGATTTGTGTAGCTGCACCCTCCGTCCGTAGCCAAAGGCCATTCTGCTTGCGAAGATTTTCTACATTAGCCGGCTCTGAGAACCAGGCATCTGCGTTGTAGGCAACCTTCAACCGCTCCGCGAGGTCCGTCGCGATTGGCACCTCCTCGTTATGCGGTCGCACGACGGGCGCTGCTAAAATTGCAGCATGTAGCGACGGATGTCGACTGAGAGCATCGGCAATATTCAGTTTACCAGAAATTTACTCCCAGGTGCAGTCGAACCTAGCTAGGTATTCCATCCACCTAGCCTGACGGCGGTTCAACGTCGGAACGCTTTGCAAAAACATTAGGGGCTTGTGGTCAGTCTTTAAAGTAAATGGGCGTCCCTCGAGGTAACAGCGCCATTCCTTTAAAGCATGCAGCACTGCCAGAAGCTCCTGTTCCCCGGTGGTGTAGCGAATCTCCGCACCAGAAAACTTCTTACTCATGAAAGCGATCGGTTGCCCTTCCTGTAACAATACAGCGCCGCTTCCAAATACTGAGGCATCAGACACTACCTCAACACGAAACGGCAACGAGTAATCAGGGAATGCAAGGGTGACATCTTCGGCAATGGTTTGCTTGAGCTCTTCGAATGCCCGCTGGCATTGCGACGTCCACGACTCGAGCGAAACTGTAGCAGTCCTTTTCAGAATACTACTAGATTTGTGCGGAAGTGTAGCTTTTGTAGATTTAGAGATAGCTCGCAAGTAAGTTAGCGTCGCGAAATTGTACATCTATTGGGAATAATTGGTAACAGTGGAGTCTTGAACTCCAAACAATTAGTAGCGTGATACTAAAATGTCAGGCCTTAGCTCTTCACCAGGGTGACTTTAATATTGGCTCACCTAGCCAAGATGTACGGCAATCTTCTTTGCCAATCGCGAAGTTTACTCGTAGTTAGTTTTCGGTTAGGCATCATGCTTATTGCATGATTGCCTACCGCTTTATCTGGGCCTATTTCTCTAAGGTAAATGTAGTTTCCTACATTCCCCCCCCTCTGAAGCGAAACGTCCCGGGAGCGTCACCATCTCCTCTTGGATGAGGTTTCTTTCTCAGTGGGTTTCGGCCCTTTGGCTTTGAGTCTTCGCTCATACTCCTCGATGGCTTCCACCAGAGGATCTGATTCTTTCAGTGATGCCTCGGTTTCATATGTATTGTGAGTGGAATCATATCCTTCCCACTTGATAAGGTACTCTCGACGAGTTTTACCTCTGCCCCCATGGATTGAGACATCCCGATGATCTACAATGGCTTCAACCATGTAGAATGGTTCACCCTCAATAACAAGTGGTGAGGGTGGTTGTCGCTGAGCGTCCTCCTTGAATGGTTTCAGGAGTGACACATGACAGACCGGGTGTAGGCGAGATTCAGCTGGTAAGCCAAGTTTTACCGCTGTTTCACCGATATTAGCGACAACTGTATATGGGCCGATGAATTTTGGCATCAGCTTCTTAGTTCCAGGTTTTTTAAGGTTAATATTCTTGGTACTTAACAGCACTTTTTGCCCAGCCTCATAACGCACGGGGCGCCGAGAAGAGTCAGCATCCTGTTTTTGTCTAGATTGCGCAGCCTGGAGACAAGTTTTAGCAAGTTGCAATCGCTTGCGCATGATGGTGGAGTACTCATCAGCAGCTGGCACTTTCGAGGGTATATGCAGGTCAACCGGCACACGCGGTTGCTGGACACCATTAAGCAAAAATGGTGTCATACCTGTCGAACGTTGTTTGGAGTTATTGATAGCAAACTCAATCAACGGTAAGTGATCATCCCAATCATCCTGATTAGGGGAGATATAGTGCCGTAATGTCTCTTCCAGTAAGCGGTTCATTCGCTCTGTTTGTCCATCTGTTTGTGGATGGAAGGCTGTGCTCATATGGAGGTGGGTGCCCAGTAGGCGAAATAGTTCCTTCCAGAAATTGCTTGTAAAACGTGGGTCCCGGTCAGAGATAATGTTCTTTGGAAGGCCGTGCTGCCGGAATACAGTGGCTACAAAAAGGCGAGCCAACTCTTCCGCTCCTGCGGTCGTGTGGGTGGGAGCAAAGTGCGTCATTTTGCTCAGCCGGTCCACAAACACTACGATCGCATCATGCCCATTGCGAGTTGTTGGTAGCTGGGTTATCAAATCCATTGATATGCTCTCCCACACGGAAGAAGGTATGGGGAGCGGCTGCAGCAAACCACCCGGCTTAGTGTTGGTTGGTTTGTTATGCTGACATTGAGGACAAGACTTGACGTAGGCCTTCACGTCAGTATCTAGTCCAGGCCACCAGTACGTTTGTGCAATCGCTTGTTTGGTGCCGCGGTGGCCAGCGCATGGGGTATCATGATACTCTTTCATGATGACCCGTCGTAAGTCAGCTTGATTAGGGATGTAAATCTGGGACCCATTGTACCAGAAGTTACCCTTCTTTTTGAGCCGCAGCTTTGCTACCTTAGTTTTTGTGAGATTGAGATCACCGTCATACCCGCGGATGATTCGGTGTCCTAAGTCGCTGTCAATCAGCGCGGCAGAAAGCAAGTTGAGCACCACGTCGTGGACCCGACTGATAGGGTCAGCTACGTTCACCCGACCAGGGCGATACTCCCATTTAAATGTGAAACGTGATAATCGCTCCATCCAACGAGCTTGGCGGCGGGATAGCTTATCCGCGCTTTTCTGTTCTTGGAGGTATACCAGTGGTTGGTGATCCGTGATCAACGTTACATCACTGGCGCCTTCGAGGTAACAACGCCACTCTTCCAGGGCTAAGACAGTGCCGAGGCACTCTTGGTCTGTTGTTGAGTAGTTGTACTGTGCCTTATTGAGTTTAGAACTGGTATAGGCGACAGGGTGGTCGTCCTGCAAGAGGACGGCTCCTGTGCCATGTATTGAGGCATCAGACCAAACCGTGAAAGGTTTATCAAGCTCGGGGAGTTTAAGTACTGGTGCATTTGTCAAGGCATGCTTCACACCCTGGAAGGCTGCCTCGCAGGCTTCGGTCCAGTGGAAGGGCACTTTCTCACTGGTAAGGGTTGTGAGGGGGGCCACAAGGGAGGAATAACCCTGAATAAACCTCCTGAAATAATTGGCTAAGCCAAGGAACGCCCGCAGTCGCTTAATATCCGTGGGGACAGGCCAGTCTTTAATGACTGTTACTTTGCGGTGGTCCACCTTTAAGCCTTCTTGGCTTGCTTTGTGGCCAAGGAAGTGCAGTTCGAACCGGTTGAACTGACACTTCGACAATTTATCCTTGAATTGGTGCTTTCGGAGCAAGGACAGTACCAAACGGAGGTGCTGTTCATGCTCGGCCGGGGTCTTACTAAAGACCAGTATATCGTCCAAGTACACTAGCACAAATTTGCCAATGTAGTCAGTGAAGACACGATTCATCACTGCTTGGAACGTTGCAGGGGCATTGGTAAGTCCAAAGCAAAGTACCTTAAACTGAAACTGCCCCATGCCTGGGGCTATGAAGGCCGTTTTCTCCACATCCTGTGGAGAGATCAGTATTTGATGATACCCCTGCTGTAAGTCCAGGGAGCTGAAAATGGTAGCTCCTTGGAGTTGGTCGAAAAGGTCCGTAATATTGGGCATGGGATACCACCGTTTGATGGTCAGTTTGTTAAGCGCACGGTAGTCTAAGACCATGCGTAGTCCTTGCCCATTTGCCTTTTCGACAAAGAGAACTGGAGCCCCATAGGGTGAGGTAGAGGGTTCGATATATCCCTTATTGAGCAGTTCGGTAACTTGCTTCTTGACCTCTTGTTGCTCCAGTTGGGTGAGCCTATAGGCTCGTTTAGCGGGTGGTATGGCACCATCCACTAAAGGAATCGTGTGACCAATGTCCCGGTCGGGGGGGAGGCCTTGAAGGTCCTCGAATACATCCTTGTATTCCTCCAGTAATTCTGATAACTTCAAATTAGCTAGGAGATTATTCCCACCGGAACTGGGGTCAGGAGTTGGAGTGTGCTCCTCTGCTTGCACAAGTAGGAGATAACTCCGTGCTCCTTTAGCAATTCGTTTGCCTGCTGCTTTCACAGATACCGTCTCGACAGTAGTCGCTGCATAAAGTGTTGCAGTGACATAGTTCATGAGGGTAATCGCATCAAGGTTAGCGTCGATACCCGGGGAAGACCAAAGGGATGGCGTAAACGTATACGCATCATTTGGCTTCTTATACACTGTCAGGGTATGAGTTGCCCAGCACATTGTGGCTTTTCGTTTTCCTAACCAGTCATTAGCCAGGATAATATCAACACCTGGGACATCTTGCTTTAGAACAAGGAGTTTGACTGTGTCGTGGAACTTGTCAATTTGAAGATTGGTAACAACTGAGCCCTCAATCAGTTCTGTGTTGCCAATAGCCACTTTAACTGAGCTGGTAAGTGTGGGTTTGAGAGCAAGGGCCATTTTCGTAACGGCTGTTAGGGATATAAACCCGTCTGCGGTACCTTTACAATTGGCACCGGAATCGGCCAAGACTTTGCAGGCCGTTTGGCACAGTTGAGCATCAAAGATTATAGAAGGTGTAGAACCAACTATGGAGTTCAAGTGCACGGTAGTGGACGGTCGGTCATACCATAGCTGGAGAGGCCATGGGACACCGGGCATAAGCTCCCGTACTCCCGTGCAACTTTTCTTCAGGAACAATTGTTTCCCTGGTGCATATGTTTTGATCAGGCGAAAGCCTGCTGCTCGCATACTGTGCTCTATTGAGCTCCACTTGGGGACTACAAAGACTGCAGAGGTATTTTCTGGATCTTTGTGTTTGCAGGAGATATAGTGTTTTTGCCATTGAGCAATGTGATTGTAAGGAGGATTAATCCAAGCAAACTCACCCGCAAGATTATGGGTCGCAAATGGGTTTGATGGAGAGGCAAAACGTGGACAGAGACTATTATTGCCCGAATCGTTACATGTGGCATCAAAGGTAAATTGACGGCCGAGTTGGGTCTCAACCTGACGGAATTCGTCAGGCCGGAACATCCGAGCAGTCTGAGGGCTGTCGGTCATGGGCAACACAAACTCTCCATCTGGTGCAACCAGTTTAACTGGTTCACATTCCTCCACACGCTTGCCAGGGTCCTATTCGTGCATTTTAGATTCGAGCCGGGCAGCAAGTGCCAACTTCTTTTCCGCCTCAGCCTTGATCGCCTTGGAACAGTCCACTACGTGGTCCGGCCAAGACTGGCCTGGCTTCTTAAAGCCATGGCAATAGCGGCACCGGGTACTAGGAGGCTGGTCAGAAGTTAGGTCGGTCCGGGGCTTCTTGCTCACGGACTGCCAGCCCTGTTGAAATCGGGGAATAGGGCGTTTTTGGTAGGGATGTCTGGATTTAGGGGTGGTTACCGTAGCCGCTTTCAGCTCAACGGTGGCAGTCTTATCTTTCCCTGCCTTCCACCGGACCTCTTGGCCGACTGCATATAGGATGCATTTATCTAAATCCTGCCAGTCCTTGCCCTCATCGTCGGTTGCACACCGACCCCGAAGTGTTGGAACTAAGCCTTTGATGTACCAGCTAATCTGGTCGGCTTTATCCATGTCCTTAGCTTCGCGTAGGACATCATGGAAGCGCTGTGTGTACTCAGCAACGGTTTCAGCAGTTTTCATGTCGTATTCGTGAGAGTGCAAGCGATCCCTTGCTGCCATGGCAGTGTTGCGTTGCGTGTCCCCATATTGCAGGAGAAATGCCGCCCTTAAGGTTTCGCGTGTGAGGGGTTTCTTGCCCGACTTGTGCATCTCTAGGACATCTGTTGCCCAGACCTGTGCTTTGCCCGTTAAGAAGTACACTATGTGCTCAAATGGGTCCATGTTCATCAGGTCGAAATATTGCATGAGTACATTGAACCAGGACCGGGTGCAAGTGATGGTGCTATCCTTCTTCCCAGAAAATTTGGGGGGATGCGGAACCCGTCTATTAGGGTTTACCTCACTTGGCCGGCTGGATTTTGGGGCGGTTGTCTGAGAATCGCTACCCCCAGCTAGGTGTGCGGTTGCTTCCACCCAAAGGAACTGAACCTCCTCGAGTGTTGGCACCGGAACTAGGTGTTTCTCTAGGATGGCTTGCAGCGTTGTTTGCTGGAGGGCATCCTTAGGCAAAAGGGTTGCGATGCTCGACCCAGCGATTGTGGAAATAATATCTAGGATCGCTTTTTTGCGTGAGTCGGCCGCTTCAGATGATTGTGAACGCTCCGAAAGGCGTTCGAAAATCTGTTCTAATAGGGCTCGCGTGCGGTCCGTATCCGCGCGGAGGGCACCCATCTGATTTTCGAAGGACTCCTTAAGTTGCGTGATTTCGCTTTCTAATGCAACAACACGCTTATGGGTTGTGTTGCGCATTGATTCCGCGACGTGTTGGGCCGCGCGTGTTTGTTCTGGTGTGCGCTGCGGCAGACCATTGGGAGGTAACGCGGCATCTCCATCATCCGTCATTGGTTCCTGGGACCCGTGGATAATAGGAATATTGCTATTAAAATTATTGGTGGGAATTACTGGAGCCGAAGGCACCGTTTCCGTAGGTTCAATGTTTATCCAATGTGGTCGCCGATTGGCGGCTATGGCGGCTAAACGCTCTAGTCGCAAAATTTCATTGAGATTTTTACGTTTAAAACGTAAGAGTTCCTTCCGCGCTTTTTGCTGCGGAGGATTTGTGGTTGTGGTGGGAGTGTCGCGTGGCATTGCGCAAGTTTATCTCACCTGAGGAGGATCGTTGCTCAGACCCTCGCTACCAATTGTAGCAGTCCTTTTCAGAATTTGTGCGGAAGCGTAGCTTTTGTAGATTTAGAGATAGCTCGCAAGTAAGTTAGCGTCGCGAAATTGTACATCTATTGGGAATAATTGGTGACAGTGGAGTCTTGAACTCCAAACAATTAGTAGCGTAATACTAAAATGTCAGGCCGTAGCTCTTCACCAGGGTGACTTTAATATTGTTATAAAATGGTATATCAGTTCGATATAGCGATCCATACTAGCAACAATCCCGCTGTTGTAGCTGTACTCGGCGGTGAGCTATCGACCCACGTTCGTACTGCTTGTAGTGCTATACGCACAAGTATATGTGCCGACTCTAGAACGAACTATTCGGACTCCTTACTATCAGATAATATGTAACTCTACTTTCTCGTAATTACGTCAGGCTTCCTTATGTCTGATAGTCTACGTCTCAATAGGTTATGAGCCCCGGTCATCGTTGACCGCGGAGCCTGACATCCTTTGCCCATTCTAGTGTTGATCTTCGCGTTTATAGGTCTTCACAATGGGAAAGGATAGGCTGGACGAGCCGCTGGACCTACACAACTACTCAACTTGGAAACTACGATTCCAATTGTTGTGCGCGGAGCTTGGATACAGTCGCGCCCTGCTACAAGCACCAATTGCAGAGGCGGATGTCATCATCTCCGACAAGGTCAAGAGTGTGATGGCCAAGAACGTAAAGAACCATCACCTCCAAACAATTGTTCGGGCGGCAAATGCGAAGGCCGCCTGGGACGCTTTGGCGGCTACGTTTGCATCAACCTGCAACACGAGAAAAGTAGCACTTCGGCAGGAGCTAAGTGACTTCAAAATGGCTAATGGAGAGGAGTTACCAATTTATATCAGCCGCGCGCGACAGCTGCAGTCCGACTTGCTGGATGTGGGACACGCAGTCGCAGACACGGAGCTCTCTACAATTGTCATCAAAGGACTTCCGAGCAAGTATCATGTGGTAACAACAGCTCTCACAATGCGAGAAGGGGAGCTGGACTTTACTCAAGTGGTCGCGCGACTAATGGCGTATGTGATACCGGACGAGGACAACAATGAGTCTTCATCGGCATTCATCACGCATCGAAGTGGTGGCAAATTCAACCCTACAAGCCGTCATCAGACAAGTAAGCAGAGGAGTAAATCAAACGCCATCTGCCACTACTGCGGTAAGCCAGGACACTTCATCGGAGTGTGCAAGAAGCGTCTGGCGGATCAACAGCAACAAAACAATGGTCGCGGCGGGGGCAACCTTCAGCGCAGGGAGCCCACCAAAATGGCGTATGCTGTTGGAAGCGAGTCACGGTCGGACGCATGGCACCTGGACTCAGCGTCAGAATGGCACATTACCTACGACGCGTCAGAGCTGAAGGATCTGCGAGCTGTACGGCCTGAAGAAAAATTCACGTTGGTGGGCTACGATGGCTCTAGGCATCAGCCGACGCACGTGGGGCGGTATACCATGTGGAGTAACACCGTTAAAGGGCTACAAATTGAGCTCAAGAACGTCTATGTGGTGCCCAAGGCGACAGTAAAGCTGATCTCAGCAGGCATCTTCGATGAGCGTGGCGCTACAATTCTGCTGGGTAACGACAAAGCCCTCGTTCAGGCAAAGGGGAGGACGATCCTACGTGCAGACAAGGTGGGACGCCTCTATGCCATTCGACACCACGCAGCAGGGCGATCAGTTGGCAAAGGCCGCTCATGTGCGGCGGTCGGGTCAGAAGGCTCGAAGGGAGCGCTGTGGCATCGGCGCTTGGGACATCTGGGCTACAAGAGCCTGGAACGTATGTGCCGGGAACACATGGTAACCGGCATGGATTTGGATCGCGCGAGTCTGGAGGCAGCCAGGTCGCGGATCTGCGAGCCCTGCATTTATGCAAAGCAGACACGTGGACCATTCCCGTCCACTGGGCACAAGGCGGCGAAACCTCTGGGCCTGATACACCTGGACGTCTGTGGACCTATGCCTGAGACTTCGATAGGTGGATCCCGGTACGTTACTACACTGCTGGACGACTGCACGGGATTTTCTACTGTTGCATTCACTGACACCAAGGACGCAGTTCGCAAGAAGGTAAAGATAATGATTGAGGCGCTGGAGAACATGACTGGCCGTCGTGTGAAGGAGGCACGCACGGATCGTGGGACTGAGTTCCTCAATACAGTCTTGGGCGCCTACTTCGGCGAAAAAGGGATTATCCACGGGACGACCGTTGGGTATTCGCCGGAGCAGAATGGGGCGGCGGAGCGCCTCAACAGGACGCTTTTGGAGAAGACCCGGGCAATGCTGGCGGAGTCAGGACTACCGCAGAAGCTCTGGGCAGAAGCCATGGCTACGGCGAATCTTTTGCGCAACGTTTCACCGGTCGTGGGGGCATCAGTAACGCCCCATGAGGCGTTCATGGGGGTGAAGCCGGACATAAGCCATCTGAGAGTTTTCGGCAGTACCGCATATGCACACGTGCCGAAGGAGAAGCGGAACAAACTGCAACCCGTGAGTAAAAAAGGAGTGCTGGTTGGATACGAGCAAGGGAGGCAGTACCGCATCTTGATCAACAATCTCATCAGCACCCACTCGACAGTCAAGTTCGACGAGTCAACAGTTGGAGATCGCTATGAGGATTCCGACGAGGAGGATGTCGAGGAGTCTGGCGGCGTTCCGTTGCCAGGGGGCGGCGGAGATACGCCGGTCAACACCGACATGGACCAGGGAGCTGCTGAAGTGAACCATGGTGCATCCACCAGCAGCGGCCAGACAGCGGCGCCACAGAGGCACGCAGGCATACCAGCAGCACAGTTTCCCAGGATGCAAAATACAGCGCAGTCCCGCGGAGGCAATGGTGGAGACGCTATGACAGGCGAAGGGCCAGTGCAGCAGCAAAACCACAACAACGACGGTGCAGACGTTAATATGCAGGAACGTCGCTATCCACTACGTGAGCGAAAGCGACTGATTGAATGGAGGCATGAGCCCAACGGAAGGGTTACGTTCGGGCGGATCAATGCTGCAATCGAGGAAGAAGTACCAGAGCCAGCTTCATACCAGGAGGCCACTGACGGCCCATATGCTGAGGAATGGAGAAGTGCCATGGATGAGGAAATCTCAGCACAGCTCACAAACGGGACCTGGGAGCTAGCAAAACCACCGCCAGGTGCGCGGATTCTGCCTTGTCGGTGGGTGTATAAGGTCAAACGTGCAGAGGATGGCGAGATCGAGCGCTACAAGGCACGTTTGGTGGCAAAGGGCTACGAGCAGCGGGCGGGGATTGATTATGGGGAGCTCTTTGCTCCAACCTCGCGTTTTGCTTCGCTTCGTATGCTCCTGGCGGTGGCTGCGGCTAAAGCAATGCCGATCCATCAGCTAGACGTTTCGACAGCTTTCCTGAACGGGGAGCTAGAGGAGGAGCTCTGGATGCAGCAGCCGCCTGGTTACGAGTCAGCAGATCCAGAGCAGGCGTGCAGGCTTCTACGCTCAATCTACGGGCTGAAACAGGCCCCACGCTGCTGGTATATGAAGCTAGCGGCGGAGCTGGACAAGCTGGGGTTCAAACCGTCAGTAGCAGACCCAGCACTGTTCATCAAAAAGGACGAGAAGGAGATCGTCTACCTGCTGGTGCACGTGGACGACATCATCATCACCTCAGAAGACGAGGCAATGATCAGGAGAGTAAAAACAGAAATCGGACAAGCCTTCAAGATTCGAGATCTTGGAGAGGCAAAAGTTTTCCTGGGCATGGAGATCAGCCGGGGAGCGCACGGGGAGGTAAAACTATCGCAGCGACGCTACATTGAGGAGCTGCTGCAGCGACATCAACTCGTCAATGCAAAGCCTCGAAAGACCCCACTACCTCCTGGTACTAGAGCCCTGCCTGCAGAAGACAACAACAAGGAGCTCGTAGACAACACCAAGTACAGGGCGCTTGTCGGCGAATTGAACTACCTGGCGACGAGCACAAGACCGGATATCTCGCAGGCAATGAGCGTTCTGGCGCGCTTCATGGGCAACCCATCTAAGGTTCACATGGGCTTGGCTTTGGGGGTGCTGCGATACCTGGCGGGTACCAAGGAGCTCGGATTATGCTATGACGGAGATGGCGATCTCACCATGGTGGGCTACAGTGATTCCGACTGGGCTGGAGATCCAGCCACTCGGAGGTCCACAACTGGCTAGCAGATGTGTTAACCAAGGCACTTGGAGAGATAAAGTTTAAGAAGTGCATTACGGCGATGGGGTTGGCCGAGTAAGCTTTCTAAGTTTGTTTGGGGCGAACTCGTTTGGCTTTAGCTTTTCGGTTTCAAGAAGAATCCCTGGTTGGAATTATCTTCTTTCACTTGTTGCTAGGCATGTCTCGAGGGGGCGTGTTATAAAATGGTATATCAGTTCGATATAGCGATCCATACTAGCAACAATCCCGCTGTTGTAGCTGTACTCGGCGGTGAGCTATCGACCCACGTTCGTACTGCTTGTAGTGCTATACGCACAAGTATATGTGCCGACTCTAGAACGAACTATTCGGACTCCTTACTATCAGATAATATGTAACTCTACTTTCTCGTAATTACGTCAGGCTTCCTTATGTCTGATAGTCTACATCTCAATAAATATTGGCTCACCTAGCCAAGATGTACGGCAATCTTCTTTGCCAATCGCGAAGTTTACTCGTAGTTAGTTTTCGGTTAGGCATCATGCTTATTGCATGATTGCCTACCGCTTTATCTGGGCCTATTTCTCTAAGGTAAATGTAGTTTCCTACAGAAACGAAAACGCCTTTGCAAGCTACGTTAGTAAGCGGGGCCGCAATGATGGAATATTTTTCAATGAACTTTCGGAAATAATTGGTCAAGCCAAGGAACTTACGCAGCTCCGTGAGGTTCTGAGGCGCAGGCCAATCGCGAACCACGGTGACCTTCCGCGGGTCCATCTTCACACCAGTGGCCGACACAATGTGGCCCAAATATTCCACCTGAGGCTGCACCCAAAAGCATTTGGCGCGTTTAGCAAACAATTGCTCCCGCCTCATAACGTCGAGCACGAGCCGAAGATGCTCCAAGTGCTCCTCGCGCGTCTTAGAATAAACCAAGATGTCATCCAGGTAGCAAACAACGAACCTGTCGATAAACGGCCTAAACATTCGGTCCATAACCGCCTGAAACGTCGCAGGGGCATTAGTCAAACCAAACGATAGAACCGTATACTCGAAGTGACAGAAGGGCGTCCAAAAAGCAGTTTTCGGAATATCAGAGGCAGCGATGCAAATCTGATTATAGCCCTGTTGCAAGTCAATCGAGGAAAAATAAGCCGAGCCCTTCAGCTTATCCAACAGGTCGTCAACGCGTGGCAAAGGGTAGCGATTCTTCACCGTACTCGCATTCAACCCCCGGTAATCGATGCACATGCGCAAGGTCCCATCCTTCTTACCGACAAACAAAATCGGTGCAGAATATGGGGATGTGCTGGGGCGTATCATACCCTTCAAGAGCAAATCCGTCACCTGGCGCTTTACCTCGTCCAGCTCCAATGGACTCAACCTGTACATTGGCCGGGCCGTAGGCTGCGCTCCAGGCATGAGAGGGATTGTGTGATCAACAGGACGCATAGGTGGTAGGCCAGGGATATCTTTAAAGACGTCCTCATACTGCGACAGTAGGACCTCAACCTCAGGATGTGCCTGGCCACGGAGCCAGCGTACCCTCCCGATCCACACCATTAAACAAAACGGTGCCCGGCTCGAACCGGTGGACACACCGCATACCCCTCAACGATGCCTCTGCCTTGCACCGACAGAAAGCGGGGAGTAAAACACATGCGGCGGTGCCTGGATATTGACGCCTACATCTCCTATAAACGGCCAATTGTTCCGACATCTCACGCAGAGATGAGGGGATGAACAAAACCACGTGGTTAGACAGATCGATAGACGACAGGGGACGGCGAGGTGTAAACAAATTACACAACGGATCGAAGCAGAGAAGTCCCGTGCGTCCGTCAAGCGTGATGCGTCGTGCAATGACTCGCTCGATGTGTCCAAGTACGCAAGGCAACAATGCCTTCACGGCTGGCCGTAAGGATGACCACCGACCACGTGTGAGTTCAGAAATCCCGGGCGGTGCCCCCTCCACAGGAACCCGGGCAAGCCCCTATTTCGGCTGTGGTACAAACGGCGGCAGTAACGGGCAATCCTTCGTAGGATGGCTCTCCGCGCACCGTAGACAAACATTGGCCGCTTTCCAACGCTCGAACTCGGAACGATTGCAATTCCATTTTGGCATAAACGAGTCATCCGTGCGAGTCCGCTTCGCATTGGGGTCAGAGCGCTGTGCGGCTGCCGACGACGGTGCACCACCACGCTTCCTGCTCTTAGCCGGGTCCGAGCTCGGACCAGCTCCTCCTGACCCGCGGACACCCGAGCTAGCGCCCCCGCGCGCCTGGCATTGCCGGTTGCTGCGTCGCGTCGCGGCAGTAGGCGTGGGGCGGGTTGCTCCGAGTTCCTGGTCGAGAGCTACAGCTTCCCCAAGCGGATCCTGCACTTGCACGGCATTTGCACGAGGGACAGACTTGACTTCTTCCTCACCGGCAAGGAGTCGTATCTCCGTACCCTTAGCAAAAGTGACCAAGGCATCATACGACTTGATCGGCACCCCAGCCAAGTCAGTAGCGCACCATTTAGCCAAAAGTTTTGTCAGGCCTCGCTTAAACCAAAAGACACGCTCGGTTTCGGTGAGATCAGCAATGGGGGTCACAAGTGCTTCGAAGCGTGACTGGTACGCAGGTACATTTTCACCCCGACGCATGTGGTAGCTACCGGCTGCCAAAACCTTACGAGCCTCCACATCACGTGCTTGAACCTCAGTAGCAAACCGTGTGAGCAAAGCGGCGATCATCTCGTCAAAAGTATAGTCGCCCCGGGCGGTGGTCCATTCGCAATACCAGTCCTTCGCTGAGCCCTCGAGGGTGTTACCAACGAAGAGACACCTGATACCATCATTATCGCCACCATGAACAGCCTGGAGATACTTTTTAGCGTCACGCACGTACGCACGAGTTGCATCGGCTATGCTATGTCCTGCTGTCTTTTCAGTTAGCGAGATATTGAGCCTAGGAACGGGAATTGACAATCTCATCACCTCAGGGATGTCATCATGCCCTCGAGATTGAGGTAATGGCAGAACCCTTGGTCCAGCAGTGTTGTCCATATTGGTGTTAACTGCTGAATGCGGCACAATTAAGTGAGCAGGGGTCCGAAGGACAAGGGGCTCTTGAGTGGCTCGCGTGCCAACAGTCTCAAGACCTCTATCCGGCGCTCTAGCAGCCACAACAAAATCGGGTTGGCTAGCTAGGCTAGTGTGCGGCGTATCATCGTGTTCCACGGACATGGAGCACTAAGTGATACCCTAGGTTTGCGTAATAGAAGCCAACTTCTATCGCAAAGGCAAGAGTACAAAGCGATTCGGTGAGCCTACCGACAGTACTCTTGAGAAGATTCAGCAAACTCAGCAAGTACTTGCCCAGCTGAGTCCTGATCTCCGTAGTTTGGGCGATGAAAGTCCCCAAATGGTCCGGACGAACGCCGGTCTCAGTCGCCGCGGCAAGCAATGCCGGTGCACTGAGATTACCTGCGACTCAGAGCGTACACTTACACAACAAGTGCAGCAATCTAAGCAAAAGCAATTAAACAATTACAAACCGGAAGCGGCAGCGTCCAAAACGGCGCGGCCTAGGTCTTCGGCAAAAGTATCTAGCGGTCCTCGTGGTTCGTCGCTGGAACTCGCCATAGAAAGAGACTACTTCCGATTAGACAAAGAGAGACAGTTAGGCAACGAACCTGTCTCGATACCAATTTGTTGTACCTCTCCTTCGTGTTTGCTCATCAGTATCTGCGCGTCTGAAGGCTTGCGACACCAATGCGCGAGCACTTGCAAGTACAGCAAGGCAAGCACGAGCAAACAGAGACAGCGGAAGACTTCAAACAAGAAGAGATATAACTTACAGTTTTACAGATCGAAGCGGTGCAATGGACGCAATCGCCGTCAGCGCCGGAAGCAAGCAATCATCACGCGGTGGTGAATAGCGAAGTTTAGGCTTAGCTCGGGCTAAGTAGAATAGCGTATAGCAATAATAATGTAGAACACACGAGTGTTCTCCGGTGTCAAATATCTTATCTTGCTTAGCCGTCCTCGCATCTGTTATACTCGTAGCATCACGATGCCGTACGATTCACACTAGGAGGCCGATCCTAAGTGTGACAACCCTACTGCGTATAGGCGATGTCCATGTATAACAACGTATAAGCCTTTCCGGCATTCGCATGATGCAAGGGTCCGAATAACGATATTCGGTTGCAAGGCATGCATCGCGACAAGTGCGGCGCTCTCAACGTGTGCTGTAATGAAGTAATATTATATCAAATAATATTATTTATCGTTTCATAGCACGAGCATAATGCGCACTTCAATGATTCGGTATTTCATGCATGCTAGGCGGATTTGCCATGATGCGATGTCGTGATGGATAATGATAACATGCCAAATGCATATATAAATGTATGCGAATACATCTATATCATGCAGGTTCATTCATATGCAATAGTCATTCATGCATTCATCAAGATAACACTTTGCCTCGTAGGGTCGCATCGACCTACACATCGGCAGGAAATGAACCATAGCACAACAATTATCCCCCCACTTGTATGCAGCGTCCTCGCTGCTTCATACAGCATCGACTGCAGGGTCATTGGGCTTGTGTGGCACGTTTGCGAGCTTCTTCGAGCAGGGGCTTCATGTCCTGCGAGAAGTTGCGTGCCGGTTCCCATGAGTTGTGCTCGCTGGTATACCCTGTCCACTTGACCAAGTACTCGTGTACTGTCCGCTTACGTCGGTGTCAGCCCACACAACACGTGCGATAATCTAACACCCGCTCCACATCGTAAAACTTCTGTTTACCAGCGATCCAGGTCTCGGGAACTGGTTCTATCGCTGCGGGGGCGTTAGCAGGCTGAGGGATGGGTTCCATACCACGATAAGGACGGACAAGCGATACGTGAAACGTGGGGTGAATGGTCATATCAGCGGGCAATGCAAGCTCCACAGCCACATTCCCAACCATGCGCATGACAGGATACGGACCAATCCAGCGGGGTAAGAGTTTTCGGGATCCGTCAGCCAAGGAACGCAAGTTCTTGGTGCTTAGCAACACGAGGTGCCCTTCCAAAAACGTCACGTCCTGCTTGGATTTGTTGTAGTATTCCGTCGTTCGTTGCTGCGCCGCGTCCAAACACGACTTCGCGTCTGTGATTCGGGACATAAAAGACTTGGCAAAAAGTTTAGCAGCAGGCACGTTCACTTCCAACTCATGCCACACGGGTAGCGCGGGATGAAACCCATAGTTAAGAAAGAACGGACTTTTGCCTGTAGAGCGGTTAACAGCGTTGTTAAGCGTGAATTCTGCCGCAGTCAAATATGTATCCCAAACGAGTGGTGTGCGACCAGCATAATTGCGCAACATATCACCCAACGTGCGGTTTGTGCGTTCGGTTTGACCATCAGTCTGCGGGTGGTACGCTGTGCTCAGGTTGACACGCATGCCAACTAGCTTGCAGAGCGCTTCCCAAAACTTAGACGTGAACTGCCCACCGCGGTCCGAGATCACATTTTTGGGAACCCCGTGTAACCGAACCACATAACCAACCGCTTGCTACCAGGGTGTCCTGCTAACGGGTCCTCGTGGAACCGTGCAAGGATGTCGTAGCGTAGCGCGTCGTCGTTCGGAACGATGATTTGCGTAGCTGCACCCTCCGTCCGTAGCCAAAGGCCATTCTGCTTGCGAAGGTTTTCTACATTAGCCGGCTCCGAGAACCAGGCATCTGCATTGTAGGCAACCTTCAACCGCTCCGTGAGGTCTGTCGTGATCGGCACCTCCTCGTTATGCGGTCGCACGACGGGCGCTGCTAAAATTGCAGCGTGTAGCGACGGATGTCGACTGAGAGCATCGGCAATATTCAGTTTACCAGAAATGTACTCCCAGGTGCAGTCGAACCTAGCTAGGTATTCCATCCACCTAGCCTGACGGCGGTTCAACGTCGGAACGCTTTGCAAAAACGTTAGGGGCTTGTGGTCGGTCTTTAAAGTAAATGGGCGTCCCTCGAGGTAACAGCGCCATTTCTTTAAAGCATGCAGCACTGCCAGAAGCTCCTGTTCCCCAGTGGTGTAGCGAATCTCCGCACCAGAAAACTTCTTACTCGTGAAGGCAATCGGTTGCCCTTCCTGTAACAATACAGCGCCGCTTCCAAATACTGAGGCATCAGACACTACCTCAACACAAAACGGCAACGAGTAATCAGGGAATGCAAGGGTGACATCTTCGGCAACGGTTCGCTTGAGCTCTTCGAATGCCCGCTGGCATTGCGACGTCCACGACTCGAGCGAAACGAAAACACCTTTGCAAGTTAAGTTAGTAAGCGGGGCCGCAATGATGGAATATTTTTCAATGAACTTTCGGAAATAATTGGTCAAGCCAAGGAACTTACGCAGCCCCTAACGTTTTTACAAAGCGTTCCGACGTTGAACCGCCGTCAGGCTAGGTGGATGGAATACCTAGCTAGGTTCGACTGCACCTGGGAGTACATTTCTGGTAAACTGAATATTGCCGATGCTCTCAGTCGACATCCGTCGCTACACGCTGCAATTTTAGCAGCGCCCGTCGTGCGACCGCATAACGAGGAGGTGCCGATCGCGACGGACCTCGCGGAGCGGTTGAAGGTTGCCTACAATGCAGATGCCTGGTTCTCAGAGCCGGCTAATGTAGAAAACCTTCGCAAGCAGAATGGCCTTTGGCTACGGACGGAGGGTGCAGCTACGCAAATCGTCGTTCCGAACGACGACGCGCTACGCTACGACATCCTTGCGCGGTTCCACGAGGACCCATTAGCAGGACACCCTGGTAGCAAGCGGTTGGTCGAGTTGGTGCAACGTTCCTTTTGGTGGCCTCGTTTGGCTAACGATGCGGCGAACTTCGTACAGACATGCAGTCTGTGCCAGCGCAATAAGGCTTTGTCCGGTAAGGGCCATGGGTTGTTGCAACCGTTGCCTGTCCCGGATGCGCCTTGGGAAAGTGTTTCCATGGACTTAGTAGTCGCGCTGCCCAAAACTGAGGGGGGATATGATGCGGTGTTCGTAATGGTCGATCGCCTGACTTAGATGGTCCACCTAGCACCATGCACATCGTCCTGCACGGCTGAACAAACCGCACGCTTGTTTTTCTACAATGTGGTTCGGTTACACGGGGTTCCCAAAAATGTGATCTCGGACCGCGGTGGGCAGTTCACGTCTAAGTTTTGGGAAGCGCTCTGCAAGCTAGTTCGCATGCGTGTCAACCTGAGCACAGCGTACCACCCGCAGACTGATGGTCAAACTGAACGCACAAACCGCACGTTGGGTGATATGTTGCGCAATTATGCTGGTCGCACACCACTCGTTTGGGATACATATTTGACTGCAGCAGAATTCACGCTTAACAACACTGTTAACCGCTCTACAGGCAAAAGTCCGTTCTTTCTTAACTACGGGTTTCATCCCGCGCTACCCGTGTGGCGTGAGTTGGAAGTGAACGTGCCTGCTGCTAAACTTTTTGCCAAGTCTTTTATGTCCCGAATCACAGACGCGAAGTCATGTTTGGACGCGGTGCAGCAACGAACGACGGAATACTACAACAAATCCAAGCAGGATGTGACGTTTTTGGAAGGGCAACTCGTGTTGCTAAGCACCAAGAACTTGCGTTCCTTGGCTGACGGATCCCGAAAACTCTTACCCCGCTGGATTGGTCCGTATCCTGTCATGCGCATGGTTGGGAATGTGGCTGTGGAGCTTGCATTGCCCGCTGATATGACCATTCACCCCACGTTTCACGTATCGCTTGTCCGTCCTTATCATGGTACGGAATCCGTCCCTGAGCCTGCTAACGCCCCCGAAGCGATCGAACCAGTTCCCGAGACCTGGATTGCTGGTAAACAGAAGTTTTACGATGTGGAGCGGGTGTTAGATTATCTCACGCGTCGTGTGGGCCGACACCGACGTAAGGGGACAGTACACGAGTACTTGGTCAAGTGGACAGGGTATACCAGCGAGCACAACTCATGGGAACCGGCACGCAACTTCTCGCAGGACATGAAGCCCCTGCTCGAAGAAGCCCGCAAACGTGCCACGCAAGCCCAATGACCCTTGCAGTCGATGCTGTATGAAGCAGCGAGGACGCTGCTTATGGGAGGGGGGATAATTGTTGTGCTACGGTTCGTTTCCTGCCGATGCGTAGGTCGATGCGACCCTACAAGGCGAAGTGTTATCTCAATGAATGCATGAATGACTATTGCATATGAATGAACCTGCATGATATAGATGTATTTGCATACATTTATATATGCATTTGGCATGTTATCATTATCCATCGCGACATCGCATCATGGCAAATTCGCCTAGCATGCATGAATTACCGAATCATTGAAGTGCGCATTATGCTCGTGCTATGAAATGATAAGTAATATTATTTGATATAATATTACTTCATTACAGCACACGTTGAGAGCGCCGCACTCGTCGCGATGCATGCCTTGCAACCGAATATCGTTATTCGGACCCTTGCATCATGCGAATGCCGGAAAGGCTTATACGTTGTTATACATGGACATCGCCTATACGCAGTAGGGTTGTCACACTTAGGATCAGCCTCCTAGTGTGAATCGTACGACATTGCGATGCTGCGAGTATAACAGATGCGAGGACGGCTAAGCAAGATAAGATATTCGACACTGGAGAACACTCGTGTGTTCTACATTATTATTGCTATACGCTATTCTACTTAGCCCGAGCTAAGCCTAAACTTCGCTATCACCGCCGCGTGATGATTGCTTGCTCCCGGCGCTGACGGCGATTACGTCCATTGCACCGCTTCGATCTGTAAGACTGTAAGTTATATCTCTTCCTGTTTGAAGTCTTCCGCTGTCTCTGTTTGCTCGCGCTTGTCTTGCTGTACTTGCAAGTGCTCGCCCATTGGTGTCGCAAGCCTTCAGACGCGCAGAT
Organism: Volvox africanus; assembly: GCA_030268105.1. Taxonomy (NCBI): domain Eukaryota; kingdom Viridiplantae; phylum Chlorophyta; class Chlorophyceae; order Chlamydomonadales; family Volvocaceae; genus Volvox; species Volvox africanus. The sequence goes on from BSDZ01000079.1 coordinate 685,374, forward strand.
ACTGATGAGCAAACACGAAGGAGAGGTACAACACCAAATAGTCCGGACGAAAGCCGGTCTCAGTCGCCGCGGCAAGCAATGCCGGTGCACTGAGATTACCTGCGACTCAGAGCGTACACTTACACAACAAGTGCAGCAATCTAAGCAAAAGCAATTAAACAATTACAAACCGGAAGCGGCAGCGTCCAAAACGGCGCGGCCTAGGTCTTCGGCAAAAGTATCTAGCGGTCCTCGTGGTTCGTCGCTGGAACTCGCCATAGAAAGAACCTACTTCCGATTAGACAAGGAGAGACAGTTAGGCAACGAACCTGTCTCGATACCAATTTGTTGTACCTCTCCTTCGTGTTTGCTCATCAGTATCTGCGCGTCTGAAGGCTTGCGACACCGATGAGCGAGCACTTGCAAGTACAGCAAGGCAAGCGCGAGCAAACAGAGACAGCGGAAGACTTCAAGACAAGAAGAGATATAACTTACAGTCTTACAGATCGAAGCGGTGCAATGGACGTAATCGCCGTCAGCGCCGGAAGCAAGCAATCATCACGCGGCAGTGATAAGTGAAGTTTAGGCTTAGCTCGGGCTAAGTAGAATAGCGTATAGTGATAGTAGTGTAGAACACATGAGTGTTCTCCGGTGTCAAATATCTTATCTTGCTTAGCCGTCCTCGCATCTGTTATACTTGTAGCATCATGATGCCGTACAATTCACACTAGGAGGCCGATCCTAAGTGTGACAACCCTACTGCGTATAGGCGATGTCCAAGCATAACAACGTATAAGCCTTTCCGGCATTCACATGATGCAAGGGTCTGAATAACGATATTCGGTTGCAAGGCATGCATCGCGACGAGTGCGGCGCTCTCAACGTGTGCTGTAATGAAGTAATATTATATCAAATAATATTATTTATCGTTTCATAGCACGAGCATAATGCGCACTTCAATGATTCGGTATTTCATGCATGCTAGGCGGATTTGCCATGATGCGATGTCGTGATGGATAATGGTGTCATGCCAAATGCATATATAAATGTATGCAAATACATCTACATCATGCAGGTTCATTCATATGCAATAGTCATTCATGCATTCATCAAGATAACACTTCGCCTCGTAGGGTCGCATCGACCTACGCATCGGCGGGAAACGAACCGTAGCACAACAACTGACCCCGGTCCTGAGACCTGGATCGCAGGCAAACAAAAGGTGTACGATGTGGAACGAATATTGGATTATGGGGTTCGACGTGTAGGTCGACATCGACGCAAGCGGGCGGTACATGAGTACCTGGTCAAATGGACTGACTATTCTAGCGAGCACAACTCTTGGGAGCTGACGTGTAATTTCTCGCCAGAAATGAAGCCCCTATTGAAGGAAGCTCGTTTACGTGCCACACAGACCCAATGATCTCTGCAGTCAATGCTGTATGATGCAGCGAGGACACTGCATACAGGAGGGGGGATAGTTGTTGTACGCCGGTTTGGACCTTCGCACACTGCATACGTTGCATCCATTAATATCACGATTTACGTGATATTTAGGACAGTGCTATAAAAGTACTCACAATTGATATCGGAATCCAGTGAGACTTGTATTGCACATCGGTATGGTGAACGTGATAGGTGCAAGGACGGCCGCCTAGAGACCGAAGTCAGCTCGAAGCTACTTTGGATTAAGTACCCACGTACTTAACTCAATCTGATTCCCATACATACGCTTTACTCAATTATTATCAGCCTGAGGTATTCCAGCATATCATTTCCAGCCGTATGATGAACGCTGCCCACGGGGTCTGATGGCAGACTTCTATTTTGCAATCAAAGATCATTGTAAGTTGAATCTTTCCTTATTGATAAGTCTTCAGCTGTCACATTGCTCGCATTGAATTGTCTTGCTGTTCGTAAGCACGATGCACGTGTAGCTAATCCTCAGACGTGCAGATCATGCACTGAATCAGTGCATGATCGAAGAAGGAAGGATACAACATGATGCAAGGGTCCGAATAACGATATTCGGTTGCAAGGCATGTATCACAACGAGTGCAGCACTTCCAACGTGTGCCGTAATGATGTAATATTTTATCAAGTAATATTACTTATCGTTCCATAGCACGAGCATGACGCGCTCCTCAATTATTCGGGATTTTATGCATGTTAGGCGGATCAGCGGTGATGCAATGTGATATGTTGCGATATATGATGGTAACATGCCAAACATATATAAATGTATGCAAATACATTTCTATTCATGCAAGTTCATATTCATCATGCATTCATCAAGTCAGCACATTGCCTTGTAGCAACGGTAAAATTTAGAAAAAATTAACTAATATAGCTTACCAATTTAAAAGAGAACCACTTACCCCGATAGCAAAATCGTCAAATCCAAAAACAATATAACGCCTTTTTATGAATACCTTGAGAAAAAATAACGGGAATTCCAAAAATAAAGGTGTTTTCCCTGATGATAAATCAATTCAAAAAATAACTTTTCTATTTCTTTAACAGTTAAACCCGTAAATTCTCCTATATCTTCCATAGGTTTATTGCAAGTTTCGCCCAGGAACAATTTTCAGCTGCAGAATTGCTACCTTATTTGCAAAATATATAATAATATATTTTTAGCTCTTCGAAATGCCGCAAAAAAATGGCACTCAAAGTTAGCTTACCTTGCCTATTTGTTTGATTAGTGGAAGGACTTCCGCAAAACGGATGAAAAAGGAATATATAAATGGTAATTTAGGAGTTTAAGGAAATTAGACAGCATAAAAAGAAAAAAAAGAAGGTATTAACTAGTACAAAAACTAAAAAATGGCTATTTGAATAATGGCCAAGCTGCAAAACCGTAGCACAACATAATGTAGCATGTCTCTGCACCCGAAAACTTCTTGCTCATGAAGGCAATCGGTCAACCTTCCTGCAACAATACAGCACCACTCCCATAACCCCCCCTCCACACGGAATGGCAACAAATCGGGGAATGCAAGGGTAACATCGTCGGCGATGGTACACTTGAGCTCTTCAAACACGTGCTGACATTCGGAGTCCAGGACTCAAGCAAAATGAAAGCTTCCTTGCGCGTCAAATTCGTAAGTGGGGCCACAAGGATAGAGTATTTATCAATGAACCTATGGAAATAGATGGTCAAGCCAAGGAATTTATGCAGCTCCGTGAGGTTCTGAGGTGCGGGCCATTCACGAACCATGGCTACCTTCCGCGGGTCCATCTTCACACCAGTGGCTGACACAATGTGACAAAAGTACTCTACCTGAGGCTGCGCCCAAAAGCATTTGGCGCGCTTAGCAAACAATTGCTCCTGCTTCAAGCACGAGCCTGAGATGCTTCAAGTGCTCTTCACGTGTTTTGGAATACACCAAGATGTCATCCAAATAGCAGACTACAAACCTGTCGATAAACGGTCTGGATAGCGGTCCATCACCGCCTGAAATGTAGTGGGTGCATTTGTTAGCCCAAACGACAAGACCGTGTATTCAAAGTGACCAAAGGGAGTCCAAAAAGCGGCTTTTGGAATGTCAAATGCAGCGATCCAAATCTGATTATATCCCTGTTGAAGGTCAATCAAAGAAAAGTAAACCAAACCTTTCAGCTTATCAAGCTGGTCATCGACACGCGGCAAAGAGTAGCAATGTTTTACCGTCGTCGCATTCAAGCCCCGATAATCAATGCACATACGCAACGTCCCATCCTTCTTACCAACAAATAGTAATCGGTGCAGAGTATGGGATGTGCTGGGGCAAATCATACCCATCACGAGCAAATCCCTCACCTGGCGCTTCACTTCATCCAACTCCAATGGACTTAACCTGTACATAGGTCGTGAAATGGGTTGCACTCTAGGCACGAGATGGATTGTATGATCAACAGGATGCATAGGTGGTAGCCCAGGAATGTCATGAAAGACATCGGAGTATTCTTGCAGTAAGGCTTCGACCTCAGGATCCACAGAAGTTGGCGCAGTGGTAGCATTCAAATGCACCCAAGGCCTCACAAGCAGTCCGTGGGCTCCTTCCTTATCATCCGGACGGCTTCCTTACACCCAACTGGCTTGGGTTCTGTTGGCTTGCCCAACACGGCCGCAGCGAAATTAACCTTAGGCTCCGCCTCAGCTTTGCCCCCCTCTGGTGTGACATCTTCGAATGGCAGGAAAGGTACCTTATTCGATGGGGTCCCTTTGCACAAGCTAAGGGTTCTGGATTCCATGTCCATGTGTGCGCGGTACTGCTGTAATGTCACAGATCCCATTATGTATGGTGCAGTCTCCGAGAGACCCTGCAGCACATATGGTTGAGTCCCAACACGCAGAGGGCCTATCAATAGGCTAAGGGTGGCCCTGCTCACAATGGGATGCTTACCCCCATCCGCTTGGGTAACATGTGAACAATCCGACAACTGTGGGGTCAACCCCAACACGTTCACCTCTGCCGCAGAGATGAAGTTGTCACTGGCACCAGTATCCACAAGTGCCTTCAGTGTTCGGCCAGTAAGACTGACCTGAATGACTGGGACACGATTACCTGTCAGAGTCAACTCCACAGACAATAAAAATGATCCCAGAACGGGTTAGAAATCAGCAGAACCCTCCGCAGGAGCTTCGTACCAAACGTCAACGTCATAGGGCAATCCCGGTTGATAGCCGGTTAGATGATGATCACTTGGAATCGGTCCTGATAGCCGAACGCACTGCATCTCATGTTTTGGACCGTAAGTTGTAACCTTTTCACTCCTGAAGTCTTCCGCTGCCCCTGAATCTCATCCTGGTGCGTTTGGTGTTTGGCTTGTTTTGCGAGCGCACTTGGAACTTAACGTTTAGGCATGCAGATAAGTGCATGGGCAGCGAAGGGGGATACAACATACAACGTGCATGAATACCTGGTTAAATGGTCCGGATCTGCGCAAAATAGCTGGGAACCGGCACGTAACTTCACCCCTGACTTGAACCCCTGCTTAATGAAGCTAAACGACGGGCACAGTCTAAGGAGGGCTCTCTCTGATGCTGCCCTACCTAAACCTGGCTGCTTTCTTCTCCCGCATCGGGACGCTGCATCTACAGGGGAAATAGTTGTTGTATCCTTAATGCATTCCAGTAAATACTTAAGAGATAATAATAATCTGTAATTATTAATTATCATGATTTAAGTAACCACCAGTTTAACCGTTTGTAACGAGTTCCATAATCCCATCACAAATCAGGATTAGGGATTTGGCGGCAGCCGCCAGCCGCCATTACTAACCATCCTCCCGAAATACCAAACCTGTCGGTATTCCATAACATGTATGGACTGGGCCTTTTACCGACTGAATGGTTAAAGGTGGAACACCTGGTTCCTGGTTCACTGATTTCCGGTTGTAGGAGTGACTTCTGAAGGTCACGCCCAATTCGAGGTCCTATGGCATCCCAAGTACGACTTGGTCTATGATGCTATATAATCGGCCTCTGGCACAACAACTGGTATCTTTCGATACCACCCTTCATTGGGTTCCCTACACAAGACTATGGCTCAACTTGCTGAAGAAATGGATTTTTTTTCTGAGTATTGGGTCAATATTAGCGAAATAAAGAAAGGGTCCAACGGCGATGAACTACAGTAAACCCACATGTCTGCTGCTGCCCCTGCCTTTCCTGCTGTTCCTGGTTGTTCTGGCAAAACTACTAGTTTGACACCTACTTTCCGTCGCCCCTGCCTGAGTTCTCCTGCAATTAGAAAACTCGTTCGACTGGTTAGGTTTCGATAGTTTCAGAACGTACGTACGTCCAGTGAATAGTGAGCGAGCATCGTACTCGATCGAGTGCTTCAGTAATCGTGCTAACGAAGAAATCTAAAGTGCTATTTGGTTGGCTGGCGATGTGAGCCAGACGGGCCGGCATCCATCTCTAAGCAAGAAATCCATAATATAAACGTTTATGTATGTTGTCCCTTCTTATATATGGCGTAAAATCAAAAATTTGTTTTGCAGGGCACCTCATTCCTGAACGCCATTATGGGATGTACTGGCGTTTATAACGGCATTATAACGGCACTGTCAAGGTCGATATTTTCAGTGGCGGCCAGGTCTGGAAGTACACTGTTATGGTTTTGCGCAACCCCAAGTGCCCTTAGCTCCATCCCTGAACATTACGTCGAGTAATGTTTTTATTCTATATGGGCGCTGGCCTTGCCGGCGTCACCTAGCTTAGCTCAAGATTCGCCAGGGGGGACTGCATTACCGAATCTAGTATCCGCATGGATGGCTGTGTTGTGCGCTCCAGCGTGACGGACGACGCATGCAAGGGGGTCGGATTCTGAGCAGTGAGCAGTCCGCGAGGACGCACGTGGAAGGGCTGGCAGGGCTATTCAAAGGCGGCCTGGGATGTGTAAGAATCTGTGAGCGAGCTAGTGAATGAGTGGGCCGTGGCGCCCTTCAATCACTGCTCGCAACTTGAAGTAGTGATACCGTCCGCACAGCCCCAGGCGCTGCGGCATCCAGCGCCAACAGCGTCACATGCCGTCTCGTTCGGGGGCGGCCGTTGAGCCTTCTTGGCGTCTCGGTCTACCGCACTCCTTCCTCCAAATGGTTCTGCTGATTTTGCGGTGATCTCATTAGCCTTAGGCGTTGCGGGGGTTTCTTACCGCTGCTAATCATTGATGGTCCGCTCAAACTCACATCACGCTTCCCCCATACTATTATTCATGGGCTTTATTTGTTGTTTCCAACGTAGTAATACCGCCACCGATATGCGTAAGTAATTGTTTTGTTGTTGTCAAGTGTCAAGCTTGACATTGGTCAGTGGTGTATCGGAAGGCATGATCGTCGAAGCGCTACACAGCTACATTTTTCACACGTCACAACCATAGCCCATACCGCCCCCTTCTAGCCATGCCATGCATGTGGGGCCTTAACTGGTCATTGGAGGGCGGACGTTACCAAAACGGGTGAGACCAAAGAGGTCGTCGGGGGTTAAGGTCGCTCGTTCTCGGGCGATCTGCATCATAGCTGTGTCGGCGGCCAGAATGGGAACACGTGTCACGTTACGTACCTCGCGCAGTTTTGTGTTGCATGTTTCGGGAATAACACCGAATTACACATTACACGTGTCAACACGTATCGAAAGATTCCTCCACTTGCGAATCATGCCGCCTCACTCCTACCGATGTTTAAGGGCAGTTTGCGACGGTCCCCCCCTCCGGTTGTACGGTTGAATCTTCAGCACGCTGACTAGACGCCGTATACAACGCACCCTGTCGTGAATGTACCTGCACCAATCAACGCAACACACCCGGCCGCCAAATGGCGCCTTATGCACACTGCCTACGGGGCTAATCCACCACCACTACCTGGTGACAAAACGACTAGACACGTCTACGCTGATGCCCCGATGCGCGCCCCGGCCAGCAAAGGCACCCACCAAATCGCACTGAAGTGCTGCAGTACCCTAAAAAATTGCAGTAGCGGCTGCGAGAGCCGCTTCCTATCCAATCAAAATGAAATAGGACGGCCAGGCGGGAGCCCTCTGCGCGGACCCCAGAGAGGGCGCTGAGACGCCGCTCCCGCTCAGGAGGCCTCACAAGAGGAGCCGCACTAGAACGGAATGACAACAAACGTCAGCCGCACGAAGGTAGCCGCACGCGCCAAGACACGTGACAAGTCCGTCCATACATCAGGGGACACACACAACACAGGGAACAGACCACACAGGCTATACACATATGCTGGACAAAACCTGGCACCGAAAACACGTACCTACCTACCCACACACTCTCAACTTGGCATTCACCGGGAGTTCTGGTGGCGTCAAAAGAAAACCAAAGCGGCAAACGCTTCCCTTTACCCACACGCTGTGACGCAACCCTGGACGAACTACAGCTCGTCATAAAAAATTCAAGCCGCTGGTGACAAGTCAGTGACGATACACTCATTCGTTAGCTCGATAATATTATCACAATAGCAACCGGACGCCAGTTCTATTTGACCGACCACGGGGCGGGCGGTTCCCACGCCAATGTGCACTCCAGACGTAGGATCGCCGACGGTCCTCCTCATCGGCTTCGTGACCTTGCCCGCGCGGCCAAGCGCGCAAGGGAACATGCGCAATCAAAGCAGCGTGAACCGGACACCATCCAGAAGCCTATCGCCATTCCCCAGTCCTTGTGCGCTCGTCATGCACTGTCTGGCCGTCACGCACGCCGCAGTTATCACTTCAATGCCACATGGTGATGGCGCGATCTGAGCATCACCAGAGCGCATCCCGGTTGAGCCTCATCCGCCCCATCACGGCCTTTCATCACGCCGATCAAGCAAACTGGCACCACGTAGGCTCGGGCCCGGGACTAAGGCCCTGTTCCGCAGAGCACCACCTTACGGAACAGCACCAGCCAGCCCTGCGAACCTGATGGCTACTCGCGCCGCGACCACTTCCGGCCCTGTCGGTTCGTTCGTTCATCAGGCCCCACAGCACCATGCCGCTCCAATACTCAGTCCCAACCAGTCAAGTGGAACAAAACGCGCCATGTGCACGGACCAGCCTAAGGAGGCTCCATCCCACGCTCCCCGGACACGACACCAAGGCTCCCTTATACCATTCGTTTTGATTCTGCAGCAGCTTTAGTTGTCTCAGCAGTAACATTGATTGTGACAGCAGTAGCATATGTAGCTGCACGCGCTTCAGCAATTGTTGCGGCAACGGTGCCTGATTGGGGAGCAGTAGCATACTGACCAGGGTGACTCATCGACCACATGCCGCACCGGAATACGGTAAAACCGCACGCGCAACGCGTCGCAGGTCCCTAACGACAGAATCCGAATCCAAAACACGCCCCCTTCCCCCCATCTACATCAATGCGCCGCCACCTGCAGAAATTAAATATTCGCAAATACATGCAGCGCTCGCATAGCCCCAAACAAGTCGTGGCGTACTACCCCGCTGTGGGGTCTGGTATATGTACCCCGCCACAAGCACCACCACCAACATCATCATCAACATGATCAACATCATCACCATCGTAGACTTCTTAGAACGTACGAACATTTCCCACACGCAGCTTCAAGCAGTCATAGAACGAAAATCATATTTAGAACGCAGGGCGGCATCGGTGGTATGCGGGTGTTTTCTGAGCTTGGAAGTGCCGGTGTGAGCCGGTGTGCGAAACATAGATGGCAATGGACCCCACCAGCAGCGGCCCATGTCACAAATTGCGGCATACTAGGGGAAAGACGAAGACACCAACGCAACACCAAAACACACACACACACACACACATAAATGGACTTGCAACACGAGGGGAACGAGACGACGCAGCGGGCATCCCCCAGTCCATACCCCGCATCAGCAAACACAAACACACACGAATACGAACACGCAAGGGGTCTCTTTTAATTGTAACCATGGGCACGCCGCTCCCCGCAATGGAGGCGCAAGCCATACACCACCAACAACAACACGACAACAACTACAACAACAACTACGACAACAACTACACACACGCGCACAGAAGTACTACAAGAGCAGTCCCAGCAGTCAGCAACCGGGCCACCGGCCAGCCCTGTCTCCGGAATGTGAGGTGCTGCTGGGGGACCGCGGATTTTCACACGGTCCGCAGACGCCCTAATGTTCGGCCAACATCCCCCCCCCCCGACACATACACACACACACACACACTTGCTGTTACGGCTGGCCCATTCACCTGCTGGCCCCACCTCTGGGGTCAACCGGTTGCGAACCCAGGTCCGTCCAGGTCTCCGAAATGGTGCACCAAGTTGCGGAATGGCGCCATTACGGCTTTGCAGCCGATTCACCAGAGTCCTCTTCCTGCTCTACGCCGTCATCCTCCATGTCGGCGTCCTGATCTGGCAATGACTCGGCGGGCTCTGCCCCGACCGATGGAGTTGGCGTCAGTGCTGGCGACGCCCCCGCAGCTTTGCCGCCAGACGCCACCAGTCCTGACGATGCGCCCAACACACAGTGTGCGGCGTGCGCAGACTGACGCCGGAGCGCCTCCACTGCCGCCTCCGCTGCAGAGGCAGCAGGGCCCGTACCTGCGCCTGATACGCTGCTTGCTTTGACGAATTGCCCGCGTATTCGCGGTCTTGCCTCCGCCAACCGCTTGCGGCTCTCGTACCGCACCTGTTAGACACCAAGACAGGAACACGACGAGGGCCGCACGGGTTGCGACTTTGGCACCTATATCGTCAAATCGGGTGATGGCCACACGTGTCGCAAGAGGACGGCCAACCGCCTTTGCAACTCCCTTCAGCGGCGAGGGAGGGAGAGACGTCAGTGCCCGACTGCAGAGACCCGGATCGCCTACATAAATGAAGCGCAGGGCTTGCTTACCCATCGGGCCGATCCCCCCCTGGCTCACCTTCTTTTGAAAGTTCCGGTGCTTCCGCTTCTCTAAGTACTTGGCTAACGCAGCAAGCCGAGCTGCCGAAGATGCCTTCTGTACGACGATAGGTGCCGCAGCAACAGCTTCCGGCATAGGCAATTCCGCTGCCGCTCGCCCCGAAAGGTGTGCAATCAGCTGTAGCACTGCCTCGGGAATGCGAACAGCCGCGGGAGGTGCAGAGCCAACGGCGGCGGCCGCTGCAGCTGCGGCAAGATGTGGCGCCGGTAACCCTGCTAACGCGTGCCCTTGCAATGGCGGAGAGAAGCCCATTGCTGCCAGGGCGCAAGGAAGCTGCTGCATATCAGGGTAGGGCATCTGCGTCGCCGCCGCCACCGTGGCAGCGGCAGCAGCTGCAGCAGACCCGAGGTTTCCATGCGCGGCAGCCGCCGCACCGACGTCGGGTGGTTTCGGATGCGGTGGAACCCGGACATGTGGGGTTTGCGGCACATGAAGGGGCATGACGGCCGGCAGAATCGGTATGGTAGGTGGCGGCGGCAAAGAACCCATGGGGTGGGTGCGCTGTGCGAACTGGTGCTGCACATACAGAACTGAGGCTCCCCCGCCGCCGCCAGCTGCTGCTGCTGCGGCGGCGGCAGCGGCGGGGGCGGAATGACCAAACATTGGAGCTGGCGGTTGAGCCTGCAGCGCCGGCGGCGGCGGGCGAGCTGGGGCCGCAGCGACCCTCCCAGGCAGGAAGACCGTGAAAGCCGTGAAGGCGGAGCGATCGCTGTGCCGCAGGAGCATCAAACTGTCGGACGACTGTGATGGACCGGCACAGCCGCCGTTGGCAGCAGCAGCAGCAGCAGCAGCCGGTGAGGGCCTTATGGAGATAATGTCGGCTTTGCCCGGATGCAGGCTACCGCAGTCGCCACTGTCACCATCCGCTAATGCTTTAGCCAGCCTCGGCTGACCCGCTGCTGCCGCCGCAGCCGATGACCCATCTGCCGCCTCCGCGGCGTCCTGCGGTCCCACAGGACTTGTCGCCGCCGTCACCGTGGAACACCCTACACCCAGCAGCTCCGCCGTCACTGACGCTGAGGTTGACGCGCCCGAGCCAGATCGTCCGACTGAGCCGGATTTCATCCCGTCTTCTGCTCCGACCGCGCCAGCTATCGCATCGCTTGGGCATCGAGTCGTAAGTTGCCGCTGGTGCTGGTGCCCTGAGGCGGCGGCAGAAAAAGTACACGTTACCGGTCCAGAATGCGTAGCCTCTTCCAACTTTAGCTGTTGTTTCAGTTGCATATGCTGCTGGTGCGCCAATGCACGCTGCGTCCAAAGCTCCTGGTGTCGGGCAGCCCCGAGCGCCGCAAGCTCCTGAAGCGCTGGCGGCAGAGTCACTGCGCCACCCGGTGATGTTGCGACCGGCGGGGCCGCTGCCGCTGGGTGCGGGAGACTACGCTGATGTTGCACCGGAACTGAAGTTTGCGACCTGGCGGCGACCTGGACGGTGGCGGCTGCCTCACCTCCCGTCCCGTCCACCTCCCGTTGAGCGTTGGCGGGCATTGCTGCCGCGGGCGCATCTACAGCTGCATACGACTCAGCTCCCAGGACCCGGCGGTCGCGTGCAGACGCCCCAGCAGCTTTCGTCGTCCCAGGCTCCGCTGCAACCTTACTATGCACCCCACTGCCGTACATTCCAACGGCTGTTGCCGTACGTGTGCCTGCTTCCACTGCAGGTGATGGCCCCCTAACGACCCTTTCCGTACTTGCGCCTTGCCGCTGCTCTTGCTGGTGCTGTTCGTCCGCCTCACTTCCCGACCCAGTGGTGGTGGTGGTGATGGTGGTAGTGGTGGCGTTTGCAGTGTAAGCCGACGGACTCTCTGCAAACGTGTCGCCACTTGGGGTGGCATCCCGCGCGCAGCCGTCAGGTCCCGCGGATGCTGACGCTGCGCGGGAGCCTTGAGAGCCCTCCGCCGCCGCCATCCGACAGGAGCAGCCGCCGCCGCCTCCCCCGCCGGCGGCAGCGGGAGCTCCACCTGCGCTCTGGGCCGCAGCACCAGCCGTCAATACTTCCGACTCCGCGCGTTGGGGTGCCGCTACCTTCAGCTGGACTGCCGTGGCCGCGGTGGTCGAGGCGAGGCCTGTGTGGCTGTGATAGTGGAGGTGATTATGGCTGATGTGGGCGCGCCCCGTCAGCAGCCGCTGCCTCTTCCTGGGCGGGTTCTCGTACTCGCCGGTCACATCACCGCAACCGTCACCTTCAACGCAATTGTCATCCACCTCACCAATAGCGACAGCTACCGCCGCTGCTGTGACGTCGGCGTCCACGTCAACAGCAGCCCTATCCGACTCCCGTGGGTCGACATGCGACCAGCTAATGACGGTGGCGGCGGTGCCCCCCCGGCAGTGCGATGCCGTGGCCGCGGCGGCCATTCCGTTGCCCAGGACGGCATTGGCAGCGCTGTTATAGCTGGGTCGACGGGCGGAGCTGGGCGCGAGGTTTAGGTCGAAATGCACAGCGACGGAAGTGCTGAAGGGAGCGAAGGGACGGGGACCCAAGGGCGCGCACGGTAAGGGGGCTGAAGAGCCGCCGCCGCTGCCAATGCAAAGTAATGGGCCCCCGGCATTACTGCCTTGAGCAGCGGTAGCAGGAGCAGCTGCTGCAGCGACAGCCATGCCCAATTGCCCCGGCGCTCGTTCTAGCATCTGGCATTTGCTGTCTTGTGTCTCGACCGCTCTCAAGCTGCCAGACAGCTCGGACGCGCCCGGCAGCGGCGTCGCTGAAGACTTTCGTTCTGTGGCTGCGCGAGTCGGCAGCATGGTGCCGCCAGTAGATTGTAGTACGGAGGTGATTGCACCGCTGCTGCTCCCGCTGCTGCCCTTCAAATGCCCGTGCGTTGCGGCACAAGCCTTCACACCAGGAATGGCGGCCGGACGAGCGCCATCAAGGTCTTCGCAACCGGCTAGTGGTTGTCCATTGGCGATGGCGGTTGCACCGCTCCCAGAGCCCTTGGCTTTATTTGCGCGCCAGACGTGCTGCCAGAGTGTTGCCAGTTCGTTTTTGCGGATGGGCTTAATGAGGTAATCTGCGGCACCAGCTTGGAACGCCTGGAGGACGCTCTCCTGCGAGTCTTGTGACGACATGATGACCACCGGCACATCGCAAAAAGTGTCCCCGTGAACGACTTCGTTAATCAGGTCAAAGCCGGTCACCTGCGGGTTGCGGCGACGTGGCAGTCGGGTCGCCTCAGGGCCCAGGGAACGCCTATAATCAGCTGCATAAAAGCGCTGTTGTAAATCCGATATTGCACGATGGGGCGATGACATGCGACGCTGGATTGGCAAGCGACGGGGCCGCGTTCTACGTCGCGTGTTTTGGTAATAGGCTCCCGCCTTTCCTATTTCCCGCCCAGGAAACGCCATGTTGAGCCAGGTTTAAAAATACCTCAACAAAAAGGAACACACACTGCAGATATAGCAACTTTGGATGCACTGTCCCTGAATTAATATCTTATGACCGTCCCACCAACGTTCACCAAACCGCAAATACAAACGAGCACTTGGATATATGCACTACATACCTCAGGCATTAGTATATCTGTTAATATAAGGTCTACTTTGACGCCGCTTTGCCGACAAGCAGTCAGGACCTGTATGGCCTCCCTTCCATTAGCCGCGCAAGTAACTTTATAATCACATTTTCGAAGCAATTGTTCGACTGTTTTCAGCGTCACTTGGTCGTCCTCAACCAGCAGGACGTGGAACTCCATGGCGTGGAACAACCGAGTGATACCCCAGCAGTCACAACGGCTTGAACCCCAGTTGAGTCCCTACTGACGGTGAGCTCCTTGCAAATCTACATCGAGGCGCGAATCAAAAACAGTCGCACACATAAACAGCTTAGCTACGCTACTGCACTTTGCTTAACGCGGTCCAATCGGTCCAAACCAATCGCCACTTAAGTTCGGTAATATGTCCTGTACAATATAGCCGAATTGAAACTATATGGAGATATGTCATCTGAAGTATGAATCTAAACCCATCAGATTCATGCAGCAGGCAGATATTTTGGATGTACGGCACGGAATCGGGATGTCCAAGCTGGTGGACACGATAGCTTTTGCCGTGAAGCGTGCCAATTCGGACGGTTGGTCCCTTTTTCACAGCCACCATTTATATTACCTAGTTATCCTTAATTTTGTCAGAAAAGTTTTTTCCGGAAGCGAGCATTTCTAAGCTTTTTTGCAAATGATACAATAAGAGGATTGTTGTGATTGCAAACCTACGGAGGTGTTTTGTATTATAATACCAAGAAATTTCTTATGTTGCTGCTTACATAACACACAGCGTGGTTGGTGACCCTGCATACATTTTTCAGCCTATGGGTGCCTTATTCCCGGATTTCGCCAATCAGATTTAGCAGCCAGTGATTTTGCCGGTGCGCTCCTAATATCTAATTCTTTTTTGTGAAATACTTAGTGGACAACTCAGGGATATTTGGTAAGATATCTTCGCTTCCAGCAGTTCCTAGCGACATTGTCGAGCGATATGCCTCTTCAGGGCTCCCCCGTTCTGTATAACTTGCACCTTCGAACGGTGCTTACCCGTCATGCTCGCGTCGAGAGGATCTCGCCCCCGAAATTGCCAACGACACTGCCGCCACCCCACCCTCCAAAGCAGAGCACATAGAAAGACTCACATGTCGAGCGTGTACCGCGTCGTTTCAGTACAGAGGATCTAATAAATGCCTTAATGCGCCGCGTGCGTAGGCAGCTTTCCGTATGGAATTCAACGCACCGGCGAGACACACGCATGGCAATGGGACTTCCCTCAGCCCCGACAAACTCAGATCACATCAAAGATCCGGACAATCGTTATGTACTTCTTTTGTAACCTATGAAAGTATATCGCTGCTGCCACCTCGCCTCCACACGTTTTGTCACGCAGTTTGTCGTTGCATAGTGAATGCGGAGCAATTCCCGTTCCTCCGGAATGCAACATCCACGCAAAAGAAAACTGACAAGCATTCCTTTAATCCAAATGATCCCCAAGGTTACTTTTCTTATCATACGTAAACAGCACACGTAAATAGCACAGATTTGGCACACGGCCATGGAAGAGGAGATCTCGTGCGGAACGGGCATAAGAACCAGCCCCTTTGCAAGAGTCGGCTGAAGGCCTCGAGGCATTATGAGGCTAAGCTCCGGTCGGAACGGTCAGACGCCCACAATCTGTCCACAAACGATGCTAATAAACTCAACGCCAGCAACGCCCAGTACGATTCGACCTCGGGGAATCAGCTGCGGTGGTTTCCTCCCCCACCCCACCCCTATATGCCGTACATCGCGTCGCTTCGTTTACGTCCTTCAATGGCTGGGTGCATCGAGTAGGCCTCCAAACCCATAACCGCGTCTTGGTAGCTGTTTCCACATCGTTCAGCTAATCTTGTACTTTGCCTGTATCGCTGCGATGCGCGCCTCCAGGGGTGCCCGCACCTCATTCTGCAAGGCCTCTTGAAGCCCAGATCGCACGGAGTCCATTTCCTCAAGCACCTGCACATAATGGAAATGAGGGGTTAAGAATGTGAACGCATAGAGATGACAAGCAGAGCCATATAAACACCGTATGGAGAAGTACATGTGTAAATACACACATATGGTGGGCTTTATTATAATGAGATATGACCCATTACACTTTGTGGAGTATTTTTGGAGCCAGATGCTGAAGCATAGGGAGGTGAATGGGGAGGAGAAGACGAGGCGGGCAGGAGGAGTTGATAGAGCGATGGATTCAGGAACAAGGGGATTAGGGCGCAGATACCTCACGTCAGTGCCCTCCTCACGCCGGCACCGACGTCGCGGCAGTGCAATCAGAATGCCAACGCCAGTGTCGAAATACTGCAGATTTCCCGCTAAAGGCATCCGCCCCAGTAGTCGTACCGCCCCGCAGCACGGACTCCATCGTCACATCGCTCCCACGTACACGCACAACGCACAACGCACGTGTACTGGCCGACGCGCTTTGGCCTCATAGAGTCATGTGCACACCTCACACGGTTCCCGCACTCGTCAAAACGGAGTGAACACGTCAGGACCCCTGTGTCGCACCCCGTTGTAAATCGCCTCGATGTCCCCCAGCGCCGTGGCGTGTTGACCGCGTGCCAGATCTAAAGCTTCTGAGCTGCTCTGTAGTAGCGCAGAGACGGTGCTGTGGTGTTGTTGGGTTGTCTCGTTGACCCGGTTGTAACCGTCCTTTGCGAGGACGGGAATGGGGTGGCGGATGCAACAGAGAAATCCACGCAAAGGACGTCTTAGGGTGCAGGAGTGCACAACGAATGAAACATATTTGCTGCAAACAAGAATGTCAATGGTGTGGCTCGCAGACGAGACCCTTTTGACTATGACAGTGTCATATGGCACTGGCGAACCGCTTGTCCACAAGCTTCCGAGTCCCAAGGTTAGCACCTTTCTTGCCCTCACGCTTCTCGTCAGACATAAAGAGTTGTGATGGCAGATTCCCGCCAGCTGCTGTTGCTGTTGCTAGTGTGGTTTGGGATGTGGACAGGGGAGCTGGAACTACGCGGTACTCCCTGACCGGACGCTACTTAACATCTCCATCCGCCCCTGCCTTGCCGTCTTGCGTCATGAGCTGGCCGCTGCTGCATCATATGCGACATAGGGCTGTAGACAGGCTCGGGGCAAAGGGGCGTGTCTACACGAATTCACGTGGGTGTTGACGTGGCCTTGCAGGGTAACGGCAGCCCACGGGAAACAGTAGTGACCCGCCGGGTGGTGCTGCATGGCTTGTGCGGCATTTAGAGGCTGGGACCGGTACACCCGGATCTCCTCCGTTTGCACCTCACTCGGTGTGTGATCTAATAATGGCCGGTCGCAGCCAGGCTTGGATCGAGGTCCAACATGTACCGTCCAATATGAAACCGTCCAGTTGTTCCTGCCGTAACTGCAATGTCCAAACGACATTACCCTACCCGGCCATCCCGCCCTTTTGTGGTCCACACCTCAATGACTTTAGCGCAGTGGGAGAACGCGGTAGTAGTCCCCTCCTGAACCGCTGCTATACGAGCCGCCATCCAGCCACGCAGCCCCTCCAGGGTGGGGACACCGTCGCGGTTAGTGGGAACCTGCGCGCCGCCGACCGCCGCGCTGCCGCCACCGCCGGCGGCCGCCATTCTCGGGAGCGTGTTCCTGTCAACCGAGGTTGCAGTGCAGTACACACATTCGTTAGTGCCCTGAGCGATTCATCTCTGTGTGTGTTTCATAAATATTAACCTTATCATCACCGAAGCCCCAAAAACTCGAGAAAGGCAAACCCCTGATACAACTCCGTGCGGCTGCGGAGCGAGGTGCGGAGTGCTCAGTCGCACAGCGAGGCAGCCGGTGTGCGATCAGTCCATAAGGCACCGACCGTATCCGCATCAATTCTCCCATGTTTATTGGTCTTTTCCGTTGCACAGGAAGTTGGATCATAAAATCGATCCATAACAAGTGAAAAACCTTGAGGTTTTAAGAACATGTCATGGTTGCGTAATGGCGGTTGGGATTGCTCTTTACATTCCTTCTAAGTGCGATATCGTACCTTGCTTGCCTACGCGCCCCGGGCGCCGGCAGGGTCGATTCCGCTACCTTGCGCTTACTGCCAGCGGTCGTCGCGGTCGCTCCCCGGCCGCCCGCTCCTGCGCGGGGTCCGCGAGGTGCTGCCGGATCAGAGACATCCTTCCCGTCCACATCGGCATCCCGTTGTGCTGCGGTTTGAACACCCAGGTTTGGTAGACGCTGCAAAGGTATTAAGCTGGGCTGTGCAGCAGCTGCGTTGGCTGTGGCTTTGCCTGTGGCCACGGAGGTTGGCCTTTGACGTTCGGCCTTGGGCTTGGCACCGGCCGTAGCAAGGAAGTTGGCTAAGTTCTTTTGTAATTCTTGGTCATGGGCGTTGTGAAGATCGTCGTCGTCGCCCGGCAGCAAATCGGCATCGCCGTCCGGTGCGACGGCCGGCGCCGCGGGTACTTTCCTTGGTCTGCCCATATTTTTTCGTACCTCTTTTAGCTAAGTAATACTTGACAAAATGAAAAGAATTTCGTATGTTCAAAGTCTGCAAATGGCAAGGTGTGGTTTGGCAGACGAACCTGATTCCGCCATGGACAGAATTGTCGGTACGGCACAAGGCGGATTTTGCCGGCAAAACGCGGGCTGGCACCCTGCATGTCCCTGCATGCTGCCGAAGGACCCAGTTACCCCACAGTAGGCCTCCCCCGACAAGGAGCCGAACGAAAAGTCCTCACATAACGGCTGACGTCAGGCAATAGGGTCAAAGCCAAGCAAGGACTGAAAACATTACAAGACTTCAACAGCCTGCCAAGCACCATCACCGCAGCATTTAAACAAAATAAATCAGATCCACTGACGTCCATTTGGGACTGCACGAGTCCTGCGAGCCATTAAAATATATAAGTTATGCAGTTTGCGTTTCCTTGATTACAGATAAGCCCACTTTGCCGACCACAACAATTTCATACAACACAGACGCGCGTACCTGCGAACCCGGCTACCCTGCCAGCAAAACGATCTGGACGCGGCCGAATTCCCCAATATACACAAACTCTAACCGTCTGCAGTCCCCATCACAACATAGCAACGGACATTTGTGCATCTTTGCCATACGGCGCGCTACAAACATGCGGTCGCTAGTGTGATATCTCCCTGGATGTTAGCATGATTGGTAACACTTTCGCGCTTTCATGCTGACGTCCGAATCACGTGGCAAGGTCATCCACAACTGCGCGCAACAGCATCACTCTTGGAAAGGTTTACCTCGCTCACAAACTCGCATCCCTCTCGCTCTCTTTCGCACCATCCGAAACCCTTTTCCTCTTTTAACCAAGGGGCCCCACTCCGCCTCACGCGGCGGCATGTGTATTCGATCCGCCCGTCACTCCCCTCCGCAGGCTCCGCGTTTGGCTCACCACCCCAGAGGAACCCCCGACAGAGGCGGCCGCCGCCAAGGCCGCGCCTGACTTGCTGCCGCCGGCGATCGACCCGCCGCCGCCGCCAGCTCCTCCCCCTGTGACCGCGAAGCTGTCCGTGCTGACTGCCCCCATAGTCGCCGTCGATGCGCCACCAGCTAAACCGGAAATCGCGCCTGTAAGACCCGTGTGTTCCGCAACGAGACTCGCCAGTATTTCAGGCCTGTATATGGAGATTGACATTGGAGATCAACGGCCAGAAGATTCGACACCGGAGGGGCGAACACCGGAAAGTTCTGTCTGTGCACATACCCACCCGCCCACCCACCCCACATACTAGAGCGGACTCTTTTTTTAAAGTTTGGTAGCTTTCCCAAGTGGGTCATGTGGATAATACAGCACCACCCGAGTGTTGCCGGTTGTGCGGATACATAACTGGATCCAGTGAACTCGATCTGGATCTGGATCTGGATCTGGATCACACGTAGATAGAGATTGCGTATGAGGCCTATGCCATGCATCAACGTACGGAACCAACTACCATCCGTCCTCCTTGCCTGTGCCGCACCTGCTGCGATATTTCTTCCGGTAGAGCCACTCCGCCGCCCAGCCGGCGCCCTGTGGTGTTGCAATGCGCTCCGGGGAAGACACGGGGTTTTCCTCCAAAGACAGTAGCTGCAGCTGCGACATGGTGCGGATCTCGGAAGGCAGCGACTCCAGGCGGTTGGTATGCAGCCGCAGCACCGTCAGGGAAGGGGCCAGTCGGCGACACAGCCATGCGGGCATTCGGCGCAGATTGTTGCGGCTGAGGTCCAGCACCTGAGCAGTCGATTGTGTGTATGTATGTGTGTGTGGGTGAGATTGGTACGTGTCAAGGAAAATACGCACAGAAGTACCATCGATTCGATTTTCACAGAACTTAGAGAGTGCAATATTGATCTTGAAAATGCGAATTCAAGCTGGCCAAAAGGCTGCTGACGTAGTGTGGAAAAAACAGGGGTTACATGGCTCAGCAGGAGCAGCTGGAAAGCTACCGGTAAACAACTGAAATGGCAGTTGGTGGTTTCGTGGGTGGGAAATTTAACAATCCCTATAAGCCTGCTCGTGTTTGTGCAAAGGGGGGCCTGCGCGGCGCCAAACAGTCAGGATATGAGCACATGGCGGTGCAGGTGCAGGTGCGTCCTTGACGTACTCCTTGTCCTTGATGTACTCCTTGACGTACCTGTAACCCTGCCGGTATCCAAGAGGGCACTTGCACAAGCTGTACGGCAGATAGCGACAGGATGCGCAGCGCTGGCAACATCTGTGGAGCAGTTGGAGCTGCCCCCGGCGCCGGAGATGTTGGTGTTGGCGGCAGGGGTGACATTGGCATTGGTACGGCCGCACCAGGTGCTGCCGATGCCTTCAGGAGATGAGACAGGGCGCTTGCAGATGCCACTATCACCGACGTTGAGACACTGAGGCCTTCCTGCAGACTGCCGCCGCTTGGCAATGGGGCGCTGAGAGTAGTGACGCTGGGGGCTGTGGGATCCGGCAAGGGTGCAAAAGACAGCTCCGTACCCATCGACTGCTCTGTGCTGGGAGCACCGGGAGCGCCACTGGCGGCTGCACGTGAAGCCACGGACGACATTGTTAAGCGGCTGGGTGACCGGGAGCGTAAGGAATCGCTGGTGGCGGCGGCGGCGGCGGCGACGGCGTCAGCAGGGGCGTCAGGGGCGGCGCCATTCACGGTTTTGGAGGAGCCCCGGCCGCCGCCAAGCTGCGGGTCTGCTGCCAGGTGGGGGTTGAAGTCTAGCGCCAGCACAGCTAGGTGAGTCATGGACAACAGGAAGCCCGGCGGCAGCGCCTCGAGCTGGTTGTACGGCATGGCTAGACGCGTCAGGCAGCCGCCCAGAGCCGTGGTCTCGTTGGGCAGCTGCGTAATCCGGTTGAAGCCCAGGTCGAGTGCCTGTTGGCGGGGAACGGGTGCAGGGAAGGGGAGAAATTCTCAGCTGTTGGATGATTTTGACTCGCCCGGTACTCTCATGAGCCCTTTTACCATTGCCGTGTCATATCATGTTTGCGTTACGTCGACAACGTAACATCGGTGTTTCCACCCCACCCCCATCTCAGGGATGAGGCGTCTTCCGAAACCAAGGTATGATGCTTTCGACAGCGGCAAGTTGGCATGCCCATTGAGCAGTTCGCTAAGGTCAGGCAAGACACTCAGCTTTCGTACACCCACGTCAGCCCACGGGCAGCGCTTTCAATTAGAACGTTCAAGCGCGCGCACACACAAAAGCATACATCATTACCTGCAGCTGCCGCAGATTCCCCAGCGCCTCGTCAATGACCGTTAACCTGTTGTGCTGCAGTAGAAGGTGCTCTAATGTGGCAAGGGTATAGAGGCTGGTGGGCAGGCTGTTCAGTTGGTTGTGGGCGACGGACAGAGAGCGCAGGCGGGTCATGGAGCCGATGGTGGGCGGCAGCGAAACCAGCCGATTGCTGTGAGCTCGGGGGTTAAGAGGGGTGAGACGGATGTGCAACAAGAAGAGTAAGGGAGAGAGAAATTCCAGGAAAGGACGTCCGCGAGGTTTGGCTTGCCGGCGCGAGCATCATGAACATGAGCATAAGATGAGGGAGGATGGACAAGCGAGCTAAAGATCCCAGTCCCAGAAGGCTGTGGTAACGGAAAGAAGGTAACAATAATGCAAAAAGTGCACAAAATGCCATGACCCAGGCTACTAATATCCAGTAACGCACAACAGCCCATCCCACTGTCGCAAACCACCTGGTAAGAGAAACGAAAGGCACAGCGTGATTGTCTCGCAAAGAGGCTAGCTCCCAAAACTACAGTCCCCCCCCACCTGCACAAGTTGAGCTCCACGAGTCCGGGGAGCAGCGTCCCCAGGTCGGGGGGCAGCTCGTCTAGATCCGCGGACACCAGCGTCAGCACCTGGCATTTAATCAGTTGGTTAGTTGGTCCGTTTCGGTTATCGAGTAGTATTGGTTGGGTCGCCCTCTTCGTGAAGGGCCTCCAGTGGATGTGTTATCGGACCGCTTGTCTGACCTGATCTGATCTAGGCATTTGTAGTTATTACCTAGATGGGTATTCCTCACACACCCAGCTGCCCCACCCCGTGCCACGGCCTCTGCCCCCCTCACGCGGCACACGACGAGGTTGTTATACGGATTGACCGGTACCGTACGCGGTCCAAGCTGTACGGCTCCGTACCCGCACATATGACTTAAGGGACTGTTCCAAAAGGTTTAAACTAACATATATAATACACATAGACGCATCGTACTATGCCGTTTAAAT
Organism: Volvox africanus; assembly: GCA_030268105.1. NCBI lineage: Eukaryota > Viridiplantae > Chlorophyta > Chlorophyceae > Chlamydomonadales > Volvocaceae > Volvox > Volvox africanus. The sequence continues at coordinate 707,968 of BSDZ01000079.1, forward strand.
AACTATAGCTAAAAGCGAAAAGACATATACAAGCTGACCGGGAACAGAGTTGATTGTGCTCTTGATCCGCTAGATTCTGCAGGACGCTGCTTGTGAGCGCTCAACCCAACAAATACATATTGAAGCCGATTCGGGTGAATGGATGAGGATTTCCCTCTGGCTAGCAGGGAGAAGCACGCAGGACTCCACCTAGGTGAGCAAGGCCACCACCACCCTGTAATGCTTACTTACAAACGGCCAGACTTCATCCTCGGCACGTAACATAAGTCGTTACCTTGAGGTTCGGGCTGAGCCCCATGACTTGTTCTGAAGCCAGCCCCACCAGGTGGTTGTACGATAGCGCCAGAGATTCTAGGTACAACATCCTTTGCAGCGGCGGCACACGGCTGAGACCGGCAGTTGAGAATGACACACTCATAAGGCCAAGCGGTAAGCTGGCCGCGTATTGCTCCGCTGCGCGCTGACTGCCCAAGTCCTGCCAGGATCCTCCCCGCCTTCGTGACGGGGAACTTCGGCCGCCGCTTGCAGGGCCGCCGCCACCACTGCCACCGGAAGCGGCCGACGGTGGCGGCGGCGAGCATTGACGGCTAACAAGCGCTGCGTTGATGGTAGTCGGGCCGCCGCCACGGCCAGGTGACGGAGTTTTGGGCGTGCTCGGGGTTTCCAGGGAGGATCCGGGCAGCCGCCGTATGCCAGCCCAGCTGCCGGCATCGGCAGCATCAGTCGCGATCTGTGGAATCACGCCACTGCCGCTGCCTCCGCCTCCGCTGCCGCCACTGCCGCCACTGCCGCCACCAGCCGCGGTGAGGGGAACAGGGCTGGTCCCCCTACCTGACGCAAGGGTCACCGATGTCGGGCGGGATGCGAATGGCAGTACCCAGGCTGCAGACTCCACGAAGGCGTTTGCGCTCGGACTGCGACTGTAACTGCCGCTGCCACCAGCGCCAATATTCCGGAGGACGGTGACTTCGGGGCCGGTGGGGCTGGCGCCGTCGCCGTCGACGACATCATGCCGTACCGCGCTGCCGTGCCTGGACCGCGACCGTGACTTGGATGGTATTTGCAGGTAGCCGTAGTTGCAGGCGACAAGCTTTGGGATATAGCTGACGGTGCCGGCGGTGCCCGGGGGCCCTGTGTGCGGCGGCGGGCTGCCGCCGCGAGCCACCACTGCAGCATCAGATGTGGGGTCAATGGCAGAAAACGGGATGTACGGCGATGTGGGTCGCTGTGTGCCCAGTGGCGCACGCCTCGACGGCACGCCAATGGGCCTAGCGGGTAACGTCAATAGCGGTGCACCCGCTGCCGCGGCCGCGGCGGCAGCAGCAGCAATACTGACTACATCTGATGCGCCCACTGCCAACTGCGTCGTCGGGCTCTTTCCGCCCTTGTCGACGCCACCGCTATCCCTTGTGGCGACAGCCACAGCGCTGCTGCCACTGCCACCGCTGCTACTGCCACCACCCCTTCCACCACTGCCGCCGCTCACTTCATCGGCCCCTTCCACCGCCCTCACCGCCGCAGTCACATATCCCGGCGAAGGCGTTCGGGGGGATTGCTTCTTCTCAGGTGACACCACCCGCACGCGACCAGGGGTGTGCGGTGGTTTGGAGGTGAGGCCCATGATTGGGCTGAGACACACGTTGGAGCTGGAGCTCCGTGTAGGGTTGGGACTTAAGCTCGGGCAGCGAGGTGGACTGGAGGTTGGTTCCGGAATTTGTGCCACTTCTTGATTCTCAACCGGTGACTGCGAATGTGGATGCGATAGCTCACTCAGGCTGCACTGGCGAAGCTCAATCGGTTCTGGGCTCTGGGTGGCGTCATTGACATTGACGTGGACAACTGATGGGTCAGGACTCGCAGTGTCCATGGGCGGTGTCGTGGCTGTGAGCACGTCGGCCCCTGCAACAGGCTGGTCTTGCTGCTGTTGTTGTGTCTGTGGCTGCAGCTGCTCCTCTGCCTGCTGCTCTATCTGTTGCTGCAGGCCTGCAGACACTGGTGACGGCGATGGCGTGTGTTCTACACTTAGCTGCAGTGCCGGTGTCGACGTCGGCACCGCTGCCGACGGCGACAGTGACCGCAGCGCAGATTTGTTCATGCGGGCCGATGAGGTACCGTTACCGTTATCGTTACCGTTACCGTTAGCGGCAGCGCCGCCAGCTTCACGCCATGGGCTTCTACCGCTGCCGACACTACCTTCCACATCCGACAAGTATCCCGAGTCGGACACACCGGGGGGCCCTTGCCGCCAACGACACCTCCGTGGACCTGATTGCTGCCTTTGCTGCAGTTGCGGTGACGGCTTCGACGGCGACTGCTCCTGATTCTGGCGCTGGTGCCGCAGCTGGGTAACCTCCTGAAGCAGCTGCTGCCTGTACGACATGGCATTTCCTGCCGCAATCCGCTCACGGTGGTGGGCATTGGCAGTGAGGCGCAGTCCTGCCCCGGTGGACCGTTGGCTGTACGGTAGATGTCACAAGGGAGAGAAGAGGAGATTGCAGGCTTGGTAACGGCTAAGGTCGAGATGTCATAAGAGAGGAGCAGCTGGCAGGTGTGGACTGGGTTGGGGCTTGGGTGCGGACACGAGCAGGGACAGTAACAGGACAGGGAGGAAGCCACAACCGATATGAAGCTCAGGATGTACACCCCCCCCAGGCTGGTCAGCAATTGGTGACGATGGGTTGAAAGAGGCTCCGTGCCGCGGACTCTCGGCTCCCCTCAACTATACACCCACCCCACCCCGCACCACACCAAACAAACACATCTACACTCTAGATGCGCTGCAGGATACACGGCCCCACAGCACCGCAGTGCCGCAAGCAGTACATCGTCCAATGTATACTTTCCCCCCAAACACACACACAGATGCACACCCGCCCAGTCTTAGTCCTTAGCCCCCTTCTTCCCCTCTCCGCCTCTCCCCTCCTGAGGCAACCGACCTGTCCTGGATAGATGCTCCCCACATCCCCGAACCATTATCACACAGCTTATCGGTGCGATCCATATGCGGCCACATCGTGCTTGCAGCAACGCTCGCCGCCGCAGGTGTCGTGCCCACCTCCGCACCGACGCCGGCGCCAGTCTCTTCCAGCCTGCTCATTGTGAGCTGCACTGGGGATGCCTCGCTCATGGAGCTGCGCAAGTTTGTGCCGCTGCCGCCGTCGCCGCTATGACGCACTAGGGATTGTTTTGAGTGGAAGCTGACCCGTGGTTCGGACTGACCCGTGGGTCTTCGTGTCGTCTGCTGCCGTTTTTGATGGTGCGGATCATCCGACCTACCACTGGGCTCCACGCCGCCGTCGGCTGCATCGATGGGTGATCCCATCGGTGCCAGCTGTGTCCGGAAGGGAAAAGGGAAAAACAAGGACCCGGTCACAGGAACAGAAAGGGGAAAGGATAACACCCCGTCAGGATCGTGTACGGCTGGAACGGCGACTGCGTGTTTAGGGAGGTACAGTACGGTCCCAGGCCCGAGGAACGGACGCATCGCCGCCGCCACGGAAGAGACGAAAGATGAGTGGAAAGGTGACCGGACTGTGATGGGTGCTACGACGAGCACTGCGACTAACGTTGGCCGCACGCACTGGCGTGTGGATGGAAACACAAATGCAACTGTAACGTAGAACGCAGTGTTGAACGAATGTTGACCATAGAGCACCGCCTCGTCACAGTTCCGGCATGACATGCATAGCTGGTGCTCGTTCTCCCTTCACAGGACTGAACATATGCGCCCGTCCTCAGTGCGTCTGCCCCAACCCGGCCGCCGTTAGCCCCTTTAAAGCGACCGTCCCGGTGTTTATCAGCACCTCCATTTCGGGTTCCAGTCGTTTCTCTCCCAAGTCGCCAGGTAGGCTGTTACACCCCATGCGGCTAGGGCGAGCCCTCAGTCCATCACCCAATCACCCCAAACACACCCGGGTCGTTGTGTGGCGTAGGCCCCGAGGACTGCCCCGAGGGCTCTTGGGGCTTCCACCGCAGCCGCCACCATTGCCGTTCCCGTAGCCAGGGTTTTCAACCACAGAGTTGGAGGTGCCGCTGGCCAGGGCGGACAGGGAGTTGCTGAGGTACCGCCGGCCCGACCGCTGCTGCTGCGTTCCGGTGGAATGAGGCGTCAGCGTGTGGTGGCTGTGCTGGTTGTAGAGGTGAGGCAGGGAGGCGGTTACTGTCGCGGGGTGTTGCCAGAGTAAAATGTGGAGGAGACGAAGGCAGGTAGGGAGGGAGGAGAGAGGGAGGGAGGAGGCAGGGAGGGAGGAGGACACAGGGGAGGGGATTGAAAGACTGTGAATGCAGTTGTTGTTATGGAAGACCAGTCCATAAGGAAAAAGGCCAGCGATACAGCAGAAGAGGAATGTGAGGGCATGCACCCGCTAACATATCGTGCGACTGATGATGACCAGGAGGCGAGCTGGGTGAGGTTCGCACATGAAGGTAGAGGGGGCCACTTGTGTGTGTATGTGGAAATGGAGGCGGGAGGCCGGGTTCGCTCCCCCCGTGGAAGCCCCGCTGCCACCCCTTCAACCTCCTCTTCCTCCCCTTCCCCGCGTTTCGTTCACGCCAGGATTAACAACCCTAAACAAACGCCTAATCGTTGTACGATCCACTCATATGCAGCCATGTATGCCAACACGCTGTGCATATTTCACATAGCAAGACTTGTATGATGTTGTAGACTAGCTTCTTGTGGCAAATGTACGACAATTGCTACGTTTATTACTTCAACATGCAGTACGCTATGTATTTCCTTCACCTCTCCCACTCCGCGCCTCCATCCCCCCTCTATACCTACTCCTCCACCCGCCCACCTGACACCATGCGGGGTAAGGTCCGGTGATTTGATGATAGCACGTGCTGAAGGTTGCGACCAGCTTTGCCACTCCCGAGGCCGTACTCCTCGCCGCCGTACAAATCACCATCGTCACCCCCCTCGGTGTCCACTCGCAGGAAGTGAGCTACGCGGCCCGAATCCATTGAAGATGTGAGCAGCAGGCGCCGACTGCCACCGCCCCCATCGCCTCCCCGCTTGAAGTAGGGCCGTGTGCCTGAGCAGGAGAATGGGGCAAGTGGACAAATGAAGGGCGGTTGGGGTTGGGGTTGGGGTTGGGGTTGGGGGTGCGGGTGAGCTTGGGTGATGTGAGCGTGAGAGGAGCATTCGAGGAGCAACACATATCAGCAAGACCTCCGTTCCAGCCATGCGGATTCGACCCGACCCCGTTCCACCCCCGCTTTACCGCATAAGCGTAAGAATCTCATGCGCAGAGCCTCACCCCTCCTTCCGCCCTCCTGCCCTGGTATCCCCGATCACGATACGTACATATGCGCGCTGCCGCCTTTCCCCTCCGAATACACATACACGCACACACACACACACACACACACACACACACACACACACGCACACACCAACTTGGTTGTTTCAAACAAATTGTTTCAGTCTGAAGCCCGCTGTGACATGTACACATGTCGCAGCCCTCTCTAACGCAACGCAGCGCACCTTGGGAAACGGGTTCGTCGTCCTCGTCGCCGTCCAGCCCAACTGACGTGGCTATGGAGCGACCCGTGGGTTGGTGCGCCAGGGCGCGGGGCGAGCCGGGGGGCCCCCCCACGGCCCCTACGAGGACACTGCCCCCCGCGGCAAAGGTCACTTTATGTGTGCGGGACAGAGCCTGCGCCACTGAGTCCGCCACCAGTAGTGTGCCCTGCCAATGGGACTCCTCACAGGCCTGGCGAGGCGAGATGCGGAGGGATTGGGGCCGGTTACGAGGGTCCCCAGAAGGGAAACCAATAAGAGGGTGGCGTGAGAGCAGGTCCGACATGGCTTGGTCGAAGGGGCTGGACGTTGGTGACGTCCCAGACAAGGAGGCCAGGGGACAGCGGCTTGCATGCACTCACATAGACACACGTGCATACACGCACACAGATGATCCTGTGATCGACTACCTCAACATACCCAAACCCAACCCTCAACAGCATCCACACACGGCTCTCCCCACCATTCTACACAGGTGCTGCGCCGCTGTGTACGCTTGCCCCGAGCAGTGCACCAAGAAGTGCCCGCTGTCGTACGAGGAAAAAAGTCCGCCGATGGCCATGCCAGCGCACATGGACAGGTGAGGGATCTCGTTCTGGGCCACAATCCGCCTGAGGGAGCCCGGGCGGGTGGGTGGGTACCGGGGTGTGAAGGGGGCTAAGGGCAGGAGTGCGGTTGTGGGACGTGGTGGGTTGCGGTTGGCGAAGACACGGACACACCGGACGAGGCGCGTCTGTCCTTTTAGTCAATATTGTAATAATAAGTGCATGCTGAGTTTTGAGCTTGTCGTTCTCCTTCCTCCCTAGGTGTATTGCCTTAAGTTTCGTCAGGTTTCCTGTTGAGGACCCGTCCCCATTGAAATGCGTCTCAGGCTGCACCCTTTTCCCTTCCGCGTCAAAATCCGCGATTAATCCGCCCTCTCTCAGAGTCCACACGCCCAGTCCAGAAGCAGGAGCACACCTGAACTCGGCCGCCATGGAAAGCAGCGTATCCGCCATGATTCGAACCCGCGACCTCTTTCCCCCAGGAGAGGTGGCTGTGTCAAGTTGCGTCACCAAAACATAATCGTGTGTCCGCCAGCGCACCAGCTGCAGTCCCCAACGGTGCGCAAGATCGCTCCACTGAACGACGATGTCATCCAGAACCTGAGAGAGGGTGCAGAGGAAGTATCGTGGAAAATGCGTGAATAAATCAGTTCATACATCGAGAATGCGCATCACGAATCTAGGACACGCCGGCGCCGAATGAGCGTGACAGCTAGAGCAAACGTGCCATTGACTTGTGCCTTGATGTCATTAAGGAATACACCGAGGAGAGTGGGGCATGCGGGCAGGCCCGGTGCAGAAAAAACGACGCCTAACCAGATAAGATGCGGCAACGCCCCAGTCACTGATCACAAGCCATCGAGCCTCTTGCTCCTAACCGCACCAGGACCTCTCGCCGAGGACAAATCCTAATCCAGGGTGGGCGATGGCGGGTGGGTGCTGTACTGACCTGTGCCAAGGGATCGAGCCGTACGTCCAACTGCCCCGGGGCGAGTTCCACCTGATTGGGAAGAGTAAGCGAATCCGGGTTTCGATGCGCTTCTCCGGTACCAGGGCTTCCCGCAATCAGAGAAGCACACCATCGGGTACTGATTGCATTGTGAACCAGGACGAGCCGTGGCGGAGAAAATATCAAAATATGATCCACAGTTTGTACGCATGTACTGATATGTTAAGATACGTATCCCGTCCCCGGGCCCCGGCCCCCAGCCGCTAGGGGTTCACCTTGATGACCGCCATGCATGCAGCCTCGTGCATGTCCGTGTAGACTTTCTGCGGCTGAGCGGTAATGCCCCGCATCTGCTGAGACATGTCCAGGTCGCGGGGGCCCAGCTGACCGTCGCGACCCCCGGAGCCGCTCGGGAGGGCCAAAGCATCAGCCTCGGAGGTCTTGATGCGCTGAGAGAGGCAGGGAGAGAGGGTTTCTACGAATTAATCGGACGCGAGAAGAAAGGGGAAAGCCGCGTTGCGCAGTGTAATGTCAGACCCGCCAACGCGGCCTACCTGCAAGAAAGTTGCCATGGAGCCGACCTCCGCGCCCCGCCCTACCAGACCCTGAACAAGCGACACCGTCAGGCCACCGTACAGCCTAGGCGGGCCGCCGTCAACCCCTGCTACTGCCCCCGGCAGTAGGGACCCGGCGCCGGCGCTGCCAGTGCTTCCGTTCACCGGCGCCGTATGCGAGGTCTGCGCAGCTGAGAATGTGCCTAGGCCCGATCCGGTGCTGCCTCCGCCGCTGACTCGGCTGCCTCCGGCGCCTCCGCCGCTGTGAGCCGTCGTCGTTACAGCCAGGGATGAGGAAGCTGGGCCGCCATTGGAGCTGGGTGAGGCGTTGGTAACGGTCTTGTGTGCAGGACGTTGCTGGAAGACTTGGTCTGCCGGTATGGCGATTTCCTCTGGGCGCTGAGTCGTGAGTTGAAGTCGGTATTTTGGTTGGTAGTTCGTCAGGGAGGGGTGGGGTTCGTGTCAGTATCAGTGTAGGTGACAGTGGGGCTCTCAAGTGGCTGGTTGTTCGTTGGGTCATGTGGATCATTTGTTTCGGGCGGGAACATCAAACGTGGGTTAGAGATTTGGGTAGCGGGGAAGCGAAGTGGCTTACGCGGACAGAAACATGGCTAGAGAAGTGGGAGGTAGCTGGCGGGCATGGTAGCGTGGCATGGGGTGGGGAAGGGCGGGGTGGCGTGGGGTGGCATGGAGTTGATTCCGGAAGGATAGTCAGAGAGTGCAGACCAAGGACAACGTCAAGCCAAGTTGCAACACGATAACAACAACAGAGTACTTTCCTAATAACCTAGGGTCATGTGTGCATGTCCGTCTGTATGCACGTAGGTTCTGACGTAGGAGAGGCCACAACATGTATCGCTACCCCGTGAATCATTGAAGCCCCAAGCCAGCCACAGACCCAGGCATAGGCGTGCAAAAGAGCACCTTGTCCGTAATCGGCCATACAGCCCTCAGCCTTCCCGTATGGCCTGGTCCTCAGGACGTACCACCCTCGCAGGGAAGCTGGAAGAGGTAACACACATTCACCCATCTAGGTGCACAGCTTGCGCGGCCCCTTTTCAGCTTCACACACGCCACATGCAACAGTTGCTTCGAAACCGCTCACACACATCCTGGCCCTGTTTTTGCTGCCATATCGTACATACCACGTTAGGCGCCTTCCAGGCTTTTGGCTCCGGCGCTTCCAAGCGCTTCAGCGAAGCGGGACCGTACGACTGGGTGAGTACGGCCTTCAGGAGGGGCATACGTGAGTTTGGAGGGGCCGCGGGTCCGGAGTAAGATTGGCGGAAGGATTTTCTGGCAACTAGCCTAGGTGCAACCTAACATAAAACCGGTAATTGACGCAATTATGTTTAAAACATAACGCAGCATCACGTGCGGGACTACAGCTCAGAAAAAAATAACACACGGGACGTATTCCGTCCCTCCGTCTATTTGGATGTTGTTGGCGCACACCCCAGCTCCAGGGCTGAGATGAGTGCTAGGACCCTTCCCCTCTCCTCTCGGCCCACCTACTCCCCTCTCACCTCCCGAAACATGGCCCCCAGCGCGGCTCGATCCTCCTGCTGCACCAGCGAATCAGTGAACAGCGCCGTGGCGGAGTGCTGCACACGCAACTTGTGGAAGAGACGCAGCGTCAGCGGGTCGCAGCACATCGTGAAGCGCTGCGGACTGACGGCCAGACAGACGCATCGAGAGGTGGCCACCACGCCCACCGTCAGCCGCTTCTCCTGCGCGGCCCAGAGACAATACACCATGAAACGGATCTGAAAGTGAAGAAATGGAAATGGGCATCCTTTGAGGCTGGCGGCAGCTAATATCCGCTGCTTTTCCGGCTGCTCATTTCCCGCCATCTCCGCTACCAATCTATTATCCGTGCAGCTAACCCTCGTCGCCGCGTACTACCGCGGTGCATACACTTGGCATCCAAATACAGTCATGACGGGGTTGGGATTCATTACTGATCATTATTATTTATATGGGCCGTCCGCCGCATGCAACTGCTCTACTTGGGGACACAGTCCACACGCACCCTCAGCAGGTCATCTCCTAGCACCACGCCGCTGCCCCTCCGGCCCAACACGATGCGGCGAGTCACTCCGAAGCTAGGCAGAGACTGAGAGCCACTAGAACCGCTGGGGCCACCCACTGCCGCTGCTACCGCCGCTAGTGCCAGAGCCGCCGGCGCAGAGCCGCCATTGGGAGGTGCGGTGCCGTCGGCAGTGACGGTCGTATGGATGATGGAATCACGGGCGAGCCGGCCGGCCCCGTGCCCGGTCGCTGCTGGCGCCGCCGCCGCATGCGCTGCCAGCGCCTGAGCCTGTTGGGGCGTCAGCTTGCAGCCACTGAGTGCCGCCATGGCTGCTGCCAGCGCCAGCGGTTCGGAGGTGTCCGGAAGGTCCAGCACCACCTGCACCTCGCCGCTCACAAGGAAGTAGATGAAGCCGTTCTCGCGTCCCTTGGGGAGCGTGAGGAGAGGAAGGAAACGGGGGAAAGCGGGCAAGGTGTGTGAGTGAAGCGGCGGAAAAACAAAAGATTCCAATTTAGTTTGTGTACGTGTGTGTGAGAGAGAGAGAGAGAAACGGAAAATGGGAAGAGGGAAGAAGCCGGAGGAGAAGAATGGGGAGGGGAGGGCAGAGGCATTCGGGCACCAGACAGGGGAAAGGGAATCGTGGGCCAAGGAACGGCAGGGCTGGATCATCGTATAATGCACTCGCACCCAGCCACTCGGGCTGGTCCCACTTGCACTGCAGTGTCATCAATTAGGATGTACACGTAACACACACTAAGGCACACCGGGGTAAAACACACACACACACACACACACACACACACACATGCACACTTACACGTGCAAATACACGGCATGTAACACACACGCAGCAGTTCTCCCTCCTACCATAGCACACAAACACAAAACATCTTTTACTTAAGCACACATAGCCGTTCCTTACCCACCTGGTTCAGCACCACCTCCCCTGGCTGGAAGGTAACTTCCTGCAGGTACCGGGAGAGCCGATATAGCTCTTTCAGCGGCGTGTGGCGCAGGAACGGCAGGCGGCAGCACGAGTCCACTGCCCGACGAACGGAGATCTCAGACTGCACCGACGGAGGGACACACGGGGCGGCGGGTGGTTAGGGGCGAACAGTGGGAAAGAGTGGATGCATGAGTCCGTGTCCGTGAGGAAGGGGATAGTTTCGCATTTGCGTGGGGGGGGAGAGGGGGGAGTGAGTCAAGCATGCACGTACCCACGTCAGGACAGGAACCAGTGGTATGAGGCTGGATAATCTTGTCGCGGCAGACGGGCTCGTGACACGGCCTCCCCCCTGACTACGCGTCCCCCGGTTGACAAAGCTGTGGCTCCCTGTACTCTGTCTCCGAAACCTCAATCCGCACCGCCATGGTGAACTCGGTCCGGGGACCCTAGTAACCGTGCTTAGTTGTATACACTGTACACACACACTGTGTCTCTCTCGGCACACTCTCTCGGTACCCCCTCTACATATGCACACACGCTCAATTATAAAATGTTTGTACCGGTACCAGGTAGGCTTCCGCAAAAGAACATGTACCCACACGCACACCTCCCGGCCTCAACACTATTCATTCTTGACCGAGCCACCGAGCCACCGAGCCACCGAGCCACCGACCCGGGCCATACTAGCCCCCTCATGGTCCACCATTACCGCTCATGCTGCTCGCCGTCATCATGCCGGAAAACATGTACCTGCATCGCCATGGCCCTGTGGTACACCTCTCTGCTGACAAACACCAGCGCCACCAGCGACTCCTTGGGTACGACAGCTGCCACGGCCCTGCCCGGGAGATCCAGATGTCCCCCCACGTCCTGCACCAAACCCGCCTCCTCCTGACACAGCAGCTCCCTGAGGTAGGGTGCGATGGCGGAGAGAGCGGAATGGAAAGGGCATGGAAAGCTGGAGGAGAAAGAGAGAAGGGGGTGAGGGGTGGGAAAGAGAGATAGCGGAAAGCATATTGGGGAACAGGGTCCCAAGAGAGGGTCTCCTCTATAAGTTCGGAGTTCTAGTTCAAAGTGAATGCAATGTCAGTGTAATGATAACAATAATACAATACGTAATAATATAATAACGATGATGATGCAAATAATAACAATCGTACTTAAAAGAAATAACAGTCACTATAAGGACCAGCGGAAGATCATGAGATATCGAGCTGACACGTACACACGCACTTCCCCCCGGGCACACCTGCCGGAGAACGACTGCCCTTGACGAATCACCACCACCTGGGTCCTCAAAGCCGCCAATGCCGGCAGCAGCTTGAGATAGCCCTCCTCTGCCGCCGCAGCCGGCAGCACCCCCATCCCGATCGCTGCGGCGCCCGCCTTGGCACCACCACCAGCGCCCGCCGTGGCCGCCGCTAGCGCCGCCGCCGCCGCCTTGCCACCCGCCGCCGCCGCCGCCCGACCCGCCACCCCCAACGCCATATCCTCCAGCGCAGCGGCATGTTGTGCAGCCAGCTCCCTCATTGCCTGGGCCTTTTGTAGCTTTGTCAGTTTGTGGATGACATCGATGACAGTGCGCCATAGCCGCGGAGAGACCTAGGAGCCAGCCAGAGGGAGGGAATAAATATTGGGTCCTTTGACACCGTTGTTGTACGAATTGGGGGGTGGGGGTGGGAAAGAGACGACGGCGGGGCCGGAAGGCGCCCATGTGTGGAGCCCCAAGCTGATAGCCCCTTTCGCAGACGCTCTGGGCTGCGTGAGGTTCGTATTCTATCAACACCTGATGGGTCACCTGACGCGAGATGGTGGTGGTGGTGGTGATGATGGCGGTGGTGCGGGGTTGCAGCAGCTGCGGGGTTACCGAGCAGCTACACAGTCGGCCCGGAGTCGACCCCCGGTAAAACATCCGGGACGTTGAGGGGCTCTCAAGACTCCTGGGCGCCGGTATCGCTACGCATAAACGAGTTTAGATCAGCTGCTTAAGCCTTGCTTCTTTTGCAGCCTGACGTTGCCCTTCTCTTCTAACCAGTCATTACCTTGCATCCGTATCACTCCTGACACCCAAACAAACAAACAAACAAACAAACAAACAAACAAACAAACAAACAAACAAACAAACAAACAAACAAACAAACAAACAAACAAACAAACAAACAAACAAACAAACAAACAAACGCTGACTCGACCGAACCAACCGCGCCTGCCTCACCCACTCCTGTAGCTGCTGCTGTCCATTCGGCACTGACGAAGTGACGCCACCTTCCTGCACCTTCACCACACCAGCTACTTGAAGACGCCGCGAGGGTTGCGTCTGGGGCTGACGCTCCGCTGCAGTCCCCAAGGCCCCCACCCCGCTGCCGCCGGCCGTTGCCACCGCCTTGGGCGTGCCCTGCGTGTCAGGGTTGTTGGGCCCTGCCCCCGGACTTACGATGCTGTCAGCTCTCATCGTGCGGCTGGTATTGTCTGCACCGAGCAGGGATCTACTCCCGGTCTCCGGGGTGGAATAGCGGCTCAATTGGTCGGCTGGGTAAGGGAGGGGCGGAGACACCGGAAAGCCGTTACCGAGGCATTAGCAGTAGGAGTAACCAATGCGGTGGTAGTGGTCGAGGGGGGCGGGCGGTTGGAGGGCTCAATTCGACTAGAGCAAGAGTAGACAAGAGGAAGGAAGGGGAAAGGGAAAGGGGAGGGACTGAATACTTGGCGTTTGAGATTATCGCTGGTGGAACGGAGCTGGTGAAAGGGGATCGCACCCAGCCCTCTGGTTGCACTCCCAAAGCCCGTCCAAGTCCCTGCCTGGCCCGCCGTCCACACCTCGCCCATCTCCACCCTGCCCTTAGCTGTCAACCCCGGCTCAGGGACGCACCTGCGAATGATCGTATGCTCGCGAGCGCTGGATCAGCTGGGTCACCGAGTAGCGCCGTCATGCTGCCGTACACGATGCTGAAGAGACAGGTGTGATCTGCCGGGCCTCGGGGCAGCTCAGTCCGATCCGACAGCACTGCCAGCTGGAGGTATGAGGCCAGCAGCTCGCGGACAGGTGGGTGGAGGAGCCGGAAGGCTTCGATCTGAGGTGTTAGCAGGGGTTGGCACACGGCGTTGTGACTCTTAGAATGGGTTGGACGTTGGGCAACTGTTGATGGCGAAACAGGAAATACACCGGAGCTGGCTGCATGGTACTCTAGGCCAGCTGTGGGTTTGTGAGGATGACCCCACCATCACCTCATTATAGCGTAACGTCTGGCTAAGTGGAATGCTGATTAGGGGTTCAAAAAAGAAGGCTAACGACAGTTGAGTAACTGTGTTGTGAGGTGGTGGTGGACGCCGTGGCGGCAGACCTCAGACATAGCACCCACCTGCGACACGAACGGCATCAACCTTTGGACGTCAGTGGGGGTCCGGTTCTCAGGGAGCTTCTCCAGCACCTCCTGTCGGGTGTGAGTGTGTATTTCGGGGGGAGGGGGACCGGCCGGGTTTAACAGCTCAACGGCAGCCGTAAAATGGCGGTAAGGCTCAGGTGAGGCAGGGCCGAATAGGAGACACGGTGGCTCTCGAAGGCATGGACTCAGTTCCGTGGGATTATCGTGCAATGCCTTCGAATGCAACTATCGTCACAATATGAAGCTTTCTAATCCCCTGAAGCAATCCCCCAGCTGCGGGCCCATTTTTCCAAGCCCAGCTGCCTTCTCAAGGGAAGAAGCTCAGGGCGACATACCCTTGCCCCCGTGCCGGCGGGGTCGCGTAGGACCACTAGCGACCTGACCGATTGCTACATGCTTTTACACTACCAGCCGGGTAGATTTCGCGTGGCACGGCACAGGGGAAGTCGCTAGGCAGGGGATCAACGCGAGATGTATCAATGCTCGAATGCGGTGATTCAAGCAGTCCGGCATTCTTCGGATTGCAGACGCAACGTCCCGTAAGACTTCAACTCCGAACCTACCTAAGTACCTACCTAAGCATATATCTACTAAGAAGATGTATATACTCTGAACAAAATGTGCACCGTACCTATCGTGCAACCCACACTAGTTCCCTCACCGCCACAGGGTCTACCACTGCTGCCAGCTCCTTCACAGTCCGCTCGAAGCGGCAGTATAACTGCATTGCGGTGGCATAGCATTCATGGGCTATGAGATAGATTGGGGAGGTACTAGGATGGTTGAAGGAAATGAACCCAGGATACGGGAATCAGTCTGGGGTTGAACTGTATACTTGGTATGTAGTAAATGAAGACCCTTGGGTTACGAGAGGCAGTGAACAAATGAAAGAGATATAACCTTCCCAAAGAACTTATGAGACGGCCGTTTCCAGCAGAGCTAGGCCATGGAAAGCATTGGTAGCATTGGTGGATGACGGGCGTGAAGTGACACCACGACGGTTTGGCATGGACTGGGATCCGAGCGGTGGCGGCCGCCTGCCTTGACCCCCTAAACTGTTGGGGCCACAACGGCCTCTCACGTTTCAGTGTGAGCAATGTCCCGGATTTGCATCGTTCTTGGTGCAGGGCGCAACTATGATAGCACCTGCCTACCTTCCATCGCAGGAACGCCTGCTGCACTAGGCGTGCCATGACGCGCGACAGCAGACGCCTCGCCCTGTCGAATTTGTTTCTTTCCTCTTCCATTCTTTCTTGTTAGTACTACGGAACAGCCAAAAGCCCAAGTAAGGTGTTGCCAACGGGTCACCTTTTCACCCTTCCGTCGAATCGACAATTGAGTCGACAAGTAATAAGTAAGAGCACCTAACATCTCCAAGCATTTCTGACTTAAGATACAAAATGTATGCACTCAACTCGAAGTGTGTCAAATATCAGGAAGGAAGAAATAAAAACTTTACAAATAATATTCCTATAATGCAATTCAATTAATACAATAATCGAGAAACAGTAGAAAACGGGATCAGAGCACAACGTAGAAGTCGTACAACCAGCGTCAGCGCTCTTGCCGAAGTTCGTGGTTTTATGTATAACTTTATTATATTGCTTTATATGAATATGCATTTAATTTATTCATGCAAGCACATATGTGGCCTGATCTCATAGCGAAACATACATTGTTAAGTTTCTCCGCACTGTGTGACGAAGATGAATAATCAATCTGTATTCAATATTTGATCACCTGAAGCAATAACTGCTTAAGTGAACAACACAGCGTCGTCTTCATGCCAACGGAAATCTAACGGATAGATAAGCGCGTATGTTCAGCTGTCAATATCTGCACAAGGCAACGAGCAATGAAGCATATTTGCTATATTGATCTTTAGGGGCAACGTTTTTACAAGCTGTGATTCCATCGTTTCTTCTGTTCACCTAGATTACGATGATCTATACAGCAGATCTATAGACTGTCGTCTTCTACTCATCCATATTGGGATAGTAATCAAATAAATCACCATAGATCAAGAAACGTCCTCCTTGGCATCCTTCTCCCAGCGACCCACTCACCCGTGGTAGGCTTATCCATGAACACAATGAAGGGATTGGCGACCAGATCTATCAGAAAACTGGTGATGTGAGTGGCGTGGACGAGTGGGGTAGGGTTGGGTAGGGTATTGAGAAGGTCGGAGGGAGAGAGGTGTGGGGACGCGTCTTGGCAATGTATCTTGGCGGTGTGTGTATAGGGGTGAGAATCAGGCTTCGGAATAGGGTCCATTTCGTAAATCACACCCATGCATAGCTTGACAACAGTACGGGTCATCAGTATACCACACCTTCAATTTCCTTCACTTCAACACCTCGGCGAGGTGGTCCCTCCTCCCCCATTCAAAAGCTACCATCACCCGCACCTGACCAAATATACGGAACGGAAGCGGGGAGAGGGGAACAGGGAGAGGGGAGAACCACCACGACCAAACCAACAACGACCAAAATGACCACCACTACCACCACCACCACCACCACCAACAACAACAACAACAACACGACCACCAACACCAGCACCAACGCCTCCAACATCACCACCAACACCAGCTGCAACAGAAGAGAGGGGAGGGGAGGAACAAGAGAGAGGAAAGGGGAGAAGCCGGAGCGAGAGAGGGAATGCAAAAGAGGGAGAAACGGCAGTGGTGGCACGGCTGGGCCACCGGGCGCCCATGCAGCGGGCTGTGCGTCGGGCATTGGCGCCGGTAGCATCGGTGACTAGCCAGGTAGGCTATGACCTCTTTTGTGGAGGAGCACATGTCTGCTTGGAGGAATTACATGGGAGAGGTGAGCGGGAGGCACGTGAGCTTGATGGACGGGGTGAAACGAAGAGATGGCTGGAGGTGTACGTTGCGATAAGGGTGCTGAGCTAGGGTACGGTACAAAGTACATGGAGCTAAGCGTGGGTTTACGTAGGGCCTAACGTGCATGTACATGTTCAAATATTCTTCTGTGTGCTGCCTGCCCATAGACCCAAGCCTGCTAGAACCAGCAGTGTTCTGCTGGAGAGGCTGATCCCCACCTGTAGTGGAACATTTTACAGGCCGCGACCTGTTTAACGACTAGTGTAAACTTTGCACCTTCAGTGGGAACCGTCAGTGCTGCAAGTCTGTATCACACATTTATTGCAAATAATTATGGGGCAGCATAATATAACTGTTACGGGAATGTCACCTCCTTAACCACTAAAATGATTTACCATCTCGGCGCTGAGGGGGCTTGGCAAGGCAGACTAATAAAAATCGTTATAATGATCTCCAATGCGATTCGCAGCTCTGATGCTTCAAAATATAGAGTCGCTGGCACTGAGCTCCTTTCCCTAAGGCCTTCCAATGCGTGTGATCTCAAGATTTTCCACGCTACCAAGAAGGGTAAACGGTGTGGCCATGCACAGCGAAGAGAGAGGGCTCGGTTGAGAGGTTTAAGCGAGGAAATGACCCGCAACCGCACGACGTCTAGTCAAATAACTGTGTGCATTTAATGTTTCACATGTACTACATGTACATTATCATACAACCCTTGGAACACATGCTATATCTAACTTCATTCCTGTTCCGAACAAATGACGTAGTCGTAGGGCTCAGCCCACAAAACGCACGACCTACGGGGTATCGATAACATCCTTCGGGAAGTCCTTTTAGAAAGAGCTCATGACCGTAACCAGCGCCAATGCCCATAACGATGTGCACGGTTGGAGGTGCTTAACAGGCAAACACCTGCACTCTTTCTTTATGGGACCTCAATTCCAGAAGTTATGCAGAATGGGTTCGCAACAGACACATAAGAACCTGCAGTTCAAGGCCGGAGAAGATCGTGCACTTGCCCGATACATTATTGCGTCGTCCTGAACTTGCTGTCCAAAGTACACAAATGAACAAATGAATAGATCCGACACAGACCCTGGAGCCTCCCTCGCAAGGCAAGCACAAACGGCGCCTCGACTCAGGCATTCAACCATAGCAAAGTGACAGGTATACATACTCTACATACATATGTCCGTCATCGACTTGCTTCACGGAAGCGCCACTTAAGCCTGAAACCCGACACAGCCACAGCCACTGCCGGAGCAGGGGGCAGCCCCGTCGTCATGCCTGGGTGGGCATTGGGCGCTCTCACGCTGATTACGCAGTGCCACGCCATGCATCCAGGGGGGTGCGTGATATGTACCCGGCCTGAAATCAAATCTTTCCTGACAGGACTCTTATCATACGCACACATACTAGCAGACATTGGTACAAAACGGAAACTTTAATGCTTCTGAGGATCTTAGCAAAGCCGTTCAAGAACCCAAACGCATGGTTACATACGCAAACAGGAACACACACGTGCAACATGCATCTGATACATCGCGACCACACCAGCCATAATGCCTGCACTGCTGGGTGGCGCTTATTCATAGAGCCGCTTTGTTGAACCTTCCAAATCCAGGCTGAGGAATGCTGCTGCACGCGCGCTGTGTACGCACGGCTGCTCACTCACTTACCGAGATCTCTCGGGGTTTATTTGCCCGTACCCCAGCGCTGTCCTGCGCCAGAAACGAGGTATAAAAGAGCACTCCACCTGCCCCGCACAACATCTTCGATTGAAACTACGTAGTTAAAGAAAATTAAGAAATACCCCAGGTAGTAATATGCCAGGTTGCAAACGCGGCACTACACTCGAATTCACGGACAAACATCACCCGGCATTATGGCTTATAAATGGGTGTCAAAGGCGGCATCACTGCTAGAACATAGCTAGAGGGCGGCAGGGATGCCGCAGAGCGTCCATATATTTCCTGTTCTCATCGACTGCTTGGATGGAAACGCATCCCTTACTGTCACAAGTAAGGACCGGACGGTGTCGCCTCTTCCTAAGCCCCGCTCGGCGTTCCCCCCCGAAGACTTCCGACCGCCAGTGCTGCAACGCAGCAAGCCGCCGCCATAAGCCCCAGGGCCATCGGCAGCTGGCCATGCTGCGGCAACGCGACCGCAACGAATGGCGCTACCAGGGCGCCAAGCCGCGCCAGCGTGTTGGCCGCCCCCAACGCCGACCCATGGATCCGCGGCGGGTATTGCTCCGGCGTAAGCACATACAACAGCGTGAAAGCTCCCGACACAAAGAGCCGTCCCAGCAGCACTGACGCCAGTGGCAGCCACCACAACGATGGCGATGTCAACCAGCCAGGATACAGCCGCCGCCGTCGCATTGAAACGAACGGCCCTAATGATGTTGTATGAGAATCCGCGGCTGCAGCAGGTAAGTGTGGCTGCAGCGGAGGCATCGTCATCGGCATCCTTTCGGCAGAGGCTTGCGCCATGACGATCGGTGCCAGCGCCGCCGCTGTAACCGCGAGGCTAAACGCCACAACATTTCTCCGGTTCCAACGGTCCACTGTCAGGAAGGCCCACGCCATGGATGGCAGTTCCGCCAACGCGGCAGCCATCATGCTCACGTATGCGGAGCTCGGCAGCACCAGATGTAACCCGTTTCCGCCGGGCCACGGCGCACAGCTGCCGGTACCTTCGCCACCAGGGCTTCTGTCGGCTGCAGCGGCTCCGCCATGGCCATCACGCTCGCGCAAGCTTCCCGCGGCAACATAGGGAACAAGGATGGCAACCCCGTAGTACGACAGTGCACAGGCGAACCACGTGATTGCCAGACGCCAGGTACGGCCGAATAGCTCTGGTCCAAGCAGGATGCGGCCCAGGGCCCCCAGCTCCCTGCACCAGCCGAGGGCGGATGAAGCAGTTGCAGCTACTGCGGCAGCTTCGCGCCCACGGCATCTCCAGCAGAATCCGAGCCGACCTATGCAGGATCTACCTACACTACCACCACCATCGCTGCCGCCGTTTGCTTCATCGCTGTTACCACAGCATAATTCTCCACATCCGCCACGCACGGCTATGCTAGGGGATTGTCCAGAAAACGAATCTGCCGCGACTTCCCAGCGCAATTCAGTGGTTGAGCTTTGCTCATATCCCAGACCCTGGCCCCCATTACTGTCCCTCATGGCCATGGCGGCGGCCTCGCTGTCGGCGGCGGGATTTGCTTCGGCATCTTCAACCGCGATCTGTTGCACTTGATGCCGCTGCAGTCCCCTTTCGGGTGGAAGCTCAGCAGTGAAATCCGTTGCCTGTAGCTGGAGATGCTGTTCCAGGCGCGCTGCCGTGCCGTTACGTTTGGCCGCCGCCACCAGCACCCCACGCGATTCCAGCAACCGGCCGGTTGCAGCAAGATAGTGCGGTGATTCGGGCACCCACGGAAGCGCCGCCAGAATGCAAGCTGCGGTGCAGTGCGGTCGGAGGCGCAGGAGGAATCAGCGCACAACACCACGAGAATTCCGTATTGCTAGATCAGATAAACAACGTTCACCACTTTGGAGAACGAGAGCGGCCGGCCCCAATCCTAAATAAACAAACACGGGGTTTGAAGACAGACAGGATCGCTGGCTCACATAAAAGTGGATCAGACCTGAAAAACTTTCCCTAAACCAGGGAGGGACAGCTTCGAATAGGACAGGGACTTTGGCGAGGTTTGTACCTGGCTACAGTGCGGACTCACGGAAGCCACCCCACAGCCACTGCCACGAGCCCGTGGCCACCTACCCAGTGGAACTGATGACGCCGCCAGGAGCACCCTCCAACCGTAGGCGTTCAAGAGCCACAGTGCCAAGAGCCCCTCCAACACAGTGCCAATGCTCCACCATACCTGCGCGCGGCAAAGAGGTGACACCACAACATGAAGTGAACTCGTGGTCACCAGAGGCGATATCGTGCAATGCGACGAATTATGCAACTTGTCTGCCCAGCGAGGACGCCGCCATCGCGTTTCCAAATTACTGTGATGTCTGTCCGGTATGTTTGTGTGGTAATATTCAAGAAATGCCGATGAGTCAACCCCAATGATGCGGGGCGATCTCAAGTCCGCATCGCGACGACATCGCTAGAAGGAAATATATCCTTGTATCAGCGGTACGCGAGCCAGATCGATGGACGGCATCCACAGGGACCCACTTGGATGCTGAGCATTTACAAGAGCACTTACCTGCAGCGCCACAAGCCACTTGCCCTTG
Source organism: Volvox africanus (assembly GCA_030268105.1). NCBI lineage: Eukaryota > Viridiplantae > Chlorophyta > Chlorophyceae > Chlamydomonadales > Volvocaceae > Volvox > Volvox africanus. Next base: position 728,996 of record BSDZ01000079.1, read on the forward strand.
CCACCGCTGTCTCGAGGCAACCATTCTGCAATCATGTGAGCAGCAGAAAAGATGAACCAACGAAGCCCCAGCCCGCTCAGAGCTCCGTGAGAGCCCAAGCATCCCTCGCGCACGGGCCCGGGTCAGCCCCATGCAGAGGCAGGGCGGGCGGCAGGGGACCAACCTGTGCGTCACCAAAGCCCAGCCCGCTACATATGAGATGGCTAAATGCTATGTACGAACGCAGGAAGCGCCGAATACTCTTTCGGGTTGGTAACACAGTATAAGTCCAATTGTGTACGCGGAATACGCGGAATTGTGGAACAAACACTTAAGCGGTGAAATGGCCACACGGAATAACCCTAGGTTTTGGGTTCGTGGTATGGCAGCTGCCATAGCAAATCAAATATGTGCCATAGGCGCCCCTGCAAGGAGCTCCCCAATACCACGGGTTCGGCCCTCCCTTCCGGAACCCACCCCCCCTCACAGACCGCCTTAGACGCACCTTCCAGCAACGTGTACATGGGCAGCACCCCCACTAGACCGCAGCCCACGAGCAATCGTAGGATTACTAGCCAGATGAACGACGGAGCCAATGCGCTGGCAAGGCCTGCAGTGGCAGCAAGCCCCGCCGCGGCGCCGAAGGCAACCTTCCTGCTTCCGCAGATAGGTGGAGGAAGAACGCGTGGACGAAGGCGCGTAAAATTGGATGTTGAGTGGGTGTCCTAGTGCGTGTCACATGGGTATATACTGAAGGCGCATGGCAAAGGGCGATGCCGGGGCGACCTCATAAAGCCAGTAATTATGAGGTGGATATACGCGCGATATGCTGTTCGCTTCCGGCAAGCGCCCTAACGAAGGTAATGGAAATAAGTTCACCCCTGCTTAAAGGCATCCGGTGGAAATCCATAACGATTATATGGGCTCTTATAGAAATTCATTCTGGCGTTTCTCCTTATCCTTTAGACTATATTAGGCATCAAGTTCTCTAATGCGCAACATCGACAGATTGTGCCATGACAGCTTTTAGTAAAATATGAATCACGAACACATACCCATGCTGGACACATGCAACACATGATCGAACGTTCATGCGACCTGTCTTCAATGGCGATCTTCGTACAACAAAAACTCCCTCGTCTTTCCAAAGAGGTGGCTGAAGGGACGTTCTTTACAAAACAAGCTATGTCCTCCTGGCCGTTAACCGTATACCCGAATGCAGCGGCGATTACGCAACTGAGCACTCCGCCTCAAAAGTCGCATCACACGACAACAAACCACGCGCCAACACGACGAGGTGCGGGGACTGTGCACCCGACCTAGCTCGAAATGATCAATAACCCTAAATAACGCGCCTTCCTGCCAGGTCAGCCACCACGCCCCAAGCGCTGGATGCCAGCATCATGCCGGTGAAGACAGATGCAGCCAGCAGGGATTGGCCCTCAGGGGAGGTGTTCCACTCGCAGCCGACCTTCACATATTGAGGTCCAGCCCACGGAGCCAAAAATGGAGGGCAAGCAGCCGACCGGCAGCAAAGTGGGCAAACACCAAAGGGGTTGAACCATAATTTGATTCACAAGCTGGGGAGCACGTGGTGGTGCCCGCAACCCGGCGCAACCGGGCCAGTATATCGCCGTGGCCATATCGAAGTGAGGGTGGGAAGGGCACAAGCACTTAAGGACTGTGCGTGACTACTATGGCTGAACAAGTCAGGACACGACTGGGATGCATTATACGTGAGCGTCGCCTTGTGCCTTGGACGGCGCCGTAACGGCTCGGAAGGTCCTAAGGACATTTTGCAGGTCAACATTAAAGAATGCTTCCCCAAGCAATATTTAATTGGTTTGGGTAGCTGCTGTCAGCGCCCTTGCTTTCGTCGGCTTCCGGTATGCCTTACCGCCGGTGCCAGGACCGCAACCAGCATGACTTCCATGGCATCACTCATCCAGCATCCGCCAACATACAGGAATATGCCCAGTTGCTGCACTCCGACTCCAATTGCCGCCAAGGCGTTGTCGATGGACGCTTGCACCCCGCCATTTTCAACGAAACCTTCAGGCAGCCTAGGAACGCAAGCCACTAGCTTATTATCAGGATTCATATTTTGCAAATACCTTAAGAAACGTCGAGGTTATACGACCTGCGGTGGAAACCTTCCTTTGACCGCAAGGTTTTAGTTACAAGGCAATTACCTCTTTACAACGTTCGCCTATACAGATTGATTCCGGCCCAGAGGGTTACCTACACGAATCCGTTCCCCGAACAGCACGCAATAATCCCGATCAAACCGGATAACAAGTACCATTGGTCGGTAATTCCTAACCGCCAACATACTCGGATTGATTGATCTTTGTTGTAACATGTTACGTAATAGTGCATATATTCTGTTAACTTCTTTAAATAAGCCTCTGAAGTGCATGCCTAGGACAGAGATTTTAAATTGAAATAGTGACAGATAACTCTTTCCTCATTGCAAACATAGGTCAAATTGGTCAAGATACCAGACGCCTACAGGGGACCGCCGGAGCGTTGGATTCGTATGGCCAATGGAGAAAGTGGAAAGCCGAACGAAGCGGCACTAAAGCCCGCCGACATGTCACCCGACAAACAAATTCAAACATAGGCACACAGGGGACAGCTGCAACACCAAGATGTGATTAAGCCTGGCGTGCTGCTGCCGCTGGCGCCGGCACCGCAGCCGTTGCTGCCACGCATCTAGCAGGCCATCTGAGTGAGGCAGCAGGCAGCAGTAACAGCCGTCACGGCACTGATGGCGGCAGGGGTGCTGACAATGCTGGCGCTGCTGGTTCTATCACGACCGACGCTGTCACTGCCGTGCATCCAGCAGGCAATCTAAGCCTGGCAGGAAGTGGCGGCATCCACGGCGGCGGCGCTGATAGGGACTGGGGTGCTGACGGTTCTGCCATCATCCGATGTGAAGGACCCGGGATTTCAAAGTGTCTTGACAGTGCTGGCGCTGTTACCCCCGCTGCTGTTACTACCATACATCCAGCAGGCAAACTGTGTGAGACAAGGGACGGTGGTAAGCGCCGTCGTGGCACTGATGGGGCGCACTTTACGGGCCATATGTTTGCTTGCTTTTCTGGGGAAGGAGCCTAGAGAACCGGTCACAACAACCCATACAACAGCCCATGAGAACGTAATTTGATCAAATAGGTATGGCAATTTGGAAGAGAAGATTGCAAGCTGCAGGTTCACACGACAAACCATGATTGGGGTTGTACATCCCCAGCTAAAAGATTATAGTCGCAATTAACCCAGATAGCTGTCAAGAGTCTTCCCGTGGAGACATATGCCGCACATTTGCCGAGTAAGAACAGAAAGGTGATCTTGAGCGCATCCTCCAACGTCCCTCCCTCCTGGTTCGGCACTCGGCACATTGCCATCCATATTCACCTCCACTGCCCAGCTGCTTCTCACTCCTTGAACAATTGCCGCTGGCATCTACTCCCTAAGATCACAAACCCTGCCTCTACCCTCTACCTTCTTGTCCCTTGCTCCTTCCTATCTGGTATACGCCAGTCATTGATTTGAACCCGCCAACCCGGTTTAGTCCCCCCCGGCTGTCCTCAACCCGCCAAGGGACACGTACAAGCTAGCCATCACTGCGTAAGGATCTAGACACAGAATAATTGAACCCACCATCTGATCACCTGTTTAAAAAACCTACCGCTATACCGCCATCACATCTCCGTGGACGCCGCAGTAGCCTATTCGCAGCTGGCCTCTTTTATCGCGTCTTAGCATACCAGGCCACAAAGAGCAAGCGCTCTGGACATAGTAATCCACCTACAGCACTACCATGGCCCAGGGAGATGCGAAAGGGGACTCTGGAATATATGTGCCCCAATCGCAGCCGTCCCAGCCCCGCAAAGAACATAACCTATGACCGGCACTCGCCTGTAAATGTAAACCTTTGATAGTCCTTTGCGCTCTTACGGCCATGCCCTCCTGCCAGACTTCCAGACGCCTATACCGATACCGATGCAGTCCGGGTTCGCTTTCCCCTCCCTAAAGCCCACAAGTTACATGGCCGTGTAGCTGGGTCCCTGCCCACCCTCTGGTACCGTCCAGCGGATGTTGCGCCCCGGGTCCTTCACATCGCATGCCTTGCAATGCAGGCAGTTCTGCGCGTTGATGTGCAGTCTAGATCTGCCGTACTCATCTGTACGGTACTCGTACACTCCAGCTGGACAGTACTTGGTCTCAGGACCACCATAGTGCGGCAAATTGGAGCGCTCGAACTCGCCGGGGTTGGAGACCAGGAGGTGACTGGGCTGATCGTGGTCGTGGTTGGTTCCGGAGCGATACAGTGACGTAGGAAGGTCAAAGGTGACGACGCCGTCGGGCTTGGCGTAGGTGGGCGGCGAAGGCGCCTCGGACAGCGGCCGCAAGTATTCACGGTCAGGGCGGCTACAGGTCAGCAGAAAGGGGCTTGTGAATGTATTGCGACGTTTTGTTCGTTCATATTCAAACGTTGCGGTTCTATTGCTCATTGATTGATAAGGCCCCCATTTCAGGCCGGGTAGGTAAGCCGCGGATGGGGCGCAAACGAGACATATGCTGGTGGGTACGTATTCCCCGCAAACGAGACAGACGGACGCATACAACTCCGGGGTCTTTTCCAAAGGCACAGTTCACGCGGTACCGGCTACATCTCAAGCCAACCTTGGGTCTCCATGGAACGCCATTATGCACAACCCAAAGAAGGCGGTACGAAAGACAGTTGTTGTGATGTGATGTGATGGAATAGGTGGAGGCTTTGGCCAATATCCTCGGGGTATTTCCCTCACCACTTCCATCCTCCGTGTAAAGCCACTTGCGGCCTCTTTTCTCATAATGCCGATCCACCTCAACCAACAGCCACCGCTCCCACCACTCCCACCCCGCACTTCCCTTGCACCTGCCCTCCGCGCCCAGCTCACCCGTGTCGCAACGTCCACGGCTCTTTCCCCCGCAGCAGGTACTCCTCCAGCGCAGCGTTGACCAACCCGGGCAGCAGGCCCCACCTTTGCGGGTACGAAAACAATTGAAGGGAAAGCGGCCAGCAGTAGTGCGTCGTCGTCATGCAATGTGGAACAAAAAAAGAGAACCGGAGATGACTGGGCAGAGGAGCTGGCTGTAAGGCGGGGCTTTGCATAGAAGATGATGGCCCTGTTCCCCATCTAAGCCAAGAAGAGTCCCAAGAAGCCCACAAGATCATGAAGAGACGTTAGCCAATGCAGTAACGTGCGGATTCCAGCCGCGCAGCCGGGCCTCGAAGAGAAACATAAGGGACTATAAAGGACAGGATTGCTATACTGACTCGACTGATAAGCCGAGGGCCGCTCTCCGACAGCGGTCATCCCTCTCCTTGGGGCGAGCTCCTCTGGGCTTGAGTGTGTACGTTGAGGAAAGAGATGACCGCGCATAGGACATTGATCCCGCCGACTGCAGCAACAGCTCCCTTCCCCCCTTCCTCCCGAATCACCCGGACAGCCTTCACTACCACTGCTGCCAACCCGCTGCTGCTGTTGTCGCCAGGTTGCCCAACACCCAAAACCTGAGGGCGCACCTGAACCCGGGTCGGACGTTACGTACGGCATTCAGCTCGTCCCACAGCCATGACCGCTTCAGCGCTTCCTCGTACTTGCTCATGTCTACCGGGCCCTGCCGGGGGGGGTGAAAGAGACGGCGAGAAGGAAGGAGTTTATACACAGCTACAATCCAGCCTGGTCCGTCCCGTGTTCTCCCCCTCGTTCTGAGAAGGCACCAACGATTCATGGATGACACGATTTCGGAAGATACCAGTCCAAACTGAGCCCTTATTGTTATATCTATTTAATATCATCATCATCGATCAGTATCACCAGTATCATTGTTATTATCATTATTGTGGTTAATGTTATTGGCGTTGTTGTTGTCTGACGTATGTTGCGCCTCTCCTCATCCTCATCCTCATTCCCACCTTTTCCGGCACGTCCGCTGCGGTCAGTGCGCGGAAGGCGGCCTCCCCTGCCATCATGCCGCTCATCATGGCCGTGTGGGTTCCCTTGATCTTGGGCACGTTCAGGAAGCCCGCGGAGCAGCCCACCAGCGCACCGCCGGGGAAGTACAGCCGAGGGATGGACTGCAGCCCACCTGAGGCCACAAAACGAGTACAGGCGACGTCAAGGGGTGCCGGGGTCATCGGGGTAGGGTTTAACAAGAGCGGCTGCGTGGCAGCACATGGGACAAAGGAAGTACGTTTAGGCAATAGCACTAGAGGCGCAACTAGTTCTGCATAGGATTAGCCAACCATGAAGAAGGAACAGATTCCTAACCCCGAGTGCAGAGTAGGATCGGCCGCAATGAATCGCCCCCGCTGCACAGGCACAGGCACAGGCACAGGCACAGGCACAGGCACAGGCACAGGCACAGGCACAGGCACAGGCACAGGCACAGGCAGGCAGCGACATCTTCATGCCATTTTAGACATCTTCAGCAGAATTCTGAAGCCAGCCCTAACAGCTTACTGCCTACATTTACACCCAGCCCCTGACGCCCCACGTCCGTTCCCCAACCCCCAACCCCCAACCCCCAACCCCCCGCCACACCTACCCTCGTTCAATGTTCGCGCGCCATACTGCAGACATGTCCCCCCCTCGATGTGACGCCGTACCGCAGGGTGCGCCTTAAACCGCTGGAACTCCTGTACGGCAGTACCCCAGTCCGTGCCAAGGGGATGATGTGCATTCACTTAATGCAGCCGGTACAACAACCCAGATCGTGTTTGCGGCGCTTCTTGGTGGCGACACATGCGCATGTGAACGCGGAAATGCAACCACCTGGTTGGGAGCGCCCTTTTGCCCACCTGGAACGTATTTATGTGCGGATTTTTGTAGTCCAACCCGATCACGTAGCCTAGCGCCACACGCCGGTCGGACATGTGGTAGATGAAACCACCGCCGTACGTATCGTACGAGGCTGGGTAGCCAATAGTGTGTACCACCGTTCCAGGCTGGTGCTGTGACTCGGGCACTTGCCACACCTTAGCGGCGCGGACCGGCGAGGGGCGGGGCACGTCCGGTGGTTAGAAGTCAACTGACAGAGAGTCGCGAGTTGTCGGGATGCTGCGTACGAGCATGGGATTGGCGAAAGCTGGGTGGTGAATGAGATGGCGTTCAGTGGCCGCCAACCGGAGTGGCGGAGGAGGGGTGAACGGACGTTCCGGTGTGCAACATCGTGACATACAGGCAGCGAGGGGATTTGGGCTGGAGCTCTTCATCATGGAAGAAGGTAGCTGCAACACCCGCCGGCATGTTTCACCATCTGCGTTCGTATGCGTGGCCCGGTCCAACGAGTCCTTTCCTCAACAGCTTGCCGGTCATCCTGTCCCCTCCCAGCTGCCTCACCTCCTTGATTCCTATGGCGTACGTCTGCGGCTCCGCGCCGGCTGCCTGACGGAGATCGAAGCGTGATATGACCTCCTGCGATGTGTACCCCATTCACCCGGTGGGGGTGGGCGGCGGGTGGTGGTGGAGGTGGTGGGGGTGTCTGTAACTAACGACAGGTGATGTGATGTGATGTGATGTGATGCTCGTTACCACTTGCAGATACAGGGCGAGCAGGAAGATAGGACGACAGCGTTTCGTGCTGATCCAGGAAACGCGACGGTGCGCAAATTGCAAGCAGTGCGTACCTGTGTACATGCCTGTGTACAGGTGGCGACGTACGACCACATACACATATACACTTACACACACACACACATATATATATATATATGTGTGTGTGTGTGTGTGTAAGTGTACATGTCTTTTTTTAATCCCAGTCCCCTTCCTCCTCATTCCGTCAAATCTGCCCGTCACGTGCCCATTTCGCACCTCCGACAGCGAGCCCCTGCAGCCCTCCGCCAACAGCGTAACCCGGGCCCGGAGGTCCACTCCAGGGGAGAAAGTGGATTTGGCCCGCCCGTCTCGCCCGATGCCGAAGTCGTTGGTGGCCACACCCTCCACGTGGCCGTCCCAACCATACAGGACCTGGGAGGCGCATACGCAACCAACAGACAGCGCGTCAGGTCATAGTTGCCCAAATCCCGCAGGCGGTTATTCCCTACCCGCCTAAACCTGAAAACCTGGACCCCCCTCATGCGCGCCCCAGCCTAATGCGTAACCCTCATGATGTAGTTTGTGGCGATGGGATGGTGGTGGTGGCGATGAGATGTGCGTACACGTCCTTTGGACGACAAGGCCAGGGGCTCAATTTAGCTATTGCCCTACCTCTTATGCCAAACCCTCCTCCTGGCTGCTGGCAATTTCCCATTTGATAAATCACATTCTCTTCTAGCCTTCTTCCCCCGCCCATCACCAACACCAACACCAACACCAGCACCCAATGCTGTTCCTTCGGCACACTACTACCTTGAACTAACTATTCGAGCTTCGATCTCTGACTGACTATCAAGATGCCAATATAACCCTCAAAGCCCCCTTTATTTCCGACCTCTATTTGCGGCCTTGGCGGCTACCTGGTTTACGTTCCAACGTTTTCACCCTCTCTACCTTGAGGACGGAGCTACACGTCGCCTCCACCATCGCGGTCAGTCATGCTTAACAGCAGCGTCCACAGCGGTATCATGCCTCGTGTATTCGACTTCCCCCCTCACTCCCTCCCCGCTTTCCGCCCAAAATATCGGCCGGCCGTGGATTCTTAAACGGGATCCGTTGTACGGCCACTTACTTTCTTCCCTGCAAATCCTGCATAGATCTCCACGCCCAGTGCCTCCGCCCTGCGGCCCATCCAACGAGCGACCTCGCTCAGGCTGACAACATAATTCTTGCCCTTGCTGCGCATGGAGGGCGGGGTGGGCAGGCGCAGCGACCAGCTGGGGGAGGCCAGCCACAACATGGAGTCCCTATTGGCGAGCACCTGCGTCCGAATAACACAACAACACCCAACGCAGCAAGGAAATATATGACGGCAAGGTCGCCAACAGGGAGGACAAGGGTTGTAAGCAACCGCAGGACCTGGACGACTTGTTTCCGACCGGCGCCGAAGGGTGGTCTTTTGGGAGCCAGAGAACGAGCCAAGACTTTCAACGCCGGTGATGGGCTCTGAGGGTATGTAGCAGTGTCAAACGGCTACAACCCCTGTCGTAGGGTAGTACTCTGTCCATCTGTACCGCCGTAGCGTACTGCAAACTTGCAGTGCAGTAGTGCTGCACTCAAGACTACGCCGTAATGTGTAACCAGCCATTTGGCGCTCTCGGGCGTGTCCATCCCCATTCGGCACTGCCGGTTCCGTTGCCTCTGCCTCCAGGGAGGAGAGGCCATCCCGGGCCTTCTCTAGGCACCTTCACCCCGCGTCGTTGGAAGAGAAAGCTCCAGATCCGCTTCCCTACCAGTCCGCTCACCCACCTCCAGGAGCGTAAAGCTATCCACAGCACATCACAGATTTAAGAAGAAATAATGAAGTGACGCATTTGGAAGCCACCCTTTGACGCCCATGCCCTCCCGCTTTGCACGCCCAAACCTCACCCATCCTACCGCCCGCAGTGCGTTACACCTCTTGATTCCGTGCGTGCCCGCGAGGTCAGACCGCATGCACGACTGGTATGCATGCACCTCTGGCCCCCGTTCGCGGGTTGCAGGGCAAGCGAATGGCACAGCATGAGCCCAGGGGAAACCCACCTTGATGGGGCAGTCCGGGTCGTCCTTCCAGTCGGGCAGCAGCTCATCCAGGGCGCGCGTTTCCAGGACGTTACCCGAAAGGATATGAGCACCCACTTCGGAACCTTTCTCAATGACACAAACACTGACGTCCTTGCCTGCAGACTGGCATTGCTGCGGGGTCGGAGCCATGATGGGTCCCGTGATAGGATCAGGAGAGGACAGAATCAGGATCAGGATCAGGAAAGGAAGAATTGTTTTCCCTGACCGCATTTCACATCCGAGAACGGTATGCCGGGGCTTAAGCTAGCTAACCGGTCGTAAGGCTACAAGCAAATGGTTTCGATGCGTCGGGAGTGGGAATGTACAGGGGGGGCAATGCAAAAAACGGCAAAGCAATATCTACCCGTCAGAAATGATGTACATTCATGCTTTCTCACAAGTACGGCAAGGGGCGGGGGGGCCACGAAGTCGGCCATGAAGTCGGTGGAGAGGGCCAGCAAGCTGGGTGGCGTAAGATTGGCGCTGCGTTCAACGTGCTGGCATTGGAGAAGACCTTTGGGAGCAAATGTAAACCCATCAGAAACGTATAAGACCTAGTGATAAGAAAGAAAGCTGAGAGAGATCAGGAGCTGGAGGGCGGCCGTTCCGTCCCCACGAACCCCGTCAACGGCTGGGCACTGGGAAGGAGAGAGTTCGGGCGACCCAATTAAAGGGCGACTACTGTGCCAATAACAACGTAAGGGTTCGATGCTGTGAACGGGATCAGTGCAACCGTTGCACCGCAGGTTTGTTGTCACCCGCCCCTGCCGGCCCATCCCGTAAACATCCCTGTTCGCGAATGACGCGTACCATAGCATCATGAGCTACCCGCCCACAATGTGGATCCAGGACCCAATATGATTTTTACAAAGCTCACCGTCTTGATGCGTATGGCAGCCGATAGCCCAGCGGGACCTGCTCCCACGACCAGCACATCATAGCTCATCTGTTCACGGGCTGGCTGCGTTGACGCCGAACCATCCGATGCCGCCCATGCCGATGAACGCAACCAGCGCCAGGCAGTCGACGTGGGAAGCCCTTTGAAACAAGCCGTAACCGCTGCGCGACTCGCTAGCCACACAGGAATCATTTTTCCTCGTCAACTCCTGTGAATCTATAAATTAAGCAATGGGCTTCTTTATCATATAACCGAGGCTTCAACCAAGTCGAATCTGGAAGCCGAGGTGAAGTGTCACCAGAATTATAGGAAAGTCACTAGGAGTTAATACTGTTAGTTACTGTTTCATTATTCTGCTATGAAGTATAGAACCTATTATTTAGTAATATTCGCGCTCTTTCGTACTGCTCTGATGCGATGAGTGGGCAAGCCCGCCGACAAGCCCCTAGCACCGGAACCTTTGCCGGAACGTGATGTTCGATGCCCCGATCGGTTTGGGTGACGCAAGTGGAGTGAATATCCAAAGAGAACACGGTGCAAGAAATCAGCATGCATACATGTAGCCACGTTGCACGTCAGACGTCACAGCACCAAAGCTGTCCGTTGTTCCTTCTCGTCCCGGTGTGTCGTTGGTTCTCGTTGAGGGATGAGGGTTGTGGCTGCGCCGTTAACATTGCTCATACATCCTATATTTTCTCGGGTCGACATGTAATTATGTAAGATATAAGTTGCGCCGATGATATACAGGAAGGCAGGTGGGCGGTCAGGCATGGACGGGCATGGGGTCCGGAAGCCCCCTTGACGAGTCCAAAGCCTCTCCACGGCGACGGCACCCCTTTAGCAGAGCATGGAGTTTAATCATATCAGGATCATATGAAGGAACAAACTTGTAAATAATGTAAAGGTGCTTATGGCAGCATGATGTACTGTGTAATCGATACACATGTGTACGTGCATATGAAAGGCAGGCATGTTCCTGAATGCATGGAATGAGGGATTTCGGCACTCTGTGCCTGATGCACTGCAGAGCTGTATTGCAACTACACCTTCATGGGATTCCGCAAGGTAAGGTGCTTGCCTGGTTGGGATGTAGCACCGCCGGCTGCCATAGTACAGCTATCTCTCGCCTGCGGCTAGCGGCGGCCATGGCATACTCTGCGCTGTGTATGGATCAACCCTTCACTAACGGTTACATTCCCAACACATGATAAACATAATTGCTTACACGTATCCGGGAGTCACGGCGAGCACCATCATATACAGCAGGCAGCACTAACATGTCAAGACCCGGACGTGGAACAGGCTGAGAAGGGAAACTAGCTACCTAAGGTTTTATTAAGCCCTTGCCCAGTACGATCCCGATCTGGAATACCTTTTGGGGAGTGGCCGGCGTTATGAGCTTTGAAGCCTATGTAAGGTGATATGCAGGAGGGATATGCAGGTGACCCCGTTCCTGAGGTTTTTTTTACATAATTTAGCCTGTGATTGCAGGCTGGCAGCATCTGCAGGCTGCGCACATGGCTGTCCCCAGGAGTGCAGTTCCAGAGTGTGTTAACTCTTATCTATTAGATGCCGTACGTATCAGGCATCTGGAGGTTAAGTATCTGGAAAGAGTCTAGATTGCCTCAATATTTGGATATTGCAGTGATACCGTGTTGAGTACTACAAAACGAAGGCCATGTTGTCATCTAGATACTGCCCGGGCTGTATAGCCGGCGGTTTGGTTCACTAACAAGAACACGAAAGGATACAAAACATGCACGCAATCAAGACAGGTAATCCAGTAAACTCTTTATGTGGTAACTCGGGTATGATATTGACGCATATGAGCTCTTCTGTTCTCAGAAGGTTGGTTTTAATTGTCACTCTTGTGTATTAGTAATGCTACAGGTGCCTACAAGAGACAGCCCGCAACCAGGGCATCAGTGTGCCAATATAGAAGCCAGATCAAATATATATCTACATTAAATATTTACAATAAAACCTATAAAAAGGATAGGCAAAAAGTACAGCATTCAAAGTTGCAAACTGAAAAAAGCGCGCAGGAAGCAATAATCGCTGTAAATGCGCAAGGAAGTTGAGGCCGTATTGAAGTGCTTTATATTTCCGTGTTGTAAGCTATGATACGATGATAGCGGATTGTGCCGGCGTATCCTGGCTGCCCCCGACCGGCAGCTTTACCTAATGGCTTACTTAATTGAGGCTATTCGCCAAGTTAAAGGTAAAAACATTCCTCAAACTAATACAGATGAATCAAGCAAGTGGGTTAACCAGAACCCCAGTTCCCATCAGAGCTAGATGCCCTGTTCGTACAGCGAATGAGAATGTACCGCTTCCGTTGCAAACAGCTGTTCTGTGTTTATCCAATTTGTAATTTAAAACGTGTTATCCACTTGGGTATTTGCAGTATAACATTACAATCTCAATCTCGGCGTTCCAGTTGTTCCTCGTTTGTGCTCGAAGTGTCCTCCGCTGCTGCCAATCCGACTCAAAACTTTTAACGATATGCTATAAACAACGAGTTAATTTAGCAGACGTATCAACTATCTTTCCTCTAGGCGCTACACGGCTACGTGGAGATGGTGAATATTGAGCCGAAAGCATGAATGGCGATAAAATTAGCTACATGGAAACAATATATTCTATGAATTTGTATTCAGGGCTGTGGAGCATCTTCCACGAAGGGTGGCGCAGCCGCTGGTCCTAAGCCCGCGACTGCAGCGCAGCCCACAACTGAGAAGGTGAAATCTTAAATTTAACAAGAGCAATTTAATATTATCTGTTAACGTAGACATGGCTAGCGTTTCGCATCCGGCATGGCTTTCGTGCGGTCAAGCCGCATCGGGGCGAAACTTATGTGGCCCCTGACTAAAAATTGTCATCCTCGGGAATCAAACATTTTTGTTCGTGTATCAACTATCAAGGTATATGAAGGCACGATGGCACATCCTAAGTGGCGATTCACCTGACAACTGCTCTCAAAAGCGACTGGCACATAAAGGAAGGTCTCCAATCCATCTGAGTATAAATTATAATTATTATGACGGTTCTCACCTTGCTGGGGTCGGCGGTTGTGGTCCGCGTCCCTAATCGGAAAGGTCTCCCGTTGTACACCGGTAATGTCTGTCATGCACGCCCGGCCTGCCCTTTCCCCCTGCCCTTCACGGTGCTTGCAGAAATCAAACCTGAACCCCGTTAGCTCATCAGGGAGCAATGGTAAGCAGGAGGGCGACCACAATACTCCTGGCTCGAATATGCTGAAATAATGGACGGGGATGCGCCCGGAGCACGGGAAATCTGAGAGGCTTGAGGTCTTTAGATGTTTGGAGGGATAATTATCGCATCGTAAATGCTGTCAAGCATGCGAATATGCATCCCGCACCGCAGCCTCAAGTCCCCAATCATCCAAATACACGCATCCACATACGCACGGACCAAACAGCCCACATGTACACGACCCATGCGCGCAGCATCTGTCCTAAATCCTCCTTAACCTCCGATTTTCGTTTTCAGGTACCAGCAGAACCGCATCTGACATTCAAAAACCCCAGCAGCAGCCGCCACAGTGCAGCGCCTGCATCGGCTCCCAAAAGGCTGCGGCGGCGTCTCCTCCACCGCCTGCTGTCGCTCCTAAGGAGTCGGCTCCACCTGCATCCGCCCCAGGAAAGTCTGCCCCAGCGCCTGCGGTGGCGACAGGCTCCAGGCCAGGGACGCCGCCAAAGTCCGCCGATCCTGTCAGCAAGACAGCAGCATCGCCAGCCCCCACCGACACGTCCTCGCGGCCGGTGCTACAGATTCCCAAGCTGGCCGCGGGGACCGCGCTATCGTGTTTAACACCTCCGCCTCCACCAGAGCCATGTGCCTCTGAGCTGGTGAGGTCGTGCTTGCATGCGTGTCAGTTTGATTGATTACTTGATTGTTTGTCTCTGTATGCGGCGCCATCTGGTAGGTACGGGGGATGCCAGAACACGCTAGGCGTTCCGTAGCATTTTCAAGGTGGATTTAATACTTCAGTCCGTGTTCATCGAGCACACAGGCTTCCAAAACGACGTCTTCTTCCACACGCCAATCCTAACATGTGCATTCCCATCGTCTAATTGCTTCCCTTTGGGGCAGAGCGATGACACACTGGAGCACGTGCGACATCTGGCCTCGGGCGATGGCAGCACTGCCGCAGCGGCAGCGCATGTGAGGCAATTGTTATGCACGGCCTCCCCGCCTATACAGGCGCTACTTGATGCGGGGGCAGCGGCGGCCCTGGTGCGGTGCCTAAAACATGGGACTTCGGAGGCTAAGGTTGGTGGGATGGGGGTGAGGGTGCATGGGAGTGAGTTTATCCACGAGTGTCACGAGGGTGTTTTCAGGCTTGCTGCTGGACTTGCAGAGGAAGACCTCTCCTGCTGATGAATTGAAAAGGATTATTAGTAAAAATATGTGTGTACGGTTATGTCATTGACCAAGAAAACAACAAAATTGGCCTCCATCAGTTGCATCTTTATTTGAAACCTGGTGGCTGAGTGGTTGTGTTTCGCCATCTCTCGTTCTCCAGGATTCTAATGGGCATTCGTGGGGGATTCCCACTTCGGTTTTCTCCATCTTTGTAAAATCCTCTTTGCTCGTCCTCTTGCACCACCTCACAGCTGGATGCCGCGTGGTCTCTCACCAACATCGCCGCCTCCCCCGTCTTCAGCCACGTGGAGGCGCTGTATAAAGTGGAGGCACATATCGCCCTGCTGGCTATACTGGGAGTACCACCCGGGCAGGGGACAAGATCCGTATCTGGAAGCGGTGGAATCGGGCAGGTGCTTGCGGCAGCGGCGGCGGCCGCCGCGGCCGCTGCAAACGGTGGTGTCGCCGAAGGGACGGCGAGCGCAGGAGCTGTGGCGACAGCAGCTGCTGCGGCGGCTGCATCGCCGGCGCTGCGGCTACAGGCGTTGTGGGCGCTGGCCAACATTGCGGGTGTAATTCACCCCGACTATAAGACACAGACTTTAGCTGTGGAGGTAAGCGCGGTAAGGGGAACCTTCGAAAAGACGACGGTTGTTGTGCGCAAGGGAATGCATTTTAAGGGAATCTGGCGTGATGAGGCGAACAGCTCTGCCGGTTCATTCCATACGTTTCTTTCTTCAGCGGAAATCCGTTTGGAGTACCACACTTACGGGGGAAGGGAGGCAACCAGGTGTGTGTGGGGCAAGGCGCGGCAGTGTTGCGGCGCCCTCCACCTGTGCATTCCACCCAGGAAGCCGCTCGCCCCAACCCCACGACCACTCTCCTCTTTGCCCTACAAGGAGGAGCGTGCTCCTGCGCACCTGCCTTACAAAGAGTTATAGTTCCTGGTGTCCCTTACCATTATAATCTGCAACCCTTTGCCCGATATCATCAACAACAAAACCACGCTTCGCATATTACCCTCGCCCCATCATCGGTCCCACACCAGCTCGTGCTCGTGTAAAAGGGTGGCCTACCACAGGCCCATCCATCACACGCCCGCTTCTTTGCCCCAAAGTTCCAAATTGTGTCACAAACACGCGATTGCCATTATTTCTGAAGCCCCTCTTAGCCCGCTTTTGTTAAAGCCCTTACATTTACCACCCATCGCTGCCAGCGCAGATTCTGGAAGTCGGGGCACTGGGTGCTGTGATGTCAATCATGGAGGCCGAGTCCACCGCAACTTGTGGACGCGAACCCGTGTCGGCATCAGGATCCGGATCTGGTTCGTCGGCCAACGCCATGCTGCGGTGCGCAGCCTGGTGCCTGCACAACCTGGCAAAGCACAAGCGCGAGAAGGAGATGGTGAGCAAGCTAGAGTAAATGGAGCCAATAGGGCGAGGTCAGACAACGGATGCCGAATAAAATCGTAAATCCTCGAGCGGCACCCTCCCCCCCCATTGGTGCCCACTCATGCTCGTTCATTCCGCCACCATGTCACCATGCGTTTAGGCACGCACTCGAAGCTGGCCTTGGAACCGCAGATAAGCCGCAGATGATGTGCATCGCATCAATTGCGGGGACAGAGGTGAGGCTTTGTTCCTTACCACCATCTGCATGGTCCGTCGGCGCTTTGCGTCTCTCCGTCTCCACCCCCTTGTCCAGGTGGACGTGATACTGCTTGCAACGCAACTGCTGCTCAACTGCCCCGACCTGGAGGTGCTCACCTGCGTGGCCTGGGTGCTGGCGTACCTGGGGTCCAATGAAGATAACAAGTCGCATTTGAAGCAGGCGCTGCCGGCGCTGCCGCGGCTGGTCCCTTGGGTCAGGTGCGAAATGGGGAATGGGAATGGAACCGAGAAATGGGACGGTGGCAAAGGGCCAGTCGGCGGAAAAGGTAGGGAGCCAAGGCGCCACACGCTAGGGGGTCGAACGATCCTTGGAGGATGACTCCGGCCTGATTCCGTAATCCCTAGATTTCCATTTGTTACACCTACCCGTTCTGGAATTTTAGCTCCGTCACGTTTGTGATGCCGTTGTTAATGATTGCGTTTGTTTGCGCGCATTGCATTCACGTGAATCACGACCTCAGTCGTTGGCGGATCAACCTGATGCATAATCTTTTACACAAACTGTCGCAACTGAGATTCCGCGAGAGAACACCGCCGATACCTCTGAGCACTGCTGCGTGCCGACCCATTTAGGGCTCGTCCTCCGTTTTCACATTTGTTCCCTCGTTGGGTTTCACTCACTTCGATGTCGCCTAATCTCATCTCGCCTTCTACCTCCTTGTACGCACCGGCTGTTACGCCCGCATAGAGAGGCGTCCTCCACCCTGGCCAACCCCTCTCTGCTGTGCGTGGGGACAATGTGCACGGGCTACATGCGAGCACTGGACTACAGCAGCGAGGTGGGTGAGGTGACGTTGGGAGGTGAACGGAGGGGTGTGAGAACGTGAGGCTTGGGAAACGGACCAGATCTGGGGAGAGGCAGGTCATTTTAGTCGGCATATGGTGTCCACACATACTGTCGTCCTCGTGAGCGCTTTTGTACGGCCCCGCATGCGAGCATCCCCTCCTTTTCCCCCGCCGTCACCGTCACCGTCACCGTCACCGTCTTCGCAGGTGGTAGAAGCTGGCGGTGTGCCCGCCTTCCTGTCGTACCTCCGCAAGGGCAATGAGGCGGGGCGCCGAGACATGGTGATGGATGCATTGTTTGCTCTCTCTAACGTAGCCGGAGCCAACAACGCGACCGTTCAGGCGCTGCTGGAGGCGGGTGAGTTACCTGATGTACAACGCAAGAGGGTGTGATCCCGGGCTGCCCTGCAGTGGCCCCGTTGTGCGCGGGACGTGTAAGGGCATGCAGCAGGAGTTTGTTTGGCAGTTAGCTGCTGGTCATTGCGATATGGCCCTGGGGTAATTAAGTTGGTGGTAAGGTGGTGATGCATCCACACCCAACAACGCTTTGCAAGTGCGGCCTTTTGCCGCCTTCCCCCTCCCGCCTCCCGTGTAAACGCAACGGGCAGCACCCGTACCGCTTGGAGCCTTCGGATTGTCGATTTTTAAGCCGAGAGGGTCAACGACACATTCCTTCTCACGTCCCGTTCCCACCCTTCGCCCCTTCCCTCTCGAATCTGTTCGGTTCCTCAGGCGCCTTTGCCGAGGTGGTGTCGCTCCTCCGCACTGTGGGGGATGATGAGGAGGTCCGCATGGAGTGTCTCTACGTGCTCACAAATGCATGGGACCCACTGGTGGGGGTGGAGGTGGCCACCGTGCAGAAGCTGGTGAGCATACTGGCTTGGATGTGTGACTGCGAGAATGATGTTTAGCCAAATGTTCACTTTTAAAATAATTTGTAGAACTTTGGTGTCCTGCCTGATGACTGAGCCGCAAGAGGGGGCACAAGGGAGGAGCACAAGGGAAGAGATGAAGCTAAGGGACCAGTTTGGCGGAGGTCTACCGCCAGTAGGCGAGGTGCAGCATGATGGGAACCGAGACCGGGGGTATTGCGGTGTGGGCTATGTGGCAGGTGGACGGGGCGGTAGTTCAAGCGGTATTTGAAGAGTAACAGCAGGGGTCGATAAAATGTGAAGGCATCATGTATGGAACGTCCAGATGGGTGTGGGACGGAGGTTGCATTTGGCGGATCCGGGTCCTTCGCAAAGGGGCCGGCACAAAATCACAATCGGGCACCAACTCGTTTTGTGTCAACCGTGTCACAGCTGTCTAACCACGGCCACCCCCGGTAGCTCATGGAAACCCCTAAAACCGCCAGAAGCTGGCAGCGCTGTTGCCCGGGATCCCTCCGCCAGCTGCTTCCGGCTCTTCCGGCTATCTCGCCTCACCTAAACCCTTTCTCATCACCCGACTCCCCTGACCCCTTTCCCGCCTGTCCGCGAAGTTTGAATCGGGCATCCTCGAAGAGCTGCATGAACAGCTGGATTCATCGGCCCCAGCAGCCCGGCTGGATCTCCTGCTGAAGGGGCTCACGGTGAGGGAGCAGCGGAGGTTCAGGCACACAGACTCGATGCGGGGCGGCAATCCTCTGTGTTGTAGAAAATAGAACAGCTTATATTGAATTACGTCATCAGGGGAGAGAAAGAGAAAACGGCAATCATTCAATCCAGGGAATGGAAACATAATGCAGCAAGGCACGGCACGGCACGGCAAGGAACGGCAGGGCAGGGCAGGGCAGGGCAGGGCAGGGCAGGGCAGGGCAGGGCAGGGCAGGGCAGGGCAGGGCAGGGCAGGGCAGGGCAGGGCAGGGCAGGGCAGGGCAGGGCAGGGCAGGGCAGCGAAGCAATCGTGGAGACACACGGGGCGGGCCCCGAATCGGAATCCGCTTGGCCCACTGACCGGTATCCATTGGGTATAGCCAAGTAATCTCCGAAACCATAAACCCATTCCCACAGGATGGCCTGAAGCGTGGCCAGATGCTGATGACTTACACTGCCAGCATGATGCTGGTGGAGCTGGGCCAGGAGGCGGCAGCGGCTGCACCGCCGCCCGTTAATCCTGTTGTAGAGCTGTACGGCCGGTTGGGTACGGTGAAGCGGATTCAAGCGCTCAACTCCCACCCCGATTCGGAGGTAGCGACAAAGGCCAATGGAATCCTCACAGTGCTCAAGTTCATGTCGTAAGGCAGGATGAGGTGGCCCTGCGGGCTCACTATTGTCCCGCTCTAAGCAACGGTGGCAGTGGCGTGGTCGTGGTCACGGTACAAGAGGCGTCTGGATGTCGCGTTCGTCTGTCTTGATGGATAAGCAAAAGCGCTGACGCATGAGAGCGAGTGCGTGCTCAGTGCGTCTCAAGACGATGGAGTTGGGAGGATGGGAGGATGGGAGGATCCGTGCCGTATCCCTTATGGACGTGCAGGAGGGGGCATCTCGTGCCTTTCTGGGACTGACCGACTTTAAGTGTGCAAGGTAAAGCATCTCTCCATTCACTCGCGCATGAGCTGCTGCGCATGTGGGGCACCGGAAATGCGCTTTGGTTGCCTCTTCACACATGGCTCGTGCCATCCACAATACAGCTTTTGGACTTTTGGCGTCTGTTTACACGTCACGTCAGAACGTGATACCTCCACACTCTGGTTGCGACACTATATTTAAAACGGTGAAATCATAAAGCATCCTCATCCTCCTCATGTTGAGCGTTGAGTGTCGGGACGGTCGGCGCCAAGATAGCTTTTTGATTTGCACCGTGATTCGCTAACACGACAACATCTCCTTCGGCCCCACCTTGCACGAGCAGAAGACTCGCAGCCCCCTGCAACCACAGCGCACCTGACGCCCCCGGCCCCGTGTTGGTCATGACCGGCAGGTGGCTGGGCCCATGCACATGCGACCCTTTCGGGGGGCCAGTGACATTAGGAAGATATGCAAAGCCCAAGGAACTAGGTACTGCATCCGTCTAACTTGTCGCACCTGCCAGATAGTGGCGGTTATGGGGGGGGGGGGTAGCGTGGTCGGTAAATGCATAACCAGGGGAAGGAACCCGGGTGGAAGATGTCCCTGTTCATGTGGTTCTTGAGGGGACTAGGGCAGCGGATCACACATACAATACATCGCCACATTACACACAGCAGCGGCCCCCTCCTTTCCCTCCTGAAGGAGAAAAGGATGTGCACAGCGATATCTTGGCGCTATGCCATAAACTTGCACAAGTGCACTCGTACGGATGTACATACCTGCGCTCATGTCGGGTGCGGTTGGATGTATGGTGTGGAGTTAGGGTTTCAAGATTAGTTGATATGGTACCTCATCACGCTTCGTGGTTGCGATCCATTAAGGTGCTATGGAGGTCATTGACTAGGTAACATGGTCCGGTCACGAGCCCTCTTCTTTTATCGTATGTGAAGCGAAGGCCTTGCAGGAGGCATGAGGAGGGGTGTATGCGTGCATGCGTGCGCATCTTCGTGTTCGGACTGGTATATGTCGTTTATCGTTTTGGTACTGCGGACCGTCAGATTGAGGAGGAAGGACGGCTGGGGGCCAGGGTCCCGTTCGGAAGTCTTGGCCCAGCGACGGCCGGGAGCGTGGAGCCTGAAAATTCGCCTACGCAGGACAGTTTATACCGTAATGTGCAGTGTTGACGAGGCCTGACGAGGTCGGAGCTTGGAGACCAACTCCGACGAGGCCGCCTGCCTTCGGAGCGTCGGACCCTGTCTGTGTGCCACCAGAGTGACAATATGGGTCGCCGAACAGCCAAACCGGAAATTGTACGCGCCCATCTGCGTACTGTTGGTTGTACTGTTACTGGCTGCAAGAGGCGGATCCGGATAGGCGGTGCGATTGAGGCATCCAAGGGTTTGAGGTTTACATGGCCAAGGACGCGCCCGGTAGAGGTGCGTTACGACTGTGATCTGGTGTGGTGTGGGTGTTCTACCTGCAACCAGGGGCGGACTAGTTCCTGTGCAGTCTGCCGGGGAAGTGCAGCTTGGGCAGCAGGTGAGGAACGGAGGCGCATCGGTGCGGGAACCTCTGCTCGCGTGCTGGATGTTGCGGCCAGGTAGGCATCGCGCGCGAGATGGTGTTCGAGCAGAGCACGATGCAATGCAGTATGTAGCTGGTTGGCCAGTACTGTTGGCCACGAGGGTTTGCGAATGCGAGTTTTGGTGCGCATGCATAACCAAATAAATGCCGGCATGGGGATCGGGTGTAGGTCGTTGAAGTGTGGGCGGCTGGGAGATCAGCTTATGGCTCATCTTTCCCATGTGGTAATGGACAGGCGCATGGCGAGAAATCAGTCAGAACTGCTGTGTGTTTGAGTGCAGGCTTGCATGTGCGCCGGCTAGGTCTTACGAAAATATTGCTCTTATGATACGTTCTCATGCGTCAGCGGGGAGATCCAGGCAACTGGGCGAGATACCTGCAGCTTCTGGAGATCTAGCTGCTGGTGGGGTGTTCCGTATTTACCTTCTATATGTTAGTTTTCGTGATAATGTTACTAGGGAGCTGGCTGGGTTGGCTGTAGCGCTATGGCTGGGTTGGCTGTAGCGCTATGACGTCATGATCTACATTCTCGGCGAGTTGCGCAATAAGTCTGTCCAGGTAATCTGGACAGTAAACCCGACCGCCCTAAGAATGTCAGTTCCTGAAGTGCTGTGAATCCCTGCGGTTACTATCCCAACTTGTTAAAGCAGGCGTGTCTTGGACGAACATAAGCCGTTCCGAAATCCCGCATGCGGCCGCTGTACACACAAGCTCCAAGACCCTAAACTTACAGCTCACGTATCTGAGTAATCCCTCACTTCGATCACGCTGTGTGTAAGGCTAACAGACGATGAACTGTCACCATGGAATTGTAGGTATCCTATCCGCGGAACGGTAGCAGATCCGGTTTACTTCGTTACATCGAGGGGTGAGCATTCGCAATGCGCATTCCTCATCATTATAGGGAAACAGGGAGATATCTGGCAGTCATTCGCTCTAGCCAATTATCACCTACGCCGGTCACCCTCAACCTCGCCCTCAACCTCGCCAGCGCGTCTCCATGCGATTGCCATATCATCCCTACTGGCCGCTTCCCATCTAACAACGCAATTTCGGGTTTTCGCCATCCTCCATATGCGCTATCCCAAGAGCCACAAGCCTCAAAACCGGCACGCCCGCTACGAGGCAGCCCTCCGAAGTGAGCCAACCGAACACCTCATCCTGCACGAAATTTTCTTCCTACGTATTGAGCCTGCCTAGATATTGAGCGGGGCCCTTGCTTAGAGTACAACAAAGATATTTTAATCAGCAACGAAAGATCCCATGGACACGAAAGAGGCACATGGCTAAATGAAAACCGGCCTCTGATAACGACCTGCGTAAATACGGCAGCAATAGCAGCAGCAGCAGCAGCAGCAGCAGCAAAATTTGCAACAGGAGCTTCAGCTCCACACGCTTCCAACAGACACTTCTTAGCATTTCCAACCTGCGCACACCACCTGCATATGCCATTCCCACATCTCATATCCCGATACACACCTAAGCTTGCTGCATGAACCTTACCCTAGCGGGGGGCCTGCGACGGTATTGCTCCGGCTGCTGCCTTTTAATAATCCCATCGCTGCATTGCATCGTTTGCTCAGAGGGTCCTAGCATCCAGCCAATATTTGCACAAAAGCGATACATGACCACGACGAGATGAGAGGGAGGAAGTGAAGACGGGCCGGCAGGCGCTAAGGATGACGTCCTCTCTCGATGCCGGGGTGGATTAGCAGTCCCATTCAAGTGACTACACCTATATCCACCTCCTGCACGTTCAGGCTTCGACCCTGCGCCCTGCCGGCCACACACAATGCTTGAGAGAGAGAGAAGAGGAAGTTCCTCAAATCATGGTTAGCACGAAATGGTCAGCAAGGTAGGCATGCGCGCGCATACCGGCGTTATGTGCACCTGAGGAGCAACGGATCCGATATGCCACCTAAGCGAAGCCGCAAGGGGAGCACCGCGCCAACGCACCCCTGAACAAGGTCCATGAGTAAAGCGGGTGAAAATCAATCTTGGCCCAGTGTACGACAAACGGGGTTCGACAGGGTACGACGATACCAGCCTGAGAAATACATATTTTGCGCTGTGCCCTTCGCGTGCGGATCGGGTCATGTAATGCACGGTTTGACCCGGTGATGCTTCTGGAGAATCAACAGCATAAGGCATAGGCACCCCCGGCGCGTGTTTACGGTGGGGTACCGGGCCTAATTGTGCTGCGGCGATACGGCGACTGCCGTAAAACACACACACACGGTCACACGGCCGGTCAACGCAATCCCTAACATAAATAATTACGGGAACATTCACACACAGACACGCGATTTCTCAAGCCCCGAAAGTCACGAAAGCACAAATACGTCAGGGCCTCCTTAGGGCATGCATTAGGGGGCGGGTCCTCCCGCTTCCCTGTAATCCATTGCTTGTGGGTGAACCCCCTCCTACATGCAGCCGAAGGAAAACCTATTTGATCGTCCCTAGACGAGATCACCCGCATCGTATTCACCTCGGCCTCATGCTATGACATCCATTCTCCGAGCCCTCGAACTATAACCACCTGGGCCTTACCATCACCTAAACAGATACAAGTGTCTCCTCTCAGATCACCTCCAAGAGAGCAGTATTTGTTACTGCAGTGGCAACCGGCAGCAGCAGGACCGATAACGATGTGGCAGAGGGTAAAGATCGAAGTAGAAATGTACACACTTCATATGTGCCTCCTGCGCCTTATCCAGAGCAAAATGTTCCACAACGCAACCATCAGCCACCGCGGCGACGGGAAGATACCTGGCATGATGTGACACGGCGCAGCACTTGCACAAGTGCAGGCTGAGATTAGTGCACAAAGGCGGAGCTTCTCTATCATCCTGCAACAAAAAGGCCTGGACCTCACTTTCCAGCCTTGACGGCCTCATTGCTGACCAATGCGCGCCGTACCCCCGCACCTTACGCGCGCAAATACTTCTGGTGTTCTCCTCTACATGTTTTACTCCTATTACTAGCTAAGCACACTCTCTAGCAACCATGCGAACCTGCATAGACGTCAGCAGCGGCCGACTTAATATCCCTTGGTGCTGCTTGCACCACGGCCTAATACCCTACACTTCCCAAGCTCATAGCCAGAGTTGGACAGCAGGAATGCCTCCACGCGGAGTGTGCAGATGCCTGTCCGCTGTAACCCTCCCCCAACCATCCTCCTCGACACCTCCAAACAATCAACACACCAGCCGATACGCATTCGAATAAAGCCATGTACGCAGTAAGCTGCACAGGCGAGAGAGGTGTTGAACAGGTCACCCCTTCCCAACACACAATCCCTACCTGCATCGCGCGTACTGCGTGTATGTGGCGATTTGTCGGCCAACCATATAAACCTCGTGAAGCATGCGATATTGCAAAAGTACTTCTACAACTTTATCGGCTACTTTTTACTCTTTATAATGCGCCTGCCTTCAAACGTTCCTATGCGTTGAGTCCTTTGAAAGCTGATCACCTGGACGCATAACAAACTGACTTGACCAAAAAAATAGGCTACACCAAACGCGCACAATTCTTCGCCAACTAGCCTAATCAAGCATGCAAATTACTGAAATCCAAGTATATCTAATGTTTCAACAGACGGCTCGATGCGACCGACTAAGACTACAGATTACTAAAGCGGCGCTTGGATGAAATGGCGCCAAACGCTCCGTTTACGAAGCTCTTCGCGCAGCAGCCCGTTGTCGACTGCTCGAACATCGCGAACCGGCAGCCAGAGCTGGCTCCGTTGTAACAAAGCTGCGCTAGGGTGTTGCACTGGGGGATGTCGGCCTGGAGCGCCAAGCACAGCTCCACACCATTAGCGGTGCTGGGGCTCAGGCCCAGGTTGTTCGTTTTAAGAACGGCGAGAGTTTGGGCCGGCTTCAAAGACGTGTCATTGTAGCGGCTCCAGGACACGGCCTTGGATGTGGTCCGACCTCCCTGCGGCTTGAGCGTGAAGCCGAACACACTTCTGGAGCACTGGTTGTTCACAAGCCACTCAACCTTGGCCAGATTCATTGAGCAGCACTTAGACTTGCCGCACTCAGACGGATCAGCGCGAATAGTGAAGCAGTAGAAGTTCCGACCGGATTGTGAGTACTTCCGTGTGTATAACATCGAGTATGGCGTCTGGCTTGGCTCGGCACGGTCGCACGCGCTGCATAGCGGGAAGGCGGCATAGAAGGGAAAGTGGCGGAAAAGATTTATTACTACCGCGGATCTAAAATTATCCTTCCTTCAGCTAAACGAAAGATGGGGAAAAGGCGGAATCAAACACCATTTCAAGGCACCGGTGTGTACAATGAGACGGATGGAGACATAAACCCACAAGATGGGGAAAAAGTATCGACCAACATTCCAGATGGCGCCAGGTACTCATGTAAGGTTGTAGAAGTGCAATGCGGCCGGCAGCACCGAAGACGCGAACCTACAAGACCCAGAACTGAACGGCGCTCGCGACCATCCGCCCTTGTGTCCTTATGGGTCACCAAACTGCCCCACATTGTTCCCCAATCGACATCCCACATCTATCACCACCACGGCATGTCATGCAAATGCAAATGGCCTTCCCCACTTCTTAGAAAGTCAGCAACGTCACATAACCTTCGCCTGACCCGAAACGCCATTCGTACCAGTAAGGGAAGTTGGTCGGTGGGATAGCCTTGCAGGTCGTAGAATAGTTTCCGGTATCGCACAACTGCCTGTTGTCGGGGCGATGTGACGACACGGTCAACACCGACGGCGCGCAGGAGGGGCTGCCCGAGGCATCGGGGCGCAGGCCGCTGCTCATGTTGAGATAGGTGCGGCCGGCTAGGATCTGCAGACCCGAGCTGCCACCCGTCGTATTGTCACCCATCTTGGTCATATTGACGAAGCGCTCAGCCGGTAGACCCCACGTAAAGTTCGCGCAGGCGACCATGGTGTTGTTGACTGTGCTAAGTGTCTTGCATGCAAAGCTATCCAGAAGGGAGTAGTTGCCGTAACGCTTACTGAAGTCGTTAAGATACGACGCCATGAGGGCGCAGCTGGCGGCGTTCACGGGTCCATCATACCGCTGCCAGGTGAAGCACACGTACGTGCAGTAACGAGGGAAGCTTGGCACCAAGGGAGTAGATGGTGGTGGCGGGAAGGGTGGCGGGGGAGGTGGCGGGGGGAAGGGGGGAGGCGGCGGTGGCGGAGGAGGCGGTGGTGGCGGTGGCGGGAAGGGGGGAGGTGGTGGCGGTTGCGGCGGCGGTGGTGGTGGTGGGAAAGGCGGCGGAGGAGGTGGAGGGGGTGGCGGAGGGGGTGGTGGTGGGAACGGTGGTGGGGGGGGAGGTGGGGGAGGCGGAGGAGGCGGTGGTGGAAAAGGTGGCGGTGGTGGAGGTGGAGGAGGCGGAGGGGGTGGTGGCGGTGTAGGAGGCGGGGGTGGCGGGGGCGGTGGTGGCGGCGGGGGAGGTGGTGGTGGTGGTGGAGGTGGCGGTGGAGGTGGCGGTGGCGGCGGTGGTGGCGGTGGCGGTGGTGGTGGCGGTGGCGGTGGTGGAGGAGGTGGAGGCGGCGGTGGTGGGGGCGGAGGGGGCGGAGGAGGTGGCGGGGGCGGTGGTGGTGGTGGCGGAGGAGGCGGTGGTGGAGGCGGCGGAGGCGGAGGTGGCGGCGGAGGAGGCGGCGGGGGCGGTGGCGGGGGAGGCGGCGGAGGAGGTGGTGGAGGTGGTGGAGGTGGTGGTGGAGGAGGTGGTGGAGGCGGTGGTGGTGGAGGCGGAGGTGGTGGAGGCGGCGGAGGCGGAGGTGGCGGAGGTGGCGGCGGTGGAGGAGGCGGCGGGGGCGGGGGTGGTGGCGGTGGCGGGGGGGGCGGCGGAGGAGGTGGAGGCGGGGGGGGCGGCGGAGGAGGTGGTGGAGGGGGGGGAGGTGGCGGCGGTGGCGGGGGAGGAGGCGGTGGCGGCGGGGGAGGTGGTGGTGGCGGTGGCGGCGGAGGCGGGGGAGGCGGTGGCGGCGGGGGAGGTGGTGGCGGTGGCGGAGGAGGAGGTGGTGGAGGCGGGGGCGGTGGAGGTGGCGGGGGAGGCGGTGGAGGAGGCGGGGGC
This sequence comes from Volvox africanus, assembly GCA_030268105.1. Lineage (NCBI taxonomy): Eukaryota > Viridiplantae > Chlorophyta > Chlorophyceae > Chlamydomonadales > Volvocaceae > Volvox > Volvox africanus. The sequence goes on from BSDZ01000079.1 coordinate 756,542, forward strand.
GGTGGCGGTGGAGGTGGTGGAGGTGGTGGAGGTGGTGGAGGCGGTGGAGGTGGAGGTGGCGGCGGAGGAGGTGGGGGCGGTGGTGGGGGCGGTGGCGGGGGAGGCGGCGGAGGAGGTGGTGGAGGTGGTGGAGGTGGTGGTGGAGGCGGTGGTGGAGGCGGCGGAGGAGGCGGAGGGGGCGGGGGTGGTGGCGGTGGCGGGGGAGGCGGCGGAGGAGGTGGTGGAGGGGGGGGAGGTGGCGGCGGTGGCGGGGGAGGAGGCGGTGGCGGCGGGGGAGGTGGTGGCGGAGGAGGCGGCGGTGGCGGCGGAGGAGGCGGCGGTGGCGGCGGAGGAGGCGGCGGAGGCGGGGGCGGTGGAGGTGGCGGGGGCGGCGGTGGAGGAGGCGGTGGCGGTGGCGGTGGAGGTGGAGGCGGTGGAGGTGGTGGAGGCGGTGGAGGCGGTGGCGGTGGTGGAGGCGGCGGCGGAGGCGGGGGAGGCGGGGGCGGCGGGGGAGGTGGTGGTGGTGGAGGTGGCGGAGGTGGAGGCGGTGGAGGTGGTGGAGGTGGTGGAGGTGGTGGAGGTGGTGGAGGTGGTGGAGGTGGTGGCGGGGGCGGTGGAGGTGGCGGCGGTGGCGGAGGTGGAGGCGGTGGAGGTGGTGGAGGTGGTGGAGGCGGTGGAGGTGGTGGAGGTGGTGGAGGCGGTGGAGGTGGCGGTGGTGGAGGCGGCGGCGGTGGTGGAGGCGGCGGTGGCGGCGGTGGAGGCGGTGGCGGCGGTGGAGGTGGTGGCGGCGGAGGCGGGGGTGGCGGCGGAGGAGGTGGTGGAGGAGGGGGCGGTGGAGGTGGCGGTGGCGGCGGTGGAGGAGGCGGTGGTGGAGGCGGAGGTGGAGGAGGCGGTGGCGGTGGCGGCGGTGGAGGAGGCGGTGGCGGTGGCGGTGGAGGTGGAGGCGGTGGAGGTGGTGGGGGTGGCGGTGGCGGCGGTGGTGGCGGCGGTGGCGGTGGGGGGGGCGGGGGTGGCGGTGGCGGAGGTGGTGGAGGCGGGGGCGGTGGAGGTGGCGGGGGCGGCGGTGGGGGCGGCGGAGGCGGTGGAGGAGGCGGAGGCGGTGGAGGCGGCGGAGGCGGCGGAGGTGGTGGTGGTGGTGGCGGTGGCGGAGGTGGAGGCGGAGGCGGTGGAGGTGGTGGAGGTGGTGGAGGTGGTGGCGGGGGCGGTGGAGGTGGCGGCGGTGGCGGCGGTGGCGGCGGTGGAGGCGGTGGAGGTGGCGGTGGCGGCGGTGGAGGAGGTGGCGGCGGTGGAGGTGGTGGAGGCGGTGGCGGCGGTGGAGGAGGTGGCGGCGGTGAAGGTGGTGGAGGCGGTGGAGGTGGCGGTGGTGGAGGCGGCGGCGGCGGCGGTGGAGGCGGAGGCGGCGGTGGAGGAGGTGGCGGCGGTGGAGGTGGTGGAGGCGGTGGAGGTGGCGGTGGAGGTGGTGGCGGTGGCGGCGGTGGAGGAGGCGGTGGCGGTGGCGGCGGAGGCGGGGGAGGTGGAGGTGGTGGTGGTGGTGGTGGCGGTGGCGGAGGTGGAGGCGGAGGCGGAGGCGGTGGAGGTGGTGGAGGTGGTGGAGGTGGTGGCGGGGGCGGTGGAGGTGGCGGCGGTGGCGGCGGTGGAGGCGGTGGAGGTGGCGGTGGCGGCGGTGGAGGAGGTGGAGGTGGCGGTGGAGGTGGTGGAGGCGGCGGTGGCGGAGGTGGAGGCGGTGGCGGTGGAGGTGGCGGTGGCGGCGGTGGAGGAGGTGGCGGCGGTGGAGGTGGTGGAGGCGGTGGAGGTGGCGGTGGTGGTGGAGGTGGTGGAGGTGGTGGAGGCGGAGGCGGCGGTGGAGGAGGTGGCGGCGGTGGAGGTGGTGGAGGAGGTGGAGGTGGCGGTGGCGGCGGTGGAGGAGGCGGTGGCGGTGGCGGTGGAGGTGGAGGCGGTGGAGGTGGCGGTGGTGGAGGCGGTGGCGGGGGTGGAGGCGGCGGTGGCGGCGGTGGAGGCGGTGGCGGCGGGGGAGGTGGTGGAGGAGGTGGCGGAGGCGGTGGCGGAGGTGGCGGCGGTGGAGGAGGCGGTGGTGGAGGCGGAGGTGGAGGCGGTGGAGGTGGTGGGGGCGGCGGTGGAGGTGGCGGTGGCGGCGGTGGAGGAGGCGGTGGCGGCGGTGGAGGAGGCGGTGGCGGCGGTGGAGGAGGCGGTGGCGGCGGTGGAGGTGGTGGGGGCGGCGGTGGAGGTGGCGGTGGCGGAGGTGGCGGAGGAGGGGGGGGAGGTGGCGGCGGCGGAGGTGGTGGAGGTGGAGGCGGTGGAGGTGGAGGCGGTGGAGGTGGAGGCGGTGGAGGTGGAGGCGGTGGAGGTGGAGGCGGTGGAGGTGGAGGCGGTGGAGGTGGAGGCGGTGGTGGCGGGGGCGGTGGAGGTGGAGGCGGAGGCGGTGGCGGCGGTGGAGGTGGTGGAGGCGGTGGTGGAGGTGGTGGAGGTGGTGGCGGTGGCGGTGGAGGAGGTGGTGGCGGTGGCGGCGGTGGAGGTGGCGGCGGTGGTGGCGGCGGTGGCGGTGGAGGGGGCGGGGGCGGAGGTGGGGGCGGCGGAGGTGGTGGTGGAGGCGGCGGAGGTGGCGGAGGCGGGGGCGGTGGCGGCGGTGGGGGAGGTGGAGGTGGAGGAGGAGGTGGAGGTGGAGGCGGTGGAGGTGGAGGCGGTGGTGGCGGGGGCGGTGGAGGTGGCGGCGGAGGCGGTGGCGGCGGTGGAGGTGGTGGAGGCGGTGGTGGAGGTGGTGGAGGTGGTGGCGGTGGCGGTGGAGGAGGTGGTGGCGGTGGCGGCGGTGGAGGTGGCGGCGGTGGTGGCGGCGGTGGCGGTGGAGGGGGCGGGGGCGGAGGTGGGGGCGGCGGAGGTGGTGGTGGAGGAGGCGGAGGAGGCGGAGGCGGGGGCGGTGGCGGCGGTGGGGGAGGTGGAGGTGGAGGAGGAGGTGGAGGTGGCGGCGGAGGAGGTGGGGGCGGCGGCGGGGGCGGCGGTGGAGGTGGGGGCGGCGGCGGGGGCGGCGGCGGAGGTGGGGGCGGCGGCGGGGGCGGCGGCGGAGGTGGGGGCGGCGGCGGGGGCGGCGGCGGAGGTGGGGGCGGCGGAGGCGGTGGTGGGGGCGGCGGTGGCGGTGGTGGCGGTGGGGGAGGTGGAGGAGGAGGAGGAGGTGGCGGGGGCGGAGGAGGTGGCGGGGGCGGCGGCGGGGGCGGCGGCGGTGGTGGTGGAGGCGGCGGCGGTGGAGGTGGTGGAGGTGGTGGCGGGGGCGGTGGAGGTGGCGGCGGAGGCGGTGGCGGCGGTGGAGGTGGTGGAGGCGGCGGTGGAGGCGGTGGAGGTGGTGGCGGTGGAGGTGGAGGTGGAGGCGGTGGAGGTGGTGGCGGGGGCGGTGGAGGTGGCGGCGGAGGCGGTGGCGGCGGTGGAGGAGGTGGCGGTGGCGGCGGTGGAGGAGGCGGTGGCGGTGGCGGTGGAGGTGGAGGCGGTGGAGGTGGTGGAGGTGGTGGAGGCGGTGGTGGAGGTGGTGGAGGTGGTGGCGGTGGCGGTGGAGGAGGTGGTGGCGGTGGCGGCGGTGGAGGTGGCGGCGGTGGTGGCGGCGGTGGCGGTGGAGGGGGCGGGGGCGGAGGTGGGGGCGGCGGAGGTGGTGGTGGAGGAGGCGGAGGTGGCGGAGGCGGGGGCGGTGGCGGCGGTGGGGGAGGTGGAGGTGGAGGAGGAGGTGGAGGTGGCGGCGGAGGAGGTGGGGGCGGCGGCGGGGGCGGCGGCGGAGGTGGGGGCGGCGGCGGGGGCGGCGGCGGAGGTGGGGGCGGCGGCGGGGGCGGCGGCGGAGGTGGGGGCGGCGGCGGGGGCGGCGGCGGAGGTGGGGGCGGCGGAGGCGGTGGTGGGGGCGGCGGCGGAGGTGGGGGCGGCGGAGGCGGTGGTGGGGGCGGCGGAGGCGGTGGTGGCGGTGGGGGAGGTGGAGGAGGAGGAGGAGGTGGCGGGGGCGGAGGAGGTGGCGGGGGCGGCGGCGGGGGCGGCGGCGGTGGTGGTGGAGGCGGCGGCGGTGGAGGTGGTGGAGGTGGTGGCGGGGGCGGTGGAGGTGGCGGCGGAGGCGGTGGCGGCGGTGGAGGTGGTGGAGGCGGCGGTGGAGGCGGTGGAGGTGGTGGCGGTGGAGGTGGAGGTGGAGGCGGTGGAGGTGGTGGCGGGGGCGGTGGAGGTGGCGGCGGAGGCGGTGGCGGCGGTGGAGGAGGTGGCGGTGGCGGCGGTGGAGGAGGCGGTGGCGGTGGCGGTGGAGGTGGAGGCGGTGGAGGTGGTGGAGGTGGTGGAGGCGGTGGCGGTGGCGGTGGTGGAGGCGGCGGCGGGGGTGGAGGCGGCGGTGGCGGCGGTGGAGGCGGTGGCGGCGGGGGAGGTGGTGGAGGTGGAGGCGGCGGTGGCGGCGGAGGAGGTGGTGGAGGAGGTGGCGGTGGAGGTGGCGGTGGCGGCGGTGGAGGAGGCGGTGGTGGAGGCGGAGGTGGAGGCGGTGGAGGTGGTGGAGGTGGTGGCGGTGGCGGCGGTGGAGGAGGCGGTGGCGGCGGTGGAGGAGGCGGTGGCGGCGGTGGAGGAGGCGGTGGCGGAGGTGGCGGCGGTGGCGGTGGAGGGGGCGGGGGCGGAGGTGGGGGCGGCGGAGGTGGTGGTGGAGGCGGCGGAGGTGGCGGAGGCGGCGGAGGCGGTGGCGGCGGTGGGGGAGGTGGAGGTGGAGGAGGAGGTGGAGGTGGCGGCGGGGGCGGCGGCGGAGGTGGGGGCGGCGGAGGCGGTGGTGGGGGCGGCGGTGGAGGTGGTGGCGGTGGGGGAGGTGGAGGAGGAGGAGGTGGTGGCGGGGGCGGAGGAGGTGGCGGGGGCGGCGGCGGGGGCGGCGGCGGTGGTGGTGGAGGCGGCGGCGGAGGCGGTGGAGGTGGCGGAGGAGGCGGTGGAGGTGGCGGGGGAGGCGGTGGAGGTGGTGGTGGTGGCGGGGGTGGAGGTGGTGGAGGCGGTGGCGGTGGAGGGGGCGGGGGTGGAGGCGGTGGAGGTGGAGGCGGTGGTGGCGGGGGCGGTGGAGGTGGCGGCGGAGGCGGTGGCGGCGGTGGAGGTGGTGGAGGCGGCGGTGGAGGCGGTGGAGGTGGTGGCGGTGGCGGTGGAGGAGGCGGTGGCGGTGGCGGCGGTGGAGGTGGCGGCGGTGGTGGCGGCGGTGGCGGTGGAGGGGGCGGGGGCGGAGGTGGGGGCGGCGGAGGTGGTGGTGGAGGCGGCGGAGGTGGCGGAGGCGGCGGAGGCGGTGGCGGCGGTGGCGGCGGTGGCGGTGGAGGTGGCGGAGGTGGAGGCGGGGGAGGCGGTGGTGGCGGCGGGGGTGGTGGTGGAGGTGGTGGCGGCGGTGGTGGAGGCGGTGGTGGAGGCGGTGGTGGAGGCGGTGGCGGTGGAGGGGGCGGGGGTGGCGGTGGTGGAGGTGGTGGAGGCGGTGGCGGTGGAGGGGGCGGGGGTGGGGGCGGCGGAGGCGGCGGTGGGGGCGGCGGTGGGGGGGGCGGAGGTGGGGGCGGCGGTGGAGGTGGTGGAGGAGGGGGAGGTGGAGGCGGTGGCGGAGGTGGTGGTGGCGGCGGTGGCGGAGGAGGAGGAGGTGGAGGAGGTGGCGGTGGCGGTGGGGGAGGAGGTGGAGGTGGCGGTGGTGGGGGTGGCGGTGGTGGGGGTGGCGGTAGTGGAGGTGGCGGTGGAGGAGGCGGCGGCGGAGGAGGAGGGGGTGGTGGCGGAGGCGGTGGTGGCGGGGGCGGAGGTGGTGGCGGGGGCGGAGGTGGTGGCGGGGGCGGAGGTGGTGGCGGGGGCGGAGGTGGTGGCGGGGGCGGAGGTGGTGGCGGGGGCGGAGGTGGTGGCGGGGGCGGAGGTGGAGGCGGCGGGGGAGGCGGGGGAGGAGGTGGAGGTGGCGGTGGTGGGGGTGGCGGTGGTGGGGGTGGCGGTGGTGGAGGTGGCGGTGGAGGAGGCGGCGGCGGAGGAGGAGGGGGTGGTGGCGGTGGCGGAGGTGGTGGTGGGGGAGGCGGCGGAGGAGGTGGTGGCGGGGGCGGTGGAGGTGGAGGTGGTGGCGGGGGCGGAGGTGGTGGCGGGGGCGGAGGTGGTGGCGGGGGCGGAGGTGGTGGCGGGGGCGGAGGTGGTGGCGGGGGCGGAGGTGGTGGCGGGGGCGGAGGTGGTGGCGGGGGCGGAGGTGGTGGCGGGGGTGGCGGAGGTGGAGGAGGCGGAGGTGGTGGCGGTGGAGGCGGCGGCGGCGGCGGGGGCGGGGGTGGTGGCGGCGGTGGCGGGGGAGGAGGCGGTGGCGGCGGGGGAGGTGGTGGCGGTGGAGGCGGAGGAGGTGGCGGGGGCGGCGGAGGTGGTGGGGGTGGTGGAGGTGGTGGAGGAGGCGGCGGAGGAGGTGGTGGCGGGGGCGGAGGTGGTGGCGGGGGCGGAGGTGGTGGCGGGGGTGGCGGAGGTGGAGGAGGCGGAGGTGGTGGCGGTGGAGGCGGCGGCGGCGGCGGGGGCGGGGGTGGTGGCGGCGGTGGCGGGGGAGGAGGCGGTGGCGGCGGGGGAGGTGGTGGCGGTGGAGGCGGAGGAGGTGGCGGGGGCGGCGGAGGTGGTGGGGGTGGTGGAGGTGGTGGAGGAGGCGGCGGAGGGGGCGGAGGAGGAGGTGGCGGGGGCGGCGGAGGTGGTGGCGGGGGAGGCGGCGGAGGAGGTGGTGGAGGGGGCGGAGGAGGCGGTGGAGGCGGCGGAGGTGGTGGTGGAGGGGGAGGCGGCGGAGGAGGTGGTGGAGGGGGCGGAGGAGGAGGGGGCGGGGGAGGCGGAGGTGGTGGTGGAGGCGGTGGAGGTGGCGGAGGCGGGGGTGGCGGAGGAGGTGGAGGAGGCGGCGGAGGTGGGGGGGGAGGCGGAGGTGGTGGTGGAGGCGGCGGAGGTGGCGGAGGCGGGGGTGGCGGAGGAGGTGGAGGAGGCGGCGGAGGTGGGGGGGGAGGGGGCGGAGGAGGAGGTGGCGGGGGTGGCGGGGGTGGTGGAGGAGGCGGCGGAGGTGGGGGGGGAGGCGGAGGTGGTGGCGGGGGTGGCGGAGGAGGTGGTGGCGGGGGAGGCGGCGGAGGTGGTGGTGGCGGGGGAGGCGGCGGAGGTGGTGGTGGAGGGGGAGGCGGCGGAGGAGGTGGTGGAGGGGGCGGAGGAGGAGGGGGCGGGGGAGGCGGAGGTGGTGGTGGAGGCGGTGGAGGTGGCGGAGGCGGGGGTGGCGGAGGAGGTGGAGGAGGCGGCGGAGGTGGCGGAGGCGGGGGTGGCGGAGGAGGTGGAGGAGGCGGCGGAGGTGGGGGGGGAGGAGGAGGTGGTGGCGGGGGCGGCGGAGGTGGTGGCGGGGGAGGCGGCGGAGGTGGTGGTGGCGGGGGAGGCGGAGGTGGTGGCGGGGGTGGCGGAGGAGGTGGTGGCGGGGGCGGCGGCGGAGGTGGTGGTGGCGGGGGAGGCGGCGGAGGTGGTGGTGGCGGGGGAGGCGGCGGCGGAGGTGGTGGAGGAGGTGGCGGAGGTGGAGGAGGGGGAGGCGGAGGAGGTGGTGGCGGGGGAGGCGGAGGAGGAGGTGGCGGGGGAGGCGGAGGTGGTGGTGGAGGCGGCGGAGGTGGCGGAGGCGGGGGTGGCGGAGGAGGTGGAGGAGGCGGCGGAGGTGGGGGGGGAGGCGGAGGTGGTGGCGGGGGTGGCGGAGGAGGAGGGGGCGGGGGCGGCGGAGGTGGTGGAGGAGGCGGCGGAGGTGGTGGTGGAGGGGGAGGCGGCGGAGGAGGTGGTGGAGGGGGCGGAGGTGGTGGCGGGGGTGGCGGAGGAGGTGGTGGCGGGGGAGGCGGCGGAGGTGGTGGTGGCGGGGGAGGCGGCGGAGGTGGTGGTGGCGGGGGAGGCGGCGGAGGTGGTGGTGGCGGGGGAGGCGGCGGAGGTGGTGGTGGCGGGGGAGGCGGCGGAGGTGGTGGTGGCGGGGGAGGCGGCGGAGGTGGTGGTGGCGGGGGAGGTGGCGGAGGAGGTGGTGGCGGGGGAGGCGGCGGAGGAGGTGGTGGAGGGGGCGGAGGAGGAGGGGGCGGGGGCGGCGGTGGAGGAGGCGGTGGCGGCGGTGGAGGAGGCGGTGGCGGCGGTGGAGGTGGTGGGGGCGGCGGTGGAGGTGGCGGTGGCGGAGGTGGCGGAGGAGGGGGGGGAGGTGGCGGCGGCGGAGGTGGTGGAGGTGGAGGCGGTGGAGGAGGGGGAGGTGGAGGCGGTGGCGGAGGTGGTGGTGGCGGCGGTGGCGGAGGAGGAGGAGGTGGTGGAGGTGGCGGTGGCGGTGGGGGAGGAGGTGGAGGTGGCGGTGGTGGGGGTGGCGGTGGTGGGGGTGGCGGCGGAGGGGGTGGCGGGGGAGGCGGCGGAGGGGGGGGCGGCGGGGGCGGCGGGGGCGGAGGTGGTGGCGGGGGCGGGGGAGGTGGAGGGGGCGGCGGAGGTGGAGGCGGCGGCGGCGGCGGTGGCGGGGGTGGGGGGGGAGGCGGAGGTGGTGGCGGGGGTGGCGGAGGAGGTGGTGGCGGGGGAGGCGGCGGAGGTGGTGGTGGAGGGGGCGGAGGAGGAGGGGGCGGGGGCGGCGGAGGTGGTGGGGGTGGCGGAGGCGGCGGAGGAGGTGGCGGGGGAGGCGGCGGAGGTGGTGGCGGCGGTGGCGGGGGCGGCGGTGGTGGGGGCGGCGGAGGTGGTGGGGGAGGCGGTGGCGGGGGTGGTGGCGGTGGCGGGGGAGGCGGAGGGGGCGGCGGAGGGGGTGGAGGAGGTGGTGGAGGTGGCGGGGGTGGAGGCGGCGGGGGTGGAGGCGGGGGAGGCGGGGGTGGAGGTGGAGGTGGTGGTGGCGGGGGAGGCGGGGGTGGAGGCGGAGGAGGTGGTGGCGGGGGCGGCGGCGGAGGCGGTGGGGGCGGCGGCGGTGGAGGGGGCGGAGGTGGTGGGGGCGGAGGTGGCGGGGGTGGAGGTGGCGGGGGTGGAGGCGGCGGGGGTGGAGGTGGTGGTGGTGGCGGGGGAGGCGGGGGTGGAGGAGGAGGGGGCGGGGGTGGTGGAGGAGGCGGGGGCGGGGGAGGCGGAGGAGGTGGTGGAGGCGGCGGAGGTGGTGGGGGAGGAGGTGGGGGCGGAGGTGGTGGTGGTGTAGGTGGCGGAGGTGGCGGTGGCGGCGGTGGGGGCGGGGGCGGAGGCCAGGGGGGGGGCGGTGGAGGGGGGGGCGGCGGTGGGGGCGGCGGAGGGGAGGGTGGCGGTGGCGGCGGTGGCGGCGGGAAGGGGGGTGGGGGTGGAGGCGGTGGAGGCGGTGGGGGCGGTGGAGGGAATGGCGGAGGGGGTGGCGGTGGGGGTGGAGGTGGAGGGGGTGGAGGGAATGGGGGCGGCGGTGGCGGAGGCAGCGGCGGGGGGGGCGGGGGTGGAGGCGGCGGAGGCGGTGGCGGCAAAGGAGGCGGCGGTGGCGGTGGCGGCAGCGGCGGTGGTGGTGGCGGCGGTGGTGGTGGCGGTGGTGGCGGCGGCGGGAAAGGGGGTGGCGGCGGTGGTGGTGGAGGCGGCGGAGGCGGCGGTGGAAAGGGGGGTGGCGGCGGCGGTGGCGGTGGCGGCGGTGGAGGTGGTGGGAATGGCGGCGGAGGAGGCGGCGGTGGCGGGAACGGAGGCGGTGGTGGAGGTGGGGGTGGCGGTGGCGGCGGCGGTGGGAACGGAGGCGGTGGTGGAGGTGGAGGTGGAGGTGGAGGGGGCGGGGGCGAGGGACTAGGTGGTTTCGGAGGCGGAGGCCGAGGTGGTGGCGGGCTAGGACTTGGTGGCGGCGGCGACGGAGGTGACGGGCTGGGCGGCGGCGGACTAGGTGGCAACGGGCTCGGCGGCGGTGGGCTGGGCGGTGACGGACTTGGTGGCAGTGGGCTCGGCGGCATGATATCCGGGAACCTAAATGGGCAGCACTTCTCACCAGTGCCGTCTATCAGAGACACCAGCGGGTAGCCGAGCGAGTTCTGCAGGAACAATCTGTTGGCGATGTTGCATGGCGTCTTCGCCCGAACGCAAATCCTGCTGTCGCTGAGTTCTGAAATGGACAGGTCAATTGACGTCCAGCGTATCCGCATCGCCACATTATTTGGTACGACATCAATGTACACACCCGCGGACAGGGGCTTTCCATTATACGACATGGGTGAACGAATACCATCGAAAGCGGTTTTGCACTGGTGCTCTGCAGAGCATTGGAGGAGGGGGAAGAAGCATTGGATACGCCAGCAGTGGAAGGCTGATGATGCGGTGGTGTCAAGCACGAATCTTACGGACACACGGACAGTGGAATGGATATAGGAGCAGAGATGACGTTGGTTTGGGATTGCTGAGGTGGAAGCGCCATCACGACGCACTGTAGTAAGTGTGCTGGTGCGTGTATGAAGCGGATGTGGCCGAGGATGGTGCGGCTTATCCCTCCCCATAACTGAGGAGCGAGATATCGTGGCCCCATACCAACCGTCAACCAATCAGCCCTCAAATGCCCTAACCCCTCCCTCGCCTTCTGCCATTCCCACGAAAAGGATATTTCAGCATTCCTGTCCGTCTGTAAGGAGTCCTCGAAGCCGACCGAAAGCTCGGGCAGGCACAGACATCAGCACGCACCGGAATGCCAAAGCAAGAATGGTCCAATTAAACATCCAACCCTCAACCCCCCTCAAACCACATCCCCCGCCCTTCCCATCTCATAAACGGCTCCCCAGATCCGCAATCATGTCAACCATCGCCATTCACACAATACAAGATGTGGAAACGACGCCCGCCACGCAGATATCCATGTCTGTGTTTACTTTTGCCTGCCCATGTATGTCACCATATTGGCAGGAGATTGATTTCGGCGACAGATTCACGTGGCCCCTTTCAAGCGGTCCTCTGTGGAGCTATACTTGTTCCAGTAGTGACCAGCTTGACTTATCCACATAAGGCCTTTCAGTGTGAGCAGGGATGCTTCTGCCCGACCAACCAGCCATGCCTTCACGTCGGGGCTCGGCCGAACATGAGCGAGACAGATACACCGAACCATCCCAGCCCTCCCAACCACCGCTTTAGGTCCGCGTCTCCATGTCCCTTCCCCCGGGTCCCCTTCCTCTCCACATGAAAGAGGTCCTCCAACGGGGTTGGCATTTATCCTCCCTCTCTTTGCCCGAGTCCCGAGTCAGTCAGAGCCTCCCCATGACTGAGCACGTTTGGCCCAATAAATACTTACTTAGACCGAACATGATCTTGTGCACATTTGCCGTGATCTGCCGGCAGCAAGGGTTCGCCCGGTTGCAGCCCGGACACGTGACCGTGAAGCAGAAATCCGAAAGAGTCGCATTAATGGGCCGTGTGGTTGGGGCGCCCAGGTAGCAAGGGCTGCCGGATGCCGACGCGTTGCAGCTGTAAAAAGGGAAGCTGTTACCGCGGAATATTACCGGTGACACTTGCAGGAGCTCCCTGATGTTCCAAACAACGGAGGGACAAGGGCCGGGCAAGGGAGACGGACATGAAGAGACGGGGCAGGTGGAAGGACTAATACTAGGACTAGGACTAGGTGTTGACAAAGAAAGCATGGGGAAGGGACATGGAGGCGCGGAGGCGGGGCCAGCTGGGGCCAGGTTGCATGTGTGGATGATGTAGACGAAGAACAAAGCACTTCTACCGATTCCGCGTTCGTTTCCCCCCCTCCCTGTCCCAAACCACTAGAAACAATAAATTACAGAACTGAAGCACTGTTCGCGAAGAAACATGACAAGAAACGTCTTCAGGTGACGAGAAACAATCGAGAATGCCTTAGCTCCTGTCGGCGTGAGATATCGGGTGCACGTGCAAGAAGTTGTTCTTCGGAGGGCGGACAGGTGGGCGGACAGACAACTGACAAGCTAGTTGATACTGGACGCTGATGCTTTCAAAGATGGACCTCAGGTAGGAAGAAGCGGGCACTTCCTCAGGAAAATGAGGCATGGACTCTCAAGGCCGTACATCGCCTCTGAGCATGTAGCTACCTTGCATTAGTAAGACTCATAACGCTAGTTTAAATTAAGACTACTGAAGTCTCCTCATGGTACTTTTATCACACGCAGATGCGATATCATTAAGAAGCCGATGCACGTCACGCTGATGCAAACATCCGCTAACAACGGGTACAGCCACGACAGATTATGCATTATTTCGTAATAGATAAAGAAATATTATTGCATTTAGCCGTATTCGCTTGCTAGCAGTCCGATCCAGACATACCCATGAGGATGACAATATGCAGTGTCACAAGAATGTGAGTGTCAAACATTTTAGCAATAGACTGAGATGGCCATAATATTGTGGAGAGGGGAGGCATTTCTGACGCTGCGTCCCAAATAGGTGAAGCCCCAACGCGCTCGCGAGTGGACTTTCATATCCTCCACACCTTGCCCTAACCAGTGTGGCGCTAAGCATTCTTAAAGCGTACGCTAAAAGCACAGCATGCATGGTTTGGTACTAGCGTGCAAGCGTGTTTCACACAGGTAGCTCAAGGACGACCCGAAAAACACCTTGGGAAACATACCTTCCTATGTTGTCTGACTCCAATTCATCTGCAAACAAAGAACAGAATAGAGCAATCGTTAAGTACTACCTTTCCGAACAGCAACTGTGCAGCAATAGCAAGCAGTAAAACTCTGTAGCTTCCGCACCTGCCATAGCTGCGCCAATAGCGACGGCCAGGAAGACGAGCAGAAGTGTCGCCTTCATGGCCGTCTACTTGTGGAATGTGTCCGTCAGACCTGGGGCGGAGGGACATCGTGACTGCGTCAAAGGAATGTTGCAGGTAAAAACACACCAAAACCTTGGATAAGCTCATGGTATTAAGGAAAAGCATAATAGCTGACGAGGTGAAGTTCAAAGCCGCAGGGCGAAGCCGACGCTTGTAGGGGTGACATGAGTCCCGACTCGGCCTGAAGACGCTACATCGGTCCTTGGAGAAGAGACCCGACAACGTGCCAGGAAGGACGTGTACATGCAATGCCAGCTATCCTTCGACTAACTCCAGCTTCTTGTGTAACCGCAATGGATGAAGTAACCCCTTGGCGGCTCACCGGTGATGCGCCCACTCCAATACTCAAGAACTAGAAATTTATGAGGATAATAGTTTTTCCAGCTATTCAGCGCGTCTTGTGAAGGTCCTCAGAGAGGCCGACTCGCCGAATCGAACCTCGCCTTTCAAGCTGCACGAGCCAGCGCCATTTGTTTTGAAGAAGGAATCGTCGGCTACTTAAAGCGCAAGTGCGCGCACAGCACCAAGTGCGCGCGCATAGTAACGCACTTTCGCGGGCCCGGAGCTAGGTAACGGCATTGCAGCGGGCGGGCGATCCGTACAGCCCGCCATTATGTATGCATTTGATTGGAGCTTCAGGCGATTCTTTCTCTGCGTAATAAAAGCGCAGAAGAAACTATTTATTACGAATGACTTCACATCCTTGTTAAAGTTGTTCTAGGCGTCGATTGCAGCTTATTGTGCAAGCAACTAGGAGGTATCGACGACCTACTGCCGCAAAACGACGCAAGTTAATTGTTTTGATTTGTCTCAAGGAAATCCATTCAACTTTAGAAGCTAAGTTGAGGCTTAGTTTTAAAATCGATGCGTTCCAAAGGATTCATGCATGACCGGGCTTTGCCACTTTCTTTAAAGTGTGCAATATATATAATACAATTGCCATAAAAGTTTTGAAAAGTTTCCAGATCAGCTCACCGGGATATGGCGATATTTCCTTCGCGGTGGACTAGAAAAAGCATTTTTCATGTCCTTGATCCTTCAGGTTTTCAGACAAGTTGCGAACTCTCTTCAGAATTATTTATATTCACCTGGAAAATACTTCACGCTAACATAGCTTTCAGATCTTCTGGGACAGAGGACCTTGCCAGAAAAGTTGAGTTGCAGAGACAACAATTACGGGCATGAAAAACATATACAAGAATTAGCATTTCACATATAGATTCTAATCTGTGCGAAAGTTGATGCAAACGTATATCCATATTTATGGTCGTATCGCTAATATGTTTGTATAGTGTGAATCACAAGGTTGTGAATTAAAGCCTTTTAAAACAAAAAACGGAAGCCGCTCATCATACATAAGAAGGAAATATCAGAAACAAGCAGCATTGTCACCTCTTGGGATGTGAGTTTACACCTTGCAGACAGGTACTGACGACCGTATACCGTGGTCGCGGCAGTGTGGACGATGTCGGGGCGACGACTCTACCGATATAAAAAATTAATATACAATTAACGAATATATCAGCAGCACTTATTCCGAGACCCATATACTGCGTTGGGAAAGAGCGCAGGATCATGCTCAGTAATGGTGGGTAGTTAAACTGTAGCTTTCCAGCCTAGCGCCATCACTACCGCTCAGGTGATTCCATAACCATCACCACCAACCTCTGTACACAAGCACTCGCATGCAATCGATAGTGGACTATTTATAACGTAAGCGTCCTCTATATGCCACGCCTCTAGCGACTACAGCAGCGCAATACTTTTGCCCGTGACAGGCTGCAGAAATGCTCCAAAGTATCAATATATTATCAGACGGAAAAGCTTTTAGTTCGACTTCATATTTTTGCTCCCGGTCACAAAATTTTCTTGGGAGGGCGACGGCGGCCTGTACCTTCGGCGCAATGCGTGCCGCAAGGTCTGAGCACGTATGATCGCAAAGGCGCGAAGCCTGACGTTCAAGTGTGCTGAATCGCTAGGTAAACCTCCGTTTCGTGTGCCGTCCAGCAGCACCTAATTACATAGCATCCCTGTAGGACCCTGACGACGACAGAGGGTCGGGACTTGGCATCCCGAACGCGAACTCCAATTAGCCGACATTAGGGTTGTGCACTTTCCCAACCCTCCAACGCCATAGCGCTATACTCTGGATAATGCAAATTAAGATAATATTCGTACGTATTCGATGTCAAACTGAAGCGAAGGTGGACACATACACATACATAGACCGTACATCGTTGCGAAGGCGAATGTTGCTGGAGCGCGGGAACGTACCGGGCACCTTCATGAACCGGGTCATGCGAAAAGTCCACTTTCATACGATGTCACGTTCTATAAAAACTAGTTCAGGTTGCTTATTTGATAACCGAAACTGCTCTTGAGGAGGAAGTCAAATGTTCTCTGAGGTAACATTGAACCTTAAGTAAATGGTCCCCAGGTAGCCCTCGGTAGCATAAACATCAACAAAGCAAAGTCTAATGCGGCAGCCTCATCTGTCTTTGGCTTCCCCCCGTTACAATCCCCCCTCCCAATTTTGGGAGATTCGGTACTATGAGCTCCCTATAATTTGATGAAGCCTGGCGTTGCGATGAGCTCTTTTCCATCGCATCGCTCATCTGTGTCTCATCGTCACACATCCAGTATAACATACCCAGCTAAGGCTGTGCCGCTGTATCGTTTTCACTTTCCGCTTCTTTCCGATTTCGTATTCGTATTCGTATGTTCTGTTCTGCGGCATTCAGCTCCCTCTCTACCTTCCCTCCCCAAAATCTATTGACCACATACCTTTTCGTGGTGGGGTGCGGCACTTAGGAGTGCACACGAAACGCCTTAACAACGTTACATATCCGCTCAAGAGGTACCTCCCGGCACGGAGTCCGCTCAATTCCAGGAAATATCAACTCACCTGGGGCTCAACCCGACCGCGCCTCCTGTCACCCCTCCCACGAACAGTTGAACACAGGTCTCCGGATGGTCCAACAAACAAACACAAATCAAAAGCATATGTTTTTGCACAAATCTCTCACGCCTCGTTACCCGCTCCCCAAATACTACTAGAAAAAACGTACAGCACACCACCACAGCTTCGCATCTTGGCCTTCTGGAAAGCGTGCCGCCTCACGCACCGGCTGCATTTGGGCCCGTGCGCGGCATCCGCAGGGACGACAGAGCCGATGATGGAGATGAAGCCGCAGCCTCCGTTGTCACCTTTGTTGTTGCCGCCGCCTGCCTGTCTGAAGGTGCAAAAGCTGCGCCCGCCTCCAGTCGATCGGCGAGCAAGATGCCCAGGTCCAGCACATCCTGCTCCTGCCCAAACTGGACACCCCGAGCCCGCTTGCGCTGCCGCCGCTCCAACTGCCAGCGGTCCCAGGTGGCTGCCAGCCACATGTCCCAAGCAAAGGCAAACAGACTGGCAAGGGGCCAGATATGAGGTGGGCAGAGCGGGGCGACATGACGGGTGACTGGCAGCATCGGCATTGATACGTTGCAGTGACAGGCAGGAGTGAGCTGGCTTTGCATGCGCCCTCTTGGACCAGGGGATCGTCGCATCCGGTGTATGCATGGCACTAGAGGGCTGAAGAGCATCTCCCCCCAAATGACTCGGAAGTTCACAGCCGGCTGGTAAGAGCTGGACCTGGTTGGACAATATGCGGCAAGGAAGAGCCAGGATACGAGAAGGGCAGGGAGCCGGCGACAAGATAGCAGCTTCTTCTTCCACTGCTGAGGTGCTCGTGGTGAGGGAAATCAGGGCCAGGGAGATGCGAGCGGTATAGGAGGACGACCTCAACACCACCGGGCACGTGGCAACCAGCACCCCTCATTGCGAAGAGCCAGCAACCGACTCCCCCTGATATACACGTGCACACACACGCGCGCGCTCACCTCAGCAATGCCATAACCCCCCACAGCGCAGCCTTATTCCTGCTCCAATAGCTTCCATATATTGCCACACCCGCCACTGGTGGCGTTGCCGCTGCAACTGATGCCGTACCCGACGATAACTGTGGCGACCCTCTTGCACCGTCGCCACCCCCAGCGGCGCCCTCCGAAACCGCCGCAGCAGCTGCTTGCTCCCGCGCGTCCGCCACCTCTTCCAAAAACCGCCGGAACCGCTCCTTCTTTCGCTGCCGCTCCAATCCGGCTGGTCCGCCGTATAGGAACTGAGCAAGCACGTCCTCCGGCACATCCTGCAGCGCCAGCTGCGACCGCATTGGCAATATGAGACCGTACACCTTGTTAATTCCGCGCACGATGTCCTCTGCCGTCGGGCTGCGGCCTGCAGCAAAAATAGCAGAGACGGAGGGATACGAGGCGTAAGCCGGAAGGTCGGCTGACGATGCAAAACGGCGGGCGCCGACGGAATCCCAGCAACTGCAGCAGGTCAAGTGCGTTGTCTTAACCGATAGCTGTCTTATAAATGTCACGTTGTAACTGGTCACTGCCGATTCAAAGCAAGCGGCTCTTCTCCATCCCTGTCGCCGCTTCACAATGTCGTCGTTACCTGACAGGAAGGCTTGCACAGCGCGAATCCTGCTCCGACTGCATAGCTGACACAAGTTTTAGGCCCATCAAGGGTCAACACAGCTAGGGAAAAATCTCTCCCGTGCGTGAGCGGGTGATGTTCCTGGGTCCCGTGGTCCATTATTTACCACACCCCCTCCCCCCTCACCCTTCAGGCGGATGTACCCAGTGGCAGCTTCTGGGTAGAGGAGGACGGCGGGCAGCCGGTCCCCCAGGCCGGGGAAGGTGGCGGCAAGGAAGGCTCGGGCGTTGGGATCCGCAGCATTCAGTTTGGCAACTTGCACTGCGGGGCTGTGGCGGAGACCAGTCGCCAGTCGCTCGATCTGCCGAGAGCAGCAGCGACGGGGTGATTTAGTGAAGTGCCACCAACGTGTGTGTTTTGACCTTTCTCAGTAGACCCTGGGTAGCCAGGATGCAGCCCACCCTGCATCATATCCATTCGCTGCATCCGTTTGCATGCAGCAAATGGATATGATGCAGGGTGTGGCTTCCTTCAATCGCAATTTGTATATGTCTGCGTGTGAATCTGCCTGCCTCTGTTATATCTGTTAGAGATTGGCATGTCCCACATGCCTGTTAAGAAATAGAAGACTGGATGTTAAAGCACAACAATGAACAATTAGAAGGTTCAGGATCGATCCCGGCTTAGTACGGGGTATATGTCCCCCCACTGTTAGAGGGTGGATGTGCCCCCGATGTTGATGGACGGTGAGGACCCCGGTTATAGTGACTTGCGAGCCGACCAGGAGTGGAGTTGAGGCCGCCGTTGATCCGGCAGATCCCACTGAATGATGGTGGTGGGTACTGAACCCGGGAAGATCACTAATTTCGGAAAAGCCAGCCTAGGTGGACAAATGAGGGTGTCCCGACATACAGGGAAGGTAGGGACTGCCAGGTAGTGGGCACGGCCTGTCAGCTGCTCAGTTTAGCATTTCCTACCGGTTCGGGTCTTGGGCCGTACCTCATACTCGGCTGCACGGCAAGAGGGACTCGCTGGGTCGTAAACCACCACTACGAACGTGCGATGGTTTCGGTGCCCAAAGCTGAGACGGTGGAACAACTTGAAGCTGTCAAGCTGGATGGTAGATACGCAGCTACCATCGTACTCTATAGCAGTGAATAACGAGGGAAACCCAATTGGTAAAGGCCATCGCCTCAATTGGGGCACTGGGAGATGATGGAGGGCCTTACCGAGGCGATGGAGGGCTTGAAAGAGGCAGTTGATTTCCGCCGAGTACTAGGAGTTAAACGCCCTGCGGCGGCTATACTTCCAAAGATGCATGCGTACATCCGAACTATAACTTACCCCAGAGGTCGCGCTGTGGTGCCGACGCCGGCAACGGCTGTGGGGCCCGCCGATAGCATATATTAATTTGCCTCCACAAGTAAGATGGCTTGTAAATTCCGCGCCAGGGGGGGGGACAGCATGGTAATACAACTGGCGCACCGCTGCGGCGCACGACGCCGCGCGGCGGCCCCAGGCTGCCAAGCCTCTGCAGCTCGCCGAATATATTTAAATATATGATGCAATAAAGTATTCGACCGTGAGTAAGTGAACTCTTCCGGCTACACGTCGAATGTTGGATGTCTTCCCAAAACTAAATTGTACAGCTGTCGGCGCGATTGAGTGCTGTAAGTAACATCAAGAATTTCGCTAGATAAGGCAAACTCCAGCTGCGGCCCTGCCTTTCCCGGCCATATATACCGCGTGCCTTTGGCCGTTGACCTACTGTCCTTTGCTAAGACGTGGGCTCTTGTCTTTGGAAGTAAGTGCAAATAATTTGTTGCTTTATAAAGTTGGTTGCGGGCTTTACTCTAGCAAGGTCCTACAAAATGCATGACATGAAGGACAGTTAACTGCCTTCACCGTCAAGACATGCTGTACTGCGCTGGAAAAGCTCAACCTGCTCAAGGTTCAAGGGTTCGCTGCTTAATGAATCCGCCCACACAGATGTCGGCTACAGTATCCAGCATTCTCCTCGAGAAGTTCAAGTTCATATAATAAAAATATTATGATGGGCTGAAAGTTTTAGGGTCCCGAATTCCTCCTTCCACGGGTAACTGTGAGCAACGAAGGACGCTCACGGCCCAACAGCCCTGATTCATCTTGTTGCATGTTGCTATCAAGGTCTTCAACGCGCACCCTTCCTGACGTTGCGTACTGTGCGAGTGGCCTCGGTAACTGGTAGAGGGCAACCATCTTGTTTTAGGTCGGACTCGCTGATAGCCTCGTGCGATTGGCTCTCTTGGATCGAGACCCTGCGCTGATGCCAGTCTGAACCTTTGAGTACTACCGTATGTATTGTGCCGCACGGCTAGAGCAGGTGGCCGTCTCCAGTACGGACAACCTGCCGGCTGAACTTCACATTAAACCCAAGGTCCAACAGCTTCGTTTCCCGCCAGTTCCCTCCTGCCCCCCGGCACTCACTGGTATTTTTGCTCTGCTGTTTGGGTGTCCTCACTCAGGCGTTTCCGGTGCAGGGATTGTCGATCGGTTAAAGTTTCATAGTGGTCATGAATGGACAACCCACTTCCCAGCTAGGCCACCCGCAGCCTGTCAGACTCTGCTCTAGGTATTAAACCCTTCGGTCCCCGGCCGTGCAATAGCTCGCAATGCGTCTTTTAACCGAGTAAGTCCCACATCATGCGCCGCCGACACCGGCACGATGGGCAACGGAGTTGCCGCCATGAGGTCCCGCAATGCGACCCGTGGATCGGAGCAGCGGTCGAGTTTGTTGGCCACCACCAATGCCGGCGCCGCAAGTAGCTCTGGATTGTACATCCGCAGCTCCTCCTGGGCAGTAAGGAGAGAAGTACATACGCACAGTACAAGGGTTATGGAAGCAGGTCAGTTGCCACCATCAGGGGAGAGCTGAAAAGGGAACATGCTTTAATCCTAACAATCCGCCAGGCTCATGGCACAAGCTGCGGTATCGGCTCCCACAAAACCCTTCCGCCGCATTCTTCGCCGCATTCTTCGAGCCCGCTTGCGCACGCTTGGCCACGTTCTGCTAGCGCCCGTTGTACGCCCGTTACTGCGGAGTCTTCTCTGTCTAGCGTAGAAAAAGCCCACGCCCTTACGCGTCCTGACACAACTAGCTTATGCGAGCCTACCTTTTGCCTTCTGCCTTCCACACTGGGTAGCGCATCTTTTGGTTCCCTGTCCGGGCTTCTCGCCGATGTGACGGGGAGTGTAGACCCATATCAGATCATTCGGATGTAAGCACAAGGGCACAAGCCTACCTGCAGCACTCGAAGCTGCTCCGCGGGTGGCAGCGGAACAACACCGAATAAGGCCTTGGCAGCGGTCTCGCCGCCGTCGTCGCCATTGCCATAAGCAGCGGCAGCGCCGCCGCCGTCACCGCCGTCGCCAGCAGCGACGTGACTCCGCGTCTGACGCGGCCTTATGTCTTGTGCTCTACCCCGTCCATCAGCTTCATCTCCGCCGGCACCGTCGCCAGTGTGGGTCTGTTGAAACCTAGCAACCTGGCATGCTGTACTCTCGCCGCCGGATAGGTCCAGCACGAAGGCCATGCAGCGGCAACGCTCGATGTGGCGCAGAAAGGCATTACCTCGTCCGCGGTTAGCGTGCGCTCCCTGAGAAAACAGGCCGGCAGGAGGGTGAGGGAGGGAGGCGGGTAGGAGCGGTCGAGGAGAGGTCGACAGGAGCTGAGGCCTGACAGGCTGTCGATAGCCCGAAGACATCCAGATCCAGTGTCCTTGGGGAACTGATTCGGGGCTCGTTCTTCCGGCACGGCAGTGGTGGACAGGAGGAGTGCGGAAAAGGTGGCAAGAGGTGGTTTGGCGACATTGCCGTGGCAGCGAGTGGCGCATTTGGTCAATAACCCAGCTCGCTATCAATGTAGCTCTCTATACACATTCAGCTCTAAATTGCCCCCTCTTAGGGCACTTAAATGCAGGAGGATGCGGCAGGCAGGCTACAGGCCAGGGGTCCAGGGGCTGCGAGTACGTGCGAGTACGTGGGCGGGATCACCCACCTGGACGAGACCGGGGATGTCCGCGGTGACCAGTCTGCCTCCGTCGCCGTACAGGATCGTACCCAGCTGCGGCCTTATGGTGGTGAACGCGTAGCTACCCACCTGGAGGAAGGGCCGTGACAGAGAGGTGGTGCGTGTCGCGCCTCCGATGACAAGCATAAACAGATACAATAGAAGGGGAAAAAGCTTGGGGCCTTGGTCCCTACACGGTGCGCGCGGTCTCGGCAAGCAGACCTGGGTCGGGTCCTTTCGCTGCTTGATGGCAATATGAAGGAAATATTCGAAGCCCAACCCCATGTGTCCCATCTACGCAACGTTTGGGTGCTCGGAAAGGAGCTCCGCAGGTACCCGTCGCACGGGAGGAAGGGACCGGGAGGAAGGTGCAGGTGGACGAGGCAAAGGAGGCGTTTTCCTTAACCATAAGCCCCCAAGAGCCCTTTAGGAAAACAGCGGAAGCACAACTAGTGCTCAGGCTTCTTTGCTGGGCGTCAAGGCGTAAGAGTTATACAGGACGGCAGCAGCGATCCTAGGGATCATCAGGATGTCCAAAGTAATCCTTCGCCTCCCAGTTTCCCCTTCCCCAGCTCACTAGATAACCTTACGTTGCGGGGATTTGCAATCATTCGTGGAGTGATGTCCCATGCACACCCGGCCTCAAGTCGGGTGGCCGCTAACTGCGAACGTGTCCGGCTACGTTGTCTTCTTAACAACCCCGCCATCCCAAAACCCTACCTTGGCCCGTGCGGCCGTGATGGCGCTCAACAGCGTGCTCTTGCCTGCGTTGGGCAGCCCCACGAATCCCACATCGGCGAGGAGCCGCGTCTCCAACCTCACCCAGAACTCCTGGCCTGCAAGCGGTGGGTTGAGGGCACCGGGCCCAGAGCCCCAGACGGAAGTGGTCTTGTGGGGGCCAGCCGGAACCGCGGGGAGTTCCAATCAAGAGACAGAAATCGCCTGGGCGCGATACGCTCAGGTCCATCAGGTCCATCAGGTTACATTCTGCGTTCGGAAGACAGTCGCCAAGTCGTTGGCGTCTCAGCCCGCTTCGTAGATCCCACCGAACCATTTCCATATGTGTATTCGGGACTCCTGACCCGCGTTTTCTGCGCTCTTTCCGTGCCTTCAGTACTTCCTCTTCCCTTCCTCCTCTTCCCTTCCTCCTCTCCTGCTCACCTCTCTCAAAGCCCCAAGTTCGCCGGTTAGCAATGGGCGTCCGATACGCCTCCAAATATTTCTTTCTGGCTCTCCTACTTCACAACTTACATTGCGGCAATGCCAAAAACGTATCTTGGCGATAACAACGTCCCAATGTTGTGCGCCGTAATCGCCGCAATCCCCAGTTCCTTACCCGCTGTCCCCAGCTCGCAATCGCTGGGGGCAGGTCGACCAGCCAGAGAGGGAAAGGCCTGGTTGCCTCTCCCGCCCGAGCCGCCGCGCGCTACCACCAGCACCTGACCCGGCTGCGTCAGCTCCACCTCCACTGTCGGCGGTGAGGTGAACCGCAGGCTGTCGGCACCGTGCGGTGGGAGCGAGGGACATTCCCCAATTGCAAATCTGGATCGGTCGTCTCCCGCAACATGCTCCCCTTCGTCGCTGTCGTTGTGGGCATCGGCCTCGCTCTCTTCTTCACCCTTCGACGGTGAAAAGACTTCCGCTTCCTGGTCGGCCGGTTGGCCGTAATCAGCAACAGCGTCGCCCCGATCCTCAAGGTCTTCAAGTCCTGTTTGAGCGGCGTTGAGCAGCAAGAGTGCGACACGGGAAGGCAAAGTAACCTGAGGGTTCCGGCAGCAATATTTGAGACATATCCTCCTCCTCCTCCTCCCCCTCCTCCTCCTCCTCCTCTTCTTCTTCGGATCTGAGGCGCTGACGCGGCACCCGGAAAGCGAGGTGAGGGACAAGATGTCCGCAGCCTTTCCAAACACGACGCATACCTGGTCGCCCACACATGTCTAAGTTCCTTCCTCCGGCAGCACTATGTCTTTAGAAGCTACGTGACCATACAGCAGCCAAAAGCGGACAAAGCGTTTGTTCGTAGTTTGTGTGTAGGTTCACTTGGGCCCGAGACGCTGTCGTCGACCCCAGCCGCCAACGCTCCGACCCTAGACCCGGCTCCGACCCCATTCGCATAAATAGCATGATTTGGTTTGCCACATGTGCCTACCGTCCCCGGCTTCGGAGCTCTTCCCCGCTGCTGACGCCTGCCAGATCCGCACCAGGGTGCCCACGGGCACATCCAGCACTCGGTCAGCACCGCGGGCTCCGGTGCGGCCACCCGCGCCGCCAGCACCGCCGGCGCTGCCGACAAGCACGGGTAAGATGCCATGCAAACTGGTCTTGCTGTTGTTGGCTCGTATGATGACGTCGCCGCCGCCGCCGCCGCTGCCGCCAGCTGCACCGAGGCGTCGACCTGAAGGCAACGAACATCACACATACCCACACTTAGTCGGAATCTTGGCAGGGCGGGGGCTATTATGTCGGAAGCAAGCAGATGCGTCGAGTATTGTATTCAAGGATGTTAGCCCCATGAGGAGGGCTTGGTCGGGGCGAGGTAGGCAGCATCGTATTTGGCTAAGTACGTTTTCCGCATACAGGTGTCAAATAAGGGGAAGTGGAAAACGCCGAAGCTAACCTGGCCTCCAATACCTGGGGGCCGAATTGAGGAGATAGGTGATGGCGGGGTGTTTGGCCGCAGTACATCGCTTTCTTGGTCGAACACCAAGGCTCGCATAAGACGCGCCCATTTCCAGAACTTCTGGAACCCGGACTGACTTACAGACACACGGACGCACATGGACATGGACTAAGTTTGCATGTGTTTTCATGTTGTGGCGCACATGGGCGCGAACTCATCTGACGATTACAGGGGTACCGTACCTCGTCCGACAGGTTCGTAAGCGACCCTGCCAGCTCCCCCGCGGCCTCCCCGCACCCGTAGTTGCGCCCAGTCAACGAACTGGCCGCGCTGAGGCATCACTGGCTTGCCTTTGCGAGCCGCCGCACGGTGAGAATGGCGGCAACTAGCGTCTGTCGGCAAGTCGCCCTCGTCATTGCCATCCAGGGCCCTGCCGCCAGCTTTTCCCGCCTCCGCTACGGCGGCGTCTCCACTGTCGTTGCGGCTGGGTTGCTGCAGCTTCGCAACACCCGAGCATGATGAGGCCCTGCTAGCGTTTCTGGTCGTAGGGGTGCTGCTACTGCTGCTATCATTCCTATGGCTACTGCTGGTGGAGAATGGGGCAGTATTTGGTATTTTAAGAAGTAGCCTAGGCGGAACATCAAGTAATGGTTGCCGCTGGTAGCCGCTCAGCAGGACAGTTTGGCAGATGGCGGTGACGGGAGCGAGTCGGCTTGGGGTTGGGGACTGGGGCCGGGGCTGCTGATGAGAGACACGGGGCTGAAAGACAAAACAAGGTTCAGAATAGTCAAAAAAGACACCAGTAAATCTCAACAGGCTTGTTAAGGGCAGCAGCGACTGGCAACCTTGCAGCAGCAACGCTGTGCCTGGCGATTTGGTCAAGTGCGCAATGAAACGTGGGGTAAATGTGGTAACCATGCGAACTATAGTATACCTTATATGAATTCATCGGATAGACTGGCTGCGATACGATAAGTGGGAAATCGTGGTCAGCCGTACTAGTCCTTGTCGATTATCATGGCTTTGTCGCTGTTGCTTACCGGATAGATGTATATTTAAAAAGAAACTATTCATCAACGCCGTGATGACTGGGCCTACCTACTGAATACTTACAAGTAGTTTCTTTCGTTTCTGCTTCTTGCCATCAACTATCAATTGAATTCGTCTTAGGGCGTGCTGGTATTGTCACTAATATCTTATAAAGTCCCAACTCTCAGCAAAGAGGTAGAGAATGGTGCACCTCTTGACTAGTAACTGTCAGCATAACCTGCCTGGCGCGTGGCGCTACATTATCAAAGCATATTATGTTGGAAGGTAATGAAATTCCATTTACTATGGAACATTTTTTCGAGGTAGGTACCTCTGGTCCACCCATGTCCCATTTTTGTAGCTGCTCGGTCCTGCAAATCCCAAGGAATGTACGCTTACTTTTGTGAAAACTACGTTTGATGTATCAGAAAATCAGCATGTTCATGTATCATGTACTGTTTACAAGTATGAGGCCCAGTGCGCTTCCATGGCACTGCGCAGGCGAGCAGCTGCCTCCATCATTATGCAGGGCTCTAGCATGAGGTCATTCAGTTGCATCTTATATTTCTTGAAGGCGAATGAATATTTCGGCGGCTCCCTATCAAGGGGAAGGTCCCTTGTACTGCAGCCTGGAAACTGCGCACAGCCGGAATCGGAGCTGCAGCCGTGCCGTGCCTTCGGTGGAACTTAGTCGAGGAGATCCAGCAGACTTACCGGACAGAATAGCCGCAAGAGCGATACCTTGCACGGTGCCCACGGCGGCCTCCTCGGCAGCAGGCCGCAAACCCTCCGGCGGCACGTCAGGGCCGACCATGGCTGGCGCGCCAAATTGTATCTCAGTTGTATCTGCTATTTCAGGTACTTCAACGGTGAAAACTGGTGTGAGGGAATGGAGAACGATAGGATCCCACCCCCTTGAAGAACAGCTGCGGGCGCAACATGACGTTGAAAGTGAGGCGACGGTCTGTGTGGTAAGCGGGCATATAGAGAATGGTTGCGGAGTGCAGCGGCAGGAGATGTGGAGGTGGCAGCAGCAGCCATCAACAAAAGATTTTAGCATTTTTACAGCACTGTTACAGCATACGTGGATGCGGAAACCTGCTCAGCAACACCAGCTCCATGGGAGGCAGGGGCGGTGGCAGCCATTGCGGCGGCCGCAGGGCCATGGTTTGGCTCAATGGCCATCTGCGGTGTTGTTGCTGCTACTGCTTAAGTCGGCGTCCACAAACTGGCCGTTGGTTGCCGGGCAGACGACTACCAGTACCATATCGAGCAGCAGCAGTAATAGTGGTAATAGCAATAACATTACTAGCAGTAGCAGTGGCAATGGCGGCAGGAGCAGTAGCAGCTCGGATGTGAAGTGGACGTTCCTGATCTATATGCTTGCGGATAACAACCTGGAGTGCTTTGGAATCCTAGATTTAATTGTGAGTGTGCATAAGTGGGACGCGTGGTCGGATTTACAGCCATCTGTATAGCTGCATCGGCGATGCTGGCCTCCATGAGGGCTTCATGGGGCCGTTGGGAATGGTCAGGGAGCTGCAGCGAGGTTCTCGGGCAGGTTGCAGAGGGGCAGATTATAGTCGGGCACAGGCCTCGCTCACCATGTTATCCGCGCGGTCCCGCTTTGCCCATCTGAGCATGTCGGAGTATGATCCCCTGAGCTGGGCGTCACTTTTCGTGTGGTGCCGAGGGATGCCCTGGCTGTTGGACAGGGACAGGGACAGGGACAGGGACAGGGACAGGGACAGGGACAGGGACAGGGACAGGGACAGGGACAGGGACAGGGACAGGTGAAGGATATGGACAATAAATCGTCCAGGGCAAGCCAGATGGCAGTCTGCTGAGCGCTGAGCGCCGTCCCACGTGCCCTCCTGCGCGTAAACCCCATACTTGCAGGAAATGATGGAGGGCATGGCTCAAGAGCCGGCGAGCTGTCAGACCAGCGCATGCGGGGCGGGCTGCCAGGCAGGGTATACCACCACCACCACCACCAGTTGTGAATCGGTGAGGTCAGAAGGCGAAGGAACCTAGACTGGATGCAACCAACAAGGGGTAGTGACGGATGAAGGGATGGATGCAAATTTTGTAATCCAGAAAATCACAGCACTGCGGAAAACCATGGCAAGGGATGGCTAGGGATGGGGTTATGCGGCAGGGCACAGGGGGGACGAATCGATCGATTAACATCCACATCAGCATATGGACGCTTCCACACTCTTTTGTTTTGGTGCCTCGCGGACTGGTACCACCCAATGCGGTCGTGACTTCACCCCTCCCGCCGTGGCGCTCCCTTGCTATACCGCCGGGAACTCTCACAGGGCAAGGTGGTCTCTCGTTGTTGCCCCTCGGCGGCGTACCCGGACGTGCTGGTGCTCGCTGACCGCGGTGTAACCAAATGCACATTCAGCATGCCCAGCGGACTAGATTACTCGTTGCTGGCGAGCACCTGGACCACTGCCAAGGAGCTGCTGGTGCTGCCCGGTGGCGCGTTACAGCAGGTCCGTGATCTGGGCGAGATCGACATGGCTTCCCCCGACCAGCTGGCCGACTTCTTACGGAGGAGCTTTACGCGGTTTCCGCCCTCATCAGCCTCCTCCTCGGCCAGCAGCACTACGACACGCAAGTACGCGCTAGTGCTGTGGGATCACGGCAATGGCTGGAAGGTAGGGGTGAATGTCACAATTCGGTGGTTTCGGAGCTGCTTATTTGCCTTTTACCCGGTTGGATCCCACAACGTTAGCTAACTTCGTTGAAATTTCATTTACTCGTTATGAGGTGATGAGGCGAAGCCTCCCGCCTCCTGGACCGAATCATTTCTTTGGATCATCCGGTCGGTATTCGTTGAACTGGGTTTGGGAATCGGGCATGTTGCGCCACTCTTCCTTTCTACAGCTCTTAAGGTTCCTGACGCTGCACGCAGGGTTACGGCGTAGATGACACGTGCTCGTCCTCCGGCGGTTCGTCCAGCTCCGGCTGCGATCAGTTCACGATCAGTAGTCTGGCCACTGGCCTGGCGTCAGGCCTGGCGGGCCAAGCCGTATCAAAGCTTGATGTGCTAGGCTTCGACGCCTGCCTCATGTCTATGTATGAAGTGGGGGGCACGCTGGCGCCGTACGCGCGTACGTTGTTGGCGTCAGAGATGCTGGAACCAGGCCACGGCTGGGACTACCGCGCGCTGGGAGCTATGACGAAGGCGGCGGCATCATCCTCTGTCGCCGCCACGACGGCGGAGATAGCGATGGCAGAGATCTGGATATCTCAGTACAAGGCCCAGGCGGTGCAGTATCAAACGACGGGCGTGACGCTGGCGCTGTCGGATTTGGGCGTGGCGACGGCGAACTTGGTACCTGCGGTGAGCTCGCTGGCGGACGCGCTGTGTGCGGCCCTGACGGCAAACAGCTCATACGCGTCAGGGATGCTGCGGCGGCGCATGGCCATGGCGGCTGTGGGTACGGGGGAGCAGGAGAGCTCAGTGGATCTTGGAAGTATGTTGGCAGGTGGGGGAGCAGGACGTGACTTCGAGGCAACTGTCATGATGATTGGTGGTTGGTGGAGACAACGACCCCGCTGGACGCAAACCGAAAAGCAGTTATGACGAACCTGACAAGGGCTAGGGGTATGGACGGGCATGCCAGATCTGCAGAAGAGACGAAGCCGGGGGAAGATGGGATGCACAGTGCTGCAGCGGGGACAAGGGATAGGGCGTGCCACAGAAACAAAAGAAGCCAGGCAAAATAATGGGGGCATTTATGGGCTCGCGTCAGGGCTGGCAGGGCCGGGGGATATGGGAGATTTATGACCACATGAGCGTCCCGTCTGGACTGGCCTGCTGGACCTTTCATGAGCTGGACGTCTCCCGTGCCCTTGGTTGGTTCTTCGGTCCTTCATGATGATGACGATGATGCTTTGCTCTTGCTTCGTGCTATCCTCGCCCTCGGCACACACAGTACCTCTCTCTTTCCTTCATGTTCTCTTTATCTTTCTCTTTTCACAATGCTTCTCCTTGTCCCTCGTAGAGTTGCGCCAGGCAACGGAACTCGACACCGCCTCACGTGCCGCCGCCGTTACAGCGGCTGCCGCCTACAACGCCACCTTACTCGCCTACGGTCGGGACGACGCTATGCCGGGGGGCACCGGCCTCGCCATCTACTTCCCTGCTCAGGCCGCCAAGATGGACCCGGATTACCTCAAGCTGACTTTGTCGTCGTCAACGGCGGTGCTGGCGCCGGTAGCGGGCCGATGGGCGGCGTTTCTGGCCAGCCTGTACAACGCCTCAGTCAAGGTCGCGTCATCTGAGACGAGCTTCAGCTTCCTGCAGGGCTCTGCTGCTTCGGTGCCGTACATCGACGTGGCATCGGGGTCTTACGTGCTGCAGGGCGTGCTGAGCAGTCCATTGGCGCTATCGGCTCAATCGTACTACGGTTTTGTGGATGCAACGGACGAGTGAGGACTGCTGAGGGAAGGGGAGGGCACGTGGTTTTCCTGCTGCCAGAAAACCCGTCGCACTTGCTTCCGGGAACACCCCCGTCTCCACACACATACACACACGAACACCATCGAAGCGGAGACACACACATACACATACACAGATATACCACAGATATACACGGAAAATAACCATCACAAGACCACGTCACCTCCCTCTCACAAACCCTTCATAGAATAATGCGTTCATTATCTATTCTCCGCCCCTCCCCTCCCTTCCGCTACCTGTTCGTTCTGCTCTTTGTTAGCTGCCTCTCCCTCCACCTCCTTCCCTCCCACTCCCAGGTCTTACATCTTGGCCGGCACACAGTCCGCTCTGGTGGACGGCGTCAGCGTCATCGGTACCTGGCGTCGCTTTCTGTGGGGTGTCACCCAAACCCTAAATGCGACCAGCTCCACCACCTCCACCACCACCACCTCGACAATCCTGGCACCACAGCAGCAATCCAGTGCAGGAACCTCCGTCACGTTCTCCTCCCTCATGTTTGCGGCGGAGAGCTGGACCACCTCAACTGATGGCACCACCGCCACCTCCGTTTCGCTCAGCGCCAATGTGCGGTACGGTGACACGTGCAGCTCAACGCGCAGTACCACGTCGTCAGCCGTACTTAAGTACACCTACCGCTTCGCCACTGGACGTGCCACACTGCAGCTGTTCGCGCAGCAACCGTCCGGGGCGTACGGCGAGGTTTCGGCGCAGGCCGGCGGTGTCATCGTGCCAGTTATGTATAAACTACCAACGGATTTTTCCGGTGGGGCGGGGCCGGGGTGCTGGGGACTGAGGAAAGGGTATTTAGCGGAGGGTCATTGATGCGTATGAGCTCCCTATATAATGCTTTGTGCACGTCTTTATCCTTGTTTTGTTTGCGGAGGGGCAGGGGGAAGGGAGAAAGCGGAGAGTGCACACACATACATGCACATACACAACACATGCATATGCGGAAATCAGGCCAAGCAGGTATGGGCAGGGGGAATATTGTGCGCGTGAGTAAGGCAATCGCCATTGGGTTTGGCTCCGAAGCTGACTCCCATCTCAACCCCAACACTCCCACCTGATGCAGGGCCCCAGAGTACCACGTACGAATACAGTGGCTGTCTCAAGTGGTGAGAGGACGGGTTGATGGGAGCACGTGCAAACGTGCGAAACGCAAATGTGTGTGTATGAGAGGCAGGAAAGGGGGGGATGAGAGAAAGAGAAAGAGATGAGGGAAGCGTCATCGTGAGCGCTGGTGGTGAGTGTTCTAATTGATGACAGCCAGCAGCTTCTGCGGCCCCGTGTTTGATACGCAGCGATGGAGATACCGCCGCTGGAGCTGCAGCGTAGACTGTCCGTCAGCCCCGCCAGTCTCCTAGACCTCCAGCCATTTGTCACTTCTATGACGCCTCTCCAATCTTGCACCTGCATTTGCCTTTCTCGCTGCCTTTCTAGCTGCCTCTGTCTGCTACATGTTCCCACTCCCACTTAGCATAACCCAGAATGCAATGCATGGACGAACTGCAATTCTTCATACAAGTTCTTTGCAGAATCTCCCTGGACTTCATGGCGGGCCTTATCCCGAGTCCTCTCTCCGTATTCCCGCAACGCCCTCTCACCTTAAGTGTTCTAAGGAAAAGTGCCCGGCTTTCGCCGCATCACTATTTCTTATTCCCGACACATAGACGCATAGATACATAGACACGTACCATTATAAACGTAAAGGCGCTGCTCGCCTGTCGGTAGACACTCGAAGGCAAACCTCTTTCACAAAACCCAAGCCCCAAATGCCTGAACACCGTCGCCGCTCCTAAATCGCACGTGCGTATCTTACGTATGTGCAGGGGCTACAACGGCACGGTCCGGGTTGTGGTGGTCAACATGGACGATGCGGCCGACACTCTGGGTGTTGACGTGCGGGAGGACATGCTCATGTTCTTGGTGGCGAGAGACCTGTCGCTGTGTGAGTGCGTGTATTGGGAGGGAGGGGGTGGGGTGGGGTGGGGTGGGGGTCGCCATAAATGCAAGTTTTAGAGCAGGCATGGATTTGGCTTCGTTGGCAATTTCGAGGCCGCCTCTTCCGCCCGTCTATTACTCCTCGCCGGCTATGGGCCCTATGACGGGGACCATTCTTTACGGCCCTCCTTTCTCCCAACCACCCACCCACATCCCGCGCGCCTGCTCCGACACCTCACTTCTCACCTACAGCCAAGGTTGCTTACCTGGTGGGTTCTTTCTCTTCGGCGGCGCTGGCGGACACCTCGGTGGGGGGCTGCCAGTGCCTCACATACTGGCGCTTAGGCGCGGTGACCTACAGCGGCTGTGCCAACCCCGATAATGACCCCGGCGGCCCTTGGTGCCCGGTGCTGGTTGGGTCATGCACTCAGCCGGAGAAGGCGCTGGGTGAGTGCGTGCACGCGTTGTATGTGTATGTGTATGTACGGATTATATATGTATACGTCTGTGGCGCATGGGGAGGGAGGGGTAATGGGATGGCACGTCGTCCTGGCTACCACCCCATTACACCGTGCAACACAGCTGTTGGCTTCTCACCAGCACCTCATTAGGACCTTTGCAAGCATATCCATTACCACCGGCACAACCACCATCATCATCACTGTTGCTGCCTCTAGGACGCTGTACTGCATAACTCGCCAGATATACCCACCGTCTTGTTTGTCTTGGATTCCCACTCCCTGCTAGGTTCCATCTCCAACCTCTCCAGGCCCTACGACTACTGCTCGCCCAGTCGTACACTGGCGGGATGCTCTTGCTCGCAAAACTACTCCACGGATGGAGTCAATTTCGCGTACGGCAAGTGCTACAGAGGTGGCAATCGGGCCGCGACTCAAGGTGCATGGTGAGTTTGGGCTGGTTGGGTTAGTATTGAGTGCCTCGTGTACGTCGTCTGCCACCCTCCCCTTCTTGTCCACATTGTTAGCCATCTGGTGTCATCGGAAATGTTAGGAGCCTTTGATTTCGCTCCAGGGGGGCGAGATTTCCACTGCAGCACTGTGCATCCTATCTTCCCCCGGCTTCGCCTCTTCTGCAGATCTGGCATGCCCGTCCAAACCCCTAGCCCTTGTCAGGTTCGTCATAACTGCTTTTCGGTTTGCGTCCAGCGGGGTCGTTGTTTCCACCAACCACCAATCATCATGACAGTTGCCTAGAAGTCACGTCTCCCCATCCCGAAGACACGAATCCCGTAAAGCCGCCCCGGGCTCCGCCTCCGCACCCACCTTCTAACCCCTCCTTCCCCCACCCTCCTATCTCCCGCGCCCCCCAGGTGTACTGTCAACAGTACAACCTGCCCCACAAAGTACCGTGCACACGGCAGTAATGACACATCGTACGACTACTGCGAAGCACAGACCGTGGAGGGCTGTTACTGCGTCAACAGGTGCGCGGCTATGGACATGAACTTGTGTCCGCTGTTTCAGCATGGCAGTTCTCATACTCCCATAAGGCCCCCTCCTCATGTGATAAATCTCCCCCTCTTTATCAGTCAATACCTCTGTCGCTTTCCAGTAATACTTAAGTTCCTCCCTCGGTGCATGAGGCGGGTTGTGGCAGGTGGGGGACGCTGCTGCCTCGGAGCCACAGGTCCGTCCTGTCCCAGATCGGGCCCACCTGACCCATATCTCTCAAGTGGCGTCGTGCCTGCCCGCCACACGCCTCACGCCTCACGCCTCACGCCTCACGCCTGACGCTCATCTTGTCCCGGTGCCGTGCAGTTGGACGTACAACGGCGTCACGTATAATGGCACGTGCGCAACTGGGTTCTACCCCGGCAATCCCCCCGAAGGCTTCAGCAACTCCAGTCGCTGGTGCCGCGTTCAGCCGGGCTGTCGTACCCGCAACCAGGTGCGACATCGGAAGTATAGGGCTGTTCAGCATAAATGGAAGGAGCTGCAAGAAGGTGCCGGAAATGGTAGGCCTTCAGGGACTTTGGGCACCAGTATACGAGGCTGGCAACACGAGGCTCGGGGAAAGGAGTTTCGTAACGCTGTGAGCTGAAGGCGGCTTTAACTTTTTCCCTTTCTCAGCAGGCTGCACATATGTGAGTGGTGCCACACGCACTTGGAGCGTCTGACGAAAAAGGGGAGAGCGCCTTTATTCGCCCCGCCCCGGGCTACCCGCCGCATAAACCCGGAAGCCACTCCCTGCACAAACAACCCCGCCACAAACCTACGCGAACGTCACACCCATTTGCCGTTCCGGCTGCTTTTTTTGGATCCTAGATTGGGTTTAATGGGGGCTATCTGGTTGGCTGTATTGCGCTTGTCCTGCTCTTCACCCCTGTTATGCCCCTCGACCTTCGCAGCTGAACGGTCGCCGGATCGGGCTGTGCGGCCTTGCTGCCCCGCGAAGAACCACCGCAAATGCCACCTGCGTCCTCCCCGCCACCGTGTGGGGCGGCGTGGTGGTGCAGGACTGCGTTACCTGGAGGAATGGCCCAAATGCCACAGACCTCAGGGACGACGTCGCACCCATGTGTCCGTTGGACGCCAATGCCACCACATTTGGCACCTGCCTGGTTAGGAACTGTACGTCACTGGACATGTCTGCGTGTCCCGCTACCAGCCCCCAGGTACTCGGGTTGCCTCAGTGTGTGCGTGAGACCGGGTCCAGGAAGGGTTTCAGTAGGAGAAACCCTGAAGCGAGGGGGCTGGGAAGGCAAAGCAGGAACCGGGTGGGGGGCTACGGCGCTCGGGACGGAAACGGCGGCGGCGCAGCGTCTCGTGGGCAGCATGTGTTGGTTCGGGATGGTGAGGGAGGGTTTGAGCCCAGATGGACGCCGAGGGCCGTGCTAAGCGTGGCCCTGCCCTACCCTGTCCTGCTCCCAACATCCGCACGCGTTGACACCTTCCCTCAGAGCACCAGTCAACTCACCAGCAGCAGCTGGTTGTCAAGGCGCTGCTTGGAGCAGCTCTGTGCGGCAGCACTGGTCAGCAGGGACAATACCACGTGCACCGACGACGGGATGTTCGCCGCCGCGGCCTTTGCACAGCTCAACGCCAGCACCGCAGCGGCGGGGGTGATCCTGAGCAGCTACTCGGCAGGTGGGGAATGGATCTTGAGGAGCCGCCGCTTATCAGCTTAAAGGTGTAGGTATAGGTGCAGGTGTAGGCGTTTGTTTTAAGACCTCAACAGGTGTTTATATGCGCCTAGCCGTATCGTATCGTCGGCGGTATCCGTTACAGCCAGCAGCACCGGCCTGCCTTATAGAATCTCTGCACCACTCCCCAACCGTCTATGAAACACAAACACCCATTTTCGTGTAACACGCCTGCACAGGCTCCCTGGACGGTTTCTGTACGACACTGATTGGCACGGACTGTCTGCCAAATCTCATGCTTCCCGCCTGCCCCGCCATTCGCATCAACCGGACCGCCGCATTTAGTACGGCGTACGTGGACGACAGCAACGTGAGCAACCTTTGCCGTACGGACTGCGTCAAAGCCCTGTGCGCCGTGTCGAGGTGTGTGTATTTCCGCGGTCCGGGTTGTTGCCAGCTTGGGGAGGTGTGAGGAGGTGGTAACAACCTGTTCGCTGGCCTGTACGATTCCGCTAACAACGCGTACTTCTTCGCATCACCAACCCGAGCTTGCTAAGGCTATATATCCCTGCACGTCCTAATCCCCCCCTTTCTTCCTGCACTTATCTCACGCCCCTCAACTTCCACCTCCCGTTTTGAAGGCTCATTGTCTTGTTGGGCCCTCTGCCAGACCCACCTCCCCCTCGCTCACCCCTTCGTAAATCCCCGGTTTGACTATATTCCCTTTTCCTAACCTGTTCTCAAGCAAACACCCGCAATCATCACTCCCGCCACCATCTCCGAGCTCCATTTCTCTTGTATCTTGAGATGTTGATTGAATTGGCTCATGAAATCATATCATGGCATTCTTACCCGTGATCCCCCCTCCCCTCCCGAGTCTGTCCAGCACCAAGTGCGCCCGGTCCCAGCTGGTGGAGTCCCTCCGACTGACGCTTCTGGAGGCCATGGACGCCAAGTGCAGCTCGGCGCTGACAGCGGGAAACGCCACGGCCAACATATTCTCCCGCTTCTCAGCAGGATTACTGTGCGCGGAGCTGACGGCGGCCCCAGTCACTTGTGCGCCCCTCATCACCCTCACGTCGGCATCGGGTATGTGAACCTGTGTGTGTGTGTGTGTCCGCTGTCTGGGTTCCTGTGAGCGTGTGCATGTGTATGTGTTTGCGTATGCGTATTTGTATGTGTGTGGTGGGAGTGGAAAGGGCTTGGGGATTATGGCGCATTTAACACATTCATAACCGATTTCAACGGCGGTTACGAATCCGGTAGCAACGCCCTAACTTCCCCTAACAATTCGTTTTTCCGTCGCGCTGTGAAGACCCCTCCCCTCCCCTTACGTCAACCCCCAACCCCCAACCCCCAACCCCTCGCAACGCCCAGACCAGGACCGTATCCTTTTATACTGCATCCTTCCCTCCATGACAGTCGCAATCCTTATAACCACTCCCTGGCTAGGATTCTGTCTGCCCTTCTTTCCCCTTCCTTCCTCCCCATGCATCGCTCCATGCTCATCTCCTCGTTTACCATTCCGCCTCGGCTACTTCTTGCCCATTCCGCTGCCCACCCTTGGTGTGACGCAGCTGTTTGCCTCGTCCCTCAATGTGCCTGTACCTTATGCAGTGTTTCGCCTCCTCTCCCTGATCCCCAGTAACTTCCTTTGGGGTCCTGGACCCATGGGTCCGTTGCTTTTCCCAACACCCCTCATCCCTCCATCCGCACCATGCAGGCAACATCTCGCTGCAGCCCCTGTTGGGCAGCTCGCAGTACGCCGCGCTCACAAATTGTACGTGGAGTATCCAGCCTGCTGGACTGTCGTACATCAAGCTCACGATCACGTCTTTTGATACGGAGCCGCTGTACGACACCTTGCTGGTGCAGGATGGCGATGGGGTGGTTGCGGTTGTGTCCGGGAGTACGGACGGGCTCCCCCGGCAACTCGTCACTGACACGGGTACGGCAGGGGGTCCGGACGGGTGCGATAATGATTGGGCATTGCAGGGGATAGCAACTAAAACACATGAAGATAAGATTTGGGAACGCTATGGGACAAGGTGATCTAATACCCTAAAATCCTAGGGAAAACATCCGTACGGCATTCAAACGACGGCAACGCGTCACGATCTGGCCCATGCTCGCTGTCGACCTGGTCGGTGACGCGGCCTGTGGTGAAGCCTGATTTCAGATTACGACTGCCATAGGATTAGGTCAACAAGTTTTAGGCACGCAAGCTGTCACGTCATCGCGGACAGTTAACTCAACCCCCGTTGCCAACATCTCCAGCGCTATGGGGGGTTGCGGGAAGAGTGGCAACCCACACGTCAGGGGCTGATATGGAGAGGCCGTGGAGGCCACATGGATTGTTGATGGAATTAGGGTTTCGTACATAAAACTTAGGGTTTATTACCCCTTAAACCTTGGTTCAGGTAGGGCACTTTTTTTCGGGTACGGCACCTCTCCATTCTTGGAATTCCAGGATCCGCCCCACTTTCAGTGTGCGAACTCACCCCCCTTCCCCTCTTCTTCCCCTCCTCTTCCCCTCCTCTTCCCCGCCCCGCGCGCACGCACGCACACACAAACACACCGCCAACACCTCCTCCCCCTCCCGCCACTTCCATTTCCCGCCACCTGCTCTCCCCGCTCCCCCCTCCATTAGGTGTCTTGAAGTTGACGTTCACTTCGGACAGCTCCATTCAGATGTCCGGATTCACCGCCTCCTACACAGCGGCAACGGCGCGCAGTCTGCCCATCCCCATCTGCAGACCCCGATATAAGGTGGGCACCGCACACCGCACACCGCACGATTGGCTGACTCCGAGCATCTGAAGCTGGCTAGCCAGGGACTGGGACCGGGACTAGGAAAGTTACAAATCATTCCTCCAGAGCGGCAGTAATGACGAATCCCCATGTGGGAAAGCGGCCATTTGAGACCCTCCGAATCCACCGAATGTGTTCACTCCCGTCAGGCTCTTGATGTAAAAGGACCTAACACACCGCCCGTCCGCCACCCCGGGAGTCACTCCCCCCCAGCCCCACCTCCACCCAGCCCGTCCCCCGATGCGCCGCTTCGTGTATTCACTTATTAGGGCCCCTCCCCTCCGGGCCCCCCTTCCCTGTGCTCCTGGCAGCTGGCTATGTTTACGATACGCACGGCCGACTACGGCAACGAAAACAGTTGGGTGGTTGGCGGTTACCAAGTTACCTCCAGCAGTGGGAGTAACGGCAGCAGCGGGGCGGATCAGAGAATCATGTTGGCGGCAGGGGGGCAGCTGCCACCTGGTGCATACTCGCTCTTTCCATCCAGCAACGTGTCGCTCATTTCGACCGACGGGCAATATCGAAATTCCAGGTACGGCCGTACGGCTAGACGGTTGGTCGTTAGAGCTGTTGGGCCCCTACCCGGCCAGAGTTGAGGCATGGAGAGGCGCGCCGCGTATGCACACAGAGTCCCGCCCGCCCTGGGCGTTTCGTTATGCGATGTACGACATCTTGCAAGGCACATGTACGGCCCATACTTGAGTCAAAACTCCGCACGTCTCCACCCTCTCGTGTGTTCAACAGGTCGTACATCACCTACGGTTGCCTGCCAACGGGCCTCTCGATGCTGTACCTGTACGACGGGTACGGCGACGGCTGGTCAGGTGGCTGGCTGGCAGTGTCGTATATGCCAACGCCCAGCAGTTCGTACCTGTTGCTCAACGCCACTCTGTCAGGCCTCAATTCGACATCGCCGCTGCAGATTTTGGCCTCCATGCCGAGTAGCGCAGGTACGTGACAACAAACAACTCCCAACTGACCCCCGGTGCAACCATCAGTATTAATCGAATGGCTCTCCGCATGCAACCTCAGTGGAAGTTAGCCATTCTTTTTGCAGTAGCCAAAACAGGTTATCGCTGATGACGCGATGAGGCTATCGGGGAATACAGCGTACGGCAGCGTCCCTCGCCCCCCGCGGCCCCCTATCCTTAGCGTCTGAGTGTCGACTCCTCCTCGGGGTTTTTAGCCCGCTGTCCTGCGGCCTCTCTTTCCCGCTGACACCCACCCTCACCGCCGCCGCCGAATCCCCCTCGTCGCCGCTCCTCAGCCGACTACTCGGCTTCTCTCGCCCGCAACAAAGGCTCGGGTCGCTTCCGGGTGAAGTTCACACTGCGTCTGTCCGGAGAGGTGGCGGGGAGCTCAGCGGTTAGCGAGGTGAGGGAAGGGGGCGGAGAAGAGAGAGAGAGAGGGAGAGAGGGAGGGTTGCTGATCTCACCCCACCAGCCCCGGGCCCAGGCCAAGGAGGACAGAAGGGAGGGACGTGTGTGCGAATTGTGATGGGTTAGTGAAGCAACAACCTTGAGGGGCTAGGGAAGTGAGTGGGAGAAGACGACGGACCCGGTCAACAGGTGCTCGTTGAGTCCAGGGAGGGAGGCGACGGAGTGCCTTGGGTCCCGGGTGGATTGCAGGGAGGGCGTATGTGTGTGTGTATCGGGGTCGTCCGTTTACTCATTTGAGGGCTATGAGGCGGAGGCACAACACCGCCTTCCCCGCCTTCCCCCGTTGAACTTACCCTGCTCTTCTGTTTTTTCACGCCCCCCCCTCCTGTCCTGTCTTCTTCCTCCCTGCTTGTCCGCCGCCCTTCTCCCGCATAGATGAAGCAACTGATCCTGAGGGGCGCTGTCGCCGCCTGGCTCTCAGTGGACATCACCACACTGGCGATTCAGTCCATGGCTGCGGGCGGCGGCACCAGCAGCGGCCGCAGGTCCATGGCCTCGCGCTCCGAAGATGACGTCATCGGCGCCCTCCGCCGCGGGGACGACGAGGCCGCCGGCAACGCCGACCTTACTGCTAGGGAACCGACAGACGCACTGCCGGCCTCCGTCGTTGAGGCGGTCAAGGCAAAGGGCCCCACGCAAATGAGGACTGGCGGCTTGGCTGCTGCCGCCGCTGCTGCTCAGAAGCAATATCAGAACGAGGAGGGCCGTTGGGTGATGGAGGAGGAGGACGGCCAGGTTCTTCATGGTGGTGAAATCGGCAATGGTGGCCTGGAGGGTCTGGCAGTAGCGGAGGGTGGTGTGCCGGTGGACGCGGAGGAAGAAGAGCGGCCGTTGGTTCATGGTGAGGGTGTCGTGGAGGCGCTTCTGGCGAGGGCGAGGGAGCTGGGGCTGAAGCCCATGGGCGCTGGAAGGGAGGGAGAAGGCAATGGCCCGGCGGACGACATGCCGGTGGCGGCTGCGGCTGCGGCGGTGCTGCAGCGACAGCGGCTGCGGCGAGGCCGGGCCCTGCAGGGCCAGCTGCTAACGGAACTGCTGTCGGACCAGCGGCTAGCGGGGTCGGACCTGGCGGAGGTGGTCTCCGTACAACAGCCGTACTTTCTATGGAAGAAGGATGCAGCAGCGGGGGTGGCGGCGGCCGAGGGGACACCTGCAAGCGGGTCATCATCATCCCCATCTTCATCTGGCGCAGCGGCGGTTGCGGCGGCGGCGGCGGGAAAGGAGAAAACACCGCCGGCTGTCGATACGGAGAGCCCTACGCCGAGCAATGAGTCCATCACACCTGTCAGCACTAGCAGCAACAGCAGTAGCAGTGAATTGGAGATCCCTCCCGAATACACAGTGCTGTCCAACGGTCTGGTCGTTGGTCCGGACGGCGTGCCACTCTTCAGCAAAGGCCCCTCTACTGCTGGATCAGGTGGCGGCCGTTCGGACAACACTGCAGCCGTTCCGAGGACATTGGCTTCTGTAACAGCGGAGTCTGAGGGCGGCTTGGCGGCACTGCAAAGTGGTGGCTCCGGAACCGGGCACCTGGGCCTCCCACGTGAGGCCACCGCTTTAGAGGCCATGGAGGAGGTCGTCGCTGCCATGCACCGCGACACAGAGACTTCCGGGCAGGGGACGGCGGCGAGGGCGCTTAAGCATCCAGTGCGGCAGCGGAGCGGTCGCGGACGCAACGGCGGCCGAACGCCAGTGCCGGCGCTACAGCAGCTTCTGCCGGAGCTACTGCGGCGTGGTGCCCAGCACTTGGCGACCGTGGCTGCTGCTACAGCCGTTAGTTGCGCAGCGGCAAACGGTGATGCCGCTGTGGTTATGGCTCTGCCGTGCAGCAGGGACAGCAAGGAGCCGCCAGCCGTTGGCAATATGGATGAGACGATTCAGCCGGCGGCGGCTACCGTTAGTGGCAGGGAGGCGGGTTGGCCAATGGTCGCTGCCGCCGGTACGGCAGGCAGTACGACACCGGGTGCAACGGTGCGGCCGAGTAGGGCCGACAGACATCCAAGCGCGGTGTCTTCTTTGGAAGCGGCGGTATCCGCTCAGTCGGGGACAGTAGCAGCAATGGAAGCGGCCGCTGCTGCCACGGAGAAAGATTTGACTACCGCCGACGACGAAGCTCGAGATCCTGCCGGGGTCAGTCGGCGGCGGCTGCAGCAAGCGTCATCCTCTTCTGCTGTGGACGTGGTGATGTTGGTGACGGGTTATGCGACGCAGGCGGATGCGGCAGCAGCGGCGGCCAAGGTGCAGGTGAGGGAAACGAGGCGGACTGTGAAAAGCAGTGGGGCCGGGGTGATGGTGGCGGTGATGCTAAAAGCAGTGAATGCGTGGCTCCCCGCCCTTGTCCAGCTGCAACATCTGCCCATCTCACACCTCTCTGTCGAAATCGTCCGCGGACGCAGTAGACCTGTCGTACTGTGTTGTGACGACGACGACAACTGCAGGAGCAATGCACGGGGGGGCAGTCACGGCCCGTGACATAACGTGTGTTTGCCTTCCTGCCTCACCCGGGGAGGGGTGCGCTTCCAATCCTACGTCGTTGTGTTGTGTTTGTATGCTCAAAGCACATCTCAATGATACGGCAATAATTTGACCTGATAGGTATTGTCGTACGGCAGCGCTGGCTGTGGGTTTGGGCTGGCTGCCAATCGCACTTCTCCTGTTGGGTCTCCTTCTCTTCATCACACTTTGTTCAGGAACCCTCCTCGCCACTCTCCCCTCTCCCCTCTCCCCTTTGCCCTCTCCCCTCTCCCCTTTGCCCTCTCCCCTTTGCCCTCTCCCCTCTCCCCTTTGCCCTCTCCCCTTTGCCCTCCCCCCTCTCCCCTTTGCCCTCCCCCCTCTCCCCTTTGCCCTCTCCCCTCTCCCCTTTGCCCTCTCCCCTTTGCCCTCCCCCCTCTCCCCTTTGCCCTCCCCCCTCTCCCCTTTGCCCTCCCCCCTCTCCCCTTTGCCCTCCCCCCTCTCCCCTTTGCTCTCCCCCCTCTCCCCTTTGCCCTCCCCCCTCTCCCCTCTCCCCTCCAGTCTTCCCTGTCTTCCGACCTGTCCAACATCCTGGGAGACACCGGGTGGAGCTACGCGGCGCCGGCGCTGGTTGGAACGACTCAGGTGCGGTGGGGGCTTTGCGGGGGCTACCCCGGACCCGCGAGCTGCACTCCTCCCTAGGCGCGGGGAGGCTGGCAGGGAGGGGGACGTCGCAGTGGGGTGTCATTACAAATGCCCGCTCTCTGCACCAAATGACGGTAAAGGCCGCTATCTCGGATTAGGACATAAAAATGGTGTCAGAGAGGTCATCGCCTTCACAAAACTGAATGAGGCCGAGTACGGGCCGCGCCGTGCTTAGCCGGGGGGTAGGGTGGGCACACACATGCACACAAACAGATGTATGCTTTCCGGTGAGCCTCCCCATCTCCCACCCTCTGGTGCTTGGCGTTACACCTCTCTTCCCAACCTGCAGCTGTACGACGGCGACAAGCTCATCACATCCTCGTCCTCCTCGTCGTCCGGCACCGACTGGACCAAGATTGGGATCATTATCGGCGCTGCTGCCGGTGGCGCCCTGCTTCTGCTGGTGGTGGTGCTGCTCGGGGTGTACCTGGCGCGCCGCGGGAAGGAAAACAACGGAGCCCAGGTGGCACCCGCCAAGACCATCAAGGTGGCACCGCCGCCGCCGTCCTCCGCCAGGCCAACGGGCCAAGCGTGGCCGCCGCCAGCGCCCTCGGCGTCAACCCGTGTCCACAACCCCCTGAGCTTGGAGGCGGTGGAGGCGAAGGTGAAGGCCCAGCAGCACATGGAGATGCAGATGCGGATGAACATGCAACAAGCACTGCTGAGGCGGCAACAGGAGCAGCTGCAAATGATGCAGCAACAGTTGGCGGTGCAGCCAAGCGCTCGCTCTGGTGCATTACTGGCGGGGCCGCCGGCGGGGCCAGCGGCAGCGGCATTCGCGGCGGCGCGGCGTCAGCCCAGCGGCATACCCCAGCACCTCGCGGGTGGTGGGTCGCGGCGGGGCACTATGGCGGCCCAGGGCCCCGGGATGGGGCCGTGGATGGTGAGTGGATGCGGCGGGGCTGCTCTGTGTTGGGGCTCTTGGAGAGTGAGCTGAAAATAACACGGACCACCATTGTGTGGGGATGTGGGGATGTGGGGATGTGGGACGGGGGTGGGGCCCGAGGTTGTCGTGGAGGAGGCGGGCAGCGGAAAACAGTCTCCTCCGCTTCCCTGCACTAGTCGCTGGGTGGGAGGTGGGGGCCGTCCCTCGGCCGAGGGGAGCAGGACCACGTCCTTGGCTGGCACTTGCAAAGGGATGGAAAGTCCCCACGTTTTCTTTCCCGCCATGGGCGTGTGGCTCTGACACGAACCCTGGTGGTGTCCCTCCCCCCGGCTGTTCCCACATTTCCCCTTCTCCCAGAACCACCAGATGCCAGATGCAATGGCGGGGGCGGGGGGCGCCATGGCCACTCCTGTCATGCCCATGTACCCAGGTGCTATCCCAGGAATGTATTCCGCGCAGGCGGGGATGGACCCGTACATGATGGCGGCGATGGATCCGTACGGCTTAGGAGGTCCGTACGGAGATCCGTACGATATGGCCGGTGCGGGTTACGATTCATACGGCGCCTACGGAGACCCTTATGTAGGGGCATACCCATCGCCGCCCGCTGCGTGGGGAGGGGGTGGTGCAGGGATGCCACGGATGGGCTGGCAGTAGGTCCCTATGACCAGTGTCCTGGAACGAATGCGGTTTTGAACAACGTACGGCGGGGAAGCAGTGTTTGCTTCGTATTTATCCTCTATGCGTTATTTGTATATATATTTACATATATGTTCATATATCGGTGAAATACCGAACTATACTTGGGAGTGCCGTGGCCTGCTCTCAATACGGGTATATGTGTGTAGGATAGGGGGGTACATCACCCGTGGCCACTAACCTGGCAGTCCCTACCTTCCCCGGTGTTTCGGGGCACCCTAATCCAGTCTCCCATGCCGACTTCTCCGAAATCAGTGGTTTTCCCAGGTTCAGCACCCACCACCAGCATCCAGCGGAATCTGCCGAATCAACTAAGGCGTCAACTCCGCTACTGGTCAGCTCGCAGGTCACGTTAATTGGGGTCGTCAGCGTCCATCGACATGGGGGCACCCTGCCCTTAATTTTAGGGTCTTTGGCCCGCTCTCGGTCGGGGTAGAACCTGGAACTCCAGGGGCATATTAGTCGTGCCATAACAGTCGTGCCTGAACACCTCGACATATGTATGTATAAAGGACATGAGAGACGGCGCGTTGCTTGTTTGGGTATCTGCGACAAATATGCCATATCTTCTGATTATTTGCCGTGAGGCTTAAAAGTA
This sequence comes from Volvox africanus, assembly GCA_030268105.1. Lineage (NCBI taxonomy): Eukaryota > Viridiplantae > Chlorophyta > Chlorophyceae > Chlamydomonadales > Volvocaceae > Volvox > Volvox africanus. Next base: position 800,487 of record BSDZ01000079.1, read on the forward strand.
CTGTAGTACTGCACGCCGTACGGTATATTGCTGTACATTGCTTCGGTACAGTCGTACGGATGCGTGATGCGATCATGCAAAACGATATACGGTGCAATAGCCATCGGTGTTATAGACCAGTATAAGCTCCGATGTAACATATACAATTATCTTTGCCCTTACCGTAATATTTCAGACTTGATATCACCCAAAGCAAGTCCTTGGGATACCTTTACTGCCAAGACTGGCCTCAAATTGTCAATACAGCCGCCCAGTGATTTAATGACATAACTTTTTAGAGCGGATTCAAATTTTGCAAAATGGCGTCCCTTCTGTTGAACCTCTATCGCAAGAATTTGTGCAGTTCGTCTACAGCAAAGCAATTACTGCAAGGCGCAATAACAGTTTGCCATGGTGGACAGCGCTTTATGGCTGTACAAGTAGATGTCAAGGACAACCGCGTGCATCAGGCGCTATCGGAGCTTAATCGGAAACGCGACGAGGAAGGGCTAACAGAGGAGCTGCGGAAACGGCAGTACTACATGAACGGCAGTGACCGACATTTTGAAAGGAACAAGCGATCATATAAGCACGCTGTGGGACAGGTGGTGTCCGAGCGAGTGAAGTGGGTCATGCAACGACGAAAATGAAGAAAATGACACAGAGCTTCCATATTGCCAAAGAGGAAGGTTGTATTGCTAGGTGTTTGGGTATTCATGTAGGCAAGAGGCTCCCAAGTGGGCTCCTTGTCCAGCCTACGCGACAAGGCCCGTAAATCTACGCAGGATTAGGACGGTTTTGATCTAACAGACGGAATACCCAAATGTCCTGATCCTGATGTAAGACAGGCGCCCCTGGCTGGCGATTGGTTCCAAGGGGATGAGTGTGGGCGATGAGCAACCCCGAGGAGGAGAGGGGGAGGCCTTATGTTGGAACACTGCAGGTCAGGCAGCGGAGGGTAACAACACTGAAATGTATAATTGCATTAAGTTGACACATTCGGCCAGAGATGTTCCTCCGAATATGCAGTTCGTATGACAACACGAGCACGGGCATTGTGTGTGCTTGGATGCCGGCCTTGCCAACAGCACCATACCACACGCGCAAGTACGCACGCCCAGGCCAGCGCACACGGCTGATCGATGTATCGGAACTTTGAATCGGCGGGAAGCGGGAGGCGTTATGTATTTACGAGGTGATGAAGTCGCGACAGTCCCTAATGGATGCTGTGACGGGGCGGCTAGAACAGTCAACACACGACAACACACGATCTGAGTCCTTAGCCGCTTAAAGAACACCATCCACACCGGTTCGATATCCGTATGCTGCTTAGTCCGTGTGCCTCGTGCTGTGCTTCTATGTAGTTTCGCTCAGGGCTGAGTTGTCATCCTCTTTTGGCTGAGTGCCACCGCCCCATTGGGGCAGGGACCCACGACTAAGAGAAATGCACGCATCGCCGGAGGACCAGTGAAGAGGATCAGCAGGGATAGTTATGCTCCGTGTGCATTCCGTTGCTTGGGGACTGATGTACAGAAAGGGGCGGGCGCTGGTGGGAGCAGTTCATTGGAGACTGTGTGTGCATGTTGATGAATGGAGGAATGCCGTACTTCCTGGAATGCTGCCCCTCCGTTGGGACATGGCCTCTATAACTTCCCGCTCCACATGCTCTGTGTAAGCCGGGGCCCGGACTATGTATGTCCTTGTGATTGTTCCATGAGCATGACAAGCTGGGTTACATCATGTTCCTTCCCTGGTGAGATGCCTGATGGGGCCGCTGCGTGATTTGTCGGTGTGAGTAGGCACGAGCCCGCATATCGGCGGCAGGGCCTCCAGTGAAAGCCGTGCCTCCCCGCGACGGTCCTCCCCTGGGACGACCCCTACCCAGGGCCACAACAACCCGTATCCGTAAAGCTCAAGCCACTTTCAACCTATCGTGCAAGGTCGTGCGAGGCTACTCCCACGGTCGTACGACAGATTTGATGGAACAGCAATCATAATCAAACTTGAGTGCCTAAAAAGGACATCGCATCCATCGTGGCGCTTAAGCGCAACCGCTTTGGTGGAATTCCGGCGGATCACTTGTCACGTACAACATAAAGTGCCTACTGGAACGACGCTACTTCGCCAACAATCACTCCCAAACAACTTCGTTTACAACCCAAGGGAAGGGCTAGCAACACAGACGTGGGCCAATCCCTGACACTAATTCGGCTGGAGCCTCTAACTACCAGATTTCTACATAATATGATACTGCGAATCAATGCTGTACTCGATAGTACTGCATGCGTCTGAAAATTAACCGGCTCTCAGGAGCAGCACCAGAGGAGCAGCGCCATATTGACACCGCTATAGCCTGAAAATATATATTGCCAGTGGGACCACTAACCGATTAAGTACCCAGGCATGACATACCCTATCATGGCTGATATGTCAGAACCGCCTCGAGACTCCGCCGCAATGCTATTTCTCAGAAAGCTAGCACGACGCTGTAGAGGGCCACAAGAGGATTGAAACCAGCAACTCCAAACAGTGCAAGGCGTGATGGATGAAACCATAGCAGATTGTGGTAGCACACGCAGGAATGGCACCTAGCTACCAACTCACAAATCACAGCCAAGGCCAATGTGCTCTGACATTCTGTCCAGATGCCCAATAATGACTCCCAGCGTGCGACACCAGCCAGGCCAACACGAACACACAAAATAAAAGAATTTCGCTAATCGGGTAATGGGCCAACAACGGGCTAATCACTGCTGCTCATCGCTGAGGCAGTCGGCAGGTCATACCATAATACCTTTGTGCATACATGTACATACTTGTCTTGAGATGCATTCGTGTTCCACGGACAGCCATCGCTTCTTCTTGATCCGTCTACCATCAAGATGACATGAGCTGTGACTAACCAGTTACGTCCATCTACACGGATAACTTGGCATCATCTGCTGCTTCACTGTTCCAAATCGAGGCTGACTGGACAAGACACAAACACAAACACACACCAGAACCCACACAAATGCACACAAACAACTTTCTGCAAGCATGTTGCACTCGTCCTTCCAAAAACATTTGACATGCGGCGACAGCGTATCTGTCTGGTCCTCTGGTAGCTAGGTAATGGGACGAGGGACATGCCACATCCCCCCCACATGCCCCCCCCAGCTCTTCAATGCCGGAAAGTTGTCCCTTTCATCTGCCATCACCGGCATCTGCATCTGTTCGCCAAACACCAGAATGGATTACCGACTTCCCAAATTGGGCTACTGCCCCCAAATTGACACTCATTCCAAAAAGGACGTGTCCCTGTTACGGCACTAGACAAGACAGAACCTCCAGGTAACAGTGTCACCAGCCATGGAGGCCACTGGGGACAGCATCCACATGTATACAGCTACCGCAAGCGTGGCTTCCATCGACAGAACGGGCCGTCAGATCGGGTAGTGTCGGAGAAGACAATCCGTACAGTCCGCCTGTTGCATATGAAGCACACGCATGCTGGAGTGCGGATGCCTACCAGCCCCGATAAGCTGTCACCTCTTCTATACCCCCCGCAGCAACCCGCAAAGGCGAAAAGCAATCCGGACAACCCATCACGAAGCGGATCGAAAGGGGGCGAACTGTATTTGTGTAATTATTAGCTCGTATTAAATAATGCAGCATTTCCACAGCCCTGCAATAAACACACGAGATATGTGGCCCCGGCGGCCAAGATGAATATGCGAGGAATTTGCAACCAAGGCGCCGCAACAATTTCTATGTCTTTTGTATCATCCGGCTGGGTCAATAAATACTTCGACCGGCTTATAACATATGTAGTACAGAGACGCATACTTCAAACAATACATGTATCTTTGTGCCATACAAACGACCAAAGATGCCGTGCAACGTGAGATATAAGGCTTGCATATTATCGCAGAGGCATGCAGAAGAGAGAGGCCCCAGCCCGACCGGAAATGATCGCAATCCGACACGTCACACTACCATGCCACTCCGTACACTGTCGGTCTAGTCAACCGGATTATGAAATTCCGTACGAACTCCGCACGGCATCTACCATTCCGCACGGCCAGGGCCACCCGTATGTGTGCCGGGTGCCGGGTGCCGGGTGCAATGGGTGCCGGGTGCAGGTCTGGGGTGCTGCAGACTTCAACGTCATGACATCAACGACCCCCCACACGGCGGTCATCGCCTCATCGTCTCAATGGCTGTCCGCGAGCACTGCATCCGGATATCAACGGAAGCCAATGGCCAACGGAAGCATGGATACCCCGCATCTGAGCATGCTCGGAGTCACTCGGCATATCCCGCCGTGTGCTATCTGCATCTTAAAGTCAGGGTCATAGAAAGCACTTCGTGAAGCGCTTCTTCAACCCAGATGTACACCAGCTGCAACCCTAGCTGCGTCCACTGTGCATTGGCACGTTCTTCCTTTGGCCCTTTCGCTCTGTGACCTGATATTATGTGTGCATCTACCGTGTCTCTGCTGCCTGCTGCCTCGACTCAATCACTCGGCTTTTACCTCCTTTCGCGATGGGACTCCTTTCCCCATAACTTGCAAGCAGCATAGCGGAACAGTATGAACTAACATCCGCTCACATCTCAACCATGGATACACAAACCTCCGGCAATCTTTTCCAGGCCGCCCCGAGGCCACCGTTGCCGGCAATCACTTCCTCTCTGCCGCTCTCCTCACGGGCCTCATGCTCGCCCTCCAAGCATTCTTCCGCCGCAACCACCATCTCCACGTCCTCAACCTGTTGCCACCGCTGTATCGAAAGAAACCCCAGCGGAAGGCGGGCTGCACTGCGACCCGCACCAGTGCGCCTTTCCTGGGCGCGACCGTGCTGAGTCCCTGCTGGGGCAATCGTACAAGCAACAGCAGCTTCACCGCTCATGCCACCAGGCTCAGTCATACTGGCAGTCGTAGTAGCAAAAGCGGATGCGCCTGCCGAGGCAAAAACGTCACCGCCGCCCGTGGACCGTGCAGACCTTGCAGAATCGGCCGATGAAGCCGGTCGGAGAGCCTCCTTGATAAACAACGACGGCGCGGCCGCAGTCCCCACGGCCGCAGGGCACGCCGTTGCCGTGACAGCATCTTTGTCATCACCCCTGGGCCCCATGCCCCTGCTCCTGCCATAAGCTTTTAGCACCATCGCCTTCAGCAGAGATGGAGACGTCAGTCTACCGCTTTGCCGCAGGCAGGATTCACGCGCTGCGGCCTTACCGCTGGTCAGTACCCCAATATCATGAAAGCGTTGTCCTCGCCGGCCCTCCCAGCAACTGGCAACTGGCATGCTGGCGCTCAAGAAAGGACTTGGAAACATTCCAAAAGCCGCTGCTGCGGCCGGGGCCGGGGCCGGGGCCGGGGCCGGGGCCGGGGCCGGGGCCGGGGCCGGCACAATCACAGGCGGGAGCGCTGTCGGCTGCACAGCGCGAGTGACATCCATGCGGCCTGAGGCTGAGGGACCTGCGTCCAGCCCTGGCACGTGGACGGGCGAAGGCTTGTCGCCGTCGCTTACCCGTGAGTCCATTCTCCTGGCTGCACCCCGCTGATCAAGTATCGATGGACCCGCTGACTGAGACTGAAGCAAGTCGACCGTGGTGGCGGACAGGGACACGGCGTGGGCTTGCAGGTTAGACAAACGACGCGCCCTACCGGCAGCGCCCGCACTGAGTATGCAGGTGCCAAGCCATTGGAAGTCCGTGGCTGGAGCTTCGGATGCCATTGGTGTGGTTGTAACTGCTGCTATATTGGGCCTCGTAGCTGTAGCTGAGCTAGCTGCAGCAGTGGCCCCGCCGGACGGCGGCTTTCCGTCTTCGTGCCGATACCCGTGACAGGAAGCTGCCTGTTTTCGTCCGCCGGCTGGATCCTGCGACGTAGAGCCATCTTGGGGTGAGGAGAGATCCAACGGCCGCCACTGCAGCTGCTGTTTGTTCCCCTCCAGGAGCGGGCTGGCGGCGGTCACACTGGCGACCCTATCGGGGGACAGTCGCCAGGAGGAGAAGCTACGGTCCGACCTCAAACGACCGCCGGAGAACTGGAAGGACAGCCGAGCGGTGAGAACGTTGACGCTGCGTGGGAGTGCATTGGGGGATGTGGAAAGGGATAGGAGGGACTCGTAAATTGTGTGCGGGCAAGCTCCTCGTCCCACGCGTGAATACGAATGGGGAACATATGTGGGAAAAGGAGGTGTCCCCGGCGGAGTGGAGCCGGTGGCGGCTGCGCGGCGTGGGCCCAGTAGGGCGCAATAGCATAGGGTTGCATGGCTGACTCATGCGATGCCGATGACTGCTCCATAGTGTTTGGGAGCGGGCAGCAGTCCCCAACCCCTCCCCTGCCTTGCCTTCTTGGGCTTAGGCCTAGGATGGCCGTAACGGCAGCGGAGAGACCAATCGCTATACAGGCATTACCAAGCAGACAATATACATCCCATAGGCACGCGCAGACACGGACACGCACCTTTGCGCCGCATGCCTGACGCCTTGCATAACGTGGCTTGGGATGCGCCGCCACAAGCGCCCCTCATCACCACCGGCCCGGTCGGGCGTGCCCGATGCCGCCGCGATGATGACGCGATTCAATAGATTTTCGACGCTCTGTATCCACCTTACGCGGTGATGCTGGTCCCAGGCGCAGCGCAGCTCCGCGGCCGATGCGGCGCGTCGCCCAGCACTATTACTGGCGCCACCAAGACCGCCTTCACCCCCGCTGCCGCCTTCATTGTCGCTGTTGCTGCCGTGCGGGAGGTCTAGAGGAAAGCACAGCGGCGCCATGCAGTGCAGCCAAATACAGAATCGCGTCCAGATAACGCGGAACCGCCAGCCTAGGTACAGGAGGCCGATGCGGACCACGAAGGACAGAGGCAGGTCGCCGCGGGCATCGCTCATACTCACCAGTTTGTAGATTGCGGCCTTGTAGAGCTCCCTGCATTCCACATTGATTCACGGGACCCCGAATGACGGCTTTTAGGGGGAGCATTAGCTTTTAGGCCTTATTTGCCAAAGTTGGTGAATTGCTTTACGTGTCCACAAACGGCTGCATTTGATCAAGGGTCTGGGGCGGGTTTCCTCCCCTGAAGGAAGACCTTGAGGGAAACTATAACCTAGTTCCTCTGCCGCCCTCTTGCGGCGGAATAGAGGAAATGGCTGCAGGTCTGGTTGCCGCGGAGCAGGGACTGCTCCCGCTAAGGGGCGTTCCCCCGAAACGTGCTGAGACCCGCATCGCACCTCAGAATAGCTACCACAAGGATGAAGACGGTGATAGCGTTGAGGATGAGGATGGCGAAACTCAAACCCACCTGAGGGCCCCGGGGGATCGTGCCACGGAGCACATAATGAAGCACCGGCTGAATTGTCCAGTACTCTAACGGAAGGGAAACCATATTCAAGCCAAAAAATTGAGAATTGATGAATTGTGTGCGTAGTAGGTCACCATGTCCTTGCATGCCGAATAGTCTTCCACTCTTCTCCTCCCCCCGGCTCTCAACCGCAGCAACTCACCCGTACGGATGAGCCCAAGGTGTCGTCCATGAAGTAGGTGGCCAGGTAAAACGTTACGAGCGTTGTCACCAGTCCCAGCCTCTCCAGCTCGTCCATCGTGTCGCTTATGTACGGCCTATCCGGAACGGTATGGCCCAAAGATTAAATGCATCAGTCATTGCGCATCAGCACCAGCGCCGTGTTCCTGCTAACTACGTCCGTCCAACAGGCGGTATCTCCATCACCAGCGACAGCTGGCCTGGTGGTGGTTTGAGTGATCGCTAGGGACCAAGTTGCGCTCCGTGGGGCAAGAACATGAACTCCGGGATACTGCCCGGATGCACCGGCCTCCTGCGGCCCCCCTTCCCCAGCAAGCAGCTCACCGATAAGCTGCCTGAGCCATGAGCGCAATCGCAATCACCCCCAGCGCCAGCAGCAGCGTGAGCTGCCAGCGGTAGATGCCGGCGAACACAATGACGCCGGTGATAGCGAACTTACGAAGCATCACTGCGGTCGAGGAGGTACAGAAATAACTACGGATTGGAACAATCATTCGTGCGAGTATATCATATGGGTAGCAGGGCGGGCGTTCGCAGCATGCAGCAGATCAGTATGCAGCAGACCAGGAACGAAGCGAACAACGCAGTGCCGGAACAAGGCGGGACTGGCCGCCAGAAGCGAAAAAAAGGATGTTGCGCCCCACGCTGCTTGAACACATGTTTGATGGTGACGCACCGATGCTCTCCCAGAAGAAGTACTCGCCCTCGTATTCCTGTGTGTGCGGTGGGAACAATATTGAGGCAGAGGACCGGAGCATGGCCTTCGCAATAGATAGGGTCGTGCGGCAGTCGCGTGCAGGATGCCGCATAGTGGTCTATCAAGAGGTCGGACTAAAGGCGGGAGAGGAACCGCAACCATCCGACTGCTGTGCCGCTTCAGATAGACTCACAGGCTACATAACACGTTGGGTACCGCTACCACCTCGTGGGACGGGACGGGACGCGATCAATACATCGCATGGACGGGGCTCCCAACAAAGCGCGTAAAATGGCGGAGATAACCAAGGTATTTTCGTTTGTACTCATCATCCTTGCATGCTTACCTGGTACAGCGTGCCGTACAGGGCATAAAACTCCTCATCCTCCTCCAGCCGGTCTCGGTTTAGGTACAACCACCAGGCGCTAAGCAGCGGTATACCGGCCGCGAAGAGTAGCACACCAGGTACCCCAACTATCAGACACAGCCGCAAGTGGATACCTCGATAGCAGCGCTGATCGAGGTCTTGAGTCCAGTAAGCCCCAACTGACAACCTGTTTGGTGGCTTGCACGTGCGCCGACACCGACGTGGACCAAAAAACGGCACACGGCAGCATGGTGGTACATACACGCAGCCGGAGGTTAAGCACGCGGGAGGATCTCAGGTGTTGATCGGTGTTGCAACCCAAACAGATTGACTACAATGACATAAATTAGACGCGCATGTCAACGGGCGAAAAAGCCTCCAGTAGCCTCGCTACTCCGGACGTCGCAGCCGCCCCAACTCCCAGCTCTTCCAAATTATGTAACGCGAGTCGTTTATGAGGCACAACTGACTAGCATGTCCGGACCACAACGCAGCTTACAGTCGTGATGCAAAGCGCCTGGCAGGCCTGGCAGGCCTTCGTTCAGGTACCGTATCAATAAAATGACCATGTCGTAGTACCCCATACCCGGGTACGTACTTATCCATGGTGCACGTGGCAACGTCCCAGGGGTCAACACACACCGGCATCGGCGGTCCTGTGTCAATCTGCATGCATGAAAAGAGGCTGAACACTTGAGATACCACGCTGGGGTACCTGCGTTGTGTGGAGGAGGTGAGGGGCGATAGGAGCGGAGGACGGGGCAGGCATGCAATCAGAGGGGAGGTTTACCAACTCGATGAGGCATCGCGCCAAAGCAAACGGCAGCTCGGCATCAGCTCATCCCGAGCAGGGGACGAAGTAAGGCGACGTGTTAAAGCGAATGTGTATTCGTTCTCCAGACCACGTCCCGTCCTGATGCCGCTTAAGACGGTCGTCCTGCTGGATGAGGCATCTAAACCCCAGTTGCTGAACTGTGCGATATGCCCCCGCCGCCGTTTGTGGTGAGGTTCAAGAAGTCAGCCAGAGCTCGCAGTCAACACTCGCACAAAACTAAAGACATCTTCAAACTCCGCAGCAGGTGCAGGAGCGAACTCACTGGATGAAGATGATGCAGTTGATGCTGATGAGGCAGCGCGTCCGCAGGTAAGATAAGGCCGTATTGGTGTCGGCCAGTTTGCCCCGATACCGCAGCCAAGCCGTGCGCAATATCCAGAAGAGGCACAGTGCGACCGACCAGTAAAGGGGTGAGAGGATGGTGATCATGAACATCTGTGGTCAACAGTGGCCAACAGTTTTCAGGGCAGCAGGGTGAGAACCAACAAGTGAACGAATGCGCGAATGCAAATATGAAATGTGGAGAGAGGGGTTGACGCGGATCTGGATGTGCACGTGGGAGAGAACACAAGCTAGGCTAAAAGCCTAAAACCCTAAACCCTAAATTTACATATATTTATTATACTTATATAATATTAAATAACCCTATTATAATATAATATAATATAATATAATATAATATAATATAATATAATATAATATAATATAATATAATATAATATAATATAATATAATATAATATAATATAATATAATATAATATAATATAATATAATATAATATAATATAATATATAATATAATATAATATAATATAATATAATATATGGTTATTATATAATAAGTTATAATAAAACCATTATAATTATGGTTATATTGTGGTTTGTTTATATATTATAATTATATATGTAACGACTCAATATGTTTCATAATATTTAATATTATATTATAGCTATAAAAAATACTTGTGGTTTTTATTAATTTTTATTATATTACTAACTAACTATAAACCCTAATATTTAAATTACATACTCTGATAACTAATTGTTTTAAGAAGTCGATCTACAACATTACGGTGTGACAATTTTATTTGTTTTTCTGTCGCTTCTTTTTACCATCAGTAGTTTTGTTAAACCTACCTATGTTCTTTACAAACTTTTGTAGACTCCCTTGCTCAGTACCTTGAGCATTAGTATATTTACTTTCTATATTAATATTCTCATTATGTAACGGAAAGGGCCGTAAAGATTCCTGGCGGTTTGTCAACATGGCCTCATTTGCCGAATCCAAAAGCCACAATTTGTCACTCGCAGTTGGGTGCTTAGCCGAGCAGGTCGTAGAAACTTGCTTAAGCAGCTATCCAAGCCTAACGACGCATTGGAATACATGGCTCTTGACATCAGGATCCTGATGAGGCCTCCAGCCCAATGACCTGCACTGATTTCGGCAAGACGTTTGTCCGCATGGAGCACTCCAGTGTTCCAAGGCTGGAAGCAGCGGAGGAGGCTTGAGAAGCCACGTTGAAGTAGTTGACCAGCGTCCGCGGCCAGTATACCGGCGTGTTCTTCACTAGGCTCACCACCTTAAGCGGCAGGTACGGAATGAAGCCCAGCAGGAGCACAACAGGCGAATAACAACCAGGAGAAAGCGGAAGTGGAGGAAGCAGAGGTGGAGGCAGAGAGCAATAATCGCGCATCGGCGACACATCAAGGAAAAACTTTGCGCACGAAGAGCGTCCACTATGACTCACCTGGAGATACGATACCAGAATCTTCATGACCTGCAATCAAGACGCCCAAGAAGGGCGAGGGCCGGGTTGGTGCTGGTGACATGCCGATTATTCAACGTGGGTTTCGGCGAACCGAACCAAGCTCGGCTGGACCGTAGATAGGCTTATCCGGGCCTATCGTCCGTGAGGTGCGCGGGGTCTGTCGTGTTAGGCAATCGGGCTGCTGTAACCTAGTACCTTCCTAGGCCAGAATGCGAGCCAAGAGGAAGCTCGGTCAATGCCTATGCCTATGTCAATGCTATTCGCGAACCCCTTTGGCCGAGAAACGGCGGGTGGCAGGAGCTACCTGCTGGTGAAAGTGCGTGACAGCAATTCTTTGGCCTCCCCCCAAAACCAATGGGTGTGCCCGTCCGGGTGCTTCTTAACCCGCCGCCGCAGACGACCGGGTGGAACACGCACGGGTGGGCTATGGTCCCCCACGAAAAGCTGACAGGAGAGCTTTACGAATATGCCATGTACCCGATTTTACGTACTACAGGCGGTCAGATACCGAAATACCCCTAATTGCTGAAACAAGCTAGCCCAAAAGTTGTGGGCATGACGTGTGAAAAACAATCGCACTACATTAATTTCGCACTACGAAACAGCCGGAAGCGGTTTCTGGCTACTCCACGATTTTCCCCATGACCACCCTTGCTCCATGCACGCTGTCAAATTGCCGCAGAACAGCCCTGGTTATATCGCTACCCAAGCACTCACCGTTGCATGCTCGCTTATGACATCGTTCCGTTTATGCCGATTGCGCCCCCTGATGATACGTGTCCGCCTGGAGCGGGGCAAAGCACGTGCGGCCCCTGCTGTATCATCTTCCTGAGTTGCGGCCGCACCGCCTCTCTGGGACCAATCCAGCTCTGATTCCTGGACCGTTCCCGAATCCTCAGACGCCCCCAGGTCGCCACCGCCACGCGGAGTGGCGGCGCCGCCGTCTCCAGCCCTGACACGGGAGAACGACTCGCACTGCACATCAGCCGCCGCGACCTTCACTCTGGGGTTGCGGAAGACCGGCATCGGCAACTCATTAATCTCCCCCCTCTTGAGCTGGTCTTCGCTGTGCGTCTGGACCAAGAGGCTGGCAGGCGACGCCAAAGATGGCCGCCGTCTTAGGCTTCCACTTCCAACCCCCCCCCGCTGCTGCTCGCTTTGTTGCCGCTGCTCCGTTAAAAAACTATGTTTTATGTTAATAGAAGAGGGGGGCCCCTCCTTTCCTGACCACTCATCTTCCGGCCGCGGCTCCTCTTCTGCTGCCGTTGCCCCACGACCCAGGGAACTGCAAATGGGACTCGCCCCGTGCGGGGAAGCTCCCTGGCCTCCGAAACCGCTCATGCCAGACTGTACAGAGCATTGCCACGGCTGCTGCTGTAAATCTTGCGAAGCTGCGTCGTGCGGTGATGGGCCTGAGCCATTACCCAAGATGGCTGCATCATGGTGGACCTTGCTTACGACCGCCAGAACGGAGGTGAAGTTCATCTTGCCAGGCAGGGGCAGCATACCCAGCAGCGGCCTGCTGCCGCAGTTGGGGGCGTCAGCGGGAACTGCAGCAGGGTTGCTGCCAACGGCGCGACCCAAGTTCTGCCTTATGTGGTTCCAACGACTTTCATTACTGGCGTGATGTTGCAAGTACTGCTGTGCCTCGTATGACTGCTTTGATGCTTGCGACTGCCGACCTGAAAGCGTTGCCATGGACTGCAGCAGCACTGAAGACTGGCTGGCCATCTGGCCGGAGGGCACCTTCAAGATGGCAAGGACCTGCTCACTAGAGGCCTGCTTCAGCGTGCGCAGCCGTTGCACCACAATGCCCTCATGGCATCCCTCGGGTGTCACATCCGAGGGCGACTCAGTAGCAGCACCACAAGAAGCACCGGCACCCGCCGTCAGTGGGGCGGCAACCGACCCATTCACGCCACTCGCGGCATCCTTTGCCTGAACGACACCCTGCAACTCCACCTCAGGCGGTGACCCGAGGCTACGGACGTCGCAATTTCTGGCCATCGTCTGCCCATTAACCGCCTGTTCGTTGTCGCCGCGCGGGACACCCAAATCCTCAAACGGGTTGATGCTGCCGCCCTCCCCCGGCGTGTTCGAGTTCGAGGCGCCAGCGGTGTTGGACCGCGGGCCCGTGTCGTCCCATACCCCAACGCTGAGTAACAAATCACTTTGCAGGTGAAGATCTCCGTCATCCTTGGGATGCGACAGGAGTGCTGCGCGAATGGTAGCCACTATGGATATGAAGGTAATGCCGAAGACAAGGAGGCCGAACCCCAGACGGACCCACATGCCGCGGCAGCGGGAGCAATGATAAGGGGAAGTGCGCCCATATCCCTGGCCGGTTTTTGTTGGGGCCAAGCAAGTACAGGAGTAGCAGGGCAGTACGGTAGTTTTTAGGAATGCAGCCTATGGCAATCGCAGTGCCAATGGTGTTCACCGTGTGCAAAACAGATCAGGCAGGGTTAGCGGCGTCTGGGGTTACGAAAGCAGCAGGCGCAGAGTTCATGCAAAGGCCAGTGACGCCACTGCATCTCAAGACCTACGGAGAGCAGCTTCGCTTCACCTCTGACCAGCTCGGCAGGGGTTCAAGCAGCTGGGTAATTAGCAGCCTAAACACCAGCAGCCTAAACACCAGCAGCCAAGTCCAGAACATGTCGCTACTGGGCAGCTCTGGCCTAAAGCGTGTCCAAGTAAACTTCCACCGCACCTCTTCGCAGCTAGCGCACAGGTTACCCTTGTAGCCCGTCGCGCACTCCATTGCCCTGTATTTCTCCGAGGCATTCGATGCACCATTTGCTTCTCCATTAACGTGCCTCGTCTGGAACGCCGCCAGGTCGGTGATGCGGCTGGAGTACATGCAGGCATCCTCGTACTGGCATTTCTGTTCGCGCATAAAGATGGGAAGAAAATAGCACGTGTACTCAGGAGCAAAGGGAAATGGGATGGCATGTGACATTAAAGCGCAGGTTCGCTGAGACGAAGCGGCAATACAGCTTCTGGTAGCCAAGGAATACCCGGCGCTGCGGCGTACCATAACATTATCGCTCCAGAGAGAAGAATGCCAATATCCGTCACGCGGGACGATGACGCCGCCCAGGTGCCGGGAGCTGCACGTTGCGCCCTCGGGGCAGCTCATGCACGAGGTGTGGCTACTGCCAACGTCACTGCTGGGCTGCAAAGAGGCCATACTGGCCGCGCTGGCCACCTCTGTCCTTGATGAGATGGTTATCTGTTCTGGGATGGCGTAGAAGCCCTCGATGCACGGTGCGCAGGCATCACCTGAGGCCGGGGCCAGGGGCAGTACGGCCACCACCATTTCACATGGTCGGGAAGCGCGCTCCCCTCTTAAGGGTATTGGTCTGATGCCATTTGCCGGCTGGTACAGATCCTTCTCATGCCTGGCCTGGTAACGATACCGGTCACTCGTCACATGCTGCTAACCCAACAAAGCCGCAACTCACCCGTTGCCAAGAGCTCCTCGTTGATCCGGCATGGGCGGATGCCAATGTTGGCGGCGACCTCCCCCATTTCACGAATGGCCGTGCGTGCCGTGAAGGCCAGAGAGTACGTCATGTCCACCTAGGGAGAGCAAACCGGCGACAGATCGTTAACCAGAAAGTAACATGAAGTAACACGCGGCTTGGACAATCCTGAGCTTGACACAGCCTGACTAGCCTGCAAGTGAAGCGCGCATCGTGCTCAGGGACAGCGAGGATATGGTCTAATGGCAGCGCGAGCTCGGAGGGGGTAAGCGTCCGTGTCAGCATTTTGGTCACGCAACTCCGGAACTAAAGCCCAAGTAGGGAGCTTAGGAAGATCGTTCACGTGAAACGAGCAGCACAGCGCGGTGGACCGATAGCTAATGGGTCCCGGTGGGGCTTACCCTGTCCCGCACGCGCAGCTGTGTAAAATTAGCGATGCCATTGACTGCCTCCGCAGCTTTCTGGCCCAGCGCATTGAGCGATGTGCATGTAACCAGTACTGAGGACGGTGAATCCACCATGCTGAGGGTAACCTAAGGGTATGCGGAGGCGCCGCCAGAGGGCACGGAAATGGGGCGGGGGAGCTTGCAGGAGGCGCAGACGCAGCGGGGAGCACGGTAATAAGCACTTTACACCAGAGTGATAGCGGGAAAAAAGTACTGCGAGTATGGTACAAGAACAATCACCACAACTGCAACGGTAGCGGTAAGGAGGTAGATATCTTATTTACTTTGCATGTTTTGTGAGATTGATTTGTACAACCACAACCTTTTCCAAAGCTTTTTAAACTAAGCTATATTCCCCATGGGCTTATCTTATTAGCAACGATGTCTGGGGTGATAAGGTCGCGAGCTTCGTGGCGACGCTACCCATCTCTTTTCTTGCAACAGATGCTAAAGAGATCAATGCAGTGCAGTGGACTCGAGGGATTTGGCGGGGAATGCAACCTGCCCGGCCCACCTTCTGGCCGTAGTAATCGAAGATGTGCACCTCCACGGGAATGATATCACCACTGGGAAACATAGGAGCCGGGGGCGGGGGCACCAGCGGCATCACCAGGACGCTGGATGGAGTCGGATTCTGCAGCACCTTACGCCTTTGCTGCAGTTGCCGCCTGTGCGGGCGAAGTAAGGAGTCGGCTGCGGGGCTTGGCGCCGCCGGCGGAGGCATCGAAGAGGACTTGGCAATTACAGACGGACTGTCCTCCGCCCAACGAATCATCGGTAGGTGGAAGAACGCTGAGGTCGCCATGTGCGGCCCGTACCCGCCCCTTCCCACAGTGTTGCGGCTCCAAGAATCACATGGCATCACATGTTTCATGTAGCGCTGCGCGACGCGGGCGGCACCCCCATCCCCACCCACTGCTGCTCCTGGTGCCGGCAACGGCACCTCATTAGACTGCGGCGGCGACTGCGATACTGCCTCAGGGATTGCAGCTACGGCGCTGGTGATGTTTGCGCTGGCCACAATTGTAGCCTGAGAGATCGTCGTGAACCTGTGCGACTGAAGATCATCCAGCAGTCCGGGCCAGGCTGGGGGCACTAACGATGGATCTGTGCGGGCGCATTCCGTATGCATAATCTTCTCGTACAGCCAATATACTGCACCGCCTGCAAGGTCCGCGTAGTTGTCTGCAGCGGCGCCAGCGGTGTCGGGGGGCCGGGGTTGGGTTTACGACAGGGCTTCCCTCAAGCCGGTGAGGGGGAATGGCGCTGACCCTGAGTCACCCATGAGCACGGCGTTGGCCGGCAGCAGGCGACGGCAGCAGGGTGGCGGCGGTACGGGGCCCCCTCTGACCAACCCATATGCCCTTGCACCCATATGCCATTATGATACCGGGGGTCTTAGCCCCGATAATCCCGAATCATCTGCAATTGTGGTAACGGTGGTAATGGTGCTGTTATCTTCCGAGCAGGTTTCCGTACCGTGCTGAATATCACTGTTTGAAACGAACGTCCTTCCCATAAAACCAGTGACATGTTTCTTGCCCCATACTCAAAGCTAGATAACAGCTTTGTCCATGGGACCGTGTTCCTCATGGGGTAGGGATGGCCTACTGGCCCGTGTTTCGATACCTGGCCTGGTGTTTCGCCACGGCCATACGCCCAAGTTTACTTAGGGTATTCGGTACAAATTGCGTCACCTACAGATGTCCAATGCCATCTCCATCCCCCAACCTGAAACCTCATACCCGACACACGCTCCTGCCAATGCCTGCGAAGGAATGTAATGTGGGGTCCCACCACTTTTTGACAACCCTTTCCTCAACGTTTGCATCCACGCCATACCACACCTGTAAACGTGACGTTCGGCCCTAGCTTTAGCGGGTAGCAATGCACCAGCTGCTGGCAGCGCGAACCGGTGGCCACGTACATTCCGCCGCCCATATAGGCCTTGTTGCCGCGGAAAACCACATTCGCAAAACTGACCTGCAGCGGGAATGGTGCGGCGGGCGGGCAGTTTAGAGACTAACCGCATATTTATAATGGGGAGAGGTAGCATTCGCGTTGCTCTACAGCCGATGTTGTAGATATACACATCCATGCCCATGCCCATGCCCATACCCATGCCTGTGTGTGTGATCCTCCTTCTCGACGCCCTCCTCGACAATGTCAATCCATCTTATCCTACCATCCCACCTGTCAGGCAAGAGACGGCACAGCCCGGACAACAAGGTCTTGTCGTACAATCGCACCTCGGATCCCGTCGCGCCGCGCACGCACGCTGCACCACCGCCGCCGGTACCGCAGCTCTCCACTGGCACACGCAACTCCGATTTCCCCTGGCTATCGCTGACCTCACTGCCGTAGTCATACTCGTAGTCATCGGGTGTATGACTGCTATTGCCAGCAGGGCTGCCGTTCTGGGCGTCGTATCTCACCACGCCGCCCGCACCAAACAGCGTTTCGCTCAGGCCGACAGCAGTGTTGTTGATAAACTGCGTGTTGTAGACCGTTACCTTTACCACTGGGATGTCGACCTCCAGGGCGCCGCCACTCACGGCCCGGTTCCTTGAAGGCATATAAAAGCCGCGCAAGAGAGAAAGCAATCCAACTCATATTGCGACGGGGGGACGTATTTTTGGCATTTCGACTCTCGAGGTCCTAAAGTCCACGGCCTAGAAAGTCTGAGAGCCCGGCAATCCGCTGTCGTACAACGCTAATAGGATATTGTAAACGGTACAATATGTAGTTGCTGTCCAACGCAGCATGCACGAAGGCCCTTGAAACTCCCTCCAGTTCGTCAAACCGTCGGAAACTGTCCTAACTGTCCTAAATGCCTGGGTAATTGTCGCGGGAATCGTCTGCTGTCACGAGGGTTGGAACACGCCGTCGGTCTGTTCAGCAATAGCACAGCAGCCCCCGGCTTCTGCCTGTCTCTTTCATCCCCGGCGACAACCATTGGTTTGCTAGGTACGCATATCGGAGTGTTTTGGCGGTCCTTCTGGGTCCTTGGCGCTCATGTCTCTGTGTTAGTCGTTCCTTAGGGCTCTGTGCATTTCGGCTCACGCGTGAGCCCCCTGCTGTATAGCTGCAGCCCAGACCACGCACGTCCACGGACACATGATTGCGGAAGGACGTACCGCTGGAAAACACAGTTAAGGATCGAGACGTCCTGGGTGCTGGATAACATCACGGCGCCACCAGCCAGCGCCACATTGTCCTCGAATACCGTGTGCTGAGATAGAGCAACAGCAGGACAAGCAGCACAAGCAGCAGCAGCAGCGGGCAACACAACGAGCAGGGCATCATCATCATACGCGCTACGTAGCGCACCAGCTCTCCGACCAGTAGCTAAGATACGCAAGTATGTCAAGATCATCACGGTGGCCACCGCCCATATAACGAAAGATGATTGGCGACAATATACGCAGTGCATGTTCCGACGGTAGACTGCAACGTACAAGGCATTCCATGCGGCGCAAAGGCCTTTCTTTTCAACCATACATTGATTATGTTGTGGTAAGTCGAGCCGTACAGCATCATAGCCGCGCCGTACGGGAAGGTGGAGCCTGCAACTGCACGGTTCTTCCGGAATGTGCAGTTGAAGACTTCCACCGCTGCGGAGTACACAAGGAGCGCATGGACCGTGTTGCCCTCGAAAGTGCAATTCAATAGGCGGCCGCTGCAGCACAAGGAACCCACGGAGGGCACGCCAAAGCGAGCGACAGAGGTTTATGAGAAGGAGAAAAGGACCAGCGGGGCCTCGTGGCGACGGGGCCAAATGTTGATCACAGCAGAATGTTCAGCCGCAGGAGACAAGGTAGCAGCAAATGTACGGAGCCATTCCATAGAAAATGATTCGATATTTATAGCCGGAACGCCGACGAAACTTCCGTATTTACATGTTTACGGCGCGAGCCAGCTCGGAACAGCTGCGAAATACAAAGACGCCCTCTCACCCTGAATTCAGCATACGGGGGATACCCACGACGGGTATCCCTCACAGAGTTTGTATGAGGCCCCTCACTAGCCGTTTTACAGTAGTAAATAAATCAGGTAAGTTCGTAGCATCCGTGGATTACTCCCAGGTCGGTGCCCGCTATTTTGTATTCCCAGCCGCGACATCAGCCGCTTTACTCAAAAGTCGTACCCATATGAGTTGGACATCCTGACGGCGGCAGATTTGAACCAGTTGATGGTGAGCGGCATGTTAAAGAGGAATTCGGTATTCTGAGCTGTAAATAAGCCGCCCCAAACGTCCATCGCAGCAAAGGTTGGACCTGTATTGTTTATGAACCTGCGTGTTGAGACAAAATGTTGAGGGATGGATAACCTCGGGACGGGTATGGCAAGCTACGCTTTCGGGCGCATGAATCCACGGGAGTTAAGGGCGCGGGGGGGGGGGAAGGGCGGGAAAATTTATGGGTTGTAAAAACATTACGTCGTTTCAGTTTGAAGCCATTGAACACATTGCCACGCGGCAGGGGGCAATTCTTGGCCGTCGCTGCAAGTGCTGACCATCGATGCAGGCACATACACACCCCAGATGCACACCTACAACCACCCCTTGAAGCAGAAATTTCACATTATCTCCTCCCACAAGGGCATCTGCATATTTTGGATGTCCCCCGAATCAATCCCTTTTACCTGCCAACCCCGGCCCCTCTCCTTCCCTTAGCTGCATCGGGCATCGCCCTGTGCTTCCCTCACCGGGATTCGTTGAAGATTGCAGCCACCTGGACCGAGCCAAAGGCGCCACCATAATTATCTGCCATTGTCAGGTTGACCGCAGCGACGCTCATACCATACTCTCGCGCCATGATAATACCGGACATATTGGCGTTATTCTTCCGCATTTGGGTGTCCAGCAAGTTCAGGGAGCACATGCTGCCCTTAACTACGCATCTACAACCCCAGATAATGGAGGGCGGGAGCAACATGTGAAGAGACTAGCGGGTCGCATAGGATTGGATTTTGGGGACATCTTTGATTTCTGTAGCTTCATTTAGATGCAAGGTTGCTGTCGCTTTGGTGCATACTGGTATCGCTCCAAGAGGGCATTATCGAAACGTGCCGCTTATCGCTAAACTCACAACATGCAGTAGTATGCAGTCCCATGTGGCCGGGCATGAAATCAGGCTGTGCGGGAAGGGCACGACCTAGCTGCCCTTCAACCCATCGGTGGCCAATCCAGGGGAGCCACATGACTATACGCATATTGCTCGCCATGTAAAATTGGTTGTGGCGTGAGGTCAAGAATATTAAGTCCTCAGCACAAGGCAGAAAGCAGAGCTCTGGAATTGATGGCGACCGTACCACCTCACCCAAGCCCGAGAACAGTGACCTCCATGTCCCTAGACCCGGCCACGCAAGGCAGCAGGCAGCGAGCATCACTTACGATGCCAAAATGGCACCCGATTGGTAGCCCCAACAGTCTTCTATCACAATACGCCGCAGGGTAAGAGTGCAGCCTGTTGAAACGGTCCTAGTGTCAGGGTGTCCAATGAAGTAGATGCCGCCCGACTGACGACCGGAGTTGCTCTGTAGGGACATAATTATGTTGGCTTGAAGGCGCCCATCTGGCAGCGGTAATGGCTGATATTATTGGGAAACACGAATAGCAACGGTCCCGAGCAGGGGCAGCCATGGAAGGATAGCTATTGTGTTGTAGGTAGGTCGAGCATGTACCTCCTTTCGGGTCGGGGCGACGTAAGCAAGCTTATAGCTGCGCCATTTTCGTCCAACTACCGGCGTAATCCGTAAACAATCGCGATTGAAGCGTTGGAACTTGACAGAGGCCAGCAGGACCAACAAGTACGACTCACGACTAAGGACCTTGGCCACCTGGCCCCCGCTCCCCCTCCGTCCTGCCCTCCCGGCTGATTCGAATTTGCGTTTCTGCATAGGGTTCTTGGCGCCTTAGATCCCACGAACCATTACCAGCATTGGAATCATGTGCCATCATCGATGTTTGGGCCTTTGGGCCACACATCTATTTAGTTCTATTGTATACCGTGCTTCACATTGCACAGCCGCCATCCGTATCTCTGCCCCTAGTTAAGTACTGGCACAGCATTACATTCCTAGACACGCAGGCCGCCAATCCACGACTCTCAAAACATGGGCGGTCTTTTGCCATCCCCGCCGCCTCCGCTCAGCAACTTCATGACCGCACCTTTATGACGCTGTCCTCCAGGAGGAACTCCGCAGGGCCTCTCCAACAAGTCAGTACGAGCGGCGCACTGACCTGGGAGCATAAACGAAACGAAAGCAGGGGGAGCTCTCAGACGGGCAAATGTTAGTAACGCATGAGAATCAATTGACTTGATAGGTTGGCAGATTTTGTCTGTGAAAAAAGCGCAAACATGCTTTGTGCCGATGGGACTGGTGGTAGCTAGGACCCGACAGCAGTCCCACTGGGGCTCTCGACTAAGGGCGCTTGACTGCAGCCAGCCCAGCCGCATCCAAGACTGCATCCCGACATTCGTTGCGCATCCCAGCCACGAACTGAATGAAAGCGTGCTTGGCCCTCAGCAATCAGCAACCATTGAACCCAAACACGAGGCTCCTACCGTCGAGTCCCTGATGCCATACAGGGTGTTCACCGGCAAGTTGCCCGTAAAGTTGCAATGGCTGATGTGGTAGGCGCCGCGACCCAGAGCCAGAGCCGAAGCTCCCAACACTTTGCGGCGCACGTACCCCAATGCGTAATCTGCAGATGAGTACAATGGTTTGTGTGTGTGGGTGTTATGGGTTGGATAGGAAGCCCCGCGCTGGATGGCGCCTGGAAGAACTGACCCGTCCTGCCATGTGCACCCGTGTTGCTGACAAATCACCTAGCTTTGGCCGCAGTGAATTCACGGAAAACTCCAGTCAGTGACGCATCAGCCCCAGGGGCCGGGGAAGCGGGAATGTAGGAATGAAATGGGGACCTCCCGGAACGCCTCACCCGGCTGTTACACACCTTCCTGTGGAGGGCGGTCGGCAACCGTAACAAACCAAGCGAACAACGGTGCACGCATAATGTGCATGCGCGCTCAGTGACGTGATCCTTTAGCTCAACCCGATACTTCCAAGATTCCCGTGGAGCGGCTTTAGATTGTTAATTTTTCCGTCGGATGGTGGCGGTGCTTGGGGACAAGACGAACCACCGTATCGCATTTGTTCATATTCCGGCGCAGCAGCTGAGCACAACGAGGCGCATGGGAGTCCACCGGCTCACGCCAACTTGCCAACTAATCGCCGATGTTTAAACAAGCTATAAAAGCTATAGTATCAAACAAAGCGCTGCTGCACGCACGATGCCACCTTCAGGGACAAGGCGTCAAAAGGGCTCGGTACCCATTGATGATCACGTCATCCCGCACGACTATGACCTCGCCCTAGCGCGACCACATCCCCACTGCATTGCGCACTGTCGCTTTGTCCCACCATCTCATGTGCATCTCCGTAAAGGCACTACCAGTGCCTTACCAATGTCCCCGAGTCCAACCCCGGGGCAGTGACGCCCATACGCAAACGCACCGTAGTCATAGGTGTAGTCGCCCCGCGCTTTGCTTGCCACGTTGTTAAAGAAGGTACAGCCGCGTAGCTTCAGGTCTACGACATTGCTGCTATCATTCATCACCGCCACAGCCCCTGCTGATTGCGACCCGACAAGCCATGTGCGCGGAGAGCCAACAGCCGTTGAGCAGCGTGCAAAGCGGCAAGATCCATGCAGGGAGAGGACGGGCGACCTGAAGACTTACTGGTTGCAACGAACCAACGAATGGTCTAAACGTTTATCCTGAGCTGCTTTCCGTTCCAAGCTGAGACCTGTCCATTTAAACTTAGGGTTAGACGCCGCCTGCTAGCTGCTATGGACGCCCAGACTAGGCCAAATTCAAACGTGGATGGCCCCGACTTCCTGACCCCCAATTATTCTCGATAGTGCCCCAGTTCATAGTGCGTCAGGTTTATGATCTCTGTCCAGCTGACCAAGAGCACTGCCCGCCCCACACACGCAGCGTCGGGACGAGTTCATTTGGTGATTCAGTCGGGTCCCACCAGTTCCGGTGCACATCCCCCTTGTGCTCACACTGGCAGCCAAGTGACCTAACGAGGAGCGACCTAGCAGGTGTCACGAATCATGGGAGGGCGTAGCCCAGATCAGTTCAGGCGTTCGACAGCTTGGTCTACACCTGACCCAGATCGATCCCGTGGGTGTCGCGCAGCGGCACACAATCGGGGTTAGTCGTGAAGGCGTTCACAGAGCAACTCCCAATGCCACCCGGTTAAGCGAAGCCCTCTCACGAGGGTGGCGGCCCTCACTCCTCAGCCTCAGCTACGCGACAGGATCGAGCTGGATCTCACCTGCCAAGTAGCCCGCATTGCCCGTGAAGACGCAATCCGAGATCTCCCCCTTTCTTGTATTGTTACTGTTGCGCAAGTCAATGAGGATGGGCGCAGCGCCGCCGCAATTCCGCACCGTAATGTTCTGGAAGGGCGTGTGTGTATGAGGCCGTGCCACCTGCTCAATGCGGCGACAACTCGACGACATACAAGAAATTAAAGAAGAAAAGCAATTCCGTAAAATACGTCACGGGAGTTCAGGAAGTGTCCAATCGTGACCTTGATCCTTGCTATACTACCTACCGTGTTGTTCAGGTTAGGCGCGCCCCAAGGAAAGGAAAGAAGGGAAGGCTGCCCCGAACTTTGCATTTGTGTATGACTTCGGACACCCAACACACATGCATAGGTCTTCTGCCTATCCAGCGGGTTTTGCGGCAGAGATCATGACCCTAGAGCGCCCCTCACGGCGCCGACATAATTGATCAAGCGCTTGCTCCCACCGTTATAACGAAGCCGCCTGCCAGTAGTTCCAGCGCTCCCCTGTCGCCACCCCCGCAATCAAAAACTGTTCTGCTGCCGTCCTGACCAACAGTGCCACGGAGCTGCACGGGCGATGTCAGCCGCAAGGTCGAGCTCAAGTCGTACACTTTCGGTGCCAACAGCAAGCTGGTGTAATTCCACCATAAGGCAGTACGAAGTTGTTCAGAGTTGTCGACATATGTATGTGGTGTCGGCGGGACGAGTACATCGTTTGACCCTGTAAATATACTGTCTGATGCCGCACCCAACACCATCAGCATTTGCAACCCCAATGTAATAACGCATATTTTCGGTCTTGGAGGTTTAAAGCTCGTGCAGTACATTCTCCAGCTTGGCTGCATTCACGTTCTCGTAACTCGTCCGGTACTCCTGTCCTTTCGCTTTCGACCCTGCCTAACACAGCCCAACTCCATGTTTGATAAGAAGCCAATTTTTTTATCGCTCATATTAATAATGGCCTTGTAGTAAGGAAAACCAGTGTTCGCATTATTATACCGTCCGTCGCTTTTGCCAGCCGATCCAGACGGATTCTACTACGAATTTTGAGATTCTTAAAGCCTACTTCCGTTAAGCTGTTTGTGCACGTAAGATTCCAACAGCGCCATGAGACACTGATGAATTCTGGAGTGCCGTACCAGACGGATAGAAAGGTAGCAACCAGAGTTTCAAAATGATCAATTGGAATTTGACGAAGTTATTTCCATTTAACGTCGTGATCTTTTGTTGCACATGGACCCGAAACTCATGATGTGGCATATAGCAAGCCCATGCACAGTTTAGGTGGGGACGTTGTACTGTACTACTTATTAAGCACAGTACAGGTACGTGTAGCGGGCGGCAGAAAAGACGAAACCGTCATCCTCTTTCTCAATGAGGTTTCCTTTGCTGAGTTTTGGGCATGTGGTACTCAATGTACTAGCAAGGCGGGATAGTCGTGTAACGCTTCGCATAGCCCAATACAACAACACACCACCGCAAGACGTAGGGGGTCAGATTGCAGACAGCCCCATGCAAGGACATGATAAGTCGCTGTTGCATCACGAAATAGACGCGCGCAAGTCTCAGGCTCAAGCAAATGCGGGCCCCCGCCGAAACGCAGACAAATCCAATCCGAGCGGCAGACCGGTTTGTCATAGCCATCACGTAGTACTCGTACACATATGGCAACAGACTTCCACGATATAAAGGTGCAGAAGCACCTTCTCAGCATCTCGAGAGGCCCTTGCGGCTTTAAAATACTACAAATGCATCAGGCCATCCATAGAAACCATGTAGAGGTCGCGCCACATATATACGCGGCCCACATGATGCTCGTCGCATCGTTGGAGGCACCACGCACCTGTGCCAGGGGGTGTGCACACACACAATAAGGGCGCACTTAGACGCCCACGCCCACGTGTGCAAGCCTCTTGGTGGCTTGGTTGAGACATTTTCCAATGCCATATTGTGATCAATGCTTCTCTCTTTGTCGATTGCCCATGTCTCATTAACCATCCGCGCAACTCACCAATAAATGCTATATGTCATTTCCTCTACCAACCGATGCGCCTTGCAGCTGCCCCGTGCACACCTTGTCACGGCAATGTGCAAATTCCTGCTCTCATCTGCTCAACATGCCCCGCCACATTCCTGCCGCTTCCTGCCGCGGTCGGGATGTACGGAACGTATAATGCCTATGCATGTATTTCCCTGCCTCTATGTACCTTTACAGCCCGACTACCTCTGAAGCATGGCAGTCAAGACTGTGGCAATTCGGGAAAGCGGGACAGCAGACCCCGTAACCCGCACGACGGCCGTAACCCTCTGGGCCAGGAGAGCATGTTTAGCGGTAGCCCCATGGATATCTTAAAGTACGATACTAGGATTACTTGTCGGCAATGCACCTCGAAAGGTTTGGTGACGTTGCACAGATGCGGCATGCATAGAAATATAGTGGAAGAATGCGTGGTTGGTACATCTTGAATATTTAACGTCCAGTGCGTGCATAGCAACGGAGTGAGTCTCACTCTGTCTCGGGTGTCACGGCGGATGGCGTTACCAGACTTGAAAGGTGTCAGCAGTCATGCTATCATGCGGGTGCATAAGGATATTGGCTAAGTTATGATACAATACAATACAATAATATAATATAATATTTACATCATATGAGTGAGCCGTAGGCCAGAGTGGGAACTCAGTCCGCTGGCCAGTCTATGAGCCGGTACGGAACGGATTTCTCGGAAGGTGAGAGGTGAAGCAGAAGAGCTCGTCAGTTAGCCAACAAGTATCTTAGTAGTACTCAGATTTTGTTCCTTCATCTTGATTTATGTCGGTTCAGTTCGTACAACCCGCCCAATGACGGGTTGTACGGCATCAGAGTCACTCAGATGATGATCTGCTAGATAGTGATGGAACCAGGTGATGAGCGCCGAAGCCGATTGGGGTGAATGGATGTGGGTGCAGGGAGACGCAGGGCTCAGCCTCCAGCTTAGCGGTTACTTAATATGCCTCAAGTACGTAAAGAATGTCCTAGCTAGGCATCGAAGACATGAGACTATTGTGTTATATATTAGTTGTTTATTCCATGCTTATGTATTTGTTCATCCTTGTTCGTGACAAACATAGTTTGACCGTTTACGACGGTTCAACTTCTTCGACTTCCTGTGTGTATGTGTGCAGAAAAGATTTATAATATTGAATGTTATTATAACACAAAAGAAGATTCAAATAAAACACCCATGCATTGCCACCGTCCCGTCGAGGTTTGTTAGGAAAGCTTTGCCCGGTCCGTCCCGGCCCTGTTATGTGATCTTTATAGGCCCTACACCTACTTAGGACTCCTTCCAGACTAGACTGCTCTGTTCAAGACAGAGCCGACGCCTTGCAGAACACTATAGCAAAAGCTAGATATTAAATCAATTGTTTATTTGTGTTTGGTTAAGTAAATCTTTGCTCAGATTGCACAACTAATTGTGAAGATCTAGTAATAGCGAAGGTATGTATGGGGCGCTTCTCCTCCGGACAAGTCAACTATCATGCATAGTTTATTTTATCTAGGTAAAGCTACAACTACCCAGGTCTTCGCTGGTTGTAATTCAGGAATGAAACCAAAAGTGTAATCTCGGACGGCTACGTTACGACACGCACGGGCATGCCCTGCGATACATTGGTGCTCACAGAGAAACCTTTGCGTGATCATTTCAATCAATTACATCGGTGGGAATCGTACAGGAAGCTGTATGCGGCCTGGAAGCTATTGCGTTTTGGATGTAGCGTGGAAGTGGCCATGCAATGGCGAAAATAAAATTTGAACTTAGAAACCATGGGTTTGTAGATGCCATCAAAAAACTATTTAATTTAGGTTTGAATTTGGGCAGTTCTGCCTGCTTTCTCGATGACCCTAAACCCGTGACGGGTTGGGCAGTTAATTGTAAAGTTTGTTCGAGCAGGATTGCTCTATAATGTTAAAATAATAATCGTAAAATGTTCCATAATATTTAAAATTCATTTCGAATTCGTCACGCTGAATACATAGAGCCATCTCGAAGCTTGCCTCCGCCGATCGCGATGTCATTTTAATGATTGAGATACGGCTGGTATATGAAACCAATACTAGCATTATTTAAGATCTTGTTGGTATTAATCTTCATTGAACACTACCACAATATATGCACCCGTCCTTATTTGTTGCAGTACATCATACGTTCTTCATTTGCAATTGTCCCAACTGATTAAAGTTGTGGTATTAAATTTCTTTCCTATCTATGAATCATAATGACCTCATCGGTTTTGGGCAGTACTTCCGGCAGGCACTAACGGTGCTATAATTGGAGGTCTTCGTCAAATTAGGTCGAAGAGGGCATTAGTATTAATTACAATTACGTTACACCGTTCTTGCTTGTGAAAGATCTGTTTTTTCACTTGGAACGGATTTATGGGTCGTCAGCCCGTCGCCGCTTCCTCACAGGTTCAGCATTAAATTGCAGATTTTTATGCAGGTATGGTGGTGACTGTTCAAAGTTAACATAACAGTTATGTTGCTTATTTTAGACTCCAACAGTTTCTCCTTTCCACAATTTCATCGCGTGGCGGACCGGATCTTTGTTTGCAAGGAGGTTTTCAGCGCAGGCGAAATATAGAAACAGTTGCTACAGACCTCCTCGCAACCTGAACTAGCTCACTTCAAAGATAAACCGGTTGATCGCAACGCCCCCTGTGCTTCCTGCACCCGTGCTACCCGTGCTTCCCGTAAGGGAGTGTGAGCTTCCGCTAGCTGGGACGCAGGCGCAGACCGGGACGGTTGCTCAGATAACGGAACTCCCGCCACTGGATCGCGGTCGCGGCATATGTTCCCCGCATGGTATGAACACCAAGTGCTCTGCGACAGCAGAAAAAATGATTGAAAGTGAATTGATGATGGCAGAACGCTTTAGCACCTGTGGGGGTCGCAGGTACAGCGGTGGCGGGAACCGTTGCCGACAACCCCTAGACGCTGCGGCCGCTCTGCATGACTCGTCTGGGGCGTTGTGCGCTTCCCGGGAAAAACACTACCGTGAGGCTTGGTTAAATCACGTTCTGGTGCTGTCAGAACGGACTGGACCTGGCGGGGATGATGAGCCGCCATCGTGCCCAAGTCCTGACGGCTACCGTCGAAAACGGATTTCCGTCCACGTGCTTCTAGGTGTCAAGCGAGTGGCGAGAAGGTACGAAGGCCAGCATGTTGCAAAACAGCTCAGCGCTTTCATCTCAGGTGTACTGGTGCTGTACGTCGGGAAGGACGCAACATGTTTACTTTTTTGGACAACGTGCAAAGGATGTTTGACTGGGTGTTGCGGATTACCGCCCTGCCAAATGACCAGTCAGTGACTGCTGATTAATAACACCCTCACTGGTTGCCTTGCCTTGCGCGGCTCGTTGGTTGTTGCGCAGCGTTGGCCTTTTCCGGAAATATTTCACCACCTGGCCACGGGGGAGAAAACCCTTCTGTGGCGATCAACAGCAGCCAGCGGTCCAATCACCACCGCGTACAGATGTCAAGCCCCAGCAGTGCAACATCCTGGACATGCGAATGGAGCTCCGTCATGCCAAATCCGGCGAGTCCTTAATGCTGGGATTGTGTTCCGTCAACTTTGCCGCATCACCAGCTGTGACTACCGTTGATCTGCTCGACTTCGACACCAACAGCATTAAGGATAGTCTTTCAGAGGATGGGCGGCAGTCCGCTGATGCTCCAAGCCTTAGCTCAACAGCGGACATGGCTACATTGTCCACAGTGTTGCCGCTGCCTCTGTCGTTGTTTTCCTTCACGCCATCAGCGTCCAGTTGCGAAGAGCAGCGATCACGGGCACCTAGCAATGGCAAAGCAAGCACCTGGAAGGCACGGAATCTGAGGAACGATTTGTCATGGTTGTACGGGCCCTGCAGTGGTGTCAGAAATACTCCCAGTTTTTCCCCTGCACGGCCGTGGACAGCTACAACAGCAGCGAATCCCCCCGTTGCATCCTCTGGGTCGCATGGTCCTCGATGTGCAAGTAGCATGCCTGCTCATTGCGGGGCCTTGGCGCCGCCGCCTTGGGAAGCAGACGTCTCGCGTTCAGTGGACGAGGAATCTCTCGCAACACGCTGCGCACGTAGTGGCCATGGCCATAGCAACGACACGAGCCCGGGGGGGGGGCATGGGTTGCCTGCCTCCTCCTTCCTGGCCTTCTTACAGGAATGGCATGGACCCGTCCATGAGGTGGAGCTGCTGGATACTGAGTGCGGGACAGAGGGGGAAGGGAGACGGCCGAATGATGTGTCAGGATGGTCACGGGTCCGCATAGAGCTCTCGCCAATGTCACGACATACTGTGTGATCGGTTCCTCAATGGCGTTGTGCAGGTTACGTGTTGTGTCGTGACACCAATGGCGTGAGGAATTCGGGAATTTTGCCCTGCATCCAAAAGCGCTTGCGAACTCCACAAACTTTTGGAATACGAGCTCTACTAATGAAGTTTGCTGACAAACGCACAGATTGCGAACTAACAGTACCCGGGCTGCTACAATACCCGGGCTGCAACAACTGAGTTTGTTCTTGTACGCCTAATTTGGAGGTTGGCGCTAAGTGTTTTGCTGATTTTATGAATGGCGTTTGGAGCGCCTGCCTGCATTAGGGCCCCGACGGGATTGTACACCATCTCCCGTGCTGCTGGGGTTGACTTCGGCCCTGCTGAACGCCAACACGGTTTTACGGTCTGTGGTTTAACAATAAGTTGTTAAACCGGCCTCTTGGCATTCGTGATCTCTTGGCATTCACATCCGTACATTACATTAAATGGTTTCCAAGTTTAGGGTCAGAGGTAGAGTCAGAGGAGATACGGGTCGGCAGATACGATGGGTTCTTTTTACACCTCTGGATGCCCTCTTTGACATAGAAATAAGATTCCTTGTTTAGGGGCAGATTCAGGAGAACTCGTGAGGTCCGTGCTGAAGCGAATACGTTGTGATCCCACGCATCCCCTGGGATTGCGGCGATCCTGTGGCGAAGGGAGGCTGGGCGTGATGAAAAAACAACTGGTAGGTCCCTGGCGGTATTCCCGGGTACCGAAAATCAACGACCTAGAAGAATACGACCGAGTTACAATTTGCGCGAGCAAAAATGAGTATATACAGTGAAAATATGTTGCACATAATTACAGTTGAGTTTGCATTTCAAGGGTTGTAGTCGATGCGTGGGATTGTCCTTGGGTCCTTGGTGTGTACACTGCTATGAACTCTCCATGGCGGTAGGTCCGGCGAGGCGCGTCCTGCGACGGAAATATCATCGTTCCTAAAACGCGGCGCACTGTTGCCTTTCATACGCGTGGTATTTTGCATGCCGTACGCCATCAACCGGTGGCACGTACCAAAGACTGCCGAGACAGGTTGGAAACGTGATGAAGGCCAGTGAAGGCGGGATAGCTGCGGGATCTGGTTAGTCATCACCACGCAGTCATTGTATTGGATGTTTCGTGCAACCTTTTCATTTTGTTGCTGGATGTTTTCCGGCTTTCGAGTTCGCATACTTTTGTTCTGAAATCCAGTATCGCCTGATCATATCGTATTTTGTTTATAGTCACTTTATGACAGGGGGATTCAGGGGTTGGGTTTTAGTCCCTTTTAGGTGCTTTCAGACGATAATGGCGTGGTAGATATTCGTTGTCGTAAGGTGCGTGCCGCGATCTCGGAAGAGAGCATACGAGTGATGCCGAGTTTGGCAGCAGCAGGAACACGCCCATCTGCAGTCTTTTAGCCAGCGCCTAGATGGATTCAACGGGCCAACGACCAACGACGTCACACTAGTGAACTGATGGTCTGTAGCGAAACATGTCTTTAACGGATTGTAACGCGAGCTTGTTACTCCACAGCTCAGCAGATTAGGAACATGTGCAAATTGTTGGCCTATTGTCGACCCTTGATCAGGTAGCCACCTGAACTAGTGCGTTGACTAAGAAGCAAACACTTAGACCTACAGCCCTACGGCAGAACAGAATGTCGTTGTAACACCGGCCCATGGCAAGGAGTTGCATTCTGGCCGTTTCCAGAAGAAAGCGACTGGATCCCGCACCAGCATCAGAAACCTGCAAATGCAAACCAAATCCGTTTCCGGCGCCCACTGTACAGTTACTAGCCAGAGTCTCATGGTCCCATGGCAGTCACAGAATCACACAGAAGGGGCCACCGAACCAACAGCGGCAACTGTAATCCCTTCATTTAGAGTTATAGGCCCCACCACAGGTACCGCCATGCAACCCTGAAAACGTGCTTCTCTTTACACTCAGCATCTTGGCATCCAATACTGTGCCATATGTGAGGCACCAAGCTTGCCCGGTGAGCAGCTGGCCGCAAGGCATGGCGACCCCCAACAACCATAACTGTGATTCCCTGTTGTCCGTTCAAGACAGCTACCCGCCCTGAGGCTCACGAGCGCGCACCGTGCGGGCAGGGTTTGCAAACACGTCCATACTGTGCACATCAAGCGGCCCTCACGGCTTCCTCCTCATCGTAGGCAAGCTATCAGTAGATCTCCATCGGTCCGGCCAAGTGCAGGCAGGGTCTGCTGGCTCCACTGGTCTCCGACTTTGTCACGAAACAGGGCCTTGAAGAATGTGCCGACCACTGAGACCCGGATTAATATGACATGTACTTTCCGCATTTCAGAACTTAACTTTCAGACCTGTCCTTATGGGTTGATGCTCTCCTCTGCCCACGCCAACGACCCGTCTTCCTTAATCGCATGGGTGTATCGGAACCGTTCGTTTGAACGGAGCAGGAGCTGCTCCACCTGCAGTTGCCGGCCACAAAAGCGTTGGTAGCAGCCAGCTATAAGGTTCGTTAACAGCCCAGCAGCATTGGCCAGGAGACGCGGGTCTCATAGATTCCCCGGTCTTCGCAACGGGCCATATAGCGTTCGTCCTGAACCCAACCCAACATCCACCAGCGCCGGGTTGAGTGCAACGGTGTGACTATGTCGTGATACCGATCCATGCTTACACTGTTGTACGACCTATTTAATGCTTTTGTCTGGGCCCTATGGCTCCGGTATCGGTTTCTTCTCAACCCAGAAGCTTGTCTAGGGCTCAGCAGCGACGTGGAGCTGTTTCGACCTGTTTACGGCCAAAGAGAATGCAAGACTGCAAGTACAAGGCGGTCGCGTGCAGTCTGTTACGGTTTCCGGATCTGGAACATGCCACACTAGCGGCTGGCTCCGGTACGAATTGCTGGCATCCCTCTTCCCGCAAAGTGGAGGCCACGGGCCAACTGGTTGATGGGTCAAGCGGGTGCTGGCATCCTTACCCAAGCGGTGACGGCCACGTTGGATTTGTGGGTTATTACGTCAGCGGCACCTCACCTCGTCAACCCTAAGGACCACCAGGCAGAAGGTGTCCAGTGGCGGATCCTGTTTTTGTGAGTAGCAGAAAGGATGTAACAAACATCGGGGAGAAGACAGCGAGGAGCAACAGCTAGTAAGGCACGGTGGAGACTGGCCGTGTTAAGGGAGATGCAGCTGACCGAAACGGGCGAAACCCGTGGGAATCCAGGAGCACAGCAACATGGCTGCAGTTATTCATCCTCATGACAGGTGCTTGACATGCCTAGATCCGTAATGAGATACGCAATATCGGGACGGCATGCCGCACTGTGGTATCTGGGCATCTGAATAAGCCTTGGTCCGAAGAAGTCCTTGGTCTCCGGAATTCAGTTGCGGCCATGTCACTACTGATGTTGAAAAGCTGCCTTGTCAATGCCGTCTTTGGTCGGGATTGCTGAATTATGTGCCTTAATGACAAGGATCACTGGTCAATCCGATGCCAATAACCTGACCAGGGTTTAGTTCACAAACCACACTCAAGCCACTTGTCACATCTCTCCTCCCATGCATTACCAGGAGGAGACGCTCAAAAAGCCTTTGATGGCAGGTGCATTTCGCCGGCTCCTTTTTACCTGTGATCCCGGCGCCGGATTGTTCCAGGCCTTGGGATCCTCTGCCGCGCGCGGCCGCCCCGGGTGTGGCCACCCGAACTGCTGCCGGCCGCTCTCCGACATGGCGGACCAGACTCGGCCACGTGCCTGTGGATTGGGCAAATTGAAAGAATATATCTCCTCGACCGTTGGTAAAACAACAAATCGAAAAAGAGGGATGCTCAATTTCCATTCTGCTTCATTGACGTTCTGTGCATATATGTGTGTGTGTGTAAGACAAAAAATTATACATATACATATATATATGTATAATATTATATACATATGTATATGTATAATTTTTTGTCTTACACACACACACATATATATACAAAATTACACATTATATATACACAAAATTATACAGTTCAATAAGGTTATTCCTTCTTCATAGAGGCACCAAGCCGCAGTTGGTCAGCATGTGGTACAGATGTGCAGTGAATGTGTGCAATAAGGTTCAATGGCCAAATCCTGGGAGTATCGGAGGGGTACTCTCAGGAAAGCCACATTCAACCCTACTATTACACCCACGAACCGTGTCGGTTCAATTGTTGAGTCCGTCGTTTTCCTACCCGCAGGACGATGGTGGGTAATAAGGAAACCCTGCAGAACTACACAACACTAGGAGGGTATGGCTCAAGCTGCAGAGGTACAGACAAAACACGGCCCCAATGGAGGGTCACACTCGAAACTGAGATAAAAGCAATAAATTGCGCGTGTGTGTGGATGTCTGTGTGGTTTTGCTCACTTCAAGCAGAGCATTGTCCACGTGAGCAGCGTCTATAACTACCAAGTTTCCAGCAATTCGATATTGCTCGCGCGTCTGGGGGAAGTACCAGGCCACCTCGGCCGCTGGGTTGACAGCCACCTCTTGGACCTGCAACGTAAGATACAGCGTCATCGCGGAGGGGGACAAAAAATGGATGGGGGGATATTGGCAAGTACTCAGGGAGGGGACGTGGCGCGAATATGTCAGCAAGCTTAAGTCACTGGCCCGGCTTGGCTTTAGCCATGTACAGCTCACACGGGCTGTATCATCACGCCAGCTTCCTGACTGGACCATCGGGCAGCACAACAGACAGATCAATGCAAGCTTTAATTACGACCGCACACGTCCCCATTTACAGGCAGGGTGTCAATAAGCGCCGAGCCTTGGTGAGCTAGAAGAGCGTAAGTAACATCTGCCCACCTTCCTTGATCTAATATCTGTCACGAAGGTCAGGGAATCATCATCGTCCGCTAGAAATCCTCTGAATACTACAGTTCGGTTTGCTGGGCGTCCATCCTGCCTTACAGTCGCTAACTGCACGTAACGACTATTCGCGAGGTGTTTGTTTTTGTTTAAAGATTTTTGAATTTTGTCTCTCCATATTGGCGTACTCAGCCGACCGGCGACTGCAGCGACTTCAGCAGCAAAGGCCATGATACTGCGTATTCCCTGCGCAAGCCAACACCGTGTTGTTCGCTATGTCTTATAAAAAGCTATAATTGCTGCTTGTAGCGGATATAATGCTGCAAGGCCTCGTAATCCCTTATTATGTTGCATTACTAAGGGGCAGAGTCCTGGCGTGGCACGTCAAACGGTCCAAAATACTGCTATCTTGTTGTGATATTCGGTCAGACTTCTTCAATCTTATTTTGTATTGATTAGTTTCTGCTAGTTGACGCTTGGTCAAGACCGAACTGCGTCTGGATCGCAAATGCGAAGGGTCTTATGTACGACCTTATCGCCAAGTCGCTGTATGTTTCTCGAAGCTGAAATGCTTCTTTAGCTGATTGTATCTATTGCTCGAGGCATAGTAGCAGCTTGCTTGTCCAGCATGGTGCTGAACTGGACCTCTTCTCAGCTGTTGCGATGGGAGTTTCACAACATGTTATTAGCCCTTAAGGACGAGTTTTGTCCTGAGTTGTTTTGTGTGTCGTGCAAACGTATTTGGCCGATATGTCGCTTTCAAGGGAGTACGTGAAGGAGCTCTCTTCCTCCAACACCAGGAGCTGGGATTACAAAATGGAGTCAGTTCTAGCCTTTGATGGGTATGGCGACTACATTTTGCCTACGTTCATCCCACCTCAAGAATAATTTTCAACCCCGAAGGCAAAGGGCGGAAGTTGTGCAGGACCTGCCTATCCCGGTTATATGGTACTTGCTACCGGAGTCTAGCCATCAGGGGTCCTGTACGGAAAACTCCTTATTTACTGCCGCACTTAGCACAGCGAATTTCCCCCTTCGCCACAGGAGATCTCTGATGCACTTGTCCCAAGACTCTAACTTTGCAATCGCTTCCCTGGTCTGTTCAGTCACAAGCGGGACAAACTCACACGCCCGCATCACCAAGGTCAGCGCAACTACCTCGGTTTTCTCTTCCCAAACGGCCTTACAGCGCTCAACATTGCCGTGGGCGTCGCGGTTTACCTTAAAGACCCACTTTAGCCCAATCTTCCATGCACTCATGGGAACCTCCTCCAGCTCTTCCTCCAGCTCCCTGTTTGCTGGGCGTGGAAGAGAATGTTTAACTGTGGTGAGGTTGGGCACGTCGCTCATTTTTGCCCGAAGAAGGGCCGTTCGTCGGTGGGCACCAGCACGTTATCCGGTGAGTCGTCCGGTGGGTTGCAGCTGCGAGGCAGAGGTCATTGGTGAAGTGCACCTGGTGTGGGAGGCCGGGGCACGTTGAGGAGAAGTGCTGGAAGAAGCGGGACGGTGTCTGGTCGCCAAGGGGTTTAACCAACGGGAAGAATTTGATTTTGAGAAGGTATTCGCCCCTGTTGGGAAGTACGCCAGTTTTCATGCTTTGTTGGCTGTGGTAGTACATCTTGATCACTAGCTTCATCTTGTTGTATCTCTGTTGTGTCAACCTAAAAAGGCTATCTTGGCTCAATCTTTGACACTACCCGTAGATACCCCAGGATACTACATCATCTGTGTTCTTCCATGGCGAGCTGGAAGAGGAAGTCTACACCAAGCAGCCGCCTGGTTATCAGTTGGGTGGTCCTAATGTAGCGTGTAAGTTGCGTCTTGCCCTGTACGGCCTTCACCAGGCCCCTTGTGCCTGGTATGTTTGGTTGCGCAAGGAGCTGGAAAGCATGGGTTTCAAGCCTTCTCTGGCTGACCCCGGCTTGTTTGTGAAAACAGAGAATAGTGAGTCTGTCTACATTCTGGTTTACGTGGACAAGTTGCTGGTAGCGTACAAGTCTTTGGCAGTGATCGGGCAGGCGAAAGCCCAGCTGCTGCGTGCGTTTGTCAGGCACGATTTGGGGGAGACCCGGTTCTACCTGGGTTTTAAGATTGAGCTCGGCCGGGCTGCCCGGACCATTACCATCACACAAAAGCGGTATGTCTCGAACATTTTGGAAAAGTTCGGGATGTAGGGGTCAAACTCGGGTGCCACCGGACGCAAATTTGTGCTTGACAGCAGAGGGTGTTCCGCTTAATATGACGGTTCATCCATACAGTGAGGGAATTGGGAGCCTGCTGTACTTGGCCGTTTGCTTGCGGCCTAATATTTCTTTTGCGGTGGGTTTGCTGGTGAGGTTTATGACTAAGCCAACTGTTGACCACTGGAACGTGGTGAAGGGCGTGCTGTGGTACTTGGTAGGAACACAGGCTTTGGGGATTAAGTTTGGCAGTGGTGCCCGTGTACAGGGCTTCTGTGATTCGGATCTGGTGGGAGCCGATCAACTACCGGTTTTGTTTACTTACTAAATGGAGGAGCAATAACTTGGTCATCAAAGCTTCAGCCTACCATGGCCATGTCAACTGTGGAGGCCGAGTATATGGCAGCTGCAGTGTCGATTAAGGATGCGCTGTGGCTACATCACTTGTTGTGCGATTTGGGTGTTCATGTGGGTGCGATTCCAGTGAAGTGTGACAGCACCGCATGCATTGCGATGCTGGAGAGTCCAATGTCCACGGCTCGCATGAAGCACCTGGACATCTGCCATCATTTTGCACGGGAGCACGTTGAGCTGGGTGAGATCCACATGGTTCGATGTTCCACTGCGGAGCAGCTGGCGGATGTGCTGACCAAGTCCCTTCCTAAGGAGAGGTTTCACTTTTGCGTCTCTGGGATGGGTCTGAGGTAGTTTCATGATTGACCCAACGTGGGAGGTTGGTTCGTTTTTCAACTTATTGCTTTTGGATCCGTCTAGAAGCTCTTGAACGCTCCTGTTTTTAGGTCAGCAACATTGCGCCTTGTCGTGGCAGTTGGGTTTGAATTTTTGTCTTTGCCTGAATGCTTATGGACACAGTTGTTGTACAAGCGTCATATCGTACGATTGTAGTGCGTACAGGAAGTCTGCCCGCATGGGAATGTTGTGATATTTGGTCAGACTTCTTCAATCTTATTCTGTATTGATTAGTTTCTGTTAGTTGGACGCTTTTTCAGGACCAAACTGTGTCTGGATCGCAAATGCAAAGGGTCTTATGTACGACCTCATAGTCGCTATATGTTTCTTGAAGCTGAAATGCTTCTTTAGCTGATTGTAACATCTATTGCTCGCCCGGACTTTGGTGTGTCCTTGTGGCTCCTTGTCCAGAATTGTGCTGAACTGGACCTCTTCTCAGCTGTTGTGATGGGAGTTTCACAACATATCTGAGCAGCTTTGTGTATGAGGTGATGTCTTGGCCTGGGTGAAAAAAAGGAAGAGCATTACAAATCTCTTCAGCTAGGCCAGATCCATGACAGTCTAATGGAAGGTGTGTACCAACTGCTCACACGCGACTGCCTGAAAGTAAATCAAGACAATGGATTCGATCATGGCTCACAGGTTACAACAGGCTACTGAAATAGGAGATACTGCCTGTGCAAAGCACTCAGTTAATCGCATTACAAACTATTTAACTGTATTGTAGCTAACGAACAAATATCAACCTAATAGATTTTCACTCGAACGGCATTACCCCAATTCTACCTACCAAGGCAGACGCCTGATGTACGTAAAGCAAGCAAGAGCCAGGC
Organism: Volvox africanus; assembly: GCA_030268105.1. Classification (NCBI taxonomy): domain Eukaryota; kingdom Viridiplantae; phylum Chlorophyta; class Chlorophyceae; order Chlamydomonadales; family Volvocaceae; genus Volvox; species Volvox africanus. The sequence goes on from BSDZ01000079.1 coordinate 838,881, forward strand.
ACCTCTTCAATCTCTACAATATGGACAGGTAAATTGAACGCGATCTGCTGTGACTTCAACATGTGATGCCAGGCTGTCGCATTGTCATGTACCCACCCCTCATCTGTTAGCACAGACAGACACCTATATACACATCGGTTACGGCTCAATTCTGATGTTCACCGTGTTCCTGTTCAACATTCAGGAACCAAGCTTTTGTTCGTCTGCGGAATCAAGAGTCTCATCACGGATCCGGAAGCCTGGCAGCCCCGCTTAGGAGGCCGAAACGACTTCTGCACGGGTTCAGTGTCTCCTCGCTTCGGGGTTACCGTCAAAAGCTAGGAGTCTTCCTAATATCCAGGCGTTTCACCACTACGCCTGGTCACTTCATCTTACAGTTCCTAATTAGGCTTACCATCTTTAGGTAAAATCTCAAATACGAAATTAACTTCAGTTAATTTATTTAATCTATTTATTTCAGATGCTACAACATGTCCGTATGCCACGTCGGTAGGGCTGCACCTTGGGGTCACGATGCTTACCACCACCTTGGGCCACCATCACCAGAACGACTTCGGCCCTAGTGGAAATTTTCCACAAATCCGGACGACGTGGCTTCCCCGTGTATCACACGCACCCTCAAATCTTCGTGGCAAGCCCCACATACTAACACACATAACAACCTCAGCTATGCTCATCCCACTTAATCTGTTTGTTTGCCACTTCACACTCGCATCTTACACTTTACATCTTACACTTAACACTTTACACTCGCACACCCAGTTCTTGCCTTGTATTACCTGCTTACCCTCGCAGTTTGCACTCATGCCCTCGCCGCCACCCCAACCGCCGCCTACTTTTCCTGTCCCTTTCCTCCATTTACCCGCCTTGCATGTTCACGTTAGTTTAGTACACGCGTCAAGCCACCAAAACATGCTCCGAAGGACATCTACGAAGGTTGGATGACCCCACAGTTGGCCCCCGTTGTCGGACTCAAGCCTTTCCCCTCAACCCACATACTCGGGAATATGTGTTGCTAGCATTCAGAACTCGCTGCTGGCCTCGCCCTGGAAATTTGACGTGAACATCATGGCCATCTCGATGCCGGTCTTCATCGTTGGGATCACGATACTGTATGGGCACTGCAATCATAGGATCAACATGCCACGTGGCGGGAGTAAGTTAATATGGGAAGTGGCTTAATGTCATGAGCGCCGGGAGTGCACCCTTTCTTTCCTAAACATGCATACAGGGCATATATGCGGAGTAAACGGACTGCAGCGGCTGTGCAATTCAACAGTCGTCTGCTTAAGCCCTTGTTATTCTTTGTCATAGCTGCCTGGGAGGTGTACCGCACGTTCGCTCCTCACCAGCACGTATACGTAGTTACCCCAATGGCCTAACTGCAGCCATGGCCTGAAATGCGCTGAAGTGCAGCAGAAGGGTGCTGCCATGTTACCTTATCTGGAGCGAAACCTGCCGCCACCGCCGCCGCCACCGCCACCGCCACCATAATTGCCGCATTAACGCACCAGGCAGGTACATAAAGCCCCCGAGCCCGAGGGGACCAGCCGCCGAGGGTAAGGGTAGGTTTACGTTTGGAAAGGGGAGAATGTGAATACACGAACTGCGAAGGTTTACTCAAGACATACATACATCATGTAGCCACTGGCAGCAGTGCACCCTCAGGCAATCCTTCACCAGTTCAGAACGCGGACATGTAAGGAAAGCGCACATAGATGAAGAGACGCGTCATCATCTTAAGCACCCCGAATCACGACACCCCTACACAGTACACGGCGCCAATCACGTGGCGCATATTCGCATGCAGCTGCCTACGAAGGCTCACGTTGTTCTGGACCACACGAAAAGGAACCAGCATGCCGGGCATTTTCTGACGCGCGGGAACACCACAGCTAACTGAGTCATGAGAGGCGGCAGGTAATGTAAATCACTTTGCGTTGGTGGGCGCTTCCTTAAGGCCATCGGCGTTTCGCCTCCCGGTAATCCAGCCAGCTTTACTGCCTTCGATCTCACCCTCGTGGTCCTTGCCCACGTGCCGATCGAGGCACTTCAGGAAGGATGTATGGCATTCTGCCTTGAAGACGCTTGATTGGGAGAAATGTTACAGATAAAGTGGGTTCAAAGGCGGCATACGTCTCATCACGGGGTTAGACGGTAGGGGGACTTTCGTCGGTATGGGATGGGCGAGTGGCACATGCACAGGTCCATTCAGGAAGAAGTTGGCCTTGGAAACGCCAACAGCGACACGCATATTACAAAGACAACCAAGTCAAGTGGGCAAAAATGTAATGAGCGCTCTTGTCCAGTGCCTTGAATCCAACAGCGTCAGCGTCCTTGAGACGTTGTGAATAAGACACAGCGCAGCTCTGCATAGCAGAGTCACGTCCGTACGATAGCATTTGAGTGGAATTCACTGTCGTATCACAGGTGAGAGTGCATGTGTATCCTTGCTCATATACAGCTTATAAAGGCTTGACAGTCCGACAATACGTTGACAGGCTTTGTTGTATGAGCGTCTGAATCTGTACGCGCGGTCGCTTTTCGGGTTACTTAGCCTTGGGTGTTGCTTCATGGCTGCTTGGTCCTGAGAGCACGTGGCAGCCGTGGTTCGGGTTTTGGTTGAGAGATCTAAAGCCAATGGGGTGATTAAACATAGCAGGGCCCGGCCCGCCATTTTGACGAAATATGTCATCCGGGCAAAATCACGCTTGCATAAGCATTGAAAGGTTGTGTTGTAGGTCTGATCAACCTCGAGAGGTGTTAGGCTCTAAGAGGGGAACCGACATTCTTAATATGCATATTGCTGCCGTTTGTCCAATTATCTGAAATTTTGGCTGGTACTAAAGTGAGCCGGTCTGCGTGTTTCCTGCTCGACAAGAGGAGCGACCGTAAACTATCCAGAGAATGCCCAGTTTCTTGCCAGACTCATTATTACCTGGCTGGAACATACTCTGGATAACATGATCATAGTTACCATCTTGTTGTTTACGCGCGTACCTGTGCTTCGCGACGCAGGCGTCGTGCTTCTGGCAACAACGGTCAACCGGATCACAAGGTTTTACACCCGGGCAGCCACCGTGTCCAACTCCACAGAAGCGTCCATACCGAATATTCATGTTGTCTGAATGCATTTGCCAAGGTTAGGAGCTTTGCAACTGAAAATCCCAACAAAACGCCCACAATCTCACCGCAATTAATAGTATGGCATCTCCTTGCGCATGGTGTTTCTTCAGCTCCTGGGGCATCAACAGCCCTCGTGGATGTGCCGAAGGTTAGCAACACAAAGGTGACCAAGAGCGAAATCAACATTCTTCAAAGGATAGGATAAGGCTATACAAATACTGTTTAGAGCACCTTGTTTTTCAGGAGAAGTTGCCGTTGACAAAACATAGCAACGATTTTCAGGTAACACGTACAACGGACAACGCATCGGAAACAGGGACTCAAGCCTCGAATATGCAGTCAAACCTCAAGACAACCTTGCGATGAATATCTTAATCCATACAACACTAGTTTAAGCCTCTTAATGACCGATTGAAAGCCTGCATGTAGAAGCGACGACGGACGACGTTATCATGGATATTGCATCCAATACTTTCCTTCCGTCCCGGCACTAAATGCAGATGCTAGCTGGGCATGCAAAAACGCATTGGCCTTCCAAAATGCAGCTGTCGTGTCGCGCATTTTGAACCGAGAACAGCCTCCAGTATAGGAGAGACGGACTTGCCACGTATATAAAGACACAAATATTTGTGAAGATGCGTCTGCGTACAATACCCTTGAAGACACTGAGAGAGGCCGTGCACGGCCCGCAACTGATTCCCATATCCGTATGCGCATGGGTGACGTGGTTCTCCCCCATCCGTCAATCATCTGGCTTAGGTACGTTCGTTGACCAGCCAAAGCACCACGAGGGCTTGCGGCGGCGCTGACAGGCCACACCACACACTTATCGCGGGCACCATGCAGACCATTACATGCTGCTCCATCTCAGCGATGATTCTCTATCGATGGAAGACATGCCCGCCATTCGGGACCCTTCGCGGGAACGGCAGCACGAGGAGCCGCCGTACGTCACGTGCGCCATTTTTGGAGCGCATCACCTGCTGCCCCAATTTCACCAAGACCGTCCTGGACTCCTATATCTGCATCAAACCAAGGTGTGGCGTGCCGCTAATAAATACGTTCCCATCTGTCTTAAGTTTCCTTCAGCTTCACATGCCATGGTGTCCTGCCATGCGCACCAAGACCGAGCCTATTCCGTCAGGCGGCCCCACCTCTCTAGCTGCTTCTTGCTGCAACGAAGCAACAATAGCCAGTTTATCGGCCATTTACCATTTGAAGAATTCCAAATTCAAGCTCCAGCGTGATAATCCACGCACATGGCAGGAAACGGAAGGCACCTGTTCCATGGCACACTGGCTATCCCGGTGCTATTGCATGGGGCAGTGGACAGGCCTAAGTGGCAGGAGATGCAGCCAACTCATGCGGTTGGATTAGAGCCGACCACAAAGATTCTCAATACACAGCTTGACATGCTGTGTCGAGCCTGTGGCTGTTATGATAACGAAAACCAGAGGCGTCATGCATGGCGTCGTGCCACGTGCCCCCCGCTCCCCTCCCCCAATCGGCCGCCTGCCACTTGCGCCGTCTATCATGAGGGGTGCAGATGAAAATCTACAAAGGTGAGCGCCAGCTGCAGGTCAGGCTGCGGCTTGCGAAGGCGCGGGGCCAGGATACCTTCTCCGTCTATTCGGTGACTGAGGCAACCGAGGGCGAGCGGGTGCCGGTGCCAGTAGCGACTTCTCACGCCATCGGCAGCATGCCATTGGAACAGGTGTGTTCTTGCTAAGCAGTCGGGCTCATGTAGGCCCGATCTTTCAGGACTGGTCCATGAGTAAAATGGAATCTTGTTGCAGTGCAGTAGCGCGTTGTGAGGTAGTGCGCATATATGTGGTTTTGTGTTTTTGATGTGCTGGTGCGTAGTTGTGTGCGATGATGTCAATTGATGCATCGTAGGAAGTGATAAAGAACCCAAGCAAGGAGGCTCCGGGTAGCAATCCGCCTAGCTTCCATTCTCCACCCGCACGATTCCGCCATTACCGCATCCCACACTTTGGGCCACTGTCCAGGTCGACCACGCGCGCATCCAGGACATGCAGCGGTGGGTTGTACAGCAAACTGAGCATCGGGCCTCGAGCGGAGCTACTTTGTCGGATGCATCCACATCCCCCGGAGCTAAACCGCGTCAGGAGGGCGGCCATAACAGTTTGTCTGCCATCCGGGAAATAGTGCCACCGGTGGCCGCAGACGGCGTTACGCCGATGGTTGGACCAATGCAGCCGGTCAACCTCATATGCAGGGTATGTTTTGAGGTTTTCCGGTTCCGTAGCCTACGTTACCCCCTCGCGGCAACTCCGGCACGACAGCCCCATGGGGGACATCGCGGCTTCCGCCCAGTCTGCATCCAAGCCATTGTAGTCCCTCTCTGCTGGCGGGACCGGATTGCGCAGTTGCAACTTTGTGACCAGGTCTCTGTCAAGGGCCCCGATTGCCATCCCTACCATACTGTCCCCTTGCATGGGGCAGTGTAGGCCTTCGCCAAGTTCTTATCAAATGCCGCTAACAACTACCTACCAGTATGCAACCCAATGTTCACTTGGGAGAGCTTGCCTGGCTTGCAGGTCCTGGCAGTGGATTTCTGCTATTACCCGGATTACTACATCCTCTATGTCTGGGACGGTACCGACGCGCACCCCACACCCCTGACGTACACGTCTGGGGCTGACGGTGGGGTCAGGGCTGGCGACTGTGGCACCGAAGTCATCGTGATGCCAACGAAACGTGCGCGTTGTGACGAGGCCGGCACTGCTGCAGCAGCGGGCTTGGACACGGGCGGCGGTGGTGATGACGACGTTGGCAACTCTACACCGCCACCGCCTCACTGCCGCCATCTGCATATGCCCATATCCTCGATCGCGCAGTTCGCTGGCGACATGGCGGCAGCCGAGGCGGCTCTTGACGGTGGCGGTTCTGACGGCGCGGGCGGTGCCGGCAGCGGCTGGGAGGTGCTGTCATCTGTTTTGAGTGTTGAAGAGATGCCTGCGGTAGGGTGCGAGTTGGGGTAGCATGAAGTGAAAGTGCAAGATTTTGAGGTCAGGTAAGTTGGAGGTTAAGCAGGGGTTGCTGCCCTGAATTCTGCTGCACTGGCCGTCGCAGTATCCATCTCTGGGGCGAAACTACTGCTGAGCATCACTCTCCTGCCATGGCCAACCCGCAGGAGGGCAGTGGCGTTCCTCTGGTGCTACCCACCGCTTTGTTCCACCTAGCTCCACCGGGATCACCATCACCGCCCCCACCACCAGTAGCAACTGCGACGCCCGCCCGCGGAGCAACCGCTGTGGAGCCGGAGGCGCTAGGATTAGCCGCCACTGTCCATCTGCAGCTGCTTCCCCGGCCTGGAGACTGGCTCAAACTAAAGAAGGTTGTACCCCGTTTCGTCCAGGTAGGTTGGGGTTGCGTACTTGCGCAAGCGCAAGAGTTGCAAATCTGTTGCCATGGGGGCTCATTGACCTCATTCTGATTAGCCTCTCTTTTCCTATCGCACTCTGCTCTTTCCGATGTTGCCTCTGGCCTGCTTCCAGCATAACCTTCCCTTGCATTTCTATGCATCAATTTCTGTCAGTCCTCGAGTCTCTTGGCCCCAATCCTGGGGTCCTTGCCTTCGCGCGCAGCCGTCTGGCTGTAACCTCCCTGCGCCTGTGCACCATATCCCTTTTTCAATACCAGCGAAGGCGGGGAGGTGGCAGGCACAGGATGTTAAACGAAAGAGCATGCAGAAGTGATGCATGGAATTACACGCCGGCACTGGTCCTTGGGATTGGCTCGAGCTCTGCTTCACCAAAAAATAATTTCTCTGGATTTATATGCAGGGCCAACTGCAGCTTGTGTTCTCGGAGTACAGCAGCCTCCAGCCAGGATCCGCGGAACCACGGGCGAATGGGGCTGCCGGTTCACACGTGAAACGCCTGGGGCGGCTTCTTCAGGGTGGCCCCGGACAGCATTCGCTCCCGGTCACGCCCCGGGACCCCAGCGGCTGGTTGGCACGTGAGGACATGTGTATGTGCGGATGCGCGCGGTATGTGTCTGGCGAGATCGTGTTGCGTTAATAACGGCCCAAGGGCGAAACAGACAACCACAGGACAAGGGCCACGGTGCAAGCAAAGGAAGTGGGAAGGAGATGGGCCCACATGGATATCCACATCATGTTGAAAAGCACGCAGAAACATCCCGGGGCGTTTGTGTAATCACATACACGCTTACGTAAGATGCATGCTATGATGCCTTCCTGCAAATTTGTCCCGTGCGCCTATGGCGTGCCATTCCGTTACTACGCTTGGGTGTAGAGGGATGGTGGAATGCAGTGGCAAAGCGGCTGGAACGGTAGCTGCTCGCGTGTAGTTATTTGCTCATCAAAGAATGGACGGTCGACCTTCATTCCGGGAGATTACCGGCCCGGTACACTCTGCATAGTAGGTGGGTCGTTCCCCGTGCATGCATACTCCACCAACAATGAGGTGTGATGCGCTGGCCGTCCTTCCTCTTTCCCCAGGTGTGTGCAGCCCCTGGCATGAGCTGCCGCTGCGGACGTTGCGGCAGGTGAGCATCGCATTTGGGGAGAAACATCCGAACCGGACGCAGCGCCCTTGGCTTAGCTACTACTGAGCATGGTCCTGGTCGTTTTCCCAACATCATCACGTACAAGATTATTGTTTTCTCTACTGCCGAAACTCCTGCAATCGCGTTCTATATTCGGCCCTTTCAGTCTGGTACACGGACTCGAACGAGGGGCAGTTATAGGAGATGGTGGTGGAAAACACCAGTGGTTCGCTGACGACTTAAGAGGCTGTCTTTCTGAACCCTCCGTAGCCATGATAGCAATCATCCGGATGGCACCGGGTCGAATCTACTTCCTGCGCTTCTCATCGTGTTGTCTCGGTCCCGTATTGTCGTTTGATTATCGATCCCGCGTGCTTTCTTCACGTTCCACCAGCCGCAACATGCTGCCAGCCTTGGGTGGGTGTTAACCCATTGTCGCCAACACTCCCACCCCGCCTCACGTAGGTGCTCTTGCAGCAGAACACTTGCGACTGCACACCTGTCCGTGTTCTAGTACGGGTTATGGCCGTGCTAAACCCCCAGCTTCCCCCGAAGCAAAACTCAGCTAGCACTGACAGCGCGGCAACCAGCGAAGGCGACCCTAACATTACCGGAATCCCGGTCTCGGAGCTGCGCCGGGTGCTGCGATGTGCTGTGATGCCGGCAATCGACTTGAAGGCTCGAGAGGAAGTGGTAGGTGATGGGCTGGTAAGGACTTGACGAAGCCGCGTCCCCAAACCTTACCATCGGTCATTTGATTGGTTGGTTCGAGTGAGTGGTCGGCGCATTCCTGGACTGTCGTAGCGCCGCAGCAAAGCAAAAGGAAGGCACAGCGCCTCTGGGGCATGCAGACGCGCCCATCCTTGAACAGCAGACCCGCTTAGCCCTCTTTTCCCTTCTCCGTACCCTTACAAAGCCGCTGTGTACCATTACGCCTCTTCACTTTCCCTGGATGTATCCCAAACGCGGCCGCTGTGCATTTACCTTTCTCTCAGCGTTCCCACTAAGAGGAACCCGTGCCAATACAACTTCAGCTGCGTCCTGTGTAGCTGTCCGCAGGCGGTTGGCCGATACGCTACCGAATGTGTGGAGGTCTGCACCTCTAGTTATTCTTGTTTGCATGTTTTGCTGGTGTCTTGCAAACGGATTTACATGAATCGAGGTGCTGTCTCCTGTTTTGGTTTTGCATGACCCATTCTCACCAGGTTGGGACGCTTCTGGACCGGGGCAGCAACGGCCTGACCTTCGCACTGGCGCTGCTCCTGCAGGATGCCACAGGTGTGCCGCTGATAGCCAGGCCGGTCCGTACCCCCGCACATGCGAGGCGTCTTTGATGACGAACACGGCGCCTCTAAACCGACTCGTGCGTGAAAGTTGCAGCCACCTGGAGGAATGCGGGTTCCCTGGTCTCGTGAGGTTTCGTCAACCAGAAAGGAATGGTGGGAAGGAGGGCGCATACGCAAAAGGGGCTCACTCCGTGGCAGACGACGTGCACGTATGAGGACCTGGTTACACTGTCCAGGTTCTGGGGTCGCAGCTGGTGGTCGGTATGTCCCTGTCATCTGCCATCCAATATCATCCAATGTAATGACCAGTATTTATCTTGGATATACAGTACATCGTAAGCATCTACGACCCGCGTCGCCATCGCAGCCTCTCTTCGTGCCGTGGTGATCGGAGGAGCCGCCAATCTTTTCTTATGGGAGATGGCGCCGCCCGACATCACGTTCACCGCTGCGGCGACGGAGAAGAGCGTCCCGCAGGCGCAGCAGCCACCACCGGCGCTGCAACAGGAGCAGGGATTTCGCCCTCAGTCCAAACTGGGATCCCAGTCACATCCGGCTGTGAACTCTCAGCCCGCTGAGGCAGCGACCCCAACTCCGCAGAGCATCTTGGCGCTATCCCGGACTCAAACCGCGGCTGTGACGCCAGAAGCTTCTGTGATTGCATCAAGAGCAGCATCGAAGGGAGCGGCCTCTGCATCTGCAGCTCGTGCGGCGGCGACGGCAGCGTTAGGAGCAGCAGCTTGCCATCACGAAGGGCAGGCGAAGCCACAGCAGTCCTGCAATACGGACCGGGACAACTTTGATAAGCTCATTGCGGTGGTGGGTTATTTATTTACGAGGAGGGCAGTATTTTGAACAGCGCATGCATGAGGTTGTCCGCGGCTGAATTGCAGCGGCTGTGCAGTCCTGAATTGCCTCACGCTACGTTGCGCGATGCAGTGCTAGTTTGGGTGCCACCACTTGCTTGTGCTCTGGGTACGATCCCTGTACCTTCCCACATGATCCCTGCTGTCCCTTTGCTGCTCTGCGTGCGAACGTTGGTTCCTAAACAAGTGTTCAGGTGCGTTGCGCCCGGTTCCGAACGCGTCTTATGCTACCAGCACCCGCTGAGGCTTCTCAGCTGGTAGTTATAATACCAGCGTCGATGTATCCGTTCCTTGTAGGCCTAGCAAACTGCTTAGCTTCATGGATCTCAAATGCTCTCTCCTTACCTGCTCGCAGCTCCGCTGGGTATCTGATCAGCAAATCCCCGGGGGCGCCTGGATGGAGGCCGTGTTGAGGCCGATGTACAGGGATCGGGGCAACCCCTGGCAGTCCGCCGTGTACAGTTTGGAGCACACCGTCTTGAAGCTGCCGCCGCACCTGTGAACCAGCGTTGCGACGGCTCGAGGCTACGGCGGTTTGTGCGGAATATAGGTGAACAATAATGGTGGCTCCCGTCCCAGAAGCAGCAGCACTGCAGCAGTGTCCCGGTAGCCTAAAATGTGCACGGCTCCCTACCTGGCCTAGTTGGCGGAGACGGGAGGGCGGAGACGGGTGATGCGAGTAGAGCAGTCTCGGCGGCCCTAGGGTAACGCAGCGGGCGAGCATGCGCTGCTGGACACTATGCGCCGCGCCAGGGAGACGGGAAGGGTGACTGGAAGGCATAGAGGCATGTTGTATTAATTGCATTTTGTGCGATCGCCTTGGATGGGTAGTTCACGTAACTGGATTGCCAGTTTGGTGTCGTGTCGGCCAAGATCACCATCTTAGCCAGCGTGTCATGTTGCGACGGCCTAATTCAAATTCTTGCCATCCGTGCGGGATTTAATTCTGCCGCCTTTCCGTCCCTCCCTAAACCCGACCTCTGATGCGGTTTACAAACGATGTGGACGACGAGGGACGGGCGGAGGAGAACGTGGCAATCAGGAGGGAGGGGAGAGCGACAGGAAAAGACGACAATGTCCAGCTCCTGAACCAGGTACCAATACAAACTGACCTACAGGCGATCTCCCTAGTACTCTCACGATGCACAAAAATGCATATAGACGACCTCAATATGGCAAATCAAAATATACAATCAACAAACGAAGCCCTTCGGACTAGAATCGTCGATAACGGCTAACTGCAACGCAAACAAGCACGTAGAAAGTTGCAAGCCGCAGGAGCACAATGACAAAGCTCCCCTCCTGTCATCACCTTCCAGCTGCATGCACTTCGGCAATCCCGGCGCCTCGGCCTTCTCACCCGCCCCGACAGCTATTTGCCCTCTCGGCAGCAAACACAGGACAGCTCTCACAACAGCGCCTGAAACCACAACATATATCACTTCAAGCGCGAACAAACGGTCAAAGCCACGCAGCGCATCTCCTTACCCATCAATGGATGGAGAGAGATAAATCACATCACAGTAACAGTAGTTCCAAAGGCAGTCGTCATTCCTGGAGTCATTCTTGCAAGTAATTGCGCCACGCGTCCGTCCCGTGGACCTAGACCGAAATGTCCACCACACATTACAGCAACGGACTAAATAGTGCGCTCCGCCATGCTTGTATGTGCACAAATACGAGAGGACGTTGCCGTGTAGTCAAAGGCGTACCGGAGGTTGCTATGACGGGCCGCTTAGCGAGTTTTGTGGGCTGCCCCAGTATAAACAATACACTGTTGCTCTGGCCATGGGTTTATGCTCTGACCAAAATGATGCCCTATGGGCTCCATAGCACTCAAATGCGTACCTCAGGTGAAACGGTATCCATGCAAGCATTCTGTCCAGCTACCTAGACGAATGGACAAGGGATGAGGGAAAACCACCGACTAGTACAGCAATTGACGTCACGCCATCAGAAGCCCATACCTGCCTATTCACCCCTTCCACCATTCGCCTCTCAGCGCTTTCACTCTCATGGACCATACAAGCCGAAGGGCCGAAGGAGACGTGAATGTCATTTCCTCGCTTGCTCTCTCGTTCTCCATGTCCTCGCCGTCGGGCACAACCCCAGAAAGGGACAAGCAAACGAACAGCACAGTAGGTGATATTTCGTGATTTCACTGCTAGTGACCTAATATATCCCAGTCACTCACTACGCACAACACACACTCACGTCCAAATCCCCCGATGATCGGCGCCTATAAAGATACCAACTAGAGGTCAATCCATATGTCGCTCGCACGGTACCACCATTATGCATAAACCCTAAGCCATAACTTTTGATGCGAAGGAAAACGGGACAGGTAGATAACCTAAGGCAAGATAACCTAACGCGCTGAGCCGCATGCTCCTCGGTTTGCAATCCAGTTACTGCCCGAATTTGCGGCCATATTCAGCCAGGAAGGCATGTCGATCGCCCAGCGACCAGCCTCACGAGACTGCAAGGAACACGAGCACCGAGACACTGTATGATGGTGACACTGTATCTTCGCATAGGTTCGCTGGAGGTTGCCAACACCTTGTCTGCCGTTTGCCAGACGGGCATGAAGTCCCTAGGTACACTAGCAAGCAGATTCGGGGTGTAACAGAAAGAGTGTCTGTCTGTACGCAGAAGGAAACAAGAGGGCCAGATAGTTGTTCCGTTCAAAACTATATCCGAAAGTCTGGCCCAGAACACTTTCTCGCCAAGCTGTGCGTCGATGAGGAGCATGGCGGACCACCTCATCAAAGCAACTGGAGGGCTGCTGCAAGGTAATGGCCAAACAGCTTCCATGCCATATACCTGACAGGCAGCACCTATCTGCATGCAGGCGACATTGCGCCCGGTCGGCGTCGAGCCGGTCTGCCCCAAAACCACAGCCAACACCTGGCCCAAGCAACCTAATTTCAGTGTCTGCGGAGCCATATATTATCCTGGGACGCCACGCGATGGCTTGTTATCACAGGCATCGAGGCATCAAACGGAGCGTGCTCGGTATTGTTGCATGCACCGTTGTTGTCAGTCGTACGTTGCAAAGCAGCTCCTACCGCTGGCTTACCCGACCCTGGGCCTCCATATGATTCATGTCCTCGCTATTTGAGCGTTCCTATACCCAGCTCTCCCTTTCAATTCCTGTTGCTGGGATTGGAGACTTGACCTCGTTGGAGGTTGTGACACCGACCAAGAACCTTACTCGCACGAAGGGATGCAATTAACCCGCAGTCCCGCCAGCGGTAGCTGCAAAGCCCCCTACCTAAGATTAGGTACCCTCAGCGCAGCCCGTGTTAGTGCGCCCACGTCCAGACTGAGCCGCGGGACGAGATGCAACGTACCAAGCGATAAAACGATCTGCTGGAGCGGCCAGGAGGGCGTATGGCCCTTCTTCAGGCTGCACCAGCTTGTTTCGCTGGATCTCCGCTGGCAAAACGCTTACCCTGGCTGTACCCTCCCCGGTACTTGACAGGTTGCATATATCAATATTCTTTCTGTGCCGCCCAATGATCCCCAACCCCAAAGGTCCTTGCAGATAAGAGCCCCAGCAAAACTTCCCAAGCTACCCGGCCCACGCAGAAGCCTACAGCCCTTACAACAGCATAGGGGCATTCCATGTACAATCGTACTCTCACAACGCATCTCTCACAAAACCACCTGCCTACCTACCTATTTACCTCGACACGCCGGTTCCTCTCTCAAAATTATAGGACAGAGAACCCGGGAAGATTTCTCAAAACATGACTTGCAAAGACCATTTCCATCTTTCGGGGGAGAGACATTGACCCACAGACCATGCATCCGCTGGTTTGGTTTGAGCGCAAGTTGGCGCGGTCCAGAGGGCACAGAGCTCAGCCTCGCTGTAGCACAATCCAAGGAAGGGAAAACACGAAAAAGCAAATACTTATTATTTCATCTTCAGGCATATCTTCACGGTACCGCCACTGCGCGATGAGGCGTGCGGCTGCGACCGCCAGACACAGCGTTGCCTGGATATCCTGAAACCGTCGCAGCTGCCCCAGCCGCTCCACCTTGCATCGGGTGCCACTGCTGCTGCTGCGCTTGGCGCTGTGGCTGTGGCTGTGGGTAAAAATTCTGACTAGCGTAAACGCCGGCGCCGTTGCTTAGTACGTTGACACGGGACGCCTTGTGTTGGATCGCCGCCTGCGTCACCACTGTGGCAGTTGGCTGGCCCAAGCCCCAAATGGACGCAGCGCGCCCAGTCGGGGTCGCAGTCGTCGTCGGCGTGTTCGTCATGCCGCCGATCATCGGACTGGGACCTCGAAGCGCGGTAGTGCTCCCGCCACTCTGGCGAGTTGCTGCTACCGCAGAGGGACCCGCATGCGGCTGCTGCTGGGCGGCTGGCGGCGCCGTGTGTTGCATAATGAAGCGGCCATCCACAGACGCCCAGGCTTGCCTAGGCTGCAGCAAGCCCTGCTGACCCCGGTGTGCTCCCCCACCGCTGCTGTCATTTCCAGGCGTTACAGCAGGCCCTGCGGCCGCCGTGGCGGCGGCGACATTGTTGCCGGCTGTTAAGGCATACGCCGCCGTAGGCTGCTCCGGAACCGCGACAGCACTTTGACCCTGGGTACGGCCTTGGCCCGCATGAGTTGCCGCGGCGGGGACAGATTGCCGTGCACGGTCAGCGGGGGCAGAAGTGCCGCCCGCGGCCGCTGATAGCTCAGCGGCGGCACGATCAATCGCACCACCTAGCTTCTCGAGTGCAATGGAGCGGTTATAGCTGGCGTGTGCATTACCGGGCTCCAGGGAGAGAACTATGTCGTAATCCGCTACAGCCTCTCCGTACCATTCGATCATGGCGTAGCAGTATGCTCTGATGGTGTGGAGTTTTGGATTGTTTGGCGACAATCCGATTGCCTACGATGCAGGACGGAGCCCATCCATGCCGTCAGAGGTCGGAAGACGATGAGCTGGGTGCGAAGCACGATTCACGAAAGCCAGTGCCTCCGGAGATGTTGCAATCCGTATCCCCACGAATAAATAACCGACCAGTCCACTTCGCCTGACTTCCCAAACAACGCAAATCCAGGCATATGAACTGCAACGCGAAGTTTGACTCAACAACTGGCTTAAGAAGTCCTGCAATGTGTGCACACATCGACCTCTAAGAGAAACAACGACCTTCCTCACATAGCGTCCTACAATTGCCCATCTATTCCCAGCGCACCGGAAAACCACCTCCTGGTTTACTCCCCTCAATGCACCGAGAGGCAGCATAACCTTCGAAGCACCAGCCCACGCACCCGGGTGTAGTCTCGAATAGCGCTCTCGTATTCTCCCATGCGGCGGAAGCAGTGCGCGCGGCGACTATAACTGAGCAGATCCAACGGGTCTAATGCGATAGCGCGCGTCAGATCCTGTAGCAGTAGAGTATCGCGTGCGGCGGGAGGACAAACATATGAAAGAACAAACAGGGCCTAGGCGTAGGGCCGTGCACCGGGTACCACACCCAACCCTGAATCATAAATGCATTCCGGGAGCTTGCTGCACGGGTGCAAGCAGCACAGCAAAGCCGCATGAACCTACATTTTTCAAATTTAGCCTGCTGTTGGTGGTGAGGTCGTTGAAGACAGGATGAGGACGGAAGAATGGCTAATGGACCGGAGGACATGCGGCCACAGCGACGGGAAACGTGCGCGGATGCTGGTTGCGTCAGCACAGACAGAAGATCGCGCAGATAACCCTACATCAAGGGGAATAAAAGTATGCAGAAGAGACACTTACCGTCCTCCCGCTAAAGAGACCCTCACACCGACACGACACCTATCTCCCCCCGCGGTGGTGGTATTCTCCTCGACTCCTTAACCCCATCCAGCGACCCACTCACCTGTACTGCGCCATAGTGGTCGCCGCGCTCCCGACGGACTTGTGCCCGGTTCCGGAACAATGAGGCGCTCGGCGGCTGCATAAGCGCCACCGCCACGTCCAGATCCGCCTGCGCCTCCTCCAGCCGGCCCAGGTGCTGCAGCAGCACGCCTCGGGCGTTATACGACTGTGCGCAGTTAGGATCCACCACGATGGCGCGGTCAAAGTCCTGAAGCGCCAGGTCAGACCTGCGGTGGATGGCGATGGATCCTTTGATTGGGTCCAAAAGCAGCCCTTTCACACGCCGGTATAAATCTCACGTTTTGAGCAATTTGGAAAGGTTTTGCAGCAGCTTCCTTAAGTTTCGAGTGCGATAACATCTATTTGCAAGGCACAAGGTGAAAGAGGAAAACTAATCAACGACCCGGCCATATGCCGCAAGAACGCCAGGGCAAGCTCACTTTGTGGCGACCCACCTGCCGTTCCGCTCGTGCAGACTGCCCCGGTTGTGCAGCGCAGTCGCATTGTTGGGTTCCATTTCAAGCGCCTTCGTGTAGTCGTCAATGGCCTGACAGGAAGAAACAGAGCGGCGAGGATGACGGCAAGATGCGCGGGAGGGCAGTTCACAACATAGCAAGCCTAGGCACAGGTACGCCGCACAAAACACACACCTGGTGCAGCGTACCAAGTTTCACACTGTTCTACCTTTGCTAATCGGTGTCTTGTGGTTAGGTGCTAAACCAATGTAATATAAAATTCACAATTCAATATACTACATTTAAAAGAAGCAAAGCATTACTACCTACAGACACTCAAGCAGCCACCAGGAGATTGACCTACACGCACGCAACACACAAAGAACGGGAGAAAAGCCTACACTTTGGGTGCAAGCACTATTGTAGGTTATGCTGCCTCTCGGTGCATTGAGGGGAGTAAACCAGGAGGTGGTTTTCCGGTGCGCTGGGAATAGATGGGCAATTGTATGACGCACACTGCCATACAAACATACAAGCGTGCACGGCGGCACAGACCTGCTGCACGTGGTTGAGCCGGTCGTGGCAGAAAGCCCGATTGTAATAGGCCCGGCAATGATTGGGGTTCAGCCGGATGGCCGTGGTGTAATCCTGGATGGCCGCTTCGAACATCCCCTGCAACCGGCAATCCACAATCGAATAAGAACATCCGCGCTTATGTCCGCAGGTTAAAAGGGCTACGGGCTTCAGCTTATTTCCCCGATCCCATGGAGAGACGTCCTTGGCCCTGGAATGGGAGAAACCCTGGGGGAAGCAAATCCAAGACTAGGCCCATCACTTAAGCTGCGGTGCTGCTATTCAGTCACCCTGTGCGGTATCCTTATGATGCCATCATGGCAAGGCCACCGGCTAGGCCATCATTCCATCCCAGCGGCAGCTGAAAGGGTAAACCGGCACGTGCATGCAACAGGCTTCGACGGTTGGCGCGATGCCGGTACCGGCAGCTTGCCAGCGCGCCGGCCTGGAGCGTCCTTTCCTGCCTGGCCGTACCTGCTTTCGGAGAGCGAAGCCCCGATTGTGGTAGAAGTCCGCGCTGTTGGGCTCAAGCCGGATCGCCGCTGTGAAATCCTCCACCGCGCCCGCGAAGTTCTATGTCAAAGAGGAGCGCAAGTAAACTGAATGGCCCTGACATTGGGTGATGAGGCCTGCTAACGTCGGCTTGAAGACGAAATGCATGGCCGGTGTTTAGGCGTACATTCCAGCAGGGACAGCCACGCAATTCTTGAGAGTGCGGCACATAAGCGGAATACCGCCATGACGGAGACAAGGCGTCCAAGACAACTATTCTTACCTGCGCATAACGTATGCATCCGAATGATAACGTATGCCTTTCCATTGAGGTGGCACGGTGCTGGGGCTTTCGACGAGAAGGGTGGCCGTGTCCGATGGTTCAACTGAAATGCGTTTCCAGATTCGTGTAATCGAGTATTCATAATATCTTAGGCATCAAGGTCCCTCTCTTCTTGAATGAACGTTGACACCTAAGTGCTTCTGCCTACCCACCTGCAGGCGATCGCGCGTGATACCCCTGTTGTAATGCGCGTAGGAGCTCTGCGGATCTACTGCTAGGGCTGCTGTGTAATCGTCCACAGCCGCCGCCAGCTCCCCCAACTGCAGAGCGTGTC
Source organism: Volvox africanus (assembly GCA_030268105.1). NCBI lineage: Eukaryota > Viridiplantae > Chlorophyta > Chlorophyceae > Chlamydomonadales > Volvocaceae > Volvox > Volvox africanus. The sequence continues at coordinate 856,691 of BSDZ01000079.1, forward strand.
GTAGCACAGCGTAACAACGCGTCATGGACAATATTTTGGAGTAAACGTTGCTCAGGACAAGCAGCCCATCCCGGCAAGGAAAGTGGCACGTGCAAGACATGGAAATATGTCAGGTTCGCAAGCTACGCGGCACGCCTCTGAACGTGGATGAAACCAAAGCAGGGAGAGAATTGGGAAGGGGGCGATGACAAATGGAAACACCAAAACAGCAGATGCATTCGTGGGACAGGACAGCGAGGTAAGACTTTGGGGAAGGGCGCGTTCTGACCAACATAAAGACGACGAGAACCATAATGAGGACGACTCCGCAGCGTCAGACACTGAGACATCCCACAGTAAGACGCGATAAAATAATCTAAACGTGCGTCCCACTTTGCGCCGCAAACTTGTCCCCTCCTTTCATCCGTTCAGCGCCAAAGGGCCCCTCGCACCCTGTCGTGGGTGAACCCCCGGTTGAAGAGCGTTTTAAAATGGCATGGATCCAGCTCCAGTGCCCGATTGTACTCTCGGACCGCCTCCACCAGCTTGCCCTGCTGTCGGAGCGCAAAAGCGCGCGCATTGCACTGCTCAATAGCCTTGTGCCTGTGGCCCACCGAGAGGGACAGAAACAGACAGGGTTCACGGGGTTTTGTAAGCAACCAAAAAAGCGGGCAGTGTGTGAGTAGGATGCAAAGACGTGCAGTTCGGAAAAATGTCAGGTTCTTAGAGACTGGTATTTTAATGGGCCCTGCCGATAGACAGCCAGTGCCTCGACATTATGACCGCCACGATATAAGTGCCTCAATCATATCGGGGGGGGGGAACAGGTTGCTGCGATAACACCATTGGTAATGGTATCAACAATACCTGAAATGACCGCCGTAACACCGGTGTGAACCTCCAATACCCCCAGCTTCTTACCAGGGAAATCGTTCCATGACCGCTAAGCTGGTGTCGGGCCCTACTATTCCCAAAGCTCCTTCTAGTTACTCATTGCTGATTGCTTTTATGTCCTCACGTGCACTTCATCCTCAGGCTTTGCAAAAGTTGAAATGCCCAAATTTGGGTCCAGAGAAGCAGCTGACTCGAATAGGTTGCCCTACATGAAGTTTCCACGCTGGACGCTCTCGACCTTGTAGGTTTACCGTGCATGCCGGGACCCCGTCCAGACCTGGCAACCGGTCCCTCTCTCTAGGTCTGTGCAGTCCTACAGACTGGCTTCTTGGCAGGCCACACCAACCTATTTACATGCGTGTGGCCATCTAATGGCCACACCAATCTCGACATTATCATTATATCTCTTGTGCTAATGCCGCTTCAGTTTCCCTAATCTTCACGTTTCTGGACATGCCGGGCAAGCTAGTCAACACCCAGACAACTGCAGCGAGCCCTTTGGGCCTCAGTGTAAAAAATGTGTGAACGTGCTCTACTCACCGACTGCTCTGGTCGGCGGCGTCCGAGGCTGCACTAGACGACGTCGACGGGCGTGACATTTCCATCGCCGCTACCATGCCGCCGGGCCCACCAACAGTCCATGGGTCCAATGAACATGCTCTGTCATCGCCCCCCGGATCCACCGGGGCCGTCTCCGTTACCCCACTGTTGCTGTCGCCAATCCCCCCACTGCCGACGTGCCCGCAGGATGTCAGCGCTTCAGAACCCTCTCCCAAGTCGCCACTGCTGCAGGCATGCAAACCCGTCAACGCGCCGGTTGTGGCAGAGGCAGCAGCGTCCTTGATTTGCAACGATTCACGCTGGCCCCAAGATTGCAGCCGAAGGACCTGTTCAGACTGGGCATTAACCTGAACCTGCCCTTCTGGAAGCACGTCGTCAGCCGAGTCACACGGTCTGTCGGCGCCATCGCCTCGTTGATCCCGTGGGCACCGCGAGTTTGTTGTGTGCTGTTGCTGCTGTTGTGATGCAGTATTTGGTCGAGACGCGACCATCTGCGCAAGCAGTTGCTGCTGAAGCTGCGGATGCTGGGGCGCCATACCCATATTTGGGCGTGGTTGCGTTGACAGCACCGCTGGCGGAGTGCCATGACGATCATTGACACCGTTCATGTGGTTACGCGTGGGACGGGGAGCGCCTGAAGCCCCTGCGCCGGATGTACGGTCATCCTGCACAAAACGCTCGAAAGGGCTGGGCGATCGGAGCTCCCGCGCCACAGCCGGAGGCGCAGAGCCAGGCCCTGTGCGGGTCATCCCATTCCGGCTTGGCGGCTGCACGTGCCGCTGAGGTTGGTGCAGGTGATTTGCCCGACCAGGCACCGAACCCTGAGGACGTGAAACTTGAGCCCGCGCATGCATGTGCGGATGGACATGGGCCGCCGCAACGCGCTGCACAGCAACAGCAGCACGCCCCTTTGGCGTTTGCGAACGGCTATTACTGGAACCCTGACCCTGAACCTCCCGCAGGACACCGTGAGGGCCTCCCCGCAGGCCGTTCGTGGGCACCGAGTGCATTTGAGGGTGGAATGGTTGTTGCTGCTGGCCACCTTGCCTTGCCAGCGCTGCCTGCTGCTCGTGCTGCTGGGCCGCTACAAACATGTTCTGCAGCTGCTCCAGGACGTACTCGTCCTCTGCCTGTTGCTGCTGTTGTTGCTGCTGCCGCTGCGCCTGCTGGTGCATATGCAGGGCCTTACTGTCTTGCAAAGATGCGAGCAACTGGGCAGACGTAGAGCTGCCAGGAAGTGGTGGTGGAGTTGTGGCAACACTGCCCTGCTGCTGCTGCTGCGAAGGAGGTGGGGGCGCGGTCGCTGCCGGCGCCACATCGGCTCCCTGGGACCAGGCCGCTTCCGATGATCCGCCACTTTGCCGTGGCTCCAGCCATGACCCCAACGAGTCATGGACCGACGGCGTCTGCTGCTGCTGCTGCTCGGAGACCGCACCTGCATCTTCACCTTGGCCAGACGCCCATTGGCGTTGGCGATACTGCCGGTACCTGCGGCCGTGCTGATCAGGATGGTGGAGGTCGTGGTGACGCTGCTTAGGGCCAACCGGCGGCACGCTTGCCTCGGGCTGGGAGGCGTGCGGATGCGGCTGAGCCCCGGCGTGGGACCGCGCTGTCGCCAGTGCCGCGCCAGTGCCGCATGATGCCCAGCCGGGACCCTCAGGACATCTCTGCGAAGACGGAGGAGAGGCCTGCGCCAACAGGCCAGCAGTAGCGCCCGCTTGCATCGCGCCGTACGGATCGTACAACATAACAGTGGCAGAGGCCCCAGAGCCAGACCCGGTGCCCGGCTCCTCGTCGCCCAACGCATCGGAGCCTGTGGACTGCGGAGTTGTGCTCCAGGCTGAGGTGTTGGAATTGAGCCGCTCCCAGCCCGCAGCCGAGACGTCAGAGACGGATGTGGCGCTGGACAGCGCATGTCCCTCCGCTGCGTATTGCTGTAGCACATGATGGGGTAGGGTGTTGGGTTGCGGGCTGCAAGCATGCAGAGCGGCGGCCGCTGCCGCATCAGCCGTCGCCCCCAAAGAGCTTGCTAACTGCTGCTGCGCTGGGTCCTGGTCGCGCACCCGCCTGGCCCCCTTGCAAGTCTGCTGGTCCAGTTCGATGGCGGCACTAAAGTCTTCTGCAAGGGATGGGGAGTGGGGGCGAGGGCGAGGGAGCAACGGCGAGGGAGCAAGGGCGAAGAAAGCAGTGCAAAATCACAAACTATGGCAAGCAAGGATCGACAAGGGCACCTCGTTTCTCAAGGCATAAATAACGTTTCAGCCATACCCACCTATCGCCTGCGCGAAACTTCCTTTGGCACTGAAGCAGACGGCACGATTGTATAACGCCTTGTGATGCTGCGGCTCCTGCTGCAGAACCGCCGTGTAACAATGAATCGCCTCGTCAATATGCTGCTGTCGTTCCAATATGGTCCCTCGATAAAAAAGCGCGTCGACATTAGTCGGCTCCAAAGCAAGGAGACTGTTGTAGTCCGCCAGCGCGGCGTCGTCCTCCCCTACAGAGCGACAGATACCTTTAGAGCTCCATATCAAAATCCTAAGTCCCTTGCACTACAAATCTGGAAGTAATTTCAGGAATTCCAGCACTTCTCGGAAAGAAGACACGGGCATAGGTCAGCTAATATTGCCTGTGCGCTTACCAAGCATCCGATAGCTCTGCGCCCTTAAACGCATCGCGAGCGTGTGCTTCGGGTTGGAATGCAGCTTCTCTGTGCATTCATTGATGAGGCGGTGATAGTCGCGAGTGATGGTCCTGCGACCATTGCCGCCAGGTAGTATCCGGGCCAAGGTGGCACCATTGGGTGCAGGACTCCGTTGCTCAGATACCATGAGCGTTGCTAACCCTCCAGCAAGGCCAACAGTTTCCCAGAAGTCATGACACAGTTCAAAGCACACGAGACCGGGACGAGCTCCACAAACGATATTTTCGTGTATCCATGTAGCAAAAAAACAAATCCAATACAACCCCTCCTAGGGAAGATGTGGAAGCCGTGTGATTTGCAGCACAATAGAAGCAAGACGCCCCACTTATAACGCGAAAGGCAAACGATAACAGTACCAAACAGAAACGGAAGATACAAATACAGCTCAGGATTGCAAATAGCAGGTATGTTTCAGCCATGCCAAGCTTGCGTTCGTACGTTCCGCCCCGCAACCGCAACAGTCGACATGGAAATTGCTATCGCTGTTGCAAAGTATATGCTGATATTCTGTGTTAGCCAAGTCCCACCCTATTAACTTTAAGGCTTTAAAGACATGCACGTGTGCAACCAAGCGTTAGAGCAGACCCAGGCACGACGTGAATATTTGTATCGGGCAAGACAAATTCGCATCATTTACAACATTGGGTATTATTGCTGAGCTTTCCGCATGGTCTTTTGGTAACCTGACCTTACAACCCACCTGTTAACCCAATTACAGTCTGCCTCCCTTCCTGTAAACTCAAAGCCTGCTACATTTTCGTACAAGAAATGCATCGGAGCCTTCCGTCTATACCCTCGACGCTAGACATGGTAGTCTGTTAGTGCTTCACCCAAAGGCCCGTGGGCGTTGGCGCAGCTTGACCTTTGAAAAATGGCAGCCCACACCTTATCGACCTCCAGGTACATTGTAGAGCTCACTGAGCATAAAGTTCTCTGAGGCAGTTGGGTCTACTGTTGCAAACGCTGTTCGCAGCTTTCCGAAGCGCTTGCTAGGCCTATACGAGCAGATTTGCCATTTACATATGCCGCGAAACAAGTTATTGTAAGCTACAAGTCGATGGTCAGGAGAAAGGGCATGGCTTCACGCGGCTCGCAGTCCCAGCCTGGATAGGAGTTACTTGGCTGTGCTGTGAAGCACCCATTCGGTTCCTGTGGCAGAAACACGGCAGTAGTAGACGCCATGTGTTAATGTTACACGTACGTATTCCAGCAGATGCAACCCGCATGCCGATTAGGAGGCTGGAGAACGAGGTGGCCGCATGCACACGCGGGCACAAAAGGTGGGTCTGGGCCGCCGCCGCCTTCGTCCCTCCTCCACCCGCTTCCGCCTTTCGGTGCCGCTCCTTTCATCTTCCTCAGCTTCCCCAAAGTCGCTTGCAGGGCCGTATTGTGTCGTTGGGACGATTTAACGCTCTCTAATCAATCAATCATGCACCTATGGGCCCTCGACAGACAGCTGCAAGCGGTTGAACACTAATGGCGCAGGGGGGGTTCGTTTGTGGGGCACCCGGCGGCGAAAGCCCTGGGGAAGGCCTGGCGGCACTTGACTTGGCGCGCCAGGCGGCACTTGACTTCGGCTACCTTTGTCGCCTTGTCCCTCCCCCCACTGGCCGGATGCACACGCGTACAAACAATATATATATTTGGTGAATCCTTTTTCGGTTAATCAGTTATTACTCAGAAACGATGGTTAGCGCAGCCCCGCCAACCAACCTCCACAGTCCCCACGCATACTTGACCCATCCCCCTAGACACGACACGGTTTCACAACCTCCCACGCAGGTGCCCAGGGCATACCCACGAGAAGAACAAGAGGGAGAGAAGAAGAAGAAGAAAAAGAAGAAGAAGAAGCAGGAAGAAGAAAATTCAGGCGACTGGCGACTAAGACGATGAAGACTGGGCCAAAAGGTTCGGGATGCCCAAAGAGCAGCCTGACAGCATGCGACACCATGCTACACCACGCGACCGACCGACAATCTAACCGAGTGAGCCGCCCAGGCTGATCCAGCTTCCCCCCGTACGCCCCAGCTACGCCGGCGACCACACACGACGCACATAACGCAGCACAACGCAGAACTGCACATCATAGCGCAGCAGGGGTGGGCGAGCATGGCAGCAGTCGGCAGGACAAGACCCGTCAATGCAGCGCACCGTGCGTATAGATGCACCTAGCCTGCCGCCAACGAGGCACGCATGTCGTTGTGGGTCCGGTTCCTCAGAGCTACGAAAATCAAAGAAGCGGCGAGCTTAGTTAGTCAGGCAGCCAGTGAGTCAGGCATTCAGTCGGTTAGTTCCTCAGTATGTCAATGGGTCAGTCGGGATGAATCCGAAGTGCACAGACCCGGCACAACCTGCGTGAGACAAGACGCTCTTGCGCGTTTGTCTGTCCTAATGGGGCTAGCCCACGCGCCCACCGCCGCTGCTGCTGCTGTCGTTGCCGCTTCTGCAGCTGCAAACGCCTCTCGCAGATGTTAAAAATTCGAGCAACGTTACCGTTGCAAGGCGGAGAAACCGTACTCAGCCAAGTCATACACACGAGCGGGCACATGCATATAAACCCACATGCACACGCTATCCACGCGCACGTGCATATACCTCAGCGGCGCCTTACCGACAAGTCAAGGGTTCATGTAGATGCCGATAGACACGCAAAATAGAAATACCTCAAGTAAGCAAACCGGCCCCATACGAGCCCCGTCAGAAATCCAGCGGCGACACGCCACGGGCCCTTCTGCGAGCCAGAGTCCTTCAGGGAACTTTAATACTCGTCCAAACGATGTCCCATCAGCCCCCAAATTCGCGCGTCATGCCCCTTTCGTCCCCTGCCCAGTGCGACCCGTGCCTCTGCCACGCCCGACCAGGCAAGTCTGATTTTACAGTGCATTGCCGCCAGCCCGAAAGATGGCAAAGCATGTACGCATACCCTTACCCAACACAGCGTTAAAACATTTCCTAGTTTTGCATGGCAAGCAGCAAGTACAGGAGCCCACGTGCGCGCGAATGTGACATGTGTGAATCCCTGCAACCATGCAACCTGTGCACGTGTATACGGCCTGCATGGTGAGTACAGCATACACACCGAATCTGACTTCCAAATGCGGTTCAAACCATCGATGCACCGCCAGGTAGGGGTGACCCGCTCCCTGGATCTCGAAGCAGGCCAATTTGAAAGCGATGGGTCATGATGCTCTGTTGCCACACACAACGTCGGGGTCGTCAACGAGACAATACGACAATCAATTAAACACATTTCGTACACATACACATTTCGTACCCACGCTTGCATGGCATACGGGCGGCTGCGGCTGTGGTGGCCACCATGATTGCACCTGCCGCCACCACAAAAGTCATCACTGCCGACGCTTTTATGAATATTGCCGCTACCCCGGGCCCGGTGCTGCTGGGCACGGCTCAAGCCGACCAGTCTACATCCCCAAGTCAGGTGCATGCCCCTGTCGTACCAGGATGAATGTTTTAGATCCCAGACAGTTGCAGCAGCACGGCAACAGCAGCAGCCGAGGAAGCGACGATGACGAAGATAACGGCAGTTGCTTACCGTACAGACAAATCGCAACTGCACGACACCGCTTTTAATACCGCTGTCGTGCGGCACGCAACAACGGAATCTGAGTCGGCAAACCCGTGTAACAGCATTTGTAGTACAGTCAAGTACAGCAAATAACACCGACGTGCACGATGTTTGCGGGGTGCCTCAACTTCACCAGCGAGTATTGCCAAAGCGTGCAGCCCTTGAAATGTTGCCATTCGAAAAATGCACGGCGCAGACCTTGCCCTCCTGCTGCTGCTTCACCTCCACCTTTTGGCATTCTTCATTCACGCAAGATGGCAAGAACGGGTTGACACGATGCCCCGCTATACCTTCTTGCGGAACTGGAGATTTGGATTTCCTTTCAAGATCGCTTGCGCATTAAAAGCACTGAATGCACACACGTTGAGAAGGTGTTCTTGGGGTCAAGCGCACTCGGCGCCACGTCCTTGTTCTTGGTGAACAGCTCCTCTTGCGTGGCTACTTTCACCAAAGACACCATTGAGTCACACAAAATATCAGTTGCGGTTACAAACAGTTGAAAGTTGGCTGGCGCATTGAGATTCGTTACCAACGTGGTGGCGGCGCTGACTGTCATCTGAACGGTGATGTTGTACTGTTTAGCTCCGGATGCCAGATTCCGGGTCGGGCAGGTATCCAACGGGAGTTTGTACTGCACATTGGACTCCCAACCGTAAACCGTGAAGATGGACCGCAGGCCGGCCAGTAGATTGGTGCAAAGGATAGGAAGCAAGTCGGTCGTGACCGGGGTGCCTGACAGTGTACTGGGCGTGGTGATGGCGATTGTACGGTACTGGGTGAGCGTCGGGTTGACGACGGGGGATGGCGGTGGACTTGGCGGCGGACGGCGGACGATTGGCGGGGGTGGCCGTGGCGGGTTGGGGGACGGCGGCTTTGGGGAACGGCGGACCGGGGGACGGGGAGATGGCGGCTTGGGGGAACGGCGAGGTGCGGGCATTCGCGGCGTGAGTGGCGTTTCCGGTGGCAGGGGTGTCTCCGGCGGCGGCGGCGACTCTGGCGCGTCCGGGAAGCCGGGCTCCGGCGAAGGTGGGGATGGCGACGGCGGCCGCGGTGACGGCGGCGGCCTCCGAACGCGAGGTGCAAAAGGAAGGCCCGGTTCAGTAGGGGCAACTGGTGACGGGGGCAGCGGCGAGGGCGGCGGAGACGGCGGCGGAGACTTTCGGGTTGGCGGCAACGGTGATGGACGTGGCGATGGTGGCAACGGTGGCGACGGCGGTCGCGGCGGTGATGCGCAGCACAGTGTAGGCACGTCGGGGCAGGCCTCAGTATACGCGGCACCGTTGGCCTGGATCGTGCTCGTTGAGCCGCAGGGCAGCCCCACGGTCGTCACGAACTCAGCGAACTCTGAGTTGAAGGCTATGGCGAAGGACAAAGCATGCCGGGGGTCCGTGAAGCCCACGGTGACCACCATGAAATACGCGATGGTTTGCCCAAGATTGCAGATGGGGCCTTGGAAGGGCCTGTGTTAGGGCGCGGAGTGCAGCCGGGGTGCGTCATTGGTGGGTCAGGAATTGGAGAAGACGTCCTTACGCCCGTGGCACCGTGAAGGGTGTCACCAAGAGATTGTGAAGCAGGAGTATCCATTTACTGAACAGCCCCAACCCATGTAGCGTGGAGAGAAACCCTTCAGATACTATGACCTGGTGTCGCACCGCGGAGGGGCAACTGAAGCGCGGCCGTGGGTCACTTCGTGCTAGGGGATTCGTGAGGGGTTGCGTCAGGATAGCAGCTGCGGACAGTGAATCGTCCAGCCCTGCTGCTCAGCCCGGCCCATGTTTCTACCTGCGGCCTACCTATTAAAAAAGGCGAGCTTTGCAGTGAGGGACTTGATGGCGGCGTCGCAGATGCCTGGGTAGTACGGCCGGTTCGAGGAGACTGTGAGGACCATGGGGGCTTGGAAGGGGGGCGGCGGTGGCGACGGTGGTGGCAATGGGGCGCCGCCTGGTGGCCAACCGCTCGGTGGTGCCGGCGGCGGGACTGGCAGGGCTGCATGGGGAGGTCGGGAGGGGGGAAAATCTTCAAATTTTGGATTATACGATTGATGCACGTGTTGGGGTTACCTCAGGGTCCGGGGCAACTCCTATGCTGTTACCGCCGGGGGCTTTCACCACACCACAGCTCCCACGTCTCCCATGACGGTGTTGTAACACAAGCGCGCTCTTCTGGTGTGTCGGCATTACCCTTTCTTCCCCTCCTCCATCCAACGCTGGCCCTGCTTGATCCCTGGCTGAGGGGGATTCTTGACCAGATCTGTTCACAACCCGGGTTCCGCCAGTGCGAAGCCTTTCGGCCTGCGCCCCGCTGGCTCTTCATCGTGAGCACACGCGCATTGAGAGGTTCCCCATCAGGTCAAGACCCGCACCTGGGGGCGGAGGACTCGCAGTGCGGGGTGGTGGCCGCGGCGGCGCGGGCCCGCAAATGTCGGACAGCACTGGGTAGCCGGTGTTCCGGACGTCCCAATACACGTCAGGGCTGCCGCAGGACGGGCTGCCCGTTGCCACCAGGAACGTATTGCAGTTGGGCTGCCGTTGATGGCATATAGCGGGTGGGGTTGCTTAAGTTGGAGGATCAGATGCAGGTTATCGAAGCACCGTATGACCGTACTTTTCGAAGAATGGGTTACATGGGGATGACCAGTTGCGGAGATTGGCGTTCTGAGAACCTCACAAACGTCATACAAGGGCCCATAAGACGCACAAGTCAGACCCCGTGAGTCACGAGGATACGGAGTCCTCAAACCCATCCCAAAACCCAAACAGCAAGGCAGGCGCCTTCTCCCCTCCCTCAGGCCCATCGGCTGGCCGCTGCCAACCTCACGTTTAGTCGGTTGAGTGTGGCGACTGCATAGTAGGGGTTCTTGAAGTTCGTCCAAAATAGAGCAGAGTCGGATGCGTTGGTATACGTGGTGTAAACGCCCAGGAAGTTGCTCGTGTACTTATCCAAATCGCAATACCAGGTGGTGGCGTTGAAGGTATACACGTTCATTGCGAGTCGCAATGTCATGCAGGCGATTTCGGCGGTAGTACTCGCATGGAAGTTGGGGCTGCAGATAGAGCGGCCAGGACAGCAAACGCGGGAAAGAGGTTTTGAATCGGGGTAAGATGTTGTTACCGTACGTTAGGTTGGCATCGTGTGGCGCCTGTCGATAGGCTTTTGGGGTGCAGCGCCGGCGACAGTGTAACCAGGTACTACATGCGCAGCTACGCAAGCTTGGCGCTGATCCCCGAGGATAGACCAGTCTGGGGCGTAGCCCTGTGCGTAGGCGCGCGCTGATCAGTCCCATCGGTGTCGGCCCACGTGGTGGCACACGGGATTTGCCTTCCAGAACTGACTTTGCTGCTCTTGCCGCTGCATAAGGAGAGGGTTGAAGCCAAGCACAGCTCATCCATGCCAAGCTCAGCCCTTCCCCCGTTCTCCTAACTCGACTTCTCTCCCCCCCCCTCGGCTCCTATGTCCTGCCTATTTGTCACCTACAGCTATCCCGTAAAACCGAAATGCCTGGTGGGCAGCCGAACCCGGGTTGAACCCGCTCCGCGTGTCCCCTCCAAACAACCAACGCAGGTTCTTAGACCTGGTGCACCCTAATCCATGGATAACTGAACAGAACTGGACGCTCCCGCAAAGCGGGTTAGGTCACCGCCACCATTGCCCAAGTGAAGCACGTATCACAGACTTACAAGTATGCATTCACGGAGATCGAGCAGGGCGGTGGTGGCGGTGCCGGCGGTGATGGCGGTGATGGCGGTGATGGCGGCGCCGGCGGAGGGCTGGGGAAGGGTGGCTGCGGCGGTGGCGCCGGAGGCTTCGGGCACTGGAACTGGTCCAAGGTGTACCTGTGTGTAGAGGTTGGAAAAAGGGAGGAGTCGGATAAACAATAGGCCTGTGAAGAGGGGCCTGTCCGGACTATGTGATGTGGCATGACCAGGCCAAAGTGCAGGGGGTAAGACCCCCATTCCGTCTCGCACAATCCGCAGCACCAAAATGTCGAGTTCGCATGCAAAGCTGCGCCGCGTGATGTTTGGCTTCCGCGCATTCATGGACGGCGGCGGTGGAGCTATCACCACGCCACGGTAAACCAATCCGCTACACATTTGGGTGCCGCCACTCGTAGACACAGACGCAGGACGTGCGTTCCATGCATCTTGCCAGGACCAAGAGACAGACGGTCATCAATCCTGGGGCCCGACAGATCTTTCTTCAAAGTCAGCCGTGCATCCGGCCGAATACATCATGCATGCTTCCGGACCTTCCAGAAAAGGATTTCTTATTTCTGGCCCCGCTGTGGCCTTTGCACTGCTCCCTGCAAGAGCACCTACTTCCCAGGTTGTCGCGATCCTGACATCTTTTTTTACCCTTCATCTTGAACCCGAGCTCTCGGGTTCTAACGCGACTGCGACCGCTTTGTGCAATCGACACCGCAGACAGAGTTCTTTTCCACATTTGCTTATCTGGCCCTTGACTGGGCCTCCGGAAAGGGCGTGTGCACACGGCCAGGACTTCATGAAGAAACCTTGGTGGTGGCCTCCGCGCTCTCCCCACTCTAGAAGGTCCCGCCCCACTGGGGATTCTCATTGCAGGGAGGCTTGAAGAAGCCGCAGGCCCCGAACGCAGCAGCCCACTCACCGTGCTGCACTGCCCGATTACCCTCTGCAACCACGAACACCCCTAACAAAAGCAATTCGCATGAGTCAAACCCTAAGCGCTGTCAAACCCGGTACAGGCGCCGCAAGTCCCCCAGGGAAAGCACGACAGCGGCGCCGAACGGTGGACACACACACACACACACACACACACAGACTCTCCCGCACAAACTTGAAAGCTGGCTTTGCACGCATTCCGCATGGTTGGCTCCTGAACCCACGAACCCCGCCTTTTCCCCTATATTTGTGCCGTATGCACGCAGCCATGCGGCGGCAGACCCCGATTTCCCCAGTCACCCACCAGCAGCCATCAGTTGAGACAACGCCGCCAAAGATGCAGAACGGCTGCGGGTTGACGAGGTTCCGTTGCGGCAGCGGCACGGGGGGAGCGTTGTTGCGATTGTAGTAGGAATCAGTGTAGTTACCTATGGCGCCACAGCCTGGTGACATGGCAACGTACAAATCCGTCCAGAAGTCTTCAATATTGACAGACTGGAAGAAATATCTCAAATTATCGACTGAACTGAAGTAGTAAGTCCATTGAATCATGTCGAAGTCGTTATCCAGTGCGGATTGGTAGACAGAGACGATGGCGCACTGGATGCGTTGAACGGTGACGCGACCGCGGTAGTAGGCAGCGGTGGCATTTCGGCCCACGAAGCAGTCAACTCCGGAGCTGAAGAAGCGGTTGCGGTCATACGTCATGAGGGAGATGGTGGCGGAGTAGGTCAGGTCAGGTGGGGGGCTCGGTGGCGGCGGTGGGGATGGAGGCTTGGGAGGCAGGGGCGGCGGCGGCGGTGGGGGGGAGGGGGGCGACGGCGGGGCGGGCGGCGGCGGCGGGATGGGCGGCACTGGGGGACGTGCATTGCATGCAGCTGGGTCTTGCACGAATTGGGAAATGTAGTTTGCGTTGGTGAGCACAATCGCCTGCTCGCCCGGGTCGGGAGTGGTGCAGGAGTTGTTCTGCAGCAGGTATCCCGAGTATGGCACGCCGTTGAGGGTCAGGGCGATGAAGAGGGAGGTGGCGGAGGAGATGTCCACGGGGTCGCAGTTGCCTGCGTACTCCGGGCGGCAGGTGCAGATCTCATTCAGGTTGCGCTTGGCAGGGTTCTTGTAGGAGCGCACGGGGTCGCAGATGCGGCGGAGATTGAATACGTATGTGAAGCATGTGTAGAGGCCGGTGAACATCATCGGGTTGACGTACTGCTTGAGGCTCACGTTGCGAGCGTCCGTCCAGATGTAGATGGACGAGCTGACGTCTATACGAAGATCCTCATTGACGTCAGAAGTCGAAACGTCGAGCGGGTACGGCTCCTGGTAGAAGATTTGTCCGGCGCCGTCGGCGTTGGTGCCGTTGATTGCGACGGTGATGTAGATGAGGGATTTGGTGGGGTCTGAGCTGTATGAGCGGTAGATGTAGGCGGTAGCCATTGAGGGGGTGGAGGCGACATCGGCGGCGGCGCGGTTCTTGAGGGGCACTGTGAGCACGCCGCCCGGGCCACCACAGACATCTGTGAACACGTTCTGCGTGTACGACATCAAGCGGAAGAGATACGGCAAGGGAGAAGGGGATTGCATCAAAGGATGCGGTATTTTGAGCGGTTGAGGGAATGCTGACGACACCTCGGGCGTTGCGCCAACTGGGTCAAATTACCCGGACAGCTTCCTTTTGCTGCTGTGCTTGCGGCAGCTGATTGTCATAGCCGCCTTCTTCCATAGCTATCGCACCCTCCCTCTCTAAGCAGGATCTCTGTATCCGATTCTAATTTCAAAACGTGACGATGAAGGCGTACATCCCCTACAACCCCAAACGAAGTAAAGCCTTATGCCAAGAAGAGGGCATGCTTTGGCCCCACGCATGAGCAATCTTCGGCGTTGGTGCTGTTTAGCGCTCACCCCTTGGTTGATGGTAGCCCCCCGAACCCTTCTAATACCCGCTTCATTCATACTTGTACGCCCTAAAACTCTATTTCCCCATCCCTTCTATGCGCCTGCAATTAAAAGGTTGTGCAAAATGGAAACTGGAAAGACGCCATTGTTTTGGAGCTGCCGTTGCGCATCAGCCGATGAGGATAGAGGCTGTGCTCCGAGACAGCTTGCGTATAGACACCACCTATCGGTGACAACAGCCTTCTACATTAGGTTGCAGCACAGTATAAAGTAGATGTACGTAAGGTGTAAAGCTATTGGTGCACCGTTGTATTGTGCGGGCTATTTCAATTTCGCGCCAAGTCCGACGACGTTAGCAACGTACTAACTCCCAATACTAAAGAGTCCTCCGCTCGGTTTGCGTACACACACGGGTAAAACTATGCGCAATCTTACATCTCCAAGGGAATGCCACTTACCTTTGCGTAAGGATACGTGTCGCTTCCGTTCCAGTAGCCCGGTATCATGCAAATGTCAAACCGAGGATCATTACGCCCATAGTACTGGTCTACAGTCTGCACAATAAGAATATAAAAAGCAAAAAATGTAATCAATCTTACTTAAGATGACAAACCTGCCTTGCAGTTTGCGTCGGTTTCTTTACAAACGAGGTCATACAAAAGGCCAAGACCAACCATAAGAAACAAAATTGTACAAATAAACACTATTTATATATCATTAGACAACATGAAATATTGCAAGGATTGCGGTGCAGGGTGGGAACTCCTACGACGACCACACTGAACAATCACGATTACCATATAAGGCTATCCAAGCAAGTTTGGGACAAAGGACAATTATCTCTATGCCAATTGTTGTGCACGGGGCTTGGTATTAATGCCGTTACTGGACGCCTACAACTCACCGTGCATCTCGTCTGACGTGGTGTGCACACTGGCGACGATCCGTAGTTCGCAATCTGGCACCATTTCGATATTTGGTTCTGTCCCACCGCAGTCGAGGCTAAGAGCAGCGGCAAGAGAAGGGCAGCGGCAATTGCCGCTGTCCTCCCCATGATCCAAGGCTTTCTGATTGCAATAACGCGATAAGTATTGGAAGGTTATCTACACGCCAAATCGCTTGGTGCACAACTGCATGCAGACAAGACGCTTAGTTGACCTGACCACCAGTGGTGGGCTGAGGAGACAACTCAGCCGAGCCCATTCCAATGTTTAACCCAGCACAACGTCACAGTTCTGGGCAACTATGAATAAGGGCTGTAAAGGGGCGAAATGATAGTGCTCCATTCATTGGCGCCTTGCCGCGGTAACGCCACGGTGGGCGGATGCATGTGGGCCTTATTAAAGTCCGAAAAACAGCCCCGTGCGATCGCGTTCTCGGAAGATGCAATGACATACTGAGATAGTATGTCTTATTGCTTCATTTTCTATAAAATTAAGGATACCTAATTGAGAAAACGCAGAGAAACAAGTCCTTATGCAGCCGCACTTTGTAAATTTCCCTGTTCACAAAAAGAATAGAAATGAAAATAACATATCGTGCTTGATATTGAAAAAACAGGTTTTTGGCGACGTGTTACCTACATTTCTTTTCTATCTGATGGTTTAAAGCTGCATTATAAAGCGAAGGGACAAGGTTGCATCATCATGCATTTTCAAAATATTTTTTTATTATGAATCTAGGTTATTGATGCGTGACTAGTGCATGAAGCCTACCTTCCGGACCACTGCAGGCCGCCACAGGCAGGCCTGCGATGTTAACATACACTGCCTCGCACTGACTGATACTAACAAGCTCCTGTAGGGTAAGGAGGAACGGTATATCTACATGGTCTACGGTGAGGTGTGAAAGGTCGATAATCTCTACCATCGACCCGCACCCTCGCAGCGCGATGCGTATAGAGCTCAACGACTCATGCGGATGCCAAATTATTTGTGCGAAATATCTGTGCCGTCTCGCAAAAATACGCACGTGAAAAATTCACTCGATGCATTCGTTCGCAACATTTGCCCTTCGTGGTTCGGGACGCACGGGAAGAAACCCGAGCTGGATCGAAGGCTTTAACCGGTCGCTCTTGACTTCGATAAACACCCTTCGCCGAATAAGTTTAATGATGCAAGAATAATATACCTGGGGATCTTGCCGTGTTCTTGGGGTGGACTACGTCCGGCCATGTATAGCTTTCAGAGCTCTCTTCACCTGCTGGCCTTCGCGCGCGGCCCCGCGAGGGGGCTAATCCGGAAGGGCGCTCGTTATCCCTGGTCGATAAAAAATTCTGTCTTATTATCTTCTGGCCTTAAAAGCACGATGTCAGTGATGATGATGATGATGATGATGATGATGATGATGATGATGATGATGATGATGATGATGATGATGACGACGACGATGCTTACAAGTTTGTAAACTTGTAAGGCCCGGAACGAGCCAGGAGGCTCACGGACCGCTAAGCACTCAAGAACAAAAAAAAAGAAACTTAAGGATTAAGAGAAAAAATTATAGATAGTAACTGGACGAAAAGTAAAAGAAATGAAAAATAACGGTATTACGAGACGATATAAACGGTATCATCTCGCCTGACCGAGTCCCTGCCACACGACGAATTTCATGAAGCGCCTTGGCCAGTCTACTGAGTGCCCATGCCCGTGACCGCAGCCATGTTTCCTTCCGGAAAGTCCCCAGTCTGACTTATCTCTTGTCTTATACTCTTGTCATAAGCTGAGCATTCCATAAGAACATAATACTCATCCTCTGTCGCCCCACTCCCACACATAGGGCAGTGACGAACAGCCCGAGCCCTCCCATTAGGGCGGTTCACCTCAATTGCCCAGCAACAGCAAACCCTAACATAGCCGAAAGCGAATAAGACCGGTGTGACGAGTGTGAGGGATGTATCCCTCCATGTGTTTCGAATCTCCCATCCAGTGGTGATACCTACGCATTTTAATACCTGGTTGATGACCATCCGATACAAAGTCACGAGGGCTCACAGTAATCCTATCACTCATCCTACTTCTCAGCTCCTCCATAAGGCCGGACGTGTCCAATTTGCAAGCTACCAAGGCGTCTACTTTCTCCTCAATATCAGTGATGGGAGAGAGATCCACCAGGTCACAGCCAAGATCTCCTAGGAGGCGAAGCATCTTAGCACCCCAGGTATCGCTCCGACAGTTCATGAGAAGGGCTACCCTCAATTGTTCCCTAAAACTCCGATAGTAGATGGAGCCACGTGCATCAACCAATTAACTCCAGAAAGGAAAACCTAATTTAGCCCAGAAAACCTGAAGAGGGTACTGGTCAAATTCTGTAATGAACAAACTGTTGGATTCAACCTTGACACCGGCTAACACACTGTAAAATCACCACAGAAGCTTTGAGGGCCTAATTGAAGCATCCACACCCCCCAGTACCCTTAGCAGCTTCCAAAACCACTAGGACCTCTTAGCAGTTTTAGAAGCTGGGATCTATCCGGGCCCCTGACCTGGGCTCCATAGGAGAAAATCGATCTGATTTGAGTATCAAAACACCTTAGCCCAATCCTGGGAAGCAAAAGACCCTGCCTTCGCAGCTTAGTGATAGGTGCGTGCATAGCCCGCTGCCCGCTGCCGCTACACTTAATAGCTCCTACCAACGTGCGCACCCCGGGAACAAAAATAAAGAGGACTGGTCCAACCCACCTGTGTGATAGTCTTCTCGTATTTGTGCCCCATGTCCGGGATCGTCGAATACTTCTTTTGCCTCGTTTTGCACGAGACCAAAAAAATATTCGTCCCATAGTAGATGCCCCAAATAGCGTGCTCGATCCATAAGAAAATTGTACTCTATGATGGGCAAGACCTATTGCAGCTTGGGTCGCCACTCCGCGATAGTTTGTAGTACGAACGGTGGGCGAAGGGATAAGCGGAAAGGGCACTCATCAGCGCCCAGGATGAGGGCCGTGCATCCATCTGGAAAGTAGATAATATAAAGGCCAAGATGTCGAATGTTGGAGGCAGCCGTGGAGTAAATTTTAAAGCTACGCTAGGATATGTTGGCGGTTTAAGCAAGGGCGATTGGACGGTTTGAGCTGGATTGGGCGATTGGAGTCCGCGCTAACCAGTGATTGATACCTTACTTGATTAAGTCGGGTACCTTTTCTGCAACACTTATGATTCGGTCAACTCATGAGTTAAGTCCGGTACTGTCCGCTCACTGCCAGAACGGATCCTATCGCGGGCATAACCATCGAGAACGGCAAAACGTTCCAATTCCATATCAAGTTGGGGTATTATGTATCAGTAAACTAGTTGTTCCTTTCACGTCATAAAAGTTAAGTGCGCATGTACGTGGTAAAACCGTAGCCGTCCTTTACGCAACTTACGAGATGCTTTTTGGTGCCGCAAACAGCCTAAAAGAGAAAGCACCCCATATGTCATTATCAATATCTATGAGATTACGGACAAAGACGCGCAAGCTCTGAATGGCCGCCAGTTCACAAGCAACACCAACGGGAACAGCACACAAGCAAGCAAAGTTCTTAGATTGTTCGCGTCTTTTGCGTGTTTAGCTTCTTGAGTAATATGCTTCAGTAGGATCAGCAGCATATGTCGCATAAAAAATGCCGATGCGCCTTACGCTTGACCACTCTAAATGTCTACTCGCTGCATCACTTAGGTAGGGCAGCCGCTATGACGGTCGTGAGCCGGACCGCGGCTGTGAGAGCGCTGCGATACCGCTGAAGCCGTCTGGCCAAGGGGCTGCGCTGCTGGTCGGGCCACAGTCGTTGCACTTGCCGCAATCGGATCATGTTAAAAACGTACAGAAAAAACATCACGCCTCGACGTAACGCAGTCGTACGGCCGCGCACCTGCATCCCCAAGATTTACTGCATAATGCTGCATCATACGCGCGCAGCGAGGTTTGCACCGGTCATAGCCGCTGGTCGGGCACCCGTGATGCAAATCTCGCACCTTTCTTGTCAGCACCGGTACACGGCACATGCCGCATCATTGCAGATGTATGTCGTCAAGTTTTCTTTCTTTGCTGGTCACGAATTACTCGGCGCCATCGCTTTTCTGAGGATTCCATCGTTCAGCCTGAGCCAGACGCGCACTCGCCGAAGAAGACAGGGGTGGATCGCGATGGCGCAAGGCACAGTAGTGAACCACAATTGCTGCCATATGGCCAAAACGCCCGAGGTTTTGCGCCCATACACCACACGCGCCGAGGCCCCCTCAGGTGCTGAGCTGCGTCAGGGCCCGAGGGCCATGTAGCAGTGACGTTGGCCTCGGGGAACACCCCGCCGCACTGCTTTGGTCACTAGGACGCTCTGAGGCCCTCCAATCGCAACGCGGTGGCGGAGGCGGCCCCTGTCCCCATCCCAGACACTCTTCACATCGTCCCTTCGCCCCCCGATTCTGGACCCTGGGTCTTCTCTGAGTCACGTCCCTTCCTCCGCACGCCAGGACTCCGAGCACCCGCCATTGGGAGGCTTCACGACAGCGGTTTGCGGCGCCCACGCCCAAGCGGAGTGCAGCCCGAAGGCCCTCCGCCGCCATCACCACCCCTCACCGTCGTCGCTCTCCGAGGAGGTACCTCCCGCCGCACCGCCCACGCCCATGCCCTGAGCGTCTTCCTCGTCACTACCCGTGGGCTTCCGATCCCAGTCCTTCATCTTACCACCACCCGACAACCCGCTGAACCCTGCTTGCAACACCTTCCAGCCAGGTGCAGCGGCGGCTTCCCCGCTACCACCCTTAGCAGCCGCTGCCGCAGCCGAAAGCACGCCGCCACCGCCGCTGCCGCCTCCAGCTGCAGCTTCAACGCCGTTACCAGTTGACCGCAGCTGCGCTAAGAAGGAGGCCTTGCTGATCTTCGTGGGTTTTTTAGCCGCGCCAGGGCCGGTGCCGGCCCCGCCTGCTTGTTTCTGAGCAGCTGAAATTGCGTTAAATAGCATTACAACACCCCTGCACCGGACAGGAATTGAGGAGGACGCAAGATAAGAAGGCGGATGTGGCGAAGGAACGAGGGGTGATGGGGGCAAGAAAGGACCACTGACAACCCAGCGCGTTGCTGCACACATACGTGTATGTATGTGTGTAGGATAGGGGGGTACATCACCCGTGGCCACTAACCTGGCAGTCCCTACCTTCCCCGGTGTTTCGGGGCACCCTCATCCAGTCTCCCATGCCGACTTCTCCGAAATCAGTGGTTTTCCCAGGTTCAGCACCCACCACCAGCATCCAGCGGAATCTGCCGAATCAACTAAGGCGTCAACTCCGCTACTGGTCAGCTCGCAGGTCACTTTAATTGGGGTCGTCACCGTCCATCGACATGGGGGCACCCTGCCCTTAACATTAGGGTCTTTGGCCCGCTCTCAGTCGGGGTAGAACCTGGAACTCCAGGGGCATATGTATGTATGTGGGTGGGTTGGAGACGGGGAGGTGCAGGTAATGGAGCTCTCTGTGAACATGCAAATCCCGCTAAGGGACTTTAAGGGATACCCGCACGAATAAGACGCTGCCCGGCAACATACATGTGCGTGCGAGGCTCCGCAGATGACCCTCATCCCGAGCCATCCCTCGGTCGCGCTCTCTCCACAGGACCCAGTCGCAGCCGGAGGCTCAAGCCTGCCCCCGAACGCACATTCGCCTTCAGCATCTAAACATACAGAGCGGACCAGCCCCAGAGACGCCGGGGAATCGCTTTACCACCCCTTACCAGGCTGACCAGCAGTCCAGGTCATTTCTTATGGGAGCACCAGACAGGTTTACTCCCGACGCGCACGCGCCTTCCCCGTGCTCCTTCAACCTCCTTGCAGAAACCAACTAGCCCCGCGGGGCCGCGCGACATCAAACCCCCGCCCCGCAGACCTCCCTCCCCCGTCCCACGGTCCACAGCTGGCACAGCACCCACTTTGTCGCAAGCCTCCCTAGCTGCTTCTCCAGTTGGTCGTGCCCCGGGTCCTCCCCCTTTCGGGGCACCTTGACGTGGCCCCGCTGCCGCAGCTCCTGTCGTGCCCGCTTAGCATCCCGCCGCGCCTCAGCGTCCGCATCCTCCTCCGCCTGCCGCTTTGCAACGGTCTTTGACTTCTGCGGTGCGATACACCACAATCACCGGGACCATAGTGGCGGTCATGCAAGGTCTTGGTCTTGCACTGAGACTGGTGAAGGTAAGATGTTACATGACGCAGCGCACCTCAAGAATGGGCACCCTGCCGACTTCTGACGGTTTGGACTTCGCCTTGAGTAACTTGCTGAAGGCCTTGGCGAAAGACGCACCCTTGGAGCCCTCCAAAAATCCCCCGCCGTCGCCGCCCGTGCCTGGGGGAGCGGCGCCGGCCAGAGATCCAGACCGCCGCCGTGCTTCTTGCCGCTCCCCGTCCTCATCACCATCATCGTTGTCCACATGTGCGTCGTCGTCATCGTCATCCTCCTCCTCGTCCTCAGCTGAATCGTCGTCCGCCATCAAATCGCTGCCGCTGCCGCTGCCGCCGCCAATATCAATATCGCCAGCGTCATCGCTGTCATCGCCTAATAATATCAGCAGGGGTATATGAAGGTCGTGATTTAATATGCATCCAAGCCTTCTAAATACCATCACCCTCATCGCTCCTCTCCTGCACACAAACACGTTGCCACAACCCGGCGTGACACACATTGTTCTCAAACCCAGTTGCCTCCCACATGGCCTCCCTCCCGTGAAGCTATTTTTCTAGCGTTCAGTTACTTGGTCCTTTCTCGCTCCCAAGGGCCGTGTCAGAGGTCAAACCCAGACAACAGCGAGCTGTACTACCCCACCTTCTTCCCGGAACTCATCGGGCAGCAAGTCCAGATCCTCCTCCTCGATATCGCTGTCGCCCTCCTCCGCATCTTCTGATTCATCCTCATCCTCCCCCAGGGGGGCCTCTGCACCGGCCTCGTCCTCACTGCCGCTGACGGCAGCTCCTAGCACATCTTCCTCTTTGCCCTCACCCTCAGAGGAGGCACGGCCCTTGCCAGCGCTGCGCACCAGATCCGCTGGTTGTGTCGTCAAAGGGGTGGAACGCCATTCAGTAACGCCAGTTGGTAAATGGCAGGCATTGGGCAAAAGAAGGACCCATGGGATAGTATGCGTAGCCGGTGTCGTGAAAAGCCCGCCGTGTTGTGCAGTGCCAATAATTTGACAGCGAAAAAGTGGCTAGACAGTAGCAGACAGTAGCATTGCAACTCCCGCAACCTTAGCTGGGCATGGGCCCTGTCCCAAGCAGCCAAGCTTAGCTCCGATGGAAGATACCAAAAGCCCCTCTACCCGCAGGGGAACCAAAGGTGAATATAATATGAATGATGCTCCGCTGGCACAAATGTGCTCCCCTTTGTCTGATCCTAAGCCATTTTAAGACGCGCTCCTGAAACCTCTTAACCCCTTCCGTTCCCTAAGAAACGAAAGATAACGCCCTGCTCCCCCCGGGTCCTGCCCAGCTGCCTCCCAAACTTTCAGATAGTCGCACCTTGCTTTTCACATGAGTCTTCAGTTGGGCTGCCGCTATAGGTCTCCCTCTGCGAAGCTGACACCGGTCGCCCCTTTGCATCATGGACTTCTCCAGCAGAACCTACACAGGTAAGATGTACGTAAATGATCTGAAACTCTACCAATTGTGCAACACTGGGTACAAAGGCGGCGGCGGCCGAATGCTCCTAGCAACCAGCTTCCCGACCACGTAATGGATAATATATTGAAATTAGTGCTGATATTGTCGTTAGTAGTGAAATATTTCATTTCCACGCTGATGCTGCTTACCGTCCTGCTTGACGGGGACTTTTACTTTCGGCTTTTGAAACTTGGCCATCTGACCCGAAAGTGACTAAGAAATATGAAATTGAATCGGTGAGTTGTATAAATTTTCCTAGGTTAATACAATAACCTATCAGTCGTAGGTATTCTAACTAACACAACTGAATAATGGTGTTCAAGCTTCACATGAAATGTGAAGAGGCCTTCGGAATAGATCAATCAAATTGAGAAGTCAAGCAGAGGTACCGTCTGCTATGCTGCCGCCTTCTTGAATTTAACTGTTTCGACCCTGACGACAACAACCTGACACTGCTCTGCTCTGCCAACTGTTTTACCTTTCACGCTTTCCACGCTTCAACTTTTGTATAAGCTTTCAGGTTTCAGCCCTTTTAGCCATTCAACATAGGGCGTATAGAGTTTGACGCATTTCGAGTTTTAGAGCGCGTGGTCATGCTTTTATGCCCTTTGATTTGCCTGGTGTCATCTTTGTTACGTGATGATAAACTGAATCCACCCCCTATGTTTTAAGACCTCCAAACCCCTCTTGTGATTTTAGATAGGGAGCTTCATAGACCAAGGATCCAAATTAAACCAAAGGAATCTACAGACCCCTACATAAATACCTCCTGAATACGCATCGTCATGATCCTCACGGAGCACCAGCACCTGCATGAAGGCTGTCTTGCGGATGCGGGACGCGTGCCTGCGTGCGTGACATGTGGGCGAGGCAACCATTGCACTTTCATCAATCTTGGCTAAGCCGACATCGCACGACACGTCAAGATCCCTTCAGATGTATTTTCTGCTTGCGCTGTGAAAGGGCACATACTCTCTCGAGCAATCCGTCGTTACTATGCTATCGAATGAATTCTGCTTAGTGTATATCAACCCAGGGTTAAACCTGGTATTGTCCCGGACTCCCAATTAACTTCCGCTTCATGATGATAGCACTCCTATTTAGGGGCTTGCGCGTATCCCGTGACGCTAGTTTGGGACCGGAAGGTGCCAGGACAACAGCCTTCCACCAGGAGCAACGACAGAAACGACAACGCAAGCACGGGGACGTATACGAAGAATTGTACAGCCTGGTGGACAACAGCAAGGTATTTTACATTCCAGTCCTAAACCATAGTTGAGTCAACACGCGTCCCCTGTTGCCCCCGTTCGAATGTGTACCGGTATTGTTAGAAACTTTAGAGGGTACATGTATTTGGTACTCCAGCCGCCCCGTCACAATTACAGCGCGCACTTCAGAACGACCAACCCCCTCAAGGAACTGTCATCTCCGATCTAATCCGTCTGGATTAGGCTAGGCGTCATAGTTTCACACCTTAATTAAACCAGGAGATTGGCCCGGAAGGACCTACTAAGTATGCTATCATCCTGTCTCATCTTTCCGGCCTCTATATGCTCGGGCTGGTGATAGGTACAGGAATCCTACGAAGAACTCCATCACATTGCCGCCAGCACCAGCAGTACGTGGGCTGGTCGTACTCCAGCTAGCGTGCAAGCCGATCCAAGAAGCAACTGGGAAGGAACCGCACCAACGTCCGAGCTGGTGGCGTTTCCAGTGTCGCGCATGAACACCGGTCATGGCAACGATGACACTTCGTATATCACCACAAGCACCAGGCCCCCTGTCAGTGGTGTCATCGCGGCATCCCAAGCCTCATCGCATAACCTTAACGATTCATTATGCACGAGCACCCGCATTGACAGTAGCAGTAGCAGTAGCAGTAGCATGAGCATGAGCAGTGGCAAAGGCCAGGGACTATGTAGGGGCAGCGCCTGCGCATGCTACTGCTGCTGCCACTGCGACCAAGCCGATAATGAATGCCGCAGCGGGGACGATGTTATCACGCTTAATATACACTCCGAAATGTACTGCTGCGCCAGCGGCGGCGGCGGCATCGGCGGTGATGAGAGCAGCTGCCTCGGCAGCCCTTATGACTGTCCGGCTGTACTGGAGGCGCTCTGCAATAGCAAAGACTTCCCGGTGCTGCTACTTCCAGGGGCCCCCTATCCACACCACTTGGTGAGATGCCTCATTTGAACCTGCGAGCTTTACTAGATCGCCATAGGGCGATGACACCAAAGATATGGCGTGCGTGTACGCCTCTTCGTGGCTTGGCTAAGCAGAGCCGACCTGGGCTGCGGCCCAGGTGTGGAGGCAAGGGTCCCCAACGCACACATGTTTGCTGTCGCCGATTCATTCTCATCAGGGATCAAGATGTCAATTGGACTCAGCGCGGGGATTCCGTATTGTGCGTCCGTCCATTTTTCGCGTGTGGCTGTTCCCTAAGCCGCCGTAACCCCTGGGATTACTTCTCTTTCGTGGGACCTCCTCGGCCCCACAGGCGGCGAGGTATGGTCCCCGGTCCCCGTTTGGGTTCAGTCCGGGGCTTCCGTTAAACAGCCCCCACCGGCCCATCTCAGTCGACACACACATCTTCATCGGCTGCGCTTACGTGTTCTTGCCGGGCTTGTCCAGCACCCCACCGGGGCTGTTCAAGGGCCGCAAACGGCGCTTCGTCCTAGTGCTACAGGTGCGGTGCGGGTGCTACTGCTTCCTTCGTATAAAACGGCGCAGCTGTGTTGCCGTCCCATGCCATCGTGCTCCATGCCATCCCATCCAGTTTTGTCCATCTCCATCGCATGTTCGGGATTCGGCCTTAAGTGGTCAAATTATTTTTGATTTCTCAAGACATAAAGAGGCACCACCATGGAGCCTACTTCAAGATTTGAATATTCGTCTGAACATTTGATAACTTCTATCTGAAATCTGACCTCCCGACGTATCCTGCCCAGGGCCGCTTTAAGCGCGCCGTCTCCGCTGCCGACTTAATGGTTGGTTGCCACTACCGCCGGCCACTGAAGCTGGAAGGCAGTGCCGTACCGGTCGCGTCGGTACTATCCTGGGTATCGCGACTCCTGGCCCCCGGCGGTCGCGGCGGCGGAATGGAGTTGGTGTTGACAGGACGTGACCCACGGGTGCGAGCGCCCCTGGCGGCTGCTGCCCAAATGATCCACGTGGCCAGGCCGGGGGAACAGCCGCATCCCCTGAAAGCCCG
This sequence comes from Volvox africanus, assembly GCA_030268105.1. Lineage (NCBI taxonomy): Eukaryota > Viridiplantae > Chlorophyta > Chlorophyceae > Chlamydomonadales > Volvocaceae > Volvox > Volvox africanus. The sequence continues at coordinate 882,770 of BSDZ01000079.1, forward strand.
CGAGGACACCCGCCTCATGACGCCGCCGCTGATGGACTCTGGACAGGGTAAGCTGGTTCATGTAACCCCTACTCATTACATATTTTACATATATGTTATCTACTCGCTGCTGATGCCCACTGTACCCGTGTACACTTACGTCCACCATGCCCCTTCACCTCCTTGTCCCAAATCGCTTTCGTTCTCATGGCCACGTGTGTCACTTTGACTGCGACCGCTTCTGCGTCATGCCCCCCCCTTTAAGGATAGGTGACCTATCCGCTCCCATCCTCTTATCACCTAGCAGGGGAGCCCTGGGCTTCCGCGCGCCGGCGACATTACTTCCGTCAGGCGGAGCATCGCACAGCGCACGTGTTTGACACGGAGCACGTGTGGACATTTCACACCTGGGACCAGGCTCTGGGTTACGGGGAATGCAGGTGAGATTGGTGCGAGCATATGAAAGGGCGATCTGAACGGCCTGAGGCATCCATCGCGTGCAGTGATGCACATACGTGGCCACCTCCCTCCACCCAGACTTCATGCAGGTCTGGGCACCTCCGTAGATCTGGTGCCATACTTGGGTGGCCTGCCACTGCAAATCCTGGTGGAAGATGCCCGCAGTGGAGCAGTGGCGCTCCATGTGGATGTATGCAACTGGAGACAGGCCGCTGCCGCGACCTCAGCCATCGCGATTGCCACTGTCAACTTCGCCACTGGCACTGCCGCCTCCACCGTCACCAGCCCTGCCTGCTCACTTCCACCATTCCGCCATTAGACCGTCTCGCATCAGCCGGCGGATAGAGAAGCCGTTGTAACTATATGCGCCATTGAGGGCCATCCAGTGCAAACGGGGTGTATGTGGTGGTGTTGGCGGTGTCTAACTCGGTGTAATGGTGAGGCTGCGGCATGGGGGAGGGGCGGAGGACGGATGTAGACCCATAGCTGATCTATACCCCCTTAGGATACATGAAAAACTAAGTAAAACAAGAAGATATCAAAGTAATATTAGATATCATTACTTTTTGTTTTTATGCTACATTACTAATGTCCTAAAGCGGGCGGCACAATAATAGATAATAATACCGATAAAACTTTATTATGTAACATAAAAAACAACTTTAAAAATCCGGACAAGCTATAACAAATAGTAAAAAGAATGCGATAGACCTCGTTAGCAGATGAACCATTCACCATCCAATTCTAGTTGTTCGCGTGGCAGTCATGTTAATGTCTCCACCCATAAAATACCCACCCAGGATTTCAACAGCCCGTCAATTTCAACCTCATATTGGCCACGGTATACTCCCAGCATCAGGCAGACGACCAACTCATGACGATATAGCGACACATAAGGGGGCAGGGTTTCAAGGATACAACAAAATCAGCTGCCCGTCATGGGACATCACCTAATATCCCCCCCGTGCAATCAACCCTCCTCTGTTGTGCAAAAACTTGCTGCAGGAAAAAGACACGGCAATACTTGCCAGCTGCAGCCGTTGCCACCACCGCTGATATTGCTGTGATTGATGGCATGTGATCCGGTCTTCCGGTGGCGATGTGGCGGTAATGGACAGAGCTGCACAATGCCCTAAGACCCAAAGCTGCCGCATGCGCCAGAGCCCGCAAATTCCCTACCTGGGAATGCCCAGCTGTGTCCCCCATATCCTGTACTGTATAATTGTCCTTCAGTTCAATATCAGCAGTGATTATCCCAAAACCCCCATGATCGCTCCTCGCGTATCATGCTGCATATGAAGGAATATCTAGCATCTATCACCTAGATGCCTTCATGTCCGCAAATACGGTAACCTCATCAGTACCCTAAGTACACAACACAGATAATGGGACCTGCAAGCGGGGTGGGGATCTCCTTGCCAAGGCGCGCAGGAAGACTCCTCCAGAGGGTGAAAGCTCTGAACACCGCGAAAGTGAACGTGGCACCCCCGAGGCGCAGGAAAATAGAAGCCCCAAGCTGTCGCCCTTCCAGCTCCTTCACTCGAGAGCGCCCACCCCCATCTCTCCCACAACAATACATACGCGTCAGTTGTGTCTGTTGCCACCCTGCGAGCCCTACACCCAACCGCTTGCTACGTCTGTGGCTCTGGACGCAGCTGCTGCTCCTGATTACAAAGGCAGTTGCCAGGTTTGAAGCTCAAACCCTCGTGTGCCCCCCAAAAACGAGAGTGCCTCTCCCACCGTCTCTCCATTTTCTTCTCTTCGCAGCCCCAAGCCTCCAGTCGGCCTCCTCCTAACAACAACCCCGCCCTTTGCTGCGATTTCCATCCATAAATCCGTCCGTCTGTCCGTCCAGCTCAAAAGCCTCCCCCTGGCCCGATCACGCCGAATAGCTCCAGCAACTCAAACACACCCAACACCACCTCCACGACAATCAGCCAAATCACCACCAGCTCAAGCCGAGTGCCGTGACGGTCTTCCTCCTGCGCTCGCAGCAACTCGAGAATCTCCTGCAGGCAGGGGGGGAAAAGGGAGGATGGGGGTCCTTGTACCCCTACCGGCACACTGCCCACATGCCGCGCCTCTCATTTCGCAGCTTCATGCTGCCATCCCACAGCCTCACGCACAGATGATGACTCCTAAGCAGCCGTAATCCCCCAACCATCGTCTTTTCACTCACCCCGTGAAATGCTATCCCCTGCTCTGGAAAACTCCGAAGACGGCCCTTTCTCACCTGCAGTACACCAAAGCGGCCGTTGAGCTGCTCGACCCGCTCCGACAGCTCCACATACTCCGTGATTCGGGTGTAGAGGGACTGGCAGACAGAAGGGCGGGAAAAGGGTGCGGTTCGGGAAGAACAGAGCGAGGGGCGAGCCGTCAAAGCCCAAACTGGATTTTGTGTTAGGTGGGAGGGGGCCATAGTGACGATGCGCAAAGAGATGACCGTGAGGGAAGGCTGTATGGAGGTCCAAGGTCCAGCGATGCGGTATCGGGGGAGGGCATCGGCGGCATACGGGCAGGAACAGGTACTCGTAAGGGCCCGGGCAGGGGAGGAGGGGAGGTGAAAGTGCCCGGGTCAGTGGTGGAAGAAGGCGGGCAGCGGCCGTGTTGGGATAAAAAACCCAGACCAAACCGCGGGGGCTCCTGGCTCCCGGTCCGCCCATCCCGGCATCGCCACACAAAATACCCCAATCACCCTGTCTCCTGCCGTCTTGACCGTTCCCCGCCGAGATAGAGCTCCCCGCCATCGCACCCCGACCCCCTCTCCCCCCCAGTCCCACCTGCAACTGATCCGGCGCGTACCAGAAAAATCTGCAAGAGGGTGCGGAGCAGGGGGGTCAGAGGGGAGTAGGAGGGGCGAAGACGGGGGTGGAATCCACGGCTGGCGTCGTGTAATTGGCAACCAGGTGAGACGTTTCCCGTGGGACCATGGACAACGCACATAGCCGTTTCGAAGCACAGATGGGTCCGAGGGGTGCCATACTGCTGGTTCGCTGCCTCCGGCCCGAGCGCGAGGGGCGATGGTGGGCCTTTGATGGTGCGAACCTCCTCCATTTGCTGAGGCCGCATTACTATCAGCTTCTTTTAAGGCGGGCTCGTATGAGGCACTTCCTTAGTAAAGGTTCTTGTACATGCCATGGAAGATAGTGGAAGCTCCATCACGAAAGAATCGCGGCCAAACCGCAGGAGGGAAAGGGGCCGCAGGAGGGTACTCACTCTGGCGTCTCCGCCACGTTGCCCAGCAAGTTCACAGAGCGCTTCAACACAAACACCTGGTTGGGGGAGAGAGGGGGATCCAGAATGGGGACATGTGTGTGCCAGGCCTGGGTGGGGTGGGCGATGACGCAGCCACCTCAAGTCAGTGAAGTGCAAGGCGACGACATAAGGGGGCGTAGAGGTTGGGCGATGAGCATAACTATATTCATACCCACATCAGTACTAACATCCATACTTCTATCCGTACTCCAGCCCACAGCCCCATCTCTTCAAGCCTATCTTGCCGACCCAACTCGGTCATCCCGAACCTCCTCCCGCCAGTTATCGCCCAATGCATTGGCTCTTCGTTCTAAGGTCCCTCGTCCTTTCTCCACATTCCCATCTGTCCGCATAGCCTGCGTTTCCCCTACCCGTCCGATCAGCTTTCCGATCTCCTTTCCGGAGATGTGCACCTCCCCGTGCTCAGCCAGCGCCTCGGGAAGGCCCTGGGTCTCCGTCACTATGGTATCCACGGCCTGATGGAGAAAGGGAGAACCAAAGGACGGCGATAGGCTTGCCGGGTGTCAAGCCCCTACTGGGGCAGGGAGGATGAGACATTGCACATCGTACTCCTCTTCTCTGCCCCAATAGCAGCTGGCAATCCGTCGCGAGGGCTCCCATTTTTCAAATGACGGAAAGCCCTGTTTCTCCTGTTCCGCCCGGCCAGCTTCCTCTCCGCCCCGACGGGGACTCGTCCCTGGCCGATTTCCATTCACTGGGTCTTCACTGACCTTCTCAAAGGCAGACAGCTTGGTTGATTGCGCCAAAGCGTAACTGACCGCGAGAAGGGTCGCAATGTCTCCGCAATGGCGCACGTGGAGGAGCACCGTATCGTCAACGATCTATAGGAAACACAGGGTTACGGGATGGGACGGCATCTTACTGTTCATATGCGGAACGTTTTTATGGTGCAGTTGGGTGCCGCGTGGGAACCGTGTGGGAAATTAGCGACATACGAATTCGATTTTGAGGACCGACGGGTATTGAGCCCAGCTCGCCGTGTGTGTGTGACTGCCAAAACTCTAGCTTACTGTGTTGTACATGTCCGTGCCGTACCTTTGGTGGGAAGGACAGCACGGAATGCGGCCCTGCGGCCGCTGAAGCCTGCTTGGAAATGAAAGGTTGTGACCCAGTGGCGGCGGCGGTGGCGGCGGCGGCGGCGGCAGCGGTCATACCGCTGCCGCGCTCCGCTCGACGATTGAACCGCCGGGAGCTGGTTGTACCACTTGTGCTGCCGAGACTACCACCGGGCCCATACTCAAGGTCGAGCATTGACCCCATAGAATCGCTGCTTGAACCCGGCTGCGCTGCCACTGCTGGCTTGGCGGCGGCGGCGGTGCCGGCAGAAGCCCCAATATCTGCAGTGTTTGCGGACCTGGCTGTGGCGGCGCTGCTTCCCATGTTTGCAAGCACATTGACATCATCTGGGTTGGTGGTGAAGGAGCAGCGGAAGATGTCACGTTCCTGGTCGCACTCGGGCAGTGGCTGTACGGCGCACTGCACTGCAATGTTCCGGACCAGATCGCGCTCCGCATCAGGCAGGAGGCCCCAGCACGCCACAACGCCGTAATCAAAAAAGAAAACGTCAGAACCTGCCGTCCAATGTGTTCCCGCCATCGAAGGAGGTACGCCAAGGGGGTTACAGGTCGCCAAGGGGAAGGTGTGCAGGTCAGGTAAGGATTAACCTGGGTTCTCAGGACAACCAGGATAGAGGTTACGAACACGCCTCTGCCCGCATTAGACTTCACTCTGGTAGAGCTATTTCCACGCAACACGTTTTCTGTACGATCGGAGAGACCAGCTCGTCGGCATCCCTCCACAACACATCAAGATACCAATCGAGCCATCCCGCCCTGTGAGCGCTTCCCGGGGAAAAGGCAGCTTGCACCTCAAAACCCGCACGCACCCGGCATCGCCTCCCAGCCCCGGCTCATCTGGCAGTGGATAACATCCGGGTATTTTCGTACGGCATGGCTCCCATACGCCGCCCGCAACTTCGCCTCCAACTGCCGCCTGTCAAAGGAGGATGCAACAGCATAGAAGGCTATCCGAATGGTGGCGGTGGTGGTGCTGCCGATGGAAGACAGTTGCGGGGAAGCCACGGCCGCGGCGCGGGCCGCACCCCCAGCAAGGTGATCGCCGCCGCTGCCAACTCCACCAACCTCTGGCGCTGTTGGTGGGCCAGCATCACTGACACCAGGTGTGAGCGCCAGCGTCCCCTCCCCTCCGTCCGAGGATGACGAAGAGCTGTTTATCATCCAGTCATTCCAATCCATCGACGCTATGGTGGAATTGTCCATGACGCCGACAGGGGGGGAGGAAGAGAAAGAAGTAGCCTCCTTGTTGACCAGGGAGAGCGTGTCAGGGCTGTCATTGTCTGGTGTCCGGCCGCCGCCGCTGTTGCTGGTGCCGTTTCCAGCGGCTGGACTTGGTGTGGTTACTGCGGTCGTTTGAGGTTCCAATACTGACGTTGCGATGGTGCGCCTGAGTTTGATGTCATCAGAGATGGTCGATACAGGCAAACCTAAGCGTGGGACAGGGCGACGACCGCAGCGAAGTGGGCGCATCGCGACGCCCCAAGAGGTTTCAAGTACAGCCTGGCCAGGAGAGATCCAATTTGCGGCAGCAGCTGCAGTCCCTGATGGAGAAGCTGAGCCTATGACCGCATGAAGGCTAGTCGCGACCTCCAAGGACGATTGCAGCCTGTGCAAGCCCGTCGGCAGGGCTTTAAGTGGACATCGTCTTGCCCTAACGGGGCAGGACGCATTAAATCCAGGATGTTCAAGTCGATATTGCAAAGCAGTGTCCATTTCTTTCTGACCGAATGTTGAGTATTAAAAGTTTAGCTGATGCAAGGCTTGCGCTTTGGGTGCGGCTCCCTCGCTGTGTGAATATAATTTAGGCAGGACCAATTTCAAGTAGCGACGACTATGGGCCCGCGATAAGCACTAATGCGGGCTTGGCTTGCTTAGGCGGGTTGACTGAGAGGTAGTATCTTAACTGGCAAGTGAGGTACGGCAGTTGCCGCACAGTCCGAGTGCTCAGGACTGTACCTAGCTTCGCGTTTGCTCGATTGTTGATAGATTGTTTTTGTTCTTTCTTTCGGAACATCAAACCGCCTTTCCCTCCTGGCTTTGGGGAAAGCCTGCTTAATTTCCTTTCGTGGTCATTGAAGTTTTCTTTTTCAGGTTCGGTGCTGCGACCGCGCCAACGAGCTGTCAAGTTCACAGTCTATGTAACTAGAATGGCAGTTGAGCTTCCCTACTTCAGTCAACACTGCTGTAGAGGGCTCGACGTATGCGCCTTTGCACTTGTGCATGAAAAGGTCGACATCGTCGATGTTTGATCCTAGAGCCTGTTTCTCAGTTGCGAACATAATCCTGTTACGAGCATGCTCTGTAGGCAGCTCCTTACGGGCGATGGAAGAAAATGAGCCTGCCATTGTTCCCTCGCTTCGGATGCAAGGCTAGGAAAGCTTAACGAAAGCCTCTATTATGTTTCTTGGCAAGTATCAATTGGTATAGACGAAAGCAAGGCCCATTCATGCGGGTGTTACGGAAGTGCCCTTGTGCCTTGCCTTTGAAGTTCTGCGGTTATAGCAGTTCATGAGCCTGCATCTAGCATATCAGATCGCCTACTTAGAATATGCTATCATGTCCAAGTTGAAGGGATTGCTATCAGCGGCTGAAATCCCACGATGTACGTTGCCGGTACCTTCACAAGTATCACGATCCTCCTTCACAAGTAACAGCTATGCGCCATTTATTTTCTGGGCGCCATTGTGTCCGAACCGTGATTTGAGAACACGTTGCCAAAGTAACATGCATCTCACGATGTAGGGGAGTTATCCTAAGTCTTCAACAATGTGCAAGGCTGGCAGTAGCTCTCACAATACAGACACGAACGCCGCTCGAAGGTCAGACGGGCCGTTGGTGAGTCCCTGCAGACAAGGACTGTCTTGACCCTTCTGAGGAAAATACGCAGCATCAATAGCTGCTCTACCAAACAGACTTCGCCTTCTAGCGCGCATTCTTCCATGTACAGTACGAAAACCCCAACAACAATCCAGCCCTTGGATTAGCGGTTCCCGTCCCTGCGCTCCACGTGCCTCCTTCACCTATAAACTAATATATTGCAATTTGTCGTAGGTCATATAGTTTAAGAAGTGCACCACAGTAATGAGGTGCAGTCCAAGAGCAAGCCCCAAGTCAGCGAGATGAAGATGGTCCTTCAGTGTGGTCAGTGCTCCCTCCGCGCAAAGAAAGGGTAACGCCCTCTGAGTTGTGGTCAATGCGCTCCCCGGGCAAAGCGGTCAGTCCATGACTACCGGCATGCCCAAAAGGTTGGCCCCCTTCGACAATCTACAGCTTTTAGTAAATATCTGCCCCTATGCCGTCGGCCGGATTCTGCCAGATCCTTCAGCCTTTCCATGAGCATACGCGCTGTGCGCTTCCGGATCACCCAACTGCCTGGCCCCACCTAAGGCCCGATTTCGTCAACTTCCAACTCCCAACAGCCAATAATTTGAAGTATACGGGGTCGCTCAATGGTTCGGCCCTCGCTTCTTTGACCATACGAATTTTACGCGCCATCACCATCACCATCACCGCTTTCACCATCACCATTACCATCATTTACACCACTGCAGCCATAGATGTCGTCCAAGTCCCCCAGAAGGACGCAGACGGAAAGCCCGCCTGGGCTGGTTTTCACGGCGACCGTCGCGGCTTCACCAGCCACAGGGCACACCACCACATCTTCTCCATAGCGCCGCTGCTTGCAGCAACTACAGTCCCGCAACGCACCCATATCGCGACCTGCACGCCACAATCGCGTGCCCTCTTCCTATATTTTTGCTATCCTTTGTAGCCATTTCTCAATCAACAAAACATGGAATCAGCTGCTATTGCTCGGTCATTGTTCGATACGTCGGTCGGTCGGTCTTTTTGCCAGGTCTGTCAGCCCCGATCCCAATTTCTGTTGTCGAAACCCTTTCTTTACCCTGACACACGGTTGTAACAGCAGCAGCAATCACATCATCGGTACGACACTGCAGGGATTATCCATCCTTGAAAATGAAGGGGATCGGGGTGGATGCGGCAACAGATTCGGCGCTACATACTTCTTGAGCCACCGCTGAGCCACCGCTAAGATTCATGCATGGCCTGCATCATGCTGGTCTCGCACCAACATGCGACAACGCAATCATCACCTTCCCGAGCGCGCACAGATTGGAAGTCTCCAGCCACCTAAGCTCTTGTGCCCTGAAAACCCCGGCGGCTCAAGGGACCTGACGGGTTTCATCGGAAATCCTCATCGCCCTTCCCCCACGTATCTTCTTGCCCGTTTTGGGAAGAGAATGTGGAATGGAACGCACGAAACCCAAGTAGGCTTCGAACGCACTGTCGCTGCTGCTGCTGCTTCAACCAGTGCTACAGCCGTCGGGATGCGGAGCTTTGTGGCCTGGATGCGCTGGAGCCGTTGACGCCGCCGCTACCCATAGCAGTAGCGCTGGCGGCACCCATCGCTCCACCGCCAGTGGCCAGCACGTACGCGCGCGTCAGCGTTGCGCCGGCGCCACCGCTGCGTGTCAAACCGCTCAGTGGGCCACTGCGCGGCGGGACCGGTGGTGTACCGGCGCGGCTGCCTGGACGGCTGCCTGGACCGCCGCCGCTGCTGCTGCGGGTCTGCAGCCCCGACGACGCTCTGCGTTGCACACCCGGCAGCGGCATGGCGGCGGACCCTGGACGCGAGGCTATCGTTGCCATGGCCATTGACGGGTCTCCCCCGCGGCTCGCCGCACGGCTACCTGGCGGCTGAATAGCTGCCGCGGCCGCGGCCGCGGCTGCGGCTGCCGAAGCCGGCCTGTAGTCCGGCGGCGCCCACGCCAGCATTGGCTTGAGCGCCGGGAAGTTCCTCGCGTGCGCTGTCCGAAGCTGCTCGCTAAATTGCTCCAGGTCAGCGGCCTGCTGCTGCGCGATGGCGCGTAGCTGCGCGTTGGTGACGATGGCCCTCATGTGGCGGCGGTGGCTAGCATCCTCAGAAGCCTTGGCGTGGCTCATCATGAGATGCATACGGGTGCTTTCCTGAAAGGCTGCCTCTGCCGCCGCCTCAGCCACCGACAGCTCGCCCTGCTCGGTACCGCTGCGGGTCACCCTTGCGCGAAGAGAACCCAGCTGTCGGCGCCGCTGCTCTAGCTTGTGCGCGTGCAGGTTGGCAATGTTCTGCCGTACGGACAAAAGGCGATCCTCCTCGTGCAGTCGATCCACGATGGTGGGGTCGCGCAGCGCGGCCTGGAAGGGGGCGACGGGAGGGACGGGAGGGGAGGTAAGGGGAAAAGAAAGGAGGGGAGACAGGGAGATGGTGTGATGGTACGCGGTAGGGAAACTCTAGGGAGAGGGATGGTGATGAGCTAGGTCCTCAGGAGGTGGAAAGAAAGTAACGTGGTCAATGGTCAAGGGCACATGAGTGGTGGTTCAAACGGGCTGGCCTGGAAGAAGAGGTGAGGGTTCTGTGAGTGAGCCGCATCACGATAGGCAGATTTGACTGGTGTTGAGGCGGGCGGATGCAGATCTGTCTTGCATTGCACCACATGGGGCTTCCAGTTCCGGATTCGAAGGATCAAACACGTACGGGTGCTGTGTGGATAAGAGGTTTCAGTTGGCCCGTCAACTGTCACGATGCAGGCATAGACATGAGCTCGCACCTGAAGGTCCTTGGTGACGTGCAGTAGCTGCAGCTCCGTCAGCCGCTGCGCCGCATGCTGCCCAGCCAGCTCCGCCGCCTCCGTCTCCCACTGGGTTAAATGGATCTTGCGCCGCATCAGGCGTAGCTCTTCAAGCACCTCAATCTGGATTGGGAAGTGGGAACCAAACATGGTTTAATAGCAGGGAAGCCACGGCACGTTTGATGATGAAGGCCAGCCTGATGCGTCACCTTTTGGACTCACCCACGATGCACCACGCGCTTTCATGCTATGACCTCATCACCTAGGAGGACCGTTCACTGGTAGACTACCAGCCCGCCTCACCTTGCTTTCCCCGCGCGACAGCACCTCTTCATTCAGCGACTCGACTCGGTTGCGATGCAGGATGAGTGCATCCGCAAGCACGTCACCCGCTCCCACGACATCGCTCGGCCGCTCGGGCAGCTCCACCTGCAAGAATGGATGGGAAGAAGTGGAAAAGTTCCAGCAAGTCCAGCAAGGAGGCGTATGGGCCCGGCGCACGGCACGGCATTGGCGGCAGTGTAAGGGCCTGTGGCTGATGGGACATACGTAGGTCCGAGCATGGTCAGGCGTCATCATGGCAACGGTCTGTTGAACATCTCTTAAGTTTCTATGAACATGTGAAGAGGAGACCTAGGTCTAGAACCTCCCGATCCATCAGGATAGTTAGAGCATCAGGAAATATATTATATATATAACAATAAGAAAAATGATAATATTAGTAACATAGTACGCCGGCTGTAGCCTGACATGTGTTAAGGGGTTGGGGAACTGAGCGGGTTGCACTGCCTCCCGTGCTGTATGCCCGCACCACGGGGTTAGAGAACAGCCGCTTGCAGGACACGCACCAGAGGCAGCCGCAATACCGGTACCAGCGGTTCGGCCAAACCTCAACAAGAAAGCTCGCTATGTATCCGTGGTGTCGGTACTTGACGCATAAGAGATAGAGAGACTACTGCATTCGCTGCACCTCAACACTGATACCAAGCCGCCAGGCTTCACTTCATCCTCAGGTTCCCGTTCCAGTTCCCTTTTACCCTAATTCCTCATATGCAGCCCTCGGCTTCTGCTCGTATAGTGTTTCTGCTGTCCTTCTTTATCTCCCCCGCGGGGTCCTCACCTGGCCGTTCCTTAGGCGGTAGGTAAGGCTGACGTCCAGCGACAGCCGCGTGGATCCGTCACGCAAAGCGGCGGCGCGTGCCCCTGCCTCTTCCACAGCCGCCTCCATGCTAGCATCCTCCGCCTCAATCCAGTCAAGTTGCGCAGTCAAAAGCAACACGCGCCGCCAGGCCTCCTCGGCTTCCTGCCTCCAAGTTTCCAAAGGGCAGCAGTCAGAGGTGATCCGGGAAAGAAGGACGGAGGCGGCGCGCGAAAGAGAAACGAAGAAGGCAACATGCAACTAAAAGGCATAAACCAGGTGGGATGAAGTTCGGAAGTCCGGGCGATTATCCTGAGCGCGGGCGGGAATCAGTCGGCTGACACGGGTCCGTGAACAGGTCCAGAATGCGGCAGGGGACCTTCGGCTCTGGATTCCCTGACTGTTTGCTAGTTGCTACGTAGACGCGGAGATAGGTTTGGGAGGGAAATTGGCTACGCCCTATCATCCCTACTCTTGCACATAGCAGAGCAGACCATACACGCGCATGCTCCCCCGAGCTAGCTCCGGATGGAGCACACGTTTGAGTTGCACCCACCATCTCCAAATCCGCCCGCGTCTGGCGGAACTCCAGCAATCGTATCCACAGCGAGTCATCCATACCCTCGGGACGCTCCTTCGAGTCCAGCGGGTCCTCCTCCTCTTCCTCGGCCTAAAGGAAACCCGGTTGGTTTTGGGGAAAGGTGGCGGTTGGGGTGTAAGGGTACGGTGGTTAACGAACCGGAGTGAGGGCGGGAACCGGAGGGTGAAGGGTCCAGCGTGAACACCATCCTGTGCTTTGCATGCAATACACCAGCATGGCTCACTAGAAAGCATGATTTTCACAATACATCTTAAGCTATAATCAATGGCAATGCACATCTTTGCGCGCAAGTCTTTGTCCCTGCCTGAACACAGGTCGATACAACTGACGCGGCGAGAAGGTGAGCAGGAAGCACAGCGAGTACACAACTACACACGGACAAGAGGACATACATGAAACCCCGTGCAACCCACGCATGCGGTTCCTCGCCGACATACCTCCGCCCCCTCGTCCGGCTTAAGCGGCGAAATACTTCCGTTGTTGGTGCTGCGGCCGCCCTGTGCGAGGTAGTAGAGCGGGGTTGATGGTGGGACAGACTGTTCAGTTATGCAGAAGGGGGCCATGACAAGGTCAGGATGATACCAAGTGACAGTGTGCGCCGGGCGGGGAGGGAGGGAAGTAACAGGTACCACATGACGCGAGTCGCCAGGGACTCAGGCGATTGTTACCCAGCGCATCCCTCCAAGCCCGCTACTCCGCAGCCAAAGATGATAGGCCCGAAACCCCACCAACTTGGACCCAGGTGCAACAACAACCCACGAAATTACATACATGCAAACAAGCGGCCGCAGCCTGTACAGCCGCCAGCCAAGGTAGTCACTGCACACTTTTCATTTACGTCTTCCTCATACAGAAGGGAGTTTACTCGCGCTGTATCCACTCACCGATGCCGAACTCCGCTCCCGCACTGGGCTGCTGTTGCCGCCGCCAGCCTGGCTGCCGCCGGCGCTGCTGTTGCCCCCGCCCACATCGCTCAGTGCCGCCGCCGCGCCTGTCACCTCCGGATTGAATATGCTGGCAGGGCCCTCCAGCTGTAGAGGTTTGTGGGAAGCATGACACAATGTTACAGTGGGCTGCTAGACAGGAGTGTGCAGATTCCACTGGATGCTGGTGGTGGGTGCTGAACCACCTACCTACCAGGAAAATTACTGATTTCGGAGCAGTCAACATCCCTAGGGGTGAACGGATGAGGGTGCCCCGAAAGACAGGGAAGGTAGGGACTGCCAGGTAGTGGCCACGGGTGAAGGGAAGCCCCCCTATCCCACAAGCTGGTCCTAAGGTTGTGGGGGGTTGGGTCACAGACAAGACGCGACGGATATCAATCTAACAACGTACGAGTCCCAACAAACAAAACATAAGCTGTCTTTGACCTCCCACCTTGTAGGGATTGAGGTTGCCTGGCATATTGCTTCCCAGCCGCAGCCCCAACGGCCCTAGCTCCACTGTGAGAGCGGACGGGGGCAGGCCATCCGCCACCATCTGCAGCAGGCGGTCTAGCGGCCGGCCCTCCTTCTCCACCAGTGCCCGCAGCCTGAGACCCGCGGGACGCTGTGAGACTCCGCGACGAGCAAGCGCAGCTTCCTCGCCTGCCATGATGAGCACCGCACCAATGCCGTGGCGTGGCGTGGCGGGCGCTAGTGGTTGCGTCGGGGGCGCGTTTCCGGTGCTTCCACCGCCACTTGCCTGCAAGTGAAGTACGGAAGGAGGAGTATATTGTGAGGAACCATTACCGGCAGGGAAAAATGGAGTCATCTCTAGGTCTAACATAACGGAGGGCGGCGACTGGTAACATACACGTGTGGTTTGGAGTTTTACATCCAGCCGTGCCAGCCGTTCATGCATGCGGTTGCACTCGTAGGATGCACAGGTGGATGCACTGCCCAGAACGGTCCGGTTTTCACCCATGCTGTCTCCCCATCCCGTGAAGCCCCCGGTTCATTCCCTTTCCTCACCGCTGCTCCGTCGCTGCCTTTAGGCTGCGGCTCAAGATGCTTTTGCAAGAAGGCCTGAAGTGCGGATCCGGGTCGAGGCAGGGGTCGGGCCACATGGGCCATGTCCCGCAGCGGCCGGCGGGGAGTGGTGAGCAGCACGTCTGGATTGGGTGCCCCAGCGGCACTGGAGCCCCCGAGGGAGTCGAGCGTGGTGAGGCGCCCAGTCAATGCCCGGGACAAGGTGGTCTGCCGACCTGCGGAAAATGTAAGGTATGAGGCAGAAACGGGGATGGGGAAAAGAGAAGGAAAGGGGAAATTTAGTGTCCGCAAGGTCACCAAGGACCTATGCACAAAGAATATCTATTCAAAGCCAACCTCGGCAAAATTTCCGTTCTTTCAACCTTAAGACGTACAGTCCACCCATGTCACACTTAGCACCACCCAGGATCAATGGATTAAAAAGAACCATGTGTTATCTACCATGGTTATATTCCGTATCCGCTAGGCAGAATTATTCCCTTACAAATAGAAAGACCAACTAACTTCCTGAGTATGCTGCAGACGAACTAACCTGTAAACGTGCCTGCATATACAAACCTGCATATTGTGTAGTTCTTAAGGGCGCCGGTCTTCCTTCTAATACATCCTGATGAGCACTCCTAAGAATTATCTGAGTTCTGTTCTCTCTGCATGAGCGCACCCACGACCTATCACCCCTCCCGTCTTCCCCATGCAGGACTCACTGACGGGGGCCACGGAAGTCGTAGATTGTGACAAAGACACGTCCCCTGGCCCGGGAACCTCCAGCACCGCTGCCAGCGCCTGTCCCTCGGGGCTCTTGCCCAGAAGCTCCAGCGCGGACTTGCGGGGCAGGCGGGCGGTGGTCACTGGCCCACCACCACCACCACCACCGCCCGCTGCTCCGGCAGCGGGCCCCAGGCTGCCGGTAGAGGGGGACGCCTGCGGGAGGTTTGGAGGGGCTTACACGGTTACGGGTTAAAAAGGAATGAACACATTATGCAGACGGGAACCCGCTGCTGCCATCTACGTCGGCAAGACCCGCTTGCTCCTCTATTGATGCTTTGCCTTCTCGGCCATGTACCGAACACGGGAACTGCTCGGCTCAGCAAGTAGCCGTAAGGCGTTCGTTATGTATGTATATATATACATGGTTATGTATATATGGATGTGGGTCAGTGTGTGGAAATGTGCTAGGGTGTCGGAAGGGCAAGTGTGTCACGATATACGTCACGACACACGTTTTCATGCATGCCGCACGGGTTAAAACTGCGAAGCTTCTATCGTGAGACGTACGACAACATGGACATTACATGATTATGACATGCTGTATGGATTGTCATGTGGCCTCATCCATCGTACGTACCTGCAGCAGGTGCGCCCGCGCACGGTAGACCTTCTGCGCATCGTCCCAGAGCTCTGGCCGGCTGCTGAACTCCCGCCGGAATGCCTTGTCCACCTGCGGGTGTCGGAGCGAGCGAGTGAGCGAGCGAGTGAGCGGGGCCGGAAATGTGCGAACACCTTCGTGCGTGTGCGTGCACGTGTGTGCGCTGGTTTAGTTTGCTGGCGTCGTGATCATGGCCACGCCGCCTCCTCTACCCCGTCTCTCGAGCAGGAGCCGAGACTGGGAGCCGAGGCAGATGTTACGGTGCAAGTAATGCAACCAAAGGTTCTGGGTTAAACCTTCCAACCAGCCCCTCGGGTTTCCGAAGGGTGATGAGGCAAAGAGGATACCCACAGGTCGATGGATCGCGTTGGACGTGATTATCGTTGCACGCGGGAGCTGACCGTGAACAGACACGATTGTGCCGTTCATCCGCTAGATTCTGCTGAATCCCCACAAAGACATGTTGAAGCCGATTGGGATGAGCGGATGAGGGCAGCGTCCCTCTAGCTAGCAGATAGAAGCAGCCCATCCCCTAGGTTATTGAGCCGCTGTTGAGGACTGCCACCACGCTGTAACGATTACACCTGCAAGGCTCGAGACGGTCGCCCACGCATTCCTGCACAGCTCGTACCTGCTTCTCTGATAGCGCCACATCTTCGTAGGCCCGCTGCGCTGCTTGCACCTTGGCTTCCAGCGCCGCCAGCAGTGGTGACCGGCGCGTGCGACGGGTGGTGTTGGCGGCCAGCTGCACAGTCAGGGCACTGCGGGCGGCACGGGCTGCAGACAGCGAGGCCATGAGGTCTGCAAGGTCGGCCGCGCGGCGCTCGAGGTAGACGATCTCCATGTCCATACGAATCTGAAGGGGGGAGGTTAGGAATCAAATCGTTGACGCGGGACTTGAGCCGCGCGGCGGAAAACGCCACTGCGGGGCGCCAAGGGTGGCGAGTGTGTGTGTGTGTGTATGTGTGTGTGTCTATGTGTGTGCGCGTTAGAGCGAAGCAGCAGTAGGAAAGGAAGAGTAAAGCCGGAGTGATGGTTATGGTTGTGTGTTTTCCTAGTTATAGTGTTAGCTGGGGCGCTGGGCATTCCGCTACTCCGACCAGGCATACCGTGGCATGATGTTCGTGTGACCCTGCCCCAGCGATGCCGCCGCAACGTGGCCACAATCGGAACTGCTCACCTTGGCATTGGAGAGTCGCGTGAGGTCTGTGTTGATCCCCGCTGCGATTTCCGCGATGTCCACCTCCAGCGCCCTCCGCTCGGCCTCCAGCAGCCGACGGTGTTTGTCCAGCTCCTCCGCAAGCTCCTGTACGTGCATGGACATGAGATTGCCCATTTAGTAATTGTATATGGGTTTTATGAACGTAGCAGTGCTTGTAAATAGCCTGATTCTGCACGCCCCTTTTCATACCGTTGCTCCTTCGTTCCCCCAACCGCACAAATCATTTGTACACAGAGTAATATTTGTTTTACCACTATAAGTACAAGTACGCAGGCACATGTAGAAACATCCATACCGACATCCTGTCGACAACGTCTCCAGTTCCTAGGGGGTCACTCTCAAGAACACAGACACACATGCACGCACACTATCTCCCTCTCTCTTCCTCAGCCGGGACCTCTACCCGGGTGCTCCCTCACCTGCTGCTTGCGCTCCCACTCCGCCAGCTTCAGGCGCTGCTCCTTGGTCATCTGTCCAGGCGCCAGGTCCATCCAGGCCTCCCGCACCTGCCGGTTCTTCCCCCCCTTTGATTTGCGAGATATGGCGGGGTTGTTGTTCATCATCTCCTTGAGCGCACGGTTACGCGCGTCGTCGGCCTCCGCACGTCGGCGCGCCTCCTCCTCTGCTGCTGCTTCCGCAGCGCGGCGTGCGCGTTCCTCCGGAGAGATGTATTTGGCGGCTGCGGGGATGCACGTCCATGCGCGTATCTATTTTCAACACTGACACAGTAGAGCGAGGCAACCGATGAAGTTCGTGCACGCGCATGCATCCAGGGGTGCGTATTTCCGTGTGCGCGTTTCATCAACTAACTCGCATGGACAGAGCAATCTGTCCATGCATGTGTAAGCCTGTTCCCAAGAGCCGGGCGGGCAGTTTGGTACACTGATGCACAAATCGTCACTCTGGGATCCACTGGCACCCTACCAAGGAGCCTGACACGTGTGCTCGCAGACTCGGAGTGAATCCAGAACAAGCTATACAAGCCTCCCAAGACATCCATCAGCAAAAAGTGGAAATGGCAGGTGGAATCATCCGCACCAGCACACGGCTGATGGAAAACGCAAACAATTAAAAAGTGGGTCGAGGCAAGAGCCCCCTCCGGTGGTGCGGGCATACAGCAGGGGAGGCAGTGCAACCCGCTCAGTTTCCCACCCCCTTAACACGTGTCAGGCTACGGCCGGCGTCCTAGTACTGTTAGTAGTATGAATTCTGTTCCCAACAGAAAAGCGGGGACATGGCTACTTGTGGGGGCCAAATCAGAAGGAAATACATGATACAGCTCCAAAATGCAGCCGCGCGGAAAGTCTCCGTATGCATGTGCGCTACACAGTACGCATATTATAATATATAATCCATTTGCGCTGTATGATCAGTTTTTTTTGTTTTTTCATCTAATAGTTGCTTAATAGAAATAATATCCCAAAATTAATATGAAATTACTTATCTCAGATTCTATGAGTCGAGATTACCACTAGTTCCTACCAGGTATAGTCTGGCATAAGCATCTAAAACATGTTCATGTTAGTTTAAGCAAAAACTTCCTCATACTTGAACATTAGGCAGCAAGAAACCTACAGGAGGTGCAAACGGAACACACAAAAGAGCACACAAAGGAGGAGAATCATTTTGCCGACACGCCCGCATAACTGTTGTCCTCAGCCACCTGCTCCCCAACGCCCACACCCACCATGAACCTCCTCGTCCCGCACCGCCGTTAGCGCCACCATCTCCTCCTCCGGCGTCCACATGTAGAACTCCCCCGGCACGTGCTGTGGAGCGGGCGGCGGCGGCTCGCCTGCACCCTCCTCCAGCGCTAGCTTTGTGAGTTCTTTCTGGATCTCAACGATACGCCCAAGCCGCTCGTCTATGCGGTCCAGAGATTTTTGCTTGGCGGCACGAGATGCCTCCCATTTGGAATTGAAGAGCCGCCGCAGGCAGCGAATTTCCTCCTGCGGTCGTCAAGCATTCACAGACAGATGGCGTTATGGCGCCGAGGAGAGAAAGGAGACAGTACAAACCCTTCAGCAACCCTTCATGCAAACTCTTTAAGCGGTATGCGCCAATAGAGATGAACTTCCACGTGTATGTAGTGCGTATCATGTTGTTGTCTCGTGGTGCATCGCGTGTCTTATGCGCGATCACATTCCACCATTCCAGCATCGCTGCCTGCTGTCCTTCTCCGGATGGATGCAATGCAATTCGATACGCGGATGGCAGGGCGAGTCGAGACCTCAGCCATCTCAGCGCAGGGCTGCCAGCTGCTTCTACCTTATAAACATAATCGACCACTCAAGGCCGGGTCCGCTGCTGCTTGCCACCTTATCCTTCCCTTCCTTCTCGCATCCCTGCATTCCCCATCGCATTCCGCTTTTGCTTCCTGGTGTTTCCCAACGAGTCCCCCCTATTTGCGTTCCAGCTAAGTGCCACTCATCCGCCAGACGACCATTCCGCAATACGCCGCTCGGCCCTGGTGTCTCACCCGGATGAAAACGAGCTGGGACACTCGCCGGCAGTGCGTATACAGCTGAACATCAGCATACATAAGGCCAGTCTCGCCGTACCCGGATTCCGTACCCTCGAAGCCGTCGTCCCGAATTGGCTGATGAGGGGAGGAGTGAAGTAGAGGGGGAAGATTGGGTAAAAAGGTTGTGCCTTTACATACTCGCGAATCCGTATGCGTGTATGCGCTCCGGATTCCTTGCTGCAAGTCAGCAATGCACTGGCGATGTGCGAGAGCCAGCATTATGCCTGGGGTGCGGAAAGTGCTATAACTAGGATGGGCGTCACAAAAGTACCATAAGGATAATGCTCACTGCTCTATGTCATATGGAAAGACAGCGTGGCAGCGGGGGTCGCTTACCCTTGTCCGCTTCATAGATGACCCGCCGACTGACTGCGTCTCGTCTTCCTCAACGTCGTCATCGTACGTCGGCTGGACACGCTGTGGATGGCCAAGTCCGCCTGGACCCTGCCCCGTCGCCACGGGCAGCTGCCCTGATTGCAGTGGCTGACCAAGTGGTTGCCCCTGTTGGCCCTGCTGCTGCTGTGCCGCCGTCGCCTGCTGTTCCTCCTCTGAAAGCAGGGTGAACTTACGCTGCATGTCGCCCTTGTACCTGCGAATGGGCACCACAGCCCCCCGTTCCATGCTATTGCGAAGCGCGTGCTCCGCCTGCTCCACCTTGCGCAGGAATGATACCTGTTTAAAGAGGAACGCAAAGACGCCCACAAAAAAGGGCGCCCAATACGCATAAGTGAGTGCAGCGAACAAGAGGGTAAGAAAGTTTATCGAACATCGCAGGCTCGGCTTTCTTTCATCACGGCAGTCTCATGCAGCTGCCTCCACCGAGTCATCCCCCGCAAGCACGCGGTACACACCTGCTTCAGTCGCAGCTCCTGGGCTGCCTTCATCTTGCACAGCCCGTAGCTCCACACGCCCCCGTCCGTGCGCGCTGCAGAGGCCTCTCCCTCGAAGCGGTAGCGGCGTGCCTCTGCCGGATCCATGGGTGAAATGAAGGTGTACTCGCCCAGCGCCACCAGCGGTCGCGACACGCACTCCATGACGCTCATGCACTCCTCCTTGAGCCGCTGCCGCTGGAACTGCACGTGGGGAAGGTTGGGAAGGGGCGATAGGAAAAAAGCGCGGGAACGGAACCAGGAAAGTAAACAAAGGATGGAGCGCAGCGAACATCAATACGAGGGGGTGTCCGTGGGAAAATTGCCTTGTAAGCAATGCGTGGGTATCCGTCCGAGACTGTTAGCGGCCCCTTGTTACTGAGATGCTGCCGCGACATGCAATGTCATCTATCGCCCAATCCCAAGTCCGTTCGGCGTACACCACAAAAGTCGGAAAGCTGTTTTCCTGTCACATAAATCAGTCATCCGTCCTACAATGTGGCGAGCAGTCTTGCCACTGCACACCAGCAGCACACACAAACTGCGCGCCCACCTAACCACCCTCCCCGCAAGTAAGCTCACCTCTTTGACCCTCATCTCCCGAACCAGCTGGGCCTTCACTCGGGCGTATCGCGTTTCCGCCTCTCCTAGCAAAGTGTTCCGTAACCCCACATCAATCATGAATTCCTCAGGCGTGAGCCGCTCCACTTCATCTGAAGCGATGGTTAAAGCGCGGACAAATGTGGAAGAGGGCGTATGTAAACGCGCGATGTATGGATGCAAACGATCGAACACAGCGGCTCGGGAAGGCGGTAATCAGGAGTGCGTGTACATCCAGTTCAGGATACAGGATAGCAGTGAGACACAGAGGAGAGGTGGAATGGAAAAGGGATTGGTCAGCCGGAGCCAAACCTGCCAGCAAGGCCTGGCACGGGTTTCGCTGAATCTATAAGGCATAACCTGTCCTAGCACATACCCTCCTCTTGCCCTGTTGATGTCCTTTTTCCCCATCGCATGCGACATACCGGCATTCATCCATGCACAAATGAACATTCACAATCAGCACGGATAGCTCGATTGCATATCTGCCGAGTACACCACGCGTAAGCCCATATTACTACAGTCCTCCTCTCCAGTGCATGTGCTTGCCGCGCTCGTGGCTATTCTGCGTGGCTCGTGGCTGTTCCGGGAATCCAAGTCATTTGAGTTCGGATATCCCTTCCCCCTTACCGGCCGCCTCGTTGATCTTATGAAGCTCCTTCACACGCTCAACCCACTCGCGGCACTTGGCATGCGCCTTTTTGCGGAAGCTGGTCAGCTGCTCCCGGTACAGCTCGCGTGTTGCTTGGGCCCTGGAAATTTAGTAAGGGGGTTATTTCGTGTGCTTCTGTGTTTGCGTATGCGAGGTCCGATAAGAGGGGGTTACACATAGAGGGATCCGGAGAGTTCGGATTTCAAGAGAATAATAGCAGAAGCCAGGAGAGGTGACGGGCAGGGTTTAGATGTATGGCCAGGTGGAATTGACTGGCGACATGGGTGGGTTGAAGCCCTTGGGGGTTATGCGAACAATGATTCCCGTAGTAGTAATCCTAGGCGCAGATTACTATGCTATCCCCCTCGAAAAGGCCTTGTTGTCTCCACTGTTATAGACGAGGAAAGGAAAGATGAAAAGAGGCAGCAGGGGGGTGCAGTTTCGCACCTGGCCTCCTGCCATGTGGGCGCCGCGTCCGCGTCAGTGTACATCACGGGTAGCACCGTCTGCAGGTGCACTGGCAGGATTGAGCCAAGGGTCGCTCGCTCCATACCACGCGGCCGTGGCGGTCCTGCCGGCTGGAAGAATGCGCTGCGCTGCGCTAGAGTGCTAAGCACTTGCCCGGGTACGCGGCCGGCAGCAGTGCCGCCCGTAGGGGACGGCGCGGTGCCGCCTGTGGGTGAAGGGGCGACGAGGGCGCTGCCACCAGCACCAGGTGGTGCACCGACATGGCTGGCCCGGTTCCGAGCGCGGGCTGCGACGCTGATGATTTCTAGGATCTTCACGGCGGCAAGCGGGCACGGCAAGGGCAACCAGCAGAATGGCGCACGGATGGGGAGAGGTAAGACGCCCAGGGAAAAGGTTAGGGAGGGATAAGGATACATTGTGGGACACAGGGACGGCGGCATATCACACATGCCACTGCGTGACGAGGTGCGAATGCGTGGGTGCATGTCCCAAACCAAACATTGAAATGCTTATGATGGTCGGTGAAGGACTTACGACATTGGAAAACTCCTCAGGAGAAACCTACGAAATTCCTTAGACCTCTAAAGCTAGGTATGGACACGACCGTATTCCAAGCTGAATTCCTGCCCCCGAAGGCAAGGCAACAATTCAAATCAATCACTAATCGGTGGCGCGGCATCAACACCTGTCAAAGCTGTCGATCACCTACCCACCACACCGTTGCTACCTTACCTGGATAGTCCCCTCGCCGCCAGCCGCCAGCAGCCGGTCGCCCAGAAGGCATACTCCCGTTGCGCCGCCGCAGACCATCTCGTGCAGCAGCCACCGTCCCTGGAGGGCAATTTCCGGCATACTGTACACCGCCACGCTGCCATCGGATGACGCAACCGCCATCCGCAGTGGCGATCCGTATCCGCCGCCGCCGCCGCCACCACCACCTCCTGCGTTGCCCCCTGGCAGCATGCTGATGGACAGCTCGTTGGCAGCGAGCTGAAGCTCCATCGGTTTCTCGGCTTCCGGCATTTGGAAGTTCTGGCTGCCGGGAGCCATGGAGACAGCGCGGCCAAGGTTCGCGCCCACTGCGGAGTTGCCCCTGGCGTTGCCGCCGCTGGGGTTGATCTGGCGAAAGGTTGTCCCACCGACGCTGGATCCACCACCACCACCACCGCCACCAGAACCACCTCCGCCACCGTCGCCGCTGCTGGCGGCGGCCGCCGCGAGGGCAGCGGCACGCGCTGAGACGGCCGCCGCGGCCTTTTGCTGATCTACGCGCAGGTATGCGGGATGGTTGCATAAGAGTTTGTCCGGTGCTTGCCCAGCGATGATCTGGACCGCGCACGGCGCCAGTAGGTGCGAAGCCATCCATGACATTCTCTCTTACAGTTACTCTTACGTGGGCGCAGCTCGACCACTGCTGCCACCCGCCCGCCGGGCTCCTCTTCCCGTCCCTCTTCCGCGCACGAAACCCTCCAGCAACATTCCCATTTCACAATCTCACAATTCCGGGGTGACGAGGTGACCTTCGCCTTCCATATGTGCTTCCATTCCCCCTCCATTTCGATCCTTCGTTCGCATTCAGTCCCTCTGACGTAACACCCATCCATACTCTTCCTTCAGACATTGCACCACGAACCAGGACCTCATTCTCTTTCCTCACCTGTGAACATGCGGTACCGCCGAATGCTCTTATCCGTGTGCGTGGTGATGACCCAGAAATGCCCGCCTCCGCGAGCCTCGCTGGCGGGTAGAGGGTACACCACCAGGCTAGTCACGTGCGACTGCGCACGCATGGACGCTTTGAGCAGCGAGCCTCGAGGCAGAAGTCCGTCTGGGGGCCCGTCCTCCAAGGCACTGGAGTCCGGCAGACCGAGCACCACGATCTCCCCTAGGATAGTGCTCACCACCAGCAGGGGATGGATGCCTACATGGTAGTTAAGTTCAGGAAAGGTGTTCGGTTAAGAGGAAACAGCAGCTCTGACGGCTGACAGATGGACGGGTCGTCGGGTTTGGATCCTCAAGTGACTTGGGCATTCAGCCTGCTGCAGCGCAGCAGTATAGGGCGCGGTATCGGCTGGCGTTGGCGCTATTGCCGGGCGCCATTTGGGGTGTGTAAAAGATCCGCAAATCCACGGCAGCCGTTCCCCGCAGGTAAGGATTTGCTCAAGCTTGAGAGCTTCGTATGTGTGTTCGTATGCCATCTCCATGCAACTAAGTAGGTATCGACACCGCCTTGGCGCTCACCTCCTGGCTCCGGAGGCGCCCAGGCCAGGTGCCGAGGTTCCCTCATGGGGTAGAATCCCAGAACGCGCATGGATAGCTCGTGACCGAGCACCATGACACGGAGAAAAGCAACCTTGGACTCCGACGCACATGATACTGCACAGAAGCGGCCATCCTGAAAGGCGGATTGGATAGATTGCAGGAGTTGGGATCAACCGACGGCATCCAGTGACAGAAACGCACGAAGGGATGGATGGATGGAGGGGACACACGTGGGGAAGCGCAGGTGAGATACCAGCCCCTTCCCCGGTGTCCAATCCCGTGGGACTCCACCTGCTTGCGGTTTCCTTCCCCCTGCGCCGCTTTCAGTTGTTCACTTGATGAAACTCGGGCTTCACCCGTCGACCAGCCCAGCCCTGGCCTACCTGCGAAAACGCCGCTGCTGTGATGGGAGCCCCAAACACCTGCACGTCCCACGTGCTGCGCAGCGATGCGTTGAGCTGTGCCAAATCTTGCACGTCCGCCATGTTCGCCGGCACTCGGTCGGCATTTACTAATTGCACCACGCCGCCCGCTGTGCCCACCATGAACGCCGGTGGCTTGGGTGCAGATGCGGCCCACTGCGTTGCAAAGTCTGTGTGGCCGCCGCCGCCACCGCCTTCTGTGGCGCCGCCACTTCCGGCTCCGGCAGCGCCGGGCCCTTCAGCCCCGACGGGCAGGGGCGGATTGAGCGCCGCCATGCAAGTGACTGGCTGAGATACGTTCCATTGGGCGTCGAGCTGAAGACCCGGCGAGAGCCAGCCGGCACGCTCGGGTGGGTCACCGTCATTAGGCACATAGCTGCACAGGGGAAACGACAGACGGAATGCAGGTGGCTTATCATTCCAAAGAAGAATACAAACCAAAAGCAACCCGGTAATAGCGCAAGTCAGTGGGGTCACGTCGGGGTCGCCGGCTGGATTTATGGTGGCCGGGTGAAGGGGAAGCGACTTTTACAGATACAAAGCGACTTACAGTCACTATGCCACAGAGGTACGCCACGAAGCAAGGAGACAGGCAAGGCGAGAATGTTCGGTGACGGCGTCGAGGTGCGTCCCAGATTTCGCATTAAGCTCCCTGCGTACCTGGCCATATGGTCTGAAAAATTGTGCCTGGCTAAGGGCCGAATGCGGCTTACCTCCACATTCGCAATGTGCCGTCCATGCCACCGGTCACCGCACGCGTCGGGGTAAGCCAGAGGCACGCTGAGATGCGTCCGCGATGGAATCGGACTACTTCAGTGACCTACAGATCATCGGGCGCCCCCCGGGCGGGCGGCGAGCGGACGCGAGTGGAGCGTTAAAGGCCAGGCGGCCGCATTGTCGAGAACCCGCCGGGGGGACTAGGAAGGCCGATCAGTGATGCGCCCTGCGCATTAAGATGCTAATCCTTGATACGGCGTTTGTGGTGCAGTACGAAACCGCAGGTGTGGCCCCTGGCGGCGGTATGCAGGATGCAAAAACGAGAAGGACCTCTGGCGGCGGCAGCAAAGGCCGCCGCTCAATGGCTAGTGGGTGGAGTTGGGGCCCACAGCCCTCTATGCATGCTTTACCTAGCATGCGTACGTTATGAAGCCCTGCCCAGCCAGAGTGCCTCGGATGAACATGACGCCAGGAACCCTAATTTCCCATCGTTAACATCGCCACAACTGCTAGAGGCAAGCACGTGCACTAGGGCTTCAAGTAGCCAGTCGCAGCTGGCCGTCTGGCTATATCAGAGGCAAGGTTTCTTCCCCTATCGGCGCCAGGATCGCCATAAGAGGCATGGCATCCCATCCTCTGCCCTGCACTCGTCGAAATACACGCTTTCTTGGTTTACTTCAAACACACGCATGCGCATATACACTGACCTGCACCAGCGCGCCTCTCTCCACTGTTCCAACAGAAGCCGCCGCAGCAGCAGCAGTCGCGGCGGCAGCGACGGCAGCACCATCCACCCCGCCTACACCCGTACTCCCGCGACCCCTGCCTGGATCTCCAGACGCCGAAGCAGATGCCGACCATTGCTCGGCCACCATCGCCGGCGGCGCGTCACCGCCGTTGCTGGATGTGGGCACTGTTCCCGCCGCCGCTGCCGCCGCCGCCAATGATGCACTGCTGCCATCGTCACCCGTCAAGCAACCGAGGAGGATACCCGGGATGGGACAGACCGTAGTGCAAGTCGAGATGGACCCATCGGCGGCAGCGATGGCGAGCTGCTCATACGATGGTGATACGGCGCCGCGTACAAGCGCACGTAATGGCAGCGGCGCAGTGGCGATGGGGTTCATGCTTTGAGGTGACAACCACTGGAGCTCAGCCGAAGAGGTGGCATCTGCAAACAGCCGCACACCGTCAGAACCAGTGGCAGAGTGGAGATGGAAGGACGTGTGGGCTTGGGATTAGGATGCGGCTGAAGGTGGTCGGACCTTCGAAGCGTTGAGTTGGATGCAGGCGCAAGCGCTATCTATTCAGTTTCTGACACATGGGAAGGATGGGGACCAGAGTGTGCCGCATGCGACGCAATAAGCTAGGTCAGACGGCCGGTCAAACGAATGCATGTCACTTGCACTCACCTCCCCCCATCACGAGCAATATATGAGTGGCTGTGACGACAATTACCACTACTCCAATGCGCACCGGCGCTGGGCCGATGAGCAGGCTGGTCGGCGGGGGTGACCCAGCCGGAGGCGGTGGAATCGGCGGCACCGTTGGCACTGCGGGGCCGTACAGCAGCTCTGCAGCGTGCCCGCCGCCGGGGTTCTCACCCCAGCTGCCAGTGGGGATGGCGGGCGGTGCAGCGCCCTTGATGCCCAGCACCCGGCCGGCTGTAGTTCCTAGGAGCAAGGTCCCGTTCGGCGTCCAGGCGCTTTGGGCCGAGGGGCCGTGGCCGCGCGAGAAAGGACAGCAATTAGACATCAGGCGCAAATAGGGACACGAAACGATGAGCATGAGTTGTGGGTGGAAGATATCAGCGCAGATTCTCAAGCGGGGCTTACCCGTGAGGATAAGCGGTGAGGAAACGGCGAAAAGGCTGACATCAAATGACAGAGCTTCGCTCCTTGCCTACAATTATCATGTAGACATACAAGGCAGCAAGGAGTGCAACCGGGAGGAAGTGCCGACCCCGCCGCTGCTGCTCATGTTGCCACAATATCTATGACCGCCACGGCCTCCATCACCGGTGAATACAGCCCACGTACACGCGGCTGCTATACCCGCCGGATAATGATAGTGGTCTTTGCCTTACCATACCTTAGTTTTTTTTACAAACACCACGCCGATGTTGATGCGACGCAGACACATTCCTCCCGCGCTGGAGCTTGCCGATAGACGTGCCCATCCCGCTTCCGCTACCGCTTTATGACATACGCCCGTTTAGTGCTCCTACAAAGTTCCCAAGTCCTCCCGCCGCTGCACCCCTTCTTCCCGCCGCGTCACTCACAAGCAGTTGAGCTGCTCGCCCTCCGCCAGCACCGCCAGGTCCACGTCGCTCTGCCGCACTATCCGCGCGCCCCCAAGCGGCTCATCCCAAAGAAGCCGCACGGCATCTGGACCTCCAACTGCCAGCACCTCCGAATTAAGGGGGAAAAAAACGGGCTCCAGTCCTGTAAGTGCGTCAGGTAGCTGCACACGCAGCAGCGACTCCTTAAGGTCCACGTCCCACACATCCAACTGGTTGTCGGGGGCCCCGCCCAAGGAAGCGAGCCGAGTGCCCTCCGCATCGAAGACCAGCTGCAGGAACTCCATGTGGCGTGTGCCGGGGTCCTGGAGATGAAATCAGACATCCGAACGGGCGAGCAAGTGTCATTGGAGGAAAGATCCGCAACAGAAACCGCCATGATAAAGGCAAGGGAGGGTGTGGAGTTATCGGAGACAAGGGGTTGGACAAAGCCCCAAGAACCCCAAAAGACTCTCTCACCCCAAAAGACTGTAACAAAAACGTCGGCAGCGCATTACACCACCATCATAGTCTGGACAGCGCGTGCTCCAGCCAAGCATCATCATGACATACCGCCTCGCAGAGCCCAGATAATCCTCTAATCCCCCGCGCTCTACTTTGTGCGTATGCCAGCCATCAAAAGGATCACCCAAAGCAGCCCCTACCAACAGACAAGTGAATACTCTCACGCGTCTACCCATGAGAGTTTGCTGTCATTGCCTCCTCTTGGAAATGCACCCTAACATCCACCCGCTGGCTGCAGAATGCAGTCCGTGACAATCTCCTACCAGGCTCCTACCAGGCATCCGAGCTTAGGCTTGCTGGTGCTCGCTGATTTGCACACCTTTCGCCTTACTCCTTACGACCCGTGGGGTTCACGTTGTCCCCGAACCGAGCCTGGCCCAGGCCTACAGATGTCATATAACCAGGAGCCGAACCCAGCCTTCCCTTTTGCACCCACCTTAATAGTCGAGGCGGGCAGCAATGTTTCCTGCTGCACCACCTGGATCTGCTGCTGCTGCCCGCCCTGCTGCACATACGCCAGCAGGTGACCGCCGGGGCAGGTGGCGAAGGTGGCAGGGCACATGTTGGGCGGCGGGTTACCCTGGCCGTCCGGCAGCGACCAAATATGTTTCTGTGGGAGTGGGGATAGCACAGTGGAGGACGGGCAGGAAAGATGAGAGAGGGGGAAGGAGTAAGAATAGGCGGCTTTGGGGAAGCTATTGAGGCCCGCTATTGAGGCCAAGGGGTCTGGCTGGCGAGCAGGGTCATTGGATGGTCGCTCTCCGTGATGGTAAGCAAGATGACGCCAAAGCGAGCGGAAAGATGCACTGCATGAAATAATAGTAGATAATGTGCCCGGATGGTCGGGGCCAGGGGATTCGGGTGTGCTAGGCAGGAGGCCGCGTGCCGCGCCGTACGGCTGGATGGTTGGCGCCAGCTAGGGATGGACACAGCCGCCAAGTCGTGCATCGCTGCTCCCACATCTACTGCAAGTTGTGGTATGGTTCTGACTTCGTTCATCGCCCTGCAATCTGACCTGCATGCCAGTTTCCTTATCGTGGATGACGACGCCGTGGCCGCTGGCATAACAAAGGTTTGTTTCGTCGAGGAAACAGACCCGGCCGCCATAGCCGGCAGATGTTATTGCAAGGACGTCCATTCCACACTGCTGGCTGTGAAGGTGACTTGTACCCTTTTGTTACATGCTCATCATATTATGTATGCCGCGGGGGTTCCCCCAGTTGTAATCAAGCACCATCTAATGGCGTGCTATATTATTTGAGACATATAATCATTCACGACGGCACTTTACGTTTTCGGCTTCGACCGAAGACTTTCAACAAGCTCGTAAGTGTTATAAATGGAAATAAAACCAATAACTTTAACTATCATTATGGTTGTCAGCTATACGGTAAGCCGCAATAATGACATTTTTGCCACCTCTGACCGCTCGCCATTCCGTACAGACCTCTCAAGACATCTCAGACCGAAGACGTCTAATTTGCACAGTCACTTTCTTAGAAAGATACGACTATAATATAACCTGGGTTTGTATTAGGTTCTAGCTGCTCTCCTTCACCCTCGAAGTTTCGATGTAGTGCCTTTCCAGCCCTTGCAACGCATACTCCAACGGCAATGGGCTAGCAGACTCATTTTCGAGGATTCAACAAGGAAAATACCTGGAATTAATTTAGGATGGCAACACTGGTGCAGTCCCCCCCTGTTCTGGACGGGCGCGGACTTAACTCTCGTGAGAACGGTGCTTCACGCGAGGGCAAACGAACATTCAAGGAGAAGCTGCATACTTTAATCGCCGAGGCTGAGGCAGCTGAGGCACAGGCATTCCGGGAGTCACAGCTCGCTGACAAGAAGTCGCTGTGCGTTCAGCTGCTTGTGGAGGGCCGGCCGCAAGCATTTGTCGATTTCTTCAGCCTGACACACAGCCGTCCAGCGGCTCCACCACCGTCCGCTGATGGCACGGAGTCGACGTCGGGGCAGAACGATGTCCCCCAAGAGGCCCTGGGGCTACTTCGCATGGAGCTGCTGAAGGCTGACAATGCGCTTCGTGCCGGCGATACGCAGGCCGTATACGCGGCTTACAAGAACCTTGCCAAGTTCTTTGCGCAAATAGGGCGGCTGCAGAAGGCAGAATTCTTCTTCCGGCGGTGCCTGCGGCTGTCGCAAGATACACAGGTATGGAGAAAAACGGGTGCCCCATACACCACATAGCTCGCTATACCCGCCGCTGCGGATCGGGAAAGCAGGGGACGGCGCGGTGCGGGCCTTACGGCTGTGCGGCGAAAACGCCATCGTGGTCGTGACGACGTGTCCAAGGACGGCCACGCTAGTGCTTCCTGGCTTTCTGCTGCTGAGTCTTAGACTTCGAACATGGCGAAGGCCCGCTGGTGGACCTTACTGCCGTGTGCACAGCCTGCGGAATCAAACCCAACCCAGGGTCCCAACCCACAACTCCATCCCAGTGTCGTCCTGATCTTTTGGTAACATGCATGTGCACACGAGCGGGGATCATATCTCTTCTTTCGTTCAAGCCTCAGCCAGAGAGCCGTACACACTTGGGCAAGAGGACCGCAGCCCTTTTGGTCTGGTCTGGTCCCTTCCTAGCGCCCTTCTTGCCGCCAGGCACCCTAACGTCGGGAGTAATGCTGGGTAAAGTCGGAAGTCAGTCTTGTGGACTTTATCCGCCATATAGGAACTGTGGGCTGGCAACTGTGCGGTCGGGCAAGGGCAAGCCGTGAGGGCCCACCAGCCGCCGGCTCTTGCTGGGAGCCCCGCTATGCAGGGAGACGGGTAAAGCGAAGTTCCCTGAATCCAGTCGCTAGGAGCCACAGTCCTCCAGTCCGGGTTTGGGGATGGCAGAAAAGTGCTGTGGCGACGCACCCGTTCATCAGCGCTAGTTGGAGTCCTGCATAGCCGTGATACAACCTACAACAGCACCTAGCACTACACACTGCATGGGTTATGATGGGGACGACAACGATAACAAAAGTTGACATTTGATCCGCTCTTGTGCACGTTTAATGCACCGGAAATATGCGCGATCTGATCCGCGCTGTGCTGTGCTGTGCTGTGCTGTGCTGTTGTATTCATGCAGTGGCTGGCGGGCGAGTTGGAGGCAAACTTGGCGTTGGGGGTGGTATATGAGGAGCTGCAGGAGACCCAGGCCGCCATCGAATGCTATGAACGGCGGCTGGCGCTGGCTTCGGAGAATCAGCTGATGCTGGAGAAGGACGCCGCCTATCATAACCTGACCACCGTCTACCTGCGCCAGGCGGAGGTGCAGGAGGGCGCAGGACAGCACGAGGCGGCCATCCAGTCGTACAACAAGTGTTTGTCGGCTGCGGAACGGTCGGGCGATAACACCGTGTCGGCCAAGGCGAACTACCGAATAGGTTAGCTAATTGGGCGAAAGGGTAGCTAAGATGGCTTGGTTATTGCTACTTAAGAAATTAACAGTCATTATAATGATATAAATAATATTTTATTAGTGGTGGTGGTGGTGATGGTGGCGATGGTGATTATGGAGCGACCAGGAACCCGGCTACGAACCCCGTCCCACGCCTTCCAGCGTACCTTGCATTCATACATTGCCCTCCCATCAGTTCGTTTGCTAATAAAATCGTCTAATTCCTTTTAACCCGTATCCACAACCAGGCATGCTATATCATGAACAGAAGAAGCACACCGAAGCGGTGTATTACCTGCGTCAGTTCCTGGAGCTCAGCGGCCACATGCCCGAAAAGGAGAAGGCGGCCGTGGGCACTGCGTACGCAGCCTTCTCCGCCTGCCTGCGCGAGATGGGTGACCCGGAGGCGGCTGTCCGCTGCCTGGAGGAGTACTTGCAGATGGCGCGTGGAGGGGACCAGCACGGCACCGCGCTGGCGTCATGCAACCTGGGTATCATGCTGTACGAACAGGTGAGAAACGAAAAGGCAGTGAGGAAACCCGAAGGTAAGGGCAGGTGGTGTTTGGGGGGTTATCATGGGAAAATTTGAAATGAGAGGGAATACGCCCCAAAACTTTGCCCAACCATTTTTAATCCCGTCTACCTGGCCGATTTGTCTCCCCGTCTCCCGCCAGGGCGATTTGGATCAAGCGGTGTCGTACTTTGAGAAATTCTTTGAGACGGCCCGGACGCTGAACGACCGGCGCATGCTGGACACGGCGCGTGTCAACCTGGGAGTTGCTCGTGGTGCGCTCCGAATGGGGGCATGGATGGGAGTGGTGGCGAATAACCTGCCAAAGCTCATCGCGTGGAAGAGCTCGCGGGTGCCCTTCACGGATCATTGACGCGAGACGTGCGGGTTGGAGTGGCGGGCTCGGTACGGGAGGTGTCGAGTACACGCGCGTATTTGGGATGTTGGAGCAGTGCAAAATCTTATATGTGTGTGTGGGGGGGGACGCTAGCGGGGTAGAAGGCTGTTGTTTTCGCGATGGTGGGATTGTTGACGCGCCGGTGCTGCAAGTGCACAGCTCCGTGGCATTTTCCATAATGCCCCCCTGGTGCCGTGGTGCACGTCGCTTAGTCATTCGTCGCCCTTACGATCGCCAGGCGTTGAACTGGGGCCTGGGGGACAGTGGGCGGGCCGCGTGATGATTCCATGATTACGTTGGTATCCGGGCCAGCAGCTACAGGCTTTGGTGCGTTGCAGTGATTCCAATATCTATGCGTTGCGGTGGCGGTGGAGGTGATAATGTGGGACTCCGCCATGTGCATATTGTACACCGGTGCCTTGTAAGCACATGTGCACATACCGATCACATGGCCACATAAAGACTCGGTTTGACCCTGTGAGCAGCGGACAAGGCAGTGGCAGCAGTGGAAACGGACAGGGGCAAGGGGCGCTCGCCCGCCTTTGAATGTCAACGCCGACAGCGTGGGGTGAGATCATGGGCGTGGAGATGCTTGTCCACACGAGGTTTGTGTTGCCGGGGGAAGTCCAACGTCTGGCGCTTCTCTCACCTGGGAGCGGGATTAAGGCGGCGACTTGCTGTATACCTTTGCTGTACGGCAGGCTGCTGCCGGCTAAATACAATGCTCGTCCGTTGCCTCTTGCTGAGGTTAAGGACCGGGGGTCAGAAGCCCTGTTACGGATTTGGTCAGAGCGTGGACGATGCTGCTGTTGTGAGTGGCCGCCACTTCCTTGGCCTGCCGTGGACTAGGATTATCGTAAGAAGACTACAATCCAACATCGGGACGGGCTGGCGATCAAAAGTTTTCATGATCTGCTCTGTTGTTTTCGTGTGCGTCCCGACTTTCAGGGGCTTTCTAAGACTCCATCCCGTCGATGGATAGGCAACGGAACTAAATGGACCCCTGAAAGAGCAAAAGCGATACGCACAAACCTGGTCTGAAGTGCATGGCAGGAGGGAATAAACCGTCTGCTGCTGCGTGCGCCGGTCACTGCACTTTTGATAGCACGGCAGCGCGGGCGGGGCCCAGGTTTGTGTGTTCCTTACATGACTTTGCGCTGGTGCAACAAAAGGGCCCCTCAGTCGCTATTTGCATGTGATCGCTTACACACTGGCAAACACCAAGCCGTGAAAATCATGAGCACACGTCGAAGCCCTGGCGCCGGAAGTGGCAAAGGACGAAAAAAGCTAAGATGAGGTGTCGCAATTTGGGGAAGTCAGGTCTTCAAGGGAAAACATAATAATCCAAACGCCAATGCGCTGTACATGAAGCCTCTTGGCTCCCCCAGCTCACAACGGTTCCTCGTTCCTCTCCTCAACCCTCTCCTCAACACCTGGGAAGCAACTCTTGGGCATGCACCTCATGCTGGCGCCTCTGCCTCCGCCTCGCCAGCCCCGCCATTC
The DNA here is from genome assembly GCA_030268105.1 of Volvox africanus. Lineage (NCBI taxonomy): Eukaryota > Viridiplantae > Chlorophyta > Chlorophyceae > Chlamydomonadales > Volvocaceae > Volvox > Volvox africanus. Next base: position 916,618 of record BSDZ01000079.1, read on the forward strand.
TGTTGCTGTCCTGTTCATCACCCTACTGCTGTTTAGCCTGTTCATCCTGCCTAAGCCGCAGAGCCGCCAGTCGCTGCCTCTCTCTGTAGTCGTTGCGCTTGCGCTTAAACTGCTGGACCTCGGCATCGTCATAGGTTGGCTTCCTTAAGCGCTTTGAGTACACAAACAGCTCGCCGCCTGATGTCGCAAGTACCACAAACAGTTTAGCAAGGGGGCCTGGGTTCAGTAAACATATGCTGAGGGCCACGACGTCGAGAAGGCGTTCATCCGGAGAAGGCCTGGGATATGGGGGCGATCGTGCGGCGACCCGGCTTGCACCCGGTGTACCCGCAAGACATCAGAGCAATCGTCCCGACCTCATCGTGTTAACAGACGCATCTGGACTCTCCCTCCAGAAACCAGCATATGTACATATCTGAGTCAGCAGCAATACGCTTCACCTAAATGCTAACACCACTTTCATTCATCTCCATTCAGAGCCCGCCGTCATGCCGGATGACGAGCGTGACAATATACCATCAGAGTAATCAGCATTATTCCCCGTCTCCGCAGTCCGGCTGCTTCGGGCGCTGTTGTTGGCATCTGCGACCGCCCACCCCGGCCCGCCTGTCGATTCCCCGACCCATACACGTACCCTCGGCCATTTCCGTCTCCTCCTCCTCCACCCGTGCCTCCAGCAGTGACCGCACATCCGCCGGCAGCACCTCTTCCGTACAGACCACAAATTGGCCGTCGGAGCCCCGTTGAGCCACGCCGACGTGGGCAGACTGCGACCACGGCAGGGGCACACGGCAACCAACAGAGCGGCCGTGAAACAGGGTGAGCTGTCTTTGGCCGTGGGACACAAGTTCCACAAATCTTATATTCCAATATCAAATGTTCTAACAGACGTAAAGAACAGCGGAAGTAAAACAGAATGGATTTAAATGTGGCGTACGCTGGGCATGAAGGGAGGTGGCAAACGAACTAGATCGAGCCAACGCGCGGCAGAACAATTGCGGTAAGTCCGCATTCCCGAGTGCCCGATGCAGGTTCAGACAGCACAGACCCAAACCGCCCTGCCCAGCATCCGCGCACCTGCGCAGTCGGCAGTGGCACACCTCCGACCACCCACAGGTGACCTGTGGGCCCGAAGACTGCCTGACAGGGATACCGGACATCCGGCCAGCGCAGTCGCTGCTGCAGTTCCAGACTCCGAGTTGCCCAGTTCAGGTTCAGCAATTGCAGCTCATCGTCTCCCTCCACCACCACGGCCACTGTGCACCTGCTGGTAGGAGGAGCGGTTCGACAGGCGAAGTGAAACCATATGATGACGCGCTTGGGGGAGGTCAACCTGTAAGGCGATGGTCGCACTATCCCCGAAGCGAAAGCTTCCAAGTGCAGATGCGGGCCGCCGGGTAGCGACCGAGAGAGCCAGGAATGAACGGCAAGGGGAACCAGGTTTTATGAGGACCAAGGGCAACTTCGCAGGTAAGCGGATTTGGGGAGGGCCGGGTTGGGATCTTAGGGTCCGGAAGAGCAGCACCCTCGCCCTCGCACCCTGGCCTGCCCGATTACGCATGCCAATAAATAGGTATGTCTTATTACATGCCAAGAGGATCCCCCAGGAGACCAATACACACACGCACCCATCCGGTGCGACTGCCAGACTGAGCACGGGTGCACAACATGGCGCCTTGCTTTGCCGCTGCGGTTCCCCAAAGCCACCGCCACCGCCGCCCCCGTCCCCGTCCGCCTCGCCCGCCCCCGTCCCCGATGGTCCTAGAAAAAGAGGGGAGCACGTGTACGGATTCGGTTAGATGACGCAAACAGGACAAAAACCGATTATGTTAAACGTTGGGACAGAAAAGCGATTAAGTACGTGACTCGCACGTTTTATACTGCGTGTACACCAACATGTTATGTATTCAACCACTATGCCAGCCATCCTCATTTCGCTTCTGTGAGTGAGCAGACTGCGGGTGAGGTTCATGACAGAAAGATGCAGACGGTTTCGGAAAGATGTGACAGTACGGTAACCACCAGCAACATGACTTGACATGACTTGATGCCGGTCAGGAACTGACTGACATGGCATAATGACCCACACGCACCTTCGCCGCCGGTGCCGTCCTCGCCGCCGACCTCGTCATCCCCCTCGTCGCCACCGCCACTGGCCTCCTCACCACCGCCGACATCCTCTGGGGCACTACTCCCCTCCCCTGCCCTACCACCAGCAGTACCAGCCGCTTCCCCCTCCTCCTCTGCTGCCGCGCCGGCGACGGTTTCCAGCTCCGCCGCCGGCGACGGTGCAGGTGCGGACGCCACGTATGAGAAAAGCTGGGTGCACGTCTCGTAGTCCCACACACGCACCGTCCCGTCGCCACTGCCCGATAGCAGGACGCTGGGGCGGACCTTGCCAGCAGCTCCCTCGCCCAGCTGCTCGTCGGGCTGTACAGCAAACGTGATGCAGGAGACGAAGTCCTGGTGACCTAGGCAGTATCCCTGGATTTCGTACGAGCCATGCAGCGGGTTCTCTGGCAGCGAACTTATCCGGACCTGCAGCGCAGTGGAAGCGGCAGCAGCAGCCGCAGCAGGGATGCACACCAAAGAGCAGCAATGGCTTAGGGCTTAGGTTTAGCACCAATGACTTAAATCGTCCGCCATCGCAGCAGCACCACCATAGCCTGTAAGTGCGCGCCTAGCAGTGCTGACCCATCAGCCGTCCAGGATCACACACCTATACACACTCATATTTCGGATGCGCGACGCATCGATGGGGCAGAGGCAGCCAGATGTACACACTCATAGACGTCTGGCTGCCTGTGCCCCATCGCTGCATGCCGCATCCGAACTCGCACCTTGGCCCTGGCCCACTATCCTGCTGATGTTTGTCAACTCGCGCACATCAACAACGCGCAAACGCATATGCATTCGAGCGTTCAGCAGGGCTGAGTCTTAGGACCGCGCCGCACCTGCCACATTACAATCCCGGTATTTGCGTCTTAGCAAGGCCGCCAAGACCCACTGCCGAATAGACATGCTCTCATGCATGTTATGCCGCCTCCCCGCAACGTCTTCATTTCCAAACCCCACCTTGTATTCTCTGTCGCTCGTTGCCAGAAATCGGCCGCACGGCGATGACGCCAGCCCCGTCACGATGGTGCAGAAGTGCCCCAGCAACGTCGAGGGCACCTGAGCAGACGGCTCACTGGCAGTCGCCTCCTTTGTGCCTTCATCCCCAACAGCTGGAACACATCCCACCAAGACGTCGCCAAACTTATCGGCGAATAAGGCGTGGGAGCCGCTCATGGTGAAGCCACCTGCACTGGCCTTCTTGGGCGTCCGCCAAGCGGCGACGCAGTACCAGGCGCCACCGGGTACCGTCGAGGCGCACATCCACAGCTTAACGACCTTGTCGTCCGCTCCGGTGAGCAGGAATTGGCCATCGGGGCTGAACTGCAGAACGCGCAGGGTGCCTGTGTGGGGCCCATATGGTGCGGCTACGGTGGCGGTGACGCTGGCAACGTCAGCGGCAATATCGGCGACGCCGGCTGCAGATACCGGTTTGGGGCCTGCTAGCTGGACCTGACTTCCTGACCTGAGTTGATTGTCACGTGGGCGGCGGGCGCCGTGTTAGGAAGAAAACCGGTGAGTGGGTGTGGATAGGTCGAGTGGGTGGCATGCTAAGCTAGGCTGTGGGCACAAGGGAGACACCGGGGACCGTGTGTGTATGTCGGCCGTACAGATTTACTACATGGGTGACGTGGCAAGCAGGACATAAGAGACACCTATTTTTAAGCTTCGCAAAGCCTACTATTTGCCAGGGATACGTGCTTCGCGCGGTATGGCTGAAATGCTGGCTCGGTGCTGGCGGAGAGGTCAGGGAAGGATTGAGGGCCAACCAACCCAAGGCAACCCTCAGGTGCAGGACTCACTTGTAGTCGACAAAAGTAGCGCGACCTCCCATGGCAACGCCAACAACACTGCTGTTTGGCTGAAGTACCAGGAGTCTAACCGGCGCATCCGCAGCTTCCTCCGGTCGCCGAGGCTGCTGCTGCGCCCGAGCCTTATCCGGGTGCTTCTTGTTCCAACGTCTTCGTCCCATATTGTTTCTGCAACGCAGGTACTCCTTGCAAGTCGGAAACGTAGCTTGATGGCGGCGGCAAAACAACAAGTAGTCCGCAACGCTTTAAAAAGCACAATACCTTAAGCTACAACTGACAAGTAACACACAAAAAGAATGCTTCTGGATATTGTTGTGTTACGTCTGTCAACCAATTATTTGGATCTATTTTCCCGCTGAAAATACATCTGCATACACAATTCAGAATTGTACCAAAAGCTTTACCAAAATTACACAAGGGAAGCATTGATAATATCAAAACATGTTCTGATAGATAGGTACGACAACTGAACGGCAAAACCGAAAGTTAAAATTAATGCCCTTATTCCTTGAAACAAATGATAAAGAAAATCTGATGTAAATATGATGAATTTTAATTTTTAACAGGCGTAATCGCAAGGTCAGCATATGACTTCATCATGTCCAGTGCTACTGACGCCCGCGAATAAATTAAAATTTTAGACCGTTAGGAGCTAATTAGGATGCATTGTGTGTGTATTTTCTAGACACACCTTTATGGGCAGTCCTCTGAAAGGATTGACGGATAAGTGTGTCCGCTAACAAACCGCTCGTGGTAGGTGGGCATAATACAGCCTTTCGAGCCTTTATAACTGATATTTGTAGTGAGATAAATGCGATATGTTTTGGGTATTTTTCTGGCCGCAGGCTAACCCTTTGCCGAATTTACGCGTCCAGCGCGGTTGGATTGTGGTTGGCTTACGCATCCTAACCAGACAATATACAAGATAACGTAAATTGGAGGTAAAATATTTCCTTCGTTCATGTATATCTACAATAGAACCATGCCCCATCGTTCATGTGCTCACAGGCTTCGACACTCGTCGGCGCCGGTTAAGTAGCTAATTGCAATGATCGAGACCTCAATATGGTGAACGTTATGGCTGTAGAGGTAATTAAACGCTTCACCTACGTGTTCGCAACCGTATACGAAGAGCGCAAAACGACCTTCTCCAGCGTACAAGAAACGCTGAAAGCCGTTTCAAGCGGATACTGGGCTGACAGCCACCCCGTATCGTCTTATTCATCAATTTCCAACGCACTTGATTCTATAAGCAGCATCTTTGCCGTGTTTTGGTGGCATCAGCATCGGGCATGCGGCGATTGCTGCATTAGGAAGGCTCCTTCAGAATTACTACTCGAAGTCTACCAAGTGGAGCCAAATGATATTGCATGTCATCAGAATGACCTGAAAAAATGGCCTGTACCTTCGGCTACTGTCACCGCAACGGTCATAACGGAGGACTATCAAAGGGCGCAGCTGTTGAACAGTCGTGTCCTGGAATCAAGTGCCAAAGCCAATATAAAGTCAAGCCAGTTTTCGAACGAAAAAATTCAAGCTCAGATTTCGCGCCGTACTAATAATCAGGTAGAAACGGATGCGGAGCGCCGCAGGAGCATCACCCCGACGTCTTACGGCTTACCGGAGAGTGTGGACGACTTGAAGTATGACAATGCAACGGTAGAACGGCGTTGCCAATGGGTCCCACTAGGGAGCGATCTGCAGCAGCAGCAGCAGCCAGACGAGGTGGAACTTGCGGGAAAGCGGGAGCTTAGACGGGAACATGCGTATCAACGAGTTACACAGCAGCAACGCTACTCCGATCAGATCCGTGAGCACAAGCAGCCGCAGCATGCAGAAAAAGTAGAAAAGGAAGAGCAGGACGTTCTGCGCGGTCGCCACTCTGTTGGGGCGACGCCGGCTGTCGGTACCAGCATCGCTATCCGCCGCCAGCTCCCCTTCCTCACATTGCTGGCCATGTTGCTGGTGCTGCTTCTGGGAGCGGGAGGCGGAGGCAAAGCGCTGGCGCAGTCGACAAACCGGACTTGTCCTGGTTACACAACCGATACGGCTCTGGCCAAGTGCACACCGCTGCTCCAGAACTGCGTGCTGTACATGTACTGTCCCAACCCGTGCAACACAAACGTGGACCGTTTCAGCTTCATCAACGTGACGAGTGAGTTTCAGCGCGCCATTCTTTGGGGGACTGGGTCGAAGTGCTGGAGTGAAGATGAACTTGATGTGCCGCCCTAGTGCGCTAAGGGATCCATAAACATTCGGGGAGCAGAGAGAATCTGATACTAGGACTATATAACAATAGAGTACCTACTATATTTATCATGTCATTTGTCCTGAGACATGTGCACCGAACTTGAGCTAATCGTTTTGGCAGTGCGCACGTATGTGGCATTTGGGGCTGGGCCCTAGGAACTGGGTTGAGGTGACGAACGGGACTGGTGGCACCAGCTAAACGGTGGTTTTACGTTGTGCCGGGGGCTCTTGACTACCCTCGAGCCGCCAATCAGCTGGACAGTGTGGAGTATTTTGGACATCCACTGCCCCCTCTTGCGTATGCACTTGCCCTGCCTGGCCACACATTGACTTTTGGATATCGGCATGTTTGGCGACACCAATGATGCACAATTCAACAGGAGTGCTCTGCGGGTATATTGGGATAGCTAGTTTGTCGGTGTTTTTGAGGATACGGCGAACGCTTCTTCCCATTTGATGCATTCTCGTAGGCTGCTCCTTAGCTGGGAAGACGTTCGTTACCAGCAGCAGCTGCGGCGCGATTACCTGTCTGGCACCGCCATCGTTGCCGCCGCCAAATAAACCTTTCCAGGGTTTGGCGTTCAAGCAGCCACCGCCGCCACCGCAACCGCCGTCACCGCGACCGTCATCACCGCCGCCGCCACCCCCACCGCTATTGTCGCCGCCGCCGCCATCATCAAAGTCGCCACCGCTATTGTCACCGCCGCCGCCATCATCGAAGTCGCCACCGCTGTTATCTATGCGGCCGCCAACACCTGGGCCGCCGCCGTCGCCCAGGCCTCCGCCAGTGCGACGGCCACCATGGCCCCCTCAACAACCTTGGATTCAGTCAGATGCACCTCCGCCCGATTCTTCGTACCCATCGTACTACACTCCTCCTGATGAAGTCAGCTTTCACCCTCCATCGCCACCGCCGCCGAAAATATCTTCACCGAAGCTAAGACCCCCCCCGTCGCCAAGACCGCCTTCACCAACGCCACCCCGTCCTAGGCGCCGGCCGCCACCTCAACAAATTCAAATCGCTGTCCAACCATCGCCACCGCCACCGCGATCGCAACCGCCGCCGCCGCCACCGCGATCGCAACCGCCGCCGCCGCCGCCGCCGCCACCGCCACCGCCTCCGCCGCTACCATCACCCCCACCGCCTCCGCCACTATCGCCACCGCCGGACTTGATTTCGTCAAACCCAATGATAATGTCACCGCCGCCACCACCTCCACCGCCGCCGCCACCTCCACCGTCACCGCTAGTTGCACCACCGCCACCGCCGCCGCCGCCACCGCCACCGCCACCACGTCCCTCATCTCCTCCGCCTCTGGTGCCACCGCCAGCAACACCACCGCCATCACCAAGTCCTTCTCCGCCGCCTCGGCCGCCACCCCCCTTACCTGGACCACCGCCTCCCCGTCCCAGCCCTCCTCCACCTCCAATCCCACCGATCCCTAGACCCATGCCGCTTAATCTACAACCACCACCACTGCCACTACTATCATCAAGCCCGCCGCCGCCCAGTCCTTCCCCGCCTAGCCCGCCGGCACACACTCCACCGCCCCCGATTCCACCAAGCCCCGATCCGCCCACCTCCCCGCCTCCCAGCCCGCCACCACCAAGGCCCCAGCCCCCAAGTCCGTTTTCCCCTAGCCCATTACGCCCGCTGCCGCCGCCCAGCCCCTTCCCGTCCCCCAGCCCACCGCCTCCCAGTCCATCACCCTCCGTCCTCGCCTCGCCGCCAAACCCACTGCCCCAAAGCCCATCCCCGATTTACCTGTCCTCGCCCAGCCCTACGCCGTCCAACGTGGTTCCTTCATCTCCGCCGCCGCAGCCTCGGAGCGCATCACCGCCACCTCCATCGCCGCCGCCGGGTACAGAAACTAGCAGCACCGTGCGTACTGTAACGGTCCCAACCGTTCCCACAGAGCAGCAGGTTGCGGCGCTGAAGTACCTCCTCGAATCCTCCTCCGCGGCCAATGGCATCAGCAACCCGGTATCGGTCAGCGTGACGATCCTTGCCAAGACAATCACCGTTTCGTACATCGTACAAACCTTGAACGGCGGCGTCGCTGCCTGTCCTACCTGCAACAAAATTCTGCTGGATCAGGTCCGCGCGGGGGTCGCAACCGCAGCACGTGCCCTTCTGGGGAATACGGCCACGGAATGCGCGGGCAGCTCGACGACTGAGAGCCGGAGCAGGCGGCGGCGGCAAAGCCTGGCCCTAGCGGCGGCCCCGCCCCCTCTGGCGACAACGTGCCCCGATGCCGCCTTTATCGCCCGCATCTACGCGAACCCCTCCGACGACCTCCAGGCGCTTGTATCTGCTATTCTGTGGAACAACGTCCCGGCGCCGGCGCCACAGCTCCTCGTGCCGTTACCGCTGCCGCAGCAGCTGCAAGTGTCGTCGCAACTGCTGCTGAGAATCGTCACCAGAAACGGCAGTAGCAGCTCCAGCAGCAATGGTGGCAGTAACAGCAACAGCAATCCGAATGGCAGTAGCAGCAGTGATGATATTGCAAACGCACTTCTGGCCGACCCGCAGGCCGTCGCGGCCAAAGTTGCTCGGGTGCTGAACCTGGCAAAGGAGGCGGTGGCGGTGGCGGATCCTGAGGCCTTGGGTCAGCCCTTGATCTCTCCAGCGCCCAATAATGCCGTGACCACAAACATCAGCGGTGACGGCAGCGGCGGCGGCAGTGAGGGCAACGGCCAACGCAGTAGCGACATTAGTACGGGCGCCGTCGTTGGAATCGTATTGGGCCTCGTCGGCGGCGCGGTGTTGTTGTGGGCCGCGCTTTACTTTGCCCGTTTGGGTCGTCGAAGGGTGGGTGTCGGGTTTGGGTCGTCGAAGGGTGGGTGTCGGGTTTGGGTCTTCGAAGGGTGGGTGTCGGGTTTGGGTCTTCGAAGGGTGGGTGTCGGGTTTGGGTCGTCGAAGGGTGGGTGTCGGGTTTGGGTCGTCGAAGGGTGATCATATCACCGTTAACACGGACTTAAGAGATGCGGTACATCCGCACCGTTTTGATTTACGGCAGTCAGGACGCCCCATCCTTATGGTGTCCGAGCACCCCCTGTGGGAGTGCTTACATCACCGGGGCCTTCAGCCCAAAGTGACCCAAGCAACCCAGCCCCGTCGTGCCCCGCGCCACTGCTCATCACCACTCCCTTGTCCGGTTGCCCTGTCCGGTTGTTACAGTCTTTCCTCTTTTATCTACCATACCGTACATAACCACCCACATAACTGACCGTACATAACAACCGTGTCCACTCTACCCTTTGCCGTACGCGCGCAGTCCGGCCTGCGGGCCAGTGAGGGCCACGCTGAGGACATTGACCCACGGGTCATCATGTGGCAGAACAAATGCGCAGAGGCCGCTGTGGCACGCGGTGGCGGGCCGCAGAAGAACCACCACCCCACACTGGCGCAGATGCAGCACGTGATTGCAGTGCCGGAGGTCCCTCGCCGGAAGCGCATGGCCAACCTCAATGTCGATATGGTCGCCAACACCAACCAGTTTGCCACGTAGCCGGGTCAACGCCACATCCGCCCACACGCGGGCGTGCGCACATGCTACTTCTGCTGCAGTTCAGCTTGGCGAGCAGCTTTGAATCAAGAAGCTATTTTCAATTCTGATTCTAATAGTAACTTCATGGGTTGGGGGTACCGTTACCATGCATGGGAGAGCGTTTGAGTATAATCTAGTACATACGTATGTATATGAACGCGCGCGCCTTTATGCATATTATGTATTGTGCTGTGTTCGGTGCACTCAAGTTGTTAGTTGATGACGGAGTGCATCACGGAGGAGAGAGGATGTTGTGGGGGTCAGGGAGCAGCAACGTCTCTGGATGTGTGTTGTGTATGCATCGGGTGCAGGCGGCGGCACAGGCGTGGCGTTAATCTAGCGACCATTCATTGAACGCGGGTTTTGTGACATGACGTGAGTGGCCTTGTGAATTACGTTGTGGCATTATGACGGGGACGCGAGGAAGGAGGATGAAAAGGGTCCTCATACTGTCGGCAGGAGTAGTTGACCCATTGCACAGGAGGCACGGGCTGCATTTCGAAGCAGGCAGTTCGCGTTCCTCTGCGGTGATGGCTACCGCCAAACATCGTAAAGCGCATGTTTGGACGCCGCAGAGGGGAATGGCATAACTGCGGTTATGCGCTCGTGGGCAGGTGTCGATATCGTTCGTTCCTTCCACCACTGGTCGTTGGCGCACTGGTCGTGTCGACCCCTTGATGGTGTTTGGCGCGACAATGAAGGACGGTTGGTCAGATGGTCGCCGTAACGAGGAAATGCGCCCTGGTGCAGCAGATTCTGCTCCTCTTGCGTCAGCTTTCTAGATCGGCTCTGGCAGCACGGAAATGTACCATCGCAGCAGAATGGGCGATTTTAGGGACTTGGGAGTGAATATTGAATGGTTATCATTATTTCCTAGATCCCAGTACCCATGGGGGCGCTTCTGTCGCTGGCAGTTGGTTGCATGCATGCAGTGTGGGACGCGTATATTGCTTTTTACGGGCAATGGCTTTTGGAGGTCAATGTCAATTGGGGAAGAAGGCTATGGGGTATTGAAGCTAATCACACTACTACGTGTGATCGTTAGACGGAATGAAAGGGTTGGTTGGAGGTTCCAGCAGGGACGCCGCCGCCCCTCCTTGGTAACGACCAGTGGCTGGACACCCGCTCGCTTCCCCCCAGCGGGAGACGTAAGTAACACAGACGGCGTGTTTTCACGCCTGTGGCTGGGGAAATGTCTGAGGGCTGTAATGGATGGCTGTGATGGATGGATGTTTCGAACCCCACTGGTACAGAGCCGGGCAGCCGCCACCAGCAGCTAGGCCAACATGTAAAGATTCTGTAACATGGCAGAAGTCCATATAAATGTCACTGGCCTAATGGTTATCCATCCCCACTCAGACATACAGACGTGCCGTCGTAGGGACAGTGGCGCAAAGTGGCGCATAAAAACCGCCCCTGATGTTGCTTTTGGGTGTCAGGGAGCCCAGTTGGTGACCACACGTCCAGTTGGGGGCACGGTTGACCGGCTCTAGCCCAGGAGAGTGTCCAGGGCCAGGATCACCGGGACCTATCCACGCTGAAGCTGTGAGTCATCTGCCTGTGCACGCTTGCACGCTTGTTAAGAATATCAAGATCTGTGCCCTTCGGCTACCTCGTGACATGTAACCAGATCGGTGAAATGGAGATTAACTGGCACTAGGCTCATGAGATGATTGAATCATTTTGCACGAATAGCTCTTTGGGGCCTCCATTATGTTTCGTCGAGTTTCCTGCACTGGAGAAACAAAATGGCTTATACGCATGCCTAATATGCCTCATACGCATGCCTCATATGCATACAGTAGGGGGTTGTCAACCGTCAACGGTTGTCAGTCGTACCAGTCGTACCAGATGGACTGCCCATCATACCTAGGGGGGCAGGGGGACCCGAAAAATGTGAGGCTTACGGCCAACACGATCCCGAGAAAAGAAAGGAAGTGGGTGCATTAAAAGACACAATGCAGCATCACCTGAACAGTCAAAATTCGGACAATAATTCCAAGGTACTACACGGTCATGACAGAAATCACGGACGAACAAAACGAGTCTATGGGCACTCTAGCCGTTTACCGTGCCCACCTTCTCCTTCGCCCACCTAGTTTGGCCAAAGCGAAACTGGACTTCGGCCAAGAAGTTTCTTGGAGCTTCGCTGTGTGGGCTGGAGGCTTGTGGCGGGTGGTTAGCACCGCTGGCGTGTTCATGGCGCCGGGGTCGGACAGAAGGTAGGAGAGAGTCACTGGTGGTCATTACTTGGCGTCTTTGGATGGACCCTGGGTGGTTTACGCCTGGTTGGTTCCGAGACTTTGGTGCTTCCTCACAGGCAGTGATTGACGGCGGTGGGCTTTTTGGACTGTAGTGCCCCTGTTCCCGTTTCTCCCCACTGTATTTGCCTGGAGATGGTCTTTGTTCCAGGAAGCAGAGGGGTTTAAAGTCCGCCAGTTTTTATGTGCTTTACTTAAGTTTGCACAGTGGCGGTTTCCTGGACTTTCCTGTCGGGGTTCTGTGATTTGGCATGCAGGACGTTGGTGAGATGTTGAGGTTGGTGGTGACTTTGTTCCCTGGCGGTTGCCGGCGCGCTTCTTTCATGCGCTCGCTTGCGCTTTCGTGGTCGTTATCGCGCATCAGTGTTTGAACTCCTGCAATGTAAGGTTTGTTGTCAGTTTCGTTTTCCCCGCCTCCGGCAGCCCGCTGCTTTTTGGTCTTCCAATCCTGGTCGTTAGCGAAGGGCAGCGCACCGAGTAAAAAATGCTCCGGAAGTTCACCTCTCCCTTATGTCAGGGCTCTTTCAAGCGGCTGGACTGAATCGGCAAAAACGTTAAATTCGGACAACGCTGGCAACGGAAAACGTACTGCACCGAACGCAATCAAATGTTTCACGATTGTACCTTGGAGATTAGAGGAATGGATAACGAATGTAACCAAATTACCAACAAAATTTCGCATATAAAACCTTCAGCTTGATCCATGGTGAAAGCTCTCCAGCCACTTCCAACACGATGGTATCTGGGCTGATGGACGGGGGAATATTGGAACTAGGTTTCGGCGCTGCCAAATTTGCGCCGCGCCATGAGTCTATACCCAGGTGTTGAATTTACTACTGCGTTGTCAGCCAAAGGACCCGGAACATACGGGTTTTCGTTCAAGCTTTAATGTGCAGGAGCATTAAACATTACAGTCGTATTCATTACGTCCTTCGCAACTTGTTTTGAATATCGAAGACTTACCGCGTGCATTTGTAGTGATAGGAAATGCCCATTTCGTCACTTGCCTTTGTGACGGATGATGAAGCTCGAGTAGTCTGCTGCGGGGCTAAAGCTCCATCTTCAACCGGTCTCAAATGTCGCTGGGGCGATGTGGAAGTTCCAGCACGCGTGGAGGCCGGCGGCGAGGTGTCGTGTTGCGTTCCAACGCTCGAGGTACCCTAGAAGCTTGCTCTTAACCATGCCGTGGTCACCCGAAGACGCCAAATATCACCTAGAAAGACTAACGGATTTATGCTTGTTGATATGAATTCATTAATGCTTCCGGATAGTATTCGGTATTCGCTTACCACGTCCTTCGTATTACTCACTGCCCAGAACGTGAACCCGGACCTGGAATCAAGCAACGGCGTTCCCGTGAAGGTTTTACACAACGATCGTATTCTTGTGGAGGAGATGATATCACTTGAAACCATACAACGCTTAAGGTACAACTGAGTACGGCTTCTTGATGTTAGGAAAAGGGGGCCGGGTAACTGGCAGGCTGCGGTTAGGTTAGGCAAAGTGCTGCGTGCGATGAACCGGTATTAACAGCGCTACGTTCATCCGTTAGTCTTCTGGCACACCGCACATTGGAGCGATTTCTCCACTTCCGACATGCCTCTCAAAGATGTCCTACGCCATAGCACATAATCTGAAACCTGCCTCTTTCACCACACACAGCTTTGGTTCATGGTATCGCCGGATGTCATCATTTGCGGCACTATGAGGGAAATCCCGATTATTTTGCGTCGGTATCTAGCTGACAAATCGTCACCGCCAAGAAATGCTCCCACATATCGGTCATGCCATGCAGGCCGCGAAAGTCCAAGGGAGCACAGGATGGCTTCGTCACCACCACAGACGGAGGCGTTGAACCACTGGTACTCAACGGCTCAACGGCGACGGTGGCAGCAGCGGCGAGCAGCGGTTGTGAACCAACGAATGACCCCCCGGGGATGACTGCCATGGCATCATCGGCCTCAGCAGGCATGACACCAGAACAACCCAGGGCGGAAACAAGGAAGGTACGAATGTACGGCAGGCTGCACGTTTTGTTTGGGTTGATTCTTGCAGACACTTGCAATACGGCAGTATTGTGCAGTATGGTACAGCCCATACCGAAGGTTGTACGGTATGGGCTGCACCATACTTAATCCTAGACATCGGTTGCGCAGGGTCCATCTGGCGGGCGTTATGCCAACCATAAAATTTTCATAGTCTCGCAAACGCCATTACGGCGCCGTAGTAATCCCGGGCTGCTGTGTCTCTCCCTCTTCCACAGCCCCACTTAACGCGCCGCGCACACCCAAACTGCTGAGAAACGCAGGAGGCGATGCAGCGGCAGTTTTCCACTCTACGACCTTTCGTCATCATCTCACTGTCGTACCTGCTGTTCACGACCACCGATGGCGCCGTACGCATGATTGTGTTGCTGCACGCGTACCGGTCGGGTTTCAGCGCTTGGCAGGTGAGTGTCACTTTGTGTTGGGCACCAGGGCACTAGACTGGGAGACAGCCTAAAGCAGAGATGAACTGCTGTACTACGCGGGCGCATCAAAAAACCAACCCGGCACGTTTCATCCCTTATCGCCTCATCCCACATGATGGCCTACATCAGCCGGCATCGAGAGCCTTCCGAACAAACATGGGGGCCGCGTGTACCGGGGGCGGGTGTTTGCTGTCATAACATTCCATTGCACGGCAATACCACGAACGACATGACTTCATCACCCTTCTCCCTAATGGACGGAAATCCTTTCCTGCCAGGTGGCCATCATGTTCTCACTTTACGAGACAGCTGGCGTCGTGACAAATCTTGCGGCAGGTACTTTCCTGAAGAATAGGGGAGTACGGGGGAAAATGAAAGGAAGTATGCATCCGTACGGTAGGGAGGGCGGACAGAGCAGGGAATTAGTTGGGAGGTGGGAAATGGTGGCAGGGAAATGCTCCGTGTTTGCCGTCGTCTAGCTAAAAATGCGCGTACCCCGCGGGTCGCTCCCTGCAGCTCCCGGCCGGCCCCCCGGCCCTTCGTCTGCACTCCCCGCCGCAGCCAATACCCGTCCCTCTCAGCTTCAAGCCGACTCCTTCCGGTTAGATGAATGGGAGAATTTGCACGCTGACAAGCAGCGCCCGGCAAGATTTAGTTTTGGCCATTTCGGCGGCCTTGGCCGTGGTGCGTCCCTCGTACAGCACCCATCGACATGACCGCCACCGTCACGACCCACCCCGGTCACATACAGGAATGATGGGCGCGAAATGGGGCATTAAGTGGACACTACTATCCGGTTTGTCGCTGCAACTGGTGGGCATATCAATGCTCTACGGCTGGCGGGACGGCTGGTCGGCGCCGGAGAACCGATGGAAGGGCATCCTGTTCGTGACCTGCGCCCAGGTGAAAAATCTGACGTCGGAGATCGGGGTACATCATGAAAGTGTATATAATCATTAGCAGAGAATATGCGCATGTAGATCTGCAGGTTCTTGCTGCGTTGCCCCACGACCATGTGATATTACTGGCTTCATGAGAGAGAGGGAGGGAGAGCCGGAGTGAGCGGAAGGGAGCGGAAGGGAGAGCGTGCCCTGGTCAGGTATACGTGTGTGTGTATACATGCAACATACGCGGGGCGTCAAAGCAATTCACGCTTGTAGTAATCCAGGAAGGGGCTAGGCGGCGTCTTTCATTCTTTCCCTTCCTCGTGCCTCACCCCGACATCATGCGGCACACACATGGTCCCAGGGGTCATCGCTTTCTCAGACACCCGACCCACTCCATCCTATAGAGCCTCACACGGGCACCTAGTCCATCATCTGACCTCTCGCATCGCTCGTCGTCGCGGCCCGCGGTCCTATCTCGTGATGGCCCCACACGCCGCAACGAGCAGCATTTCCAAGAGCCACTGTCACTACCACCACCACTATGCCCAGATGTTATGCGGTATCGCCAAGGACCTGACCAAGCTCGGAGGCAAGACCGTCACCAAGCTCGTCACTCCGGACGAGCAACAGTCGCGGCTTTTCAAGTTGGTTTCCCTCATCACCGGGTGGAAGAACTCTCTTAAAGGTTGGGGGCGGAGGACACACGTGGGTGGGTGTGTTATAACACGTGGGGTGAGAGCCCAAGGTTGGGGGCCGGTTGTTTGCGCAAGACGAGGAGGCAAGCAGACGGGCACAGCTACAGGATGGTTGGGCCTTGTGATTGTGTCCGTGTGGTTGTTTGCGAACGTCAACAACGGATTAGGAGAAGTAGGAGTAATGGGGAGGAGGAGGAGGAGGAGGAGGGAGGAGGGAGGAGGGAGGAGGGACCTCGTCAGGGTTACCGTTCGCCAGCTGCCGATATAAGGCCCCCTCCCCGCCCCCGGTCTCGCTCCGGCTTTCTCGGTTCTCAAACCCCTTAACCCCGTAACGTATCATGTCTCCTTCATTCGTTCTTTCCCCCCAACCCACCAGGCATTGGCTACTTCCTCGGCGCCGCATGCATCGCCTTCAACTACCAGTTCGCTCTGGCGGTGCTGCTGGTGCTCATCCTGGCCGCCATGCCGTGGGCAGCGCTGGGGCTCACGCCGCAGCTAGGACGCGCACGAAAGGAGAATCTCACGTTGACTAAGATATTCAAGCAGCCGTACAACATCAATGTGCTGAGCGTGTCGCGGTACGAAGGTTATGGCCACGGTCGTATATGTTTCTGAAGCTTCCCAGCGACAAAGTGCGCCAAATCAAACCTAAGCTCTTAGGCTCGTTTGTGCTGTATACCATGGTACGGCAAGCTGGGGCAGGTTGTAGGTGTCGTAGGTTTTCCAGTGGGACTGCCCTCTCTCCCCCGGGTGGGGTGGTGAAGGCCTTGATGGGGGTTCGGCTTCGGCTAGGTGGGAGGTGGGAGGTTGGAGTGGCAGACGGGAGGGGTCAGCGCCGCAGTAACATTTTTTTGCCCACCAGATTGGGATCGATCCCGAATTCACACATGAATCGTCCACTTCTGGACTTAGTTTGGACAGTACGCAGCCACTCCGTCCCCCAATAACTTTGTCCTCAATTTCGCTTACACTCATAGCAGTCAACACCTTTCTCCACACCTCCTTTTCCTCTGTCGGTATCTTACCTGCTCGACAGCAACTGTGATTCCCGAACCTCCAACCCGCGACCCGTTTTCAAATCGGATCTCTCTGCTACAGGTTCTTTTTGTTCGGCAGCCGAGATATGTGGTTCGAGGTCCCTTTACCGTTCTTTCTGCGCAACAGCGTCTATGGCCTCGGCTGGAGCAGGCCGCTCACCGGGCTTTTCCTGGCGGTCTGGATTATTGTATACGGCCAGGTACAGCTACACGACATTCAGGGAGTTTTTAGTCGCCACCTTCGCAACCTTTCTTGCCGTACTGATACGTGTTCCTTACAATGAATGGTGGCTGCATATTTGCTGCTAAGTTCGTTTCAACCAGAGGGTTTTTCTTCTGACCAATCGCTGCTGCTTCTCTGTTGGTATCTCGGATGTACGCCCCACTTATAACCTGATGGCGTCTCCTCCTCGTCGCTCTGTTTACTCCAGGTGCAATCTTGGACCCCTCAACTGGTTTTGGCGCCCATGAAACAGGCACCCGCGAACAAGTACGGGGGTTTCGGGGGTTCGGTCTGGTGAGGCGGACGGAACATCGCACACATGTACACCCACCCCTCTCACAATCCCTCACAGCCCCGCAAGCTCCTCCTCCCCCAGCAGCACACAACACCCGGGACCAACATCCCCACATGCACCGAATCCTTACAATTTGCCACCTACCAATGCCCGGGTGCCAGCTACCAGCCACCAACTGCCCACTCATCCCCCTCTGACCTGGTGTTGTGTGTCAGGTACGTGGCCGTGTTGTGGAATGTGCTGCTGGTTGCCACTCCGCTCTTCATGGGCTTCATGTTGCAGCTGGCTGGTGTGTTTCAGGTGGGCCTGATGGGACGAAGCCCTGGAACAACGATTTCGCGTGTGCGTTCTTGTGGCCCGTGGGTTGGGTTGGGGTACCGCGCGGTGGTACACACCTATCCTCTCGTCGTTCTGGCTTATTTCGGATTCAGGAGTGTGCGGCGGAGGAGTCTGTAGGCTGCCGCCATGCGGCGTAGCTACCCTAGGGCATCCATCACAATCCCTTCGAAAGGAACTGCAGGAAATGGAACAATGCGCCCGACCCTGCCCTGTCTATCTATTTCCATCAAGTGCCTTATGGCGCGTTACCATTACCGTTCAAAATTGTTGTGCAACAACAGCGACTGTGAACGCGAGAACGACCTCGCCCTCTCCTCTCACACTGTGCCGACCTCCTCGCCTTCTCCGGCCCCATTTTTGCTACAGGAGCATAACATTGGCGGTATGACCGGGGTGCTGGTTGCCGGCCTGGGGGCATTCTGTCTGATATTCGCCGTCAACTCGTCCATCCATTCGTACCTAATTGTACGATATGCCCAAGGCGACAAGGTCGCCATGAACGTGGGCTTTTACTACTGCGCTAATGCTATGGGCCGGCTGACGGGTAAGCACTACTGCATATGTACGGCAGGAGAGGTTCAGTCCTCTCATTCGGTCGGTGCGTCATAAGTTCATCAGTGTGACCGTGGGGCGTTTGGGGTCACTCACAACTTTGGTAGTTGTGTACGGCAAAACAACGCTCCAATTTTGCAGTCTCCCAAATGCCAAGGGCAACCAAGGTAGAGGGATGGGTTCACCACATGTCCTGCTCACCATATGCTCACCACATATTACCTATCATCCCACAGCCCACATCCCACAGCCGTATTTGCACTTGTCTGCCACGATGAGGACAGGATATAGTCAGCGACAGATTGTGAACTTCGTTGTCACGTAGGTTAATAAGGAACGACTCGCATAAGTGTCAGTTGTCACGGCAAACGGGGGCCCGTGGGGTTCCTGAACGGGGCTGGATGTTAGCTCTTTTGCGCGTTGCGATGTGGCGCTACACCTGCTGCTGGACCTATCCCCCTGCTGGTCCTTTGCTTCCTTGGTGTTTTGGTTATCCCCTTGTTTTCCATTGAAAGTTGGTTCATCCCCGAGTCCCTGCCTGGCCACCCTCGATATTCCAGAGCCTCTCCCCCATAGACGAGCACACACACCTCTGCTAGCGCCTTCCCTCTCTTTCCGCTGGGGGCCTGCAGGCACCCTGGTTAGCGGCGCGCTGTATTCTTATGCGGGAGACAATGTCGTACAGGGCTTTGCGGCGTGCTTTTGGGCCTCGGTGGGATTTGCCGTGATCTCTGCAGCGGTGGAGATGTTTCTGGCGGACAACTCCGGAGGCCTTATGTGCGGATCTTGCTTGACGATCGTGCCGCCACCTGAGCGTGCCGCAACGGGCGGAGTCAGCGAAGTCGATCTGGAGTAAGGATTACTGAGCTGGATGAAAACATGGAAGTACGATAGCTAATGAAGGAAGACATATCTTCAGCTTCCTCCCATACCCGGGCTGTGTCTTAAAAATCAAGACTTGGGATGTCTGAAACACTCATGGGTTTGCGGACGACGTCCCCCAGCAGCCAGTCAGTGTCAATCTCCGCTAACCACCTCATATTCGGCGTTGCGTAGGGAAGAATTTATATAGGTTGCTAAACGATAACACGAAAAATGAAGAGGTTGCTACTTTTCCTAGTTTTGTGCGAAGCAGGAGTACTGGAAACGTGCATGTTTCGTTCATGTAACCACAACTTCCACATACGTCTGCGACCCCGAGCCGGCATGAGGGATCTTCCGCCCGTAGCTGCTCCCCCCCCTCCTCGTTGCCTCCTCACACTGTCACGTGTCGTTCATGTCCCTTTCGAGTCCCCTGCCGCTTCAACTACCCTAACGGGCCATCTCTATAACAATCGTTTCAAGGTGGCGTACCTCAACAGCGGCCCACTATATAACCTAGTCTGGCCGGAGCCTTGTTTTTCCCTGTTCGCTAGCTAGCTAGCTAGATGGACACCCGCGTCCAGCCATTCCTATCGACTTCGACATGTATTGCTGGGTTTAGTGCTCATCACAGTGCGCATCACAAGCGTCCAGCAGATCTAGCGGACAAGTCACAATAATGATGCCCGACGCGATCCCCATCAACCCAGGGGAGCCCTCTGTTATAATGATATCTAATGATGTCTAATAATCCTCACGTTAACTCGCGAGCTCTTTCACAGATGTTGTATCACACAGATGATACAACACCCTGACCTCATCGACCGTATAACAACTTAAGGGCTGATGGGAAGGCCGGAACCCAGGATCTCTGCGGGCATCCGTCGCATTATAACTTCTGCCCCGGCTCTACCTTGTATGTCTGCGGGACAGCACGTCTAATCCAATGAGAACAAAGTCGCCTATTTCCGGAGGCCACTTACACGGCCACTTGCCGCCAGCAAACAGCGAGCCTGCAAGCCCGGGAAACCTGACACGCCTTCACCCTTCAAACTCCGCAGCTTGACCTGACTACTCACGTGATCTGATCCTCGTCCTCATTACCCAACCCGGCCCCTCCAAGCCCATTCCCCCCTCCTACACCGTCACGTAACTTCGCCGTTTCAACTGCCGGAATGTCGCCAGCCGCACTACCATCGGCAGTGCTAGATCCGCCTCCTCGTCCGACATCGCCTCCGCTGCCGGGGCGCAACAGAGCCCGCAACCCCGGCATGCCCTTGCCCTCAATGAGCTCCAGGGTGGCTCCTCCGCCAGTGGAGATGTGGCTAATGTGCTCTGCAAGGCCAGCGGCCGTAACCGCCGCCACAGAATCGCCGCCTGCCGCCAACACGGGGGTAACACATACGGGGGTAACATATGATGGTACGACAGCAATATTTTAAGCCGAGTATCATTCAGCGGAGCCACGGGGAAGCCAGGTGCTTTACGGTTTGCTCTCCCACGCGGCGACTTCAACCAACCCTAACAATCCGCAGCCCCAGTCCCCTGGATGCCGCAGAGTGGTCGTCAGAGTGAACAACCCCTCTGCGGCAGAGACCCGCAGCTGAGTTGCCACGCCACCTAGCCGCTCTCCTTTACACGTCATCACTGAGCCATAAGGTGTTTTCCCAGCCGCCGGTGCCAACCGCGACATTACCTCCAATGATGGTGACGGCGCCGCGCTTCGATGCCTCGTCCAGCGTTCCCGCAATGGCCACGGTGCCCGCAGCAAATTCTGGCACTTCAAACTTCCCTGGGGTCCCCGCCGGTCCCGGGTGTCATGCGCAGAGGTCGGGGTGAGGTTTGGCACACGCAGATGCCGTACAGGAGCATCGTTGGTTTGCCCAGCAGGGACTTGCCAGCGTGTAAGGACCAAGAACTATGCCACGTGGCACAATACACAATACATAGAGCACCGAGCAGGAACGAGCAGATGACTTGCGAAGCGAAACATTCGTTACTTCCCTCGCTCGCTCGCTCGCTCGTTCGTTCATTCCTTGAGGCGCAGGCTATCGCATCACGCGTCGGTGGACAATAGCAGCAATGTGGCTGGTTTGCGTACGGCAGTATAATTTTGGCCGCCATTCAGATGTATACGACGTGGGGGATTGAAAAAGGACTACGTTCACTCAAAGACCTTATGTGATTTCTATCGCGATCAACCCGGTTTTCATTTGGGCCGTAGTCAGTACCCCATCATCATGCGATTATGCTTACCCATAGGCCCATTCCAAAATATTGTACGGCAGCATAATAGCTCCTGTCGGAAGGTTGCCATGGTTTCGGGGCCAATATCCACGCCGTACCGACCTGGTATGGAGTAGCACAAATGGGCCAGGGGTTGCGGCCGCGCACCGTCATTAGTGCAGTTAGGGGATAAGGTGCCAGTTATGTGCCGTACAGCATCCCCGGGGTCGGGACATACCGCCTGAGACATTTATCTGCGGGCTGCACACAGCGGGTTGCGCTAAATGTCGAATCCGTTACAACTCTGCTCTTGAATACTTCAACATCTATTAGTCAACGCATCCTTGTTATCTGAATGTGCTTCAATGATTGGCACTTATAGTACCTTCGCCAACTGTTATCTGACGTGGCCATCTAGACAGGGCTCGGGACAGCTGCATGCAAGCAAGCCAGGGAGAAGGAGCTGTTAGGGGGCTTAGGGTTAGCATCGTCACATAAGTGTGACATCCGGCCCCACAAGTGCGACAATAAGTGCTCTGAAAGCCATGAACCCATTCCAAACGACCCCCGACCTACCCGCGGGGATGCAGGGTCTGTCCGGTGTACAGCAGTCCAGGGTCAGGGGCGCCACCCCCCTGGTGTCGAGGCACTCGGGGCGAGACAGAGAGGAAGACCACAACACGTCGCTGGGGAGCAGCAGCCGGGTGCCCCGCTCCGCTGCCCGGGTCATCATCCGGCGGCAGGGCTGAAGGCCGGTGCGGTTTCGTGTTGTACGCAACACCAGCAAGTTATATGTGTTAGGAACGACATAGGGGCAGCGCATAACGTCTTAGGGTCAACGCACATCTACAAAGAAAAGGAAAGGGATGGGTGGAAGTGAGGCACGTCGTGCGTGTGTATGAGCATGGTTATGCGCATGTAGGCAAAAGATTGTCATCATAAAAGGAGGAGATGAAACACTCAACACATAGGCTTCCAGTCCTATTGTAGAACCCTAAGTAGAATGGATATTACGGCACGGAAAATGTGCGAGTGTACGACAGATGCTATACGACACGCATCAACTTCGCCCGAGTCGCGGCCCAAAGAGCTCTTTTGAGGTAAGAGTGGACCCCCCCTCATGCAGCTTCTCATGCACCACCTCACCTCCAGCCAGCCCTCTTCAATCTGAGTGGAGCCGACGGACACGCCCTTGGCGGCCAGCAACGTGAACGCCATGCGGCCCCCCACCGCCACCACATCCGCGAGCTCCACCAGCGCCGCGATCACCCCGATCTTATCCGCGACCTTGGCGCCACCCAGTGCCACTCCCAAAGGCCTATTCACGCGCATGAGCCGAGGCCGGGAGGGGTTGCTGGAGGGTTAAATATTCGCTAGGAAGCAGGTGGCCCTTCGTGAAGGATATGTAAGGCCCTTTTGGGGGGATGGAAGGGGGAGGTCCGATTGAGTTTGGTCGGAGGCCACAGGCAATGGCGTGGTGTGTTTGTGCTCGTATGGCCGCCGAAGAATTCTCCCATGTCAATAACCTTTTACCCGGGAAGTAAAGGGAGGTGGCGGTAAGAAACGTGGCGTGCATGGAGCCGGAGCCGGAGCCGAATTGCAGACAAAAAAATGAGTCAAGATGAAATGAGTTTCATCGTCATCGGGAATATGAGCACACGATCCATGTGTGTGTGTGTGTGCCATATTACCTTACTGGGTCGTACAATCGGTCTGCTAGCTCCGTGAGTTCTCGTCGGATCAGGGGACCAGGATAGCACGAAGGTACGAACCAGGTGATGCCCTGAAAGGGTTGGGTAGTTCGTAATCGGTTGGCGGTTAGATTGAGATCTTGTTTTATTCACATTGACGGGCTGCCCTTCCTTCCTACAGCTTTGAGAGCCCCACATCCCAAATAAGTTTGTATTATGATACCCTGCCTGCACACACACGAAACCGGCACACGAAACCGGCTGGCCGACCTCGTCTTCCACGTCCCTGACTGCAACCCTTCGCGTCCCTTTTTTTATCCGATATCTTATGGATATCCGAATTCGAAACGGTCCATGCGCAGCTGACCTTGCCGCCAATCATTCCCCCAACCGTGTAGACCCCTCTGACCCGCGAGGCTACTGTATGCCCCAACTGCAACTGCGCATCCCCGGGCGGCACGTGCATGGCCAGGCCCACGCGCACCGTGACGCTGCCTTGGTCCCGGTGTACGACACCAAAGGCGTCGTTCACAAAGACATCGCATAACGCCGCAAGGTCACGGGCAAAGTCTGGTGAGCTGCCGGCATCCCCCTCATGGAAGCGCGTGTTCTCCAACAGCAGCGCCTGAGCACGAACCGTGAAGGTAAGGTGAAGCACTCGCGAACATTCGGCCATGTGCCCGAGTGTTTGTGGTCAGCTGTCGCGGTGGCACAGCGATATTTTTAAAATCAAGGATATCGGATCCTGTTGGACGTACGGTGCGCACGGTTCGTGGATCTGGTTCATGCATAAAACGAAATGCGCACGTATGTGCTTGCAAAACCGTATTTCGACGAATTAGTAAGGTGGCCAGAGGACAAAAGAAAGCCGGCGGGGCTACACCTAGGCGATGTAATTACCGGTAGTGACGGTTAAGAATGTAATCGCAATGAAAACGGGGAGCAGCTACTCACATTGGAGGGAAGAACACACACACAGCTTTGCGCAAAACCCAAAGGACACTCAAGATCGAGCTATATGCGCAGGGAAAGGGCATACCCACTTGTCCGGGTTGCAGCTGTGCCACTGCCGCCGCAGCCTCGGACCCTATGCAGTCATCTGCTAAGCCCCGGAATGCGCAGGAACCAAGCTCCGCTTCCAGGAGTGCCGCTACCGGCCGCAGGCTGTACATCGCTTGCATTTGCTGACGGGATTGCTTCTTTGGCTCCGGCCGGCCGAAATGGCTGACGAGGATAACACGAGCGTTCTGGTTGAGCAAGAGCTGTATGGTGGGAAGGACCGCCTTGACACGCGAGGAATCGGTTACGGCACCTGTGGCTTCATCCACCGGCACATTGAAGTCGACTCGGAGCAAAACACGTTTCCCTGAAAAATTCTTAGATCTTATGTCAAGGTCGGGTGACAGCAGGTCCCGCACGACGTCTCGTAGTGGTCTGTGGGCAGAGTCGCCCGACATTAGGCTAGTTTTCATCGATAGGAGTGAGGTCACAAGCAGTAATCAATTCACAATTTTTGTTCCATCTTATGTGTGCGTATACTCGCCATGAACACAAAGCGCTTCGGCTTTGTTTCACACCTTGGCTAAAACACGCAAGCAAATCGCGTTAATCGCGGAAATATGCCCTATAACATACTTCCAGACTTTAGGGAAATCATTGCCGAATTTCATTTCCTAATGGCATCAATTAAGCTTGGGAACAATTCAGTAGTCTATCGGAATATTTCGGTTAGTAGGTCACGATTTAAGAATAATCCCTACAAGATTCCCATTCTCCACTAAGTCTGAGTGTGACAAGTAGAGTCCACCTGTCACAAGGCGATACTTGCAAGAAGCCATTTTAGTGAATTACGAATACGAGAATGGCTCCCGTCAAGGTTTTGCTCAATGGTTGCGGCCGCATTGGTGAGGCGAAGCGGATTATTTTTCAAGTTCATGTGTGATTTCTATATCACCTTGCTAAAAGACTGCAATTTATGCAGGTCGCCTAGCGTTTCGCGTTGCCTGGGCACAGCCCGACGTCTTCCAATTTGTTCATCTGAATGACATTACCGCCATTGAATCTGTTGCATACTTACTCAAGTATGATTCGGTCCACGGTGAGGCTGTGATTGCGAACTGTCAATATACTTGCTTGTAGATTGACTCCGCGCATGCGCCATGTTATATTATTTTACTTATCGGGTTGGCTACATCAACTGTCTTTTGGAACGAATTCTCCCGGATGCTGGACGCGAAGTCTACGAACTGCAACAGGCTGCTCGTCATGTCCCCTCAATCCAGGCACTTGGGCCCCGGACGTTTCCGTGGAAGGCAACAACACGATTGTCATCACGGACGGTGATCGAGTTGACCGGATCCCCTATACCAGCAGCAAAACGATCGATGGGGTAAGCGATGACCCAAGGACGTCAAATTTGCCACATGCTCCTCCTACCCCTAAACACCAGAGTTAATCCCCTCATGTTTCTCTTAGGGTATCAGCTGATCCTTATCCTGGTGACCAGATGGAGGCTTGACATGCCACACGAGGCACCTTGCGTAAATATACCTGGTCGTACGGAATTTTCGATTATGTGGATGTCCTGATTGAAATATTCCTGATTGAAATATTCCTGCAGCCAACCCTCACCCACCCCACCAACTTCCCTTCCCAGATTGCGATAGCTGAGGGAACTACTGTTGAAATGGTGTACGAATGTACGGGAGTCTTCTTGACACGAGCAAAGATTGCGCCGTACTTTGATCACGTTGGGGCAAAGAAAGTGGTGGTTTCAGCGCCTGTCAAGGACACACCGCCCGTGCTCAACGTCGTGGTTGGCTGCAATGAGGTACAGATGGACATTGGTTTCGATTGGTTGATCTTAACAGTGGGCCATCTCGTATCTGCAGCAGGGCCAGTTGCAAAAACTCCTCACTCTCCCTCCGGAGATTGCAAATCAGCAAATCGATTAAATACTTCTGATTAAAAAATGGTGCTTTGGGCATATGGATTGAACTTTCCTGCATATCCTGTTTAGGCTTACAAGCTGTACGGAAATGCAAGTGAAAGCCCCGAACATACACATCCATATCCCCCACCTCTTTATGGCCTATGGATTCAACCGCGACTGCTTCAGCCGCTGCTTCACCCGCCGCTGCTGCTGCTGCAGGAGAAGTATGACCCTGCGACTGACCACATCGTGACGGCAGCGTCTTGTACGACAAACTGCTTGGCGCCGGTGGTTAAGGTAATCAAGCCCGAAAGGTCACGGGTGTTATCTTTTGGGTTGTGATCATCGTCGGGCGTCGATGCCTCGGCCACCTTGACCTAACAGTATCACTCCCCTTCGGAAGCGAAGGGATTTAAGAGGTCTTGTCGTAAAAGCAAACACATCCCTTATGGCTCTTAGACTAAAAATCCTGCATCTGTACGGAGCTGCTTGCTGTACGATCATGTACGATCTTCGTCCAGAGGGGGTAACTGCTAGCATTTACGTCTGTGGGTGCGCCCTCGTGGCTCAAAGATACGCGCATGGACCCGGAGGCGCATGTGCGTGCGTATGCGTGCTTGTGTGGACGCACCTCTTTACGGCGCCAGGCATGATGAGGGTCGGGGGCGCGGGAATGCAGCGGTCCGCCGCCTGTCCGCCCATACCGATATTAATACCGATACCAATACGGAGATGAGAGCGAAGGGGCAGATCGGCTGGAGGCAAAAACACGGAGCGCGGGGACCATGGAATGGAAGATGAAGCGATGTGGCTTTCGGTGCTTTCGGTGACCGGGTTGGGAATGGGAGAGCGGCTGCAGCTGATGACCAAAACGCCGGTACCTGAATTTTGGCTGCCAACTTGTGTGTGTGTGTGCGCTACCCCTCAGGTGATCCACGAGAAGCTGGGTATTGAGCGGGGCTGCATCACGACCATCCACAACCTCACAAACACGCAGGTACGGCAAGCTATGGCGAGATGAGTGAACGGGTGCGGGTAGGTGGCGTTAACGTTGTGGAGGTGAAAGGTAGAAAACTTGGACCTCAACAACTGAAGTGTACCCTTCACATCCTTCATGTGCCCACACCGCCATGTCATGGGGTCATGTCATTCCGGCATACCATACGTGACATCCTATGCCTACTTCTCTGTCCGTACCGGCAATGTACCTACTTGTCCGTACCGGCATGGTGCTTCTCGGTCGTACGGATAGCCGATCAGATCGGTGGTGTATTGGCGATCCGCACTCCATGGCGCACTCTTCCTTTGTACGTGTGTGTGTGTGTGTATGTGCGACCTCCCCTCCCGCCTATCAAGGGAACGTCCCCCCACCCCACCCTAACCGGCAGACAATCGTTGATGCGCCCAACTCGAAGAAGGCAGACTTGCGACGGGCCAGGTGGGGGCAGGCGTCCGCGTAAGCTCTGTACGACATTTAGGTAGACAACTCACATGTGTATCCGGCAGCCTATTTGTCAATCTTACGGCGCACCCATGTTTCCTGCCATGTATGGCGAACGGGGTCGGGGGAGATGAGAGGCGCCCGTAGGAAATGGTGCGATAACGTGGCGTAGTAGTAGGAATTTGTCGTGGACTGTCGTACATCATGTCGTCCGTCCGCTTGTGTCCATGTCCATGTCAGTATCGCCATGGCACTCTCGAAGCTCCCTCACCCGGCTGTCTTTCACTGCTCTTCCCGGGTGCCGCTCGGGGGGTGACTCTCCGCGCTCATGCTTGAGGAATGATACGTTATGGTAACCCAATCCACTTGTACGGCAATCTTCATGCATTGCTCCAGATCCGGCTTGGTCAACCTGGCCCCCACATCAACGGGCAGCGCAACGGCCATCGCCCTCATCTTCCCGGAGCTCAAGGTACCATGTATGCATACACCAAAATATCGGAGTTCTAAAATATACACAATGTCGTGTATGCCGTACAATTACGACCGTGCGAGTCGAGGCACGCTTTTGCGTCCTAAGCTTGTCCAAATCAACAGCACTGTGTCCCCCTCCCCCTCTGCGCCTTCTTCCTCAGGGCAAGCTCAACGGGCTGGCGGTGCGGGTGCCGCTGACCAACGCCTCCATCACCGATTGCGTGTTCGATGTGAAGCGGGCGACGTCCGAGGGCGAGGTCAACCAGGTTCTCAAGGTGGGCCAAACGAAAGGGCATGGAAGGCGGAAAGAAACTATACCAGTTCGTACTTTTCGTTGTTTGTTGGTGGTTACATATGTCGTTGGGGTATTTTTTTGTAAAACGTTATGTTCATAACGGCACGGTGTACGTGCATTCCTGGCGTGGATTTGTACCACGGTACGACATAAAACGTGGTGCTCGTCATTCATGACGTAGCGACATCCGGGAAACGGAAGGAGGCGAGGTATCAATGCGAAGGGGAGAGGCGCAGGCTGAAGAGTCATCCAGTTTGGCGCGTATCCATCTTTCGCCACCCTCTCTCTCGTGGGGGGGGGGGCGCGGCAGCAGGAGGAGGCGTGGCAGGGGTAACGGCTGACGGACATCAGGCTTAGGGCCTCTCTGGAGTCCGCAGTCTGCAAGTTGCGCTCTATGGTGGCCGCCAACCCCCAACTCCCAACCGCTAACCGCAGGAGGCCAGCGAGACCTACCTCAAGGGCATCCTGGGCTTTGACGAAGTGCCCAAGGTGTGGTGGTGCGGGGGCTGAGACTGAGAGACGAAGGGGCAAAGTCTGTACGGGGCCCGGAAGAGAGGGAAATTGCGGGAAGATGTAAGTACGGAAATCGACCAACCGAACAGCCGCCAGCGGGATAAACCGTATATACAGACTTATACGTGTTCGCACGTGCGTATGTGCAAAAATGTTTGGGACTGGGACCCGAAGGCTACGTGATTGCTCACATCGCTTGGTTTTGTTTGTGTTTTTGAGGTTCAGTTTGCGGAAAAACGTTGAAACATGCTTCCTCGCGTTGCTTGTTCGATAACTTCGCGGTACAGCTGCGTATCGTACGACTGACATCCTCCTCCTGCTGCGTTAAGCCTACAGCCATTGAAGCCTCTCGTGGTCCGGAGACTAAGGACTCATGACTCCGGCTTGCTCCCTTCCGCCCGCACAGCACTGAAGCCCCTGCGGCCCCCGGCCCCGTTGTTTCGTTTCTGTTCGCACCAGGAGACCCCCCAATATGCTTTTCTCCAAAGCCCTGAGCTCCCAAAGACGCGCTCCTCGTCATCACCCCCTTTAAAGTCCCTAGAACATGGTAAATGACGTATACACACGAAACGGCCAGCCCCGACCAGCCGAGATGATGCAGTCTGCAGACCTCCCCTTCAGTCCCGTATTAGATCCCGCCATTAGCCCTTCGGTGTGCCGTACACGTATGCCGTACACACACGCAGGTCAGCACAGACTACGTCAACGATCCCCGGAGTTCAATTGTTGACGCGGCCTGCACTCAGGTGGGTGATGTCTCGGTGGATATTTGGGGGGTAATCCGGGCGCTGATGTGTATGTGTCGTATATTCGCATCGTGCAATCACGGTCTCTGGTGCACTTGTGAGGAGGTGGCGCAGAGAACGAGCTGGCGGTGCACAACGTACTGACTCTTCGGGAGAGACCCAGCACGTCGGCTTCTGTAACTGGTCCTTTGCTTTCCCGCCTCAGCAATTCAAGCAAATACAAGAAGCAGACACAGTGCGTCTCCGTGCAGAATTCAAAAAGGATTGCAACCTAACGCTTCAAACGCCATCCGTGAAGCCGCCGTCTCGTTGGCCTGCGCTGCAGGTTATCGACGGCACCATGGTCAAGATATATGCTTGGTACGACAATGAGTACGGGTACAGCTGCCGTATGGTGGATCTAGCAAAGTATGTTGCAGGGCGCATGTAAGGTCAGCGTCTGTATTGGGCAGATTGCACGCTGCACTTATGCTGTCTGTGGTCGTACGTGTTGCCGTGATTTCCTGGTTTTGTGTGTGTGGGGGGGGGAGATCATGAGGGGGCGCTCTTTTCTCTGGAGGCTGCACGACTCAGACGCTACGACCGGCGCTTAAACGCAGCGGGTCGGGGGGGGGTCACTGCCGACCTAGTCAGATGTTCGCAACCTAGTCAGATGTTCTTTGTGTATGGGACCGGCAAGGGCGTGCCGATATTCGCCAATGGTAAGTCAAGGTAAGATCATAATGGGCGCCGAAGTATAAGCAAACTGTCTTTGCAGAATGCTCGCTAAGTGGCGGAATGTATGTGCGCTCGTGGATTCAAGTTCGTGACCTAAGAAGACATGCACAACTGATTTATCATTTATCTAAAGATCGTGGCAAGGCAATGCCGCGCCAAGTTCATGATGCCGCGTTGTCGAAGTGCAATAGGCACCATTTGCTTCTCGAATTCCTGTGTGGTGATTGTTACTTCTCGTCATGCATTGTGTTTTGGGGGAGAGGCTCGGCTCTCTCAGCTCGGCGGCTCGGTTTTCTGATGGATCCAAACATAGTTGTTTCACGGTGCATTCTGTTGCCTGGTTCCGGAGTTTATTTTCCGCTCGACGGGAACGTGTCTAACCCGTGTAACCGAAACCTCACCATGCATGATGTCCACAAATCCAGTAATGGCAAGCTGCATTCGTTGATCCGGGTTTGGGCCCGGCTCCTCAAAAGGGCTCCTCAAAACGGCTCGTCAAAAAGGCTCCTCAAAACGGCTCGTCAAAAGGGATCCTCAAAACGGCTCCTCAAAGGCTATCAATTAGCACGAGTCGTGGACCCAACCTGGGCCCAATGTACCCATCTCTACCCTCTAGTGCGAAAACCCATATGCTGAACCGTGAGTGTGTTATGGAGGGGCGGTCATGATGAGTCATGATAACGCCAACTCAGCTGGATCGTCACACAGCCCTTGATACGTTTCCCGTAGACCAGGATATGGGTGGCATGGGTTTCAGGTCACCGCTTGGGGGCCGACTAATATGACCTGTTGATGCGGGGGGACCAAATCAGCTGATGAAAGCAATACAGAGATGTAGTTTTTGGATTTTGTCTAAAAAAAACAATGTGAAGCGTGAAGCCGTCCTCAGCATCATATTCTCGTGTGCTGATTTGTGTTCGCCTGGCTCTGCAGCCTGCGTTAACACACACACTCACACACACACACACATACGCACACAGCGTGTCCAACCCTCCATCCATCCAGACGTGTACCGATTATTCTTGTTATAATGAATAAAACGCCAACGGCGGGTGGGAAGATGATATACCTATCCTCGAAAAGAGGAATACTGGACGAAAGGGAACGCTCTCCCTGACCTGCAAGCGTAACAAGTCAGGTTTTCGGATACTACCTCCGACACGCAGGTTTACACGCATGATCATCCGGGCGCGCACAACCGCATTGGCATTGGGGCGTACGACCCTTTGAAATCTGGCTCAACAGGCATCCGTGCACTTTCGACCGTCTTAGTGCGCGATATGGTACATGTCAGGCATCAACCCGCATCGCCGGATCCATCGCCACTAACGGCCGCTTTGGAAGCTAGGGTTCAACAAGTGCACAGCGCAGAATCCCACTTGCATTCCATGGTTTTCAAGGTTGCCTGGCGTCGTGGAGAACCTATGGAATCTGTTCAGCCGTGCTGGCATGGAACACACCGCTATGGGCCGCGAAGTCCTTGTGCTGGACACCAGTTGCTTGTGGCCTCTCCCATTCCATCCCCGGCCATGCACCAGTGTTGTGCGCCGCCCCAGTTATGGCCTCCGGGCGACACGCCAACAGGTTCCTCCCCTCTGCGAAAAAATGCAATAGGTCCGATGGGGGGGCTCTTTAATGCCCCCTGCGCGGGCTTGCCGCCGTTCATTTTGGGGTCCCAGTCCCGTGATGTGTTTGTCCAAACTCCACAATGCTGGGCTGGGACTTATATGGCAAGGCAGCTGGATGAATCCAATTAGAGAGATTGAATGAGAGCATATAATGAGATGCAGGCTGGTATTTTAACCGGTCTCCGCACACACAGCACATGGCATGCGGACGCATGCCCAACATGCTGTGCATAGCTCCAGCTCCCTGCCTATACTTTGCAATTTTCAGGTTTATCGCAACCTATCGATTGCAAACGATCGTGCGGCACATTCTTCAATGGGGCTCCAACTGGAAACCGTATCGGGCTGGCTGAACGCAGTCAAGACGGAAATCGGCCAAAAGAAGTTCTTAGAGCATGATTTTGACTATGCAATTAAGCTAACAAAACTTACAAGAGCTGAAGGGTAAGTATTTTGCATCGTGGCTTTGAGTTGCCGGCAAAAGCAGAGAAGTAGCTTGATACCGTGTCGCAGGTTGACCGAGGCTGACATTAAATTATTACGCCTTGTGCGGAACTGTGTGCCGCTGGGTGAACGCGCTGTAACCGCCATCCTCCAGGGCGGTGTCGTGCCCACAGTTGTCCGGATACTGGCCTCAAAAAAGCCGTATGGCTTGCATGATTCCAAACAATTTGATCTTTCATCGTCTTCTCCTAGTGCAACGTCTGTGTCTCAGAGCACTGGAACCGTTGATACGGCCTTCACCGCAGCGTGCGCGCAGTTGCTCGCAAACCTGGCCAGCGCTGGACCCGACGCCGCAACGGAGGTCTGGTCGCACTGCTTCCCGAATACCTTCCTTGGCCTAATCGCGCACTCGGCAGGTGAGTTTTCGCATGTGACATGCACCGTTACACCATGAGTGAAGTATGCGTGGTGAATGAAATTTGGAGCGAATGGGGCTGGTACCACCATGGGCCCTAATGTATTGGTAGACCTCCATTCATACAAGGTACCATCCACTCCTCCCTCCATCTCCACTCGCGGCCCTCCTCCATAGGCCAAGTCCACAAGCCCGCAATTCTTGCACTGTATGCTTGCTGCCGCCAGCATATCCGCTACAGCAGAGATCTTTGTGCGGCGCTCTGGAACTCGGATGCCTACAATTATTTGGATGGAACCGCCAGCGTGGGTTGTGCAGATGCGGACGCAGACGCATTGGGTAGCGCCGGTGGCGCCTGCAGCGCGGCCGTAGTTGACGGCACGGGTTTCCTGAGTTGCACCGTCGCCGCCAGCAGCACCACCGCAACCGTATCCACCTCCATATCGGCCACCACGGTTGCAGCAGGTACCGAAGGTGCAGCAGGTGCCGAAGGTGCAGCAGGTGCCGAAGGTGCAGCAGGTGCCGAAGGTGCAGCAGGTGCCGAAGGTGCAGCAGGTGCCGAAGGTGCAGCAGGTGCCGAAGGTGCAGCAGGTGCCGAAGGTGCAGCAGGTGCCGAAGGTGCAGCAGGTACCGAAGGTGCAGCAGGTGCCGAAGGTGCAACCAACAGCGGAGCTAATATTAACGAGGATGAAACGGCAGCAATAGCGGCGGCAGCACAGGCCCGGGTTATTTGGGAGGCCGTGTTGGGCCGCCTATTGGCATCAGGATCACGGCACGCTGAGGCCGAGGGTCCCGACTTTACAGCCCTGCTATGTAGTTGCGTAGCCCTGCGGCAGGGCATGCTGGGTCCGTTGCTGGCCCTGTTGGCTCTCCCACCGCAAAGCCGTGGGGCTGCCTTCGTGAAGCCGTCACCCTCCGCTGCAGCAGGGGACCCAGCCCTGGCGGCGCCGCTGTTTGGGCCGCTGTGGCCCGTGTTGCTGCACGTATTGGCACAGGAGCTGTCTGAGCTCACCGGCAGTGCAGTCGTCGACATCGGGGAATGGGCTGACGAAGGCAGGTGCAAAGCCCTTGGCTTGCAGCCCTCAAGGCTCCAGGGTGGCGGATCCATCGCGATTCCTACTACTCTGGCTCCTAATAAGGCGGTGGAGGCCAAAATTAAGAATCCTTTGCAAGCCCAGGGTGCTTGGGAGCTAGGATCCCCATCAGCCAGGTGCTGCACATTAGCAGATTGCACGGCAGGGCCAATTAGTGGCGATGATGGGTGCGAGGCATCACCAAGCTGCGCCGGGACTATTGCGATGGAAGCTGAAGCTGAAGCCCCTCGAGGGCACTTGCGGCCCGCACCGGGGCAGCATGGTGCGGCGGAGTTGGCGCCATGTAGTGGTCATACAGCGATTGGGCTCGCTGCGCTGCCGGCGGTTGCCCGGCCCGTGGCGGCTTCGTTGTTACAAGTAGGCCAGGTGGTGGAAGCTGCCGCTAGGTGCCTGGCATCTCGGGAGGGATCCAGCGATAAGCTGGGAGAACGCCGGGTTAGCGGCGCTGTGGCTGCGACGACACCGGCGTCGGCGTCAACTGGCGGGCAGGCAGCTGCCGGTGGTGACGCGGAAAGTGAGGCCTTATTGGCGGCGGCGGTTTTGGAGGCAGGCTTGGAGGTGGGCTTCCCTTTTCTGGCGATATAATTATCTTGCTTGACAAATGGAAATTTCTTGGTGAAGTTGGGAACGAAAGAGTAAAAGAGTAAAATGTGAGGTCGTGTGGTAGGGGTGTGGTGCCTACCCGTATGTCGCTTGGCTTCCTGATTCGGGCCCCTCCAACTTGGTCCTGAACCCTCTCCTCCACCAGGCCCTCAAGTCCGCAACACAGCGGGAAGACGGTGGCCGAGTTATTGCTGGCGACATCGACTTGGCGGAGTGGTTGCTCTGTGATGGCGGCGTGCTGCCCAACATGCTGGGTATGCTTGCAGCCATGCAACCTGCTGCGACAATGAGGGCGAAACGTCGTCAGCACGCCGCTGACGCGGCGGGTGGCGGAGGTGCAACCGGGCCGCGCCCAAGCGACCGCCCCGTCGTTGAGCTACCGATCGAGCTTAAGACACTTGCGACGGGTTTCCCTGTCGAAGCACCGTACATGGGCTACCGCGGGGACCTGGTTTCGGTGCTGGCTAATGGAGCCTTTCGGCGTCCCCGTGTGGTTTCGGCGCTGCTAGCTTGCGGGGGACTGGAGCTTCTACTGGCACAAACGCATCTCGACAAGCATAGTCCGCTGGCGAGGGAGTGGGCGCTGTGGGGCGTGCGCAATATGTGCGAAAGCAGTCATGAGGTAAATTGTAATTTGGTGCAATTTGGCCTTATGGGTATTGGGGAGATCGAAACCGCCACGAACGCGGCGTATATCTCAAATAAGGAGGCAGGAAACGCGAGGAGGAAGAGTTGAACAGGCACAGGGGTAACGGTGAAAATATGGGTTCTTATGCGAAGTGGCGAAGTGGGCTTTGGAAGACGTGCAATGCGGAACCTGGACTTGCAATCCACACTGGGGGATGGAATTAGGGTGGATCATTAAGAAGCTGCCCTGGCCGCTGCCAGCTGTAAGGCAACCACCACCTGTGAACATGTTACTATCGGTGCGGCCTGGGTGAGGGTACAATGCCTGCCGTGGTAACATCTCTGTCTGTTGTCCCGCTGACCCGTTCTGTCGTTTTCGTTGCCTCTGCCCCTGTCAGGTCCAATTGCGCATAGCCGGGCTGGAGCTGCAGACGGCGGTGGAGACACCCGAGCTGCGGCAGCTAGGGATGAGACTTGAGCTGGACAAGACCACTGGGAAGCTTAAAGTCCGTAGCTGCTGCGACATCGGGTAGAAAACCCGTGGAAATAATTATTTAGTTATCTCGTCCCCCTGACCCCCTAGAAATCTTCGTTTTCTTCGGAAGCAGGCGGTCTGCTGATGCATGCAGTTTGCTGAGACAACTCTGCTAGTCTGCTGGGATGAGATACGTCCAGGACGTCAAGTCGGGGGGGACCTCAAATGCGGGAAACCCTACAGCGAACCTGTTCATTTGGACCACCGACACTGCGCTGTTTCCCGCAGGTGTCAAAGACGGAGGAAGCCAAGGCGCTGCTGGAGGGCAGGCCGAGCACTTGAGGACCTGGCATGGCGAGGTTGGAGGCAGGGGCCCTGGGGTACCTTGACAGCGACACTCTTCGTGAGGGGAAAACGTGCGCCAAGACAAATGCCACATGCAGGAAGCGACAAAAGATATGCGGTGTGACAAAGTGCTTTCACATCCCTGACACTGTTTCCATTGTCCCGGACGCTGCCGTGGATGCACGTTGTTAGGTTGGTCGCTTATATCTTTATGATCGCACTCGATGGAATTGCAACTTTACGAGGATTGATTGTTATCCGTTATGCAATAAAGATGCCCAGTAAATTCCGCATATCCGCAGGACGGAAACATGCCGTTTTTCAATAGGCAAACCATGGCAGGGGCGGTTGTACTTGGCGCTGCCTGCCGCTGTGCCGCTTATGTGCAATGTAAGCTGCCAGCACGGACTTACATTCCATCGCTGAGCGAGAGCTCAGACGATATCAGTTAAACAATACCCTGCAGCGTTTCCTTGCTCCCGCTTATTCGCGTAAGTTACTCAGGCGTATTATGCAGTATTGGGGTAAGGATGTGAACCTGCGTGATGAGGCAGGGATAGGGTGGGGTCCGGTTCAGCGAGGACCCCCCTGCTGTGCTGCGTTGGGTGACACACGATGCACTTGGGAGATAGATGAGGCGTCCATAGGATGAGGAAAGGCATCGGCTTCTAGTGTTGCGATGGAAGCTTTGCGCACTCTGGCGCTGGGTTTGCTACGAGGACTTACACGGTGCTGTGGTGCGTCGTTCTTTGGGCCGCTGCATCTCTATGGGGGGGATCAACTTCTGGCCAGGTTTCCAACTACGCTGTCGTCCCCGTACTTTTGGGGGCTGTGCACAGATAGGTCTTTAGGAGCCTTCAGGAGCCGCTACCCTAAGGAAATCCTTCTGGGTGTGCTCGCGGGGTGTCTCCAGTATCGTCATCATATACCTTGGAAGCCTTATCAGCCTACCAACCGAGTCCTGCCAAGCTGCGTATTCAGATAGTGACGAGCTGGTCGCACACGGAGATGGTATCACAGCGACCGTCCACAGGCTTTAGCCTTCTAGCCATGAAGATGAGGAGGAGGATGACACCGAGTAAAGCAGCGCCGGGCAGGTGTACACGAAGATGCATCTGGATTGAGGGGTGGGCTGGAAAAGCACTGTTGATTGACAGTTTGGTATTGCAGCGAGACGCATGGCTCTGTGTTGTTGCTTTAGCAACAAGGGGATGAAGGCGTGATCGTCCCAATCACCTGAGATGTAGTAGGTTCCCTCCCCCAGGTGCCCAGGAGTTGAACGCAGAGCTTGTGGATGGATTTGGTGCGACCACGTCAGGCGTGCTTGTTGCAGAAGCAAAAGTTGGTGTAGAGGTTACCGGATTACCGGACGAGTGGCCTTTATTTGTTGTAAGTGGGTTTATTTGTTGTTGTTCCGTCAATATATGTTGGCCGGCGTGTTTTAAAGACGTTATTTAAAGCAGCAGCGCTTCATTACAGTTCAGTGTACGTGGGCGTACGGGAAAAGCTCTATAACAGGCGCTCATCACATATACCACCATTCCCCCGCGCTGCTGCCCAAACCAGTACAAAACACCCTACGGGGTCCACAATCCACGCCTGGGCGGGTCGCTTAGTCCCCATTGCCTGCACCCATCTGACATCCTAGCTAAGGCCCCCTAGCTAATCACGTGATGAGCATACATACTGATACAATGGACCGTACCGTAGCAATTGATCACCCCTCGTGTACGGCTCTTACATTCTACTAGCTTGGTGAGCAACGAGGGAGGTAAAGATTTTCAGGCAAGAAATAAAGAGACTGATGGCGCCCTATGGTTATCTAATTGCATTCCATCATATCTCATCCAAAACCCTAGAACCCTCAACACGATGCATAACCATTTTGTCAGATCCACTACAAACCTTAATTGGTGAATTGGCGAAAAAGGCAAAGGGTGGAACTGTCAAGACAAAGCAAAGAGCACCAGAAATGAAGGCCATTCACGAGCAAGCAAGCAACCTAAGCGCTACACTAATTATCGTGCATGTGGTGGCGTAGTGAACGAGTGTATGAGGGTATGGGCGGCGCCCACCGCCAACCCCCAGGACTAGACGTGTGTTAATAATGGCCCAAAGAGACAAGAACAGATACGGAGAAGTACCAAACAGGAACAAACAAACAGGAACACGGAAAGGGAAGTCATCATATGTCGTACAGGATCTCAGGCCCCACAAAAGCCCCATTTCTCACCTGGGTCGCGTGACAGGACACGCTGGAAGAGCACTCGTTCGCCCTGGTAACCCCTGCCCGACGCACTTAACCCCTATAGCCGCATTAAGTTACTCCTCCTTGTCACCATAAAGCCAACAGCCAGCTGAACATTGCACAGCACGCATGGCTCTGTTTACCAATTCCCCTGCGCCCACCCGTGATGTCACTACTGCTGACTGCTGCTTCTTAGTGGCGGCAGCGCTTCGTGGCCCTGCACTCAGCCGTGTCCTCCTCCAGCTCTCCTTTCAGATTGGCAAACACCTTGACAAAGTCAAGAAAGCTTGCCGATGCACGTGCGATGACCTGGGGAGTGTGCAATACATTGGGGAGACAGGGATTTTTATTCAGCGCCTTGTTGGTGCCGGACAAAGGACTTACGGGCATGATTTAATAAAAGCATGATAATAGGAGCCAGGCCTGCATGGCAGTACAACACCCCCTTCACGTATCACAACATGCGTCATGGTTCAGCGTCCCCTGGATGCCACCTCGCTCACCTGCATCTGGTCGAAGATTCTACGGCACAAGCTCTCCGCATTGCCCTCGCGCATGTTGAAGGTGCGGATGAGGTACTGCTGCAGGTCGTCCTGGATGATGCACCCGTCCACCTTGCGGTCCATTTTATCAATGGCCGTGAAAACCCGGTTGGCGTCCTGAATAAGCACCACCTACATATGCAGAGCGCAGTGGGAAGAATGGGGAGTGGAGGCTTAGAAAGGTAAAAAGGGGTTCAACATGTGTGGGACACCAGTGTTGTCAAGTGTGGGGACATGATATGGCACGACGGGGCTCTTATCTGTAGGATAGGAAATTATCAACCCCGCCCTTCACGTCCGTCTACCTGAGAGATTTCACTTGGATCGAGCCCCAGCCAGGTCTTCAGTTGATGACCCGACAACTTGAGCAGCTTGGCCGCGCTGACACCCTTCTCATCGAAGGGCCGTTGGTCCAGCTGCACGGCACGCAGCACTGCCGCTTGCAATACCCCACTGCCGTACAAGGGATACGGCTGATACTCTAGCTCGCCCTCCGCTAAATTGCTCAAAAGTTGAGATGCCAAACACTGCATACACCGGAAGCTGATCTTTAAAGTTCAATCAAAGGTTGCAATCTAATGTGGATTGCCGTCATGTTTGGGAATTCAGCACCTTCGCTTCCTCAACCCCTGACAAGCTGCGCAGTGCGCAGCCCTCGAAGCGCACGTTGCCAAAACAAACAGTAATAGATGACAAGTCCATACAGAACTTACGGCATATTAACGAAAGCAGTTTTCAGTCTGATCCCACCCAATCGGTCCACTATTTTGTAAAATCAGGGAAATATTGAATGCGGCCTCCATGGAAAATGATAATTTAATTGCCATGTACAGTCACATTGATATCTACCTCGACTGTATTGGGCGATAATTGTCGTACGTATTCTATGATAGACTCAGGCTCAAAACCAAGAGGGTGATAGATTTGATCACGAACGATGGGATACACGATCAAAAATCACTTAAGAACGTCATGAGGAATGGTGCTGGGCCACGGCATTAACTGCCCCGGCTCTAACGAGCGGCTTCCGCAGGTAGCCTTTGCAAGCCAAGTAGCCTTCCGCATTAGGCCCATCATGCGAAATGTTCAGCGCAAATCTTCAAATCACGGCGACGTACCAAAAATTGCAGATGGTACGGGCATACCTAGCCCCTTCCTAGCACCAGTGGTTGCTTCCTCAGTCCCGCCACTTGACGCGACCATTACCACCATTCAATGCATGTGTTTAAACACAGTGTTAGGCCTCTCGGCCGTGCCTCTGCTCTGCACCGTCTTCGGAAGCTGTCCTGATAGCACATACATTCCGGCACCAATCGCTGTCGCAGCGCTTGTCATTTCATCAGCTGCCCAGGTCGCTGGCACTTGCTGCCTTGTGGCTTCGGAGGTGACTGCTAAGGAAAGGCGGTGCCAGACCAGTCTCCATTCACGTTCTTTTGAGAGAGGACCAGCGAACGTCTATGTAGGCCTTCTTTCCCCTTTGGGCTTTAGGCCCACGCCAGGGGCACTCGCATGCGGTGTAGCCATTGCGGCCGCGGCCGCATTCATAGTTGCGGCCGTCAACTTGGCTTTGGCATTGGTACTCTCTAGCGATCCCACCGCCGAAGGAAACACCCGCGCATTACAAGTTATACTACAAGCCTCCGTAGATGCTAGCGGTGGTGCGGCTGCTACTATGCACACGAGCGTGAGCGCCGCCTGGACCCTTCCCTGCATCCTGGTTTCGGAGAGCCTCCTGACGCCACTCACCGAGGAGGTCTTGTTCCGGGGCTTGTTGTTGGGGTCGCTGCTGGGAGGTATACCTGGGGAACGTCCCAGCGAGCCGCAGCAAGGTTGGCTTGGGCCAGTGCTGGGTCAGGCGGCCATGTTTGCGTGCTACCATTTGAGCCTGAGCGAGTGGCCAGCGCAGTTTGCGCTCGGGCTGGTACTCGGAACGGGGTACATCATGAGTGGGAGGAATCTGGTTGCCGGCCTGGTTGGCCATGGTTTGTACAATGGCGTTGTGGTGCTCCTGCTGGGGCTGTGGTAATGAGTGTTTTGGCGGCATTTTATGTGAAACTGTAAGGAGCTTCCCGCTGTACTTGCTTTGGTGGCGCATGGCCACTGCATGCAGGAAGGAGCGGGAAACCGAGAAGTATAGATGCATGCTTGCGCCTTAACTGACGTTAATGTTCATGTTGGTATGCGTCGAAACATCCTCTCAGAGCCTGAGGTCGTGGATCCACATTAGGGTAGCAAAATATCAAACAAGCATGGACCTCAGGCGATTGTGGTGATCGCATAATTTAGGGGCTTCACTTCTGGCCGGCTCCGGAGACTGTAATTTTATACTGATGGTAGTTCACCATGGTCCTGGCAGTTCGTCGTATTGCAACCCACACGCTTGTGCGATACTTATCTACACAATTGACCATAACTGTTTGTGAGCGTATCGCTTCATCGTAATGAGTCTTAGGATTATTGATAAAGTCAATGCCTAGACCCAAGGGTCCTGGCAGCAGTGTTGGCGCTCATGCCAGAACAGCCGGCGGCAGCGTCATTGCACGGGGAACCCGAGGGTCCACCCAGCTCACTGGCCCTACAGCGCCGATGATTGCGAGGAAGCTGCCAGCTGCCGTGTCGGCACAGTCGCCGTGGGTGGTGCGGGCCCCTCAGAGCCAGTGCAGGAGAGTGGAACCAGAGGGCAGTAGGAGGTAAATGGGTGCCCACGGTGTAACAAGTATGCTCTGGTTTCAGGCCTCTATTGTCGTATCGTTTGTCGTTCGTTAAATTTGTCTCAATAATGGTCTCGATATTGGTCATTTGTTACATTGTAACGATCATATGTTTGTTACCTATGTAGGGCCGACCGGTTACCCTGTGAGCAGCGCGGACATATCTATCGCCTAGCATCTTTTTACCCTGATCCAGGTAACAGACCACCCTTGATTCAGTCTTCCCAAGTAAATGAGGCATATCCTGGTTGCCAACACGACAGGACGTTATCGCCATACTGGTACGGCCACGTATGGCATGGATGGGTGGGAATCCGACCCACGTCTCCCACCCTTTCGTGACATAACACGTGCCCAGCTCGCAAAAATGCTTACCAAATACAGATTTTCACAGTTTAGATGTAAATTCGGCTGTGATGGCTTGAGTAACGAGGAAGTAGCTGCACGTCAGGTGTAAAGAAGTTTATTTCCGACGAAAAAGTTGTGGAACATCAAGAAGCCTATTGGAAAGAGCATCGTGGTAAGATCACACAAAAGGGGGCCGAAGTAAGGGCAGCGTATACATATAAAGGTTATGCGTTTGGGTCAACGAGCTTGTTTGGCTTGAACGAGGAAGGAAATTGGAGGCCGAGAGGGCCCAGGGTTGGTCAGCGGGGAGGACAGATACGGTCCGTGCGGAAGAAAGGAAGGTAAAGCAGATAGGTTCGGGAGACAGGGAGCGACAGCTCTAGGGGAAGGTGGATTGCGTGCGCTTTGTGGATTCCGACAGAGTTATAGGGAGACGGAGATGGGAGAGCGCTCCCGTAATGCAGGCTACTGCCCTACCGGTGAGCTTGTAGGAAACGGAAGGGCACGAAGCAGCAGGTCAAGGTACCACGCAAGATCCAACAAGCCAAGGTGGGAGATTCGAGTGTGTGGAGGGACAACACATTGCAGAGCAGGTGGGCAGGGGACCTTGGCAGCTTTAGGCGGAAGGCATGAGTCGAGGCAGGGAAGGGATCCAGATAATTGGGAGTAGTAGAGGATGGAGGGAATATGGCCCAGGCGAAGGGACCCAGATCAGGGATCGCAGGCTGACTACCCGGTAGGGCCGATGACGGACCTAAGGTGGCAAATGGAAGGCCAGCAATGGCGCGATGTAGGCAGCTGGCGGCTGGTAGGCAGCAATGAAGCAGGAGAGTGAGCCCATGGTTGGCAGAACCATGGGGCAGCACGAGGTTGGGGTGTGTAATATCCTCAAAAGGCAAAAGGCAGCATTTTGCGAAGGGATAACCAAGGCCAGGCTCGGCTAGTAGGAAAAGGGCAAGGTGCCTGGTGGGCGCGGCAACAAGTCCAAGGATCGCTTAGTCAGGTGGACAAGCAC
Organism: Volvox africanus; assembly: GCA_030268105.1. Taxonomy (NCBI): domain Eukaryota; kingdom Viridiplantae; phylum Chlorophyta; class Chlorophyceae; order Chlamydomonadales; family Volvocaceae; genus Volvox; species Volvox africanus. Next base: position 959,495 of record BSDZ01000079.1, read on the forward strand.
TAGAGCTACGGCATGCAGGGGGTCGGAACGGCAGACAGGCAGGCCAGGGGGGGGGGCCACAGACGCTTGAAGGGAGTAGGGAGGGGGGAAGGGGAAAAAAGGGGCATGAACCGGACGGTCATTCTGGGCCCTGCCAGGCCAGGCTATGGACGCCGGCACTCTCAGTGGGCGGTAATGCCAAGGAGACCGGGCGGGAGGTGGCCTCACGGGATTTCGGGTGGACAGAATGGCTCAAGCAAGTGACACAGCCGGAGGCCGGGCAGCTGAGGAACACCAGAAGTTCTGGGGCAGGTAATGGTCGAGCCCGTGGAGGAGGCAGCACCGTCGGTTCCGTGGCCTGGACAATGGGCGAGGTCCAGGACCCCGGCGGGCGGAATCTTAGGTCCCTACTGAGCAGGCGGAAACCCTGAAGGCGCTGCTGCAATTGTCGATGCAGGTAGTACCATGTTGGGCGGCAGCAAACGCCCAGGCGGGGTCCGGGTGTGAAAGTAGGGATTAAAACGGGCTTGGATTGCCTGATCGTTGAACTGGCCGAGACGGATGTGACATAGCTGCGCCTCTTTCGTGGATTTATATGTGGACAAGGATGGACGCAAGGATATCCATCCCGCAACATTCCGGACTTTCCTTCATATGACGTGCAGAGGCGCTTAGACGATTAGGATGGGGATGGAAGCGGTCTACGGGTTACAAGTATAGAAGTGGGTTAATATTATGGAAAGCGGACGACAGTTCTGAATATAGCTTTAAGATTCAGAGATGAATTATTACTAAATGATTTGTAAGTTGCTGGCGGGGGCAAGGTCGGCGCAGCGAGTAACGACGAGTGACGACCGCCTGTCGGATGCGAGCATGCAACACAGGAAACCCGCATTCACCCTATGTGACTTACTTACCTAAATGATTAATTAGCCAATTGAATACATGCAATTGCTTAGGGAGAAAGGGACACAGATGCCATTTGTGACACATGACTGTATTAGTGATACCTCCGAGACCACAAGGAAAAATCTATGAACAGGAAAATGTCATCCTAAGAACCTTGAAATCATTATGTTATAAAAGTTTCCGATGCGCTCGCGGCAGCGATAAACGTTTTGCGTTGGTTGCTACTAGTTGAGCGGCTCCACGACCGAATGGCCCATCTCGTGCATCGACAATTGCAACATAACTATATGAAATGGATGATTAGATCAGGGCTGCAATCGAGCATAAATAGAGTTGGTGCAACTTATGGTCGGTCGTCTATTCATCGTAGTAGCGCCATCGCCTTGGTAAGCACAATATGGGGTCTGATACATATATATTAATTTTCAGCATAGTCGACTGAACGTACGGTTTCGGTTTCCCAGTATCCCATTCACACAATGTTTGCATTGGGGCTTGCGTTCGCCGGCGCTGATAGGGTAAGGAGATACGGCGATCAAATCGCACCAGAGCACAGGAGCGGTCAGACCAGGGTGCTCAGACGTCCGGCGCGACCAGCAAACGCTCAGCAGGGACTGCAGAAGGGGCTCCCTCGCCCGCGATAAACGGCATCCCCAGCAACATAAATACGGCACGCGACGTCCCGACCTTAGGCATCAACAGCACAAGCTTCGAAAGCAGCAAATTATCGATCAGCAACAACAGAAAGGAGAAGGCCAGCAGCAGCAGCAGCGGCAACAAGAAGGAAGGCGACGGCGATGAGATTGCAGGGTTCTCCATGGTGGACATCGCGACCACCACATCCTTCATCGAGAAGCTTGCCGGCGCTTTGGTCATGTATGGTCTGACAGTCCTGCTGTCCAACCTGTCTGACGTCGACGCCACACACGGAATGCTGTGGAACGATGGCGTGCCGCTGGCTATCGGAGCTGCCGCTGCCGCACCAGTGATGCTCGCTGTAGGTCTCCTCTTTCTACCCTCCCTGGATGTGGGTTTCAAGCTGTCTGAGCTCCGGACTGTGAGCGAGGTTGACCAGGATGAGGATGCTGCCATTTTGGATCTCACTGGCGGCTTGACAGGCAACATGCTTGGACCTGATGACGAGTTCAGGAAAGGGAAAGAGGTGCGTGTCTGCCTTGCATCAGCTAGCGAGGAAGGGGTGCATCACGCGGTGATGGAACCAACAGCAGACTGGATGGCTGGAGGCAGCGGCTGACGAAGCCTTTACCATATAGGACTCCATTTTGGGGGGATGCGTGAGGTGCTGCCCAAAAAGGGGGCGAAGCAGTGCAACATGGGGAATGGTTGGTGGCAACTGGAGCGATGAAGACCTGCGGTCGGTGGCTCATTCAGGTCGGGCAGCCCCTCGTGGGGAAGCCCAAGGGGGCTCTGCGCGGGAGGCGGCTGGCGCTGCACAGACGGAGGGTGGAGCAGACCAAGGGATGGCATGTGGAATGTGTGTAAGGGGAAACGGCATGGAGGGGATATGGCAAGGCAAATCTATGTTGCACCCAGAGGTCGTGTGGTCTGGGATACGGCAGTCATCCCACCGGCAACTGGGAGCTAGCCTTAGGTCCAGCTGCCATTTGACGACCTCAAAGGTCCTCAATGAATGCAGCGGTTCAGGTCCATTTGGCCAGAGTGCTCTGAACGCACAGACCGGGCTTAGCTGCGACACCTGTGAGGCTCTTATCATTACCCGGCACCCCTCCTAACCCGTCCTAACCAGGCAACCCTTCAATCCCACATTAGAACTACCAAGGAACCTCAAAAAGGCCGTGCTCTGCCTTACTGCGCGCTCCCCTCTGCCCTTTTTTATCGGCGCTGGATCCGCAGCCGGCCATCACGTCGGAGGCAATCAAGCGGGGGTTGTGGCTCTACCAGGTGCATGTGCTGAAGCCCTGGTGGGTTTTAGCTGCCATGAATGCGGCGTGGTGTAAAAGTAGCCACCACACAAAAGCAGCCACTATTGGGCAGAGATTGGGATTGCTTCTCGGCGATCGTGCGGCAGAACCAGCAGTGGAACCGGAAGGGGGATAGCGGGGCGCTGGGGTGTACGAGCAGACGAGTCAAAGGGGTCGGTTCTTCTTCTGGAAATGTCCGGTGGGTGGCCCACGGGGAGGGAAGGAGGGGTGAGGTATGACACGTAACGGGCGGGCGGGCATGGCCAGGCACTTTGGAACCGGGGGTGCTTGATGCTTACCGAGAACTGGCTACGATAAGGGGACAGGTTTTGGACTTCTTCGACACAATTTGAAATGGATGCGGCGTTGGCGATCAGGGTGTGGGGTGTGGAAGCATGTTGGGGTCAGCAGCAGGGAAAGGGTATGGGATTGCGGGTGCGACCATCTGCTTTTGAGCCGGAGCCCTACAGCAAGTCGGGGAGAGCGGTACAGAACGCGTGCCTCAAAAGGCTGGATTTTCCGCACAGCGGCTAGCAACTATGGCGTGGGTTTGATGATGCCGGTGTTACGAAGACAACCGTCCAGGTCGTTCCGGGTCCGTTCCCTCTGCAAGTCTGCCGTTGAATCCATTGTCCGTCTCCGGGCGACAGGTTCCCTTCGTTTCGTTGGTCGTCAGTGGGCTTTCTGTACCTGGCGTCATGCGCGGCAGCGGGTGCCCAGGAGCTCCTTGTACGTGGTTACGGCGGCACGCTACTGACAGACTGGTACAACAACTTGTTGGCGAGTACGACCGACGTGAACAACCCCATATACTGGGCTAAGGTTAGTGGAGCCGTGATGGGGTAGGGCAGGCTGCCGGGGGCGGCTGGTGGTGGTGGAAAGGGTCACGAGGAGCGTACAAAAAGAAGTGAGCACCTTTGGGGCCCTCACCCGTGTTGTTCTGTACTGAACCGAGTTCTGAATACTAGCCGGAGCGCCGATTTGTTTATCCCTTATCGAGAGGAAGGAAGCGTGCCCGCGCTGCCGTGGACGTAGTGCAAAAATGAACTGCATGGATCGGAGAAAGCAGGAAATAGGAAGGGGAGTGCGTGGACCGTAGGAGACAGCAGCAGCGCAGCGGGAGCGGACACCTGCGCCATATGGGGGTGGCTGGTGCTGCCTTTGAATGCTGGCGAGCACGTTGTATGAGACACCGTGTTTCGTGCGGATGCTGGGCCGATAAGGAAATGGTTGCGGTGCTCGGAGTAGTGGAGGAGCGGTGCCATAACCCAAGGACACCGACCCCTCCTGGGGACATACGGTCTCACTACACCCTGTCGTGGTCGCCAGTTCCTGGACGCCGGATCTCGCTTGACGAGATCCCGATGTAAGGCCCTCTTGTGCCATCTCCCGACCTTACGGCCTCTACGGCTTACACGGTCGCAGGTGTTCAAGCTGGTGACTCCCGACACGGGTCGCTGGCTGGCGGCCTTTTCGCTCATAGCGCTGCAGGTGGGCTGAACTCGACATGTCATGTGGGTTGTCACCATTTGCTGCTGGTGGTGGTTGTGATGGGCGAAGCTTGATGGAACAGGATTTGGGGCCGACAGTCCCCGGAAGGCACGGGTAGGGCAGAAGGTGGTCACGGGAGCGGCTGGATGGGGGTTGGGACACGGAATCCTGCCTCTCCCTTCCGCACTTTTGTCGCGTGTTGCTTCCCATGTCGCCGTGGTCAGGGTCGGTACAGAGGACGTGAACAAACCGGTCTTGCCCTTTCGGAGCGTTAGATCGCCGGTCGAGGTCGAGGTCGACAAGAAGACCCAGTTCTTTAGCGTTGCAACCCAGAGCATCTTACCTACTCAACCTACTCAACCTGCTGAACCTGCTGAACCCGGGAATATTATCATACTCCCGTTCTTTCTCTCCCAGCTCCGTCTACATAAGGCCCAATCATAGTGTTTATGGGTTATGGTTTTTGTTTGTTTATGGTGTTTATGGTTTTTTATTTTTGGTTTTTATGGTTTATTCACGCCAGAAAGCTATCGTAAGTTCGTTGATCTTCGGCCAAAGCTACAACTTGTATATAAACAAAGCGTTAACCCTGTGAGGTACTTGCTGAAAAGTTGTTGATATTTGTTTAATTTAATTAAAACTAGATCTCCAATCAACATCATTTAAAAGAACAAAGAATTTAAATAGGCCTATGGGCTCATGGTGCCCCTTCACCTATTTTTAGTAGCTTAAGAGTTAAGAACAAAAGAGTGTATAAATTTTATTAACAAATGTTTAAAAAACTCAAAAAATATAGTTTCTACGTTAAGCTTTCGTTAAATTAGATGTTACTTCGTTTGCAATCAATTACACGCTCTTTGATAATTGTATTCCAAACGTTTTCCAGCTTAATTGGCTGTAACGCGTGCGCTCAGTTAATCTTAGTTGTAGGCTCTCCGGCTGTTTTCTACGTAGTGTTTTGGTGAACTTGGTAAAATATTACGTGATTTAGGCCGTGACTTTTATTAACAGCAATTTAAACTATTAATTGTGGTCTAGCAGATGAAATAGCTACTAATAAATTAATACAAAATATCGTGGAAATGACTAGTAAAGTCATTTCCAAAAGGCAGTTACATGAACATGAGCATCTTCCTAGCAAAAAAAAGCTGGTAAAAGATACAAGCAGGGTTAGACTACTTTAAACAAGATGTAAGTTATATTGAAATATATTCAAAATTCGTTTTTGGATTAAACAATATTTATAAGTAACAATTATTAAATACGACCTATTTCTTCTAGGCTCATTAGGAATCGAACCTATATCAATGACTAATTCGATTCTAGCAGGTACTGGATATTTATCTAGTCTTAAACTTAACTTCAGTTGTTTGGACTACATTGTTAAGATATAAGATTCATGGCATTATTCATGAAGGAATTGTTCATAATTACAAAAGGGCAAAAACCTAGAGAAGCTAGAAACGTAGCCGTTTATTAGCCTAGATAAGATTAGATTAGATAGACAACTAGATTATAAAACGGTTATCTATTTCCAAAATGTTTTCTAACATTTTTAATATGGTTATGTGTTTTTATAGATGGGTACTTATGCCCCTGTGGACTTTACAATGCTGCAGGTTTCACTGTCTGGTGCAGCGGCCTCCCGCGCGTCTTCCTTTGCGCGCACCGCACTCAACCGCGTCGGCCGCGTGCCTTCGGAGCCGCTGGTTAAGGGAGTGGTGGTCCAGAACGTGCGCCTCACGCTCGAGCTCGGAGGGAAAGCCGAGCCCATGGTGGGTGCGAAGGGATGAGCGCTGGGATGAGCTGAAACACGCTGGGCTCACCAGTTATGCTATCAACCCATTTGGAAAAGGCGAAGCAATAACGATTGGCCAGTGCTACCGCCACCATCGACACTGCCATGAGTCGTTCTCCAGACAGAAACACGTGCATTGGCACAATCATACAGTATTTATACGACAGCGTCATAAACTGGGACGGTGTTTAATGCCGTCGATATCCCAATCCCTTAGGTTGAACTTGCCTCAGGTTGGCAACCTTATTTCTTTGTTTTAGCTGAGGATGTATTTTAGAACCGTCCTTCTCCCCGCTGAACATTAACTCATACCGGATTTGTCTGTTACCCTTTGTTCGTTCTCTTTGTGGCCGCGTGCCAGTTCGTTTATTAGCTACATCCGCTTGCATGTACTTCCGCTCTCCTCCCAGTCTTCTCTCTTCCCTTGTCCTTCCGCGCGGGGTTCGGTGCCTTCTTACCCCACTTCCACGTCCCTTTTCTCCGTCTCCCCATTTTTCTCCCTCTCCCTTCTCTGTCCTCCTGGAAATATCATGTCTTTTTTCTCATCTCTTTTACATTTTCACTCTTACTACCCCTTGTTTCCCGCTGTCGCAGGTTGAGGGAGAGGACAAGGTGACGGTGGAGGTCCCTACCCCGGAGGACGTTGTGGTGTACTGGGCCAGTCTGGGGGTGTCTATCCTGCTATGTGGAGCCGTCAACTGCGCATGGGCAGCCAGCGGGAGCTTGTTGGGATCCTACACGGCGCAGGTCGGATCGTTGCGGTGGGCGTGGCAGTTCGGGTTAGGGTGCGGTCGGGAGTTGGAATGAGGTAGAGTTTTATGGTTACATTCAGGAGGACAGGTAGAACGGGGGAAGGGTATAAGGCGTGTTGCTGCAAAACTTCGGAACCCGCTCCTCGTGCGCACGCTGGCTAGTGCATCAGGAAGCCGTGTTCAGGAAAGACGTCCAGATGCGGGCTGCATGGTCGGTCTGGGAAAGGAGGGCCCAGCACGTGGAGGAAGAGGATAAGCGGAAGCAGCAGCAGCTCGCATGCGCGCATTGCCGTAAACTCAAAAATACTGCTTAGACGCTCACATAGTTGCTCCGGTACTTCTCCCGTTGTTTAGGTGGTCATTGACGGCGTGGTGACAGGCATGCAACAGTTCAAGACTACGCAGCTAACAGAGAAGGAGCTATGGGAGCAGATTCAGCAGGAGCAGGCGGAGGAGGACGAGTCCGACTCCGACACTGCTGGACAATGAAAATCAACCCTTGATCGAGAGTAGTAAGCAGGAATGGATGTTTAAGGCTTAAGTTCTTCAGGACTGCTCCGTGAGTGTGTGGTTCTTTGATGGAGAGCGAGATAACGTCCGCGGCATGTTCCCACGCCCCGCCTGGGCGCTCCTTGGGTTCCTAGTCCTGGGGCATTCGCTTGCCTTTTTGCTGTCCAGCTTTTACGGTGTATGCTGCTAACCGTGACCTGAGACTGAAGAAAGCTCGAAGGGCCCATCGTGCCGGCAACTTCTCACCCCTTACGTCGGTTCGGTGCTGGATTGCAACCGGGTTAGGGAAGGCCAGGAAGTGCGGACAAAGAGGTCTGGCTCTGGCCACCAGGGTTCGGGTAGTGATGGTAAACGTTGGGTGGTCGGCTAGTATTTAGGGGTCCACATCAAAGGCGGGGGGCGCCCTGCCGGGCTGCAGCACAGCCAGGGTGCATCCCCGATAGAGGTGAAGTCCGCATCGTCACGGGGCATGTCCTTAACCATCTTTCATGTCATATCGCGCCCTTACAGCCTCCGGAGGAGCAACACCTTAAGGGGGGTCAGCGGCCAGGTACACCTTAGGCTGAAGGCACCATCGCATCAGTACAGGTTCCAAGCCGCACAGGAGAGGCGACGCGGAGAAAATCGCTGCCAAGCTGCTAGGTCTTGGCCCTGAGAGGGTGGCTGAAATCCAGTATGTACCTCAGAGTGGTTCGCCGTGCGGCCGCCCGTTGGCCACCGTTGTAAGGTTGCCGCAACCGCTACAGAGGTTAAGCTGTTGGATGGCAGGGCTGGGAGGCATGAGAGCAATAGATGGAGGTGGCATCTGGCATATAACGTAATCTAGTGAATGTCGAGTCGGAATAGAGCGAAAATTTGATCAACCCACCGAGTAAACAACGTCCTAAGTGAGACAGCTGGAAAGCATTTGCAACGGAAGGACATCTGGAGGACAGGCATTTACTGACTGCTGGATGTCTTGGGGTTCCGGTTTGGGTAAGGCGAGCTGTCAAAAAGGCGAACGGCTTTGTGCCAACCAGCGACGACACGCAAGGATCTCGGCAAGAGGGGAAGTCCTTTATGGTTATGGCACATCCGCCTCTGCCCACCGGTTCAATGCGGTGATTACGCAAGTGCTTGCAAGTTTTGTGTTGCTTGGGGTGTAGTTTGATGTTATTAGTGGCTCCTGGCACCTGACACCATGAACGTCTGAGTCAGACGTCACGAGAGTGGGAGGACACGCTGCAAGGAGTACCAAGAGGTACCAAGCATGCAAGGGCATGGCAGCCTTTCCAGGCCTTACTCATCATCCTAGTGGCATGACGCCCATTATGCACTAAGCAGGATGTTATGCATCTGTGTGTGCCGTGATCATCTGCACATCCCTCAGAACTGCACTGTGCCCGCTTGGTCCCTCCTTTGCCCCATGCAAGTCTCCACGAAATAAAATGCCCGGCGCAGTGTGCTACCATGATGCAAAGAATACGTGAGGTCCGCCATTTTAATTGCGGCCTTAGCAAGACGAGCGATAGTGAGGCCCCGCAGGTCGCTTCACTTATAATGCGGCGCCTCCCAACGACCCTCACACATCCTATCATGCTGAGGAAAAGTGTCCAATGCCTGGAAAACTGCTACGGCACATGCCTTGGCCGCGAGGGGGAATATCCTCCAAGTACAGCAGACGTTCCTGCCATACAACCAGCAACCGTGGAGATGGGCCACTGGGTCCAAATCTAGGAGCGCCAGTCGCTCATGCCATGGCAAAAGGCTTCAGTGCACATGTGGTATCGCCGCTGCTTCATTCCTTCCTGCTCAGTGAAGGATTGTCTACTTCTTTCATTGGCTTTTGCATTGACCCTCGCTGCCACTTCTGCTAAACTACCAATCCATCATTTCCGATGCGAGGACGGTGTGGCCCCTACCATCGTCCCTGCCGTCGCGCCTGCCGCTCCTCTCGCCTGGCCACTGCTGTTGTCACAGTTACTCCATTCCCACAGCTTTTAACTCTGCCTTTTTAACTTCCATTGCCTCCCAGACAAGTCCCACTCGGGTTAAGAATCGCTCCCTTGCCAACTCAGCTGCTGAGTCTGCGTGGCTCACGCGCCCAGAAATCCTCCTCTCGCTGACACAAACCTCTCTAAAGGACAATCTGGCAGCTTTCATAAGTAGTCCGAGGGTTGGGTTTGTCTCGGATCCTAAAAGACCCCACGCCGGCCCCCGTTTCCAGGTTCCACGCTCCCAACCGGGGCAACCTCTATGACACACGCGGCAAGGTAAATGACATCGGGTCGAGACCAATATGAAGGACTTGCTGAACTGCGCGCAACTTCACCCACGCACGTCCATCACGGTAGCCAACATCCGCACCTCGCTAATGCTATACCTGGTGCCGAACCCAAACCGCTCGTCTGTGCTCCCTGTTTTCGCAGATCTGATTGCCATTCCCATCCACGCGCAGGCATTGCAACGCTCAGGGATAGGCATTCGCATTCTTACGGCTGCCAGTGTTGTGGTGCACCATAATCAGCCATACCCTAAGTGCCCTCGGGGGTTTTGCAAATACCACGGCACCCCGAGCCATGTCACGAGCCACTTCCTTTGGTCCGCTGGTAGATCCAGTTCATCCCGTCCAGTAACCCTTCGCCTGTCAGAGCGCAGCAGGCCTGGATGTGCCAATCGTGATTGCGGATGCTGTGCAGCATCAAAGCCTGCGTCAGCTCCTCCACCGTCATTGCATCCCGAAGGTCCTGTTCATGGAACGGGGGGAGTGCGGGAGGCTATTGCGGTTGGGGAAAGGACCACCCCTAGCATGCATCTGTTCATCCGATATGGGGATCGAATGGAGTAGCACTAAAGTGCCACGTCACACCTGTTTGTTGGCGTACACCAGGATGGGCACCTTGGCGAGCTCCTCACTCTCCAACAAGTTGAACAATTCAGACTGGGGTTAGGTAACGGCCGGCACGGGAGAGGCATGGGGAGAATATAAATGCCAACGGAAGAGAGCTCATGGCACGGGTCTAAATGAGAGGGATATCGTGTTCAACGATCTGTAGGTGGTAAGAGAAACATGCGGAAATGTTCGGTGCAACCGTTGAGCCACTCGCCCCTCCTAAAAGTGGCAGTGGCAACATCTTAAGAAGGTATAATTGATTACTGGTGATCTCCAGGAGAAGGAAACTTGTCTTCTCCAGTAGAAAGAGCCTCAACATGTTGGGTGCGGAATCCAGCAGCGCAACATTCGGGGGTCGGGCCTGACGATGTTTCAACCCGGAATGCAGCCATTGAGGAAAAATAAAACCCCGTTATATGTGCGACCCTTCCACGCAAGCCTCAGCCTCAGCCACCGCCTCACATCGGTCAATCAGCCCAACCAACAAAATCCTTGTATTTGTGTGTTGACTCCCAAGGCTCCCATACTGACACACTGCTTCACGGTTCGTCATAATTGAGTCCAGGTCCCAATCCGCTCACAACCCGGTGCTGGACTCTTCCCTGCCCACCTGTCGCCTTGCCACGCTTTTTCACTTTCATACCGTCATTTCTAGACCGCAGCTACCCACCATACGCAGTCTTGAGGCACGCTTAGGACTCGAATCTCCATTACACAGCCCATGCCAACCTCCCCTTTCGGCGCAGTCTGCCAATATTCCCTGTCCACACAACCGTTCCCCCTCAAGCCTCCACAAAGGGCAGCTGGTTGCCATCCCTTCGCTCACCTTGGTCACGCCTACTCTTGCCCGGTCCGTTGAGTCCACAATCATCGCCACAGCATCCGTATTTTTGAAGTAGGTAGCCCAAAACGGCCTCAAGTTTTGTTGGCCCCCTAGGTCCCAGATCTAAGGGATAAGGCCATAATCGCAGACCCACGGGTCGCAGCCCGACAGGAGGGTTTTACGAATTTAGGCGGAATGGTGCATAAATAACATATGGTGCTTGCACCGAGAAATCTAGGGAAGCTGCCAATACATGCCAAAGTCATGCCAATAGCATGACTATTACACGGCCAACGCACGACGGAAAGCGCAAAAGCCAGGATAACGCATCAGGGTGTGCGATGTGTACTATACGAAATTGAAGGATATTCAACCGCAGGCCATTTGGAACGGCAACGTGTTGCCGGAGCAACTGTTCAGGCTACAAGTCGCCCAGGAATTATGGACATGCTTGGCCTGCTGGGCGCGTCGTGCTGATTGCCACGCCCCCGGCCGGACCCACCTCAAGCTGTATGTTTTTGAACCGGACAAGCTCCACGTTGCTCCCCACTGTGGCAGTCGCTTGTACGACTTCCCCCAAATGAAGTTTGTAAAGAATTGTCGTCTTGCCAGCATTGTCCAAACCCACCTGACGACAAGACCTCTCACGTCAACGCGCGTAGGTTTGACGGCGGAAGCGGTCCCAAGAAGCAAATCCGGCTTGCAAACATCAGCACATATAACCTATTTTCGAATGTTCAGAGGATAACAACACATGCATAGGACGCACCATGACGATTTTGTATTCCTTGTTGCCGAACCACATCGCCCACAGAGTTGACATCAGGGCACCCATGGTGCCCCTCCTTTAACTACCCTCAGAATGGATGACGATTGAGGTGTATTTACACAAACGCGCTGGACGAGTTGTCACGTCACCGCAAGACTTACAATCCTAGCTAGTATTACGCGGATTCGGAAGGTTACACGGTTCAAATTAGCTATACGAGAAATGCGTTATTATACACAGGATAAAGATTCAGATTGTAGCAAACCTAGATACCGAGCAGCAAGAACGTAAATGAAAGCGGTTTCCGCTGGCAGTTGGTAATGAGCAGACAGTTTAATTCCACTGTTCCAATAGCTCACATACAGAAACGTAAAACTCGTGAAGCACTGATGTCGTTCGGCCTTGATGGGTGATGCCTATACCTACCGTACTTGGAACCGACAACCATAAAACGGCTGTAACCATGGACGTAATTCGTATTTCGCTTTTGCAGATTTGGACTAGAATTGATTAGGGCTTTGATGGACACAGTAAAGACGTTATCATCCTATAAGCAAGATCATTCATATGCCCCGGGATAAAGCTGTGCTAGAAAACTGCCTGTTTTTAAGTTAAGCAAACCGGTCCAGGTCAAGCCAATATGGATGATGCGGCGGTCCCATCACTTACTCCAGCGTTAAGGTGTAAATTACAGGCGCAGCCGTGCTTCCGACATATGGGCAGATGGCTTAACGCGTTCTTGTTGCGATATCCAGGCGCGAGCTGGAGATCGTTAGATCGCTCCTAAAGGCTGGATGCAGCGTTGATGATATGGTGGCTGCAGCGAACGCAGCGGCCCGAGTGGCGGCGCGGGCTGCCGCGGAAACCGAGCGCGAGGTGCAGAAAGGCGTAAGTGAAAGCGTAGGAAAGGGGATATAGTTTAGTCGCTACAGTAATCGAACGATATATTACGTGCCCGATTCCGAAAGTAGAAATCGGCAGATGTGTGTTGTGGAAACCAGCAGATGCCGAGAGGAAGACTCCGAAAATTGCAGATTAGGTTCGGCATCTCTGCGCGCTTGTACATGTGTGGAAGTATGATGCATTATGACGGGTTGGCGTAAAGGAGACGGAGCGGCCCTCCCTGCTGTTGCATTCTTGCACTTGAGGGGTTTCCGACCCATTTCGCCGTCCTCGACCCCGCTTATTACCCTTCCCTTCAAAGATGTGTTCTACGTCCACCAACATCAAGTGAGATAACTTTCCTTGCGACACCTCTTCTCCATTCTATCTATACCCTGCTTACTCTGACTGTATCTTCGGACAGGGCACGGAGCTAACCGTGCGCGGATTGCCAGTCGGGGGCGACTGGGACTGGCGCGCCTTAAAGCGATTTCTGCAAAGTCGCGGTCTCTCACAGCGCGCTATTAAATTTACGGATAAAGACCCAGAGCTGGATGTGGGGGTGGCGAGGTTCGCCACGGTGGCGGACTGCAAGTAAGGCTCCATTAGTCGCGTGATGCAGCTTGGAACAAAATGGTCCTTGTAAGCGGCCTCATCGGCATGGCCCCGACAGCATCCGCTGTTACGACATGGAATTTGAACCGTTTGGAGACATGGGCTCTTCCTAGGCTCTGGGGGGAAGCTTCATTTTCATTCCGTACCCTCCTTCCCCTGCAGCTTGGCGGCCGACCTCCTAGCCGCATGCGAGCCCCCTGAACCTGGTGCTACCATCGTCGTAGAGAGGGGGCTGGCGCCTGAGTACGCAAGACGAGTAGGCCTTGGCTGCGATGATGCGTGGGACTGGGGGCCCTAGCGGGGAGCCCGAAAAGGAACTGGGGATAGGTGAATGGCCGAGTGGGCTGAGTGACGGCAATAATGGTGATAGCTCCCAGCCCCTGGAGGCATGGCGCAGGGGCTCATAAGCCCTCGACAGGGGTCGAAATTGGTCGTCCAACTCCATCCATGTCGCTCAGGGCTCGAGAGGGGCCACCTCGAGGTGTGAGCAGGACACAAATGTCTGGCGCTGGCCTTGGTGTGGTTGAGATGGTTACGGAGCGTCCCACAGTGCTCCATATGCCCCGCCTTCCCTCCGCAGTCCCGCAAACGGGTCCGGGAGGGTGAGGAGGAGCCACAGGCGGGATCAAGTCGGGGCGCCAAGGTCAGTAACGGCTTTGCGGCCTTGTGTGTGGGGTTACGGTGATGTGATGGACGGGCTCACAGAGGGCGGGACAGGTGACGTTTTGTGTTGTGTGTTATGCATGGAGGGTAGATTGCACTAGTAGCGTGCGCAGTTGCTGGGTGGTGAACCTGGAGATTATTTTTCTCATTGTTGGTCCACATGTACGTCACCTGACCCTCAGCTTGTACCACCTGCCCTCCCGCATGACGCAAAGGCTCCCCGCGCTCCGGACGTGTGCGCCGCCGTGTGCCCCTGGTGGCAAGTGCCGTACTCGAAGCAGCTCACGGACAAGCACCAGCGGATCGCAGAGGCCCTTAATGCGATCACTGTGGAGGTGTGTGGGTGTGTGTGTGTGTGCACACACGTGTGTATAACTGTATGGGTTGTGCCCTTGAAAGGGCCAGGCCATGTGTACGATCCAGTGGGTTCCAGTACGGAGTGCAGTATGGGAGTGTCTTGGGGAGAGACTCAATGGGCAATACACTCTGCAGCAGCGGCTGGGGTGGGTAGGCAGCCAATGAAGTTGGGGGCCCTTATTCTGACACCTCCCGCATTTCATTTCGCGTCACATGCAGGTCGACCGCCGCGCCTATGGCTCATCCAAGCCTGAGTGGGTGCGTGCCGCACACGCCCGTGCAAGTGGCGCCACCGGTTCGGCCTCGTCCGCCTCCCTGTGCTGCCCACTGCTCGGCATCCTCCGCTCTCCCGTCATAGAACGCTACCGCAATAAGTCGGAGTTCACTGCGGGATTGGACGAGCATGAGAAGCCGCTGGTGGGGTTCCTACGGGGCTCCTTTCAGGTGAGGGTGGGGACGTAGGTGTCGTTTCGGGGGCGGTGCAGCGTGGTGTTATCACCTGCTGTAAAGCAGACACTATTTATATCGTCAACTCGCAACCAACCCAATCCAACAGGACGGCATCACTTGCGTTGGGAACCCGGATGCCACTCGCCACACCAGCCTCATGGCGGTGAAGCTGGCGGCCGCAGCGACGGCGTACATCAGGGACGTATCGCAGTTTGCACCGTACGATAAGCGTAACCAAAAGGGCTACTGGCGGCTGGTGTTAGGTGCGCGCGTGGAGACTGGGGAGAGGGGATTGGGGGAACCCATGGGCCGTAACCGGGGTGAGGTCGTTACCTTGCCGTCGCCTCCGACATCGGCCTCATGACCGTCCGTCCCTAACTCTCTGCCTTCGCTTTGCTGCCGCTCGCCGCTGCAGTCCGCGAAGGCAGGCGGAAGAGCTTCCTGCCCGTCCCAGTTACCTCCTCCGCCGTTCAGGCCGCTACCGCTGATGGCGGATCCCCGCCAGCACCGGCTATCCTGGACTCCCCTACCTTCGCCACCCTTGATCCCCTCACCTACCTGGTGACCTTTGGCGAGCGTGGGTTGGGAGCGAAGCCAGCAGCAGCGGCGGCGGCGGCGGCGGCGGCGGAAATGTCCGCAGACGTGGGCCAGGATGAACCCATGGCTGAGGCAAGGGCGACGGGAGGCGAGGGCGAGGGCGGCAGCGTTAGCAGCGGTCACCAGCCGGGAATGGACGTGTCAGAGGTATGCGAGGTGGAGCCGGAACATCCTCGGTCGGACGAGGTGATGGTCATGTTGCAGGTCAGTGTGGGGTTGTGACCGGTTGGGGGAGACGTGGGCGGGTCGGCCGGGGGCGCCGGGGGGAATATGAGATAAGGCCCAGGGAAGTGGCGGAACACGGCAGGACGCCGATCGTCGTGCAAGGGGGCGACCCCAGCCTAAAGCTTATCCACTTTCTTCTATGTTGTATGGTATGTGGGGTTTTCTTTGTGAAGGCTGCACGCAAGGTAGGGAGGGGGAGGAGGGGGCCCCTCCGTCCCCGATTATTAGGCTGCGGGAATTTCCCTCCGCGTGAGACATGATGTCCCCACTGCACTGGCGCACTTGCCCGCCGCGGGGCCCTCCCATCAGGTCAACCCCGAGTATCCGCCTGCAAAGACGGATCCCAACGCTGCTGCACGAGAGCTACGCGCCATGACTGCCGCCCTGCACGCCGCTGCTATGGCTGACGCCGGCGAGTCTCTCTTTACTGTTTGGGTGCAATTGCACACCGGCGTCAGCAATGCCGCGCCAGCTGACGCGCCGCTGCTGACGTTGCCGCCGCTGTTGCCAAGGGACTCTGCGGAGGAACAGCCGTCGGAGCCTCGCGAGGTGACAGCGGCGGTGGAGGCGGCGTCAGGCTCTGGGTATATCCATGACTCGCTGTGTGAGCTGCGCTTCCGGATTTCGCCGACTGCTTTCTTCCAGGTCAACTCTCCCGCCACATGCGCATTATACAAGGTGGTGGGCGACTGGGCGGCGGCAGAGCCGTCCACTTTGCTGCTGGACATCTGCTGCGGGACCGGTACCATCGGCCTCACCATGGCCAGTCGGGTGAGTGGGCAAGACATGGGAAGTCCTGGATGGGGGGCTAACGAGCGGAGAGTAGAGGAGTTTCTGTGTATAGGGGGTCACATCCCCGCCGTCCGGGCAGCGGCGTATCGGAGGCTTGGAAAGGAATGTGTACTCCAACAAACAAATGCTGCCACTTATGTGGCATGCGAATTACTGCTTGCGAAATGTAAAATTCGTCAAATGTGAAAGCCCTTACAATCACTGAGAAGGTTTTAACTGAAAGAGTTCATTCCACCGTTTCATAAAATTGGCGTGGCTTCGGGGACCTTCTTAGTCGTAAGTTAGCGAATAAGATGAAATAAAATTGTGTCGAGTTGAAGAACTCGTCGGGGAGGTTAAAGAGCCAAGCAACGCCCTGTGCAAATCAACAGGTGGCAAAGGTCATCGGCATTGACTCGGTTCCTTCCGCCATCGAGGACGCCAGGGTGAATGCAGCCCTCAATGGCATCACAAACGCCGAGTTCGTCGCCGGCAAGGCGGAGGATGCGCTGCCCGGCATCCTGTCCACCCACGCCGGTCCGGACTCACCCTACGGCCCCGGCGACGTGGTAGCAGTGGCGGACCCACCCCGGGCAGGACTCCACCGCACGGTACTTCGGGCGCTGCTGGGTTGCGAGCGGATTCGGCGGCTGGTCTTCGTCAGCTGCAACCCGGACAATCTGGTGCAGAACATTGCGGCACTGTGCTCCCCGCCACGTGAGGTGGTGTTAGGTCGGGTACAGGAATAGGGTATTGAGCCTTCATTTGGGGGCTTGTCTGGAGCATGGCGTGCAGTGTTGGCCTGTTGGAAGCGGCGAAATGAGTGCGTGAGTTGCAGAACCTGCCGTGCGACTGCACGCCAGCAGTAATCAAGTACCCTGCGTGCTTGCTACCAACTGGCTCGTGCGAAGCGGAACTGGGGCTTGGCTCCTCCCATGCCATTGTGCAAGGCAGGTTTGGCTCTTCTATGTGATTGGAGCGTTCATCTCAACCCTCATCTCAACCCCTTCCGTACCCGTGTCGCGTGTTTCATTGCAGGCAACCGTAGCGGACGTGATCGGGGTGGTCGAGGCCGTCGTGGAGGTGGTGGTGGTGCAGACATGAGCGGCTACAGTGGCGACTACAACCCATTCCGTCCCGTCAAGGCGTTGGCAGTGGATCTCTTCCCTCACACGGCCCACGTGGAGGCAGTGATGCTGCTGGAGAGGTGATGTGGGGATTGTGATGGTGCGTTTGCTGGTTTTGGGCTTGCGAATGCCGGTATGGCTGGCCGCCAGAGTGGACGGGAGAGATATCGCATATGGCGAGCATACGGCCATCGCACTCAACCGTCGCACTTGCTGTATTAGCAGTGGAAGGAGGGGTGGGTGGGTGGCAGTGGCACCACAGCAGTGATGGCGCTGCCTGCACTGCGGTGGTGGGCCACCGGGGAAGTCTGATTTGGTGAGTGCTTTAGGTGGGCGCGCTATTGGTGGCTACGTGTAGGCGGTTGGAGTTCCTATGCCTGGCCTCCGCGTTGAATTTCCCTGCGGGGTATGGTTGACCAGCGGTAAAGCTGATGGATTAAACTCTGGCACAGACTTGCGTTTTTGGTTCATCGCGCATATTGCGTCTCCTGAGACGTTCGCACGAAGTGGTTTTGAAGTAGTGTAAAGAGGTTCTAGTAGTTAAGAGATTCTGCAACCGCCTCCTGAGATGCTGAGATGGTGCTTCTGCACCTTTACATCGTGTTGGTGTGTGCCTTGCATGTATAACTATTACCTAACTATTACATCCCCCCTCTGGAGGGCATGCATCAGGCTTTTACAACCCTGTCATATTATGCCTGCCATCGCCAACGCCGGCCATGGGAGTTTGTGTTCCTATATTCTAATAATAGTAGTACGCCGGCCGAAGCCTGACTTGTGTTAAGGGTGGGTTTTACCCGCACCACCTCTTGCCTCGACCCCCTTTTTAATTGTTTGCGTTTTCCATCAGCCGTGTGCTGGTGCGGATGATTCCACCTGCCATTTTCCACTTTTTGCTGATGGATGTTTTGGGAGGCTTGTATAGCTGGTTCTGGATTCACTCCGAGCTGGCAAAGCCAACTACCTAGAGTGCCAGTAATGTACCAGTTCCGTTATATTGACACTTTAGTAATAATAAGCATAAATACTAGGAGCTACATGGTCAATAATGAAAACCGAACTATGAAGTTCAGTTGTCAAAAGAATATTTACGGAAATAGCAACGAACATTAATACTAAAAGTAGCGAAACCAAACATTTCTAATCATGGCTTCTATCGGTTCAGGGAAAACCAACCTTGAATAGGAGTGAACGGACGAGATATCGCAAGCTATGATGATGGCACTCGTGCGTTTGTGCAGTAGAGGGACTAGTGGCATAGCACCATAGGTAACATGGCTGCCTGCACTGCAGCGGTGGGCCACTGGGGCCATTCTAAGAGCATGCTGATTTTGTGAGCACCGGTGTAGGCGGTTAAAATGTCTGGCTCTGAAGTGTCCAGGGTGTGGTCGATGAATGGTAAAGCCGATGGATTAAACTACATCACCCAAAGGTTCATCGCGCATATTGAGTCTTCCATGCACATTTGGCGCAGCCTTGCCTATATCAGACAAGTAGCACCAAACGGTTCTTTGATTTCTCTCTAAGCCCCCATCCCAGCGTGGCCTCGACACAACAGCTACACTCTGTCCTCCGTATGCGGTACCATATATGAATTTTCATATCCTAGATTCTAGATAAAATGAGGATCGCTACATCTTCAACCTGCAACTGCTGCCACGGCAACTGACGCTAACGGGGCCAGCACTACAGAGAGAACAGGCGACCCTAATATATACCCGTAGGACTAGGACCCGTCAGACGCTTTCGCCAGACAAAGGACCCGATACCCCTGAATGTCATCGACTGTGGATTCGGGTTCGGAATGAAGACACGAACATGTTGGACTCAAGGAAAGGCCCTATGCGCGCAATGCAACATAATTTCAAATTGCACGTATGCCACAACACTTTGCACAACCAGAAGTGCTGCTGCTGGTATCGCCGCCACATGGATGCATCTCAACCCCTACGGCTGAAAACCTGTTGCGCCCACACACGCTTAGCGCCCTTAGTCGCTTGGGCGCGACTTTCCTCCGGATCGCGCCCAAGCAGCAAACCGGTACTGACTCACCATGGCTGTGTTGCAGTACATCGCTGCGTGCTCGAAAACACCTATCATACCCGCACATAAACCCACATGTCACTCGTATCTTGCTCTTCCACTCACAGTTACACGCGATGCCATACAGGACCCACGTATCTGCTCTTCCGTACACACTGCCCGCGACTTCACCACAACGCCTTCACAAGGGTATTCTCAGCTGAGAGCTCGTGCAAGGTCCCATCCCCTTAACCTGGGAATCCGTGCCCAAGGGACGTAGATACGGTAAATTACTTTGGTTTTCTTGCATTTCCACCTGGGTTCCGTACCTGCCTCGTAACGCCCCTGACCCCGCCTCTGACAAGTCCCATACAATATAAAGACCTTCGCCGCCGACACCATCACCGCAGCCTCAATTTCGCTGCCGCCATATGTATCTCGAACGCTAGGTCCGGACATGTTACCATCAGTCGTTTAACCTCCTCAGGCTTGTGCTCCATGACCTCCAACTGGTGCACAAGGTACCATTCAGTCAGCCTTGTCAGTGCATCGAGGAAAGTCTGTCCGCGCTCCGAAGCCCAAATGAGCAGATCCACCACATTGTCTCGAGTCACCGCTGCCAGCAGCTGCGCCTGTGCCACGGCACACAGCTCAGGCAGCAGCAGTCGGTCAGCAAGTTCCACCAGCGGCTGCAGCAGTGCTGGAGACAGTGACAGTGGTGGGCCGTCGGGTGGAAAACCGGTATAGAGGAAGCGCAGCAGCGCGGCAAAGGCATCAGGGTCGGCATCTGGCAGCGACAGCACGGGTTCGTCTCCGTCAGTGAAGCCACCGGTTAAGCGCTGGCGGAAGTAGTCACAGCGGGCGGTGAGGATGCTGCGGTGGACATAAAAAGTTCGGCCGCTGACAGTGAGCGTCAGGTCGGAGGTGCCGTCAGGCTGTCTATCCAGCAGTGCGCCCAGGTCGGAGGATAGAGTACGCCGGGGATAGCAGCCACCACTAGAGCTGATGGCGTTGGCTCCGACACCGTTGGTGACAGCTGCCCTGCTTCCCATTGGTGCAAGGCCCAGGTCAAGAACAAGCAGCGACGCAGGAAACATTTGGCAGAGGGACACGTAGCCGTTGGGCAGAATCGAAGGAAAGATGGGTTTATCGTCAAGGCAAGGCGCTATGGTGGTGACGGCGCCATTACTAAGTGTCACGGAGATCAGTGTACTGCCTTCACTGAGGTACCGGTTGGCATCAATAAGCAAGATGGTGCCATCGCCAGTTGCTACAAGACCGGAGATTTGAGAGAAGCGCGCGTCGGGTCCGGGCTCATCACTGCTGGCTACATCGCCCTCGCAGCCAGCCAGCAGCACAGGCGTGGGTGCCGAGTCGGCGGCTCCTAACGGCAGGCGGTAGACGGCGGTCTCTGTGGCGTAAATTAGGCTGTCAGATCCTACCCTGGCCGAGCCTGAAGGGCAGTGCTCCGTAATGTATGTGAGGCCGCCGACATCCCCCGATATAGTGAGCAAGGTCGTGACTTCCGCTTCTAATATAGATGTCGTCAGGTTCGACACCATCGATTTACCCGTGCGCCAGACTGTGGGAAGCTCCACACGGCAAATTCTACTTTCATCTGCCAGGAATAAAGACCCACAACCATCCGTGACGGGGAAACGTGGGAAGCCGAAGCGCGCGGAGGTGCCCTGCCCATCCTTTATGCCCGCCTCGCTGCGGTGGCCCGCAACTAGGGTGACGTTATTGTTGGATGATAGCCGCATGATAGCTTGGCCGTCGAGGAAGAAAATAGAGGAGCTGAAGGGGTCCCATACTGGCTCACGGAACGTGCTGGTTGGCTTATACCTCTGCAGAGTCGTATCCCCCCTTTCTGGGACTATATACATTTCCACCTCTGAACCAAAGCGTAAAACACCACGCCTTTCGCTGCCTTCAAGAATACGAAACTGTCCAAAGTTCGTGGCAACCAGTGTCTCGAGCCCATCGCTGCCTTGACCCGGCCGCGACGCGACGCCTCGAGGGTAACCATCAAGCGTTATAGAGCATTGCAAAATGCTCATATGTCTATGGTCAATACAATACGTTGAAGATAACTACTGAAGCTGCTAGTTGTCCTTCGGAAAGGCCCGGGGGGCAACGGATTTTCTGTCTTCACTCATGAAGAGGCTATACGCTTGGCCGACGCTTAAGCTTTTGCATTTGATGATTGTTGGAGTTGTAACTCAACTATCCTTCTGTGATCGGTGACACAAGCTCTAACCACCAAAGCTATAGTCAACTGACAGGGCAACTGACAATAAAGATTCCGATAATCCGCTATCAGCATTCTCAGATAGCCAAATGTAATACAGATTCCGGCATCGGATAAGCATCTAGGTTGATGCCCCCTAGGTTGATACCTGTGCACGGAGCTCCTTAGTCCGCATTGCGCCTTGACCTGGATAACACGCATGACAAACGAGACGGCAAGTTTGCGCAGCTCTGAACGTTCCCTTCGTTTGCCATCAGGGTGGAGAAGGCATATGCCATCACCGTCTGTTATTACAGACTGGGGGTAATACGCTGCAGCGCTCCCAGCAGAGCTGTAGTACGTCATTACTCCGTTGCACCAATTAATCGCTACGAGCCATGGCAGAGGCTGGCCAGTCCCCATACCCAGCAGCTGACCTCCGTACGCAGTTCCTCAGTTAGGAGGCGCCCCGTCCGCTGCTGCACCAGTTCGGCCAGTAACTGCTGTGGGTGGAGCAGGTGCACGTTGTAGATAACGGTGTAAGCTGTATCAGTGTCACGTGCCCTGCATGTAAGCAGACCTCCAGTCCGGATGCGCCTGCCTCTCGGACAAGGCCGACCTGAAACGTGATGCGGCACAAGGCTGCTGTCCATCGAGGTCACACCTGGCTCCACCTGCTCCTCTTGAACCTGCAGGTGCACTGGCTCACATGGAATGACATGGATGGCGCGGTGCTTCCTCGCCAAGCAGTTGCTTTGTAGCACGTAACGGAAGCTGCCTCTGTTGCAGTTGTACCGGCGTCGGCTCCTCCAGTACTTACCAATAGCACCCGTAATGTACCCCGTCAGCAGATTCCCCACAGTGGGCACGATGGTCGGACAATCATGTCATTGGGCCAGCACAGCGATGTGGGTCACATTGCCTAGTGGGTGGTTGGCTCCCGCTACCACGTGTCAACTAGGCAGTGCGTCACCGCACGATTCAAGCATATGGCCTCTGGTTCGCCACACGTAGGGTAGTCCAGAAAGGATGAGAAAGCCAATAAGCACGGAAGCTGGAAGGATCTTGCAGGCAATGGGGCTGCTGGTTGACGAGGAGGCACACTAGGGGCGGAGCACATTCAGCCAGTCATCCTGAAACAGAGGCTTCGCCTAGCTGGTAGGTGTAGCTATATTGGCGAGCTACGAGTAACTGTGCCGTAGGGCACGTGGTGCAAGAGTGACTCCGTACTAGTTTCATCATAGTTAGTTATTTACAATGGCAGAGGAGGTGTACGTCCCAATAATTCAGGCGCCTTAAATAGCGCTGCCTGGCTCGTAAGGGGGCCTTACGTCTATTCAAAACTGGCGCGCATTCTACAACCGACAACGTTGTACGAATGCTCGCATGCAAGTAGTTCCGTGCGACTTGTTCAAGTTCTATGCGTTAGCTCTATTGTAATTAATTTTTTATTATATAATTATGTCATGTTTCACAATTTGCCAAATTACGATAACTCAGTTTCGCTCTTTCTGGCGCTTCTGCGCCATTCGCGCTGTTACTCATCCCTCGGCTGTATGCACAGTAAATCGTGGCGCAGCACTAGTCTGGCTTTTTCTCTAATCTGAAGGTAAAGTGTTGGTCCGCCTTGGTCCGTTGTTTGAACATCCGGCAGCAGCAAGTGCGTATGATGTGCAACGCTGAATGCTGAGATGCATGAAAACGTGCAAGTTGCAGTTAAGATGACACATGCCCAGTCAGGTATTGGGACACCTTCTGGAAGCATGGGAAAAGAAGGGGATTCAAGAAGCACGGGTCATCCATTTACAAACGCGAATCCATGTCACAACCACGAATAAATGAAAAGACCCGACCGGACAACCGAACCTACGCCAGTGTGGTCGTTGGGGAACGAAGGCGTGTACACGACGAAATGTCCTTGCATATACAGCCGCACGTTTGTCGTGCAAAACATGCAATCACCCTTTCTCAACACACACACGCCCAAGGCATTTGTGTTGTAAGCATAACCGACCTGCCCAGATACAATCACAACCAATCTGGCGGAATGAGCGTCGTTTTACGCAGGGCAAAGTTCATTCTTCCTGCCGCCGCCTGCGCTGCAACTAGTCCCCAATCGCCGGTACTCTTAACGCTTGCTCCCCACCGCGGCCTGGACTTCAATGAGCCTGCCTGCTCCTGCTGCCGCGCATCCTCCTGTTGCTGCCGGGAATGCATTTCTTTAGTCTCAAGCCCAGCGGCACCCACAACATCCCACAACCGCGGCCGACGACGCAGTCCCAAAGCACCAGCCCCAGCACGTGCCACCGCTGCACAGCAGCGAATCAACCCCCCGGGCCATCCTCCCCCCACTTTGGCATGGCCCACAGCTGCCGAAGCCCCCGGCCTGATGGAGCCCTTCCATTCGGCGGGCAGGTCCACGCCCCGTACCACCAGCAATCTCGCTTTGCGTCCCTGCGGCAACGGCCGGCACTGCTCGCGATGCAGCTCGTACCAATAATCTAGAGATTGATTGAGCTTGTGTAAAATGGGGTCGTGACGCTGCCACAATTCCCTACATGCGCAAGTGTTGGTGAGGGAGCTGCCAAAGGCAGGGCGACAGCTGCTGCTGCTGCTGCTGGCGAACCCCACGCTGGCAGCAACCGCCGGCGCACGTCTAGGTGCAGTCGCCACCATAACGCTGACGTCCGCGTCGGTCGCAGAGGCAGCAGTTGATACAGCTTCCGCGGGTCCTTGTGCACGATGCATAAGATTGCGGAGCGTTCGCTGAAGAGATGTGACAGATGGTAGAGCACCGAAGAGCGTACTGGCGCCGCCGTCAGCACCACTGCTCTGTTGCTTGTCGTCGGTAGGCCAGCTATCCGGCCTCAACGACTTGATCATGCAGGCCAACTTCTCGCTTTCTGCAACTTCGTCGGGATAAAGCCTGCAATTGTGTGGCGGTAGAACGGACATGGCCAAGGGGGCTCCTCGAATTGGTGGGGCGCCTCGTTGCCGCAGGCGCAGGTGCATTCCACGAGCGTTAAGGAGCGTAACGTATCTCCAAGCTGGACCAGCTGGACAAGCTGGACGTGGTCATAATTACTCACCGTGCATAAACGCGCCATTGAAGCTGCATCTGTCGACAGGAGGTACGGCAGTAAATGTAAAGAAACCCAGTTGGAAAGAATACCGAGCCGTCTAGTCGCGGAGCACACCTGTCGAGGAATGCTGTCATAGGGTTCGCTGGAGAAGTCCGCTGAGTCTGCGTCAGCTGCTAGTTCTTTTCGACGGTGCCTTTGCAGAAGGTTCCGCAAGTCAGCCTTGCTGCGTGACTCGTGCCCGCCAGGAGGCTTTGCGTCTGTACCCAATCCAAAGTTTTGGAACCAATGTGGGGCACGGCGTTCCTCAAGACGCGGCTCAAGAGCCCCTAGGACACCTTCCAGGATTTCTTCTGGTAATGCATCAACACGCTGAACAAACATGTGGGGAACACAGGGCACATCTCTTTCCATATTGTCTGCCTGCGGCGGCCAGCCAACCACAACAATTTTCCGGCGGCCTATGCCGGCATCGGATTTCAAATATTCGGGAAATTGTGCAGAGGCATTAAATCAATGAGATTTTATTGCACATTTGTGTAAATCTATTAAGCGTTTGAACTTTTTTCTGCATTGCACATCAACGCATCGACTACCAAGGCGACCGGGAACAACCAAGCACGCGTGACCAGGTTGATGGAAAAATATCTTGATAAATGATGGAATGAAGCTTTGCCTGGAGATGAGTATTTGCTGATAGGTCAGCGCATCGGGCTTTCTATCGTGAAGTTACCATGTGTGCTGTGTCCCTGTCAGTACACGTTAGGACAGTTGTATTAACGGTATGTACCCTAAGATAGGAAATAGGGCTGAATAGCTGACAAATGAAGCTTGAAATAAACTTATATTTATGATTCCAAAGAGGCATGGTGAAATTCCTATGCATGTCGTGCCGTGCGAGAGCGGGAAGCGCACAGATCGTACCGATATGTACCATCGCGTCATCGGACAAGATAAATCATCTGTCATTTCTAAAAGTTATATATCAATTTATGTTTGCATGTCTCGCATTCTAGACCTGCATGCAGCCGGAAGGGCACAACAACACTTTCACGAACTTCTCCCGTGTCAAACCTTCTGCAGTCTGTAGACAGGTCTTCTCAGTCACTCCAAGAACCATTAGAACAACAGAGTGTTAAAAAGCGGATATATCGGCAGTCCGGTCCTTCTCCGACCCAGCGGTTCAGCTACATTGTACGCGGGCTTGCATCAAGGGTGTATGGCATTCCCGTGAAACTGAAGCTGGGACAGGATTCATCTTTCGTATTTGGTGAGCTTGCAATTGGAAATCAAAGCCACCAAGGGAATCGCAGGACTACGCTGTCTGGCGTGGAAAATGGAGCCGAGCAGCATTTCGCCATTCCCATGTGTGCCCATGCGCGGGGAATCGTTAGGCATTAGCCATTACGCGCCTCATGCCCGTGTCATTTGGGTACAAGGTCATTGGCACGTCTGCGTAGCTTGGGTACGAAACTTATGCGTTTTGCTCCCCGCAGGCACACGCCCGTTCAATCCTTCGCAATCCGCGGGACATTCATGAACGTGGGCATGGAGCGCTCCAACGGCAACCGGAGTTATAGAGCTGGTTCGGCGCATTTCGCTGGCTACCATGAACGAAACGGCCAGTGCCTCAAGACATCCACATCTGACTGTCATTACGCAACTGCGGCGTCTGGAATGCAGGGTACTTGCAGCGGGCCTACGGTGCCATCGCCTCGGAAGTGCGCGACCGAGTTGCAGCGGCTATCTTTGGGAGCCACGGTCAGCCTGCTACCCCAAGGAGCGAAGTCACCCCGCTCAGTACCCTTTGCGGAAGTGCCACCGCAGCTAAATGCCACACTAGTTCGTGGACCAATAAGCGGGGTTGACGGCACGTGCTTTGTTCGCTCCAAGAATACAGATCCAGGATCTAATGTGCCCACGGTAGGGAGACCGCAGAGCGTATTGCATACGTTGTTTCCGAGCAGGACGTGCCTTAGCATTTGGACAAGCACCTGTAAGCATGCACAACGCACCTGACGTGTTCAGGTAACATTAATGGCAACCCTATTGTCGGCATTGTTCATGAAACCATTACTATTGCGATGGAATAATGCGTGCAGGTGAAGCGCATGGAGTGCTTGCTGATGTCACCAACTCGCCGCACAGGAAAAAAGGTTCACATGCGTCATTGGGATTACGGCTCGGATGCCGTCGCTACGGTTGCCAACGACCAGGGCACCAGGAAATCTCTGGATGAGTTGTTTTTCATGCCCAAAGCTGCAATCCCTTGTGCAAGCCCAGACGCACTTGACGCTGCTGTGGCTGCGGTAGGCGCTCTGCGCATCGGTACGCCAGTTGCAGTTACGTGTGGGCAGCTTATGGATGCTTGCAGCGTTTCACCGCTGGCGTACGGAACCCCTGACTTGGGTACTTCATGCTTCAATGCCTCGCCGTAACGATTCTTCCCTTGGCCAGCGTATGATCGCATACGACAAAGTGAGCGAGGTCGGGTAAGACTGATATTCACGGGCTCGTTGTTGTGAATGTATGATATATGCTATTTACAAAGTTGGTCAACAGCTGTTTATGGTCGTTATGACTTAAGATGCAGGGGTGCTGTAGAACGAGCTGTTAATATGGGTCGGCAGGATTCGGCAAGGTGCATGTGTGAGCAGTATGTACAGGACAGCTTGTAGCGTAAATTGCGGCGTTGTTACAATCTGGTGCAAAACGGCGTGTCAGTACATGACTCCATAATTCTTGCGTTGACGAATACCTAAAGAGATGAAAGAAGATAGCGCGCTCAGTGGCGTGCGCCGTAAATGCGTTTATAAAATGTCTACAGGAAACACTCCGTTGCATCAATTAGATAGCTCCGCATGGTCGACTCACACTGCACACTAAACACCTACGTAAGGTGGGGCGTAAAGTGACTCTCAACCGCACGAGACACATCGTTGCCTAACATGCAGCCTAATCGCTGTAGGATCAGACCTAACCGCCCGCATCACCAGTTATCAAGGAATGATAATCCTGTTTAGCGCACCATACGTGATAATTCGAATCTTAGCGCAGGGCTACGCCTCATCATCCGTCCAGCAGAAACCTAAGTCGATGGGAATTGCAGGCACATCCGGGAGCAAGTTGTAAAGCTCCACGTTGAAGCCTGAGCCCGGCCGGGGCATGGTCACAACTGCGTTGTCAGAGGAGAGGATTAAAAAAGGACTGTGCTCGAGTAATGACACGCGCCTGTGATGCACACTTACCCTGCGTGCGTGTATGTGTGTTTTTATGTTATGCATCGCGGGGGCGAAGGGAGGGTGTGGGAAGGGGGCCGAGGGAGGGCACGGGGGCGGGGTAAGGGGCAAGGGGGAACCGAGCGGATGTGCAGTACGATTAGAAACAGAACCAGAAACCAACCGATTGTACCAGATTAACCGCGTTGTTGTATAAGAATGTCAGTTATTGTGTTTCAATATTTTATAAAGTCTCCTTGTTGGTCTTTCTGCATTCGCATTCGCATTCGTATTCCAGAAGAGATGTTTCCTTCTGCCTGTCTGCCTTCCTTCGTCCACGTAAGGCCCACGTGCTAACAGTCCTCGCGTCCGGGGGCCTGGTGGTCAAGTTGGGCCTCCTGTCCCTGATGGTTCGTTGGACGGGATAATGGCGGTTGTTGGCATTCGGTTTGGCAGCTTACGCGGCGGAGTGTGTGGCGCTGGCGGCGGCGCCTACCAAGGCTGCGGGCCTGGCGGCGGTGTCCATCGGGTCGCTGGCGTTGGTGTGCTGGCCGGCGCTGACAGCGTTACAGACAGCGGGAGTGGACCCCACGCATCCGGGGGGCGGGAAGGGGAAGGGGAGGGGAGTCCTACCTGCGAAGTTCAGGTATTCCTCGCAGCGACCTGCTCTCATCCCATGGGTCGTGCTCCCAGAGGCCCTCACGCACCATGCTCCGTTTGCGCCTCTCTCTTCAGCAATATGATAATATAATACGCAACGACCTTTCACACTCACCTATCCAGTTCGCCGCCTTGTACGGCAACGACCCCTAAAGTCCTTATCCACCTCCCCGTCCCCGTCCCCGTCCCCATCCCCGCCGTTGTTTTTTTATTTTTATAAGGTTTAATGTTGTTACAGGGTTTTCTTGCAATCACACACTCGCACCTATTACCCCTCTTCCACTTCTCCCCCCTCCCTGTGGTGTGGTACCTGGCAGCTGCCACGACTACGGTTGCCATCGGCCTTACTCTCAGCCTTCCCCAACAACTACAGCACGTGCATCCGCATCAACATCCGCGCCATTGCGGGCAGGATGGTGGAGCCCATGTCGCTGAGGGCAAGGGCGGATGCAGCGGTGGCGGCTGCGGAGGGCAACGCTGCAGTCGGGGCGTGAAGTGCAGTCCGGATGTGGAAGAGGGAGTGGCTGGCAGCGGCAGTCAGAGGAGGAGGGCCTGGAGCATCACCATGTGGAGCAAGAGGGGGTCAGGGAAAGGGGAGGGGAGGGGAGGGGACGGGAGGGGAGGGGACGGGAGGGGAGGGGAGGGGAGGGGAGGGGAGGGGAAGAGGGGATCGCGAGCCGGGACAGTATTCAAGTAAGGTTACCCAACCCACACGGACTCATCAGGGATGTGGCTTGTTGGAGGGATTATCGCTGTGTTATGTAACTTCAGCGGTTTAACAGTTGGGTCGTTGCTGGTTGGCCGTTGGCTTGGTTTCCTGAAAGATTGCTTCAACCTTCGCGTGGCTGTGTAGCGCAGATTGGCATCAGCAGCCGCACTTGGTGGTCCAGCCGCACTTCGTGGTTGACTGGATTTCCCCAACGATGGGACTCAGGAAACCGGTGCTGCTGAAGGAACCTTTACGTTGAAACCCTTTTTATGTGCTGCCAGTCTTTTCTTATTGTCTTTTCGCTGATTTTTTGGCATGTTTGCTGTAAGTTTTACATAACGACTTCTAAAACCCTAATACAAATTGTATTGCAGTCAAAGTAACAATCCCTGCGGCATAATCCACTTCGGTTGTAGTCGGCGAGAAAGAACCTCCTTGCAGGGAGGGCAGGCAAGATGAGGGATGCCGTAATTGTAAAAAGGGTAGAACTTAGTCCCACTCAGTTCCGGTGGCCTTCTCCCAAGAGGAGCGGTGACAAGGGGGCACCGGCTCCCAAGGTTATGGTACGAAGGAAGGGCGGGAGGGAGAGAAGGGGTGTGAAGTAGGAGGGAGGGAGGGAGGGACAGGGAAGGAGGAGACGAATAGACGGCGTTCTAGCTCCGTCCAAGAAGTTAGGAGAAGGTGAAAATGTTTGAACGTAAACTAGGTAGCCGCCAAGGCCGCAAATAGACGCCCAAGATAAGGCAATAGAATCCATATTAAAGTTTGCTATTGACCTTGCTGCTGGTGGTGGCGAAAAGGTACCAAGTAAATATTCTTAGGTTCATTAAAGTGGGAAGCGCGAGATCTGAAAGCTGACCGCTGGTGCTGTCATGCCCGTGCACCTCCCAACCCTTTCTTAGGAAGACAAAGCGCCCGAACCCAAAGCCCCCCAAACCAGCCCAAAGTACCCTGAAGCCCGCGCACGTGCGAATCAAACAAAGCGATATACAAAGTTGTGTACATCGTTTTGGCAATTTTAAAAAAGTCTGCTGTTGCTTTACCCGAGCAAATAGAAGGGCTATCTTCAGCAATAGGAAATTTAAAGGAGAAGGGTGTTGAAATAACTAAACCTATTACATATTCACTAGCTGAAGAAGATGCAGAAGATACGCCATAAACTAATAAAATGATCTCTGCTCCTTCGATAAACCTCGTAGCTGCAAGAATAGCAACTAGCAGTATTTTGCTTGCATTATTTTTAGTTATTTTTTCTGCTAATTTCCTAAATTATTTTAATTTTTTAGTATAGCCTTGCATCCATACTACCGTCCAGCTTATCATGCAAGTTTGTTAAAGCAGCTTGAACAAGAATGAGAAATAATCACATTGAACAAAGTGCACAGTCTGACGCGGACGCACCTGGGACAGCGGTGTGCGGTTGCAGCCGCAAAGGTCAAGGACATGCAAAGGTCAAGAACATGCAAAGGTCAAGGACATGCACATGCGAGAGGAAGAAGAAGGGTAAGGGCAAGGAAAAAGCAGACGTGAGAGGACGGGTCCAAGGCAGTTAAAGCAACGCTATTGAACCGTGCACCCCAGGAAAACTATGCCGTTGGGTTTTGCCGTAGAGAAGGAGCGAAGAAATGGTCAGAAAGTAATAAATACAATTTGGAAGAAGGATGGGAGGACTTCTGTGTCAGAAAACGACAGGACGACAGTCGAAGGGTACGGCATCGGCATGGGGGAATGGGAAGAAAAACCGGAAAGGGCGTCAAAAGGCACAGTTGTGAAAGAAGAAGGCGGGGCACAGATTAAGACGCGGGGTCAGGGGCGCGTAGGAAAAGAGAAGGGTGAAGAGAGAATGGCAGGGGCAAAGAACGGTCGCGGGAAGCACAGTCTAGAACCACGAATGGCTCCCACCAGAAGGTGCGTAGGTTACAAAATGAACATATATGTTACATGTACATGGTCACCACGATGCAAGTGGACCGCTTCACCACCACTTGGCCGCCACCACCAGATGGCTCTGAAGGGGCTCAGAGGCTGAGTAGCGGGGTCAGCAGTCTGGGATGCCACAAGACTATAGTTGGTGCCAAGCACGCCACACGACATACTGACAGACTCGTGAGCCTCACGGCAGAAGATGGGCTCACTCGGCATGTGTGATTGGCCACACATCCAATACACATTGGATGCGTGATTCAGAAACAGTCCTTAGTGGGGGGGGTGTCCACATGCACTTGTTCACATCCAACCTCCTCATTGTGGTTGCTCTGTGCCGTTATATAGTTATACCATGTCCGTTCGTATTGTGTGTGAACCGATACTGGTTCCATCATCCTGGTCCCATCATATCATCAACGTCTCATCATGTGCCGACCTATCTCATTAAAATAAAAGCCACTGGCGCCTTTCGTTACAAGGCGAGAGGGGTGTGCATGCACCCGAGCCACTGGGCCTCCTCCTCCTCTTTTACCTCCACCTCCTCCTCTTCCACCACAACATCATCATCATCATTATTGATATTCCCTAACACGTGTTGACGGTGTGCCAGGTGGCAGCTCACAAGTCACAACAGACATCCTCCTCCCCCGCCGCACGCAGTTCCTTGACAGGCAGACAGGTACTACCTGCGCTATAAGTTATCTGCGCTTTCCCACTGATACCATTACTACACCGTTCGGTGCTTTAGCAGCCTCTTGTCTCATGTTCGTCAAATCTGACCGCGTGACTTATCTTAGCCCTTCAGGCAATGGCCCGGGCCCTTGTGAGAAACATCTAGATTACCTCGCCGGCCGCTCAGAGTCTCCGATGAATGGTGAGAGGGCAGAGGAAGCCCATCACCCTAAGTTGTTGTCAACCTTCACAATCTCCTATAACCTGATGACGACAGTGATCTAAGTTCATTGAAAGGCAGGGCCGCCCTTACAGCATCCTGCCTCTGCTTAAAAATTGGTTGAGTTGTGGTGGTGGCAGAGGCAGCAAGCCCCCCTCCTCCTGCTGCTGCTGTTGTGGATGTGGTGATGGTGAGTGCAACAGCAAGCCCTGCTGCTGCTGTTGTAGCTGTGGTGACCGCCTCCACCGCCCCCGCCCCCGCCCCCGCCACCTCCACCGTCCCCGCCGCCACCGCCTCCTCCGCCTCCTCCGCCTCCTCCGCCTCCTCCGCCACCGCCACCCCCACCACCTCCACCACCTCCACCGCCTCCACCGCTTCCACCGCTTCCACCGCCTCCTACGCATCCTACGCCTCCTACGCCTCCTACGCATCCGCCTCCACCGCCCCCGCCCCCGCCACCTCCGCCTCCACCGACCCCGCCTACTCGGAGAAGTGGAGGAACTGGCAACCTCGTTTACCTGCAGCGCAATCCGGGCGCATTGCCGCATTGACAGCCTTCCGCTGGGCGAGCGCACGACCTGTCCCAGGGTCCCGTTGCCCACAAACTCGGTGACGATCCCCACGACTGGATCCGACACACCCGTCGCGGCGCCGCCGTTGCAGTCGCCCGTGTTGTCCCCGGCTGGCGGGCTGGTGACCACACCGAGCATGCGGACGATATTCGGGTGGTTGAGGTTGGCCAGAATGTCGGCCTCAACAAGGAACGCATCCGAGTGCTTGGCGATGTGCTCCGGCTGCGCGGGACGGAGAAGGGCAGTTCTGAACAAACTGAGCAACGCGCTTCCAATATCCATACGCCGATTGGGAACCAGTCAGTACGGGTGAGAAGCGCTTTCTCCCTCCCCAGGCTAGAGAAGCAGTGGAAGTATCAGGTGCCGAGGATTTGTAATACGCGGATAGGGCCCTCACATTTTACTTACTTGCTCTGTCAGGCGCACGCCATAACCTGACAAAGAAGCGCGCACAATTCCACACCAGTCCGTACACTCTGGTGTCCTTCATGCAACGTTACACTCGCCTACCACCCAGCCTACGCACGCAGGGCGCTCCGAAACACCCACCTTGATCCACTTGATGGCCACGTCGCCGTATGGGAATACATCCGCCCTTGAGACTTGTCCGAACCTGAGGGCCAAGGCAAGGCCCAGCCGAAGGCCAAACTTATTTAGGCTCACAACATTCGCAGGCACGCAGCAACAGCAGCTGTACGTCGCAGCTGCACAGCAGTGAGTGCAGTGACTGCCGATCCTCAGTAAAAAGGGATAACCAAGGGTACTAAGCCAGGGGCACACATAGGGGCACGCGCCCTCATGGCGCCGTCTCATCACTTACGCGCCCTCGCCGATCTTCTCCTCGTTGGACACCTCCGTCTTGCGGACCTTCACCACGCCGCGCAGTGGAGAGCACTGCGCCACCGCACCAATATGGGTCGCGTCCGCTCCAGGACCTCCAGCGACCAGGCCCACGCCCATCGCCGGCGCCCTGGCCGGGGAGAAGGAGTCGCCCAGTACCAACGGATTGCCGGCGGTGCCTGGCGCCGTGCTGATAAACGATTCGTTGTCCCCAGACAACGTAATAAGCGAGGGCACCGGCGGCAAGCCGCAGACCCTGCTGACCTCGTCGCTGGTTTCCCCGAAGGCGCTCATGTACGGGGGAAGAAAGTCAGCTCCCCAAGGTAACTGCTCTAACCGCCGTGAGACACCGCCAGCGCACGCGCGAGGGGCACCTAAGGGCCCTTCCACCGTATGCTCGCTGCTCACGGATACATCCAGTGCACGAAGGGCCGAACCAAGTTTGACGTGCGACGATGTGGCGGTGCAGCTGCAATGAGAACGCACGGAAGGAGGGATCACTTTTACCGATCTGGAAATCAGAGAGGAACAAGAGAATATACTGACGTCGACAGACGTGATATCAAATGAACAGGCAACTGCAAAGTGAAGGAGGGACTCGAGCGATCGCAAAAGCCCAGCGGGTCAAACTGACCTGGAGTGGCTTTCATCAGCGTCCAAACTGAACTGAGCGGAGCAGATGCTACGCCGCCTGAGGCTGTGCTCAAGGGCGCTGGCCCGATCGCTTATTTCGTAAGGGTCGCTCCAGTCGTCGCTCCACTTTGGGCCGAACTCTGAGGCGCACGCCACGGGCTGGCAGCTGCAACCAAGTTGACCATAATGTGCAGCGAAGTTTGTGCGGCGGTCAACCAGCCATCGATAAGCCGTCGTTCATAGTGGGAATGTAGACAACCCAAAACAAACGCCCACTAATTCACTACGTCATACAACTCAAGCAAGTCGGAATCGCTAAGACACGAGTGTCGCATGTCATACAACCGCTTTCAACCATCTCTGTGTATGTGTATGCGTATGTGTATGTGTATGTGTATGTGCTCAAATCATTGAATGCGGAGGAAGCTTTGAGCTCATACATAAGCTCTTTGCTGGGGCTAAAAAAGTTGGTTTATAAGATAAATACGAGAATCAATATTTTTTGGGATGAAATACAATATTCGTTGCGTTCTTTTAGTATTATCAGTGAAGATTGAGTGATCCATTGGGATACTGAGGGGATTTACAGTCCTTTATACATTTTTATTTTGATATATCATAAATGACAAATAGGACATTTAAAACATTGAGGTTTCCTGGCTATGCAAATATATCTTCCATGTAATATTAGCCAGTGATGGGCATGGATTAACCATATATTTGGACTTTGCCTTAATATCCTTGTCCTTTTCTATTTTTTCATTCTTCATATTTTTGAATTGTAAGCTTACTTAAGAACTTGCAGCAGCGTGGCACGTATCAGATTTCCTAACCTGGACAAGTGTTCAGCGCCCATCCATTCGTCGCCGTCATCCAGTTGTAAGCGTGCAAAAAGCCTTGTAAGGTCCTGAACATACCACACACAAAAAGGAGTGAACATGTTGCAAAATATTAAAATTCGTCACTTGAATGTCCACCTGGAACGCACCAACCTCAGTGAAAACTTCACAATTGCCCAGTTAAACGCGTGTGATGGTCTTGTCTACGAGATCCAAATTACTGATGCCCATCGGCCCGAAAAATGCCCCTACCTCTGACAATCGCTGCGCCACGTTCCCCGCCGAAAGTGATGCCGGCTTTGTGGACACCTGTTTAACCAGCAAGGAGTTGATAAAGTATAGGTGCTGCTCATTTTCCTCGAACTAAAGAACAGCAAACTTCGGTCCAGCTTCCAGCCGCACCTTCCGACCTTCCTCGCGTCCGCTCATGTCCCGCACTGCTTGGGACTTCCAAAGAATCCCTACACCTCGCCGCTTCCATTTGGGTTCATTGAAGCGATTCTCTCGACCATTTCCAACATGTCGTTGAAAAGATCCAGAGGCAGGTCGGTGCAGACCCATGTTTGCTTGCGCTTGCTCGTTGCCAGTATACTATATCAGCACTGCACTGTATGCAGAATTGCTAGCTGGAGTGAGCGAGTGGAGCTAAGTGAAATATGGATAATGTATTGGTGTATAAATACATCGTAGCAAACGCGATTCCGTACTGGCGATGTGACTTTCACGGCGGCGACGGTTGCGGTTGTCCACCTGCCATTTGCTCCATATCGGGGGGAATCCCCTTCTTTCCCCCTGCTCTAAAACGCTAAACCTCAATTCTTTAATACTCAAATTGTATTACCTTTCACGAGTATTTCCCCAATCTATATTGAATATAACTCAATCTAACATGGTAGATTATGATAATGATAATGATTTGAAAAGAGTTTTGGGTCTTCGATTCTTTTCCTTTTTGCGTGGACCTTAGTGGCACCTATCCCGCGCATCCGTGTGTGCATTGCTGCATACCCCGTGAAACGAAAGATATACTTACTTAGCTTACGTAGGCTTGGAGGTTGTGCACTTTATGTATTTAAAGAGATTTCTTGCTATTTGGGAACGTTTGGCCTCCAAGGATGCTAGCTGTGTAGACAGACCATGTAGCCAGATCCAAAGCTCGAGTCATTTTGCAGAGGTCGCACGTCAGATATAAAATATTTTCGCCAGTCATCAGTCGGTTAGGAATGAAATCCCGCGTACAGCTGGTCATAACGCATAGGGGGACTTACTGGGACGCCTTGCGCTGGTTTTTGAACCCCGCTTGGCTCCACCCATTGAAACGTTATAGGCAGGCATTCTACCTTGAAAGCTGAAAAGCTTTTATTTATGGACGTGATGTGAATTTTCTTGTCCCTTGCGGTTGGGTGCCGGACTCTTGGGACCGCTACTAATCACGAAAACGTAGGGGCTACCGTTCATCACCCAGGCTGGTCCGCAGCGCCCCCGTCTTGACAAAAGAAGGAGGGAAGGAGGGAAGGAGGGAAAGGAGCGCAGATGGGAAACGTCCTCCTGTCGCAGGGCTCGGTTTACGAGGTACACATCAGGCGCACTTGACCTCAGTAAAATCATGTTACATGCAGCTTGCAGATCGAAATCACCGCGTCCTGGATCCCACAGACCCGTGGGTCCTGACGATCGTGATCAAGATGTGCTATATCGCACGCCCGCATAGCTTTAGCCTCTGCGAACATGATGTTTGACATGCAGCGTGCAACAAAGGAAGCCCTGGACAAGGCACTGTCAACTTAAAGGATTGAGAGCTGGGAGCTTATGTTGAACGATGTAAAGCTCTGGATTGAACGATACACTTTCCCCCCACACAACTTCCCCCGCCCCGCCAGCTGTGTGGGTCACTGCGTGAGACAAATGATTTCCAAATCCTCTTCCCCTCCATCCCGTCCGTACTTTCCTTTTTTACCTGTGACCAGGTCCGCAGTCACTCCCCTTCCCTGCTCGTGCTCTCCTCCTCCTGTGACTTGCCACATCCCTCATGCCTCATGCCTCATGCCTCATGCCTTATGCCTCATGCCTCGTGCCTCATGCCTCGTGCCTCATGCCTCGTGTGTCTTCATCTTCTTTTCCCAGAGCCACTGCTGTGGGGTATCTGACGTCATGCTTCTCAGTCGGCATGCTGGCGGGGCCCCTCATCGGCGGCTACCTCGCCGTCAAGACTGCCCTGTGGACATGCATCGCACTCACCGCCGTCACGTGGATTTATCTCGTGGCGGTTGTCCCGGAATGCGCGCCGGGGCCGCTGGCCACCTCCGCCACTGACCGACAGCGCAATACCCGTGGGATGTGGCCAGGGTAGTCCGCTTGGGGTGGCAGACGGCGGCGTCAGGAGGCGAGCAGGGAGGGAGGTGGAACAAGAGGAGGACGAGCAGGAGCGCTTAGTGACGGCGAAGACGGAAGCGCTAGCGGCCGCGGAGGTGGTGTCGTTGATTTCGTCGCAAAGCCGCTTGATGAGCGGCGGCTCGGCGCCATCGGCGGCTGCCGACGCGGACGCTGGCGTACCTGGCGCATGCGCGGTGTACGGCACTGCGTGTTGTCCCCACACCCGGGTGAGCACTTGCGCCGGAAGCGATGGCAATCAGGAGGAGACGATGTTGCCGTATTGTCGCCGGCCCCGGCGCAGCAGCGCAGGTGGAGGCGGCGGCAGTGGCGGTCACGGCGGCGGCAGCGGCGGTCACGGCGGCGGCAGCGGCGGTCACGGCAACGGCGGCGGCGGTCACGGCAACGGCGGCGGCAGCGGCGGTCACGGCAACGGCGGCGGCGGTCACGGCAACGGCGGCGGCGGTCACGGCAACGGCGGCGGCAGTAACAGGCTATTGGGTCTTTCCACCGCCTGGTCGGTGATTCGGCATTCATCTTTCTACCGCCGTATCGCCGCCATTTGGGTTGTGGTGGCAATGACGTGGGAAGGTGCTGGGGAATTACTAATGCAGTACCTGCAGTTCAAGCTGGGATTCAACACCTTAGATCAGGTACGGCCCATTAAAGTGCGCGCGTGCGTGTGTGTGTGTTTTCATGTTATGCATCGCGGGGGCGAAGGGAGGGTGTGGGAAGGGGGGCGAGGGAGGGCACGGGGGCGGGGTAAGGGGCAAGGGGGAACCGAGCGGATGTGCAGTACAATTAGAAACAGAACCAGAGACCAACCGATTGTACCAGATTAACCGCGTTGTCGTATAAGAACGTCAGTTATTGTGTTTCAATATTTTATAAAGTCTCCTTGTTGGTCTTTCTGCATTCGCATTCGCATTCGTATTCCAGAAGAGATGTTTCCTTCTGCCTGTCTGCCTTCCTTCGTCCACGTAAGGCCCACGTGCTAACAGTCCTCGCGTCCGGGGGCCTGGTGGTCAAGTTGGGCCTCCTGTCCCTGATGGTTCGTTGGATGGGATAATGGCGGTTGTTGGCATTCGGTTTGGCAGCTTACGCGGCGGAGTGTGTGGCGCTGGCGGCCATTGTTTTTTATGTTTATAAGGTTTAAACGGGACGGGAGGGAAGGGAAGGTGAGGGGAGGGGAGGGGAGGGAAGGGGAGGGGAGGGGAGGGGAAGAGGGGATCGCGAGCCGGGTCAGTATCCAAGTAAGGTTACCCAACCCACACGGACTCATCAGGCATGTGGCTTGTCGGAGGGATTATCGCTGTGTTATGTAACTTCAGCGGTTTAACAGTTGGGTCGTTGCTGGTTGGCCGTTGGCTTGGTTTCCTGAAAGATTGCTTCAACCTTCGCGTGGCTGTGTAGCGCAGATTGGCATCGGAAGCCGCACTTGGTGGTTCAGGCAGTTGACTGGATTTCCCCAACGATGGGACTCAGGAAACCGGTGCTGCTGAAGGAACCTTTACGTTGAAACCCTTTTTATGTGCTGCCAGTCTTTTCTTATTGTTTTTTCGCTGATTTTTTGGCATGTTTGCTGCAAGTTTTACATAACGACTTCTAAAACCCTAATACAAATTGTATTGCAGTCAAAGTAACAATCCCTGCGGCATAATCCACTTCGGTTGTAGTCGGCGAGAAAGAACCTCCTTGCAGGGAGGGCAGGCAAGATGAGGGATGCCGTGATTGTAAAAAGGGTAGAACTTAGTCCCACTCAGTTCCGGTGGCCTTCTCCCAAGAGGAGCGGTGACAAGGGGGCACCGGCTCCCAAGGTTATGGTACGAAGGAAGGGCGGGAGGGAGAGAAGGGGTGTGAAGTAGGAGGGAGGGAGGGAGGGAGGGACAGGGAAGGAGGAGACGAATAGACGGCGTCTAGCTCCGTCCAAGAAGTTAGGAGAAGGTGAAAATGTTTGAACGTAAACTAGGTAGCCGCCAAGGCCGCAAATAGACGCCCAAGATAAGGCAATAGAATCCATATTAAAGTTTGCTATTGACCTTGCTGCTGGTGGTGGCGAAAAGGTACCAAGTAAATATTCTTAGGTTCATTAAAGTGGGAAGCGCGAGATCTGAAAGCTGACCGCTGGTGCTGTCATGCTCGTACACCTCCCAACCCTTTCTTAGGAAGACAAAGCGCCCGAACCAAAGCCCCCCAAACCAGCCCAAACTACCCTGAAGCCCGCGCACGTGCGAATCAAACAAAGCGATATACAAAGTTGTGTACATCGTTTTGGCAATTTTAAAAAAGTCTGCTGTTGCTTTACCCGAGCAAATAGAAGGGCTATCTTCAGCAATAGGAAATTTAAAGGAGAAGGGTGTTGAAATAACTAAACCTATTACATATTCACTAGCTGAAGAAGATGCAGAAGATACGCCATAAACTAATAAAATGATCTCTGCTCCTTCGATAAACCTCGTAGCTGCAAGAATAGCAACTAGCAGTATTTTGCTTGCATTATTTTTAGTTATTTTTTCTGCTAATTTCCTAAATTATTTTAATTTTTTAGTATAGCCTTGCATCCATACTACCGTCCAGCTTATCATGCAAGTTTGTTATAGCAGCTTGAACAAGAACGAGAAATAATCACATTGAACAAAGTGCACAGTCTGACGCGGACGCACCTGGGACAGCGGTGTGCGGTTGCAGCCGCAAAGGTCAAGGACATGCAAAGGTCAAGAACATGCAAAGGTCAAGGGCATGCACATGCGAGAGGAAGAAGAAGGGTAAGGGCAAGGAAAAAGCAGACGTGAGAGGACGGGTCCAAGGCAGTTAAAGCAACGCTATTGAACCGTGCACCCCAGGAAAACTATGCCGTTGGGTTTTGCCGTAGAGAAGGAGCGAAGAAATGGTCAGAAAGTAATAAATACAATTTGGAAGAAGGATGGGAGGACTTCTGTGTCAGAAAACGACAGGACGACAGTCGAAGGGTACGGCATCGGCATGGGGGAATGGGAAGAAAAACCGGAAAGGGCGTCAAAAGGCACAGTTGTGAAAGAAGAAGGCGGGGCACAGATTAAGACGCGGGGTCAGGGGCGCGTAGGAAAAGAGAAGGGTGAAGAGAGAATGGCAGGGGCAAAGAACGGTCGCGGGAAGCACAGTCTAGAACCACGAATGGCTCCCACCAGAAGGTGCGTAGGTTACAAAATGAACATATATGTTACATGTACATGGTCACCACGATGCAAGTGGACCGCTTCACCACCACTTGGCCGCCACCACCAGATGGCTCTGAAGGGGCTCAGAGGCTGAGTAGCGGGGTCAGCAGTCTGGGATGCCACAAGACTATAGTTGGTGCCAAGCACGCCACACGACATACTGACAGACTCGTGAGCCTCACGGCAGAAGATGGGCTCACTCGGCATGTGTGATTGGCCACACATCCAATACACATTGGATGCGTGATTCAGAAACAGTCCTTAGTGGGGGGGGTGTCCACATGCACTTGTTCACATCCAACCTCCTCATTGTGGTTGCTCTGTGCCGTTATATAGTTATACCATGTCCGTTCGTATTGTGTGTGAACCGATACTGGTTCCATCATCCTGGTCCCATCATATCATCAACGTCTCATCATGTGCCGACCTATCTCATTAAAATAAAAGCCACTGGCGCCTTTCGTTACAAGGCGAGAGGGGTGTGCATGCACCCGAGCCACTGGGCCTCCTCCTCCTCTTTTACCTCCACCTCCTCCTCTTCCACCACAACATCATCATCATCATTATTGATATTCCCTAACACGTGTTGACGGTGTGCCAGGTGGCAGCTCACAAGTCACAACAGACATCCTCCTCCCCCGCCGCACGCAGTTCCTTGACAGGCAGACAGGTACTACCTGCGCTATAAGTTATCTGCGCTTTCCCACTGATACCATTACTACACCGTTCGGTGCTTTAGCAGCCTCTTGTCTCATGTTCGTCAAATCTGACCGCGTGACTTATCTTAGCCCTTCAGGCAATGGCCCGGGCCCTTGTGAGAAACATCTAGATTACCTCGCCGGCCGCTCAGAGTCTCCGATGAATGGTGAGAGGGCAGAGGAAGCCCATCACCCTAAGTTGTTGTCAACCTTCACAATCTCCTATAACCTGATGACGACAGTGATCTAAGTTCATTGAAAGGCAGGGCCGCCCTTACAGCATCCTGCCTCTGCTTAAAAATTGGTTGAGTTGTGGTGGTGGCAGAGGCAGCAAGCCCCCCTCCTCCTGCTGCTGCTGTTGTGGATGTGGTGATGGTGAGTGCAACAGCAAGCCCTGCTGCTGCTGTTGTAGCTGTGGTGACCGCCTCCACCGCCCCCGCCCCCGCCCCCGCCACCTCCACCGTCCCCGCCGCCACCGCCTCCTCCGCCTCCTCCGCCTCCTCCGCCTCCTCCGCCACCGCCACCCCCACCACCTCCACCACCTCCACCGCCTCCACCGCTTCCACCGCTTCCACCGCCTCCTACGCATCCTACGCCTCCTACGCCTCCTACGCATCCGCCTCCACCGCCCCCGCCCCCGCCACCTCCGCCTCCACCGACCCCGCCTACTCGGAGAAGTGGAGGAACTGGCAACCTCGTTTACCTGCAGCGCAATCCGGGCGCATTGCCGCATTGACAGCCTTCCGCTGGGCGAGCGCACGACCTGTCCCAGGGTCCCGTTGCCCACAAACTCGGTGACGATCCCCACGACTGGATCCGACACACCCGTCGCGGCGCCGCCGTTGCAGTCGCCCGTGATGTCCCCGGCTGGCGGGCTGGTGACCACACCGAGCATGCGGACGATATTCGGGTGGTTGAGGTTGGCCAGAATGTCGGCCTCAACAAGGAACGCATCCGAGTGCTTGGCGATGTGCTCCGGCTGCGCGGGACGGAGAAGGGCAGTTCTGAACAAACTGAGCAACGCGCTTCCAATATCCATACGCCGATTGGGAACCAGTCAGTACAGGTGAGAAGCGCTTTCTCCCTCCCCAGGCTAGAGAAGCAGTGGAAGTATCAGGTGCCGAGGATTTGTAATGCGCGGATAGGGCCCTCACATTTTACTTACTTGCTCTGTCAGGCGCACGCCATAACCTGACAAAGAAGCGCGCACAATTCCACACCAGTCCGTACACTCTGGTGTCCTTCATGCAACGTTACACTCGCCTACCACCCAGCCTACGCACGCAGGGCGCTCCGAAACACCCACCTTGATCCACTTGATGGCCACGTCGCCGTATGGGAATACATCCGCCCTTGAGACTTGTCCGAACCTGAGGGGCAAGGCAAGGCCCAGCCGAAGGCCAAACTTATTTAGGCTCACAACATTCGCAGGCACGCAGCAACAGCAGCTGTACGTCGCAGCTTCACAGCAGTGAGTGCAGTGACTGCCGATCCTCAGTAAAAAGGGATAACCAAGGGTGCTAAGCCAGGGGCACACATAGGGGCACGCGCCCTCATGGCGCCGTCTCATCACTTACGCGCCCTCGCCGATCTTCTCCTCGTTGGACACCTCCGTCTTGCGGACCTTCACCACGCCGCGCAGTGGAGAGCACTGCGCCACCGCACCAATATGGGTCGCGTCCGCTCCAGGACCTCCAGCGACCAGGCCCACGCCCATCGCCGGCGCCCTGGCCGGGGAGAAGGAGTCGCCCAGTACCAACGGATTGCCGGCGGTGCCTGGCGCCGTGCTGATAAACGATTCGTTGTCCCCAGACAACGTAATAAGCGAGGGCACCGGCGGCAAGCCGCAGACCCTGCTGACCTCGCCGCTGGTTTCCCCGAAGGCCCTCAGCGGCAGCGGCGGTGCGGCCGGTGCGGCCGGAGCGGCTGGGGTGGCCGGTGACAGCAGCACCTCATACAACCTGGGCAATGTGCGGCCAATCGTGTCGCTGTCCAGCACCGCCACGGCCGCAGCTACCGCCACCTCGGCGCATGAGCAGCTCTTCTTTGCAGTCCACTGCTCTTGTACCAAGATTGCTTGCAGCTGTAGGATGATCTCCCTGAAGCTGGGCCTGTTGTCTGGGTTCGGATCCATGCACGTCTCCACCAGCGACCGCCATTCAGGATCGCATGTGGAAGGGATGGGCAGGTGCAGGGTCCCGGACTCGAGCCCCATCAGGATCTCGTGGTTGCTCAGCCGCATAAACGGCTCCTCCCCCGTGTGCAGCTGCCACAGGGTGACGCCCATCGAATAGACGTCAACCTTCTCCGACACCTCACCGTTGCCAAAAAACACCTCGGGGGCCATGTACGGCAGCGTCCCGCGCGGCGTAGGACAGGAGACGTACTTGCCGTGCTTGCGCTTGCTCAGCCCGAAGTCCGCAATCTGTGAGATGTCGTGAAGCCAGTGGCGGTGGGGGTGAGTTGGTGGCGGCAGCTGTGAGACGGCGATGATTCACGGGAAACGCACACAGAAGCATACACGGACACGAACGCAGCTGCCAGATTCAGACGAAACCCTAACACGACCAGACGACACCATGTCACTGCGGGGCCTTCCGGCCCATTACCACTCCTCCACACACACACACACAGTCTTGCTCGGGTAGCTGACCTTGGCAACCATGTTCTCCCCCTCTCCTTGGATGAGCACGTTTTCGGGCTTCAAGTCGAAATGCACAATGGCGGGCGACTGCGAGTGGAGATAGGCCATCCCCACGGCCACCTGCGTGAGGGGAAGGCACACATGCACACAAGTCAGGGAGCAGCGCGCCGAGCCAGGCTCGACCCGTACAGATGTAACAAGGCACCCTGCAGTAATGGAGGCGGGAGGGGCTTGGAGGGCGGCCGATAACGACTATCCGCCAATTGGGGAACTGCTGGGGGCGGGTGGATCACATGATGATGTGAGGGTCATGTGGGCCCAACAGATGACTCGCACGTAACACAGACCCAGA
The DNA here is from genome assembly GCA_030268105.1 of Volvox africanus. Lineage (NCBI taxonomy): Eukaryota > Viridiplantae > Chlorophyta > Chlorophyceae > Chlamydomonadales > Volvocaceae > Volvox > Volvox africanus. The sequence continues at coordinate 1,003,910 of BSDZ01000079.1, forward strand.
CAACCTACACCGCCTAGAAGAAGGGCCTCACGCCAACCCTGACATCCCCCCCCCGCGCCTACTCGGAGAAGTGGAGGAACTGGCAACCTCGCTTACCTGCAGCGCAATCCGGGCGCATTGCCGCATTGACAGCCTTCCGCTGGGCGAGCGCACGACCTGTCCCAGGGTCCCGTTGCCCACAAACTCGGTGACGATCCCCACGACTGGATCCGACACACCCGTCGCGGCGCCGCCGTTGCAGTCGCCCGTGGTGTCCCCGGCTGGCGGGCTGGTGACCACACCGAGCATGCGGACGATATTCGGGTGGTTGAGGTTGGCCAGAATGTCGGCCTCAACAAGGAACGCATCCGAGTGCTTGGCGATGTGCTCCGGCTGCGCGGGACGGAGAAGGGCAGTTCTGAACAAACTGAGCAACGCGCTTCCAGTATCCATACGCCGATTGGGAACCAGTCAGTACGGGTGAGAAGCGCTTTCTCCCTCCCCAAGCTAGAGAAGCAGTGGAAGTATCAGGTGCCGAGGATTTGTAATACGCGGATAGGGCCCTCACATTTTACTTACTTGCTCTGTCAGGCGCACGCCATAACCTGACAAAGAAGCGCGCACAATTCCACACCAGTCCGTACACTCTGGTGTCCTTCATGCAACGTTACACTCGCCTACCACCCAGCCTACGCACGCAGGGCGCTCCGAAACACCCACCTTGATCCACTTGATGGCCACGTCGCCGTATGGGAATACATCCGCCCTTGAGACTTGTCCGAACCTGAGGGCCAAGGCAAGGCCCAGCCGAAGGCCAAACTTATTTAGGCTCACAACATTCGCAGGCACGCAGCAACAGCAGCTGTACGTCGCAGCTGCACAGCAGTGAGTGCAGTGACTGCCGATCCTCAGTAAAAAGGGATAACCAAGGGTACTAAGCCAGGGGCACACATAGGGGCACGCGCCCTCATGGCGCCGTCTCATCACTTACGCGCCCTCGCCGATCTTCTCCTCGTTGGACACCTCCGTCTTGCGGACCTTCACCACGCCGCGCAGTGGAGAGCACTGCGCCACCGCACCAATATGGGTCGCGTCCGCTCCAGGACCTCCAGCGACCAGGCCCACGCCCATCGCCGGCGCCCTGGCCGGGGAGAAGGAGTCGCCCAGTACCAACGGATTGCCGGCGGTGCCTGGCGCCGTGCTGATAAACGATTCGTTGTCCCCAGACAACGTAATAAGCGAGGGCACCGGCGGCAAGCCGCAGACCCTGCTGACCTCGTCGCTGGTTTCCCCGAAGGCGCTCATGTACGGGGGAAGAAAGTCAGCTCCCCAAGGTAACTGCTCTAACCGCCGTGAGACACCGCCAGCGCACGCGCGAGGGGCACCTAAGGGCCCTTCCACCGTATGCTCGCTGCTCACGGATACATCCAGTGCACGAAGGGCCGAACCAAGTTTGACGTGCGACGATGTGGCGGTGCAGCTGCAATGAGAACGCACGGAAGGAGGGATCACTTTTACCGATCTGGAAATCAGAGAGGAACAAGAGAATATACTGACGTCGACAGACGTGATATCAAATGAACAGGCAACTGCAAAGTGAAGGAGGGACTCGAGCGATCGCAAAAGCCCAGCGGGTCAAACTGACCTGGAGTGGCTTTCATCAGCGTCCAAACTGAACTGAGCGGAGCAGATGCTACGCCGCCTGAGGCTGTGCTCAAGGGCGCTGGCCCGATCGCTTAGTTCGTAAGGGTCGCTCCAGTCGTCGCTCCACTTTGGGCCGAACTCTGAGGCGCACGCCACGGGCTGGCAGCTGCAACCAAGTTGACCATAATGTGCAGCGAAGTTTGTGCGGCGGTCAACCAGCCATCGATAAGCCGTCGTTCATAGTGGGAATGTAGACAACCCAAAACAAACGCCCACTAATTCACTACGTCATACAACTCAAGCAAGTCGGAATCGCTAAGACACGAGTGTCGCATGTCATACAACCGCTTTCAACCATCTCTGTGTATGTGTATGCGTATGTGTATGTGTATGTGTATGTGTATGTGCTCAAATCATTGAATGCGGAGGAAGCTTTGAGCTCATACATAAGCTCTTTGCTGGGGCTAAAAAAGTTGTTTTATAAGATAAATACGAGAATCAATATTTTTTGGGATGAAATACAATATTCGTTGCGTTCTTTTAGTATTATCAGTGAAGATTGAGTGATCCATTGGGATACTGAGGGGATTTACAGTCCTTTATACATTTTTATTTTGATATATCATAAATGACAAATAGGACATTTAAAACATTGAGGTTTCCTGGCTATGCAAATATATCTTCCATGTAATATTAGCCAGTGATGGGCATGGATTAACCATATATTTGGACTTTGCCTTAATATCCTTGTCCTTTTCTATTTTTTCATTCTTCATATTTTTGAATTGTAAGCTTACTTAAGAACTTGCAGCAGCGTGGCACGTATCAGATTTCCTAACCTGGACAAGTGTTCAGCGCCCATCCATTCGTCGCCGTCATCCAGTTGTAAGCGTGCAAAAAGCCTTGTAAGGTCCTGAACATACCACACACAAAAAGGAGTGAACATGTTGCAAAATATTAAAATTCGTCACTTGAATGTCCACCTGGAACGCACCAACCTCAGTGAAAACTTCACAATTGCCCAGTTAAACGCGTGTGATGGTCTTGTCTACGAGATCCAAATTACTGATGCCCATCGGCCCGAAAAATGCCCCTACCTCTGACAATCGCTGCGCCACGTTCCCCGCCGAAAGTGATGCCGGCTTTGTGGACACCTGTTTAACCAGCAAGGAGTTGATAAAGTATAGGTGCTGCTCATTTTCCTCGAACTAAAGAACAGCAAACTTCGGTCCAGCTTCCAGCCGCACCTTCCGACCTTCCTCGCGTCCGCTCATGTCCCGCACTGCTTGGGACTTCCAAAGAATCCCTACACCTCGCCGCTTCCATTTGGGTTCATTGAAGCGATTCTCTCGACCATTTCCAACATGTCGTTGAAAAGATCCAGAGGCAGGTCGGTGCAGACCCATGTTTGCTTGCGCTTGCTCGTTGCCAGTATACTATATCAGCACTGCACTGTATGCAGAATTGCTAGCTGGAGTGAGCGAGTGGAGCTAAGTGAAATATGGATAATGTATTGGTGTATAAATACATCGTAGCAAACGCGATTCCGTACTGGCGATGTGACTTTCACGGCGGCGACGGTTGCGGTTGTCCACCTGCCATTTGCTCCATATCGGGGGGAATCCCCTTCTTTCCCCCTGCTCTAAAACGCTAAACCTCAATTCTTTAATACTCAAATTGTATTACCTTTCACGAGTATTTCCCCAATCTATATTGAATATAACTCAATCTAACATGGTAGATTATGATAATGATAATGATTTGAAAAGAGTTTTGGGTCTTCGATTCTTTTCCTTTTTGCGTGGACCTTAGTGGCACCTATCCCGCGCATCCGTGTGTGCATTGCTGCATACCCCGTGAAACGAAAGATATACTTACTTAGCTTACGTAGGCTTGGAGGTTGTGCACTTTATGTATTTAAAGAGATTTCTTGCTATTTGGGAACGTTTGGCCTCCAAGGATGCTAGCTGTGTAGACAGACCATGTAGCCAGATCCAAAGCTCGAGTCATTTTGCAGAGGTCGCACGTCAGATATAAAATATTTTCGCCAGTCATCAGTCGGTTAGGAATGAAATCCCGCGTACAGCTGGTCATAACGCATAGGGGGACTTACTGGGACGCCTTGCGCTGGTTTTTGAACCCCGCTTGGCTCCACCCATTGAAACGTTATAGGCAGGCATTCTACCTTGAAAGCTGAAAAGCTTTTATTTATGGACGTGATGTGAATTTTCTTGTCCCTTGCGGTTGGGTGCCGGACTCTTGGGACCGCTACTAATCACGAAAACGTAGGGGCTACCGTTCATCACCCAGGCTGGTCCGCAGCGCCCCCGTCTTGACAAAAGAAGGAGGGAAGGAGGGAAGGAGGGAAAGGAGCGCAGATGGGAAACGTCCTCCTGTCGCAGGGCTCGGTTTACGAGGTACACATCAGGCGCACTTGACCTCAGTAAAATCATGTTACATGCAGCTTGCAGATCGAAATCACCGCGTCCTGGATCCCACAGACCCGTGGGTCCTGACGATCGTGATCAAGATGTGCTATATCGCACGCCCGCATAGCTTTAGCCTCTGCGAACATGATGTTTGACATGCAGCGTGCAACAAAGGAAGCCCTGGACAAGGCACTGTCAACTTAAAGGATTGAGAGCTGGGAGCTTATGTTGAACGATGTAAAGCTCTGGATTGAACGATACACTTTCCCCCCACACAACTTCCCCCGCCCCGCCAGCTGTGTGGGTCACTGCGTGAGACAAATGATTTCCAAATCCTCTTCCCCTCCATCCCGTCCGTACTTTCCTTTTTTACCTGTGACCAGGTCCGCAGTCACTCCCCTTCCCTGCTCGTGCTCTCCTCCTCCTGTGACTTGCCACATCCCTCATGCCTCATGCCTCATGCCTCATGCCTTATGCCTCATGCCTCGTGCCTCATGCCTCGTGCCTCATGCCTCGTGTGTCTTCATCTTCTTTTCCCAGAGCCACTGCTGTGGGGTATCTGACGTCATGCTTCTCAGTCGGCATGCTGGCGGGGCCCCTCATCGGCGGCTACCTCGCCGTCAAGACTGCCCTGTGGACATGCATCGCACTCACCGCCGTCACGTGGATTTATCTCGTGGCGGTTGTCCCGGAATGCGCGCCGGGGCCGCTGGCCACCTCCGCCACTGACCGACAGCGCAATACCCGTGGGATGTGGCCAGGGTAGTCCGCTTGGGGTGGCAGACGGCGGCGTCAGGAGGCGAGCAGGGAGGGAGGTGGAACAAGAGGAGGACGAGCAGGAGCGCTTAGTGACGGCGAAGACGGAAGCGCTAGCGGCCGCGGAGGTGGTGTCGTTGATTTCGTCGCAAAGCCGCTTGATGAGCGGCGGCTCGGCGCCATCGGCGGCTGCCGACGCGGACGCTGGCGTACCTGGCGCATGCGCGGTGTACGGCACTGCGTGTTGTCCCCACACCCGGGTGAGCACTTGCGCCGGAAGCGATGGCAATCAGGAGGAGACGATGTTGCCGTATTGTCGCCGGCCCCGGCGCAGCAGCGCAGGTGGAGGCGGCGGCAGTGGCGGTCACGGCGGCGGCAGCGGCGGTCACGGCGGCGGCAGCGGCGGTCACGGCAACGGCGGCGGCGGTCACGGCAACGGCGGCGGCAGCGGCGGTCACGGCAACGGCGGCGGCGGTCACGGCAACGGCGGCGGCGGTCACGGCAACGGCGGCGGCAGTAACAGGCTATTGGGTCTTTCCACCGCCTGGTCGGTGATTCGGCATTCATCTTTCTACCGCCGTATCGCCGCCATTTGGGTTGTGGTGGCAATGACGTGGGAAGGTGCTGGGGAATTACTAATGCAGTACCTGCAGTTCAAGCTGGGATTCAACACCTTAGATCAGGTACGGCCCATTAAAGTGCGCGCGTGCGTGTGTGTGTGTTTTCATGTTATGCATCGCGGGGGCGAAGGGAGGGTGTGGGAAGGGGGGCGAGGGAGGGCACGGGGGCGGGGTAAGGGGCAAGGGGGAACCGAGCGGATGTGCAGTACAATTAGAAACAGAACCAGAGACCAACCGATTGTACCAGATTAACCGCGTTGTCGTATAAGAACGTCAGTTATTGTGTTTCAATATTTTATAAAGTCTCCTTGTTGGTCTTTCTGCATTCGCATTCGCATTCGTATTCCAGAAGAGATGTTTCCTTCTGCCTGTCTGCCTTCCTTCGTCCACGTAAGGCCCACGTGCTAACAGTCCTCGCGTCCGGGGGCCTGGTGGTCAAGTTGGGCCTCCTGTCCCTGATGGTTCGTTGGATGGGATAATGGCGGTTGTTGGCATTCGGTTTGGCAGCTTACGCGGCGGAGTGTGTGGCGCTGGCGGCCATTGTTTTTTATGTTTATAAGGTTTAAACGGGACGGGAGGGAAGGGAAGGTGAGGGGAGGGGAGGGGAGGGAAGGGGAGGGGAGGGGAGGGGAAGAGGGGATCGCGAGCCGGGTCAGTATCCAAGTAAGGTTACCCAACCCACACGGACTCATCAGGCATGTGGCTTGTCGGAGGGATTATCGCTGTGTTATGTAACTTCAGCGGTTTAACAGTTGGGTCGTTGCTGGTTGGCCGTTGGCTTGGTTTCCTGAAAGATTGCTTCAACCTTCGCGTGGCTGTGTAGCGCAGATTGGCATCGGAAGCCGCACTTGGTGGTTCAGGCAGTTGACTGGATTTCCCCAACGATGGGACTCAGGAAACCGGTGCTGCTGAAGGAACCTTTACGTTGAAACCCTTTTTATGTGCTGCCAGTCTTTTCTTATTGTTTTTTCGCTGATTTTTGGCATGTTTGCTGCAAGTTTTACATAACGACTTCTAAAACCCTAATACAAATTGTATTGCAGTCAAAGTAACAATCCCTGCGGCATAATCCACTTCGGTTGTAGTCGGCGAGAAAGAACCTCCTTGCAGGGAGGGCAGGCAAGATGAGGGATGCCGTGATTGTAAAAAGGGTAGAACTTAGTCCCACTCAGTTCCGGTGGCCTTCTCCCAAGAGGAGCGGTGACAAGGGGGCACCGGCTCCCAAGGTTATGGTACGAAGGAAGGGCGGGAGGGAGAGAAGGGGTGTGAAGTAGGAGGGAGGGAGGGAGGGAGGGACAGGGAAGGAGGAGACGAATAGACGGCGTCTAGCTCCGTCCAAGAAGTTAGGAGAAGGTGAAAATGTTTGAACGTAAACTAGGTAGCCGCCAAGGCCGCAAATAGACGCCCAAGATAAGGCAATAGAATCCATATTAAAGTTTGCTATTGACCTTGCTGCTGGTGGTGGCGAAAAGGTACCAAGTAAATATTCTTAGGTTCATTAAAGTGGGAAGCGCGAGATCTGAAAGCTGACCGCTGGTGCTGTCATGCTCGTACACCTCCCAACCCTTTCTTAGGAAGACAAAGCGCCCGAACCAAAGCCCCCCAAACCAGCCCAAACTACCCTGAAGCCCGCGCACGTGCGAATCAAACAAAGCGATATACAAAGTTGTGTACATCGTTTTGGCAATTTTAAAAAAGTCTGCTGTTGCTTTTCCCGAGCAAATAGAAGGGCTATCTTCAGCAATAGGAAATTTAAAGGAGAAGGGTGTTGAAATAACTAAACCTATTACATATTCACTAGCTGAAGAAGATGCAGAAGATACGCCATAAACTAATAAAATGATCTCTGCTCCTTCGATAAACCTCGTAGCTGCAAGAATAGCAACTAGCAGTATTTTGCTTGCATTATTTTTAGTTATTTTTTCTGCTAATTTACTAAATTATTTTAATTTTTTAGTATAGCCTTGCATCCATACTACCGTCCAGCTTATTATGCAAGTTTGTTATAGCAGCTTGAACAAGAACGAGAAATAATCACATTGAACAAAGTGCACAGTCTGACGCGGACGCACCTGGGACAGCGGTGTGCGGTTGCAGCCGCAAAGGTCAAGGACATGCAAAGGTCAAGAACATGCAAAGGTCAAGGACATGCACATGCGAGAGGAAGAAGAAGGGTAAGGGCAAGGAAAAAGCAGACGTGAGAGGACGGGTCCAAGGCAGTTAAAGCAACGCTATTGAACCGTGCACCCCAGGAAAACTATGCCGTTGGGTTTTGCCGTAGAGAAGGAGCGAAGAAATGGTCAGAAAGTAATAAATACAATTTGGAAGAAGGATGGGAGGACTTCTGTGTCAGAAAACGACAGGACGACAGTCGAAGGGTACGGCATCGGCATGGGGGAATGGGAAGAAAAACCGGAAAGGGCGTCAAAAGGCACAGTTGTGAAAGAAGAAGGCGGGGCACAGATTAAGACGCGGGGTCAGGGGCGCGTAGGAAAAGAGAAGGGTGAAGAGAGAATGGCGGGGGCAAAGAACGGTCGCGGGAAGCACAGTCTAGAACCACGAATGGCTCCCACCAGAAGGTGCGTAGGTTACAAAATGAACATATATGTTACATGTACATGGTCACCACGATGCAAGTGGACCGCTTCACCACCACTTGGCCGCCACCACCAGATGGCTCTGAAGGGGCTCAGAGGCTGAGTAGCGGGGTCAGCAGTCTGGGATGCCACAAGACTATAGTTGGTGCCAAGCACGCCACACGACATACTGACAGACTCGTGAGCCTCACGGCAGAAGATGGGCTCACTCGGCATGTGTGATTGGCCACACATCCAATACACATTGGATGCGTGATTCAGAAACAGTCCTTAGTGGGGGGGGTGTCCACATGCACTTGTTCACATCCAACCTCCTCATTGTGGTTGCTCTGTGCCGTTATATAGTTATACCATGTCCGTTCGTATTGTGTGTGAACCGATACTGGTTCCATCATCCTGGTCCCATCATATCATCAACGTCTCATCATGTGCCGACCTATCTCATTAAAATAAAAGCCACTGGCGCCTTTCGTTACAAGGCGAGAGGGGTGTGCATGCACCCGAGCCACTGGGCCTCCTCCTCCTCTTTTACCTCCACCTCCTCCTCTTCCACCACAACATCATCATCATCATTATTGATATTCCCTAACACGTGTTGACGGTGTGCCAGGTGGCAGCTCACAAGTCACAACAGACATCCTCCTCCCCCGCCGCACGCAGTTCCTTGACAGGCAGACAGGTACTACCTGCGCTATAAGTTATCTGCGCTTTCCCACTGATACCATTACTACACCGTTCGGTGCTTTAGCAGCCTCTTGTCTCATGTTCGTCAAATCTGACCGCGTGACTTATCTTAGCCCTTCAGGCAATGGCCCGGGCCCTTGTGAGAAACATCTAGATTACCTCGCCGGCCGCTCAGAGTCTCCGATGAATGGTGAGAGGGCAGAGGAAGCCCATCACCCTAAGTTGTTGTCAACCTTCACAATCTCCTATAACCTGATGACGACAGTGATCTAAGTTCATTGAAAGGCAGGGCCGCCCTTACAGCATCCTGCCTCTGCTTAAAAATTGGTTGTGGTGGTGGCAGAGGCAGCAAGCCCCCCTCCTCCTGCTGCTGCTGTTGTGGATGTGGTGATGGTGAGTGCAACAGCAAGCCCTGCTGCTGCTGTTGTAGCTGTGGTGACCGCCTCCACCGCCCCCGCCCCCGCCCCCGCCACCTCCACCGTCCCCGCCGCCACCGCCTCCTCCGCCTCCTCCGCCACCGCCGCCGCCACCCCCACCACCTCCACCGCCTCCACCGCTTCCACCGCTTCCACCGCCTCCTACGCATCCTACACCTCCTCCGCATCCGCCTCCACCTCCCCCGCCACCGCCCCCGCCCCCGCCCCCGCCCCCGCCCCCGCCCCCGCCACCTCCGCCTCCACCGACCCCGCCTACTCGGAGAAGTGGAGGAACTGGCAACCTCGTTTACCTGCAGCGCAATCCGGGCGCATTGCCGCATTGACAGCCTTCCGCTGGGCGAGTGCACGACCTGTCCCAGGGTCCCGTTGCCCACAAACTCGGTGACGATCCCCACGACTGGATCCGACACACCCGTCGCGGCGCCGCCGTTGCAGTCGCCCGTGATGTCCCCGGCTGGCGGGCTGGTGACCACACCGAGCATGCGGACGATATTCGGGTGGTTGAGGTTGGCCAGAATGTCGGCCTCAACAAGGAACGCATCCGAGTGCTTGGCGATGTGCTCCGGCTGCGCGGGACGGAGAAGGGCAGTTCTGAACAAACTGAGCAACGCGCTTCCAATATCCATACGCCGATTGGGAACCAGTCAGTACAGGTGAGAAGCGCTTTCTCCCTCCCCAGGCTAGAGAAGCAGTGGAAGTATCAGGTGCCGAGGATTTGTAATGCGCGGATAGGGCCCTCACATTTTACTTACTTGCTCTGTCAGGCGCACGCCATAACCTGACAAAGAAGCGCGCACAATTCCACACCAGTCCGTACACTCTGGTGTCCTTCATGCAACGTTACACTCGCCTACCACCCAGCCTACGCACGCAGGGCGCTCCGAAACACCCACCTTGATCCACTTGATGGCCACGTCGCCGTATGGGAATACATCCGCCCTTGAGACTTGTCCGAACCTGAGGGGCAAGGCAAGGCCCAGCCGAAGGCCAAACTTATTTAGGCTCACAACATTCGCAGGCACGCAGCAACAGCAGCTGTACGTCGCAGCTGCACAGCAGTGAGTGCAGTGACTGCCGATCCTCAGTAAAAAGGGATAACCAAGGGTGCTAAGCCAGGGGCACACATAGGGGCACGCGCCCTCATGGCGCCGTCTCATCACTTACGCGCCCTCGCCGATCTTCTCCTCGTTGGACACCTCCGTCTTGCGGACCTTCACCACGCCGCGCAGTGGAGAGCACTGCGCCACCGCACCAATATGGGTCGCGTCCGCTCCAGGACCTCCAGCGACCAGGCCCACGCCCATCGCCGGCGCCCTGGCCGGGGAGAAGGAGTCGCCCAGTACCAACGGATTGCCGGCGGTGCCTGGCGCCGTGCTGATAAACGATTCGTTGTCCCCAGACAACGTAATAAGCGAGGGCACCGGCGGCAAGCCGCAGACCCTGCTGACCTCGCCGCTGGTTTCCCCGAAGGCCCTCAGCGGCAGCGGCGGTGCGGCCGGTGCGGCCGGAGCGGCTGGGGTGGCCGGTGACAGCAGCACCTCATACAACCTGGGCAATGTGCGGCCAATCGTGTCGCTGTCCAGCACCGCCACGGCCGCAGCTACCGCCACCTCGGCGCATGAGCAGCTCTTCTTTGCAGTCCACTGCTCTTGTACCAAGATTGCTTGCAGCTGTAGGATGATCTCCCTGAAGCTGGGCCTGTTGTCTGGGTTCGGATCCATGCACGTCTCCACCAGCGACCGCCATTCAGGATCGCATGTGGAAGGGATGGGCAGGTGCAGGGTCCCGGACTCGAGCCCCATCAGGATCTCGTGGTTGCTCAGCCGCATAAACGGCTCCTCCCCCGTGTGCAGCTGCCACAGGGTGACGCCCATCGAATAGACGTCAACCTTCTCCGACACCTCACCGTTGCCAAAAAACACCTCGGGGGCCATGTACGGCAGCGTCCCGCGCGGCGTAGGACAGGAGACGTACTTGCCGTGCTTGCGCTTGCTCAGCCCGAAGTCCGCAATCTGTGAGATGTCGTGAAGCCAGTGGCGGTGGGGGTGAGTTGGTGGCGGCAGCTGTGAGACGGCGATGATTCACGGGAAACGCACACAGAAGCATACACGGACACGAACGCAGCTGCCAGATTCAGACGAAACCCTAACACGACCAGACGACACCATGTCACTGCGGGGCCTTCCGGCCCATTACCACTCCTCCACACACACACACACAGTCTTGCTCGGGTAGCTGACCTTGGCAACCATGTTCTCCCCCTCTCCTTGGATGAGCACGTTTTCGGGCTTCAAGTCGAAATGCACAATGGCGGGCGACTGCGAGTGGAGATAGGCCATCCCCACGGCCACCTGCGTGAGGGGAAGGCACACATGCACACAAGTCAGGGAGCAGCGCGCCGAGCCAGGCTCGACCCGTACAGATGTAACAAGGCACCCTGCAGTAATGGAGGCGGGAGGGGCTTGGAGGGCGGCCGATAACGACTATCCGCCAATTGGGGAACTGCTGGGGGCGGGTGGATCACATGATGATGTGAGGGTCATGTGGGCCCAACAGATGACTCGCACGTAACACAGACCCAGACAACCTACACCGCCTAGAAGAAGGGCCTCACGCCAACCCTGACATCCCCCCCCCGCGCCTACTCGGAGAAGTGGAGGAACTGGCAACCTCGCTTACCTGCAGCGCAATCCGGGCGCATTGCCGCATTGACAGCCTTCCGCTGGGCGAGCGCACGACCTGTCCCAGGGTCCCGTTGCCCACAAACTCGGTGACGATCCCCACGACTGGATCCGACACACCCGTCGCGGCGCCGCCGTTGCAGTCGCCCGTGGTGTCCCCGGCTGGCGGGCTGGTGACCACACCGAGCATGCGGACGATATTCGGGTGGTTGAGGTTGGCCAGAATGTCGGCCTCAACAAGGAACGCATCCGAGTGCTTGGCGATGTGCTCCGGCTGCGCGGGACGGAGAAGGGCAGTTCTGAACAAACTGAGCAACGCGCTTCCAGTATCCATACGCCGATTGGGAACCAGTCAGTACGGGTGAGAAGCGCTTTCTCCCTCCCCAAGCTAGAGAAGCAGTGGAAGTATCAGGTGCCGAGGATTTGTAATACGCGGATAGGGCCCTCACATTTTACTTACTTGCTCTGTCAGGCGCACGCCATAACCTGACAAAGAAGCGCGCACAATTCCACACCAGTCCGTACACTCTGGTGTCCTTCATGCAACGTTACACTCGCCTACCACCCAGCCTACGCACGCAGGGCGCTCCGAAACACCCACCTTGATCCACTTGATGGCCACGTCGCCGTATGGGAATACATCCGCCCTTGAGACTTGTCCGAACCTGAGGGCCAAGGCAAGGCCCAGCCGAAGGCCAAACTTATTTAGGCTCACAACATTCGCAGGCACGCAGCAACAGCAGCTGTACGTCGCAGCTGCACAGCAGTGAGTGCAGTGACTGCCGATCCTCAGTAAAAAGGGATAACCAAGGGTACTAAGCCAGGGGCACACATAGGGGCACGCGCCCTCATGGCGCCGTCTCATCACTTACGCGCCCTCGCCGATCTTCTCCTCGTTGGACACCTCCGTCTTGCGGACCTTCACCACGCCGCGCAGTGGAGAGCACTGCGCCACCGCACCAATATGGGTCGCGTCCGCTCCAGGACCTCCAGCGACCAGGCCCACGCCCATCGCCGGCGCCCTGGCCGGGGAGAAGGAGTCGCCCAGTACCAACGGATTGCCGGCGGTGCCTGGCGCCGTGCTGATAAACGATTCGTTGTCCCCAGACAACGTAATAAGCGAGGGCACCGGCGGCAAGCCGCAGACCCTGCTGACCTCGTCGCTGGTTTCCCCGAAGGCGCTCATGTACGGGGGAAGAAAGTCAGCTCCCCAAGGTAACTGCTCTAACCGCCGTGAGACACCGCCAGCGCACGCGCGAGGGGCACCTAAGGGCCCTTCCACCGTATGCTCGCTGCTCACGGATACATCCAGTGCACGAAGGGCCGAACCAAGTTTGACGTGCGACGATGTGGCGGTGCAGCTGCAATGAGAACGCACGGAAGGAGGGATCACTTTTACCGATCTGGAAATCAGAGAGGAACAAGAGAATATACTGACGTCGACAGACGTGATATCAAATGAACAGGCAACTGCAAAGTGAAGGAGGGACTCGAGCGATCGCAAAAGCCCAGCGGGTCAAACTGACCTGGAGTGGCTTTCATCAGCGTCCAAACTGAACTGAGCGGAGCAGATGCTACGCCGCCTGAGGCTGTGCTCAAGGGCGCTGGCCCGATCGCTTAGTTCGTAAGGGTCGCTCCAGTCGTCGCTCCACTTTGGGCCGAACTCTGAGGCGCACGCCACGGGCTGGCAGCTGCAACCAAGTTGACCATAATGTGCAGCGAAGTTTGTGCGGCGGTCAACCAGCCATCGATAAGCCGTCGTTCATAGTGGGAATGTAGACAACCCAAAACAAACGCCCACTAATTCACTACGTCATACAACTCAAGCAAGTCGGAATCGCTAAGACACGAGTGTCGCATGTCATACAACCGCTTTCAACCATCTCTGTGTATGTGTATGCGTATGTGTATGTGTATGTGTATGTGTATGTGCTCAAATCATTGAATGCGGAGGAAGCTTTGAGCTCATACATAAGCTCTTTGCTGGGGCTAAAAAAGTTGGTTTATAAGATAAATACGAGAATCAATATTTTTTGGGATGAAATACAATATTCGTTGCGTTCTTTTAGTATTATCAGTGAAGATTGAGTGATCCATTGGGATACTGAGGGGATTTACAGTCCTTTATACATTTTTATTTTGATATATCATAAATGACAAATAGGACATTTAAAACATTGAGGTTTCCTGGCTATGCAAATATATCTTCCATGTAATATTAGCCAGTGATGGGCATGGATTAACCATATATTTGGACTTTGCCTTAATATCCTTGTCCTTTTCTATTTTTTCATTCTTCATATTTTTGAATTGTAAGCTTACTTAAGAACTTGCAGCAGCGTGGCACGTATCAGATTTCCTAACCTGGACAAGTGTTCAGCGCCCATCCATTCGTCGCCGTCATCCAGTTGTAAGCGTGCAAAAAGCCTTGTAAGGTCCTGAACATACCAAACACAAAAAGGAGTGAACATGTTGCAAAATATTAAAATTCGTCACTTGAATGTCCACCTGGAACGCACCAACCTCAGTGAAAACTTCACAATTGCCCAGTTAAACGCGTGTGATGGTCTTGTCTACGAGATCCAAATTACTGATGCCCATCGGCCCGAAAAATGCCCCTACCTCTGACAATCGCTGCGCCACGTTCCCCGCCGAAAGTGATGCCGGCTTTGTGGACACCTGTTTAACCAGCAAGGAGTTGATAAAGTATAGGTGCTGCTCATTTTCCTCGAACTAAAGAACAGCAAACTTCGGTCCAGCTTCCAGCCGCACCTTCCGACCTTCCTCGCGTCCGCTCATGTCCCGCACTGCTTGGGACTTCCAAAGAATCCCTACACCTCGCCGCTTCCATTTGGGTTCATTGAAGCGATTCTCTCGACCATTTCCAACATGTCGTTGAAAAGATCCAGAGGCAGGTCGGTGCAGACCCATGTTTGCTTGCGCTTGCTCGTTGCCAGTATACTATATCAGCACTGCACTGTATGCAGAATTGCTAGCTGGAGTGAGCGAGTGGAGCTAAGTGAAATATGGATAATGTATTGGTGTATAAATACATCGTAGCAAACGCGATTCCGTACTGGCGATGTGACTTTCACGGCGGCGACGGTTGCGGTTGTCCACCTGCCATTTGCTCCATATCGGGGGGAATCCCCTTCTTTCCCCCTGCTCTAAAACGCTAAACCTCAATTCTTTAATACTCAAATTGTATTACCTTTCACGAGTATTTCCCCAATCTATATTGAATATAACTCAATCTAACATGGTAGATTATGATAATGATAATGATTTGAAAAGAGTTTTGGGTCTTCGATTCTTTTCCTTTTTGCGTGGACCTTAGTGGCACCTATCCCGCGCATCCGTGTGTGCATTGCTGCATACCCCGTGAAACGAAAGATATACTTACTTAGCTTACGTAGGCTTGGAGGTTGTGCACTTTATGTATTTAAAGAGATTTCTTGCTATTTGGGAACGTTTGGCCTCCAAGGATGCTAGCTGTGTAGACAGACCATGTAGCCAGATCCAAAGCTCGAGTCATTTTGCAGAGGTCGCACGTCAGATATAAAATATTTTCGCCAGTCATCAGTCGGTTAGGAATGAAATCCCGCGTACAGCTGGTCATAACGCATAGGGGGACTTACTGGGACGCCTTGCGCTGGTTTTTGAACCCCGCTTGGCTCCACCCATTGAAACGTTATAGGCAGGCATTCTACCTTGAAAGCTGAAAAGCTTTTATTTATGGACGTGATGTGAATTTTCTTGTCCCTTGCGGTTGGGTGCCGGACTCTTGGGACCGCTACTAATCACGAAAACGTAGGGGCTACCGTTCATCACCCAGGCTGGTCCGCAGCGCCCCCGTCTTGACAAAAGAAGGAGGGAAGGAGGGAAGGAGGGAAAGGAGCGCAGATGGGAAACGTCCTCCTGTCGCAGGGCTCGGTTTACGAGGTACACATCAGGCGCACTTGACCTCAGTAAAATCATGTTACATGCAGCTTGCAGATCGAAATCACCGCGTCCTGGATCCCACAGACCCGTGGGTCCTGACGATCGTGATCAAGATGTGCTATATCGCACGCCCGCATAGCTTTAGCCTCTGCGAACATGATGTTTGACATGCAGCGTGCAACAAAGGAAGCCCTGGACAAGGCACTGTCAACTTAAAGGATTGAGAGCTGGGAGCTTATGTTGAACGATGTAAAGCTCTGGATTGAACGATACACTTTCCCCCCACACAACTTCCCCCGCCCCGCCAGCTGTGTGGGTCACTGCGTGAGACAAATGATTTCCAAATCCTCTTCCCCTCCATCCCGTCCGTACTTTCCTTTTTTACCTGTGACCAGGTCCGCAGTCACTCCCCTTCCCTGCTCGTGCTCTCCTCCTCCTGTGACTTGCCACATCCCTCATGCCTCATGCCTCATGCCTCATGCCTTATGCCTCATGCCTCGTGCCTCATGCCTCGTGCCTCATGCCTCGTGTGTCTTCATCTTCTTTTCCCAGAGCCACTGCTGTGGGGTATCTGACGTCATGCTTCTCAGTCGGCATGCTGGCGGGGCCCCTCATCGGCGGCTACCTCGCCGTCAAGACTGCCCTGTGGACATGCATCGCACTCACCGCCGTCACGTGGATTTATCTCGTGGCGGTTGTCCCGGAATGCGCGCCGGGGCCGCTGGCCACCTCCGCCACTGACCGACAGCGCAATACCCGTGGGATGTGGCCAGGGTAGTCCGCTTGGGGTGGCAGACGGCGGCGTCAGGAGGCGAGCAGGGAGGGAGGTGGAACAAGAGGAGGACGAGCAGGAGCGCTTAGTGACGGCGAAGACGGAAGCGCTAGCGGCCGCGGAGGTGGTGTCGTTGATTTCGTCGCAAAGCCGCTTGATGAGCGGCGGCTCGGCGCCATCGGCGGCTGCCGACGCGGACGCTGGCGTACCTGGCGCATGCGCGGTGTACGGCACTGCGTGTTGTCCCCACACCCGGGTGAGCACTTGCGCCGGAAGCGATGGCAATCAGGAGGAGACGATGTTGCCGTATTGTCGCCGGCCCCGGCGCAGCAGCGCAGGTGGAGGCGGCGGCAGTGGCGGTCACGGCGGCGGCAGCGGCGGTCACGGCGGCGGCAGCGGCGGTCACGGCAACGGCGGCGGCGGTCACGGCAACGGCGGCGGCAGCGGCGGTCACGGCAACGGCGGCGGCGGTCACGGCAACGGCGGCGGCGGTCACGGCAACGGCGGCGGCAGTAACAGGCTATTGGGTCTTTCCACCGCCTGGTCGGTGATTCGGCATTCATCTTTCTACCGCCGTATCGCCGCCATTTGGGTTGTGGTGGCAATGACGTGGGAAGGTGCTGGGGAATTACTAATGCAGTACCTGCAGTTCAAGCTGGGATTCAACACCTTAGATCAGGTACGGCCCATTAAAGTGCGCGCGTGCGTGTGTGTGTGTTTTCATGTTATGCATCGCGGGGGCGAAGGGAGGGTGTGGGAAGGGGGGCGAGGGAGGGCACGGGGGCGGGGTAAGGGGCAAGGGGGAACCGAGCGGATGTGCAGTACAATTAGAAACAGAACCAGAGACCAACCGATTGTACCAGATTAACCGCGTTGTCGTATAAGAACGTCAGTTATTGTGTTTCAATATTTTATAAAGTCTCCTTGTTGGTCTTTCTGCATTCGCATTCGCATTCGTATTCCAGAAGAGATGTTTCCTTCTGCCTGTCTGCCTTCCTTCGTCCACGTAAGGCCCACGTGCTAACAGTCCTCGCGTCCGGGGGCCTGGTGGTCAAGTTGGGCCTCCTGTCCCTGATGGTTCGTTGGATGGGATAATGGCGGTTGTTGGCATTCGGTTTGGCAGCTTACGCGGCGGAGTGTGTGGCGCTGGCGGCCATTGTTTTTTATGTTTATAAGGTTTAAACGGGACGGGAGGGAAGGGAAGGTGAGGGGAGGGGAGGGGAGGGAAGGGGAGGGGAGGGGAGGGGAAGAGGGGATCGCGAGCCGGGTCAGTATCCAAGTAAGGTTACCCAACCCACACGGACTCATCAGGCATGTGGCTTGTCGGAGGGATTATCGCTGTGTTATGTAACTTCAGCGGTTTAACAGTTGGGTCGTTGCTGGTTGGCCGTTGGCTTGGTTTCCTGAAAGATTGCTTCAACCTTCGCGTGGCTGTGTAGCGCAGATTGGCATCGGAAGCCGCACTTGGTGGTTCAGGCAGTTGACTGGATTTCCCCAACGATGGGACTCAGGAAACCGGTGCTGCTGAAGGAACCTTTACGTTGAAACCCTTTTTATGTGCTGCCAGTCTTTTCTTATTGTTTTTTCGCTGATTTTTGGCATGTTTGCTGCAAGTTTTACATAACGACTTCTAAAACCCTAATACAAATTGTATTGCAGTCAAAGTAACAATCCCTGCGGCATAATCCACTTCGGTTGTAGTCGGCGAGAAAGAACCTCCTTGCAGGGAGGGCAGGCAAGATGAGGGATGCCGTAATTGTAAAAAGGGTAGAACTTAGTCCCACTCAGTTCCGGTGGCCTTCTCCCAAGAGGAGCGGTGACAAGGGGGCACCGGCTCCCAAGGTTATGGTACGAAGGAAGGGCGGGAGGGAGAGAAGGGGTGTGAAGTAGGAGGGAGGGAGGGAGGGAGGGACAGGGAAGGAGGAGACGAATAGACGGCGTCTAGCTCCGTCCAAGAAGTTAGGAGAAGGTGAAAATGTTTGAACGTAAACTAGGTAGCCGCCAAGGCCGCAAATAGACGCCCAAGATAAGGCAATAGAATCCATATTAAAGTTTGCTATTGACCTTGCTGCTGGTGGTGGCGAAAAGGTACCAAGTAAATATTCTTAGGTTCATTAAAGTGGGAAGCGCGAGATCTGAAAGCTGACCGCTGGTGCTGTCATGCTCGTACACCTCCCAACCCTTTCTTAGGAAGACAAAGCGCCCGAACCAAAGCCCCCCAAACCAGCCCAAACTACCCTGAAGCCCGCGCACGTGCGAATCAAACAAAGCGATATACAAAGTTGTGTACATCGTTTTGGCAATTTTAAAAAAGTCTGCTGTTGCTTTTCCCGAGCAAATAGAAGGGCTATCTTCAGCAATAGGAAATTTAAAGGAGAAGGGTGTTGAAATAACTAAACCTATTACATATTCACTAGCTGAAGAAGATGCAGAAGATACGCCATAAACTAATAAAATGATCTCTGCTCCTTCGATAAACCTCGTAGCTGCAAGAATAGCAACTAGCAGTATTTTGCTTGCATTATTTTTAGTTATTTTTTCTGCTAATTTACTAAATTATTTTAATTTTTTAGTATAGCCTTGCATCCATACTACCGTCCAGCTTATTATGCAAGTTTGTTATAGCAGCTTGAACAAGAACGAGAAATAATCACATTGAACAAAGTGCACAGTCTGACGCGGACGCACCTGGGACAGCGGTGTGCGGTTGCAGCCGCAAAGGTCAAGGACATGCAAAGGTCAAGAACATGCAAAGGTCAAGGACATGCACATGCGAGAGGAAGAAGAAGGGTAAGGGCAAGGAAAAAGCAGACGTGAGAGGACGGGTCCAAGGCAGTTAAAGCAACGCTATTGAACCGTGCACCCCAGGAAAACTATGCCGTTGGGTTTTGCCGTAGAGAAGGAGCGAAGAAATGGTCAGAAAGTAATAAATACAATTTGGAAGAAGGATGGGAGGACTTCTGTGTCAGAAAACGACAGGACGACAGTCGAAGGGTACGGCATCGGCATGGGGGAATGGGAAGAAAAACCGGAAAGGGCGTCAAAAGGCACAGTTGTGAAAGAAGAAGGCGGGGCACAGATTAAGACGCGGGGTCAGGGGCGCGTAGGAAAAGAGAAGGGTGAAGAGAGAATGGCGGGGGCAAAGAACGGTCGCGGGAAGCACAGTCTAGAACCACGAATGGCTCCCACCAGAAGGTGCGTAGGTTACAAAATGAACATATATGTTACATGTACATGGTCACCACGATGCAAGTGGACCGCTTCACCACCACTTGGCCGCCACCACCAGATGGCTCTGAAGGGGCTCAGAGGCTGAGTAGCGGGGTCAGCAGTCTGGGATGCCACAAGACTATAGTTGGTGCCAAGCACGCCACACGACATACTGACAGACTCGTGAGCCTCACGGCAGAAGATGGGCTCACTCGGCATGTGTGATTGGCCACACATCCAATACACATTGGATGCGTGATTCAGAAACAGTCCTTAGTGGGGGGGGTGTCCACATGCACTTGTTCACATCCAACCTCCTCATTGTGGTTGCTCTGTGCCGTTATATAGTTATACCATGTCCGTTCGTATTGTGTGTGAACCGATACTGGTTCCATCATCCTGGTCCCATCATATCATCAACGTCTCATCATGTGCCGACCTATCTCATTAAAATAAAAGCCACTGGCGCCTTTCGTTACAAGGCGAGAGGGGTGTGCATGCACCCGAGCCACTGGGCCTCCTCCTCCTCTTTTACCTCCACCTCCTCCTCTTCCACCACAACATCATCATCATCATTATTGATATTCCCTAACACGTGTTGACGGTGTGCCAGGTGGCAGCTCACAAGTCACAACAGACATCCTCCTCCCCCGCCGCACGCAGTTCCTTGACAGGCAGACAGGTACTACCTGCGCTATAAGTTATCTGCGCTTTCCCACTGATACCATTACTACACCGTTCGGTGCTTTAGCAGCCTCTTGTCTCATGTTCGTCAAATCTGACCGCGTGACTTATCTTAGCCCTTCAGGCAATGGCCCGGGCCCTTGTGAGAAACATCTAGATTACCTCGCCGGCCGCTCAGAGTCTCCGATGAATGGTGAGAGGGCAGAGGAAGCCCATCACCCTAAGTTGTTGTCAACCTTCACAATCTCCTATAACCTGATGACGACAGTGATCTAAGTTCATTGAAAGGCAGGGCCGCCCTTACAGCATCCTGCCTCTGCTTAAAAATTGGTTGTGGTGGTGGCAGAGGCAGCAAGCCCCCCTCCTCCTGCTGCTGCTGTTGTGGATGTGGTGATGGTGAGTGCAACAGCAAGCCCTGCTGCTGCTGTTGTAGCTGTGGTGACCGCCTCCACCGCCCCCGCCCCCGCCCCCGCCACCTCCACCGTCCCCGCCGCCACCGCCTCCTCCGCCTCCTCCGCCACCGCCGCCGCCACCCCCACCACCTCCACCGCCTCCACCGCTTCCACCGCTTCCACCGCCTCCTACGCATCCTACACCTCCTCCGCATCCGCCTCCACCTCCCCCGCCACCGCCCCCGCCCCCGCCCCCGCCCCCGCCCCCGCCCCCGCCACCTCCGCCTCCACCGACCCCGCCTACTCGGAGAAGTGGAGGAACTGGCAACCTCGTTTACCTGCAGCGCAATCCGGGCGCATTGCCGCATTGACAGCCTTCCGCTGGGCGAGTGCACGACCTGTCCCAGGGTCCCGTTGCCCACAAACTCGGTGACGATCCCCACGACTGGATCCGACACACCCGTCGCGGCGCCGCCGTTGCAGTCGCCCGTGATGTCCCCGGCTGGCGGGCTGGTGACCACACCGAGCATGCGGACGATATTCGGGTGGTTGAGGTTGGCCAGAATGTCGGCCTCAACAAGGAACGCATCCGAGTGCTTGGCGATGTGCTCCGGCTGCGCGGGACGGAGAAGGGCAGTTCTGAACAAACTGAGCAACGCGCTTCCAATATCCATACGCCGATTGGGAACCAGTCAGTACAGGTGAGAAGCGCTTTCTCCCTCCCCAGGCTAGAGAAGCAGTGGAAGTATCAGGTGCCGAGGATTTGTAATGCGCGGATAGGGCCCTCACATTTTACTTACTTGCTCTGTCAGGCGCACGCCATAACCTGACAAAGAAGCGCGCACAATTCCACACCAGTCCGTACACTCTGGTGTCCTTCATGCAACGTTACACTCGCCTACCACCCAGCCTACGCACGCAGGGCGCTCCGAAACACCCACCTTGATCCACTTGATGGCCACGTCGCCGTATGGGAATACATCCGCCCTTGAGACTTGTCCGAACCTGAGGGGCAAGGCAAGGCCCAGCCGAAGGCCAAACTTATTTAGGCTCACAACATTCGCAGGCACGCAGCAACAGCAGCTGTACGTCGCAGCTGCACAGCAGTGAGTGCAGTGACTGCCGATCCTCAGTAAAAAGGGATAACCAAGGGTGCTAAGCCAGGGGCACACATAGGGGCACGCGCCCTCATGGCGCCGTCTCATCACTTACGCGCCCTCGCCGATCTTCTCCTCGTTGGACACCTCCGTCTTGCGGACCTTCACCACGCCGCGCAGTGGAGAGCACTGCGCCACCGCACCAATATGGGTCGCGTCCGCTCCAGGACCTCCAGCGACCAGGCCCACGCCCATCGCCGGCGCCCTGGCCGGGGAGAAGGAGTCGCCCAGTACCAACGGATTGCCGGCGGTGCCTGGCGCCGTGCTGATAAACGATTCGTTGTCCCCAGACAACGTAATAAGCGAGGGCACCGGCGGCAAGCCGCAGACCCTGCTGACCTCGCCGCTGGTTTCCCCGAAGGCCCTCAGCGGCAGCGGCGGTGCGGCCGGTGCGGCCGGAGCGGCTGGGGTGGCCGGTGACAGCAGCACCTCATACAACCTGGGCAATGTGCGGCCAATCGTGTCGCTGTCCAGCACCGCCACGGCCGCAGCTACCGCCACCTCGGCGCATGAGCAGCTCTTCTTTGCAGTCCACTGCTCTTGTACCAAGATTGCTTGCAGCTGTAGGATGATCTCCCTGAAGCTGGGCCTGTTGTCTGGGTTCGGATCCATGCACGTCTCCACCAGCGACCGCCATTCAGGATCGCATGTGGAAGGGATGGGCAGGTGCAGGGTCCCGGACTCGAGCCCCATCAGGATCTCGTGGTTGCTCAGCCGCATAAACGGCTCCTCCCCCGTGTGCAGCTGCCACAGGGTGACGCCCATCGAATAGACGTCAACCTTCTCCGACACCTCACCGTTGCCAAAAAACACCTCGGGGGCCATGTACGGCAGCGTCCCGCGCGGCGTAGGACAGGAGACGTACTTGCCGTGCTTGCGCTTGCTCAGCCCGAAGTCCGCAATCTGTGAGATGTCGTGAAGCCAGTGGCGGTGGGGGTGAGTTGGTGGCGGCAGCTGTGAGACGGCGATGATTCACGGGAAACGCACACAGAAGCATACACGGACACGAACGCAGCTGCCAGATTCAGACGAAACCCTAACACGACCAGACGACACCATGTCACTGCGGGGCCTTCCGGCCCATTACCACTCCTCCACACACACACACACAGTCTTGCTCGGGTAGCTGACCTTGGCAACCATGTTCTCCCCCTCTCCTTGGATGAGCACGTTTTCGGGCTTCAAGTCGAAATGCACAATGGCGGGCGACTGCGAGTGGAGATAGGCCATCCCCACGGCCACCTGCGTGAGGGGAAGGCACACATGCACACAAGTCAGGGAGCAGCGCGCCGAGCCAGGCTCGACCCGTACAGATGTAACAAGGCACCCTGCAGTAATGGAGGCGGGAGGGGCTTGGAGGGCGGCCGATAACGACTATCCGCCAATTGGGGAACTGCTGGGGGCGGGTGGATCACATGATGATGTGAGGGTCATGTGGGCCCAACAGATGACTCGCACGTAACACAGACCCAGACAACCTACACCGCCTAGAAGAAGGGCCTCACGCCAACCCTGACATCCCCCCCCCGCGCCTACTCGGAGAAGTGGAGGAACTGGCAACCTCGCTTACCTGCAGCGCAATCCGGGCGCATTGCCGCATTGACAGCCTTCCGCTGGGCGAGCGCACGACCTGTCCCAGGGTCCCGTTGCCCACAAACTCGGTGACGATCCCCACGACTGGATCCGACACACCCGTCGCGGCGCCGCCGTTGCAGTCGCCCGTGGTGTCCCCGGCTGGCGGGCTGGTGACCACACCGAGCATGCGGACGATATTCGGGTGGTTGAGGTTGGCCAGAATGTCGGCCTCAACAAGGAACGCATCCGAGTGCTTGGCGATGTGCTCCGGCTGCGCGGGACGGAGAAGGGCAGTTCTGAACAAACTGAGCAACGCGCTTCCAGTATCCATACGCCGATTGGGAACCAGTCAGTACGGGTGAGAAGCGCTTTCTCCCTCCCCAAGCTAGAGAAGCAGTGGAAGTATCAGGTGCCGAGGATTTGTAATACGCGGATAGGGCCCTCACATTTTACTTACTTGCTCTGTCAGGCGCACGCCATAACCTGACAAAGAAGCGCGCACAATTCCACACCAGTCCGTACACTCTGGTGTCCTTCATGCAACGTTACACTCGCCTACCACCCAGCCTACGCACGCAGGGCGCTCCGAAACACCCACCTTGATCCACTTGATGGCCACGTCGCCGTATGGGAATACATCCGCCCTTGAGACTTGTCCGAACCTGAGGGCCAAGGCAAGGCCCAGCCGAAGGCCAAACTTATTTAGGCTCACAACATTCGCAGGCACGCAGCAACAGCAGCTGTACGTCGCAGCTGCACAGCAGTGAGTGCAGTGACTGCCGATCCTCAGTAAAAAGGGATAACCAAGGGTACTAAGCCAGGGGCACACATAGGGGCACGCGCCCTCATGGCGCCGTCTCATCACTTACGCGCCCTCGCCGATCTTCTCCTCGTTGGACACCTCCGTCTTGCGGACCTTCACCACGCCGCGCAGTGGAGAGCACTGCGCCACCGCACCAATATGGGTCGCGTCCGCTCCAGGACCTCCAGCGACCAGGCCCACGCCCATCGCCGGCGCCCTGGCCGGGGAGAAGGAGTCGCCCAGTACCAACGGATTGCCGGCGGTGCCTGGCGCCGTGCTGATAAACGATTCGTTGTCCCCAGACAACGTAATAAGCGAGGGCACCGGCGGCAAGCCGCAGACCCTGCTGACCTCGTCGCTGGTTTCCCCGAAGGCGCTCATGTACGGGGGAAGAAAGTCAGCTCCCCAAGGTAACTGCTCTAACCGCCGTGAGACACCGCCAGCGCACGCGCGAGGGGCACCTAAGGGCCCTTCCACCGTATGCTCGCTGCTCACGGATACATCCAGTGCACGAAGGGCCGAACCAAGTTTGACGTGCGACGATGTGGCGGTGCAGCTGCAATGAGAACGCACGGAAGGAGGGATCACTTTTACCGATCTGGAAATCAGAGAGGAACAAGAGAATATACTGACGTCGACAGACGTGATATCAAATGAACAGGCAACTGCAAAGTGAAGGAGGGACTCGAGCGATCGCAAAAGCCCAGCGGGTCAAACTGACCTGGAGTGGCTTTCATCAGCGTCCAAACTGAACTGAGCGGAGCAGATGCTACGCCGCCTGAGGCTGTGCTCAAGGGCGCTGGCCCGATCGCTTAGTTCGTAAGGGTCGCTCCAGTCGTCGCTCCACTTTGGGCCGAACTCTGAGGCGCACGCCACGGGCTGGCAGCTGCAACCAAGTTGACCATAATGTGCAGCGAAGTTTGTGCGGCGGTCAACCAGCCATCGATAAGCCGTCGTTCATAGTGGGAATGTAGACAACCCAAAACAAACGCCCACTAATTCACTACGTCATACAACTCAAGCAAGTCGGAATCGCTAAGACACGAGTGTCGCATGTCATACAACCGCTTTCAACCATCTCTGTGTATGTGTATGCGTATGTGTATGTGTATGTGTATGTGTATGTGCTCAAATCATTGAATGCGGAGGAAGCTTTGAGCTCATACATAAGCTCTTTGCTGGGGCTAAAAAAGTTGGTTTATAAGATAAATACGAGAATCAATATTTTTTGGGATGAAATACAATATTCGTTGCGTTCTTTTAGTATTATCAGTGAAGATTGAGTGATCCATTGGGATACTGAGGGGATTTACAGTCCTTTATACATTTTTATTTTGATATATCATAAATGACAAATAGGACATTTAAAACATTGAGGTTTCCTGGCTATGCAAATATATCTTCCATGTAATATTAGCCAGTGATGGGCATGGATTAACCATATATTTGGACTTTGCCTTAATATCCTTGTCCTTTTCTATTTTTTCATTCTTCATATTTTTGAATTGTAAGCTTACTTAAGAACTTGCAGCAGCGTGGCACGTATCAGATTTCCTAACCTGGACAAGTGTTCAGCGCCCATCCATTCGTCGCCGTCATCCAGTTGTAAGCGTGCAAAAAGCCTTGTAAGGTCCTGAACATACCAAACACAAAAAGGAGTGAACATGTTGCAAAATATTAAAATTCGTCACTTGAATGTCCACCTGGAACGCACCAACCTCAGTGAAAACTTCACAATTGCCCAGTTAAACGCGTGTGATGGTCTTGTCTACGAGATCCAAATTACTGATGCCCATCGGCCCGAAAAATGCCCCTACCTCTGACAATCGCTGCGCCACGTTCCCCGCCGAAAGTGATGCCGGCTTTGTGGACACCTGTTTAACCAGCAAGGAGTTGATAAAGTATAGGTGCTGCTCATTTTCCTCGAACTAAAGAACAGCAAACTTCGGTCCAGCTTCCAGCCGCACCTTCCGACCTTCCTCGCGTCCGCTCATGTCCCGCACTGCTTGGGACTTCCAAAGAATCCCTACACCTCGCCGCTTCCATTTGGGTTCATTGAAGCGATTCTCTCGACCATTTCCAACATGTCGTTGAAAAGATCCAGAGGCAGGTCGGTGCAGACCCATGTTTGCTTGCGCTTGCTCGTTGCCAGTATACTATATCAGCACTGCACTGTATGCAGAATTGCTAGCTGGAGTGAGCGAGTGGAGCTAAGTGAAATATGGATAATGTATTGGTGTATAAATACATCGTAGCAAACGCGATTCCGTACTGGCGATGTGACTTTCACGGCGGCGACGGTTGCGGTTGTCCACCTGCCATTTGCTCCATATCGGGGGGAATCCCCTTCTTTCCCCCTGCTCTAAAACGCTAAACCTCAATTCTTTAATACTCAAATTGTATTACCTTTCACGAGTATTTCCCCAATCTATATTGAATATAACTCAATCTAACATGGTAGATTATGATAATGATAATGATTTGAAAAGAGTTTTGGGTCTTCGATTCTTTTCCTTTTTGCGTGGACCTTAGTGGCACCTATCCCGCGCATCCGTGTGTGCATTGCTGCATACCCCGTGAAACGAAAGATATACTTACTTAGCTTACGTAGGCTTGGAGGTTGTGCACTTTATGTATTTAAAGAGATTTCTTGCTATTTGGGAACGTTTGGCCTCCAAGGATGCTAGCTGTGTAGACAGACCATGTAGCCAGATCCAAAGCTCGAGTCATTTTGCAGAGGTCGCACGTCAGATATAAAATATTTTCGCCAGTCATCAGTCGGTTAGGAATGAAATCCCGCGTACAGCTGGTCATAACGCATAGGGGGACTTACTGGGACGCCTTGCGCTGGTTTTTGAACCCCGCTTGGCTCCACCCATTGAAACGTTATAGGCAGGCATTCTACCTTGAAAGCTGAAAAGCTTTTATTTATGGACGTGATGTGAATTTTCTTGTCCCTTGCGGTTGGGTGCCGGACTCTTGGGACCGCTACTAATCACGAAAACGTAGGGGCTACCGTTCATCACCCAGGCTGGTCCGCAGCGCCCCCGTCTTGACAAAAGAAGGAGGGAAGGAGGGAAGGAGGGAAAGGAGCGCAGATGGGAAACGTCCTCCTGTCGCAGGGCTCGGTTTACGAGGTACACATCAGGCGCACTTGACCTCAGTAAAATCATGTTACATGCAGCTTGCAGATCGAAATCACCGCGTCCTGGATCCCACAGACCCGTGGGTCCTGACGATCGTGATCAAGATGTGCTATATCGCACGCCCGCATAGCTTTAGCCTCTGCGAACATGATGTTTGACATGCAGCGTGCAACAAAGGAAGCCCTGGACAAGGCACTGTCAACTTAAAGGATTGAGAGCTGGGAGCTTATGTTGAACGATGTAAAGCTCTGGATTGAACGATACACTTTCCCCCCACACAACTTCCCCCGCCCCGCCAGCTGTGTGGGTCACTGCGTGAGACAAATGATTTCCAAATCCTCTTCCCCTCCATCCCGTCCGTACTTTCCTTTTTTACCTGTGACCAGGTCCGCAGTCACTCCCCTTCCCTGCTCGTGCTCTCCTCCTCCTGTGACTTGCCACATCCCTCATGCCTCATGCCTCATGCCTCATGCCTTATGCCTCATGCCTCGTGCCTCATGCCTCGTGCCTCATGCCTCGTGTGTCTTCATCTTCTTTTCCCAGAGCCACTGCTGTGGGGTATCTGACGTCATGCTTCTCAGTCGGCATGCTGGCGGGGCCCCTCATCGGCGGCTACCTCGCCGTCAAGACTGCCCTGTGGACATGCATCGCACTCACCGCCGTCACGTGGATTTATCTCGTGGCGGTTGTCCCGGAATGCGCGCCGGGGCCGCTGGCCACCTCCGCCACTGACCGACAGCGCAATACCCGTGGGATGTGGCCAGGGTAGTCCGCTTGGGGTGGCAGACGGCGGCGTCAGGAGGCGAGCAGGGAGGGAGGTGGAACAAGAGGAGGACGAGCAGGAGCGCTTAGTGACGGCGAAGACGGAAGCGCTAGCGGCCGCGGAGGTGGTGTCGTTGATTTCGTCGCAAAGCCGCTTGATGAGCGGCGGCTCGGCGCCATCGGCGGCTGCCGACGCGGACGCTGGCGTACCTGGCGCATGCGCGGTGTACGGCACTGCGTGTTGTCCCCACACCCGGGTGAGCACTTGCGCCGGAAGCGATGGCAATCAGGAGGAGACGATGTTGCCGTATTGTCGCCGGCCCCGGCGCAGCAGCGCAGGTGGAGGCGGCGGCAGTGGCGGTCACGGCGGCGGCAGCGGCGGTCACGGCGGCGGCAGCGGCGGTCACGGCAACGGCGGCGGCGGTCACGGCAACGGCGGCGGCAGCGGCGGTCACGGCAACGGCGGCGGCGGTCACGGCAACGGCGGCGGCGGTCACGGCAACGGCGGCGGCAGTAACAGGCTATTGGGTCTTTCCACCGCCTGGTCGGTGATTCGGCATTCATCTTTCTACCGCCGTATCGCCGCCATTTGGGTTGTGGTGGCAATGACGTGGGAAGGTGCTGGGGAATTACTAATGCAGTACCTGCAGTTCAAGCTGGGATTCAACACCTTAGATCAGGTACGGCCCATTAAAGTGCGCGCGTGCGTGTGTGTGTGTTTTCATGTTATGCATCGCGGGGGCGAAGGGAGGGTGTGGGAAGGGGGGCGAGGGAGGGCACGGGGGCGGGGTAAGGGGCAAGGGGGAACCGAGCGGATGTGCAGTACAATTAGAAACAGAACCAGAGACCAACCGATTGTACCAGATTAACCGCGTTGTCGTATAAGAACGTCAGTTATTGTGTTTCAATATTTTATAAAGTCTCCTTGTTGGTCTTTCTGCATTCGCATTCGCATTCGTATTCCAGAAGAGATGTTTCCTTCTGCCTGTCTGCCTTCCTTCGTCCACGTAAGGCCCACGTGCTAACAGTCCTCGCGTCCGGGGGCCTGGTGGTCAAGTTGGGCCTCCTGTCCCTGATGGTTCGTTGGATGGGATAATGGCGGTTGTTGGCATTCGGTTTGGCAGCTTACGCGGCGGAGTGTGTGGCGCTGGCGGCCATTGTTTTTTATGTTTATAAGGTTTAAACGGGACGGGAGGGAAGGGAAGGTGAGGGGAGGGGAGGGGAGGGAAGGGGAGGGGAGGGGAGGGGAAGAGGGGATCGCGAGCCGGGTCAGTATCCAAGTAAGGTTACCCAACCCACACGGACTCATCAGGCATGTGGCTTGTCGGAGGGATTATCGCTGTGTTATGTAACTTCAGCGGTTTAACAGTTGGGTCGTTGCTGGTTGGCCGTTGGCTTGGTTTCCTGAAAGATTGCTTCAACCTTCGCGTGGCTGTGTAGCGCAGATTGGCATCGGAAGCCGCACTTGGTGGTTCAGGCAGTTGACTGGATTTCCCCAACGATGGGACTCAGGAAACCGGTGCTGCTGAAGGAACCTTTACGTTGAAACCCTTTTTATGTGCTGCCAGTCTTTTCTTATTGTTTTTTCGCTGATTTTTGGCATGTTTGCTGCAAGTTTTACATAACGACTTCTAAAACCCTAATACAAATTGTATTGCAGTCAAAGTAACAATCCCTGTGTTGTATATGGTACCCACGAAGGGTGGTATCAAAAGATACCGGTTGTTGTGCCAGAGCCCGATTAAGTAGAGCCGCCGACTAGGTCGTACTTGAGAGGCCTCGAACCGGGCGTGACCTTCAGAAGTCACCACTACAACCGGAGATTCAGTGAACCAGGAACCAGATGTTCCACCATTTACCATTCAGGCGGTAAATGGCCCATTCCATACAGGTTATGGAGTAACCGACAGGTTCGGATGTTTCAGGAAGTCGGTTAGTATTGGTCGTCGACAGCCGAGACCAAATCCACAAATCGAATGCCAGATGGAAACATGAAACAGTTAATATGATAATTAAATATATTATATTATAAAATAATAAACAGATAATTATTATATCTTAATGAATTACCGAAATGCATTAAGGATACAACAATTGTTCCCCCTCTAGATGCAGCGTCCCGATGCATAAGAAGAGAGCAGACAGGTTGAAGTAGGACAGCGTCAGAGAGGTCCGTCCTTAGACTGTGCCCGCAGCCTAGCTTCATCAAGCAGGGGTTTCATGTCAGGGGTGAAGTTACGTGCCGGTTCCCAGCTATTGTGCTCAGATGAATACCCAGACCATTTAACCAGGTACTCATGCACATTGCGCTTACGCCTGCCCTTGCCAACGCGTCGTGCACGGTAATCTAGGATACGTTCGACAGCATACAGGGTCTGCTTGCCCGATAACCAGGTAGAGGGATTAGCTTCCGTAACAGGAGGGATGTTATCGTTAGCCTCAGGCAGAGTACCCCGATATGGACGTACGAGAGATACATGAAATGTGGGATGAATGCGTAGGTCAGATGGGAGTTGTAACTCTACAGCCACCGACCCTACCATGCGTACGACAGGATAAGGCCCCACAAAGCGCGGTAATAACTTGCGAGACCCATCAGCCAGGGAACGAAGGTTCTTCGTGCTCAACATAACCAGCTGGCCCTTGGTGAACGTGACGTCCTTTTTGGACTTGTTATAATAGTCCATAGCCCGTTGCTGTGCAGCTTCCAGGCAAGCTTTAGCGTCAGTTAGTCGGGACACGAAAGACTTAGCAAACGTTTTTGCAGCTGGAACATTTACGTCCAACTCCCGCCAAACAGGCAAAGCAGGGTTAAAACCGTAATTCAGGAAAAACGGACTATTACCAACGGACCGGTTAGTAGCGTTATTAATGGCAAACTCAGCAGCGGCTAGGTAGGTATCCCATGCAGTAGGGGTGCGTCCTGCAAAGTTACGGAGCATATCACCCAGGGCACGGTTAACACGCTCTGTTTGCCCATCAGATTGGGGGTGGTAGGCGGTGGACAGGTTCACCCGCATTCCTACCAGAGTCCCCAGGGCGCCCCAAAACTTACTTGCAAATTGAGTGCCGCGGTCAGATACCACGGACTTGGGGACCCCATGCAAACGTACCACATTGTCGAAAAATAGACGGGCCGTTTGCTCAGCTGTGCAGGATGATGTCGTGGGGGCCAGGTGGACCATCTTGGTGAAACGGTCGACCAGGACCAGCACGGCATCGTATCCTCCCTCAGTTTTGGGCAGCGCAACAATAAAGTCCATAGAGACGCTTTCCCACGGAGCGTCAGGAATAGGAAGAGGTTGGAGATGCCCATGTGCTTTACCAGACTGGGCCTTATTGCGCTGGCACAGGTCGCAACAGAGGACATAATTTTCGGTGTCCTTAGCCATGCGGGGCCACCAGAATTGACGCCGCAAAAGCTCTAGTAACCGCGTGCAGCCAGGATGCCCAGCAAGAGGGCCGTCATGAAAACGTGAGAGAAGTTCACGACGTAATGAATCGTCGTTAGGTACGACAATCTGACGGTGGGATCCTTCCGATCGAATCCATAAGCCATGCTCCTGTACCAAGTGCCCCGTGTTGTTGTGAATTGTGAACCACGGGTCGGCTGCATAAGCCTGTTTCAAGCGCTTGGTAAAATCGGAGGGCACGAAGTTAGGTTTTGCCTGAGACCTACTCCGTGTGCTTACCGCCAGAATGGCTGCATGCAGTGAGGGGTGCCTACTGAGAGCATCAGCTATGTTAAGTGAGCCGCTCAGGTACTCCCAATCAAAGTTAAACCGTGCCAGGTATTCCATCCAGCGGGCCTGGCGTCGGTTAAGGGAGGGCACACCTTGCAGAAACGTAAGGGGTTTGTGATCAGTCTTGAGGGCAAAAGGCCGGCCCTCAAGGTAACATCGCCATTCCTTCAAGGCATGTAGGACCGCCAGAAATTCCTGTTCCCCAGTGGTATAACGGGTTTCAGCCCCCGAAAACTTCTTACTCGTGTATGCAATGGGGCGTCCCTGCTGCAACAGAACTGCCCCCGTCCCATGTATAGATGCATCAGTTATGACCTCTACACGGAACGGCAATGAGTAGTCAGGGAAGTGCAGGAGAATATCATCAGAGATAGCACGCTTCAAAGCATCAAAAGCTTCTTGGCATGCGGGGGTCCAGGCCTCAGGTGAAGAGAAGGCTCCCTTACGTGTGAGGTTTGTTAGCGGTGCCGCAATGACTGAGTAGCGCTCTATGAACTTACGAAAGTAGTTGGTCAGGCCCAAAAACTTACGCAGTTCCTGAAGGTTGGAGGGCACTGGCCAATCCCGAACAACAGCAGTTTTCCGGGGGTCCATCTGTATGCCACCCTGAGACACTATATGCCCCAGATACTCCACCTGTGGTTGTGCCCAGTGGCACTTAGAACGCTTAGCATACAGCTGCTCACGCCGCAGAACCTCAAAGACCAGGCGGAGGTGTTGTATGTGCTCCTCACGGGTCTTTGAAAACACCAGGATATCGTCCAGATAACAGATGACGAATTTGTCGATGTATGGCCTGAAGATGCGGTCCATGACGGCTTGGAACGTTGCAGGGGCGTTCGTCAGTCCGAAACTAAGGACGGTATATTCAAAATGGCCAAACGGCGTACGGAAAGCCGTTTTAGGGATGTCAGATTCTGCTATACGAATCTGATTATACCCCTGCTGGAGGTCAATAGAGCTAAAGAATGCAGAATCTTTTAGCTTATCCAGCAGATCATCGACACGTGGGAGGGGGTAACGGTTCTTAACTGTTGCGGCATTTAACCCCCTATAGTCAATGCACATTCTCAGAGTCCCATCCTTCTTTCCCACAAACAGAATAGGGGCGGAGTATGGGGATGTGCTTGGCCGTATCATACCTTTTTTTAGCAGCTCAGTAACCTGTCGTTTGACCTCGTCCAGCTCCAAGGGGCTTAGCCGATACATGGGGCGGGAAACGGGTACTGCACCAGGCACCAAAGGTATGGTGTGATCCACAGGCCGCATTGGAGGCTTACCAGGGACCTCCTGGAATATATCTGCATATTCCTGTAACAGGGCCTCAAGCTCAGGGTCAGTGGCATCAGCTGGGATAGAAGTTGCATTCAGGTGCAACTTGGGCCGTACTAGTAAAGCATGGGCCCCCTTGCGAATCATGCGAACTGCTGCTTTTCTGCCAACAACTTCAGGTTCAGTATGCTGACAGATAGCAGTGGTTGCATAATTAAAGCAAGGCGCAGGTGTCATCTGATCTGGTGGCTGTCCGGCAGTAGTAAAGGGTACCTTGCAGACTAGATTCCCCTTGCGCAGGCGCAAAGATTTAGCCTCATAGTCAAGGACAGCCCCATACTGTGCTAGCGTGGAAGAACCCAAGATATACGTGGCAGCGTCAGTTAGCTCAGGCAACACGTATGGGCGGACATTTAACCTTAAAGGACCTGCAGATAGACGAAGATTAACCTGCCCCAAGATAGCCTGCTTACCCCCATCAGCAAGGGTAACTTCTGACCAGGAGCATGGGCTAGGTTTCAGGCCAAGCTGCGTAACCACTGAAGCCGAAATGAAATCATCACTGGCTCCAGAGTCAGCTAGGGCGGTGAACGTACGACCTGCCGTACTTACGGTGATCAGAGGTACGCCAGCACCTATCAGGGCAGCAGCTTTAGGCAAGCAGAGAACTGAAATACAGGGTTCAGTCTCAGGCAAGCCCTCCTGAACCGATTTAGGAGCAGCAAACCAGACGTCAACAGAGTATGGGCTTCCAGGGAGTTGAACAACCTCACCTGCCATATCAAGGCTATGGAAAAGAGCCGTCCCTGGATTAAACCTTAAGACCCGTTGCATTCCCGACAGAAAAGAAGGGTTGCGTCGGGACACATACTCAGGCAGCAAGATGCATGCTGAGGTATCAGGGTGTTGACGTTTGCATGCCCTAAAGAGAGCTAATTGCTTCTGTAGCTCGCAGAGTGAAGAGGGAGTGAACAAGATAGTATGCCCACCCAAGTTAGCGGAGGATAGGGGGCGACCTTGAGGCTCAAACAGATTACAAAAGCCATCAAAGCCGGCACGGACAGTTCGTGCATCAAAAGAAAAACGTCTCCCTATCACCTGCTCCACTTGGTTTAAAACAGAGGGCAAAAGAGCCCGTACTGCACGGCACTTTGTTACCATCTGGCCCACAGCAAAGACCCCAGGTGGTGATCCCTCTATACCAGCCTGGGCAAGTTCCTAGTGGTCCTTACCCTTATTTTTCTCCGCCCCCAGCATTGGGCAGGAGTCAACCCTATGTTGGTCGGAACCGCAACGGAGGCACATCCCATGTTGTTTACGGAAATGGAACTCCCGTCTAGTACATTTGAATGTGGTTAAATATTCCGCTAGGTTCTGCTTGGGCCCCTTCTTCTGCACGTGGCCCCCTTTTGGGGCCAAGTGCCTCCCCTGCTGTCCGCCGCCCCTCTTAGACTTACCGGCGCCCTTAACCTGCCGCGGCTGATCCTCGTGCCCGGTGATGCCTGGACGAACGGATGCAGCCCGCGGTTTTTTGGTCGGGGGCGCCGGGGTCTCCTCGTCAGGGTCGTCGCAGGCCATGTCCTGTACCGACAGCATGTTCATTTTGGGACGGGCCAGTTTGTCAGATTCCCGTCGGGCCAGTAACCTAAGTTCAGCTCCCAGGGAGAACTGAACCAAGTCTGTATATGACTTAAAGGTTTTACCCGACAGGTCAGTTGCACAGTCCCCACTAAGGTCGGATGAGAGGCCCTGCTGAAACCAAAACACACGCTCACTATCAGACAGGTCCGCAATGGGCGTGACAAGAGCCTCAAAGCGGCTCTGATAGGCAGAGACAGTTTCTCCAGGGCGCATGCGATATTTGCCAGCATTTAATTTCAGGCGTGCCTCAGTGTCACGTGACTGGACCTGGGGTGCAAAACGGACAAGCAGTGCTTCTAGCAGTTCCTCAGATGTATAAGAATCCCTTGCGTTAGTCCATTGATCGTGCCATAATCTTGCCGCGCCTTCAAAGGCAGTGGCCAAGAAAAGACGGCGCGTAGAGTCCTGTTGACCCCCACGGGCTGTGGCAAAGTAGTTCCTAACATTACGGACAAAGGCCCGTGTTAGAGGCGCAGCAACTCGTCCTAAATCAGAAAGCTTAACATCCATAGGGATATTCAGCTTAGGCACTGCGATCGCTATTTTTATCACCTCGTCCTCATGTCCAGTATGAGGAGGCCCAGGTGGCCTGGAAGAGGTGCCCGCAACAGCAGCACAAGTTGTTGCGGCAGCAGCGGGAGCCATCCCAGGAATATCCACGGCACCAGGTGTCAAATGGTTTGACACTACAGCAGGGCCATGAACATAAAAAGGGGATGGGGCATAAATAGGTGATGTAGGTGCCTCAGGGGATGCTGTGCCGCCTTGCCTGGGAATAGGTGAAGGCTGGTTCGGAAGGTCGATACCGCCTGCCACAGCAGCATTTGGTGGCTGTGTCAACCTAGAGAGCCATTCCCACCTATTCGCTTGGCTAGCATTAGCAGCAATCCGGCCAACAAACTGAAAGGTGTTGGCAGCAAGAGCCGAGACAGCATTCGCTAAGTTCGAGGCTTGCATATTGTATGCCTGAAAGCCTAACAGATCGAACTGCGAGTGACTGTTCTGGCGAAAGGCAAAGCAAAGGCAAGGACCAGGGCCTACCCAACGCTTGGATGCCTTCGATGAACTTCAAAAATTTTGAAGTCCGCGCGTGAAGTTGATTTGCGATGGATCGGAGTGACTGGGCAGAGGTGCCGCTCCGAAGGGTCTGAGGTGTTGACACTGCAGAAGCACTCACGGCGTTTGGAACAAACACAATACCTTTCAAGTAATAGAGATATATATGTATTAGTGAAGCCGAAGTGAATTCACGAAGTCGACTCCTCGTTGGATTCGATGCGAAGGTACTATCGAACCCGCAACTACAGGGATTCCTCAGCAAAACTGCAATACAAGTTCTAGATAGAAAGCAGTGTTGCAGGAAGATATTACCTAACAGAGAAGGCAGAATTGTCTAGGTCGCGAGCCACGTTGACCGCGACTAACTTAGAGATTGACTTTAACAGAAAGCACAGCCAAACTCACAGAGAGCAGGTTCTAAGTGTCACTAGACTAATTTCGTGAATATTACAGACCGGTGGTAGCCGCAGCGAAAATGGCGGCGCCCAGCTCCTCAGGCAATGTCTCCATGTCCAGAGGGATGTCGGCAGGAGGAAGATCGTGGTCGATGTCCATTTATAAAAGGGCAGCTTGAGTGGCTTGAGCGCGTTGCGCGGTTAGAGTGGCTTGAGCAGTTACCACAGAAAGACTTGAGAAGGCTTGAACGATTTCAGCGGAAGACTTGACGAGACGTCCCAGGGAGGAACGGTCTCGATACCAGCTTGTTGTATATGGTACCCACGAAGGGTGGTATCAAAAGATACCGGTTGTTGTGCCAGAGCCCGATTAAGTAGAGCCGCCGACTAGGTCGTACTTGAGAGGCCTC
This sequence comes from Volvox africanus, assembly GCA_030268105.1. Classification (NCBI taxonomy): domain Eukaryota; kingdom Viridiplantae; phylum Chlorophyta; class Chlorophyceae; order Chlamydomonadales; family Volvocaceae; genus Volvox; species Volvox africanus. The sequence goes on from BSDZ01000079.1 coordinate 1,040,699, forward strand.
GAACCGGGCGTGACCTTCAGAAGTCACCACTACAACCGGAGATTCAGTGAACCAGGAACCAGATGTTCCACCATTTACCATTCAGGCGGTAAATGGCCCATTCCATACAGGTTATGGAGTAACCGACAGGTTCGGATGTTTCAGGAAGTCGGTTAGTATTGGTCGTCGACAGCCGAGACCAAATCCACAAATCGAATGCCAGATGGAAACATGAAACAGTTAATATGATAATTAAATATATTATATTATAAAATAATAAACAGATAATTATTATATCTTAATGAATTACCGAAATGCATTAAGGATACAACACCCTGCGGCATAATCCACTTCGGTTGTAGTCGGCGAGAAAGAACCTCCTTGCAGGGAGGGCAGGCAAGATGAGGGATGCCGTAATTGTAAAAAGGGTAGAACTTAGTCCCACTCAGTTCCGGTGGCCTTCTCCCAAGAGGAGCGGTGACAAGGGGGCACCGGCTCCCAAGGTTATGGTACGAAGGAAGGGCGGGAGGGAGAGAAGGGGTGTGAAGTAGGAGGGAGGGAGGGAGGGAGGGACAGGGAAGGAGGAGACGAATAGACGGCGTCTAGCTCCGTCCAAGAAGTTAGGAGAAGGTGAAAATGTTTGAACGTAAACTAGGTAGCCGCCAAGGCCGCAAATAGACGCCCAAGATAAGGCAATAGAATCCATATTAAAGTTTGCTATTGACCTTGCTGCTGGTGGTGGCGAAAAGGTACCAAGTAAATATTCTTAGGTTCATTAAAGTGGGAAGCGCGAGATCTGAAAGCTGACCGCTGGTGCTGTCATGCTCGTACACCTCCCAACCCTTTCTTAGGAAGACAAAGCGCCCGAACCAAAGCCCCCCAAACCAGCCCAAACTACCCTGAAGCCCGCGCACGTGCGAATCAAACAAAGCGATATACAAAGTTGTGTACATCGTTTTGGCAATTTTAAAAAAGTCTGCTGTTGCTTTTCCCGAGCAAATAGAAGGGCTATCTTCAGCAATAGGAAATTTAAAGGAGAAGGGTGTTGAAATAACTAAACCTATTACATATTCACTAGCTGAAGAAGATGCAGAAGATACGCCATAAACTAATAAAATGATCTCTGCTCCTTCGATAAACCTCGTAGCTGCAAGAATAGCAACTAGCAGTATTTTGCTTGCATTATTTTTAGTTATTTTTTCTGCTAATTTACTAAATTATTTTAATTTTTTAGTATAGCCTTGCATCCATACTACCGTCCAGCTTATTATGCAAGTTTGTTATAGCAGCTTGAACAAGAACGAGAAATAATCACATTGAACAAAGTGCACAGTCTGACGCGGACGCACCTGGGACAGCGGTGTGCGGTTGCAGCCGCAAAGGTCAAGGACATGCAAAGGTCAAGAACATGCAAAGGTCAAGGACATGCACATGCGAGAGGAAGAAGAAGGGTAAGGGCAAGGAAAAAGCAGACGTGAGAGGACGGGTCCAAGGCAGTTAAAGCAACGCTATTGAACCGTGCACCCCAGGAAAACTATGCCGTTGGGTTTTGCCGTAGAGAAGGAGCGAAGAAATGGTCAGAAAGTAATAAATACAATTTGGAAGAAGGATGGGAGGACTTCTGTGTCAGAAAACGACAGGACGACAGTCGAAGGGTACGGCATCGGCATGGGGGAATGGGAAGAAAAACCGGAAAGGGCGTCAAAAGGCACAGTTGTGAAAGAAGAAGGCGGGGCACAGATTAAGACGCGGGGTCAGGGGCGCGTAGGAAAAGAGAAGGGTGAAGAGAGAATGGCGGGGGCAAAGAACGGTCGCGGGAAGCACAGTCTAGAACCACGAATGGCTCCCACCAGAAGGTGCGTAGGTTACAAAATGAACATATATGTTACATGTACATGGTCACCACGATGCAAGTGGACCGCTTCACCACCACTTGGCCGCCACCACCAGATGGCTCTGAAGGGGCTCAGAGGCTGAGTAGCGGGGTCAGCAGTCTGGGATGCCACAAGACTATAGTTGGTGCCAAGCACGCCACACGACATACTGACAGACTCGTGAGCCTCACGGCAGAAGATGGGCTCACTCGGCATGTGTGATTGGCCACACATCCAATACACATTGGATGCGTGATTCAGAAACAGTCCTTAGTGGGGGGGGTGTCCACATGCACTTGTTCACATCCAACCTCCTCATTGTGGTTGCTCTGTGCCGTTATATAGTTATACCATGTCCGTTCGTATTGTGTGTGAACCGATACTGGTTCCATCATCCTGGTCCCATCATATCATCAACGTCTCATCATGTGCCGACCTATCTCATTAAAATAAAAGCCACTGGCGCCTTTCGTTACAAGGCGAGAGGGGTGTGCATGCACCCGAGCCACTGGGCCTCCTCCTCCTCTTTTACCTCCACCTCCTCCTCTTCCACCACAACATCATCATCATCATTATTGATATTCCCTAACACGTGTTGACGGTGTGCCAGGTGGCAGCTCACAAGTCACAACAGACATCCTCCTCCCCCGCCGCACGCAGTTCCTTGACAGGCAGACAGGTACTACCTGCGCTATAAGTTATCTGCGCTTTCCCACTGATACCATTACTACACCGTTCGGTGCTTTAGCAGCCTCTTGTCTCATGTTCGTCAAATCTGACCGCGTGACTTATCTTAGCCCTTCAGGCAATGGCCCGGGCCCTTGTGAGAAACATCTAGATTACCTCGCCGGCCGCTCAGAGTCTCCGATGAATGGTGAGAGGGCAGAGGAAGCCCATCACCCTAAGTTGTTGTCAACCTTCACAATCTCCTATAACCTGATGACGACAGTGATCTAAGTTCATTGAAAGGCAGGGCCGCCCTTACAGCATCCTGCCTCTGCTTAAAAATTGGTTGAGTTGTGGTGGTGGCAGAGGCAGCAAGCCCCCCTCCTCCTGCTGCTGCTGTTGTGGATGTGGTGATGGTGAGTGCAACAGCAAGCCCTGCTGCTGCTGTTGTAGCTGTGGTGACCGCCTCCACCGCCCCCGCCCCCGCCCCCGCCACCTCCACCGTCCCCGCCGCCACCGCCTCCTCCGCCTCCTCCGCCTCCTCCGCCTCCTCCGCCACCGCCACCCCCACCACCTCCACCACCTCCACCGCCTCCACCGCTTCCACCGCCTCCTACGCATCCTACGCCTCCTACGCCTCCTACGCATCCGCCTCCACCGCCCCCGCCCCCGCCACCTCCGCCTCCACCGACCCCGCCTACTCGGAGAAGTGGAGGAACTGGCAACCTCGTTTACCTGCAGCGCAATCCGGGCGCATTGCCGCATTGACAGCCTTCCGCTGGGCGAGCGCACGACCTGTCCCAGGGTCCCGTTGCCCACAAACTCGGTGACGATCCCCACGACTGGATCCGACACACCCGTCGCGGCGCCGCCGTTGCAGTCGCCCGTGATGTCCCCGGCTGGCGGGCTGGTGACCACACCGAGCATGCGGACGATATTCGGGTGGTTGAGGTTGGCCAGAATGTCGGCCTCAACAAGGAACGCATCCGAGTGCTTGGCGATGTGCTCCGGCTGCGCGGGACGGAGAAGGGCAGTTCTGAACAAACTGAGCAACGCGCTTCCAATATCCATACGCCGATTGGGAACCAGTCAGTACAGGTGAGAAGCGCTTTCTCCCTCCCCAGGCTAGAGAAGCAGTGGAAGTATCAGGTGCCGAGGATTTGTAATGCGCGGATAGGGCCCTCACATTTTACTTACTTGCTCTGTCAGGCGCACGCCATAACCTGACAAAGAAGCGCGCACAATTCCACACCAGTCCGTACACTCTGGTGTCCTTCATGCAACGTTACACTCGCCTACCACCCAGCCTACGCACGCAGGGCGCTCCGAAACACCCACCTTGATCCACTTGATGGCCACGTCGCCGTATGGGAATACATCCGCCCTTGAGACTTGTCCGAACCTGAGGGGCAAGGCAAGGCCCAGCCGAAGGCCAAACTTATTTAGGCTCACAACATTCGCAGGCACGCAGCAACAGCAGCTGTACGTCGCAGCTTCACAGCAGTGAGTGCAGTGACTGCCGATCCTCAGTAAAAAGGGATAACCAAGGGTGCTAAGCCAGGGGCACACATAGGGGCACGCGCCCTCATGGCGCCGTCTCATCACTTACGCGCCCTCGCCGATCTTCTCCTCGTTGGACACCTCCGTCTTGCGGACCTTCACCACGCCGCGCAGTGGAGAGCACTGCGCCACCGCACCAATATGGGTCGCGTCCGCTCCAGGACCTCCAGCGACCAGGCCCACGCCCATCGCCGGCGCCCTGGCCGGGGAGAAGGAGTCGCCCAGTACCAACGGATTGCCGGCGGTGCCTGGCGCCGTGCTGATAAACGATTCGTTGTCCCCAGACAACGTAATAAGCGAGGGCACCGGCGGCAAGCCGCAGACCCTGCTGACCTCGCCGCTGGTTTCCCCGAAGGCCCTCAGCGGCAGCGGCGGTGCGGCCGGTGCGGCCGGAGCGGCTGGGGTGGCCGGTGACAGCAGCACCTCATACAACCTGGGCAATGTGCGGCCAATCGTGTCGCTGTCCAGCACCGCCACGGCCGCAGCTACCGCCACCTCGGCGCATGAGCAGCTCTTCTTTGCAGTCCACTGCTCTTGTACCAAGATTGCTTGCAGCTGTAGGATGATCTCCCTGAAGCTGGGCCTGTTGTCTGGGTTCGGATCCATGCACGTCTCCACCAGCGACCGCCATTCAGGATCGCATGTGGAAGGGATGGGCAGGTGCAGGGTCCCGGACTCGAGCCCCATCAGGATCTCGTGGTTGCTCAGCCGCATAAACGGCTCCTCCCCCGTGTGCAGCTGCCACAGGGTGACGCCCATCGAATAGACGTCAACCTTCTCCGACACCTCACCGTTGCCAAAAAACACCTCGGGGGCCATGTACGGCAGCGTCCCGCGCGGCGTAGGACAGGAGACGTACTTGCCGTGCTTGCGCTTGCTCAGCCCGAAGTCCGCAATCTGTGAGATGTCGTGAAGCCAGTGGCGGTGGGGGTGAGTTGGTGGCGGCAGCTGTGAGACGGCGATGATTCACGGGAAACGCACACAGAAGCATACACGGACACGAACGCAGCTGCCAGATTCAGACGAAACCCTAACACGACCAGACGACACCATGTCACTGCGGGGCCTTCCGGCCCATTACCACTCCTCCACACACACACACACAGTCTTGCTCGGGTAGCTGACCTTGGCAACCATGTTCTCCCCCTCTCCTTGGATGAGCACGTTTTCGGGCTTCAAGTCGAAATGCACAATGGCGGGCGACTGCGAGTGGAGATAGGCCATCCCCACGGCCACCTGCGTGAGGGGAAGGCACACATGCACACAAGTCAGGGAGCAGCGCGCCGAGCCAGGCTCGACCCGTACAGATGTAACAAGGCACCCTGCAGTAATGGAGGCGGGAGGGGCTTGGAGGGCGGCCGATAACGACTATCCGCCAATTGGGGAACTGCTGGGGGCGGGTGGATCACATGATGATGTGAGGGTCATGTGGGCCCAACAGATGACTCGCACGTAACACAGACCCAGACAACCTACACCGCCTAGAAGAAGGGCCTCACGCCAACCCTGACATCCCCCCCCCGCGCCTACTCGGAGAAGTGGAGGAACTGGCAACCTCGCTTACCTGCAGCGCAATCCGGGCGCATTGCCGCATTGACAGCCTTCCGCTGGGCGAGCGCACGACCTGTCCCAGGGTCCCGTTGCCCACAAACTCGGTGACGATCCCCACGACTGGATCCGACACACCCGTCGCGGCGCCGCCGTTGCAGTCGCCCGTGGTGTCCCCGGCTGGCGGGCTGGTGACCACACCGAGCATGCGGACGATATTCGGGTGGTTGAGGTTGGCCAGAATGTCGGCCTCAACAAGGAACGCATCCGAGTGCTTGGCGATGTGCTCCGGCTGCGCGGGACGGAGAAGGGCAGTTCTGAACAAACTGAGCAACGCGCTTCCAGTATCCATACGCCGATTGGGAACCAGTCAGTACGGGTGAGAAGCGCTTTCTCCCTCCCCAAGCTAGAGAAGCAGTGGAAGTATCAGGTGCCGAGGATTTGTAATACGCGGATAGGGCCCTCACATTTTACTTACTTGCTCTGTCAGGCGCACGCCATAACCTGACAAAGAAGCGCGCACAATTCCACACCAGTCCGTACACTCTGGTGTCCTTCATGCAACGTTACACTCGCCTACCACCCAGCCTACGCACGCAGGGCGCTCCGAAACACCCACCTTGATCCACTTGATGGCCACGTCGCCGTATGGGAATACATCCGCCCTTGAGACTTGTCCGAACCTGAGGGCCAAGGCAAGGCCCAGCCGAAGGCCAAACTTATTTAGGCTCACAACATTCGCAGGCACGCAGCAACAGCAGCTGTACGTCGCAGCTGCACAGCAGTGAGTGCAGTGACTGCCGATCCTCAGTAAAAAGGGATAACCAAGGGTACTAAGCCAGGGGCACACATAGGGGCACGCGCCCTCATGGCGCCGTCTCATCACTTACGCGCCCTCGCCGATCTTCTCCTCGTTGGACACCTCCGTCTTGCGGACCTTCACCACGCCGCGCAGTGGAGAGCACTGCGCCACCGCACCAATATGGGTCGCGTCCGCTCCAGGACCTCCAGCGACCAGGCCCACGCCCATCGCCGGCGCCCTGGCCGGGGAGAAGGAGTCGCCCAGTACCAACGGATTGCCGGCGGTGCCTGGCGCCGTGCTGATAAACGATTCGTTGTCCCCAGACAACGTAATAAGCGAGGGCACCGGCGGCAAGCCGCAGACCCTGCTGACCTCGTCGCTGGTTTCCCCGAAGGCGCTCATGTACGGGGGAAGAAAGTCAGCTCCCCAAGGTAACTGCTCTAACCGCCGTGAGACACCGCCAGCGCACGCGCGAGGGGCACCTAAGGGCCCTTCCACCGTATGCTCGCTGCTCACGGATACATCCAGTGCACGAAGGGCCGAACCAAGTTTGACGTGCGACGATGTGGCGGTGCAGCTGCAATGAGAACGCACGGAAGGAGGGATCACTTTTACCGATCTGGAAATCAGAGAGGAACAAGAGAATATACTGACGTCGACAGACGTGATATCAAATGAACAGGCAACTGCAAAGTGAAGGAGGGACTCGAGCGATCGCAAAAGCCCAGCGGGTCAAACTGACCTGGAGTGGCTTTCATCAGCGTCCAAACTGAACTGAGCGGAGCAGATGCTACGCCGCCTGAGGCTGTGCTCAAGGGCGCTGGCCCGATCGCTTAGTTCGTAAGGGTCGCTCCAGTCGTCGCTCCACTTTGGGCCGAACTCTGAGGCGCACGCCACGGGCTGGCAGCTGCAACCAAGTTGACCATAATGTGCAGCGAAGTTTGTGCGGCGGTCAACCAGCCATCGATAAGCCGTCGTTCATAGTGGGAATGTAGACAACCCAAAACAAACGCCCACTAATTCACTACGTCATACAACTCAAGCAAGTCGGAATCGCTAAGACACGAGTGTCGCATGTCATACAACCGCTTTCAACCATCTCTGTGTATGTGTATGCGTATGTGTATGTGTATGTGTATGTGTATGTGCTCAAATCATTGAATGCGGAGGAAGCTTTGAGCTCATACATAAGCTCTTTGCTGGGGCTAAAAAAGTTGGTTTATAAGATAAATACGAGAATCAATATTTTTTGGGATGAAATACAATATTCGTTGCGTTCTTTTAGTATTATCAGTGAAGATTGAGTGATCCATTGGGATACTGAGGGGATTTACAGTCCTTTATACATTTTTATTTTGATATATCATAAATGACAAATAGGACATTTAAAACATTGAGGTTTCCTGGCTATGCAAATATATCTTCCATGTAATATTAGCCAGTGATGGGCATGGATTAACCATATATTTGGACTTTGCCTTAATATCCTTGTCCTTTTCTATTTTTTCATTCTTCATATTTTTGAATTGTAAGCTTACTTAAGAACTTGCAGCAGCGTGGCACGTATCAGATTTCCTAACCTGGACAAGTGTTCAGCGCCCATCCATTCGTCGCCGTCATCCAGTTGTAAGCGTGCAAAAAGCCTTGTAAGGTCCTGAACATACCAAACACAAAAAGGAGTGAACATGTTGCAAAATATTAAAATTCGTCACTTGAATGTCCACCTGGAACGCACCAACCTCAGTGAAAACTTCACAATTGCCCAGTTAAACGCGTGTGATGGTCTTGTCTACGAGATCCAAATTACTGATGCCCATCGGCCCGAAAAATGCCCCTACCTCTGACAATCGCTGCGCCACGTTCCCCGCCGAAAGTGATGCCGGCTTTGTGGACACCTGTTTAACCAGCAAGGAGTTGATAAAGTATAGGTGCTGCTCATTTTCCTCGAACTAAAGAACAGCAAACTTCGGTCCAGCTTCCAGCCGCACCTTCCGACCTTCCTCGCGTCCGCTCATGTCCCGCACTGCTTGGGACTTCCAAAGAATCCCTACACCTCGCCGCTTCCATTTGGGTTCATTGAAGCGATTCTCTCGACCATTTCCAACATGTCGTTGAAAAGATCCAGAGGCAGGTCGGTGCAGACCCATGTTTGCTTGCGCTTGCTCGTTGCCAGTATACTATATCAGCACTGCACTGTATGCAGAATTGCTAGCTGGAGTGAGCGAGTGGAGCTAAGTGAAATATGGATAATGTATTGGTGTATAAATACATCGTAGCAAACGCGATTCCGTACTGGCGATGTGACTTTCACGGCGGCGACGGTTGCGGTTGTCCACCTGCCATTTGCTCCATATCGGGGGGAATCCCCTTCTTTCCCCCTGCTCTAAAACGCTAAACCTCAATTCTTTAATACTCAAATTGTATTACCTTTCACGAGTATTTCCCCAATCTATATTGAATATAACTCAATCTAACATGGTAGATTATGATAATGATAATGATTTGAAAAGAGTTTTGGGTCTTCGATTCTTTTCCTTTTTGCGTGGACCTTAGTGGCACCTATCCCGCGCATCCGTGTGTGCATTGCTGCATACCCCGTGAAACGAAAGATATACTTACTTAGCTTACGTAGGCTTGGAGGTTGTGCACTTTATGTATTTAAAGAGATTTCTTGCTATTTGGGAACGTTTGGCCTCCAAGGATGCTAGCTGTGTAGACAGACCATGTAGCCAGATCCAAAGCTCGAGTCATTTTGCAGAGGTCGCACGTCAGATATAAAATATTTTCGCCAGTCATCAGTCGGTTAGGAATGAAATCCCGCGTACAGCTGGTCATAACGCATAGGGGGACTTACTGGGACGCCTTGCGCTGGTTTTTGAACCCCGCTTGGCTCCACCCATTGAAACGTTATAGGCAGGCATTCTACCTTGAAAGCTGAAAAGCTTTTATTTATGGACGTGATGTGAATTTTCTTGTCCCTTGCGGTTGGGTGCCGGACTCTTGGGACCGCTACTAATCACGAAAACGTAGGGGCTACCGTTCATCACCCAGGCTGGTCCGCAGCGCCCCCGTCTTGACAAAAGAAGGAGGGAAGGAGGGAAGGAGGGAAAGGAGCGCAGATGGGAAACGTCCTCCTGTCGCAGGGCTCGGTTTACGAGGTACACATCAGGCGCACTTGACCTCAGTAAAATCATGTTACATGCAGCTTGCAGATCGAAATCACCGCGTCCTGGATCCCACAGACCCGTGGGTCCTGACGATCGTGATCAAGATGTGCTATATCGCACGCCCGCATAGCTTTAGCCTCTGCGAACATGATGTTTGACATGCAGCGTGCAACAAAGGAAGCCCTGGACAAGGCACTGTCAACTTAAAGGATTGAGAGCTGGGAGCTTATGTTGAACGATGTAAAGCTCTGGATTGAACGATACACTTTCCCCCCACACAACTTCCCCCGCCCCGCCAGCTGTGTGGGTCACTGCGTGAGACAAATGATTTCCAAATCCTCTTCCCCTCCATCCCGTCCGTACTTTCCTTTTTTACCTGTGACCAGGTCCGCAGTCACTCCCCTTCCCTGCTCGTGCTCTCCTCCTCCTGTGACTTGCCACATCCCTCATGCCTCATGCCTCATGCCTCATGCCTTATGCCTCATGCCTCGTGCCTCATGCCTCGTGCCTCATGCCTCGTGTGTCTTCATCTTCTTTTCCCAGAGCCACTGCTGTGGGGTATCTGACGTCATGCTTCTCAGTCGGCATGCTGGCGGGGCCCCTCATCGGCGGCTACCTCGCCGTCAAGACTGCCCTGTGGACATGCATCGCACTCACCGCCGTCACGTGGATTTATCTCGTGGCGGTTGTCCCGGAATGCGCGCCGGGGCCGCTGGCCACCTCCGCCACTGACCGACAGCGCAATACCCGTGGGATGTGGCCAGGGTAGTCCGCTTGGGGTGGCAGACGGCGGCGTCAGGAGGCGAGCAGGGAGGGAGGTGGAACAAGAGGAGGACGAGCAGGAGCGCTTAGTGACGGCGAAGACGGAAGCGCTAGCGGCCGCGGAGGTGGTGTCGTTGATTTCGTCGCAAAGCCGCTTGATGAGCGGCGGCTCGGCGCCATCGGCGGCTGCCGACGCGGACGCTGGCGTACCTGGCGCATGCGCGGTGTACGGCACTGCGTGTTGTCCCCACACCCGGGTGAGCACTTGCGCCGGAAGCGATGGCAATCAGGAGGAGACGATGTTGCCGTATTGTCGCCGGCCCCGGCGCAGCAGCGCAGGTGGAGGCGGCGGCAGTGGCGGTCACGGCGGCGGCAGCGGCGGTCACGGCGGCGGCAGCGGCGGTCACGGCAACGGCGGCGGCGGTCACGGCAACGGCGGCGGCAGCGGCGGTCACGGCAACGGCGGCGGCGGTCACGGCAACGGCGGCGGCGGTCACGGCAACGGCGGCGGCGGTCACGGCAACGGCGGCGGCAGTAACAGGCTATTGGGTCTTTCCACCGCCTGGTCGGTGATTCGGCATTCATCTTTCTACCGCCGTATCGCCGCCATTTGGGTTGTGGTGGCAATGACGTGGGAAGGTGCTGGGGAATTACTAATGCAGTACCTGCAGTTCAAGCTGGGATTCAACACCTTAGATCAGGTACGGCCCATTAAAGTGCGCGCGTGCGTGTGTGTGTGTTTTCATGTTATGCATCGCGGGGGCGAAGGGAGGGTGTGGGAAGGGGGGCGAGGGAGGGCACGGGGGCGGGGTAAGGGGCAAGGGGGAACCGAGCGGATGTGCAGTACAATTAGAAACAGAACCAGAGACCAACCGATTGTACCAGATTAACCGCGTTGTCGTATAAGAACGTCAGTTATTGTGTTTCAATATTTTATAAAGTCTCCTTGTTGGTCTTTCTGCATTCGCATTCGCATTCGTATTCCAGAAGAGATGTTTCCTTCTGCCTGTCTGCCTTCCTTCGTCCACGTAAGGCCCACGTGCTAACAGTCCTCGCGTCCGGGGGCCTGGTGGTCAAGTTGGGCCTCCTGTCCCTGATGGTTCGTTGGATGGGATAATGGCGGTTGTTGGCATTCGGTTTGGCAGCTTACGCGGCGGAGTGTGTGGCGCTGGCGGCCATTGTTTTTTATGTTTATAAGGTTTAAACGGGACGGGAGGGAAGGGAAGGTGAGGGGAGGGGAGGGGAGGGAAGGGGAGGGGAGGGGAGGGGAAGAGGGGATCGCGAGCCGGGTCAGTATCCAAGTAAGGTTACCCAACCCACACGGACTCATCAGGCATGTGGCTTGTCGGAGGGATTATCGCTGTGTTATGTAACTTCAGCGGTTTAACAGTTGGGTCGTTGCTGGTTGGCCGTTGGCTTGGTTTCCTGAAAGATTGCTTCAACCTTCGCGTGGCTGTGTAGCGCAGATTGGCATCGGAAGCCGCACTTGGTGGTTCAGGCAGTTGACTGGATTTCCCCAACGATGGGACTCAGGAAACCGGTGCTGCTGAAGGAACCTTTACGTTGAAACCCTTTTTATGTGCTGCCAGTCTTTTCTTATTGTTTTTTCGCTGATTTTTGGCATGTTTGCTGCAAGTTTTACATAACGACTTCTAAAACCCTAATACAAATTGTATTGCAGTCAAAGTAACAATCCCTGCGGCATAATCCACTTCGGTTGTAGTCGGCGAGAAAGAACCTCCTTGCAGGGAGGGCAGGCAAGATGAGGGATGCCGTAATTGTAAAAAGGGTAGAACTTAGTCCCACTCAGTTCCGGTGGCCTTCTCCCAAGAGGAGCGGTGACAAGGGGGCACCGGCTCCCAAGGTTATGGTACGAAGGAAGGGCGGGAGGGAGAGAAGGGGTGTGAAGTAGGAGGGAGGGAGGGAGGGAGGGACAGGGAAGGAGGAGACGAATAGACGGCGTCTAGCTCCGTCCAAGAAGTTAGGAGAAGGTGAAAATGTTTGAACGTAAACTAGGTAGCCGCCAAGGCCGCAAATAGACGCCCAAGATAAGGCAATAGAATCCATATTAAAGTTTGCTATTGACCTTGCTGCTGGTGGTGGCGAAAAGGTACCAAGTAAATATTCTTAGGTTCATTAAAGTGGGAAGCGCGAGATCTGAAAGCTGACCGCTGGTGCTGTCATGCTCGTACACCTCCCAACCCTTTCTTAGGAAGACAAAGCGCCCGAACCAAAGCCCCCCAAACCAGCCCAAACTACCCTGAAGCCCGCGCACGTGCGAATCAAACAAAGCGATATACAAAGTTGTGTACATCGTTTTGGCAATTTTAAAAAAGTCTGCTGTTGCTTTTCCCGAGCAAATAGAAGGGCTATCTTCAGCAATAGGAAATTTAAAGGAGAAGGGTGTTGAAATAACTAAACCTATTACATATTCACTAGCTGAAGAAGATGCAGAAGATACGCCATAAACTAATAAAATGATCTCTGCTCCTTCGATAAACCTCGTAGCTGCAAGAATAGCAACTAGCAGTATTTTGCTTGCATTATTTTTAGTTATTTTTTCTGCTAATTTACTAAATTATTTTAATTTTTTAGTATAGCCTTGCATCCATACTACCGTCCAGCTTATTATGCAAGTTTGTTATAGCAGCTTGAACAAGAACGAGAAATAATCACATTGAACAAAGTGCACAGTCTGACGCGGACGCACCTGGGACAGCGGTGTGCGGTTGCAGCCGCAAAGGTCAAGGACATGCAAAGGTCAAGAACATGCAAAGGTCAAGGACATGCACATGCGAGAGGAAGAAGAAGGGTAAGGGCAAGGAAAAAGCAGACGTGAGAGGACGGGTCCAAGGCAGTTAAAGCAACGCTATTGAACCGTGCACCCCAGGAAAACTATGCCGTTGGGTTTTGCCGTAGAGAAGGAGCGAAGAAATGGTCAGAAAGTAATAAATACAATTTGGAAGAAGGATGGGAGGACTTCTGTGTCAGAAAACGACAGGACGACAGTCGAAGGGTACGGCATCGGCATGGGGGAATGGGAAGAAAAACCGGAAAGGGCGTCAAAAGGCACAGTTGTGAAAGAAGAAGGCGGGGCACAGATTAAGACGCGGGGTCAGGGGCGCGTAGGAAAAGAGAAGGGTGAAGAGAGAATGGCGGGGGCAAAGAACGGTCGCGGGAAGCACAGTCTAGAACCACGAATGGCTCCCACCAGAAGGTGCGTAGGTTACAAAATGAACATATATGTTACATGTACATGGTCACCACGATGCAAGTGGACCGCTTCACCACCACTTGGCCGCCACCACCAGATGGCTCTGAAGGGGCTCAGAGGCTGAGTAGCGGGGTCAGCAGTCTGGGATGCCACAAGACTATAGTTGGTGCCAAGCACGCCACACGACATACTGACAGACTCGTGAGCCTCACGGCAGAAGATGGGCTCACTCGGCATGTGTGATTGGCCACACATCCAATACACATTGGATGCGTGATTCAGAAACAGTCCTTAGTGGGGGGGGTGTCCACATGCACTTGTTCACATCCAACCTCCTCATTGTGGTTGCTCTGTGCCGTTATATAGTTATACCATGTCCGTTCGTATTGTGTGTGAACCGATACTGGTTCCATCATCCTGGTCCCATCATATCATCAACGTCTCATCATGTGCCGACCTATCTCATTAAAATAAAAGCCACTGGCGCCTTTCGTTACAAGGCGAGAGGGGTGTGCATGCACCCGAGCCACTGGGCCTCCTCCTCCTCTTTTACCTCCACCTCCTCCTCTTCCACCACAACATCATCATCATCATTATTGATATTCCCTAACACGTGTTGACGGTGTGCCAGGTGGCAGCTCACAAGTCACAACAGACATCCTCCTCCCCCGCCGCACGCAGTTCCTTGACAGGCAGACAGGTACTACCTGCGCTATAAGTTATCTGCGCTTTCCCACTGATACCATTACTACACCGTTCGGTGCTTTAGCAGCCTCTTGTCTCATGTTCGTCAAATCTGACCGCGTGACTTATCTTAGCCCTTCAGGCAATGGCCCGGGCCCTTGTGAGAAACATCTAGATTACCTCGCCGGCCGCTCAGAGTCTCCGATGAATGGTGAGAGGGCAGAGGAAGCCCATCACCCTAAGTTGTTGTCAACCTTCACAATCTCCTATAACCTGATGACGACAGTGATCTAAGTTCATTGAAAGGCAGGGCCGCCCTTACAGCATCCTGCCTCTGCTTAAAAATTGGTTGAGTTGTGGTGGTGGCAGAGGCAGCAAGCCCCCCTCCTCCTGCTGCTGCTGTTGTGGATGTGGTGATGGTGAGTGCAACAGCAAGCCCTGCTGCTGCTGTTGTAGCTGTGGTGACCGCCTCCACCGCCCCCGCCCCCGCCCCCGCCACCTCCACCGTCCCCGCCGCCACCGCCTCCTCCGCCTCCTCCGCCACCGCCGCCGCCACCCCCACCACCTCCACCGCCTCCACCGCCTCCACCGCTTCCACCGCTTCCACCGCCTCCTACGCATCCTACACCTCCTCCGCATCCGCCTCCACCTCCCCCGCCACCGCCCCCGCCCCCGCCCCCGCCCCCGCCCCCGCCCCCGCCACCTCCGCCTCCACCGACCCCGCCTACTCGGAGAAGTGGAGGAACTGGCAACCTCGTTTACCTGCAGCGCAATCCGGGCGCATTGCCGCATTGACAGCCTTCCGCTGGGCGAGTGCACGACCTGTCCCAGGGTCCCGTTGCCCACAAACTCGGTGACGATCCCCACGACTGGATCCGACACACCCGTCGCGGCGCCGCCGTTGCAGTCGCCCGTGATGTCCCCGGCTGGCGGGCTGGTGACCACACCGAGCATGCGGACGATATTCGGGTGGTTGAGGTTGGCCAGAATGTCGGCCTCAACAAGGAACGCATCCGAGTGCTTGGCGATGTGCTCCGGCTGCGCGGGACGGAGAAGGGCAGTTCTGAACAAACTGAGCAACGCGCTTCCAATATCCATACGCCGATTGGGAACCAGTCAGTACAGGTGAGAAGCGCTTTCTCCCTCCCCAGGCTAGAGAAGCAGTGGAAGTATCAGGTGCCGAGGATTTGTAATGCGCGGATAGGGCCCTCACATTTTACTTACTTGCTCTGTCAGGCGCACGCCATAACCTGACAAAGAAGCGCGCACAATTCCACACCAGTCCGTACACTCTGGTGTCCTTCATGCAACGTTACACTCGCCTACCACCCAGCCTACGCACGCAGGGCGCTCCGAAACACCCACCTTGATCCACTTGATGGCCACGTCGCCGTATGGGAATACATCCGCCCTTGAGACTTGTCCGAACCTGAGGGGCAAGGCAAGGCCCAGCCGAAGGCCAAACTTATTTAGGCTCACAACATTCGCAGGCACGCAGCAACAGCAGCTGTACGTCGCAGCTTCACAGCAGTGAGTGCAGTGACTGCCGATCCTCAGTAAAAAGGGATAACCAAGGGTGCTAAGCCAGGGGCACACATAGGGGCACGCGCCCTCATGGCGCCGTCTCATCACTTACGCGCCCTCGCCGATCTTCTCCTCGTTGGACACCTCCGTCTTGCGGACCTTCACCACGCCGCGCAGTGGAGAGCACTGCGCCACCGCACCAATATGGGTCGCGTCCGCTCCAGGACCTCCAGCGACCAGGCCCACGCCCATCGCCGGCGCCCTGGCCGGGGAGAAGGAGTCGCCCAGTACCAACGGATTGCCGGCGGTGCCTGGCGCCGTGCTGATAAACGATTCGTTGTCCCCAGACAACGTAATAAGCGAGGGCACCGGCGGCAAGCCGCAGACCCTGCTGACCTCGTCGCTGGTTTCCCCGAAGGCCCTCAGCGGCAGCGGCGGTGCGGCCGGTGCGGCCGGAGCGGCTGGGGTGGCCGGTGACAGCAGCACCTCATACAACCTGGGCAATGTGCGGCCAATCGTGTCGCTGTCCAGCACCGCCACGGCCGCAGCTACCGCCACCTCGGCGCATGAGCAGCTCTTCTTTGCAGTCCACTGCTCTTGTACCAAGATTGCTTGCAGCTGTAGGATGATCTCCCTGAAGCTGGGCCTGTTGTCTGGGTTCGGATCCATGCACGTCTCCACCAGCGACCGCCATTCAGGATCGCATGTGGAAGGGATGGGCAGGTGCAGGGTCCCGGACTCGAGCCCCATCAGGATCTCGTGGTTGCTCAGCCGCATAAACGGCTCCTCCCCCGTGTGCAGCTGCCACAGGGTGACGCCCATCGAATAGACGTCAACCTTCTCCGACACCTCACCGTTGCCAAAAAACACCTCGGGGGCCATGTACGGCAGCGTCCCGCGCGGCGTAGGACAGGAGACGTACTTGCCGTGCTTGCGCTTGCTCAGCCCGAAGTCCGCAATCTGTGAGAT
Source organism: Volvox africanus (assembly GCA_030268105.1). NCBI lineage: Eukaryota > Viridiplantae > Chlorophyta > Chlorophyceae > Chlamydomonadales > Volvocaceae > Volvox > Volvox africanus. The sequence goes on from BSDZ01000079.1 coordinate 1,057,448, forward strand.
GTCGTGAAGCCAGTGGCGGTGGGGGTGAGTTGGTGGCGGCAGCTGTGAGACGGCGATGATTCACGGGAAACGCACACAGAAGCATACACGGACACGAACGCAGCTGCCAGATTCAGACGAAACCCTAACACGACCAGACGACACCATGTCACTGCGGGGCCTTCCGGCCCATTACCACTCCTCCACACACACACACACAGTCTTGCTCGGGTAGCTGACCTTGGCAACCATGTTCTCCCCCTCTCCTTGGATGAGCACGTTTTCGGGCTTCAAGTCGAAATGCACAATGGCGGGCGACTGCGAGTGGAGATAGGCCATCCCCACGGCCACCTGCGTGAGGGGAAGGCACACATGCACACAAGTCAGGGAGCAGCGCGCCGAGCCAGGCTCGACCCGTACAGATGTAACAAGGCACCCTGCAGTAATGGAGGCGGGAGGGGCTTGGAGGGCGGCCGATAACGACTATCCGCCAATTGGGGAACTGCTGGGGGCGGGTGGATCACATGATGATGTGAGGGTCATGTGGGCCCAACAGATGACTCGCACGTAACACAGACCCAGACAACCTACACCGCCTAGAAGAAGGGCCTCACGCCAACCCTGACATCCCCCCCCCCGCGCCTACTCGGAGAAGTGGAGGAACTGGCAACCTCGCTTACCTGCAGCGCAATCCGGGCGCATTGCCGCATTGACAGCCTTCCGCTGGGCGAGCGCACGACCTGTCCCAGGGTCCCGTTGCCCACAAACTCGGTGACGATCCCCACGACTGGATCCGACACACCCGTCGCGGCGCCGCCGTTGCAGTCGCCCGTGGTGTCCCCGGCTGGCGGGCTGGTGACCACACCGAGCATGCGGACGATATTCGGGTGGTTGAGGTTGGCCAGAATGTCGGCCTCAACAAGGAACGCATCCGAGTGCTTGGCGATGTGCTCCGGCTGCGCGGGACGGAGAAGGGCAGTTCTGAACAAACTGAGCAACGCGCTTCCAATATCCATACGCCGATTGGGAACCAGTCAGTACGGGTGAGAAGCGCTTTCTCCCTCCCCAAGCTAGAGAAGCAGTGGAAGTATCAGGTGCCGAGGATTTGTAATACGCGGATAGGGCCCTCACATTTTACTTACTTGCTCTGTCAGGCGCACGCCATAACCTGACAAAGAAGCGCGCACAATTCCACACCAGTCCGTACACTCTGGTGTCCTTCATGCAACGTTACACTCGCCTACCACCCAGCCTACGCACGCAGGGCGCTCCGAAACACCCACCTTGATCCACTTGATGGCCACGTCGCCGTATGGGAATACATCCGCCCTTGAGACTTGTCCGAACCTGAGGGCCAAGGCAAGGCCCAGCCGAAGGCCAAACTTATTTAGGCTCACAACATTCGCAGGCACGCAGCAACAGCAGCTGTACGTCGCAGCTGCACAGCAGTGAGTGCAGTGACTGCCGATCCTCAGTAAAAAGGGATAACCAAGGGTACTAAGCCAGGGGCACACATAGGGGCACGCGCCCTCATGGCGCCGTCTCATCACTTACGCGCCCTCGCCGATCTTCTCCTCGTTGGACACCTCCGTCTTGCGGACCTTCACCACGCCGCGCAGTGGAGAGCACTGCGCCACCGCACCAATATGGGTCGCGTCCGCTCCAGGACCTCCAGCGACCAGGCCCACGCCCATCGCCGGCGCCCTGGCCGGGGAGAAGGAGTCGCCCAGTACCAACGGATTGCCGGCGGTGCCTGGCGCCGTGCTGATAAACGATTCGTTGTCCCCAGACAACGTAATAAGCGAGGGCACCGGCGGCAAGCCGCAGACCCTGCTGACCTCGTCGCTGGTTTCCCCGAAGGCGCTCATGTACGGGGGAAGAAAGTCAGCTCCCCAAGGTAACTGCTCTAACCGCCGTGAGACACCGCCAGCGCACGCGCGAGGGGCACCTAAGGGCCCTTCCACCGTATGCTCGCTGCTCACGGATACATCCAGTGCACGAAGGGCCGAACCAAGTTTGACGTGCGACGATGTGGCGGTGCAGCTGCAATGAGAACGCACGGAAGGAGGGATCACTTTTACCGATCTGGAAATCAGAGAGGAACAAGAGAATATACTGACGTCGACAGACGTGATATCAAATGAACAGGCAACTGCAAAGTGAAGGAGGGACTCGAGCGATCGCAAAAGCCCAGCGGGTCAAACTGACCTGGAGTGGCTTTCATCAGCGTCCAAACTGAACTGAGCGGAGCAGATGCTACGCCGCCTGAGGCTGTGCTCAAGGGCGCTGGCCCGATCGCTTAGTTCGTAAGGGTCGCTCCAGTCGTCGCTCCACTTTGGGCCGAACTCTGAGGCGCACGCCACGGGCTGGCAGCTGCAACCAAGTTGACCATAATGTGCAGCGAAGTTTGTGCGGCGGTCAACCAGCCATCGATAAGCCGTCGTTCATAGTGGGAATGTAGACAACCCAAAACAAACGCCCACTAATTCACTACGTCATACAACTCAAGCAAGTCGGAATCGCTAAGACACGAGTGTCGCATGTCATACAACCGCTTTCAACCATCTCTGTGTATGTGTATGCGTATGTGTATGTGTATGTGTATGTGTATGTGCTCAAATCATTGAATGCGGAGGAAGCTTTGAGCTCATACATAAGCTCTTTGCTGGGGCTAAAAAAGTTGGTTTATAAGATAAATACGAGAATCAATATTTTTTGGGATGAAATACAATATTCGTTGCGTTCTTTTAGTATTATCAGTGAAGATTGAGTGATCCATTGGGATACTGAGGGGATTTACAGTCCTTTATACATTTTTATTTTGATATATCATAAATGACAAATAGGACATTTAAAACATTGAGGTTTCCTGGCTATGCAAATATATCTTCCATGTAATATTAGCCAGTGATGGGCATGGATTAACCATATATTTGGACTTTGCCTTAATATCCTTGTCCTTTTCTATTTTTTCATTCTTCATATTTTTGAATTGTAAGCTTACTTAAGAACTTGCAGCAGCGTGGCACGTATCAGATTTCCTAACCTGGACAAGTGTTCAGCGCCCATCCATTCGTCGCCGTCATCCAGTTGTAAGCGTGCAAAAAGCCTTGTAAGGTCCTGAACATACCAAACACAAAAAGGAGTGAACATGTTGCAAAATATTAAAATTCGTCACTTGAATGTCCACCTGGAACGCACCAACCTCAGTGAAAACTTCACAATTGCCCAGTTAAACGCGTGTGATGGTCTTGTCTACGAGATCCAAATTACTGATGCCCATCGGCCCGAAAAATGCCCCTACCTCTGACAATCGCTGCGCCACGTTCCCCGCCGAAAGTGATGCCGGCTTTGTGGACACCTGTTTAACCAGCAAGGAGTTGATAAAGTATAGGTGCTGCTCATTTTCCTCGAACTAAAGAACAGCAAACTTCGGTCCAGCTTCCAGCCGCACCTTCCGACCTTCCTCGCGTCCGCTCATGTCCCGCACTGCTTGGGACTTCCAAAGAATCCCTACACCTCGCCGCTTCCATTTGGGTTCATTGAAGCGATTCTCTCGACCATTTCCAACATGTCGTTGAAAAGATCCAGAGGCAGGTCGGTGCAGACCCATGTTTGCTTGCGCTTGCTCGTTGCCAGTATACTATATCAGCACTGCACTGTATGCAGAATTGCTAGCTGGAGTGAGCGAGTGGAGCTAAGTGAAATATGGATAATGTATTGGTGTATAAATACATCGTAGCAAACGCGATTCCGTACTGGCGATGTGACTTTCACGGCGGCGACGGTTGCGGTTGTCCACCTGCCATTTGCTCCATATCGGGGGGAATCCCCTTCTTTCCCCCTGCTCTAAAACGCTAAACCTCAATTCTTTAATACTCAAATTGTATTACCTTTCACGAGTATTTCCCCAATCTATATTGAATATAACTCAATCTAACATGGTAGATTATGATAATGATAATGATTTGAAAAGAGTTTTGGGTCTTCGATTCTTTTCCTTTTTGCGTGGACCTTAGTGGCACCTATCCCGCGCATCCGTGTGTGCATTGCTGCATACCCCGTGAAACGAAAGATATACTTACTTAGCTTACGTAGGCTTGGAGGTTGTGCACTTTATGTATTTAAAGAGATTTCTTGCTATTTGGGAACGTTTGGCCTCCAAGGATGCTAGCTGTGTAGACAGACCATGTAGCCAGATCCAAAGCTCGAGTCATTTTGCAGAGGTCGCACGTCAGATATAAAATATTTTCGCCAGTCATCAGTCGGTTAGGAATGAAATCCCGCGTACAGCTGGTCATAACGCATAGGGGGACTTACTGGGACGCCTTGCGCTGGTTTTTGAACCCCGCTTGGCTCCACCCATTGAAACGTTATAGGCAGGCATTCTACCTTGAAAGCTGAAAAGCTTTTATTTATGGACGTGATGTGAATTTTCTTGTCCCTTGCGGTTGGGTGCCGGACTCTTGGGACCGCTACTAATCACGAAAACGTAGGGGCTACCGTTCATCACCCAGGCTGGTCCGCAGCGCCCCCGTCTTGACAAAAGAAGGAGGGAAGGAGGGAAGGAGGGAAAGGAGCGCAGATGGGAAACGTCCTCCTGTCGCAGGGCTCGGTTTACGAGGTACACATCAGGCGCACTTGACCTCAGTAAAATCATGTTACATGCAGCTTGCAGATCGAAATCACCGCGTCCTGGATCCCACAGACCCGTGGGTCCTGACGATCGTGATCAAGATGTGCTATATCGCACGCCCGCATAGCTTTAGCCTCTGCGAACATGATGTTTGACATGCAGCGTGCAACAAAGGAAGCCCTGGACAAGGCACTGTCAACTTAAAGGATTGAGAGCTGGGAGCTTATGTTGAACGATGTAAAGCTCTGGATTGAACGATACACTTTCCCCCCACACAACTTCCCCCGCCCCGCCAGCTGTGTGGGTCACTGCGTGAGACAAATGATTTCCAAATCCTCTTCCCCTCCATCCCGTCCGTACTTTCCTTTTTTACCTGTGACCAGGTCCGCAGTCACTCCCCTTCCCTGCTCGTGCTCTCCTCCTCCTGTGACTTGCCACATCCCTCATGCCTCATGCCTCATGCCTCATGCCTTATGCCTCATGCCTCGTGCCTCATGCCTCGTGCCTCATGCCTCGTGTGTCTTCATCTTCTTTTCCCAGAGCCACTGCTGTGGGGTATCTGACGTCATGCTTCTCAGTCGGCATGCTGGCGGGGCCCCTCATCGGCGGCTACCTCGCCGTCAAGACTGCCCTGTGGACATGCATCGCACTCACCGCCGTCACGTGGATTTATCTCGTGGCGGTTGTCCCGGAATGCGCGCCGGGGCCGCTGGCCACCTCCGCCACTGACCGACAGCGCAATACCCGTGGGATGTGGCCAGGGTAGTCCGCTTGGGGTGGCAGACGGCGGCGTCAGGAGGCGAGCAGGGAGGGAGGTGGAACAAGAGGAGGACGAGCAGGAGCGCTTAGTGACGGCGAAGACGGAAGCGCTAGCGGCCGCGGAGGTGGTGTCGTTGATTTCGTCGCAAAGCCGCTTGATGAGCGGCGGCTCGGCGCCATCGGCGGCTGCCGACGCGGACGCTGGCGTACCTGGCGCATGCGCGGTGTACGGCACTGCGTGTTGTCCCCACACCCGGGTGAGCACTTGCGCCGGAAGCGATGGCAATCAGGAGGAGACGATGTTGCCGTATTGTCGCCGGCCCCGGCGCAGCAGCGCAGGTGGAGGCGGCGGCAGTGGCGGTCACGGCGGCGGCAGCGGCGGTCACGGCGGCCGGCAGCGGCGGTCACGGCAACGGCGGCGGCGGTCACGGCAACGGCGGCGGCAGCGGCGGTCACGGCAACGGCGGCGGCGGTCACGGCAACGGCGGCGGCGGTCACGGCAACGGCGGCGGCAGTAACAGGCTATTGGGTCTTTCCACCGCCTGGTCGGTGATTCGGCATTCATCTTTCTACCGCCGTATCGCCGCCATTTGGGTTGTGGTGGCAATGACGTGGGAAGGTGCTGGGGAATTACTAATGCAGTACCTGCAGTTCAAGCTGGGATTCAACACCTTAGATCAGGTACGGCCCATTAAAGTGCGCGCGTGCGTGTGTGTGTGTTTTCATGTTATGCATCGCGGGGGCGAAGGGAGGGTGTGGGAAGGGGGGCGAGGGAGGGCACGGGGGCGGGGTAAGGGGCAAGGGGGAACCGAGCGGATGTGCAGTACAATTAGAAACAGAACCAGAGACCAACCGATTGTACCAGATTAACCGCGTTGTCGTATAAGAACGTCAGTTATTGTGTTTCAATATTTTATAAAGTCTCCTTGTTGGTCTTTCTGCATTCGCATTCGCATTCGTATTCCAGAAGAGATGTTTCCTTCTGCCTGTCTGCCTTCCTTCGTCCACGTAAGGCCCACGTGCTAACAGTCCTCGCGTCCGGGGGCCTGGTGGTCAAGTTGGGCCTCCTGTCCCTGATGGTTCGTTGGATGGGATAATGGCGGTTGTTGGCATTCGGTTTGGCAGCTTACGCGGCGGAGTGTGTGGCGCTGGCGGCCATTGTTTTTTATGTTTATAAGGTTTAAACGGGACGGGAGGGAAGGGAAGGTGAGGGGAGGGGAGGGGAGGGAAGGGGAGGGGAGGGGAGGGGAAGAGGGGATCGCGAGCCGGGTCAGTATCCAAGTAAGGTTACCCAACCCACACGGACTCATCAGGCATGTGGCTTGTCGGAGGGATTATCGCTGTGTTATGTAACTTCAGCGGTTTAACAGTTGGGTCGTTGCTGGTTGGCCGTTGGCTTGGTTTCCTGAAAGATTGCTTCAACCTTCGCGTGGCTGTGTAGCGCAGATTGGCATCGGAAGCCGCACTTGGTGGTTCAGGCAGTTGACTGGATTTCCCCAACGATGGGACTCAGGAAACCGGTGCTGCTGAAGGAACCTTTACGTTGAAACCCTTTTTATGTGCTGCCAGTCTTTTCTTATTGTTTTTTCGCTGATTTTTGGCATGTTTGCTGCAAGTTTTACATAACGACTTCTAAAACCCTAATACAAATTGTATTGCAGTCAAAGTAACAATCCCTGCGGCATAATCCACTTCGGTTGTAGTCGGCGAGAAAGAACCTCCTTGCAGGGAGGGCAGGCAAGATGAGGGATGCCGTAATTGTAAAAAGGGTAGAACTTAGTCCCACTCAGTTCCGGTGGCCTTCTCCCAAGAGGAGCGGTGACAAGGGGGCACCGGCTCCCAAGGTTATGGTACGAAGGAAGGGCGGGAGGGAGAGAAGGGGTGTGAAGTAGGAGGGAGGGAGGGAGGGAGGGACAGGGAAGGAGGAGACGAATAGACGGCGTCTAGCTCCGTCCAAGAAGTTAGGAGAAGGTGAAAATGTTTGAACGTAAACTAGGTAGCCGCCAAGGCCGCAAATAGACGCCCAAGATAAGGCAATAGAATCCATATTAAAGTTTGCTATTGACCTTGCTGCTGGTGGTGGCGAAAAGGTACCAAGTAAATATTCTTAGGTTCATTAAAGTGGGAAGCGCGAGATCTGAAAGCTGACCGCTGGTGCTGTCATGCTCGTACACCTCCCAACCCTTTCTTAGGAAGACAAAGCGCCCGAACCAAAGCCCCCCAAACCAGCCCAAACTACCCTGAAGCCCGCGCACGTGCGAATCAAACAAAGCGATATACAAAGTTGTGTACATCGTTTTGGCAATTTTAAAAAAGTCTGCTGTTGCTTTTCCCGAGCAAATAGAAGGGCTATCTTCAGCAATAGGAAATTTAAAGGAGAAGGGTGTTGAAATAACTAAACCTATTACATATTCACTAGCTGAAGAAGATGCAGAAGATACGCCATAAACTAATAAAATGATCTCTGCTCCTTCGATAAACCTCGTAGCTGCAAGAATAGCAACTAGCAGTATTTTGCTTGCATTATTTTTAGTTATTTTTTCTGCTAATTTACTAAATTATTTTAATTTTTTAGTATAGCCTTGCATCCATACTACCGTCCAGCTTATTATGCAAGTTTGTTATAGCAGCTTGAACAAGAACGAGAAATAATCACATTGAACAAAGTGCACAGTCTGACGCGGACGCACCTGGGACAGCGGTGTGCGGTTGCAGCCGCAAAGGTCAAGGACATGCAAAGGTCAAGAACATGCAAAGGTCAAGGACATGCACATGCGAGAGGAAGAAGAAGGGTAAGGGCAAGGAAAAAGCAGACGTGAGAGGACGGGTCCAAGGCAGTTAAAGCAACGCTATTGAACCGTGCACCCCAGGAAAACTATGCCGTTGGGTTTTGCCGTAGAGAAGGAGCGAAGAAATGGTCAGAAAGTAATAAATACAATTTGGAAGAAGGATGGGAGGACTTCTGTGTCAGAAAACGACAGGACGACAGTCGAAGGGTACGGCATCGGCATGGGGGAATGGGAAGAAAAACCGGAAAGGGCGTCAAAAGGCACAGTTGTGAAAGAAGAAGGCGGGGCACAGATTAAGACGCGGGGTCAGGGGCGCGTAGGAAAAGAGAAGGGTGAAGAGAGAATGGCGGGGGCAAAGAACGGTCGCGGGAAGCACAGTCTAGAACCACGAATGGCTCCCACCAGAAGGTGCGTAGGTTACAAAATGAACATATATGTTACATGTACATGGTCACCACGATGCAAGTGGACCGCTTCACCACCACTTGGCCGCCACCACCAGATGGCTCTGAAGGGGCTCAGAGGCTGAGTAGCGGGGTCAGCAGTCTGGGATGCCACAAGACTATAGTTGGTGCCAAGCACGCCACACGACATACTGACAGACTCGTGAGCCTCACGGCAGAAGATGGGCTCACTCGGCATGTGTGATTGGCCACACATCCAATACACATTGGATGCGTGATTCAGAAACAGTCCTTAGTGGGGGGGGTGTCCACATGCACTTGTTCACATCCAACCTCCTCATTGTGGTTGCTCTGTGCCGTTATATAGTTATACCATGTCCGTTCGTATTGTGTGTGAACCGATACTGGTTCCATCATCCTGGTCCCATCATATCATCAACGTCTCATCATGTGCCGACCTATCTCATTAAAATAAAAGCCACTGGCGCCTTTCGTTACAAGGCGAGAGGGGTGTGCATGCACCCGAGCCACTGGGCCTCCTCCTCCTCTTTTACCTCCACCTCCTCCTCTTCCACCACAACATCATCATCATCATTATTGATATTCCCTAACACGTGTTGACGGTGTGCCAGGTGGCAGCTCACAAGTCACAACAGACATCCTCCTCCCCCGCCGCACGCAGTTCCTTGACAGGCAGACAGGTACTACCTGCGCTATAAGTTATCTGCGCTTTCCCACTGATACCATTACTACACCGTTCGGTGCTTTAGCAGCCTCTTGTCTCATGTTCGTCAAATCTGACCGCGTGACTTATCTTAGCCCTTCAGGCAATGGCCCGGGCCCTTGTGAGAAACATCTAGATTACCTCGCCGGCCGCTCAGAGTCTCCGATGAATGGTGAGAGGGCAGAGGAAGCCCATCACCCTAAGTTGTTGTCAACCTTCACAATCTCCTATAACCTGATGACGACAGTGATCTAAGTTCATTGAAAGGCAGGGCCGCCCTTACAGCATCCTGCCTCTGCTTAAAAATTGGTTGAGTTGTGGTGGTGGCAGAGGCAGCAAGCCCCCCTCCTCCTGCTGCTGCTGTTGTGGATGTGGTGATGGTGAGTGCAACAGCAAGCCCTGCTGCTGCTGTTGTAGCTGTGGTGACCGCCTCCACCGCCCCCGCCCCCGCCCCCGCCACCTCCACCGTCCCCGCCGCCACCGCCTCCTCCGCCTCCTCCGCCACCGCCGCCGCCACCCCCACCACCTCCACCGCCTCCACCGCCTCCACCGCTTCCACCGCTTCCACCGCCTCCTACGCATCCTACACCTCCTCCGCATCCGCCTCCACCTCCCCCGCCACCGCCCCCGCCCCCGCCCCCGCCCCCGCCCCCGCCCCCGCCACCTCCGCCTCCACCGACCCCGCCTACTCGGAGAAGTGGAGGAACTGGCAACCTCGTTTACCTGCAGCGCAATCCGGGCGCATTGCCGCATTGACAGCCTTCCGCTGGGCGAGTGCACGACCTGTCCCAGGGTCCCGTTGCCCACAAACTCGGTGACGATCCCCACGACTGGATCCGACACACCCGTCGCGGCGCCGCCGTTGCAGTCGCCCGTGATGTCCCCGGCTGGCGGGCTGGTGACCACACCGAGCATGCGGACGATATTCGGGTGGTTGAGGTTGGCCAGAATGTCGGCCTCAACAAGGAACGCATCCGAGTGCTTGGCGATGTGCTCCGGCTGCGCGGGACGGAGAAGGGCAGTTCTGAACAAACTGAGCAACGCGCTTCCAATATCCATACGCCGATTGGGAACCAGTCAGTACAGGTGAGAAGCGCTTTCTCCCTCCCCAGGCTAGAGAAGCAGTGGAAGTATCAGGTGCCGAGGATTTGTAATGCGCGGATAGGGCCCTCACATTTTACTTACTTGCTCTGTCAGGCGCACGCCATAACCTGACAAAGAAGCGCGCACAATTCCACACCAGTCCGTACACTCTGGTGTCCTTCATGCAACGTTACACTCGCCTACCACCCAGCCTACGCACGCAGGGCGCTCCGAAACACCCACCTTGATCCACTTGATGGCCACGTCGCCGTATGGGAATACATCCGCCCTTGAGACTTGTCCGAACCTGAGGGGCAAGGCAAGGCCCAGCCGAAGGCCAAACTTATTTAGGCTCACAACATTCGCAGGCACGCAGCAACAGCAGCTGTACGTCGCAGCTTCACAGCAGTGAGTGCAGTGACTGCCGATCCTCAGTAAAAAGGGATAACCAAGGGTGCTAAGCCAGGGGCACACATAGGGGCACGCGCCCTCATGGCGCCGTCTCATCACTTACGCGCCCTCGCCGATCTTCTCCTCGTTGGACACCTCCGTCTTGCGGACCTTCACCACGCCGCGCAGTGGAGAGCACTGCGCCACCGCACCAATATGGGTCGCGTCCGCTCCAGGACCTCCAGCGACCAGGCCCACGCCCATCGCCGGCGCCCTGGCCGGGGAGAAGGAGTCGCCCAGTACCAACGGATTGCCGGCGGTGCCTGGCGCCGTGCTGATAAACGATTCGTTGTCCCCAGACAACGTAATAAGCGAGGGCACCGGCGGCAAGCCGCAGACCCTGCTGACCTCGTCGCTGGTTTCCCCGAAGGCCCTCAGCGGCAGCGGCGGTGCGGCCGGTGCGGCCGGAGCGGCTGGGGTGGCCGGTGACAGCAGCACCTCATACAACCTGGGCAATGTGCGGCCAATCGTGTCGCTGTCCAGCACCGCCACGGCCGCAGCTACCGCCACCTCGGCGCATGAGCAGCTCTTCTTTGCAGTCCACTGCTCTTGTACCAAGATTGCTTGCAGCTGTAGGATGATCTCCCTGAAGCTGGGCCTGTTGTCTGGGTTCGGATCCATGCACGTCTCCACCAGCGACCGCCATTCAGGATCGCATGTGGAAGGGATGGGCAGGTGCAGGGTCCCGGACTCGAGCCCCATCAGGATCTCGTGGTTGCTCAGCCGCATAAACGGCTCCTCCCCCGTGTGCAGCTGCCACAGGGTGACGCCCATCGAATAGACGTCAACCTTCTCCGACACCTCACCGTTGCCAAAAAACACCTCGGGGGCCATGTACGGCAGCGTCCCGCGCGGCGTAGGACAGGAGACGTACTTGCCGTGCTTGCGCTTGCTCAGCCCGAAGTCCGCAATCTGTGAGATGTCGTGAAGCCAGTGGCGGTGGGGGTGAGTTGGTGGCGGCAGCTGTGAGACGGCGATGATTCACGGGAAACGCACACAGAAGCATACACGGACACGAACGCAGCTGCCAGATTCAGACGAAACCCTAACACGACCAGACGACACCATGTCACTGCGGGGCCTTCCGGCCCATTACCACTCCTCCACACACACACACACAGTCTTGCTCGGGTAGCTGACCTTGGCAACCATGTTCTCCCCCTCTCCTTGGATGAGCACGTTTTCGGGCTTCAAGTCGAAATGCACAATGGCGGGCGACTGCGAGTGGAGATAGGCCATCCCCACGGCCACCTGCGTGAGGGGAAGGCACACATGCACACAAGTCAGGGAGCAGCGCGCCGAGCCAGGCTCGACCCGTACAGATGTAACAAGGCACCCTGCAGTAATGGAGGCGGGAGGGGCTTGGAGGGCGGCCGATAACGACTATCCGCCAATTGGGGAACTGCTGGGGGCGGGTGGATCACATGATGATGTGAGGGTCATGTGGGCCCAACAGATGACTCGCACGTAACACAGACCCAGACAACCTACACCGCCTAGAAGAAGGGCCTCACGCCAACCCTGACATCCCCCCCCCCGCGCCTACTCGGAGAAGTGGAGGAACTGGCAACCTCGCTTACCTGCAGCGCAATCCGGGCGCATTGCCGCATTGACAGCCTTCCGCTGGGCGAGCGCACGACCTGTCCCAGGGTCCCGTTGCCCACAAACTCGGTGACGATCCCCACGACTGGATCCGACACACCCGTCGCGGCGCCGCCGTTGCAGTCGCCCGTGGTGTCCCCGGCTGGCGGGCTGGTGACCACACCGAGCATGCGGACGATATTCGGGTGGTTGAGGTTGGCCAGAATGTCGGCCTCAACAAGGAACGCATCCGAGTGCTTGGCGATGTGCTCCGGCTGCGCGGGACGGAGAAGGGCAGTTCTGAACAAACTGAGCAACGCGCTTCCAATATCCATACGCCGATTGGGAACCAGTCAGTACGGGTGAGAAGCGCTTTCTCCCTCCCCAAGCTAGAGAAGCAGTGGAAGTATCAGGTGCCGAGGATTTGTAATACGCGGATAGGGCCCTCACATTTTACTTACTTGCTCTGTCAGGCGCACGCCATAACCTGACAAAGAAGCGCGCACAATTCCACACCAGTCCGTACACTCTGGTGTCCTTCATGCAACGTTACACTCGCCTACCACCCAGCCTACGCACGCAGGGCGCTCCGAAACACCCACCTTGATCCACTTGATGGCCACGTCGCCGTATGGGAATACATCCGCCCTTGAGACTTGTCCGAACCTGAGGGCCAAGGCAAGGCCCAGCCGAAGGCCAAACTTATTTAGGCTCACAACATTCGCAGGCACGCAGCAACAGCAGCTGTACGTCGCAGCTGCACAGCAGTGAGTGCAGTGACTGCCGATCCTCAGTAAAAAGGGATAACCAAGGGTACTAAGCCAGGGGCACACATAGGGGCACGCGCCCTCATGGCGCCGTCTCATCACTTACGCGCCCTCGCCGATCTTCTCCTCGTTGGACACCTCCGTCTTGCGGACCTTCACCACGCCGCGCAGTGGAGAGCACTGCGCCACCGCACCAATATGGGTCGCGTCCGCTCCAGGACCTCCAGCGACCAGGCCCACGCCCATCGCCGGCGCCCTGGCCGGGGAGAAGGAGTCGCCCAGTACCAACGGATTGCCGGCGGTGCCTGGCGCCGTGCTGATAAACGATTCGTTGTCCCCAGACAACGTAATAAGCGAGGGCACCGGCGGCAAGCCGCAGACCCTGCTGACCTCGTCGCTGGTTTCCCCGAAGGCGCTCATGTACGGGGGAAGAAAGTCAGCTCCCCAAGGTAACTGCTCTAACCGCCGTGAGACACCGCCAGCGCACGCGCGAGGGGCACCTAAGGGCCCTTCCACCGTATGCTCGCTGCTCACGGATACATCCAGTGCACGAAGGGCCGAACCAAGTTTGACGTGCGACGATGTGGCGGTGCAGCTGCAATGAGAACGCACGGAAGGAGGGATCACTTTTACCGATCTGGAAATCAGAGAGGAACAAGAGAATATACTGACGTCGACAGACGTGATATCAAATGAACAGGCAACTGCAAAGTGAAGGAGGGACTCGAGCGATCGCAAAAGCCCAGCGGGTCAAACTGACCTGGAGTGGCTTTCATCAGCGTCCAAACTGAACTGAGCGGAGCAGATGCTACGCCGCCTGAGGCTGTGCTCAAGGGCGCTGGCCCGATCGCTTAGTTCGTAAGGGTCGCTCCAGTCGTCGCTCCACTTTGGGCCGAACTCTGAGGCGCACGCCACGGGCTGGCAGCTGCAACCAAGTTGACCATAATGTGCAGCGAAGTTTGTGCGGCGGTCAACCAGCCATCGATAAGCCGTCGTTCATAGTGGGAATGTAGACAACCCAAAACAAACGCCCACTAATTCACTACGTCATACAACTCAAGCAAGTCGGAATCGCTAAGACACGAGTGTCGCATGTCATACAACCGCTTTCAACCATCTCTGTGTATGTGTATGCGTATGTGTATGTGTATGTGTATGTGTATGTGCTCAAATCATTGAATGCGGAGGAAGCTTTGAGCTCATACATAAGCTCTTTGCTGGGGCTAAAAAAGTTGGTTTATAAGATAAATACGAGAATCAATATTTTTTGGGATGAAATACAATATTCGTTGCGTTCTTTTAGTATTATCAGTGAAGATTGAGTGATCCATTGGGATACTGAGGGGATTTACAGTCCTTTATACATTTTTATTTTGATATATCATAAATGACAAATAGGACATTTAAAACATTGAGGTTTCCTGGCTATGCAAATATATCTTCCATGTAATATTAGCCAGTGATGGGCATGGATTAACCATATATTTGGACTTTGCCTTAATATCCTTGTCCTTTTCTATTTTTTCATTCTTCATATTTTTGAATTGTAAGCTTACTTAAGAACTTGCAGCAGCGTGGCACGTATCAGATTTCCTAACCTGGACAAGTGTTCAGCGCCCATCCATTCGTCGCCGTCATCCAGTTGTAAGCGTGCAAAAAGCCTTGTAAGGTCCTGAACATACCAAACACAAAAAGGAGTGAACATGTTGCAAAATATTAAAATTCGTCACTTGAATGTCCACCTGGAACGCACCAACCTCAGTGAAAACTTCACAATTGCCCAGTTAAACGCGTGTGATGGTCTTGTCTACGAGATCCAAATTACTGATGCCCATCGGCCCGAAAAATGCCCCTACCTCTGACAATCGCTGCGCCACGTTCCCCGCCGAAAGTGATGCCGGCTTTGTGGACACCTGTTTAACCAGCAAGGAGTTGATAAAGTATAGGTGCTGCTCATTTTCCTCGAACTAAAGAACAGCAAACTTCGGTCCAGCTTCCAGCCGCACCTTCCGACCTTCCTCGCGTCCGCTCATGTCCCGCACTGCTTGGGACTTCCAAAGAATCCCTACACCTCGCCGCTTCCATTTGGGTTCATTGAAGCGATTCTCTCGACCATTTCCAACATGTCGTTGAAAAGATCCAGAGGCAGGTCGGTGCAGACCCATGTTTGCTTGCGCTTGCTCGTTGCCAGTATACTATATCAGCACTGCACTGTATGCAGAATTGCTAGCTGGAGTGAGCGAGTGGAGCTAAGTGAAATATGGATAATGTATTGGTGTATAAATACATCGTAGCAAACGCGATTCCGTACTGGCGATGTGACTTTCACGGCGGCGACGGTTGCGGTTGTCCACCTGCCATTTGCTCCATATCGGGGGGAATCCCCTTCTTTCCCCCTGCTCTAAAACGCTAAACCTCAATTCTTTAATACTCAAATTGTATTACCTTTCACGAGTATTTCCCCAATCTATATTGAATATAACTCAATCTAACATGGTAGATTATGATAATGATAATGATTTGAAAAGAGTTTTGGGTCTTCGATTCTTTTCCTTTTTGCGTGGACCTTAGTGGCACCTATCCCGCGCATCCGTGTGTGCATTGCTGCATACCCCGTGAAACGAAAGATATACTTACTTAGCTTACGTAGGCTTGGAGGTTGTGCACTTTATGTATTTAAAGAGATTTCTTGCTATTTGGGAACGTTTGGCCTCCAAGGATGCTAGCTGTGTAGACAGACCATGTAGCCAGATCCAAAGCTCGAGTCATTTTGCAGAGGTCGCACGTCAGATATAAAATATTTTCGCCAGTCATCAGTCGGTTAGGAATGAAATCCCGCGTACAGCTGGTCATAACGCATAGGGGGACTTACTGGGACGCCTTGCGCTGGTTTTTGAACCCCGCTTGGCTCCACCCATTGAAACGTTATAGGCAGGCATTCTACCTTGAAAGCTGAAAAGCTTTTATTTATGGACGTGATGTGAATTTTCTTGTCCCTTGCGGTTGGGTGCCGGACTCTTGGGACCGCTACTAATCACGAAAACGTAGGGGCTACCGTTCATCACCCAGGCTGGTCCGCAGCGCCCCCGTCTTGACAAAAGAAGGAGGGAAGGAGGGAAGGAGGGAAAGGAGCGCAGATGGGAAACGTCCTCCTGTCGCAGGGCTCGGTTTACGAGGTACACATCAGGCGCACTTGACCTCAGTAAAATCATGTTACATGCAGCTTGCAGATCGAAATCACCGCGTCCTGGATCCCACAGACCCGTGGGTCCTGACGATCGTGATCAAGATGTGCTATATCGCACGCCCGCATAGCTTTAGCCTCTGCGAACATGATGTTTGACATGCAGCGTGCAACAAAGGAAGCCCTGGACAAGGCACTGTCAACTTAAAGGATTGAGAGCTGGGAGCTTATGTTGAACGATGTAAAGCTCTGGATTGAACGATACACTTTCCCCCCACACAACTTCCCCCGCCCCGCCAGCTGTGTGGGTCACTGCGTGAGACAAATGATTTCCAAATCCTCTTCCCCTCCATCCCGTCCGTACTTTCCTTTTTTACCTGTGACCAGGTCCGCAGTCACTCCCCTTCCCTGCTCGTGCTCTCCTCCTCCTGTGACTTGCCACATCCCTCATGCCTCATGCCTCATGCCTCATGCCTTATGCCTCATGCCTCGTGCCTCATGCCTCGTGCCTCATGCCTCGTGTGTCTTCATCTTCTTTTCCCAGAGCCACTGCTGTGGGGTATCTGACGTCATGCTTCTCAGTCGGCATGCTGGCGGGGCCCCTCATCGGCGGCTACCTCGCCGTCAAGACTGCCCTGTGGACATGCATCGCACTCACCGCCGTCACGTGGATTTATCTCGTGGCGGTTGTCCCGGAATGCGCGCCGGGGCCGCTGGCCACCTCCGCCACTGACCGACAGCGCAATACCCGTGGGATGTGGCCAGGGTAGTCCGCTTGGGGTGGCAGACGGCGGCGTCAGGAGGCGAGCAGGGAGGGAGGTGGAACAAGAGGAGGACGAGCAGGAGCGCTTAGTGACGGCGAAGACGGAAGCGCTAGCGGCCGCGGAGGTGGTGTCGTTGATTTCGTCGCAAAGCCGCTTGATGAGCGGCGGCTCGGCGCCATCGGCGGCTGCCGACGCGGACGCTGGCGTACCTGGCGCATGCGCGGTGTACGGCACTGCGTGTTGTCCCCACACCCGGGTGAGCACTTGCGCCGGAAGCGATGGCAATCAGGAGGAGACGATGTTGCCGTATTGTCGCCGGCCCCGGCGCAGCAGCGCAGGTGGAGGCGGCGGCAGTGGCGGTCACGGCGGCGGCAGCGGCGGTCACGGCAACGGCGGCGGCGGTCACGGCAACGGCGGCGGCAGCGGCGGTCACGGCAACGGCGGCGGCGGTCACGGCAACGGCGGCGGCGGTCACGGCAACGGCGGCGGCAGTAACAGGCTATTGGGTCTTTCCACCGCCTGGTCGGTGATTCGGCATTCATCTTTCTACCGCCGTATCGCCGCCATTTGGGTTGTGGTGGCAATGACGTGGGAAGGTGCTGGGGAATTACTAATGCAGTACCTGCAGTTCAAGCTGGGATTCAACACCTTAGATCAGGTACGGCCCATTAAAGTGCGCGCGTGCGTGTGTGTGTGTTTTCATGTTATGCATCGCGGGGGCGAAGGGAGGGTGTGGGAAGGGGGGCGAGGGAGGGCACGGGGGCGGGGTAAGGGGCAAGGGGGAACCGAGCGGATGTGCAGTACAATTAGAAACAGAACCAGAGACCAACCGATTGTACCAGATTAACCGCGTTGTCGTATAAGAACGTCAGTTATTGTGTTTCAATATTTTATAAAGTCTCCTTGTTGGTCTTTCTGCATTCGCATTCGCATTCGTATTCCAGAAGAGATGTTTCCTTCTGCCTGTCTGCCTTCCTTCGTCCACGTAAGGCCCACGTGCTAACAGTCCTCGCGTCCGGGGGCCTGGTGGTCAAGTTGGGCCTCCTGTCCCTGATGGTTCGTTGGATGGGATAATGGCGGTTGTTGGCATTCGGTTTGGCAGCTTACGCGGCGGAGTGTGTGGCGCTGGCGGCCATTGTTTTTTATGTTTATAAGGTTTAAACGGGACGGGAGGGAAGGGAAGGTGAGGGGAGGGGAGGGGAGGGAAGGGGAGGGGAGGGGAGGGGAAGAGGGGATCGCGAGCCGGGTCAGTATCCAAGTAAGGTTACCCAACCCACACGGACTCATCAGGCATGTGGCTTGTCGGAGGGATTATCGCTGTGTTATGTAACTTCAGCGGTTTAACAGTTGGGTCGTTGCTGGTTGGCCGTTGGCTTGGTTTCCTGAAAGATTGCTTCAACCTTCGCGTGGCTGTGTAGCGCAGATTGGCATCGGAAGCCGCACTTGGTGGTTCAGGCAGTTGACTGGATTTCCCCAACGATGGGACTCAGGAAACCGGTGCTGCTGAAGGAACCTTTACGTTGAAACCCTTTTTATGTGCTGCCAGTCTTTTCTTATTGTTTTTTCGCTGATTTTTGGCATGTTTGCTGCAAGTTTTACATAACGACTTCTAAAACCCTAATACAAATTGTATTGCAGTCAAAGTAACAATCCCTGCGGCATAATCCACTTCGGTTGTAGTCGGCGAGAAAGAACCTCCTTGCAGGGAGGGCAGGCAAGATGAGGGATGCCGTAATTGTAAAAAGGGTAGAACTTAGTCCCACTCAGTTCCGGTGGCCTTCTCCCAAGAGGAGCGGTGACAAGGGGGCACCGGCTCCCAAGGTTATGGTACGAAGGAAGGGCGGGAGGGAGAGAAGGGGTGTGAAGTAGGAGGGAGGGAGGGAGGGAGGGACAGGGAAGGAGGAGACGAATAGACGGCGTCTAGCTCCGTCCAAGAAGTTAGGAGAAGGTGAAAATGTTTGAACGTAAACTAGGTAGCCGCCAAGGCCGCAAATAGACGCCCAAGATAAGGCAATAGAATCCATATTAAAGTTTGCTATTGACCTTGCTGCTGGTGGTGGCGAAAAGGTACCAAGTAAATATTCTTAGGTTCATTAAAGTGGGAAGCGCGAGATCTGAAAGCTGACCGCTGGTGCTGTCATGCTCGTACACCTCCCAACCCTTTCTTAGGAAGACAAAGCGCCCGAACCAAAGCCCCCCAAACCAGCCCAAACTACCCTGAAGCCCGCGCACGTGCGAATCAAACAAAGCGATATACAAAGTTGTGTACATCGTTTTGGCAATTTTAAAAAAGTCTGCTGTTGCTTTTCCCGAGCAAATAGAAGGGCTATCTTCAGCAATAGGAAATTTAAAGGAGAAGGGTGTTGAAATAACTAAACCTATTACATATTCACTAGCTGAAGAAGATGCAGAAGATACGCCATAAACTAATAAAATGATCTCTGCTCCTTCGATAAACCTCGTAGCTGCAAGAATAGCAACTAGCAGTATTTTGCTTGCATTATTTTTAGTTATTTTTTCTGCTAATTTACTAAATTATTTTAATTTTTTAGTATAGCCTTGCATCCATACTACCGTCCAGCTTATTATGCAAGTTTGTTATAGCAGCTTGAACAAGAACGAGAAATAATCACATTGAACAAAGTGCACAGTCTGACGCGGACGCACCTGGGACAGCGGTGTGCGGTTGCAGCCGCAAAGGTCAAGGACATGCAAAGGTCAAGAACATGCAAAGGTCAAGGACATGCACATGCGAGAGGAAGAAGAAGGGTAAGGGCAAGGAAAAAGCAGACGTGAGAGGACGGGTCCAAGGCAGTTAAAGCAACGCTATTGAACCGTGCACCCCAGGAAAACTATGCCGTTGGGTTTTGCCGTAGAGAAGGAGCGAAGAAATGGTCAGAAAGTAATAAATACAATTTGGAAGAAGGATGGGAGGACTTCTGTGTCAGAAAACGACAGGACGACAGTCGAAGGGTACGGCATCGGCATGGGGGAATGGGAAGAAAAACCGGAAAGGGCGTCAAAAGGCACAGTTGTGAAAGAAGAAGGCGGGGCACAGATTAAGACGCGGGGTCAGGGGCGCGTAGGAAAAGAGAAGGGTGAAGAGAGAATGGCGGGGGCAAAGAACGGTCGCGGGAAGCACAGTCTAGAACCACGAATGGCTCCCACCAGAAGGTGCGTAGGTTACAAAATGAACATATATGTTACATGTACATGGTCACCACGATGCAAGTGGACCGCTTCACCACCACTTGGCCGCCACCACCAGATGGCTCTGAAGGGGCTCAGAGGCTGAGTAGCGGGGTCAGCAGTCTGGGATGCCACAAGACTATAGTTGGTGCCAAGCACGCCACACGACATACTGACAGACTCGTGAGCCTCACGGCAGAAGATGGGCTCACTCGGCATGTGTGATTGGCCACACATCCAATACACATTGGATGCGTGATTCAGAAACAGTCCTTAGTGGGGGGGGTGTCCACATGCACTTGTTCACATCCAACCTCCTCATTGTGGTTGCTCTGTGCCGTTATATAGTTATACCATGTCCGTTCGTATTGTGTGTGAACCGATACTGGTTCCATCATCCTGGTCCCATCATATCATCAACGTCTCATCATGTGCCGACCTATCTCATTAAAATAAAAGCCACTGGCGCCTTTCGTTACAAGGCGAGAGGGGTGTGCATGCACCCGAGCCACTGGGCCTCCTCCTCCTCTTTTACCTCCACCTCCTCCTCTTCCACCACAACATCATCATCATCATTATTGATATTCCCTAACACGTGTTGACGGTGTGCCAGGTGGCAGCTCACAAGTCACAACAGACATCCTCCTCCCCCGCCGCACGCAGTTCCTTGACAGGCAGACAGGTACTACCTGCGCTATAAGTTATCTGCGCTTTCCCACTGATACCATTACTACACCGTTCGGTGCTTTAGCAGCCTCTTGCCTCATGTTCGTCAAATCTGACCGCGTGACTTATCTTAGCCCTTCAGGCAATGGCCCGGGCCCTTGTGAGAAACATCTAGATTACCTCGCCGGCCGCTCAGAGTCTCCGATGAATGGTGAGAGGGCAGAGGAAGCCCATCACCCTAAGTTGTTGTCAACCTTCACAATCTCCTATAACCTGATGACGACAGTGATCTAAGTTCATTGAAAGGCAGGGCCGCCCTTACAGCATCCTGCCTCTGCTTAAAAATTGGTTGAGTTGTGGTGGTGGCAGAGGCAGCAAGCCCCCCTCCTCCTGCTGCTGCTGTTGTGGATGTGGTGATGGTGAGTGCAACAGCAAGCCCTGCTGCTGCTGTTGTAGCTGTGGTGACCGCCTCCACCGCCCCCGCCCCCGCCCCCGCCACCTCCACCGTCCCCGCCGCCACCGCCTCCTCCGCCTCCTCCGCCACCGCCGCCGCCACCCCCACCACCTCCACCGCCTCCACCGCCTCCACCGCTTCCACCGCTTCCACCGCCTCCTACGCATCCTACACCTCCTCCGCATCCGCCTCCACCTCCCCCGCCACCGCCCCCGCCCCCGCCCCCGCCCCCGCCCCCGCCCCCGCCACCTCCGCCTCCACCGACCCCGCCTACTCGGAGAAGTGGAGGAACTGGCAACCTCGTTTACCTGCAGCGCAATCCGGGCGCATTGCCGCATTGACAGCCTTCCGCTGGGCGAGTGCACGACCTGTCCCAGGGTCCCGTTGCCCACAAACTCGGTGACGATCCCCACGACTGGATCCGACACACCCGTCGCGGCGCCGCCGTTGCAGTCGCCCGTGATGTCCCCGGCTGGCGGGCTGGTGACCACACCGAGCATGCGGACGATATTCGGGTGGTTGAGGTTGGCCAGAATGTCGGCCTCAACAAGGAACGCATCCGAGTGCTTGGCGATGTGCTCCGGCTGCGCGGGACGGAGAAGGGCAGTTCTGAACAAACTGAGCAACGCGCTTCCAATATCCATACGCCGATTGGGAACCAGTCAGTACAGGTGAGAAGCGCTTTCTCCCTCCCCAGGCTAGAGAAGCAGTGGAAGTATCAGGTGCCGAGGATTTGTAATGCGCGGATAGGGCCCTCACATTTTACTTACTTGCTCTGTCAGGCGCACGCCATAACCTGACAAAGAAGCGCGCACAATTCCACACCAGTCCGTACACTCTGGTGTCCTTCATGCAACGTTACACTCGCCTACCACCCAGCCTACGCACGCAGGGCGCTCCGAAACACCCACCTTGATCCACTTGATGGCCACGTCGCCGTATGGGAATACATCCGCCCTTGAGACTTGTCCGAACCTGAGGGGCAAGGCAAGGCCCAGCCGAAGGCCAAACTTATTTAGGCTCACAACATTCGCAGGCACGCAGCAACAGCAGCTGTACGTCGCAGCTGCACAGCAGTGAGTGCAGTGACTGCCGATCCTCAGTAAAAAGGGATAACCAAGGGTGCTAAGCCAGGGGCACACATAGGGGCACGCGCCCTCATGGCGCCGTCTCATCACTTACGCGCCCTCGCCGATCTTCTCCTCGTTGGACACCTCCGTCTTGCGGACCTTCACCACGCCGCGCAGTGGAGAGCACTGCGCCACCGCACCAATATGGGTCGCGTCCGCTCCAGGACCTCCAGCGACCAGGCCCACGCCCATCGCCGGCGCCCTGGCCGGGGAGAAGGAGTCGCCCAGTACCAACGGATTGCCGGCGGTGCCTGGCGCCGTGCTGATAAACGATTCGTTGTCCCCAGACAACGTAATAAGCGAGGGCACCGGCGGCAAGCCGCAGACCCTGCTGACCTCGCCGCTGGTTTCCCCGAAGGCCCTCAGCGGCAGCGGCGGTGCGGCCGGTGCGGCCGGAGCGGCTGGGGTGGCCGGTGACAGCAGCACCTCATACAACCTGGGCAATGTGCGGCCAATCGTGTCGCTGTCCAGCACCGCCACGGCCGCAGCTACCGCCACCTCGGCGCATGAGCAGCTCTTCTTTGCAGTCCACTGCTCTTGTACCAAGATTGCTTGCAGCTGTAGGATGATCTCCCTGAAGCTGGGCCTGTTGTCTGGGTTCGGATCCATGCACGTCTCCACCAGCGACCGCCATTCAGGATCGCATGTGGAAGGGATGGGCAGGTGCAGGGTCCCGGACTCGAGCCCCATCAGGATCTCGTGGTTGCTCAGCCGCATAAACGGCTCCTCCCCCGTGTGCAGCTGCCACAGGGTGACGCCCATCGAATAGACGTCAACCTTCTCCGACACCTCACCGTTGCCAAAAAACACCTCGGGGGCCATGTACGGCAGCGTCCCGCGCGGCGTAGGACAGGAGACGTACTTGCCGTGCTTGCGCTTGCTCAGCCCGAAGTCCGCAATCTGTGAGATGTCGTGAAGCCAGTGGCGGTGGGGGTGAGTTGGTGGCGGCAGCTGTGAGACGGCGATGATTCACGGGAAACGCACACAGAAGCATACACGGACACGAACGCAGCTGCCAGATTCAGACGAAACCCTAACACGACCAGACGACACCATGTCACTGCGGGGCCTTCCGGCCCATTACCACTCCTCCACACACACACACACAGTCTTGCTCGGGTAGCTGACCTTGGCAACCATGTTCTCCCCCTCTCCTTGGATGAGCACGTTTTCGGGCTTCAAGTCGAAATGCACAATGGCGGGCGACTGCGAGTGGAGATAGGCCATCCCCACGGCCACCTGCGTGAGGGGAAGGCACACATGCACACAAGTCAGGGAGCAGCGCGCCGAGCCAGGCTCGACCCGTACAGATGTAACAAGGCACCCTGCAGTAATGGAGGCGGGAGGGGCTTGGAGGGCGGCCGATAACGACTATCCGCCAATTGGGGAACTGCTGGGGGCGGGTGGATCACATGATGATGTGAGGGTCATGTGGGCCCAACAGATGACTCGCACGTAACACAGACCCAGACAACCTACACCGCCTAGAAGAAGGGCCTCACGCCAACCCTGACATCCCCCCCCCGCGCCTACTCGGAGAAGTGGAGGAACTGGCAACCTCGCTTACCTGCAGCGCAATCCGGGCGCATTGCCGCATTGACAGCCTTCCGCTGGGCGAGCGCACGACCTGTCCCAGGGTCCCGTTGCCCACAAACTCGGTGACGATCCCCACGACTGGATCCGACACACCCGTCGCGGCGCCGCCGTTGCAGTCGCCCGTGGTGTCCCCGGCTGGCGGGCTGGTGACCACACCGAGCATGCGGACGATATTCGGGTGGTTGAGGTTGGCCAGAATGTCGGCCTCAACAAGGAACGCATCCGAGTGCTTGGCGATGTGCTCCGGCTGCGCGGGACGGAGAAGGGCAGTTCTGAACAAACTGAGCAACGCGCTTCCAGTATCCATACGCCGATTGGGAACCAGTCAGTACGGGTGAGAAGCGCTTTCTCCCTCCCCAGGCTAGAGAAGCAGTGGAAGTATCAGGTGCCGAGGATTTGTAATACGCGGATAGGGCCCTCACATTTTACTTACTTGCTCTGTCAGGCGCACGCCATAACCTGACAAAGAAGCGCGCACAATTCCACACCAGTCCGTACACTCTGGTGTCCTTCATGCAACGTTACACTCGCCTACCACCCAGCCTACGCACGCAGGGCGCTCCGAAACACCCACCTTGATCCACTTGATGGCCACGTCGCCGTATGGGAATACATCCGCCCTTGAGACTTGTCCGAACCTGAGGGCCAAGGCAAGGCCCAGCCGAAGGCCAAACTTATTTAGGCTCACAACATTCGCAGGCACGCAGCAACAGCAGCTGTACGTCGCAGCTGCACAGCAGTGAGTGCAGTGACTGCCGATCCTCAGTAAAAAGGGATAACCAAGGGTACTAAGCCAGGGGCACACATAGGGGCACGCGCCCTCATGGCGCCGTCTCATCACTTACGCGCCCTCGCCGATCTTCTCCTCGTTGGACACCTCCGTCTTGCGGACCTTCACCACGCCGCGCAGTGGAGAGCACTGCGCCACCGCACCAATATGGGTCGCGTCCGCTCCAGGACCTCCAGCGACCAGGCCCACGCCCATCGCCGGCGCCCTGGCCGGGGAGAAGGAGTCGCCCAGTACCAACGGATTGCCGGCGGTGCCTGGCGCCGTGCTGATAAACGATTCGTTGTCCCCAGACAACGTAATAAGCGAGGGCACCGGCGGCAAGCCGCAGACCCTGCTGACCTCGTCGCTGGTTTCCCCGAAGGCGCTCATGTACGGGGGAAGAAAGTCAGCTCCCCAAGGTAACTGCTCTAACCGCCGTGAGACACCGCCAGCGCACGCGCGAGGGGCACCTAAGGGCCCTTCCACCGTATGCTCGCTGCTCACGGATACATCCAGTGCACGAAGGGCCGAACCAAGTTTGACGTGCGACGATGTGGCGGTGCAGCTGCAATGAGAACGCACGGAAGGAGGGATCACTTTTACCGATCTGGAAATCAGAGAGGAACAAGAGAATATACTGACGTCGACAGACGTGATATCAAATGAACAGGCAACTGCAAAGTGAAGGAGGGACTCGAGCGATCGCAAAAGCCCAGCGGGTCAAACTGACCTGGAGTGGCTTTCATCAGCGTCCAAACTGAACTGAGCGGAGCAGATGCTACGCCGCCTGAGGCTGTGCTCAAGGGCGCTGGCCCGATCGCTTAGTTCGTAAGGGTCGCTCCAGTCGTCGCTCCACTTTGGGCCGAACTCTGAGGCGCACGCCACGGGCTGGCAGCTGCAACCAAGTTGACCATAATGTGCAGCGAAGTTTGTGCGGCGGTCAACCAGCCATCGATAAGCCGTCGTTCATAGTGGGAATGTAGACAACCCAAAACAAACGCCCACTAATTCACTACGTCATACAACTCAAGCAAGTCGGAATCGCTAAGACACGAGTGTCGCATGTCATACAACCGCTTTCAACCATCTCTGTGTATGTGTATGCGTATGTGTATGTGTATGTGTATGTGTATGTGCTCAAATCATTGAATGCGGAGGAAGCTTTGAGCTCATACATAAGCTCTTTGCTGGGGCTAAAAAAGTTGGTTTATAAGATAAATACGAGAATCAATATTTTTTGGGATGAAATACAATATTCGTTGCGTTCTTTTAGTATTATCAGTGAAGATTGAGTGATCCATTGGGATACTGAGGGGATTTACAGTCCTTTATACATTTTTATTTTGATATATCATAAATGACAAATAGGACATTTAAAACATTGAGGTTTCCTGGCTATGCAAATATATCTTCCATGTAATATTAGCCAGTGATGGACATGGATTAACCATATATTTGGACTTTGCCTTAATATCCTTGTCCTTTTCTATTTTTTCATTCTTCATATTTTTGAATTGTAAGCTTACTTAAGAACTTGCAGCAGCGTGGCACGTATCAGATTTCCTAACCTGGACAAGTGTTCAGCGCCCATCCATTCGTCGCCGTCATCCAGTTGTAAGCGTGCAAAAAGCCTTGTAAGGTCCTGAACATACCAAACACAAAAAGGAGTGAACATGTTGCAAAATATTAAAATTCGTCACTTGAATGTCCACCTGGAACGCACCAACCTCAGTGAAAACTTCACAATTGCCCAGTTAAACGCGTGTGATGGTCTTGTCTACGAGATCCAAATTACTGATGCCCATCGGCCCGAAAAATGCCCCTACCTCTGACAATCGCTGCGCCACGTTCCCCGCCGAAAGTGATGCCGGCTTTGTGGACACCTGTTTAACCAGCAAGGAGTTGATAAAGTATAGGTGCTGCTCATTTTCCTCGAACTAAAGAACAGCAAACTTCGGTCCAGCTTCCAGCCGCACCTTCCGACCTTCCTCGCGTCCGCTCATGTCCCGCACTGCTTGGGACTTCCAAAGAATCCCTACACCTCGCCGCTTCCATTTGGGTTCATTGAAGCGATTCTCTCGACCATTTCCAACATGTCGTTGAAAAGATCCAGAGGCAGGTCGGTGCAGACCCATGTTTGCTTGCGCTTGCTCGTTGCCAGTATACTATATCAGCACTGCACTGTATGCAGAATTGCTAGCTGGAGTGAGCGAGTGGAGCTAAGTGAAATATGGATAATGTATTGGTGTATAAATACATCGTAGCAAACGCGATTCCGTACTGGCGATGTGACTTTCACGGCGGCGACGGTTGCGGTTGTCCACCTGCCATTTGCTCCATATCGGGGGGAATCCCCTTCTTTCCCCCTGCTCTAAAACGCTAAACCTCAATTCTTTAATACTCAAATTGTATTACCTTTCACGAGTATTTCCCCAATCTATATTGAATATAACTCAATCTAACATGGTAGATTATGATAATGATAATGATTTGAAAAGAGTTTTGGGTCTTCGATTCTTTTCCTTTTTGCGTGGACCTTAGTGGCACCTATCCCGCGCATCCGTGTGTGCATTGCTGCATACCCCGTGAAACGAAAGATATACTTACTTAGCTTACGTAGGCTTGGAGGTTGTGCACTTTATGTATTTAAAGAGATTTCTTGCTATTTGGGAACGTTTGGCCTCCAAGGATGCTAGCTGTGTAGACAGACCATGTAGCCAGATCCAAAGCTCGAGTCATTTTGCAGAGGTCGCACGTCAGATATAAAATATTTTCGCCAGTCATCAGTCGGTTAGGAATGAAATCCCGCGTACAGCTGGTCATAACGCATAGGGGGACTTACTGGGACGCCTTGCGCTGGTTTTTGAACCCCGCTTGGCTCCACCCATTGAAACGTTATAGGCAGGCATTCTACCTTGAAAGCTGAAAAGCTTTTATTTATGGACGTGATGTGAATTTTCTTGTCCCTTGCGGTTGGGTGCCGGACTCTTGGGACCGCTACTAATCACGAAAACGTAGGGGCTACCGTTCATCACCCAGGCTGGTCCGCAGCGCCCCCGTCTTGACAAAAGAAGGAGGGAAGGAGGGAAGGAGGGAAAGGAGCGCAGATGGGAAACGTCCTCCTGTCGCAGGGCTCGGTTTACGAGGTACACATCAGGCGCACTTGACCTCAGTAAAATCATGTTACATGCAGCTTGCAGATCGAAATCACCGCGTCCTGGATCCCACAGACCCGTGGGTCCTGACGATCGTGATCAAGATGTGCTATATCGCACGCCCGCATAGCTTTAGCCTCTGCGAACATGATGTTTGACATGCAGCGTGCAACAAAGGAAGCCCTGGACAAGGCACTGTCAACTTAAAGGATTGAGAGCTGGGAGCTTATGTTGAACGATGTAAAGCTCTGGATTGAACGATACACTTTCCCCCCACACAACTTCCCCCGCCCCGCCAGCTGTGTGGGTCACTGCGTGAGACAAATGATTTCCAAATCCTCTTCCCCTCCATCCCGTCCGTACTTTCCTTTTTTACCTGTGACCAGGTCCGCAGTCACTCCCCTTCCCTGCTCGTGCTCTCCTCCTCCTGTGACTTGCCACATCCCTCATGCCTCATGCCTCATGCCTCATGCCTTATGCCTCATGCCTCGTGCCTCATGCCTCGTGCCTCATGCCTCGTGTGTCTTCATCTTCTTTTCCCAGAGCCACTGCTGTGGGGTATCTGACGTCATGCTTCTCAGTCGGCATGCTGGCGGGGCCCCTCATCGGCGGCTACCTCGCCGTCAAGACTGCCCTGTGGACATGCATCGCACTCACCGCCGTCACGTGGATTTATCTCGTGGCGGTTGTCCCGGAATGCGCGCCGGGGCCGCTGGCCACCTCCGCCACTGACCGACAGCGCAATACCCGTGGGATGTGGCCAGGGTAGTCCGCTTGGGGTGGCAGACGGCGGCGTCAGGAGGCGAGCAGGGAGGGAGGTGGAACAAGAGGAGGACGAGCAGGAGCGCTTAGTGACGGCGAAGACGGAAGCGCTAGCGGCCGCGGAGGTGGTGTCGTTGATTTCGTCGCAAAGCCGCTTGATGAGCGGCGGCTCGGCGCCATCGGCGGCTGCCGACGCGGACGCTGGCGTACCTGGCGCATGCGCGGTGTACGGCACTGCGTGTTGTCCCCACACCCGGGTGAGCACTTGCGCCGGAAGCGATGGCAATCAGGAGGAGACGATGTTGCCGTATTGTCGCCGGCCCCGGCGCAGCAGCGCAGGTGGAGGCGGCGGCAGTGGCGGTCACGGCGGCGGCAGCGGCGGTCACGGCGGCGGCAGCGGCGGTCACGGCAACGGCGGCGGCGGTCACGGCAACGGCGGCGGCAGCGGCGGTCACGGCAACGGCGGCGGCGGTCACGGCAACGGCGGCGGCGGTCACGGCAACGGCGGCGGTAGTAACAGGCTATTGGGTCTTTCCACCGCCTGGTCGGTGATTCGGCATTCATCTTTCTACCGCCGTATCGCCGCCATTTGGGTTGTGGTGGCAATGACGTGGGAAGGTGCTGGGGAATTACTAATGCAGTACCTGCAGTTCAAGCTGGGATTCAACACCTTAGATCAGGTACGGCCCATTAAAGTGCGCGCGTGCGTGTGTGTGTGTTTTCATGTTATGCATCGCGGGGGCGAAGGGAGGGTGTGGGAAGGGGGGCGAGGGAGGGCACGGGGGCGGGGTAAGGGGCAAGGGGGAACCGAGCGGATGTGCAGTACAATTAGAAACAGAACCAGAGACCAACCGATTGTACCAGATTAACCGCGTTGTCGTATAAGAACGTCAGTTATTGTGTTTCAATATTTTATAAAGTCTCCTTGTTGGTCTTTCTGCATTCGCATTCGCATTCGTATTCCAGAAGAGATGTTTCCTTCTGCCTGTCTGCCTTCCTTCGTCCACGTAAGGCCCACGTGCTAACAGTCCTCGCGTCCGGGGGCCTGGTGGTCAAGTTGGGCCTCCTGTCCCTGATGGTTCGTTGGATGGGATAATGGCGGTTGTTGGCATTCGGTTTGGCAGCTTACGCGGCGGAGTGTGTGGCGCTGGCGGCCATTGTTTTTTATGTTTATAAGGTTTAAACGGGACGGGAGGGAAGGGAAGGTGAGGGGAGGGGAGGGGAGGGAAGGGGAGGGGAGGGGAGGGGAAGAGGGGATCGCGAGCCGGGTCAGTATCCAAGTAAGGTTACCCAACCCACACGGACTCATCAGGCATGTGGCTTGTCGGAGGGATTATCGCTGTGTTATGTAACTTCAGCGGTTTAACAGTTGGGTCGTTGCTGGTTGGCCGTTGGCTTGGTTTCCTGAAAGATTGCTTCAACCTTCGCGTGGCTGTGTAGCGCAGATTGGCATCGGAAGCCGCACTTGGTGGTTCAGGCAGTTGACTGGATTTCCCCAACGATGGGACTCAGGAAACCGGTGCTGCTGAAGGAACCTTTACGTTGAAACCCTTTTTATGTGCTGCCAGTCTTTTCTTATTGTTTTTTCGCTGATTTTTTGGCATGTTTGCTGTAAGTTTTACATAACGACTTCTAAAACCCTAATACAAATTGTATTGCAGTCAAAGTAACAATCCCTGCGGCATAATCCACTTCGGTTGTAGTCGGCGAGAAAGAACCTCCTTGCAGGGAGGGCAGGCAAGATGAGGGATGCCGTAATTGTAAAAAGGGTAGAACTTAGTCCCACTCAGTTCCGGTGGCCTTCTCCCAAGAGGAGCGGTGACAAGGGGGCACCGGCTCCCAAGGTTATGGTACGAAGGAAGGGCGGGAGGGAGAGAAGGGGTGTGAAGTAGGAGGGAGGGAGGGAGGGACAGGGAAGGAGGAGACGAATAGACGGCGTCTAGCTCCGTCCAAGAAGTTAGGAGAAGGTGAAAATGTTTGAACGTAAACTAGGTAGCCGCCAAGGCCGCAAATAGACGCCCAAGATAAGGCAATAGAATCCATATTAAAGTTTGCTATTGACCTTGCTGCTGGTGGTGGCGAAAAGGTACCAAGTAAATATTCTTAGGTTCATTAAAGTGGGAAGCGCGAGATCTGAAAGCTGACCGCTGGTGCTGTCATGCTCGTGCACCTCCCAACCCTTTCTTAGGAAGACAAAGCGCCCGAACCAAAGCCCCCCAAACCAGCCCAAACTACCCTGAAGCCCGCGCACGTGCGAATCAAACAAAGCGATATACAAAGTTGTGTACATCGTTTTGGCAATCTTTAAAAAGTCTGCTGTTGCTTTACCCGAGCAAATAGAAGGGCTATCTTCAGCAATAGGAAATTTAAAGGAGAAGGGTGTTGAAATAACTAAACCTATTACATATTCACTAGCTGAAGAAGATGCAGAAGATACGCCATAAACTAATAAAATGATCTCTGCTCCTTCGATAAACCTCGTAGCTGCAAGAATAGCAACTAGCAGTATTTTGCTTGCATTATTTTTAGTTATTTTTCTGCTAATTTCCTAAATTATTTTAATTTTTTAGTATAGCCTTGCATCCATACTACCGTCCAGCTTATCATGCAAGTTTGTTATAGCAGCTTGAACAAGAACGAGAAATAATCACATTGAACAAAGTGCACAGTCTGACGCGGACGCACCTGGGACAGCGGTGTGCGGTTGCAGCCGCAAAGGTCAAGGACATGCAAAGGTCAAGAACATGCAAAGGTCAAGGACATGCACATGCGAGAGGAAGAAGAAGGGTAAGGGCAAGGAAAAAGCAGACGTGAGAGGACGGGTCCAAGGCAGTTAAAGCAACGCTATTGAACCGTGCACCCCAGGAAAACTATGCCGTTGGGTTTTGCCGTAGAGAAGGAGCGAAGAAATGGTCAGAAAGTAATAAATACAATTTGGAAGAAGGATGGGAGGACTTCTGTGTCAGAAAACGACAGGACGACAGTCGAAGGGTACGGCATCGGCATGGGGGAATGGGAAGAAAGACCGGAAAGGGCGTCAAAAGGCACAGTTGTGAAAGAAGAAGGCGGGGCACAGATTAAGACGCGGGGTCAGGGGCGCGTAGGAAAAGAGAAGGGTGAAGAGAGAATGGCGGGGGCAAAGAACGGTCGCGGCAAGCACAGTCTAGAACCACGAATGGCTCCCACCAGAAGGTGCGTAGGTTACAAAATGAACATATATGTTACATGTACATGGTCACCACGATGCAAGTGGACCGCTTCACCACCACTTGGCCGCCACCACCAGATGGCTCTGAAGGGGCTCAGAGGCTGAGTAGCGGGGTCAGCAGTCTGGGATGCCACAAGACTATAGTTGGTGCCAAGCACGCCACACGACATACTGACAGACTCGTGAGCCTCACGGCAGAAGATGGGCTCACTCGGCATGTGTGATTGGCCACACATCCAATACACATTGGATGCGTGATTCAGAAACAGTCCTTAGTGGGGGGGGTGTCCACATGCACTTGTTCACATCCAACCTCCTCATTGTGGTTGCTCTGTGCCGTTATATAGTTATACCATGTCCGTTCGTATTGTGTGTGAACCGATACTGGTTCCATCATCCTGGTCCCATCATATCATCAACGTCTCATCATGTGCCGACCTATCTCATTAAAATAAAAGCCACTGGCGCCTTTCGTTACAAGGCGAGAGGGGTGTGCATGCACCCGAGCCACTGGGCCTCCTCCTCCTCTTTTACCTCCACCTCCTCCTCTTCCACCACAACATCATCATCATCATTATTGATATTCCCTAACACGTGTTGACGGTGTGCCAGGTGGCAGCTCACAAGTCACAACAGACATCCTCCTCCCCCGCCGCACGCAGTTCCTTGACAGGCAGACAGGTACTACCTGCGCTATAAGTTATCTGCGCTTTCCCACTGATACAATTACTACACCGTTCGGTGCTTTAGCAGCCTCTTGTCTCATGTTCGTCAAATCTGACCGCGTGACTTATCTTAGCCCTTCAGGCAATGGCCCGGGCCCTTGTGAGAAACATCTAGATTACCTCGCCGGCCGCTCAGAGTCTCCGATGAATGGTGAGAGGGCAGAGGAAGCCCATCACCCTAAGTTGTTGTCAACCTTCACAATCTCCTATAACCTGATGACGACAGTGATCTAAGTTCATTGAAAGGCAGGGCCGCCCTTACAGCATCCTGCCTCTGCTTAAACATTGGTTGAGTTGTGGTGGTGGCAGAGGCAGCAAGCCCCCCTCCTCCTGCTGCTGCTGTTGTGGATGTGGTGATGGTGAGTGCAACAGCAAGCCCTGCTGCTGCTGTTGTAGCTGTGGTGACCGCCTCCACCGCCCCCGCCCCCGCCCCCGCCACCTCCACCGTCCCCGCCGCCACCGCCTCCTCCGCCTCCTCCGCCACCGCCGCCGCCACCCCCACCACCTCCACCGCCTCCACCGCCTCCACCGCTTCCACCGCTTCCACCGCCTCCTACGCATCCTACACCTCCTCCGCATCCGCCTCCACCTCCCCCGCCCCCGCCCCCGCCCCCGCCCCCGCCCCCGCCCCCGCCCCCGCCACCTCCGCCTCCACCGACCCCGCCTACTCGGAGAAGTGGAGGAACTGGCAACCTCGTTTACCTGCAGCGCAATCCGGGCGCATTGCCGCATTGACAGCCTTCCGCTGGGCGAGCGCACGACCTGTCCCAGGGTCCCGTTGCCCACAAACTCGGTGACGATCCCCACGACTGGATCCGACACACCCGTCGCGGCGCCGCCGTTGCAGTCGCCCGTGTTGTCCCCGGCTGGCGGGCTGGTGACCACACCGAGCATGCGGACGATATTCGGGTGGTTGAGGTTGGCCAGAATGTCGGCCTCAACAAGGAACGCATCCGAGTGCTTGGCGATGTGCTCCGGCTGCGCGGGACGGAGAAGGGCAGTTCTGAACAAACTGAGCAACGCGCTTCCAATATCCATACGCCGATTGGGAACCAGTCAGTACGGGTGAGAAGCGCTTTCTCCCTCCCCAAGCTAGAGAAGCAGTGGAAGTATCAGGTGCCGAGGATTTGTAATACGCGGATAGGGCCCTCACATTTTACTTACTTGCTCTGTCAGGCGCACGCCATAACCTGACAAAGAAGCGCGCACAATTCCACACCAGTCCGTACACTCTGGTGTCCTTCATGCAACGTTACACTCGCCTACCACCCAGCCTACGCACGCAGGGCGCTCCGAAACACCCACCTTGATCCACTTGATGGCCACGTCGCCGTATGGGAATACATCCGCCCTTGAGACTTGTCCGAACCTGAGGGGCAAGGCAAGGCCCAGCCGAAGGCCAAACTTATTTAGGCTCACAACATTCGCAGGCACGCAGCAACAGCAGCTGTACGTCGCAGCTGCACAGCAGTGAGTGCAGTGACTGCCGATCCTCAGTAAAAAGGGATAACCAAGGGTACAAAGCCAGGGGCACACATAGGGGCACGCGCCCTCATGGCGCCGTCTCATCACTTACGCGCCCTCGCCGATCTTCTCCTCGTTGGACACCTCCGTCTTGCGGACCTTCACCACGCCGCGCAGTGGAGAGCACTGCGCCACCGCACCAATATGGGTCGCGTCCGCTCCAGGACCTCCAGCGACCAGGCCCACGCCCATCGCCGGCGCCCTGGCCGGGGAGAAGGAGTCGCCCAGTACCAACGGATTGCCGGCGGTGCCTGGCGCCGTGCTGATAGACGATTCGTTGTCCCCAGACAACGTAATAAGCGAGGGCACCGGCGGCAAGCCGCAGACCCTGCTGACCTCGCCGCTGGTTTCCCCGAAGGCCCTCAGCGGCAGCGGCGGTGCGGCCGGTGCGGCCGGAGCGGCTGGGGTGGCCGGTGACAGCAGCACCTCATACAACCTGGGCAATGTGCGGCCAATCGTGTCGCTGTCCAGCACCGCCACGGCCGCAGCTACCGCCACCTCGGCGCATGAGCAGCTCTTCTTTGCAGTCCACTGCTCTTGTACCAAGATTGCTTGCAGCTGTAGGATGATCTCCCTGAAGCTGGGCCTGTTGTCTGGGTTCGGATCCATGCACGTCTCCACCAGCGACCGCCATTCAGGATCGCATGTGGAAGGGATGGGCAGGTGCAGGGTCCCGGACTCGAGCCCCATCAGGATCTCGTGGTTGCTCAGCCGCATAAACGGCTCCTCCCCCGTGTGCAGCTGCCACAGGGTGACGCCCATCGAATAGACGTCAACCTTCTCCGACACCTCACCGTTGCCAAAAAACACCTCGGGGGCCATGTACGGCAGCGTCCCGCGCGGCGTAGGACAGGAGACGTACTTGCCGTGCTTGCGCTTGCTCAGCCCGAAGTCCGCAATCTGTGAGATGTCGTGAAGCCAGTGGCGGTGGGGGTGAGTTGGTGGCGGCAGCTGTGAGACGGCGATGATTCACGGGAAACGCACACAGAAGCATACACGGACACGAACGCAGCTGCCAGATTCAGACGAAACCCTAACACGACCAGACGACACCATGTCACTGCGGGGCCTTCCGGCCCATTACCACTCCTCCACACACACACACACAGTCTTGCTCGGGTAGCTGACCTTGGCAACCATGTTCTCCCCCTCTCCTTGGATGAGCACGTTTTCGGGCTTCAAGTCGAAATGCACAATGGCGGGCGACTGCGAGTGGAGATAGGCCATCCCCACGGCCACCTGCGTGAGGGGAAGGCACACATGCACACAAGTCAGGGAGCAGCGCGCCGAGCCAGGCTCGACCCGTACAGATGTAACAAGGCACCCTGCAGTAATGGAGGCGGGAGGGGCTTGGAGGGCGGCCGATAACGACTATCCGCCAATTGGGGAACTGCTGGGGGCGGGTGGATCACATGATGATGTGAGGGTCATGTGGGCCCAACAGATGACTCGCACGTAACACAGACCCAGACAACCTACACCGCCTAGAAGAAGGGCCTCACGCCAACCCTGACATCCCCCCCCCGCGCCTACTCGGAGAAGTGGAGGAACTGGCAACCTCGTTTACCTGCAGCGCAATCCGGGCGCATTGCCGCGTTGACAGCCTTCCGCTGGGCGAGCGCACGACCTGGCCCAGGGTCCCGTTGCCCACAAACTCGGTGACGATCCCCACGACTGGATCCGACACACCCGTCGCGGCGCCGCCGTTGCAGTCGCCCGTGGTGTCCCCGGCTGGCGGGCTGGTGACCACACCGAGCATGCGGACGATATTCGGGTGGTTGAGGTTGGCCAGAATGTCGGCCTCAACAAGGAACGCATCCGAGTGCTTGGCGATGTGCTCCGGCTGCGCGGGACGGAGAAGGGCAGTTCTGAACAAACTGAGCAACGCGCTTCCAATATCCATACGCCGATTGGGAACCAGTCAGTACGGGTGAGAAGCGCTTTCTCCCTCCCCAAGCTAGAGAAGCAGTGGAAGTATCAGGTGCCGAGGATTTGTAATACGCGGATAGGGCCCTCACATTTTACTTACTTGCTCTGTCAGGCGCACGCCATAACCTGACAAAGAAGCGC
The DNA here is from genome assembly GCA_030268105.1 of Volvox africanus. NCBI lineage: Eukaryota > Viridiplantae > Chlorophyta > Chlorophyceae > Chlamydomonadales > Volvocaceae > Volvox > Volvox africanus. The sequence continues at coordinate 1,093,816 of BSDZ01000079.1, forward strand.
GCACAATTCCACACCAGTCCGTACACTCTGGTGTCCTTCATGCAACGTTACACTCGCCTACCACCCAGCCTACGCACGCAGGGCGCTCCGAAACACCCACCTTGATCCACTTGATGGCCACGTCGCCGTATGGGAATACATCCGCCCTTGAGACTTGTCCGAACCTGAGGGGCAAGGCAAGGCCCAGCCGAAGGCCAAACTTATTTAGGCTCACAACATTCGCAGGCACGCAGCAACAGCAGCTGTACGTCGCAGCTGCACAGCAGTGAGTGCAGTGACTGCCGATCCTCAGTAAAAAGGGATAACCAAGGGTACTAAGCCAGGGGCACACATAGGGGCACGCGCCCTCATGGCGCCGTCTCATCACTTACGCGCCCTCGCCGATCTTCTCCTCGTTGGACACCTCCGTCTTGCGGACCTTCACCACGCCGCGCAGTGGAGAGCACTGCGCCACCGCACCAATATGGGTCGCGTCCGCTCCAGGACCTCCAGCGACCAGGCCCACGCCCATCGCCGGCGCCCTGGCCGGGGAGAAGGAGTCGCCCAGTACCAACGGATTGCCGGCGGTGCCTGGCGCCGTGCTGATAAACGATTCGTTGTCCCCAGACAACGTAATAAGCGAGGGCACCGGCGGCAAGCCGCAGACCCTGCTGACCTCGTCGCTGGTTTCCCCGAAGGCGCTCATGTACGGGGGAAGAAAGTCAGCTCCCCAAGGTAACTGCTCTAACCGCCGTGAGACACCGCCAGCGCACGCGCGAGGGGCACCTAAGGGCCCTTCCACCGTATGCTCGCTGCTCACGGATACATCCAGTGCACGAAGGGCCGAACCAAGTTTGACGTGCGACGATGTGGCGGTGCAGCTGCAATGAGAACGCACGGAAGGAGGGATCACTTTTACCGATCTGGAAATCAGAGAGGAACAAGAGAATATACTGACGTCGACAGACGTGATATCAAATGAACAGGCAACTGCAAAGTGAAGGAGGGACTCGAGCGATCGCAAAAGCCCAGCGGGTCAAACTGACCTGGAGTGGCTTTCATCAGCGTCCAAACTGAACTGAGCGGAGCAGATGCTACGCCGCCTGAGGCTGTGCTCAAGGGCGCTGGCCCGATCGCTTAGTTCGTAAGGGTCGCTCCAGTCGTCGCTCCACTTTGGGCCGAACTCTGAGGCGCACGCCACGGGCTGGCAGCTGCAACCAAGTTGACCATAATGTGCAGCGAAGTTTGTGCGGCGGTCAACCAGCCATCGATAAGCCGTCGTTCATAGTGGGAATGTAGACAACCCAAAACAAACGCCCACTAATTCACTACGTCATACAACTCAAGCAAGTCGGAATCGCTAAGACACGAGTGTCGCATGTCATACAACCGCTTTCAACCATCTCTGTGTATGTGTATGCGTATGTGTATGTGTATGTGTATGTGTATGTGCTCAAATCATTGAATGCGGAGGAAGCTTTGAGCTCATACATAAGCTCTTTGCTGGGGCTAAAAAAGTTGGTTTATAAGATAAATACGAGAATCAATATTTTTTGGGATGAAATACAATATTCGTTGCGTTCTTTTAGTATTATCAGTGAAGATTGAGTGATCCATTGGGATACTGAGGGGATTTACAGTCCTTTATACATTTTTATTTTGATATATCATAAATGACAAATAGGACATTTAAAACATTGAGGTTTCCTGGCTATGCAAATATATCTTCCATGTAATATTAGCCAGTGATGGGCATGGATTAACCATATATTTGGACTTTGCCTTAATATCCTTGTCCTTTTCTATTTTTTCATTCTTCATATTTTTGAATTGTAAGCTTACTTAAGAACTTGCAGCAGCGTGGCACGTATCAGATTTCCTAACCTGGACAAGTGTTCAGCGCCCATCCATTCGTCGCCGTCATCCAGTTGTAAGCGTGCAAAAAGCCTTGTAAGGTCCTGAACATACCAAACACAAAAAGGAGTGAACATGTTGCAAAATATTAAAATTCGTCACTTGAATGTCCACCTGGAACGCACCAACCTCAGTGAAAACTTCACAATTGCCCAGTTAAACGCGTGTGATGGTCTTGTCTACGAGATCCAAATTACTGATGCCCATCGGCCCGAAAAATGCCCCTACCTCTGACAATCGCTGCGCCACGTTCCCCGCCGAAAGTGATGCCGGCTTTGTGGACACCTGTTTAACCAGCAAGGAGTTGATAAAGTATAGGTGCTGCTCATTTTCCGCGAACTAAAGAAAAGCAAACTTCGGTCCAGCTTCCAGCCGCACCTTCCGACCTTCCTCGCGTCCGCTCATGTCCCGCACTGCTTGGGACTTCCAAAGAATCCCTACACCTCGCCGCTTCCATTTGGGTTCATTGAAGCGATTCTCTCGACCATTTCCAACATGTCGTTGAAAAGATCCAGAGGCAGGTCGGTGCAGACCCATGTTTGCTTGCGCTTGCTCGTTGCCAGTATACTATATCAGCACTGCACTGTATGCAGAATTGCTAGCTGGAGTGAGCGAGTGGAGCTAAGTGAAATATGGATAATGTATTGGTGTATAAATACATCGTAGCAAACGCGATTCCGTACTGGCGATGTGACTTTCACGGCGGCGACGGTTGCGGTTGTCCACCTGCCATTTGCTCCATATCGGGGGGAATCCCCTTCTTTCCCCCTGCTCTAAAACGCTAAACCTCAATTCTTTAATACTCAAATTGTATTACCTTTCACGAGTATTTCCCCAATCTATATTGAATATAACTCAATCTAACATGGTAGATTATGATAATGATAATGATTTGAAAAGAGTTTTGGGTCTTCGATTCTTTTCCTTTTTGCGTGGACCTTAGTGGCACCTATCCCGCGCATCCGTGTGTGCATTGCTGCATACCCCGTGAAACGAAAGATATACTTACTTAGCTTACGTAGGCTTGGAGGTTGTGCACTTTATGTATTTAAAGAGATTTCTTGCTATTTGGGAACGTTTGGCCTCCAAGGATGCTAGCTGTGTAGACAGACCATGTAGCCAGATCCAAAGCTCGAGTCATTTTGGAGAGGTCGCACGTCAGATATAAAATATTTTCGCCAGTCATCAGTCGGTTAGGAATGAAATCCCGCGTACAGCTGGTCATAACGCATAGGGGGACTTACTGGGACGCCTTGCGCTGGTTTTTGAACCCCGCTTGGCTCCACCCATTGAAACGTTATAGGCAGGCATTCTACCTTGAAAGCTGAAAAGCTTTTATTTATGGACGTGATGTGAATTTTCTTGTCCCTTGCGGTTGGGTGCCGGACTCTTGGGACCCTTACTAATCACGAAAACGTAGGGGCTACCGTTCATCACCCAGGCTGGTCCGCAGCGCCCCCGTCTTGACAAAAGAAGGAGGGAAGGAGGGAAGGAGGGAAAGGAGCGCAGATGGGAAACGTCCTCCTGTCGCAGGGCTCGGTTTACGAGGTACACATCAAGCGCACTTGACCTCAGTAAAATCATGTTACATGCAGCTTGCAGATCGAAATCACCGCGTCCTGGATCCCACAGACCCGTGGGTCCTGACGATCGTGATCAAGATGTGCTATATCGCACGCCCGCATAGCTTTAGCCTCTGCGAACATGATGTTTGACATGCAGCGTGCAACAAAGGAAGCCCTGGACAAGGCACTGTCAACTTAAAGGATTGAGAGCTGGGAGCTTATGTTGAACGATGTAAAGCTCTGGATTGAACGATACACTTTCCCCCCACACAACTTCCCCCGCCCCGCCAGCTGTGTGGGTCACTGCGTGAGACAAATGATTTCCAAATCCTCTTCCCCTCCATCCCGTCCGTACTTTCCTTTTTTACCTGTGACCAGGTCCGCAGTCACTCCCCTTCCCTGCTCGTGCTCTCCTCCTCCTGTGACTTGCCACATCCCTCATGCCTCATGCCTCATGCCTCATGCCTTATGCCTCATGCCTCGTGCCTCATGCCTCGTGCCTCATGCCTCGTGTGTCTTCATCTTCTTTTCCCAGAGCCACTGCTGTGGGGTATCTGACGTCATGCTTCTCAGTCGGCATGCTGGCGGGGCCCCTCATCGGCGGCTACCTCGCCGTCAAGACTGCCCTGTGGACATGCATCGCACTCACCGCCGTCACGTGGATTTATCTCGTGGCGGTTGTCCCGGAATGCGCGCCGGGGCCGCTGGCCACCTCCGCCACTGACCGACAGCGCAATACCCGTGGGATGTGGCCAGGGTAGTCCGCTTGGGGTGGCAGACGGCGGCGTCAGGAGGCGAGCAGGGAGGGAGGTGGAACAAGAGGAGGACGAGCAGGAGCGCTTAGTGACGGCGGAGACGGAAGCGCTAGCGGCCGCGGAGGTGGTGTCGTTGATTTCGTCGCAAAGCCGCTTGATGAGCGGCGGCTCGGCGCCATCGGCGGCTGCCGACGCGGACGCTGGCGTACCTGGCGCATGCGCGGTGTACGGCACTGCGTGTTGTCCCCACACCCGGGTGAGCACTTGCGCCGGAAGCGATGGCAATCAGGAGGAGACGATGTTGCCGTATTGTCGCCGGCCCCGGCGCAGCAGCGCAGGTGGAGGCGGCGGCAGTGGCGGTCACGGCGGCGGCAGCGGCGGTCACGGCGGCGGCAGCGGCGGTCACGGCGGCGGCAGCGGCGGTCACGGCAACGGCGGCGGATGTCACGGCAACGGCGGCGGCGGTCACGGCAACGGCGGCGGCAGTAACAGGCTATTGGGTCTTTCCACCGCCTGGTCGGTGATTCGGCATTCATCTTTCTACCGCCGTATCGCCGCCATTTGGGTTGTGGTGGCAATGACGTGGGAAGGTGCTGGGGAATTACTAATGCAGTACCTGCAGTTCAAGCTGGGATTCAACACCTTAGATCAGGTACGGCCCATTAAAGTGCGCGCGTGCGTGTGTGTGTGTTTTCATGTTATGCATCGCGGGGGCGAAGGGAGGGTGTGGGAAGGGGGGCGAGGGAGGGCACGGGGGCGGGGTAAGGGGCAAGGGGGAACCGAGCGGATGTGCAGTACAATTAGAAACAGAACCAGAGACCAACCGATTGTACCAGATTAACCGCGTTGTCGTATAAGAACGTCAGTTATTGTGTTTCAATATTTTATAAAGTCTCCTTGTTGGTCTTTCTGCATTCGCATTCGCATTCGTATTCCAGAAGAGATGTTTCCTTCTGCCTGTCTGCCTTCCTTCGTCCACGTAAGGCCCACGTGCTAACAGTCCTCGCGTCCGGGGGCCTGGTGGTCAAGTTGGGCCTCCTGTCCCTGATGGTTCGTTGGATGGGATAATGGCGGTTGTTGGCATTCGGTTTGGCAGCTTACGCGGCGGAGTGTGTGGCGCTGGCGGCCATTGTTTTTTATGTTTATAAGGTTTAAACGGGACGGGAGGGAAGGGAAGGTGAGGGGAGGGGAGGGGAGGGAAGGGGAGGGGAGGGGAGGGGAAGAGGGGATCGCGAGCCGGGTCAGTATCCAAGTAAGGTTACCCAACCCACACGGACTCATCAGGCATGTGGCTTGTCGGAGGGATTATCGCTGTGTTATGTAACTTCAGCGGTTTAACAGTTGGGTCGTTGCTGGTTGGCCGTTGGCTTGGTTTCCTGAAAGATTGCTTCAACCTTCGCGTGGCTGTGTAGCGCAGATTGGCATCGGAAGCCGCACTTGGTGGTTCAGGCAGTTGACTGGATTTCCCCAACGATGGGACTCAGGAAACCGGTGCTGCTGAAGGAACCTTTACGTTGAAACCCTTTTTATGTGCTGCCAGTCTTTTCTTATTGTTTTTTCGCTGATTTTTTGGCATGTTTGCTGTAAGTTTTACATAACGACTTCTAAAACCCTAATACAAATTGTATTGCAGTCAAAGTAACAATCCCTGCGGCATAATCCACTTCGGTTGTAGTCGGCGAGAAAGAACCTCCTTGCAGGGAGGGCAGGCAAGATGAGGGATGCCGTAATTGTAAAAAGGGTAGAACTTAGTCCCACTCAGTTCCGGTGGCCTTCTCCCAAGAGGAGCGGCGACAAGGGGGCACCGGCTCCCAAGGTTATGGTACGAAGGAAGGGCGGGAGGGAGAGAAGGGGTGTGAAGTAGGAGGGAGGGAGGGAGGGAGGGACAGGGAAGGAGGAGACGAATAGACGGCGCCTAGCTCCGTCCAAGAAGTTAGGAGAAGGTGAAAATGTTTGAACGTAAACTAGGTAGCCGCCAAGGCCGCAAATAGACGCCCAAGATAAGGCAATAGAATCCATATTAAAGTTTGCTATTGACCTTGCTGCTGGTGGTGGCGAAAAGGTACCAAGTAAATATTCTTAGGTTCATTAAAGTGGGAAGCGCGAGATCTGAAAGCTGACCGCTGGTGCTGTCATGCTCGTGCACCTCCCAACCCTTTCTTAGGAAGACAAAGCGCCCGAACCAAAGCCCCCCAAACCAGCCCAAACTACCCTGAAGCCCGCGCACGTGCGAATCAAACAAAGCGATATACAAAGTTGTGTACATCGTTTTGGCAATTTTAAAAAAGTCTGCTGTTGCTTTACCCGAGCAAATAGAAGGGCTATCTTCAGCAATAGGAAATTTAAAGGAGAAGGGTGTTGAAATAACTAAACCTATTACATATTCACTAGCTGAAGAAGATGCAGAAGATACGCCATAAACTAATAAAATGATCTCTGCTCCTTCGATAAACCTCGTAGCTGCAAGAATAGCAACTAGCAGTATTTTGCTTGCATTATTTTTAGTTATTTTTCTGCCAATTTCCTAAATTATTTTAATTTTTTAGTATAGCCTTGCATCCATACTACCGTCCAGCTTATCATGCAAGTTTGTTATAGCAGCTTGAACAAGAACGAGAAATAATCACATTGAACAAAGTGCACAGTCTGACGCGGACGCACCTGTCACAGCGGTGTGCGGTTGCAGCCGCAAAGGTCAAGGACATGCAAAGGTCAAGGACATGCACATGCGAGAGGAAGAAGAAGGGTAAGGGCAAGGAAAAAGCAGACGTGAGAGGACGGGTCCAAGGCAGTTAAAGCAACGCTATTGAACCGTGCACCCCAGGAAAACTATGCCGTTGGGTTTTGCCGTAGAGAAGGAGCGAAGAAATGGTCAGAAAGTAATAAATACAATTTGGAAGAAGGATGGGAGGACTTCTGTGTCAGAAAACGACAGGACGACAGTCGAAGGGTACGGCATCGGCATGGGGGAATGGGAAGAAAGACCGGAAAGGGCGTCAAAAGGCACAGTTGTGAAAGAAGAAGGCGGGGCACAGATTAAGACGCGGGGTCAGGGGCGCGTAGGAAAAGAGAAGGGTGAAGAGAGAATGGCAGGGGCAAAGAACGGTCGCGGGAAGCACAGTCTAGAACCACGAATGGCTCCCACCAGAAGGTGCGTAGGTTACAAAATGAACATATATGTTACATGTACATGGTCACCACGATGCAAGTGGACCGCTTCACCACCACTTGGCCGCCACCACCAGATGGCTCTGAAGGGGCTCAGAGGCTGAGTAGCGGGGTCAGCAGTCTGGGATGCCACAAGACTATAGTTGGTGCCAAGCACGCCACACGACATACTGACAGACTCGTGAGCCTCACGGCAGAAGATGGGCTCACTCGGCATGTGTGATTGGCCACACATCCAATACACATTGGATGCGTGATTCAGAAACAGTCCTTAGTGGGGGGGGTGTCCACATGCACTTGTTCACATCCAACCTCCTCATTGTGGTTGCTCTGTGCCGTTATATAGTTATACCATGTCCGTTCGTATTGTGTGTGAACCGATACTGGTTCCATCATCCTGGTCCCATCATATCATCAACGTCTCATCATGTGCCGACCTATCTCATTAAAATAAAAGCCACTGGCGCCTTTCGTTACAAGGCGAGAGGGGTGTGCATGCACCCGAGCCACTGGGCCTCCTCCTCCTCTTTTACCTCCACCTCCTCCTCTTCCACCACAACATCATCATCATCATTATTGATATTCCCTAACACGTGTTGACGGTGTGCCAGGTGGCAGCTCACAAGTCACAACAGACATCCTCCTCCCCCGCCGCACGCAGTTCCTTGACAGGCAGACAGGATTTTAAACCTGCGCTATAAGTTATCTGCGCTTCCCCACTGATACCATTACTACACCGTTCGGTGCTTTAGCAGCCTCTTGCCTCATGTTCGTCAAATCTGACCGCGTGACTTATCTTAGCCCTTCAGGCAATGGCCCGGGCCCTTGTGAGAAACATCTAGATTACCTCGCCGGCCGCTCAGAGTCTCCGATGAATGGTGAGAGGGCAGAGGAAGCCCATCACCCTAAGTTGTTGTCAACCTTCACAATCTCCTATAACCTGATGACGACAGTGATCTAAGTTCATTGAAAGGCAGGGCCGCCCTTACAGCATCCTGCCTCTGCTTAAAAATTGGTTGAGTTGTGGTGGTGGCAGAGGCAGCAAGCCCCCCTCCTCCTGCTGCTGCTGTTGTGGATGTGGTGATGGTGAGTGCAACAGCAAGCCCTGCTGCTGCTGTTGTAGCTGTGGTGACCGCCTCCACCGCCCCCGCCCCCGCCCCCGCCACCTCCACCGTCCCCGCCGCCACCGCCTCCTCCGCCTCCTCCGCCTCCTCCGCCACCGCCACCCCCACCACCTCCACCACCTCCACCGCTTCCACCGCTTCCACCGCCTCCTACGCATCCTACGCCTCCTACGCCTCCTACGCATCCGCCTCCACCGCCCCCGCCCCCGCCACCTCCGCCTCCACCGACCCCGCCTACTCGGAGAAGTGGAGGAACTGGCAACCTCGTTTACCTGCAGCGCAATCCGGGCGCATTGCCGCATTGACAGCCTTCCGCTGGGCGAGCGCACGACCTGGCCCAGGGTCCCGTTGCCCACAAACTCGGTGACGATCCCCACGACTGGATCCGACACACCCGTCGCGGCGCCGCCGTTGCAGTCGCCCGTGTTGTCCCCGGCTGGCGGGCTGGTGACCACACCGAGCATGCGGACGATATTCGGGTGGTTGAGGTTGGCCAGAATGTCGGCCTCAACAAGGAACGCATCCGAGTGCTTGGCGATGTGCTCCGGCTGCGCGGGACGGAGAAGGGCAGTTCTGAACAAACTGAGCAACGCGCTTCCAATATCCATACGCCGATTGGGAACCAGTCAGTACGGGTGAGAAGCGCTTTCTCCCTCCCCAAGCTAGAGAAGCAGTGGAAGTATCAGGTGCCGAGGATTTGTAATACGCGGATAGGGCCCTCACATTTTACTTACTTGCTCTGTCAGGCGCACGCCATAACCTGACAAAGAAGCGCGCACAATTCCACACCAGTCCGTACACTCTGGTGTCCTTCATGCAACGTTACACTCGCCTACCACCCAGCCTACGCACGCAGGGCGCTCCGAAACACCCACCTTGATCCACTTGATGGCCACGTCGCCGTATGGGAATACATCCGCCCTTGAGACTTGTCCGAACCTGAGGGGCAAGGCAAGGCCCAGCCGAAGGCCAAACTTATTTAGGCTCACAACATTCGCAGGCACGCAGCAACAGCAGCTGTACGTCGCAGCTGCACAGCAGTGAGTGCAGTGACTGCCGATCCTCAGTAAAAAGGGATAACCAAGGGTGCTAAGCCAGGGGCACACATAGGGGCACGCGCCCTCATGGCGCCGTCTCATCACTTACGCGCCCTCGCCGATCTTCTCCTCGTTGGACACCTCCGTCTTGCGGACCTTCACCACGCCGCGCAGTGGAGAGCACTGCGCCACCGCACCAATATGGGTCGCGTCCGCTCCAGGACCTCCAGCGACCAGGCCCACGCCCATCGCCGGCGCCCTGGCCGGGGAGAAGGAGTCGCCCAGTACCAACGGATTGCCGGCGGTGCCTGGCGCCGTGCTGATAAACGATTCGTTGTCCCCAGACAACGTAATAAGCGAGGGCACCGGCGGCAAGCCGCAGACCCTGCTGACCTCGTCGCTGGTTTCCCCGAAGGCGCTCATGTACGGGGGAAGAAAGTCAGCTCCCCAAGGTAACTGCTCTAACCGCCGTGAGACACCGCCAGCGCACGCGCGAGGGGCACCTAAGGGCCCTTCCACCGTATGCTCGCTGCTCACGGATACATGCAGTGCACGAAGGGCCGAACCAAGTTTGACGTGCGACGATGTGGCGGTGCAGCTGCAATGAGAACGCACGGAAGGAGGGATCACTTTTACCGATCTGGAAATCAGAGAGGAACAAGAGAATATACTGACGTCGACAGACGTGATATCAAATGAACAGGCAACTGCAAAGTGAAGGAGGGACTCGAGCGATCGCAAAAGCCCAGCGGGTCAAACTGACCTGGAGTGGCTTTCATCAGCGTCCAAACTGAACTGAGCGGAGCAGATGCTACGCCGCCTGAGGCTGTGCTCAAGGGCGCTGGCCCGATCGCTTAGTTCGTAAGGGTCGCTCCAGTCGTCGCTCCACTTTGGGCCGAACTCTGAGGCGCACGCCACGGGCTGGCAGCTGCAACCAAGTTGACCATAATGTGCAGCGAAGTTTGTGCGGCGGTCAACCAGCCATCGATAAGCCGTCGTTCATAGTGGGAATGTAGACAACCCAAAACAAACGCCCACTAATTCACTACGTCATACAACTCAAGCAAGTCGGAATCGCTAAGACACGAGTGTCGCATGTCATACAACCGCTTTCAACCATCTCTGTGTATGTGTATGCGTATGTGTATGTGTATGTGTATGTGCTCAAATCATTGAATGCGGAGGAAGCTTTGAGCTCATACATAAGCTCTTTGCTGGGGCTAAAAAAGTTGGTTTATAAGATAAATACGAGAATCAATATTTTTTGGGATGAAATACAATATTCGTTGCGTTCTTTTAGTATTATCAGTGAAGATTGAGTGATCCATTGGGATACTGAGGGGATTTACAGTCCTTTATACATTTTTATTTTGATATATCATAAATGACAAATAGGACATTTAAAACATTGAGGTTTCCTGGCTATGCAAATATATCTTCCATGTAATATTAGCCAGTGATGGGCATGGATTAACCATATATTTGGACTTTGCCTTAATATCCTTGTCCTTTTCTATTTTTTCATTCTTCATATTTTTGAATTGTAAGCTTACTTAAGAACTTGCAGCAGCGTGGCACGTATCAGATTTCCTAACCTGGACAAGTGTTCAGCGCCCATCCATTCGTCGCCGTCATCCAGTTGTAAGCGTGCAAAAAGCCTTGTAAGGTCCTGAACATACCAAACACAAAAAGGAGTGAACATGTTGCAAAATATTAAAATTCGTCACTTGAATGTCCACCTGGAACGCACCAACCTCAGTGAAAACTTCACAATTGCCCAGTTAAACGCGTGTGATGGTCTTGTCTACGAGATCCAAATTACTGATGCCCATCGGCCCGAAAAATGCCCCTACCTCTGACAATCGCTGCGCCACGTTCCCCGCCGAAAGTGATGCCGGCTTTGTGGACACCTGTTTAACCAGCAAGGAGTTGATAAAGTATAGGTGCTGCTCATTTTCCGCGAACTAAAGAACAGCAAACTTCGGTCCAGCTTCCAGCCGCACCTTCCGACCTTCCTCGCGTCCGCTCATGTCCCGCACTGCTTGGGACTTCCAAAGAATCCCTACACCTCGCCGCTTCCATTTGGGTTCATTGAAGCGATTCTCTCGACCATTTCCAACATGTCGTTGAAAAGATCCAGAGGCAGGTCGGTGCAGACCCATGTTTGCTTGCGCTTGCTCGTTGCCAGTATACTATATCAGCACTGCACTGTATGCAGAATTGCTAGCTGGAGTGAGCGAGTGGAGCTAAGTGAAATATGGATAATGTATTGGTGTATAAATACATCGTAGCAAACGCGATTCCGTACTGGCGATGTGACTTTCACGGCGGCGACGGTTGCGGTTGTCCACCTGCCATTTGCTCCATATCGGGGGGAATCCCCTTCTTTCCCCCTGCTCTAAAACGCTAAACCTCAATTCTTTAATACTCAAATTGTATTACCTTTCACGAGTATTTCCCCAATCTATATTGAATATAACTCAATCTAACATGGTAGATTATGATAATGATAATGATTTGAAAAGAGTTTTGGGTCTTCGATTCTTTTCCTTTTTGCGTGGACCTTAGTGGCACCTATCCCGCGCATCCGTGTGTGCATTGCTGCATACCCCGTGAAACGAAAGATATACTTACTTAGCTTACGTAGGCTTGGAGGTTGTGCACTTTATGTATTTAAAGAGATTTCTTGCTATTTGGGAACGTTTGGCCTCCAAGGATGCTAGCTGTGTAGACAGACCATGTAGCCAGATCCAAAGCTCGAGTCATTTTGGAGAGGTCGCACGTCAGATATAAAATATTTTCGCCAGTCATCAGTCGGTTAGGAATGAAATCCCGCGTACAGCTGGTCATAACGCATAGGGGGACTTACTGGGACGCCTTGCGCTGGTTTTTGAACCCCGCTTGGCTCCACCCATTGAAACGTTATAGGCAGGCATTCTACCTTGAAAGCTGAAAAGCTTTTATTTATGGACGTGATGTGAATTTTCTTGTCCCTTGCGGTTGGGTGCCGGACTCTTGGGACCGCTACTAATCACGAAAACGTAGGGGCTACCGTTCATCACCCAGGCTGGTCCGCAGCGCCCCCGTCTTGACAAAAGAAGGAGGGAAGGAGGGAAGGAGGGAAAGGAGCGCAGATGGGAAACGTCCTCCTGTCGCAGGGCTCGGTTTACGAGGTACACATCAGGCGCACTTGACCTCAGTAAAATCATGTTACATGCAGCTTGCAGATCGAAATCACCGCGTCCTGGATCCCACAGACCCGTGGGTCCTGACGATCGTGATCAAGATGTGCTATATCGCACGCCCGCATAGCTTTAGCCTCTGCGAACATGATGTTTGACATGCAGCGTGCAACAAAGGAAGCCCTGGACAAGGCACTGTCAACTTAAAGGATTGAGAGCTGGGAGCTTATGTTGAACGATGTAAAGCTCTGGATTGAACGATACACTTTCCCCCCACACAACTTCCCCCGCCCCGCCAGCTATGTGGGTCACTGCGTGAGACAAATGATTTCCAAATCCTCTTCCCCTCCATCCCGTCCGTACTTTCCTTTTTTACCTGTGACCAGGTCCGCAGTCACTCCCCTTCCCTGCTCGTGCTCTCCTCCTCCTGTGACTTGCCACATCCCTCATGCCTCATGCCTCATGCCTCATGCCTTATGCCTCATGCCTCGTGCCTCATGCCTCGTGCCTCATGCCTCGTGTGTCTTCATCTTCTTTTCCCAGAGCCACTGCTGTGGGGTATCTGACGTCATGCTTCTCAGTCGGCATGCTGGCGGGGCCCCTCATCGGCGGCTACCTCGCCGTCAAGACTGCCCTGTGGACATGCATCGCACTCACCGCCGTCACGTGGATTTATCTCGTGGCGGTTGTCCCGGAATGCGCGCCGGGGCCGCTGGCCACCTCCGCCACTGACCGACAGCGCAATACCCGTGGGATGTGGCCAGGGTAGTCCGCTTGGGGTGGCAGACGGCGGCGTCAGGAGGCGAGCAGGGAGGGAGGTGGAACAAGAGGAGGACGAGCAGGAGCGCTTAGTGACGGCGGAGACGGAAGCGCTAGCGGCCGCGGAGGTGGTGTCGTTGATTTCGTCGCAAAGCCGCTTGATGAGCGGCGGCTCGGCGCCATCGGCGGCTGCCGACGCGGACGCTGGCGTACCTGGCGCATGCGCGGTGTACGGCACTGCGTGTTGTCCCCACACCCGGGTGAGCACTTGCGCCGGAAGCGATGGCAATCAGGAGGAGACGATGTTGCCGTATTGTCGCCGGCCCCGGCGCAGCAGCGCAGGTGGAGGCGGCGGCAGTGGCGGTCACGGCGGCGGCAGCGGCGGTCACGGCGGCGGCAGCGGCGGTCACGGCGGCGGCAGCGGCGGTCACGGCAACGGCGGCGGCGGTCACGGCAACGGCGGCGGCGGTCACGGCAACGGCGGCGGCAGTAACAGGCTATTGGGTCTTTCCACCGCCTGGTCGGTGATTCGGCATTCATCTTTCTACCGCCGTATCGCCGCCATTTGGGTTGTGGTGGCAATGACGTGGGAAGGTGCTGGGGAATTACTAATGCAGTACCTGCAGTTCAAGCTGGGATTCAACACCTTAGATCAGGTACGGCCCATTAAAGTGCGCGCGTGCGTGTGTGTGTGTTTTCATGTTATGCATCGCGGGGGCGAAGGGAGGGTGTGGGAAGGGGGGCGAGGGAGGGCACGGGGGCGGGGTAAGGGGCAAGGGGGAACCGAGCGGATGTGCAGTACAATTAGAAACAGAACCAGAGACCAACCGATTGTACCAGATTAACCGCGTTGTCGTATAAGAACGTCAGTTATTGTGTTTCAATATTTTATAAAGTCTCCTTGTTGGTCTTTCTGCATTCGCATTCGCATTCGTATTCCAGAAGAGATGTTTCCTTCTGCCTGTCTGCCTTCCTTCGTCCACGTAAGGCCCACGTGCTAACAGTCCTCGCGTCCGGGGGCCTGGTGGTCAAGTTGGGCCTCCTGTCCCTGATGGTTCGTTGGATGGGATAATGGCGGTTGTTGGCATTCGGTTTGGCAGCTTACGCGGCGGAGTGTGTGGCGCTGGCGGCCATTGTTTTTTATGTTTATAAGGTTTAAACGGGACGGGAGGGAAGGGAAGGTGAGGGGAGGGGAGGGGAGGGAAGGGGAGGGGAGGGGAGGGGAAGAGGGGATCGCGAGCCGGGTCAGTATCCAAGTAAGGTTACCCAACCCACACGGACTCATCAGGCATGTGGCTTGTCGGAGGGATTATCGCTGTGTTATGTAACTTCAGCGGTTTAACAGTTGGGTCGTTGCTGGTTGGCCGTTGGCTTGGTTTCCTGAAAGATTGCTTCAACCTTCGCGTGGCTGTGTAGCGCAGATTGGCATCGGAAGCCGCACTTGGTGGTTCAGGCAGTTGACTGGATTTCCCCAACGATGGGACTCAGGAAACCGGTGCTGCTGAAGGAACCTTTACGTTGAAACCCTTTTTATGTGCTGCCAGTCTTTTCTTATTGTTTTTTCGCTGATTTTTTGGCATGTTTGCTGTAAGATTTACATAACGACTTCTAAAACCCTAATACAAATTGTATTGCAGTCAAAGTAACAATCCCTGCGGCATAATCCACTTCGGTTGTAGTCGGCGAGAAAGAACCTCCTTGCAGGGAGGGCAGGCAAGATGAGGGATGCCGTAATTGTAAAAAGGGTAGAACTTAGTCCCACTCAGTTCCGGTGGCCTTCTCCCAAGAGGAGCGGTGACAAGGGGGCACCGGCTCCCAAGGTTATGGTACGAAGGAAGGGCGGGAGGGAGAGAAGGGGTGTGAAGTAGGAGGGAGGGAGGGAGGGACAGGGAAGGAGGAGACGAATAGACGGCGTCTAGCTCCGTCCAAGAAGTTAGGAGAAGGTGAAAATGTTTGAACGTAAACTAGGTAGCCGCCAAGGCCGCAAATAGACGCCCAAGATAAGGCAATAGAATCCATATTAAAGTTTGCTATTGACCTTGCTGCTGGTGGTGGCGAAAAGGTACCAAGTAAATATTCTTAGGTTCATTAAAGTGGGAAGCGCGAGATCTGAAAGCTGACCGCTGGTGCTGTCATGCTCGTGCACCTCCCAACCCTTTCTTAGGAAGACAAAGCGCCCGAACCAAAGCCCCCCAAACCAGCCCAAACTACCCTGAAGCCCGCGCACGTGCGAATCAAACAAAGCGATATACAAAGTTGTGTACATCGTTTTGGCAATCTTTAAAAAGTCTGCTGTTGCTTTACCCGAGCAAATAGAAGGGCTATCTTCAGCAATAGGAAATTTAAAGGAGAAGGGTGTTGAAATAACTAAACCTATTACATATTCACTAGCTGAAGAAGATGCAGAAGATACGCCATAAACTAATAAAATGATCTCTGCTCCTTCGATAAACCTCGTAGCTGCAAGAATAGCAACTAGCAGTATTTTGCTTGCATTATTTTTAGTTATTTTTTCTGCTAATTTCCTAAATTATTTTAATTTTTTAGTATAGCCTTGCATCCATACTACCGTCCAGCTTATCATGCAAGTTTGTTATAGCAGCTTGAACAAGAACGAGAAATAATCACATTGAACAAAGTGCACAGTCTGACGCGGACGCACCTGGGACAGCGGTGTGCGGTTGCAGCCGCAAAGGTCAAGGACATGCAAAGGTCAAGAACATGCAAAGGTCAAGGACATGCACATGCGAGAGGAAGAAGAAGGGTAAGGGCAAGGAAAAAGCAGACGTGAGAGGACGGGTCCAAGGCAGTTAAAGCAACGCTATTGAACCGTGCACCCCAGGAAAACTATGCCGTTGGGTTTTGCCGTAGAGAAGGAGCGAAGAAATGGTCAGAAAGTAATAAATACAATTTGGAAGAAGGATGGGAGGACTTCTGTGTCAGAAAACGACAGGACGACAGTCGAAGGGTACGGCATCGGCATGGGGGAATGGGAAGAAAGACCGGAAAGGGCGTCAAAAGGCACAGTTGTGAAAGAAGAAGGCGGGGCACAGATTAAGACGCGGGGTCAGGGGCGCGTAGGAAAAGAGAAGGGTGAAGAGAGAATGGCGGGGGCAAAGAACGGTCGCGGGAAGCACAGTCTAGAACCACGAATGGCTCCCACCAGAAGGTGCGTAGGTTACAAAATGAACATATATGTTACATGTACATGGTCACCACGATGCAAGTGGACCGCTTCACCACCACTTGGCCGCCACCACCAGATGGCTCTGAAGGGGCTCAGAGGCTGAGTAGCGGGGTCAGCAGTCTGGGATGCCACAAGACTATAGTTGGTGCCAAGCACGCCACACGACATACTGACAGACTCGTGAGCCTCACGGCAGAAGATGGGCTCACTCGGCATGTGTGATTGGCCACACATCCAATACACATTGGATGCGTGATTCAGAAACAGTCCTTAGTGGGGGGGGTGTCCACATGCACTTGTTCACATCCAACCTCCTCATTGTGGTTGCTCTGTGCCGTTATATAGTTATACCATGTCCGTTCGTATTGTGTGTGAACCGATACTGGTTCCATCATCCTGGTCCCATCATATCATCAACGTCTCATCATGTGCCGACCTATCTCATTAAAATAAAAGCCACTGGCGCCTTTCGTTACAAGGCGAGAGGGGTGTGCATGCACCCGAGCCACTGGGCCTCCTCCTCCTCTTTTACCTCCACCTCCTCCTCTTCCACCACAACATCATCATCATCATTATTGATATTCCCTAACACGTGTTGACGGTGTGCCAGGTGGCAGCTCACAAGTCACAACAGACATCCTCCTCCCCCGCCGCACGCAGTTCCTTGACAGGCAGACAGGTACTTAACCTGCGCTATAAGTTATCTGCGCTTCCCCACTGATACCATTACTACACCGTTCGGTGCTTTAGCAGCCTCTTGTCCTCATGTTCGTCAAATCTGACCGCGTGACTTATCTTAGCCCTTCAGGCAATGGCCCGGGCCCTTGTGAGAAACATCTAGATTACCTCGCCGGCCGCTCAGAGTCTCCGATGAATGGTGAGAGGGCAGAGGAAGCCCATCACCCTAAGTTGTTGTCAACCTTCACAATCTCCTATAACCTGATGACGACAGTGATCTAAGTTCATTGAAAGGCAGGGCCGCCCTTACAGCATCCTGCCTCTGCTTAAAAATTGGTTGAGTTGTGGTGGTGGCAGAGGCAGCAAGCCCCCCTCCTCCTGCTGCTGCTGTTGTGGATGTGGTGATGGTGAGTGCAACAGCAAGCCCTGCTGCTGCTGTTGTAGCTGTGGTGACCGCCTCCACCGCCCCGCGCCCCCGCCCCCGCCACCTCCACCGTCCCCGCCGCCACCGCCTCCTCCGCCTCCTCCGCCTCCTCCGCCACCGCCGCCGCCACCCCCACCACCTCCACCGCCTCCACCGCTTCCACCGCTTCCACCGCCTCCTACGCATCCTACGCATCCTACGCCTCCTCTGCATCCGCCTCCACCTCCCCCGCCCCCGCCCCCGCCCCCGTCCCCGCCCCCGTCCCCGCCCCCGCCCCCGCCCCCGCCACCTCCGCCTCCACCGACCCCGCCTACTCGGAGAAGTGGAGGAACTGGCAACCTCGTTTACCTGCAGCGCAATCCGGGCGCATTGCCGCATTGACAGCCTTCCGCTGGGCGAGCTGCACGACCTGGCCCAGGGTCCCGTTGCCCACAAACTCGGTGACGATCCCCACGACTGGATCCGACACACCCGTCGCGGCGCCGCCGTTGCAGTCGCCCGTGTTGTCCCCGGCTGGCGGGCTGGTGACCACACCGAGCATGCGGACGATATTCGGGTGGTTGAGGTTGGCCAGAATGTCGGCCTCAACAAGGAACGCATCCGAGTGCTTGGCGATGTGCTCCGGCTGCGCGGGACGGAGAAGGGCAGTTCTGAACAAACTGAGCAACGCGCTTCCAATATCCATACGCCGATTGGGAACCAGTCAGTACGGGTGAGAAGCGCTTTCTCCCTCCCCAAGCTAGAGAAGCAGTGGAAGTATCAGGTGCCGAGGATTTGTAATACGCGGATAGGGCCCTCACATTTTACTTACTTGCTCTGTCAGGCGCACGCCATAACCTGACAAAGAAGCGCGCACAATTCCACACCAGTCCGTACACTCTGGTGTCCTTCATGCAACGTTACACTCGCCTACCACCCAGCCTACGCACGCAGGGCGCTTCGAAACACCCACCTTGATCCACTTGATGGCCACGTCGCCGTATGGGAATACATCCGCCCTTGAGACTTGTCCGAACCTGAGGGGCAAGGCAAGGCCCAGCCGAAGGCCAAACTTATTTAGGCTCACAACATTCGCAGGCACGCAGCAACAGCAGCTGTACGTCGCAGCTGCACAGCAGTGAGTGCAGTGACTGCCGATCCTCAGTAAAAAGGGATAACCAAGGGTGCTAAGCCAGGGGCACACATAGGGGCACGCGCCCTCATGGCGCCGTCTCATCACTTACGCGCCCTCGCCGATCTTCTCCTCGTTGGACACCTCCGTCTTGCGGACCTTCACCACGCCGCGCAGTGGAGAGCACTGCGCCACCGCACCAATATGGGTCGCGTCCGCTCCAGGACCTCCAGCGACCAGGCCCACGCCCATCGCCGGCGCCCTGGCCGGGGAGAAGGAGTCGCCCAGTACCAACGGATTGCCGGCGGTGCCTGGCGCCGTGCTGATAGACGATTCGTTGTCCCCAGACAACGTAATAAGCGAGGGCACCGGCGGCAAGCCGCAGACCCTGCTGACCTCGCCGCTGGTTTCCCCGAAGGCCCTCAGCGGCAGCGGCGGTGCGGCCGGTGCGGCCGGAGCGGCTGGGGTGGCCGGTGACAGCAGCACCTCATACAACCTGGGCAATGTGCGGCCAATCGTGTCGCTGTCCAGCACCGCCACGGCCGCAGCTACCGCCACCTCGGCGCATGAGCAGCTCTTCTTTGCAGTCCACTGCTCTTGTACCAAGATTGCTTGCAGCTGTAGGATGATCTCCCTGAAGCTGGGCCTGTTGTCTGGGTTCGGATCCATGCACGTCTCCACCAGCGACCGCCATTCAGGATCGCATGTGGAAGGGATGGGCAGGTGCAGGGTCCCGGACTCGAGCCCCATCAGGATCTCGTGGTTGCTCAGCCGCATAAACGGCTCCTCCCCCGTGTGCAGCTGCCACAGGGTGACGCCCATCGAATAGACGTCAACCTTCTCCGACACCTCACCGTTGCCAAAAAACACCTCGGGGGCCATGTACGGCAGCGTCCCGCGCGGCGTAGGACAGGAGACGTACTTGCCGTGCTTGCGCTTGCTCAGCCCGAAGTCCGCAATCTGTGAGATGTCGTGAAGCCAGTGGCGGTGGGGGTGAGTTGGTGGCGGCAGCTGTGAGACGGCGATGATTCACGGGAAACGCACACAGAAGCATACACGGACACGAACGCAGCTGCCAGATTCAGACGAAACCCTAACACGACCAGACGACACCATGTCACTGCGGGGCCTTCCGGCCCATTACCACTCCTCCACACACACACACACAGTCTTGCTCGGGTAGCTGACCTTGGCAACCATGTTCTCCCCCTCTCCTTGGATGAGCACGTTTTCGGGCTTCAAGTCGAAATGCACAATGGCGGGCGACTGCGAGTGGAGATAGGCCATCCCCACGGCCACCTGCGTGAGGGGAAGGCACACATGCACACAAGTCAGGGAGCAGCGCGCCGAGCCAGGCTCGACCCGTACAGATGTAACAAGGCACCCTGCAGTAATGGAGGCGGGAGGGGCTTGGAGGGCGGCCGATAACGACTATCCGCCAATTGGGGAACTGCTGGGGGCGGGTGGATCACATGATGATGTGAGGGTCATGTGGGCCCAACAGATGACTCGCACGTAACACAGACCCAGACAACCTACACCGCCTAGAAGAAGGGCCTCACGCCAACCCTGACATCCCCCCCCCCGCGCCTACTCGGAGAAGTGGAGGAACTGGCAACCTCGCTTACCTGCAGCGCAATCCGGGCGCATTGCCGCGTTGACAGCCTTCCGCTGGGCGAGCGCACGACCTGTCCCAGGGTCCCGTTGCCCACAAACTCGGTGACGATTCCCACGACTGGATCCGACACACCCGTCGCGGCGCCGCCGTTGCAGTCGCCCGTGTTGTCCCCGGCTGGCGGGCTGGTGACCACACCGAGCATGCGGACGATATTCGGGTGGTTGAGGTTGGCCAGAATGTCGGCCTCAACAAGGAACGCATCCGAGTGCTTGGCGATGTGCTCCGGCTGCGCGGGACGGAGAAGGGCAGTTCTGAACAAACTGAGCAACGCGCTTCTAATATCCATACGCCGATTGGGAACCAGTCAGTACGGGTGAGAAGCGCTTTCTCCCTCCCCAAGCTAGAGAAGCAGTGGAAGTATCAGGTGCCGAGGATTTGTAATACGCGGATAGGGCCCTCACATTTTACTTACTTGCTCTGTCAGGCGCACGCCATAACCTGACAAAGAAGCGCGCACAATTCCACACCAGTCCGTACACTCTGGTGTCCTTCATGCAACGTTACACTCGCCTACCACCCAGCCTACGCACGCAGGGCGCTCCGAAACACCCACCTTGATCCACTTGATGGCCACGTCGCCGTATGGGAATACATCCGCCCTTGAGACTTGTCCGAACCTGAGGGGCAAGGCAAGGCCCAGCCGAAGGCCAAACTTATTTAGGCTCACAACATTCGCAGGCACGCAGCAACAGCAGCTGTACGTCGCAGCTGCACAGCAGTGAGTGCAGTGACTGCCGATCCTCAGTAAAAAGGGATAACCAAGGGTGCTAAGCCAGGGGCACACATAGGGGCACGCGCCCTCATGGCGCCGTCTCATCACTTACGCGCCCTCGCCGATCTTCTCCTCGTTGGACACCTCCGTCTTGCGGACCTTCACCACGCCGCGCAGTGGAGAGCACTGCGCCACCGCACCAATATGGGTCGCGTCCGCTCCAGGACCTCCAGCGACCAGGCCCACGCCCATCGCCGGCGCCCTGGCCGGGGAGAAGGAGTCGCCCAGTACCAACGGATTGCCGGCGGTGCCTGGCGCCGTGCTGATAAACGATTCGTTGTCCCCAGACAACGTAATAAGCGAGGGCACCGGCGGCAAGCCGCAGACCCTGCTGACCTCGTCGCTGGTTTCCCCGAAGGCGCTCATGTACGGGGGAAGAAAGTCAGCTCCCCAAGGTAACTGCTCTAACCGCCGTGAGACACCGCCAGCGCACGCGCGAGGGGCACCTAAGGGCCCTTCCACCGTATGCTCGCTGCTCACGGATACATGCAGTGCACGAAGGGCCGAACCAAGTTTGACGTGCGACGATGTGGCGGTGCAGCTGCAATGAGAACGCACGGAAGGAGGGATCACTTTTACCGATCTGGAAATCAGAGAGGAACAAGAGAATATACTGACGTCGACAGACGTGATATCAAATGAACAGGCAACTGCAAAGTGAAGGAGGGACTCGAGCGATCGCAAAAGCCCAGCGGGTCAAACTGACCTGGAGTGGCTTTCATCAGCGTCCAAACTGAACTGAGCGGAGCAGATGCTACGCCGCCTGAGGCTGTGCTCAAGGGCGCTGGCCCGATCGCTTAGTTCGTAAGGGTCGCTCCAGTCGTCGCTCCACTTTGGGCCGAACTCTGAGGCGCACGCCACGGGCTGGCAGCTGCAACCAAGTTGACCATAATGTGCAGCGAAGTTTGTGCGGCGGTCAACCAGCCATCGATAAGCCGTCGTTCATAGTGGGAATGTAGACAACCCAAAACAAACGCCCACTAATTCACTACGTCATACAACTCAAGCAAGTCGGAATCGCTAAGACACGAGTGTCGCATGTCATACAACCGCTTTCAACCATCTCTGTGTATGTGTATGCGTATGTGTATGTGTATGTGTATGTGTATGTGCTCAAATCATTGAATGCGGAGGAAGCTTTGAGCTCATACATAAGCTCTTTGCTGGGGCTAAAAAAGTTGGTTTATAAGATAAATACGAGAATCAATATTTTTTGGGATGAAATACAATATTCGTTGCGTTCTTTTAGTATTATCAGTGAAGATTGAGTGATCCATTGGGATACTGAGGGGATTTACAGTCCTTTATACATTTTTATTTTGATATCTCATAAATGACAAATAGGACATTTAAAACATTGAGGTTTCCTGGCTATGCAAATATATCTTCCATGTAATATTAGCCAGTGATGGGCATGGGTTAACCATATATTTGGACTTTGCCTTAATATCCTTGTCCTTTTCTATTTTTTCATTCTTCATATTTTTGAATTGTAAGCTTACTTAAGAACTTGCAGCAGCGTGGCACGTATCAGATTTCCTAACCTGGACAAGTGTTCAGCGCCCATCCATTCGTCGCCGTCATCCAGTTGTAAGCGTGCAAAAAGCCTTGTAAGGTCCTGAACATACCAAACACAAAAAGGAGTGAACATGTTGCAAAATATTAAAATTCGTCACTTGAATGTCCACCTGGAACGCACCAACCTCAGTGAAAACTTCACAATTGCCCAGTTAAACGCGTGTGATGGTCTTGTCTACGAGATCCAAATTACTGATGCCCATCGGCCCGAAAAATGCCCCTACCTCTGACAATCGCTGCGCCACGTTCCCCGCCGAAAGTGATGCCGGCTTTGTGGACACCTGTTTAACCAGCAAGGAGTTGATAAAGTATAGGTGCTGCTCATTTTCCGCGAACTAAAGAACAGCAAACTTCGGTCCAGCTTCCAGCCGCACCTTCCGACCTTCCTCGCGTCCGCTCATGTCCCGCACTGCTTGGGACTTCCAAAGAATCCCTACACCTCGCCGCTTCCATTTGGGTTCATTGAAGCGATTCTCTCGGCCATTTCCAACATGTCGTTGAAAAGATCCAGAGGCAGGTCGGTGCAGACCCATGTTTGCTTGCGCTTGCTCGTTGCCAGTATACTATATAAGCACTGCACTGTATGCAGAATTGCTAGCTGGAGTGAGCGAGTGGAGCTAAGTGAAATATGGATAATGTATTGGTGTATAAATACATCGTAGCAAACGCGATTCCGTACTGGCGATGTGACTTTCACGGCGGCGACGGTTGCGGTTGTCCACCTGCCATTTGCTCCATATCGGGGGGAATCCCCTTCTTTCCCCCTGCTCTAAAACGCTAAACCTCAATTCTTTAATACTCAAATTGTGTTACCTTTCACGAGTATTTCCCCAATCTATATTGAATATAACTCAATCTAACATGGTAGATTATGATAATGATAATGATTTGAAAAGAGTTTTGGGTCTTCGATTCTTTTCCTTTTTGCGTGGACCTTAGTGGCACCTATCCCGCGCATTCGTGTGTGCATTGCTGCATACCCCGTGAAACGAAAGATATACTTACTTAGCTTACGTAGGCTTGGAGGTTGTGCACTTTATGTATTTAAAGAGATTTCTTGCTATTTGGGAACGTTTGGCCTCCAAGGATGCGAGCTGTGTAGACAGACCATGTAGCCAGATCCAAAGCTCGAGTCATTTTGGAGAGGTCGCACGTCAGCTATAAAATATTTTCGCCAGTCATCAGTCGGTTAGGAATGAAATCCCGCGTACAGCTGGTCATAACGCATAGGGGGACTTACTGGGACGCCTTGCGCTGGTTTTTGAACCCCGCTTGGCTCCACCCATTGAAACGTTATAGGCAGGCATTCTACCTTGAAAGCTGAAAAGCTTTTATTTATGGACGTGATGTGAATTTTCTTGTCCCTTGCGGTTGGGTGCCGGACTCTTGGGACCGCTACTAATCACGAAAACGTAGGGGCTACCGTTCATCACCCAGGCTGGTCCGCAGCGCCCCCGTCTTGACAAAAGAAGGAGGGAAGAAGGGAAGGAGGGAAAGGAGCGCAGATGGGAAACGTCCTCCTGTCGCAGGGCTCGGTTTACGAGGTACACATCAGGCGCACTTGACCTCAGTAAAATCATGTTACATGCAGCTTGCAGATCGAAATCACCGCGTCCTGGATCCCACAGACCCGTGGGTCCTGACGATCGTGATCAAGATGTGCTATATCGCACGCCCGCATAGCTTTAGCCTCTGCGAACATGATGTTTGACATGCAGCGTGCAACAAAGGAAGCCCTGGACAAGGCACTGTCAACTTAAAGGATTGAGAGCTGGGAGCTTATGTTGAACGATGTAAAGCTCTGGATTGAACGATACACTTTCCCCCCACACAACTTCCCCCGCCCCGCCAGCTGTGTGGGTCACTGCGTGAGACAAATGATTTCCAAATCCTCTTCCCCTCCATCCCGTCCGTACTTTCCTTTTTTACCTGTGACCAGGTCCGCAGTCACTCCCCTTCCCTGCTCGTGCTCTCCTCCTCCTGTGACTTGCCACATCCCTCATGCCTCATGCCTCATGCCTCATGCCTTATGCCTCATGCCTCGTGCCTCATGCCTCGTGCCTCATGCCTCGTGTGTCTTCATCTTCTTTTCCCAGAGCCACTGCTGTGGGGTATCTGACGTCATGCTTCTCAGTCGGCATGCTGGCGGGGCCCCTCATCGGCGGCTACCTCGCCGTCAAGACTGCCCTGTGGACATGCATCGCACTCACCGCCGTCACGTGGATTTATCTCGTGGCGGTTGTCCCGGAATGCGCGCCGGGGCCGCTGGCCACCTCCGCCACTGACCGACAGCGCAATACCCGTGGGATGTGGCCAGGGTAGTCCGCTTGGGGTGGCAGACGGCGGCGTCAGGAGGCGAGCAGGGAGGGAGGTGGAACAAGAGGAGGACGAGCAGGAGCGCTTAGTGACGGCGGAGACGGAAGCGCTAGCGGCCGCGGAGGTGGTGTCGTTGATTTCGTCGCAAAGCCGCTTGATGAGCGGCGGCTCGGCGCCATCGGCGGCTGCCGACGCGGACGCTGGCGTACCTGGCGCATGCGCGGTGTACGGCACTGCGTGTTGTCCCCACACCCGGGTGAGCACTTGCGCCGGAAGCGATGGCAATCAGGAGGAGACGATGTTGCCGTATTGTCGCCGGCCCCGGCGCAGCAGCGCAGGTGGAGGCGGCGGCAGTGGCGGTCACGGCGGCGGCAGCGGCGGTCACGGCGGCGGCAGCGGCGGTCACGGCAACGGCGGCGGCGGTCACGGCAACGGCGGCGGCGGTCACGGCAACGGCGGCGGCGGTCACGGCAACGGCGGCGGCAGTAACAGGCTATTGGGTCTTTCCACCGCCTGGTCGGTGATTCGGCATTCATCTTTCTACCGCCGTATCGCCGCCATTTGGGTTGTGGTGGCAATGACGTGGGAAGGTGCTGGGGAATTACTAATGCAGTACCTGCAGTTCAAGCTGGGATTCAACACCTTAGATCAGGTACGGCCCATTAAAGTGCGCGCGTGCGTGTGTGTGTGTTTTCATGTTATGCATCGCGGGGGCGAAGGGAGGGTGTGGGAAGGGGGGCGAGGGAGGGCACGGGGGCGGGGTAAGGGGCAAGGGGGAACCGAGCGGATGTGCAGTACAATTAGAAACAGAACCAGAGACCAACCGATTGTACCAGATTAACCGCGTTGTCGTATAAGAACGTCAGTTATTGTGTTTCAATATTTTATAAAGTCTCCTTGTTGGTCTTTCTGCATTCGCATTCGCATTCGTATTCCAGAAGAGATGTTTCCTTCTGCCTGTCTGCCTTCCTTCGTCCACGTAAGGCCCACGTGCTAACAGTCCTCGCGTCCGGGGGCCTGGTGGTCAAGTTGGGCCTCCTGGCCCTGATGGTTCGTTGGATGGGATAATGGCGGTTGTTGGCATTCGGTTTGGCAGCTTACGCGGCGGAGTGTGTGGCGCTGGCGGCCATTGTTTTTTATGTTTATAAGGTTTAAACGGGACGGGAGGGAAGGGAAGGTGAGGGGAGGGGAGGGGAGGGAAGGGGAGGGGAGGGGAGGGGAAGAGGGGATCGCGAGCCGGGTCAGTATCCAAGTAAGGTTACCCAACCCACACGGACTCATCAGGCATGTGGCTTGTCGGAGGGATTATCGCTGTGTTATGTAACTTCAGCGGTTTAACAGTTGGGTCGTTGCTGGTTGGCCGTTGGCTTGGTTTCCTGAAAGATTGCTTCAACCTTCGCGTGGCTGTGTAGCGCAGATTGGCATCGGAAGCCGCACTTGGTGGTTCAGGCAGTTGACTGGATTTCCCCAACGATGGGACTCAGGAAACCGGTGCTGCTGAAGGAACCTTTACGTTGAAACCCTTTTTATGTGCTGCCAGTCTTTTCTTATTGTTTTTTCGCTGATTTTTTGGCATGTTTGCTGTAAGATTTACATAACGACTTCTAAAACCCTAATACAAATTGTATTGCAGTCAAAGTAACAATCCCTGCGGCATAATCCACTTCGGTTGTAGTCGGCGAGAAAGAACCTCCTTGCAGGGAGGGCAGGCAAGATGAGGGATGCCGTAATTGTAAAAAGGGTAGAACTTAGTCCCACTCAGTTCCGGTGGCCTTCTCCCAAGAGGAGCGGTGACAAGGGGGCACCGGCTCCCAAGGTTATGGTACGAAGGAAGGGCGGGAGGGAGAGAAGGGGTGTGAAGTAGGAGGGAGGGAGGGAGGGACAGGGAAGGAGGAGACGAATAGACGGCGTCTAGCTCCGTCCAAGAAGTTAGGAGAAGGTGAAAATGTTTGAACGTAAACTAGGTAGCCGCCAAGGCCGCAAATAGACGCCCAAGATAAGGCAATAGAATCCATATTAAAGTTTGCTATTGACCTTGCTGCTGGTGGTGGCGAAAAGGTACCAAGTAAATATTCTTAGGTTCATTAAAGTGGGAAGCGCGAGATCTGAAAGCTGACCGCTGGTGCTGTCATGCTCGTGCACCTCCCAACCCTTTCTTAGGAAGACAAAGCGCCCGAACCAAAGCCCCCCAAACCAGCCCAAACTACCCTGAAGCCCGCGCACGTGCGAATCAAACAAAGCGATATACAAAGTTGTGTACATCGTTTTGGCAATCTTTAAAAAGTCTGCTGTTGCTTTACCCGAGCAAATAGAAGGGCTATCTTCAGCAATAGGAAATTTAAAGGAGAAGGGTGTTGAAATAACTAAACCTATTACATATTCACTAGCTGAAGAAGATGCAGAAGATACGCCATAAACTAATAAAATGATCTCTGCTCCTTCGATAAACCTCGTAGCTGCAAGAATAGCAACTAGCAGTATTTTGCTTGCATTATTTTTAGTTATTTTTTCTGCTAATTTCCTAAATTATTTTAATTTTTTAGTATAGCCTTGCATCCATACTACCGTCCAGCTTATCATGCAAGTTTGTTATAGCAGCTTGAACAAGAACGAGAAATAATCACATTGAACAAAGTGCACAGTCTGACGCGGACGCACCTGGGACAGCGGTGTGCGGTTGCAGCCGCAAAGGTCAAGGACATGCAAAGGTCAAGAACATGCAAAGGTCAAGGACATGCACATGCGAGAGGAAGAAGAAGGGTAAGGGCAAGGAAAAAGCAGACGTGAGAGGACGGGTCCAAGGCAGTTAAAGCAACGCTATTGAACCGTGCACCCCAGGAAAACTATGCCGTTGGGTTTTGCCGTAGAGAAGGAGCGAAGAAATGGTCAGAAAGTAATAAATACAATTTGGAAGAAGGATGGGAGGACTTCTGTGTCAGAAAACGACAGGACGACAGTCGAAGGGTACGGCATCGGGATGGGGGAATGGGAAGAAAAACCGGAAAGGGCGTCAAAAGGCACAGTTGTGAAAGAAGAAGGCGGGGCACAGATTAAGACGCGGGGTCAGGGGCGCGTAGGAAAAGAGAAGGGTGAAGAGAGAATGGCAGGGGCAAAGAACGGTCGCGGGAAGCACAGTCTAGAACCACGAATGGCTCCCACCAGAAGGTGCGTAGGTTACAAAATGAACATATATGTTACATGTACATGGTCACCACGATGCAAGTGGACCGCTTCACCACCACTTGGCCGCCACCACCAGATGGCTCTGAAGGGGCTCAGAGGCTGAGTAGCGGGGTCAGCAGTCTGGGATGCCACAAGACTATAGTTGGTGCCAAGCACGCCACACGACATACTGACAGACTCGTGAGCCTCACGGCAGAAGATGGGCTCACTCGGCATGTGTGATTGGCCACACATCCAATACACATTGGATGCGTGATTCAGAAACAGTCCTTAGTGGGGGGGGTGTCCACATGCACTTGTTCACATCCAACCTCCTCATTGTGGTTGCTCTGTGCCGTTATATAGTTATACCATGTCCGTTCGTATTGTGTGTGAACCGATACTGGTTCCATCATCCTGGTCCCATCATATCATCAACGTCTCATCATGTGCCGACCTATCTCATTAAAATAAAAGCCACTGGCGCCTTTCGTTACAAGGCGAGAGGGGTGTGCATGCACCCGAGCCACTGGGCCTCCTCCTCCTCTTTTACCTCCACCTCCTCCTCTTCCACCACAACATCATCATCATCATTATTGATATTCCCTAACACGTGTTGACGGTGTGCCAGGTGGCAGCTCACAAGTCACAACAGACATCCTCCTCCCCCGCCGCACGCAGTTCCTTGACAGGCAGACAGGTACTACCTGCGCTATAAGTTATCTGCGCTTCCCCACTGATACCATTACTACACCGTTCGGTGCTTTAGCAGCCTCTTGTCTCATGTTCGTCAAATCTGACCGCGTGACTTATCTTAGCCCTTCAGGCAATGGCCCGGGCCCTTGTGAGAAACATCTAGATTACCTCGCCGGCCGCTCAGAGTCTCCGATGAATGGTGAGAGGGCAGAGGAAGCCCATCACCCTAAGTTGTTGTCAACCTTCACAATCTCCTATAACCTGATGACGACAGTGATCTAAGTTCATTGAAAGGCAGGGCCGCCCTTACAGCATCCTGCCTCTGCTTAAAAATTGGTTGTGGTGGTGGCAGAGGCAGCAAGCCCCCCTCCTCCTGCTGCTGCTGTTGTGGATGTGGTGATGGTGAGTGCAACAGCAAGCCCTGCTGCTGCTGTTGTAGCTGTGGTGACCGCCTCCACCGCCCGCGCCCCCGCCCCCGCCACCTCCACCGTCCCCGCCGCCACCGCCTCCTCCGCCTCCTCCGCCTCCTCCGCCACCGCCGCCGCCACCCCCACCACCTCCACCGCCTCCACCGCTTCCACCGCTTCCACCGCCTCCTACGCATCCTACGCATCCTACGCCTCCTCTGCATCCGCCTCCACCTCCCCCGCCCCCGCCCCCGCCCCCGCCCCCGCCCCCGTCCCCGTCCCCGCCCCCGCCCCCGCCCCCGCCACCTCCGCCTCCACCGACCCCGCCTACTCGGAGAAGTGGAGGAACTGGCAACCTCGTTTACCTGCAGCGCAATCCGGGCGCATTGCCGCATTGACAGCCTTCCGCTGGGCGAGCGCACGACCTGTCCCAGGGTCCCGTTGCCCACAAACTCGGTGACGATCCCCACGACTGGATCCGACACACCCGTCGCGGCGCCGCCGTTGCAGTCGCCCGTGTTGTCCCCGGCTGGCGGGCTGGTGACCACACCGAGCATGCGGACGATATTCGGGTGGTTGAGGTTGGCCAGAATGTCGGCCTCAACAAGGAACGCATCCGAGTGCTTGGCGATGTGCTCCGGCTGCGCGGGACGGAGAAGGGCAGTTCTGAACAAACTGAGCAACGCGCTTCCAATATCCATACGCCGATTGGGAACCAGTCAGTACGGGTGAGAAGCGCTTTCTCCCTCCCCAAGCTAGAGAAGCAGTGGAAGTATCAGGTGCCGAGGATTTGTAATACGCGGATAGGGCCCTCACATTTTACTTACTTGCTCTGTCAGGCGCACGCCATAACCTGACAAAGAAGCGCGCACAATTCCACACCAGTCCGTACACTCTGGTGTCCTTCATGCAACGTTACACTCGCCTACCACCCAGCCTACGCACGCAGGGCGCTTCGAAACACCCACCTTGATCCACTTGATGGCCACGTCGCCGTATGGGAATACATCCGCCCTTGAGACTTGTCCGAACCTGAGGGGCAAGGCAAGGCCCAGCCGAAGGCCAAACTTATTTAGGCTCACAACATTCGCAGGCACGCAGCAACAGCAGCTGTACGTCGCAGCTGCACAGCAGTGAGTGCAGTGACTGCCGATCCTCAGTAAAAAGGGATAACCAAGGGTGCTAAGCCAGGGGCACACATAGGGGCACGCGCCCTCATGGCGCCGTCTCATCACTTACGCGCCCTCGCCGATCTTCTCCTCGTTGGACACCTCCGTCTTGCGGACCTTCACCACGCCGCGCAGTGGAGAGCACTGCGCCACCGCACCAATATGGGTCGCGTCCGCTCCAGGACCTCCAGCGACCAGGCCCACGCCCATCGCCGGCGCCCTGGCCGGGGAGAAGGAGTCGCCCAGTACCAACGGATTGCCGGCGGTGCCTGGCGCCGTGCTGATAGACGATTCGTTGTCCCCAGACAACGTAATAAGCGAGGGCACCGGCGGCAAGCCGCAGACCCTGCTGACCTCGCCGCTGGTTTCCCCGAAGGCCCTCAGCGGCAGCGGCGGTGCGGCCGGTGCGGCCGGAGCGGCTGGGGTGGCCGGTGACAGCAGCACCTCATACAACCTGGGCAATGTGCGGCCAATCGTGTCGCTGTCCAGCACCGCCACGGCCGCAGCTACCGCCACCTCGGCGCATGAGCAGCTCTTCTTTGCAGTCCACTGCTCTTGTACCAAGATTGCTTGCAGCTGTAGGATGATCTCCCTGAAGCTGGGCCTGTTGTCTGGGTTCGGATCCATGCACGTCTCCACCAGCGACCGCCATTCAGGATCGCATGTGGAAGGGATGGGCAGGTGCAGGGTCCCGGACTCGAGCCCCATCAGGATCTCGTGGTTGCTCAGCCGCATAAACGGCTCCTCCCCCGTGTGCAGCTGCCACAGGGTGACGCCCATCGAATAGACGTCAACCTTCTCCGACACCTCACCGTTGCCAAAAAACACCTCGGGGGCCATGTACGGCAGCGTCCCGCGCGGCGTAGGACAGGAGACGTACTTGCCGTGCTTGCGCTTGCTCAGCCCGAAGTCCGCAATCTGTGAGATGTCGTGAAGCCAGTGGCGGTGGGGGTGAGTTGGTGGCGGCAGCTGTGAGACGGCGATGATTCACGGGAAACGCACACAGAAGCATACACGGACACGAACGCAGCTGCCAGATTCAGACGAAACCCTAACACGACCAGACGACACCATGTCACTGCGGGGCCTTCCGGCCCATTACCACTCCTCCACACACACACACACAGTCTTGCTCGGGTAGCTGACCTTGGCAACCATGTTCTCCCCCTCTCCTTGGATGAGCACGTTTTCGGGCTTCAAGTCGAAATGCACAATGGCGGGCGACTGCGAGTGGAGATAGGCCATCCCCACGGCCACCTGCGTGAGGGGAAGGCACACATGCACACAAGTCAGGGAGCAGCGCGCCGAGCCAGGCTCGACCCGTACAGATGTAACAAGGCACCCTGCAGTAATGGAGGCGGGAGGGGCTTGGAGGGCGGCCGATAACGACTATCCGCCAATTGGGGAACTGCTGGGGGCGGGTGGATCACATGATGATGTGA
Source organism: Volvox africanus (assembly GCA_030268105.1). NCBI lineage: Eukaryota > Viridiplantae > Chlorophyta > Chlorophyceae > Chlamydomonadales > Volvocaceae > Volvox > Volvox africanus. The sequence goes on from BSDZ01000079.1 coordinate 1,125,919, forward strand.
GGGTCATGTGGGCCCAACAGATGACTCGCACGTAACACAGACCCAGACAACCTACACCGCCTAGAAGAAGGGCCTCACGCCAACCCTGACATCCCCCCCCCCGCGCCTACTCGGAGAAGTGGAGGAACTGGCAACCTCGCTTACCTGCAGCGCAATCCGGGCGCATTGCCGCGTTGACAGCCTTCCGCTGGGCGAGCGCACGACCTGTCCCAGGGTCCCGTTGCCCACAAACTCGGTGACGATTCCCACGACTGGATCCGACACACCCGTCGCGGCGCCGCCGTTGCAGTCGCCCGTGTTGTCCCCGGCTGGCGGGCTGGTGACCACACCGAGCATGCGGACGATATTCGGGTGGTTGAGGTTGGCCAGAATGTCGGCCTCAACAAGGAACGCATCCGAGTGCTTGGCGATGTGCTCCGGCTGCGCGGGACGGAGAAGGGCAGTTCTGAACAAACTGAGCAACGCGCTTCTAATATCCATACGCCGATTGGGAACCAGTCAGTACGGGTGAGAAGCGCTTTCTCCCTCCCCAAGCTAGAGAAGCAGTGGAAGTATCAGGTGCCGAGGATTTGTAATACGCGGATAGGGCCCTCACATTTTACTTACTTGCTCTGTCAGGCGCACGCCATAACCTGACAAAGAAGCGCGCACAATTCCACACCAGTCCGTACACTCTGGTGTCCTTCATGCAACGTTACACTCGCCTACCACCCAGCCTACGCACGCAGGGCGCTCCGAAACACCCACCTTGATCCACTTGATGGCCACGTCGCCGTATGGGAATACATCCGCCCTTGAGACTTGTCCGAACCTGAGGGGCAAGGCAAGGCCCAGCCGAAGGCCAAACTTATTTAGGCTCACAACATTCGCAGGCACGCAGCAACAGCAGCTGTACGTCGCAGCTGCACAGCAGTGAGTGCAGTGACTGCCGATCCTCAGTAAAAAGGGATAACCAAGGGTGCTAAGCCAGGGGCACACATAGGGGCACGCGCCCTCATGGCGCCGTCTCATCACTTACGCGCCCTCGCCGATCTTCTCCTCGTTGGACACCTCCGTCTTGCGGACCTTCACCACGCCGCGCAGTGGAGAGCACTGCGCCACCGCACCAATATGGGTCGCGTCCGCTCCAGGACCTCCAGCGACCAGGCCCACGCCCATCGCCGGCGCCCTGGCCGGGGAGAAGGAGTCGCCCAGTACCAACGGATTGCCGGCGGTGCCTGGCGCCGTGCTGATAAACGATTCGTTGTCCCCAGACAACGTAATAAGCGAGGGCACCGGCGGCAAGCCGCAGACCCTGCTGACCTCGTCGCTGGTTTCCCCGAAGGCGCTCATGTACGGGGGAAGAAAGTCAGCTCCCCAAGGTAACTGCTCTAACCGCCGTGAGACACCGCCAGCGCACGCGCGAGGGGCACCTAAGGGCCCTTCCACCGTATGCTCGCTGCTCACGGATACATGCAGTGCACGAAGGGCCGAACCAAGTTTGACGTGCGACGATGTGGCGGTGCAGCTGCAATGAGAACGCACGGAAGGAGGGATCACTTTTACCGATCTGGAAATCAGAGAGGAACAAGAGAATATACTGACGTCGACAGACGTGATATCAAATGAACAGGCAACTGCAAAGTGAAGGAGGGACTCGAGCGATCGCAAAAGCCCAGCGGGTCAAACTGACCTGGAGTGGCTTTCATCAGCGTCCAAACTGAACTGAGCGGAGCAGATGCTACGCCGCCTGAGGCTGTGCTCAAGGGCGCTGGCCCGATCGCTTAGTTCGTAAGGGTCGCTCCAGTCGTCGCTCCACTTTGGGCCGAACTCTGAGGCGCACGCCACGGGCTGGCAGCTGCAACCAAGTTGACCATAATGTGCAGCGAAGTTTGTGCGGCGGTCAACCAGCCATCGATAAGCCGTCGTTCATAGTGGGAATGTAGACAACCCAAAACAAACGCCCACTAATTCACTACGTCATACAACTCAAGCAAGTCGGAATCGCTAAGACACGAGTGTCGCATGTCATACAACCGCTTTCAACCATCTCTGTGTATGTGTATGTGTATGCGTATGTGTATGTGTATGTGTATGTGTATGTGCTCAAATCATTGAATGCGGAGGAAGCTTTGAGCTCATACATAAGCTCTTTGCTGGGGCTAAAAAAGTTGGTTTATAAGATAAATACGAGAATCAATATTTTTTGGGATGAAATACAATATTCGTTGCGTTCTTTTAGTATTATCAGTGAAGATTGAGTGATCCATTGGGATACTGAGGGGATTTACAGTCCTTTATACATTTTTATTTTGATATCTCATAAATGACAAATAGGACATTTAAAACATTGAGGTTTCCTGGCTATGCAAATATATCTTCCATGTAATATTAGCCAGTGATGGGCATGGGTTAACCATATATTTGGACTTTGCCTTAATATCCTTGTCCTTTTCTATTTTTTCATTCTTCATATTTTTGAATTGTAAGCTTACTTAAGAACTTGCAGCAGCGTGGCACGTATCAGATTTCCTAACCTGGACAAGTGTTCAGCGCCCATCCATTCGTCGCCGTCATCCAGTTGTAAGCGTGCAAAAAGCCTTGTAAGGTCCTGAACATACCAAACACAAAAAGGAGTGAACATGTTGCAAAATATTAAAATTCGTCACTTGAATGTCCACCTGGAACGCACCAACCTCAGTGAAAACTTCACAATTGCCCAGTTAAACGCGTGTGATGGTCTTGTCTACGAGATCCAAATTACTGATGCCCATCGGCCCGAAAAATGCCCCTACCTCTGACAATCGCTGCGCCACGTTCCCCGCCGAAAGTGATGCCGGCTTTGTGGACACCTGTTTAACCAGCAAGGAGTTGATAAAGTATAGGTGCTGCTCATTTTCCGCGAACTAAAGAACAGCAAACTTCGGTCCAGCTTCCAGCCGCACCTTCCGACCTTCCTCGCGTCCGCTCATGTCCCGCACTGCTTGGGACTTCCAAAGAATCCCTACACCTCGCCGCTTCCATTTGGGTTCATTGAAGCGATTCTCTCGGCCATTTCCAACATGTCGTTGAAAAGATCCAGAGGCAGGTCGGTGCAGACCCATGTTTGCTTGCGCTTGCTCGTTGCCAGTATACTATATAAGCACTGCACTGTATGCAGAATTGCTAGCTGGAGTGAGCGAGTGGAGCTAAGTGAAATATGGATAATGTATTGGTGTATAAATACATCGTAGCAAACGCGATTCCGTACTGGCGATGTGACTTTCACGGCGGCGACGGTTGCGGTTGTCCACCTGCCATTTGCTCCATATCGGGGGGAATCCCCTTCTTTCCCCCTGCTCTAAAACGCTAAACCTCAATTCTTTAATACTCAAATTGTGTTACCTTTCACGAGTATTTCCCCAATCTATATTGAATATAACTCAATCTAACATGGTAGATTATGATAATGATAATGATTTGAAAAGAGTTTTGGGTCTTCGATTCTTTTCCTTTTTGCGTGGACCTTAGTGGCACCTATCCCGCGCATTCGTGTGTGCATTGCTGCATACCCCGTGAAACGAAAGATATACTTATTTAGCTTACGTAGGCTTGGAGGTTGTGCACTTTATGTATTTAAAGAGATTTCTTGCTATTTGGGAACGTTTGGCCTCCAAGGATGCGAGCTGTGTAGACAGACCATGTAGCCAGATCCAAAGCTCGAGTCATTTTGGAGAGGTCGCACGTCAGCTATAAAATATTTTCGCCAGTCATCAGTCGGTTAGGAATCAAATCCCGCGTACAGCTGGTCATAACGCATAGGGGGACTTACTGGGACGCCTTGCGCTGGTTTTTGAACCCCGCTTGGCTCCACCCATTGAAACGTTATAGGCAGGCATTCTACCTTGAAAGCTGAAAAGCTTTTATTTATGGACGTGATGTGAATTTTCTTGTCCCTTGCGGTTGGGTGCCGGACTCTTGGGACCGCTACTAATCACGAAAACGTAGGGGCTACCGTTCATCACCCAGGCTGGTCCGCAGCGCCCCCGTCTTGACAAAAGAAGGAGGGAAGAAGGGAAGGAGGGAAAGGAGCGCAGATGGGAAACGTCCTCCTGTCGCAGGGCTCGGTTTACGAGGTACACATCAGGCGCACTTGACCTCAGTAAATTTGTTACATGCAGCTTGCAGATCGAAATCACCGCGTCCTGGATCCCACAGACCCGTGGGTCCTGAAGATCGTGATCAAGATGTGCTATATCGCACGCCCGCATAGCTTTAGCCTCTGCGAACATGATGTTTGACATGCAGCGTGCAACAAAGGAAGCCCTGGACAAGGCACTGTCAACTTGAAGGATTGAGAGCTGGGAGCTTATGTTGAATGATGTAAAGCTCTGGATTGAACGATACACTTTCCCCCCACACAACTTCCCCCGCCCCGCCAGCTGTGTGGGTCACTGCGTGAGACAAATGATTTCCAAATCCTCTTCCCCTCCATCCCGTCCGTACTTTCCTTTTTTAACTGTGATCAGGTCCGCAGTCACTCCCCTTCCCTGCTCGTGCTCTCCTCCTCCTGTGACTTGCCACATCCCTCATGCCTCATGCCTCGTGCCTCGTGCCTCATGCCTCGTGCCTCATGCCTCGTGTGTCTTCATCTTCTTTTCCCAGAGCCACTGCTGTGGGGTATCTGACGTCATGCTTCTCAGTCGGGATGCTGGCGGGGCCCCTTATCGGCGGCTACCTCGCCGTCAAGACTGCCCTGTGGACATGCATCGCACTCACCGCCGTCACGTGGATTTATCTCGTGGCGGTTGTCCCGGAATGCGCGCCGGGGCCGCTGGCAACCTCCGCCACTGACCGACAGCGCAATACCCGTGGGATGTGGCCAGGGTAGTCCGCTTGGGGTGGCAGACGGCGGCGTCAGGAGGCGAGCAGGGAGGGAGGTGGAACAAGAGGAGGACGAGCAGGAGCGCTTAGTGACGGCGGAGACGGAAGCGCTAGCGGCCGCGGAGGTGGTGTCGTTGATTTCGTCGCAAAGCCGCTTGATGAGCGGCGGCTCGGCGCCATCGGCGGCTGCCGACGCGGACGCTGGCGTACCTGGCGCATGCGCGGTGTACGGCACTGCGTGTTGTCCCCACACCCGGGTGAGCACTTGCGCCGGAAGCGATGGCAATCAGGAGGAGACGATGTTGCCGTATTGCCGCCGGCTCCGGCGCAGCAGCGCAGGTGGAGGCGGCGGCAGTTGCGGTCACGGCGGCGGCAGCGGCGGTCACGGCGGCGGCAGCGGCGGTCACGGCGGCGGCAGCGGCGGTCACGGCGGCGGCAGCGGCGGTCACGGCGGCGGCAGCGGCGGTCACGGCGGCGGAAGTGGCGGTCACGGCGGCGGCAGCGGCGGCGGCAGTGGCGGTCACGGCGGCGGAAGTGGCGGTCACGGCGACGGCAGTGGCGGTCACGGCGGCGGAAGTGGCGGTCACGGCGGCGGCAGTGGCGGTCACGGCGGCGGCAGCGGCGGTCACGGCGGCGGCAGTGGCGGTCACGGCGGCGGCAGTGGCGGTCACGGCGGCGGCAGCGGCGGTCACGGCGGCGGCAGTGGCGGTCACGGCGGCGGCAGTGGCGGTCACGGCGGCGGAAGTGGCGGTCACGGCGGCGGTAGTGGCGGTCACGGCGGCGGCAGTGGCGGTCACGGCGGCGGCAGTGGCGGTCACGGCGGCGGCAGCGGCGGTCACGGCGGCGGCAGCGGCGGCGGCGACGGCGGCGGCAGTGGCGGTCACGGCGGCGGCAGGGGCGGTCACGGCGGCGGCAGCGGCGGCGGCGACGGCGGCGGCAGCGGCGGTCACGGCGGCGGCAGCGGCAGTAACAGGCTATTGGGTCTTTCCACCGCCTGGTCGGTGATTCGGCATTCATCTTTCTACCGCCGTATCGCCGCCATTTGGGTTGTGGTGGCAATGACGTGGGAAGGTGCTGGGGAATTACTAATGCTGTACCTGCAGTTCAAGCTGGGATTTAACACCGTAGATCAGGTACGGCCCATTAAAGTGCGCGCGTGCGTGTGTGTGTGTTTTCATGTTATGCATCGCGGGGGCGAAGGGAGGGTGTGGGAAGGGGGGCGAGGGAGGGCACGGGGGCGGGGTAAGGGGCAAGGGGGAACCGAGCGGATGTGCAGTACGATTAGAAACAGAACCAGAGACCAACCGATTGTACCAGATTAACCGCGTTGTCGTATAAGAACGTCAGTTATTGTGTTTCAATATTTTATAAAGTCTCCTTGTTGGTCTTTCTGCATTCGCATTTGCATTCGTATTCCAGAAGAGATGTTTCCTTCTGCCTGTCTGCCTTCCTTCGTCCACGTAAGGCCCACGTGCTAACAGTCCTCGCGTCCGGGGGCCTGGTGGTCAAGTTGGGCCTCCTGGCCCTGATGGTTCGTTGGATGGGAGAACGGCGGTTGTTGGCATTCGGTTTGGCAGCTTACGCGGCTTGCTGATGTCACCAACTCGTCGCACAGGAAAAAAGGTTCACATGCGTCATTGGGATTTTGGGTCGGATGCCGTCGCTACGGTTGCCAACGACCAGGGCACCAGGAAATCTCTGGATGAGTTGTTTTTCATGCCCAAAGCTGCAATCCCTTGTGCAAGCCCAGACGCACTTGACGCTGCTGTGGCTGCGGTAGGCGCTCTGCGCATCGGTACGCCAGTTGCAGTTACGTGTGGGCAGCTTATGGATGCTTGCAGCGTTTCACCGCTGGCGTACGGAACCTCTGACTTGGGTACTTCATGCTTCAATGCCTCGCCGTAACGATTCTTCCCTTGGCCAGCGTATGATCGCATACGACAAAGTGAGCGAGGTCGGGTAAGACTGATATTCACGGGCTCGTTGTTGTGAATGTATGATATCTGCTATTTACAAAGTTGGTCAACAGCTGTTTATGGTCGTTATGACTTTAGATGCAGGGGTGCTGTAGAACGAGCTGTTAATATGGGTCGGCAGGATTCGGCAAGGTGCATGTGTGAGCAGTATGTGTGACAGCTTGTAGCGTAAATTGCGGCGTTGTTACACTCTGGTGCAAAACGGCGTGTCAGTACATGACTCCATAATTCTTGCGTTGACGAATACCTAAAGAGATGAAAGAAGATTGCGCGCTCAGTGGCGTGCACCGTACATGCGTTTATAAAATGTCTACAGGAAACACTCCGTTACATCAATTAGATAGCTCCGCATGGTCGATTCACACGGCATACTAAACACCTACGTAAGGTGGGGCGTAAAGTGACTCTCAACCGCACGAGACACATCGTTGCCTAACATGCAGCCTAATCGCTGTAGGATTAGACCTAACCGGCCGCATCACCAGTTATCAAGGAATGATAATCCTGTTTAGAGCACCATACGTGATAATCCGAATCTTAGCGCAGGGCTACGCCTCATCATCCGTCCAGCAGAAACCTAAGTCGATGGGAATTGCAGGCACATCCGGGAGCAAGTTGTAAAGCTCCACGTTGAAGCCTGAGCCCGGCTGGGGCATGGTCACACCTGCGTTGTCAGAGGGGAGGATTAAAAAAGGACTGTGCTCGAGTAATGACACGCGCCTGTGATGCACACTTACCCTGCGTACATCGCGGTGCCAGAAATTGTACGATAACTGGCGATTCCGAGAAACGCTCATCGAACGACCCATCCGAATCCGTCTCATCGTCGCTGGAATCCTGCAGAAATCCAGGCCGAAGCGATATTGCCTGGGACCACTATGCAGCATGTGGTAGGACAAGACAACGCCAACCCACATTAGCAGGTCCGTCTGTCCCGTCGTACCTCTTGGTAAAGATGGCTCGTCGTCCATGTGCTAGCACTAGCTGCAATGCGGTCAAGGCGTTGCTGTAGCTCGGCTTCCCTTTGCTGAAGTCTCTCCTCCTCCATGACTTGCCAACCCTTCCCAGCCAGGTGCTCAACGGGCAACTCGGGCACGGCCCTTGCGGTTGATTTTGCCAGCTTATTGGAGCTGACGGGCATACCCTTCATCACATTTGTGAGGTCACACAGCGCAGTGCGAGTCTTCTGCTGACTTTGTGACTTGGCCATTGCAGGCTTTGATAGTGGTTTGCCGAACCCTGGCCTTAGCGTATCCTTGACTCCACAGAGCCCATCTCCAACTCCTGGTTTGGCTGTCTTGTTCGAAGTCACAGCATTCTCGTCTGTGACGTGCAGCATATTGGGCAAGCTGTTTCAGGGCCCAGGATGTGTAACTTGTGGAATGTTTCGAAGATTTATAAATTCTTTATTGATTACAGGATTCCTCGAGCCGTCAAACCAAGGCAAACCTTCATGGGGTTTACTTGCCGTACTGAATTTCTTTCTTTTCTTTCTGAAATAGCCAAGCAAACTCATCAAAGGTGACCATTTCAAAAGTTCTTCATGTGATTATCATAAAGAAGATTACCGCATTTGATAAGGCTTGCATTAGGGATTACAGAAGCGGAAAGGAACTGACAGCGGGAGGGACCGACAGCCATGGATACCGTAATGACGACAGCGGATGATCATATGGAAGTATCTGTAACAGGTTAGGCAAATTATTTAACAATGCCGTCCTCCGTGGGCTAACCCAGACGGGTCCCGACCCGTTTTGCTGCATAGGAAGCACTGGAGGCGCCAGTTCTGTTCGGAATAGCAAAGGAGCTAAGTCAGCATCTACACGTATGGTACGTGCCATGGATTCGATGGATGATTTGTGCCATGTCGCGACCCGGTTTGGTCGCCTCTTGCCAGGTATCTTCCAAGTACTTGCAAGCTGGAGTTGCGCCGCCGACAGGCCACCGCCCCGACGTGGGGAGAGAAGCATACCACCTGCGTGCTGGTGGCAGCATGGGCTATGCCTCGGTCTCTGCAACCCCGGCACACACAGTACAGGCAGGGAGAAGCCTACACCTGCCATCTTCCCTGAAGGCTTCCGCTGTCTTGTCCAACAGGTGACAAGGTGCAGGAAGAAAATCAGGGTCATGTCCTGGCGTGGTACAAGTTATGCCCTGGCTGCATTATCCATGTTCTGGAATGTTCGTATGTTCAAGGTATTGCTCGACCGCGTGGACGGAGCACCCAAATCAACACGTATGCTACCCCGTCGTGTAACTTACAGGAATGTCCCTGTCCGAGATTCGCATCAACATCCTGGTGTCAGCCCAAGATTAGGAAGCACAACTCTCAGTGCCTCCTCTGCTGCGGCACCTGTTCCACTGGCAATTGCATTTGACGCTGCTGCACAGGAGAAGCGACGTGAACTGCTGGCAAAGTGCGTACCTCTATACACTTACTCCGGCACAAAAAGACCAGTTTCTAACTTGTTGTGCCCATGAAGTATGTGGTTGTCATGTAGTTTTTTCAATGAGGGAAAGTAAGTTGTGGAGCGATTCGTTGGGAAGCACGACCCAAAGTCGATCCTCCCCTTGTGGATTTTACGTTGGGGCCAGTCCCAAGAATCCAAATCGCCCATTCGTCCACGTGTTATTTACGAGTCTGTTTTGCCGCCGAATCTACTCGGTAGATTTAAGCAGGAGAAAGCTGCACGGACAACAGCTGTGCCCGCGGGACAAACTGTCAATGCTGGCAGTAGCGCCTCTGGACATCCGCGGGTGCCCCCGCTGCCGCTTGGCATCTTTAAGGAAGGAGCGCAGATGGCCGGTGAGGGAAGCCGCTCATCAAGAAATGGTGGAGTGTACGGCAACAGTGCAGGAGGAAGCACTTCAAACTTGTCGGCCCGAGGTGGTCAGATCCAAAGTGCAAGGCTTCAGGCTCCGCCTCGGCCCGCTGGGGCCGTTGCAGCGTCCAACACCAGCCGCGCCAGCGTTGCGGCGGGCAACAATGCAAAAGCCCCGCCAGTTCCCCGAATACCGGCAATGCCGCCGCCTGTTTTGGTTGATCAACAGTTACGTACCGCTGTGAATGCGCCGCTGCCAAGGGACGAGGTGTGGGAGGCCGCGCAGGTGCGTTTATCTCGGGGTTGCCCGAGTTTAAGCAAGTTCTGAACTCCGTGGTTTGCCGGTGCAAGGACCTATCGTACCTTTTGGCAGCTCCTCGTCTGTGTGAATGTCACATGACATCAGTGCATCCTTGAACGTCGAAGACATGTGTAAAATTTAGCTGCGGGGCTGCGGAGCGTGGCAAGTAGTTGCGAGGCACGCGTATCTCTGTTCAGCTTCTGGATACTGATCTTGGTGGTCGATGCGGTTCCAGGTTATTTGCCGCACGCGTATCTCTGGTTGGTAACATCGATGCCTCTGTGTTGTATGTCCCAGGCGCCCCTGCCGGCCGATGGACTCGAGGACGGAGTAGCGGCACCTACCTTGGCTAAGACCCCATCATCACGCATAACCAAAAGTCCTCGTGTGGTAAGCCGGGGGACAAGCGGGCATACCTTCACTGCACCGTAACATGCATGCGTTTGAGATACGATGCCGTAGAGAACAGGGTCACGCAGACGTTGGAGATTGTCATAACTATTATACTTGGTATTATATGATTTTCCTTATCATGGTTGTATTCTTTTTTGTTATAATTACTAACATCAACACTACTAAGACTATTCCTTCCTGCTAACCATTAACCACTCTAGCTTTGGCACACCGCTGATTTTCTCCTATACATGCAGTACATTGTAGCCGTGCAAGTGCGCGACCTGTGTTCCATGACCCGTGCCCATTAGGTTATGGGTGGAGGCGCCAGCGGTACCTGGGCTTCAGCTGGCCAGGGCTTGCCTTTGGCGCAACAACAAGGTGCGCCCGCGCAGCAGTCAGCACCCGTGCCACCGAGGAGCCCCCCGCCACCGAGCCGTCCGCAAGCAGCTGCGCCATCTTTCGCCGGAAGCGTTGCAGCCGATTCCAACAGCGGAAGGTTGACATCCAATGCCGAGGCTAGCACATCCGACACAGGTAGTGTTATTCTGTTCTGTCTGCCGTTTATGTCGGGGCGTGGCCACGTAAGTGTTACCCTAAATTATGCGATTCGATCCAAAACCAGCAGTGAGGTAAATTTTATTCCCGACATTCCTTGGCCGCACGGAATCATTGTCGTTCGACAATAAATATGTTGTTACGCGTAAGTCACTTAAAGCCTGCATCGCGGTGTTTTACCCCGGGCTACAGGAGGCCGCTCCATCCGCGACCAGATTAAGATGGCGAAGTTGCAGGTGGGGCTCTGTTGGTGTGGGGTTTCATTAATCTACGGACTCCAATGTCGGCCGTCCAAGGAGCTTGGAATGGACACTGAGTGCTGTGGTTATTGTTGGTGGCACAGGGCTGTCGTGGCCTGCATCTGATCCATTGCTGTCATTGGGTGGGCAATCTGCTCCGTGTTGTAGCACCTTACATAGCGGTGCAGTTATCAGGTGACTACTTCCGTCGCCATTCTTTGCAGGAACTGCAATGGCGCGTCCTCAGGGCTAAACTGGAGGTGGCTTCGCGTTCTCGTGTAGAAAAGGTAATGGGCCTGGATGGTTTTCCCTAATATGCTGTCAGCGTCATGACGGCCGTGGCAAGCTGTGTCTGGAAGCGACACATCAAACCTGAAGGGCACCAAACCTGCATGTGGACCCATCGATGCTGTTCACAGGGCACACGGCAGCTGGCTGCATGTTCATTGCTGCTGACAGATATGATGGCTCAAAGTGCGGCGAACAGTGCGGCACTAGCAGCTGCGGACGCCGTGAAGAGAACACAACACGTGCTGGAAACCCAACTACCTCTGTTGGAGCAGTGGAAGGAGCTCCAGGTGCATAAGGCAGGGGATCTTGGAACTCAATGGCATAAGGCTCTCAGCAGCTCTGGATGGCCCGGAAGCCAGGATTAGCAGCTCTAGGAGGTTATGAATACCATCTGTGCAGTCGAACTGGGAACTGCACCCCGCATGTTACGTGTTACGCCTATGCCGCATATAACGCTAGGTTGCATTCAAGCCCAATTTTGACCTGTCCATGTTGTACCTTAGCTACAGCCTTACAATGCAATGTGAGAGTCCTTTTACCGCGTCCCGTTGTTAAACCCTGGATTGTCGCCTGCGGCTATGACATGCTTGCCTGTTTCATGTCGGCGAAGGACACGCATGGGCCCGCCACCCGTGAGGTTCTCACGGCATTACAAAACGCTATGACCAGCCTGCCGCTGGTAAATGGCGCGGCGCTGGGGATGGGCGGCGGCGACATCACACAGGCCCTACCGCAGCTGCGCCGTGCCATCGCGAACGGGGTGGGCTCACTGCAGTCTGCTGAAGTGGCCATGGGTCTGCTGCTTCAGGGCGTTAATACACGTTCCAGCAGCAGTGGGAGCATGTCCGAGGCACGAGGAGGCCAGGGACAGGCGGCACAGGGCGGCGTGATTGTGATGGCAACCTTACTGCCACAGCTGTACGACACGCTCGTAGGTGGGTATGGTGCAGCTTCGAAGCAACAGGCCGTTGCCGTTGGCTAACCATCTTTTCGCTAATTACCTGTTGCAGTTGTGGGACTTCAGCACGTCGAAAGTATATGCTTGCATTATTGGTCACGATATCGCTTCAACCATTTCCCCAATGTCAAACCCACATTTGACGCAGGAGAAGTGGCCAACCTGCGAAGCCTGCTCAGCAACCTTAATACTCTTGCAGCCAAACTCGATGAGGCAGCATGCTTGCGGGCGCGCACTGCTGCGGCGTCACTCGCCGCGCCCATGGCGACACAAGAAACGGTCCTTGGTGGGGCCTGGGGTGAGGCGGCTCCATTTGGAGGCGCTGCAGATGGAGCAGCCGTGTCCAGAAGCGACTGCAACACTGCGGATTCCAGTATGGTAATGGACCAGGCCCTTGCCATGCTTGGGTTGGGTGTTGGGGCTGTTTAATGGAATCCATTCCATGCGAATTCCAATTCGCACCATCATCTAACGTCACGTGCCCGTCCCAGGTATGGCTACGGCAGGTGGTGGTGGTTCGTGAGCTCGGATGGGTGTAAGCAACCGGTGAGCGGCTGAGACGACTATGAAAGACGGGGACGTTGATGCACGTAATCTGACCTCAATATGAAGTTGGGTGTATTTGACAGTGACGTGGATTAAGGTTGGGTGCCTATTCGCGTGAAGCTTTTTGCAAGGAGAGTCTGAAGCCCACGCGTTACGTGGAATATATGTGGGACGTTGATCGCGATCACTGTGCAGGCGATGGTGTACATGGACGTATGAACAGAAGACCTTTCGGCAGTATTCCATTATTCGTGCTCCCAGTTTGCACCATTGTCGCCCAGTGACTGGTCAGGGGTCAGTCCGTAATGTTTCCATATCATGTCCTGACGACCTGTGTGAATCAACGCCCGCATAACACCAACCGACCAAACTGCTAAGGATTATCATGGTCTCAGGACTCCAAAGGCCGGACGATGGTTTCTCCTTTCTGTGCTGTGCTGTTCTTCGTATATCCATGGAGTGACTCGCAGTACGGTAATTACTGCTGCTATTTGGCACACCCGCTTTCCTGGTCCCTATGCATGATCTGCATGCAAAACATGGGTTTCAGCTTATATTAGGAAAATGTTAAAGGATTGGGACACCGATTGAAGATAGGTGATGAAGACGCGGGCCAAATTGGCGTTATCTGTTGTGCTATGCTCTTTATCGAAGGCCTGATGAACGAATGACAGGTAAGCATCCAAATTTTCCTTTAAAACTTCATTTATTCTTAATCATTATCACAGAGCTGCATTATCATAACTTCGGAGGTGCAGGCTTCTGCCTGTCATTATTATGTCAGGACTTAAATCGATCATCACCCTCCTCTGCATGGGCATGTCTGCCTGCTTCAATTCAGCCTCAATCATTTGATCAGTTGGATTGCATTGTTAGCTTGATTAGCTTGCCCGTAATGATCAGGTGGCAAGCACCCTTGGAGAGCTGGCAGTATGGCCACTGGTGTAGGTACCCCGGCCATGAGGCCTGATAGCGGAACACCTAGGGAGGCCTTTTGAGACGATATATTCCACGACGGATCAGGAATCCCAGTATATATATATTTATATATATAGGAATCCCAGTATATATATATTTATATATATAGGAATCCCAATATATATATATATATATATATTCTATATCCCAGTATATCCCAGTATATATATATATATATATATATATATTCTGGGATTCCTGATCCGTCGTGGTATCCTTTGGAACATTGGACTTAAAGCACGCTAATTGTTACAAAGGGACTGAGGCCGGTTCGCCCATACCCTACGGCTGCGCCCACTAGGTTCGCAGTTGCTCCCACAGCTGATTGAGGCGCTGCTTAGCTGCCCCTTTGTCAGGCTGGGCTTGCTGCCGCTCCTTCTTTTACTTATGAAGGTGTTGGACCACCCGCTCCTAGCTGAAGTAATTCAGCAGCCTGTGTGAGCAAGGAATGTTTTAATATCATGTATATTTGTGCAAAAAGTCTGTAGGGTCTAAAACTGTACCTTACCTAAATCTTGGAGCAAAGATTCTTCTCCTCAGACCGTACATGCAGGCACTTAGCGACCGTACACAAATACGCACGTCCGAGCCTGGCGGTCAGGAGCAGCCCGGTGAATACTGTGGACTGCCCCCAGACTGGATACCTGTCCCCGAACAAAGCATATAAGCAGGATATCACAGCCTCCGATCCCGAACCAGCAAGCCACTCACCAAGGCATCCAGCACTGCTTCTACCTCGTCGGTTCGTTCAGCTTCGATGAGTGCTAGATGCAGTCGCGCATACTCAGCGTGCAACTGCTCCTGTATGTTATTCAATGGTGCTATTGCTTCACGGCCACTGCCACTGTCCCCAGCTCCAGCCCCACGGGCCCGTACATGTACACATATCAATCACCCAGGGCAACTAAATTGTGCAATCGATCAGTTTTCCTGCACCTGCATCACAGTCTTCTTGCGCGCCTGCTAAGGTACAATCCGGAGCAATGCAAGTCCGCCATATACAGCAGCATTAGCACTCACCTACATCCGCCAGAGGGGTTGAGGCATGCCCAAGGCCTTCAGCAAGGCCGGCTAAGACGCGCAAGGTGGGATTCACTGTTGACGGGCCGTGTACCGCGTGGGGTCGTGTCCGCTTAAGGTGACGCTGTTGAAGATTTTGACGTCTTTCAACCGGCTCCCCGTGCCGTGCGCCCGCACCACACACCATTGACATGAGTGGTGATGCCCTAATTCCATCGGGCATGAATAGCTGCGATTCACACAAATATAACATGGGATACCGCCTTTCCTGGTAGGAACACTGGCACAAGAAACAATTCCCCTCACAAGCAAGTTCTTAGCTGTGGTCAAACACATACATGCATGCCATGGTGGACTCAGGCACTGCGTGCATGGCTCGACATCGGTCGACAAGTCTCCTGCATCGCCTGGTTCTGCTGCTCCATCCAGCCACTTGCTCCACGACCTGCTCCATCTATTGGCATGCAATATCGCACCACCTGCGCCGAATAAATGCAATACTGCTGCACGGCCGCTGTGGAGTACGCATGTCGCTTGCTCGCCGGTGAAGAGGTTCAGGACAGAGCCGCAAAAGGGTGTATGGCGTGCGTGGCGGCACAGAGTGACGCAAGCTGCTGTGACCAATGTGCTGTGAAAAGCATGCTGCATGCAAACTATTCGTTGAGTGCATTTCCTGGGAAGTAAACAGATAGTTCCGAGTAAATTCCTGCTCCCTACAAGGGTTGGACTAACCTGGTTAGGAATTGGCGGCACAGCGCGGTCTGCAAAGAAGTTGGCGCAGTGGTTGGACCGATGTCCTGAGCAGCAGGCAGGGTGGTCGCTGACTGCTGAGAGGATTACCCGGCCGTCGCTGATGGCAGCAGTGGAGGGTGGTTGCCCTGACGGATTTTATTTGGTCACTTAGGAGATTAAGCGGCTGGTTGAGCGGCTGGTAGTGAAGCGGCCTTACTTAGTCTTTGAAATTTTGACAGGCGGAAAAACGTTTAAACGGCTAAAGCAGATAAAGAAAAGGAGATTAATGGAGCACAGTCTTACAGAAATAATATTTTACCGAAAGCAAGGGGAAAAGCAGCTAAAATCCTTGAGGAATGGGAGGACTTGGCGCTGAGGAAAGTAGTACTGCATTGCATATATACATATATATATATATGCACTACCGCTTAACTACCATATATGTATATATATGTATATATATGTATATATATCGACAGGAACACTAATTATGACAGCTGTGGCAGTGTAGTATCCTGGGGTATCTATGGCTAATATTCACGATGATCAGGAAACTGGACATCTTCCGATCGGGCCTCAACAGCTTGGCGGATACTTTAACAGAGATACAACAGGCAGAGAAACTTTATCTCCCCGTGCGAGGAGGCCCTGTCCCATCCCTGAGATATTTGTGCACGGGTATATATCCTTCCATAGCTAAACAACACCCGTCAGACATGCCCACTTGCTACGTTTGGGGCCAGTTTCGGGCCAGCAGGCATATTACCTAGGATATTTTATAAGGTCATAGATAGATAGATAGATGGATAGATAGATAGACAAATAGATAAAAATGATATATAGGTATAGGTATAGATATAGATATAGATATAGATATAGATATCGCTGCATAAGACCCCAAGTAATACGTATAGTACTGGAGGGGTTGCTGTGTTCCGCAGCCGCCCTGAAACGGCCAAGGAAACTGAATCCGTTAGTTCAACGATCTATAGCCGTATTTTGTGGAACATTGGTGATCATCAATGTGCATGCATGGCATTACGTCAAAATGATTATTTATTTAGGCATTTTAAAAACAAATATGGAGTTGTATTGGCTAGAGCGCTGTTATATATTAACTAGCACTACTGCCATAGTTCTTCAACACGACACGAAACCAACCTAACCACAACTCAACCTGCCCCATTGACCTGCAATCTAATTATTAGCGGAACTGGAACCGGATCCTGCACCCGCCTTGCCGTGAAGAATAGCAAGGATGGGGAGCTGGTGACTCTGCTGCGCTACTGGCTGGCATGCAGCCGCTTCACGAACCAGCAGGTGGGATGGGCTTTGCAGGAGGTGTGCTAAACGTTGTTCTACAAAACCTTCCTTACTAGCTTTTAAAAAGTTTAGAATATAATTCTGCAAGTATTCAATAGGTAACCTCATTTTTTCAGCAGTCAATTCTCTCATTAAGGATTTTATAATATAACTAGCGTATATTAGTTCCTTTTGTGCTTCAACTTTAACTTCGCGGGCTTTGCTTAGCTTTTCTTCAGACGTTATAACATCAATTATAGTTTTAGATCCAAGTATTTATTCTTGAACCATTCCTTTCATAAGCTATTTCTGCAGGTTTAACTCCTTGAGATGTAGCCTCAATCCTGGCTTTCGCTGCGTTAAACCTTTCCCAAGCTGCTTTACATTGTGACTTAATTTGTTTTATCTGAGCATATAGTTGCAATACAGCTTTCTTGGTTTGATATTTTGCCCTTCTAACGTTTAATTGCAGGGTTAACTGCTCCTCCTGGAAAGAGAATGGGGCATGCTGGAGCCAGAACATCTAGAGGCTCAGCAGAAGATAAGTTTGAAGCTCATAAAATGGCGGGCATGAAAATTTCAAAGTTCCCCGCCGAAATCGGAAAAACAATTAACTTTAATTACATAAACTGTGTCCAAAAAATATATACGGGCTAATCTATAAAGAGAGAGAAATCTATAATTCGATCCTAGTTGGATTAGCCTGTTTGTTTGAAGGAATGTATGTAAGTGTTACAGGATGAGATTCCTCTCCAGTGGCATTCCTCACGAACGTAAGAAGTATAAGGTGTCGTTCCTCACCAGGTGCCGACAAACTAAGTAGATTGCGCGGGACCAGCTAGGCAGTCGAAATGCGAGAAACGTTACCACTCAGCCATGCTTACAGAATACTGCACCCATTATTTAGTGCGTTTAGGCACGAGAGCGTGAAAATCGAAATGTACGTAATATTCTGTGCGCAAATTAGGACATGAACGAAAAGGTACGTCAAAAGGTTTGGCATCCCTCTTCTTTCAATCAATACCCCGTTATCCCAACGTTACACCGACAGAACAACTTCCCACTCGCCGATGCGGAAGTGACCCCATTCCCAACAATCCCAATGCACCTTTCTAGTCAACAGCCGACCTGTGGACGCACACCTCGGCCATTGAAATTCCATCATTCATTAGAAAGCCTGCCATTATTGGTTGCCATCGCTATGTGACATGGCGCGGTGCATGGGTCGGTCGTTACGACCGCCTTACTATCAGGGGCCATGAACCTTGCTTACCATGCGATCGGACATTGCATGGGAAGGCCCGTAATCATGGCTTCGTTGTCAAACAAACAAATATACACTGGCACTGGTCATGCATATGGGCGAACACACAAGTCCGATGCTGTAAGCCAATAAATGGCGGCAATACACCTGGGTTTGGTACAAAAAGGACCAAAGCGGGTTAAAGCTAGGGACCGCGTGGGACGGCGCGTGGGGACTGTAAGCGCAAGGCTATAAATGAGCTGTACATGACAGTACATTCCTAACTACAAAATCCGCGATTGCCGCAGGCCGTACATCACCTAGCTAAGCAGCTTGTCCACCAAACTGCTGAATGCGTACATACGTACATTAAGACATTAAACCTGTGTACGTCATAGCCGTCGGCAGCTCACCTAAATACATCTAGTAGCACACACATCATTCCTGGGTCTACATCGTCTACTAACGACTCCGTTCCCTTCTGACGCAAATGAATGAAGGCGCCTTCCATTGAACCTTGCTGTGAGAGCTACGTGCTCTTGGAGCCTTCACCGCTGGTCTTGCGCACTGGCATGCGGTCGCAGCCTGCCAACCCAGGCAAGTTCCAACACCGCCCTTACCCTCAATCATCAAGCTTTAAAAGAGATGACATGCGGCACGTCCAGGATGTTTCGAACGCTCACAGTCAAGCGGACAAATCCGCCCTTGAGTGCAATGTTCACTTAATGATACTGCATCGGAGGAATTCCTTACCCTAGCTAGATTGTTGTCCTTTTTACACCGCAGGATAACAGATTTGCTAATCCGATTTTTTTTCTGTGTAGGATAGGGGGGTACATCACCCGTGGCCACTAACCTGGCAGTCCCTACCTTCCCCGGTGTTTCGGGGCACCCTCATCCAGTCTCCCATGCCGACTTCTCCGAAATCAGTGGTTTTCCCAGGTTCAGCACCCACCACCAGCATCCAGCGGAATCTGCCGAATCAACTAAGGCGTCAACTCCGCTACTGGTCAGCTCGCAGATCACTTTAATTGGGGTCGTCACCGTCCATCGGAACATGGGGGCACCCTGCCCTTAACTTTTGGGTCTTTGGCCCGCTCTCGGTCGGGGTAGAACCTGGAACTCCAGGGGCATATTAGTCGTGCCATAACAGTCGTGCCTGAACACGTCGTGCCATAACAGTCGTGCC
This sequence comes from Volvox africanus, assembly GCA_030268105.1. Lineage (NCBI taxonomy): Eukaryota > Viridiplantae > Chlorophyta > Chlorophyceae > Chlamydomonadales > Volvocaceae > Volvox > Volvox africanus. The sequence goes on from BSDZ01000079.1 coordinate 1,145,309, forward strand.
TGAACACCATTTTGTATCAATAAAATCAAGACATAACACAATTCAATACTCATACTGTCCGTTTCCCGCCATATTTGGTTTGGTAATGAAAACCAGCTATCGGGAAAGACAGCTGGGGAAATTGCGAAGCAATCCCGAGTTCAGCAACATCGGCGCATATACCTGACTAACTAAGCAAAAGGATTCCAACAGCGCAACTTGAGCCAAGGCATTTTGACCTTGGCGTCAACACTCTTAACAGCCCAACCAAAAACAAGAGGCGAGCCCTTTCATAACCTGCCCTACTGTAAAAGAGAGTTGACTGGAACAAGGAAGATGGCCAATTCTATATCGTGGAAAGGATAAAGAATATAAATAAACTTTAGCCAAGTCAACCCTTGTCGCAGCCAACATTTTGACCAATTCCTTAAATCATTGCCAGCTGGGCAATTATAGTGTAGGGCATGTGGCGCGAAGGAAATCAACGCATAACTGCAGGCCCTGTCGCCACACCCTGCCCGCCCATCAGCCTGGCCCTCTTCTGAGGCCACAGGGCCCCATCGCCCGCCCCTCCTGCTGCTGCTGTTACTAACGCCGTCGCATCAGAGCGGGTGGATCGTAATGGTGCATCGCGCCCATCAGCCGTCCCTCGCTTAACCTGCTGATGTTGCTGCACTTTCCCTGCGTTTGGACCCACCGTCTTTGACCTGCTCAGCGCCCGAGGGGCCGTGGGCGGCTTGTTGTTGGCGATTCCCCTATCTGCTGCAGGAATAGCCGGGCTGGTCTCCACCTTGGTTGGATTGGAGCCCGGGATGGCTGCCGTTCCCCTACGCCCCGTCACCATGGCCGCCATGCCCTTTTCCGCCCCAACGGCTCCCCCGGAATCACTGCTTCGATCGTGCAGCGGCAGTGCACGAAGCAGCTGGTCTAGCAGGCGCGTGCGGACGGGGCCCCAGAAGTCCTCGACCCAGCCGTTGGGGATGCACTGCAAGGTCATATACCTGTAGGACCTCGAGGGAGCACAGGGAAGCAGTGAAACATAATCCAAAAGACCAGCTTGGAGACAAAAACACTCCTGATAAATCAGATATTGGAATATTCTTAGAGTCTTCAAACTAAATCTATTTGAAAGCTGCGGTCGTAACTAATACCATGCTGGCAACGTAAAAACTCGCCACCCTCGCCCCGTGACCTGTCGCCATCCAGCTGCCACGTACGCTACCTCGCCCACCACCCGCCATCTGCCGTGGGTCACAGCATGCCTTCGCTCACCACTCCATGAGACGCACGCTGCTGTTCAGGGTCGACTGGACACGCGGCAATCGCTTGCGGCTCGTTGCGGTTGAGATACTGCTGGCCCTCACCGGCACCTGCTGCAGTATCTGTCATGGACGAGAAATCGACAACATGTGAAACTCCGACGAAAATAGGTGGCGGGAAACATAGATGAATTGAACGGGATGGCCAATATATTGGAACGATCTGGCGGCGGTCCCCAAGCAGGCATACGGGTGCCTCTCCATGCATCCTAGTCAAGGATACATGTAACCTTCTGAAGAATGCGGTTTACTCACATCCATCACCCTTGTAAGCTGTACACGTATTCGGCAGCCCCCCCAGGATTGTCGGCCTGTCAGCCTATTCCTATGCACCCAGACATGTTACCACTCACCGCCTTTGTGCAATCGTCCAGCAGACGTGCGAAGTCAGAGTCGAAGTGCATCACGTCCCGTGGGCACTGCTCTATGCGCACCAAGGTCTGCGCGCACGTTTTCCATCCATCGGGAGAGGTATGGTCTTACACATTCGCAAACGTGCAAGTGCATTTGGATACTGTTGTGAAAAGCAGTTAACTGCCCCTTATGCATAACAGGAAGCGTGTTTGCCGACGAACGCGTGGCCAGTATACCACTGCCTGATTTGAAGGGTATGTACGTTTAAACAACATGAAATAGGGTTTCAGAGACCCCGGACAATATGTACGCAATCGACGGCTTCTCTCTCTCTCTCTTCTCTCTCTTTGATATTGCGGAGAGAAACCAGTCCATGCAGCGGAATTGAACTGGACATCTTCCGCGACACGACACCGACTTGTTTCCTGTATTCATAGTTTGTCTCCAGCCAGCTTTCCTTAGCCAGATGGCTCGTACCTGCGCGACCGTCAGCGGCACGCTGCCCATGGCGCAGATGCTGAAGTTGCAGCTGACGGTAGGAGCACGGTTCCGCGCCAAGTGAAACATGCGCGGCGGCATGAGCATCAAGTCGCCCGCGCGCAATGTTATCACGGCACCGCCCGTGGCTTGAACTAAGGACTGCACAGCCAAAAGCAAACCACGTCACGTCAACCACGAGACACTGATTGATATCTGTCAACTCACATAATAACAAGGAGTGAAGCAGCAGCAGGAGTGTAGTGGTGTTCCGGGGCTCGTACAAGTGCTGAACCGAGAGCCGTGTGGGGTATAGAAAGGTCTAGAATTAAGGGCACACACCGGCCGATTCCCTGCAAAGCGCATATTCTGCTGGGTACATGAGCCCCACAGGTTGGGTCAAACTGTGACTCGAGATGGTGGTGTGACCCCGCAAATATGCATCCGTCTCCATCCCGGCCCAGGATTGAGGATCGCTAGTGCACTATTCAAAATCATATTTTTTTCTGAAAAGAGATATCGATTCCTGTCTAATCCAATTCCGCAAGAAGTTTTCAGCACGCGCCTGCACGGTCAAATCCTCCTCCCGAAATATCTGCGGAGGTTTCTGCGGCCGACGTTCCTAGGTGGCCTTGGTTGTTTGCGGTAAGCAATTAACCAATATCGCTGCCGTCGTTGATTTTCATCTTTATTTTAGCCATGAGGTGCAGGTTGCTTCATGATAATGATTAACATTTTACCTTGATCTGTCGCTCACGCGCGCTTTGCTTATTTGGACATGATACAACACAGATACGCAAAAGTCACTCTTATCCGGCTGATATAGTAAATACACAGCGTGCGTCCAGATGGCGGTGAAATAGGTCGGCAAATCAGATGGATAAATAAGACATGTCAAAAGGTATGATAGATGGTTATTAGCTTGCGCGTACATACCCCCAGGTTTGGGTACATGTGGCCTTTGTGAGTTATAGGCTTATCCCAGCAGCCTGACGCAAGGTTGATTTGCAGGGAGGGCACCGCGTCCTCCTGGACCACCACGAACTCTTTGTGCCCATCCAGAACCAAGATGGCCGATGTGCAGTACAACGGCAGGTCCTGCGTGGATGCATGTAAAAACCACCTGATGGGAGCACATACAGGCTCCAATCACTACCTTCAGCACATCGGAACTTACGTGGCACAGCAGTTGAAGTCACAGGTCACAGGCAAACCGCGTATGACTGGATTGGAGGAGCGAGCATGTAGCCATCGCTTGCTCTCTTCATCACAACTAACCATGTATATTAGGTGCAGCATGGACTGGCCATGCATGCATGCATCGCAACATACACACACAATATTCGCCCTCCTAATAAGTTCATCACCATTTCCAAGTAACAGGTACATATGTAACAAGTTAACTTCCCTTGAACGAAGTGTCAAATTGAATGCGTAGTCGAGCTCATTCCTAATAAACTTAGCACGTATTTCGCCCTGACCTGATGCAATGGTGACCAGCTATCCTTGCTGCCCACGAGCACATCGTTGCTGCTCTTGGGGTTGTCCGAAATGTAAAGCAGCGGGTAGTTGACCAGTACTGCACCGAGCACCAAGCAAGTAATTTGTGAAGAAAAAGACCGGAATGCGGCGCCCAGGTGCTTGCAGTACGCATGTATCGTACAACGCAGGTAGCTAGCAAGCACACGTGGATGCACGTGCAGGCTCTGATAATGAAGACCAACAACAAGCGCAAGCTGATGATGATAAATATGATTGCATGCACAAAGGGGCCAAGAGATGAAATGCCATTATGCCAATCATGCATGCCTTCATTCGTGGAACATCTGCGACATCGAACATTTTTGTATATGTGCCATTTTACGGCCTGCGTGCATGCATGCATGCTTGCTTGTGAGATTAATAAATATTCAATCAGTAACATGCATACATACATACATACATACATACATACATACATACATACATACATACATAGAGGGGGAGCACGTGGCAGGACAGACAGACAAAGCCACGTGTTCCTCCCCTGCGCTGTGGCTCGGTCCGGTCAGGACCCCCGGTGCTCGTCTTTGAAGGGCGAGTCGCCCACAGTGTAACACCCATATATACATACATACATACATATACACATACAACACGTACACAGACAATATTGTTGTTGTGTGGGGTTTACCTTAGCTAGGGTGTAGAAATGCCATCTAATAAAGAATGATGATGACGAGCTAGCGTATGAGGTTAAGCTCGGTAGAGCTACCAGCGGAAATCTTGCACCCCAAAATACATCGGATGTCTTTGTGCGTGAAATATACAAGTGAACCGCACAGCTAGCACGCATGCACGGTTAACTCATGCTGTATATATGTACCATGTATGCATGCAGCTCTCCATGTACTACCCTACTATGAAATAGCTTTTGCATAATAATGTGTATAGGTTGGAAACAAGTGTACGGCGTCTCCATCCCCCACACAGTGCATATACCCTTGCTTGGTTATTGCTTTACATTCACCTACCCATCAGCAGTCCCTTGCACGTGGTGAACTTCGCACGGAACTGACAATAATTCCTGTAATAGGAACTAGTGCTGTATGCAGATTTCAGACATGCACGCACACCTTCAGAGGATATGGGTTGTGCCTTATGTAGCCTTACCGTCTTGCTTCATGGTCGGTACAAGGCGGTACAGCTTATGAACGAGCTCAGCACCTGCCACCTCAATGAGCGATTTGTTATGCATGTAAAGGGCACAATTGCTTGAGCTGGATGTACAGAAGTCTTGCACTGCTTGATAGTGCTCAGATATAGGAATCTCTTTCGAACTGACTATTCCATTCATAACAGAGTCCTCAACCTCCGTTGTTTTCTGCAGGAGCTGTGTGATTACAACCGTGCTGTGCTTGACCACTTGAAGAATCGTATTCGCAATTGCTGCGGCCTTCGGGCTCAGCTGCACGCATAAAGCGCAACAACATCTCGGATCCGATTTCCTCCGCGAGCTTCCAACACGATGCATTAGGTTCCTCTACCTTATATAAAATGACGCCCTCTGGAATCGCTTCAAGATCCATGCCGCCTCCAGTTAACGTATATAACAAGTTGGCTGTCAAGGAATTATTTGTCCCACCGACATCAACTTCCTAGAACTGGATATATTATATGACATTCAACTTGTCTGCGCAGAGGCCATAGACGATGCCATGCCGACACGACGCACTACCAAGGCACACAGGGCCCACCCCACGCTAACCAACATTCATCTATGATTCCGGAGGCCATCCGTCTTGGTGAATTTACAATTTATCTACACAATGTCGAGCCTTCAGAGTGATAATGAGAAATGGGGAATGGAGGACACGCTTTTATGAAAAGTTGCAAATTCTGTAATTTCTCTAGGATAATATCGTGTATAGTTGATCTTTAGACAAATGGCCTCACGCTGCATCCTGCGGCTGTGCCAAGCACAGGCCACGTTCCCTGTTGTGGCGAAGTGCGGTGTACCTTTTCGTCCGGCGACCTGGTACCAGCCCATTTATGCATACCGCAGCCGATTTATGCATGGTTGGTTAGTTCCTCGTGCAGTTTCAATAGATGGAACTAGCGAAACCCAAGGCTCTGTGGCGTCACCTAAGCCGAAGTACAACGTCAGGCCTATCACTAAAGGTGAGGGGCATAGATGCGGGGAAGGGGATCAGGGAAAGGTTGAGGAAGGGAAGGACGTGCCATGGCGGTAAGGGCATATCAGGTCCGCTGAGGTAGAGGATCTTGGAAGTACGCGGTCAAAGTATATGCATGTATACGGGCTTCAGACAGATGGCCGGCGTGATGGGGACGAGAAAGTGCGCTGCATCAACGCACAGGCACAACACGCCGTATCCATGAGACGTTACTCGCTGCCCTGGGGTGCCCTCGATCGTTGCACGATATCACAGCTCCGGTTGTCGTGGTGTTGAGCTGCTTCGAAGATGTGCGCCGTTTGTGCATCCGAAGTTCCAAATGTGACCTGGGAATTGTGGAAGGAGCACCTAAGGCGACCATCTAATGTGTAGCATACAATGCCCTTTCCTGAAAGCACATAACTTCGCCATTGCAACGGACTGCTGTTGTGCACAAGGGTACAAATTATGCCATGTGCTTTTTCGATATTTGGCAGAGGACGTGGAGATATCCTTTGCACGTTCAAGCGGCGCTGGAGGACAAAAGTAAGCTGTATTCGGTAAGCGATTATGTGCGGTAGATGCGTGTATGTCATGAAAGGGTGGGAGACGTGGGTCGGAGGCTCATACATGGTCGTTCAATGCGGCAGCCTACTTGACGTCCTGCAATCCGTCCGGCAATCAGGATAATGCCTCATTTAATTGGGAGGACTAAATCGAGGGTGGTCTGTCACCTGCATCAGGGTAAATAGATGCTAGGCGATAGAGATGTCCGCGCTGCTAACATGGGTAACTGGTCGGCCCTACAATCTGCCTCACCTCAGTGTCAACAAAGTCAATACCAAGGTGGACATGCGCTTCGACCTGGCGAAGGCGGCCTGGGTCCCGGATGAAGTGAAGGATGCCATTCGCCAGCTGGTACGTGAGTTAACGACTCGTCACTATAAATTCAAATGCGCTCGCCTGCTGGGCATCGCCTACCCTGCTTATGCCTAGTACCTGATTTGAGATAAATAAGGCCTCTGTGTGGTCCCATACAACCCGTAGCATATATGATGCAGACGACGAGCCTTGTGTGACACCGTTTGTCTTGTCCAAGCCTGACACTCGGGTCGTGTTGTTATACAGGAGAAAAATCGTTTCACAAGCGACGGCGTCCTGGTGATGCAATCGCAGCGGCATCGGACGCAAGCGTGAGTGAATAGAAGGTCGCCTCCTTGAGGAATGTGCAAGCAGGCTGGATCGTATATGCTTTAGTACTAAGTCATGGTTGTAGTGCATGGCTGCTGATGTTGCGCCATTCTCATGAATTCCAGACAAAATTTAGACGACGCACTGGCTAAGCTGCAAGAAATCATAGAGCGAGCTGTCGATTACGTAACGCCCAAGGAAGCGGACCCCGAGACCATCAAACGAGTCAAGGCGCAGTAAGACAGGGCCGGACTGGGGGTGTGGGTAGGGACAAGGATCTGACGGGCATGCCATTCTAGTCCATCTTCGCCATGTTACCGTGCCCGCCATGACCTGCGTGATCTTGACAATTTGTGTTGGCACCTGCGGTAACAGCTTGTTTCCTGGCCGTGGTGTGTGAGAACCAAGGTGGGTTCTCGACTCGCCGACATTCGAAGGATTTGAGTATCGTATGCAGGAATAAACACTGAAAAACAGTGTAGACAAAAACCCCGCAATCGGCTAAGCAGATACTGATAGGATTACAGAATGGTGATGGGGTGGTGTTTGGAACGAGTGGCTGGCTGGTGCTACAGGGCGCACCGTCATCCTAACCACTTTGTGTCATATTTTCATAAGTCCTGTGCCGACATACTACCCTTTCCAGGATTAAGGCGGGCAAAGAGAAGCGGCTCGAGGCAAAGAAAAAAGAATCCATGCGGAAAAAGGAGCGCTCACGGCACGATTGGGACTGAGGAGCCGCCGTGTGCTGCAGAGAGCTGCTTCCCGCCCTCAATGGCAACTTGTCCTGCAACATTACCTGGGCTTCTACAATGGTTTTCCTCCTCTGCTAAATCACGTTGTATTCACTAAGGGTCCGAATAATCAGGTTTATTAGGAAAGTTGCTCTGGAAGCAAGGGGCGGCTTCCGGATGTGTGGGCGTGGACCAGCAACCCGTCAACTCTGCTAGGCAGTGATGAGGACACTTTCGGCGTGAAAGTGTCATCCAAGGGACATTTGGAGAAGAGGATAATGTGGTTGCATACCCCTCTGCATGCGGGGTATCAGGAGCGCATTTACTCCATCAGAGCTACGAGGGCGATAAACAAAAAAGGACGGGACGCGACTTGGCGTGTTGGCCACATCCGCACATCTTACTGCGTAAGAGTCCCGGCCCTTCCTAAGAGCTTAACTACTGAAATAACGGGAATGGTATTGTATGCCGGTGGCCACACTACGTACTTGAGGTTCAAAATTCCCCGTGGCGACCATGCCCTATAGCATTCCGTTGCTCACTACCGTTGAAGTTGTGGCGATAAAAAGGAGGCAGGGTCTTTCACGCGTTGCACCATTAGCCTCACTCCGCCACCCTTATCACTGGGTGCGATAGCCAGCAGATCCCACTGGACAACCGGCAAATACTACATTTAGAGCCTCATTCCTCACCCTGAGACACGCAGGTACACTGGGTGGTGTTCACTGCACCAGAGACACGCAGGTACACTGGGAGGTGTTCACTGCACCCCGCGTTCTAGCCGTGGCCTGTGCCCGCGAGGAACATGCTTGTAACGTCTACCTGTCTTGAAACATCTAAACATTACTCCGGAAACGCCCCTATTGTCAACTATTGATGAACCGCTCCCCACACTGAAGACGCCGTTCAACACATAATTAAGTTATGCGACTTCTGCGTGAGGATAACTTTGAAGCACTTCTATATTCTTTAAATTTCCACTTATTGCAACGTATAGTCGCAATCCTTCCTGGCTTGTCCGAGCTAAACGAGTCCATAATGAAATTGACGTTTTCAGCACGGCCCCTGCCAGTGTCCGCCGCGACACGGCTCCTTGTCCGCCCTTGCTTGTCTGTTGCTTGTTTTGCCGCATTTAGGAGGTCAGTTTCTTCGTCAGGATGACGGCATCCGGCTGTGATAGCTTCTTGTAGTAGTCCTTCACCGTTTCCCCCCGTTGGAAGCCATGGCGCTCGTAAAAGCGGATTGCCTCGTCGTTGTCAATCTGCATGTAAGGGTATGTAGCACGATGGCGCAAGGTAAAATACAGCAAGTACAATCCAGGCGCTTACCTAGCAAAATATGACCATCACGGAATGTGATCTCCCGCCCAAACCACAGGTAGTGAGGCCTTCTCATCACTGACCCACCCCGACCCACTGACCCACCCCGATCAGAGTCCAAGCAAACTCATGGACCCAGGACCCACCCACCTGGACGTGCACGAATACCTCCTCGATGTTGGGGTCATGTGCGCAGGCTGCTAAAGTGCGTGCCAAAAGCTTGCTGCCTGCGCAGATGGAATCGTGTTTGGCAGCATGGTTTAGATTGTGCTCGTGATGGGACTCATGGTAATGGATAGTGGCGACGATGCTAATAAGGTAGGCATAAGGAACCGCTATAGACAGGGCAGGTAAGATGATGTCACGATCTCAGAAATGATTCCGATCAAAAAGATGTTTAAGATTGTCGCAGGGGCTCCTTCCATCGCAGGGTAGGGCGAGAGGATGGGCAAGGCCGAGCGCGGACGACAACGCGCATCCAGACAGACATGCCGACTTAACCTCAAGAGGTCCTTTGCAGCATGTACCGCCGAATAGGACACTTACCAATGCCGAGGCTGCGGTATGGCGCCAGAATGCCCAGAGTGGCAATGTACGCCTTAGCTTTCCCATTATGCTGGCAAGAGGAAGCCGTGAGAGGCAAGCCATAAGGTATAACAGTACGGTAGGACACTAGGGTTATAACATACATGAACGTCCTGTATTGCTTCCTGATAACATATCAACAACATAAGCTAAGGTGCATATGATCAGCAGGGATGAACTCATGCTTGAGTATGTTACAGTCCCCAGGGTTATACCCCGTACAGCTCCTTGTGCCAATCACCTGCTTCTCACAACGAGTTGCTATTGCTCCGACTAGGATGTCGTTGTGGAACGCTACAAGGAAAAGCCGAGGTTTTAGGACAACACAGACAGATCTACCCCGAGTCCGCCGTCAACGCCGTGCGACATAATTACCAAGCTGCGTGAGATCACCGCATGCCATGCATTGTCGGTAAATTTCATCCTTCAATAAGAAAGATCATGTACGATCAATAAAAGCGGGTAAAGGTCCTAACTCCCGAGGATTGGATGCTTGGGGCTCTCTACTGTCACATACCGCATATTTAACAGGAAAAATGACGTTATTTAAAAGTTTTAATTGGTCCAAATTCTTCTCTCTTACGACATCGAACGAGACAGCCAACTCGTGCTTTACCATGGCGTCCAAGAGCAAAAGGATCCGTGTCTGAAAAGATACTGTTAGTCAAATAGCTGCAAAATTAAGATACGTTTCATCCTGTCATAAAACTAACGAAAATCTGTCGACGTGCACTTAGCATAAGGCCCTATCGGCCGACTTCCTGACTTCCATGACTGTGCCTCCAAGCTCACACGCTCGATACTTGATAGTCCTACACACGCAGGGCTCAAGAGTTAGCATATCACCTTTAAAACCTAGCACACCGTCACCCTTGTATTACTTGTTTGCCCCGCGGGAATGGCGGCTAAATAACAAGGTTTTTCATCCAGTCAGTTCAATGGTTATCATTATGCATTATAAGTTATTGAAACCGTACTTGGAATTGTTGGGGTGGCGGAGGATGAGCTGGGGCCGAACGATTTGAAAGCGCAAGCCGCACGGTGAACAAGGACAGATCAAGCCCGAGTAGGCGAGAGCCATGATGTCACGGCAGCTTTACATTGGAAACGGCGGCGCGCACCACACCTGGCTCGATAAGACGCAGGGAGTTGTACTGCTCACAGGTCAGGTACACTACGCTCTGCGCCACTACTCACCCGTGTCGCATCGCGGCAAGAATGTCGCCTGCAGCTTTGGCGGCGGGTCCAGAGCGGACCCTATGGACCCACATGCGACGGCAGAACCAGCCAGCCATGCCGCATCTCGACTCACCCCTGATCAGGCCACCGAGCTGCCAGCCCCTCCAGGAAGATCTGAAATCACAAAACCCCCGGCATCACGAGACGGAGAGTGGGAGCGGGAAGGTCTCCAGCCGCTCGATGCTGAAGCCACAAACATGCTCAACGGCAGTAGCAGGATTAGGGTTGAGCCTGTCAGTAGCAGTAACATTGGTGGCATGAATGGCCCCACCTATAGCAGCCCTGGTGGCGGCCGCCGCCGCCGCCGTGCTGGTGGCGGCACCAGCTTGGATGACGAGGAAGGCACTTGGGACTTTGAGACTTACTATGACGAAAGAACCAAGAACGATGACGGTGGTGTGGCAGAAGCGGCCGCTGCGGGCGCTGGCGCCTCGTCCTCCACAGGTTTCCGAGATCCTGATGTCTTTATCGCTCGCTCTGGATCCCTGGGGAGAGGGCTGCCCTTAACCCAGCGGGACAGCAACGACGATGACGAGGCCGGTAGCCCTGCAGAGGTTTGGTCCCAGCGGGGGGGACGAGACGGTCGTGGCCGACGCTGGTGGGAGCACGACTGGGAATATGGTGGAGACCGCAACGGAAATGACCGGGCTCCAGGGTCTCGGGCTCCAGGGTCTCGGGCTCCAGGGTCTCGGGCTCCAGGGTCTCGGGCTCGCGTTTGGCTGCGAGCTAGTGACCCGGGTAGCGGTCTGGACATTGGGGAGTGGGGCGACACGGAGCTTGACGACCTCCAAAGTGTTGATGGCATCCAGATGCGTGGGGGCGGCATGGGCGGCGACGTGGGGGGCGGTATGGGCGACCGTCATGATGGAGGTGGTGGCCTTCGTGGTGGCAGGAGGGCGGTAATAGCGTCCGAAAGCGCACTGCGACGAGATTTGGTAAGAGGGTGGTCGAGCTCAACCCTGTGTGTGTGATGTCTAACGTCTATGATGTTTTGCACTTCTACTGGCAATACACGTCCGCTCCAGGTAGGTAGTTTGTACTGATCAATGTTTACAGCGATATATACAGCGAGAAGACCAAGCACGATCAAGTACGACCAAGTACTGATCGATGTTTACAGCAATATGCAAAACAGCGAGAAGACCAAGCACTTGAGTTCCGGCGCGATCTTCTACGGTTCCGGCACTCGGTCCTTCTAGCTCGTGAGAGCCGCCAGCAATGCACATGCGGCGCTGCCTCGTTACGGGCGCAGATCTCAGCGGTCGCTAAGCTTTCATGCCAACCCGCGACATGTCCACTTGCAGGCGGCAGTCAGCACGCGGCTTCCCAGGATCGGCTTGTCAGTTACGTTTCCATTGCTCCCAGCCAGCTGCATACCAGCGGTACCAGAGGCGGCCGCAGCTGCTACAACAGCAGTAACCCCGGCGGCTGTGCCGCTACCGCCATCACCAAAGCCGGGACAAGCCGGGGAAAGTGCAGGTTTCCAGCAACAAGCACCTCCCGCCACCGACATGGACCCTTCAGCCGGCGGCAATGCGTCTGCGGCGCCGTCGACGATGCCAACCGTAAGCCCCGAAGCAGCAGCAGCCGGCGGCCCCCATGATTGGGCGACAGTGCCATTATTGTATAGTTTCGGCCCGAATTTCAAGCTGCTTGAGGAGGACGCAGTGCCGCAAGAGGTGCCACTTCCCGAGGAGCTTCTCGCTCTGACGGGGCGTCTTCCGGACAGCGGCGGCGGAGGGCGCTCCGCCGTGGATGCGCTGCTGCCGGGATGTACTGCATTCACAATTGCCGGTGACTACCAGATCCTGCTCGTGCAGGTACGGCCCGGCCGTAGCTGAGGGGGCCCATTTGGAGGTATGATTGACCATCCGGGCGAAGGAAGCCTAAAACGATTGATGGGTAATAAGTAGGGGGCGGGCATTGTAGCTTCACTTATTTGGGTGGTCTAAATCATATATTGTCTGTCATGATGGCGGATGGCGGAGGTTAAGGCTGGCGCTGGCGCTGGCGCAGCGGTCATTGGGCATCGGAAGGTGGCACGATGGATCAGCAAATATCGCACATATATGATGCACTCCCACGCGTTCCCGGCTTTGTTTCTGGCAGCTCAGCTGTCATGCATTTCAGGACGTACCAAACAGTTTCTCTTTTGGTCCCGTCAGCTCCTCACCCTCTACCGCTCTGCATTGACTGTGTGGTTGTTCCCCTGGTCCATGCAGAATTCCCTCTCTGTGGACACCGCCGTAGCCTGGCTGCGCGCATCCGTAGGCGAGGATCGGGTTGTGGGAGTCGACGCGGAATGGCCACCCACGTTCAAGGCGGGAACTTCACCGCGACTGGCTATGTTGCAGGTGCGGATTAGAGGGAGTTTTGGAAGCATTAAGTCCAGCCTCAAAGGATTCAAAACGGGCGAAGGCTGCTCAGGTTAGGTCCATATCCCCCCTGCGGTGCGGTTTTGCGGCTCCGGGTGGTGCAGTGGGCTGTGCAGGCATGGGACCTTAGGAACTAATGAATCCAGCAGTAGGGCGATGGGCTGGGGTTGAGGCCTTTAGCGTAAATGTCCGTGTGAAGGATCGGCGCCAGAACCTTATTAATAAGCCCTGTGGGATGAACAAGCCGGGCAACCAGCGGAGCGGGAGCCCAGTGGAATCCAAACGGAGCTGGCCGTTGAGAAATGGATTGAGGGGAGGGGTTGGGGAAGGCCGCAGATTAGGGCGGCAACGGACCCGTTTTACATGTGAATGGAAACGAGGCGCACGGGGTCACAACCATAGTCGTGTCCTTCCTGTCACAACCTACATGTGTATGCACCCCCTTCCTGTGTGTGTGCACCGGAAGAGTGCACCATGTCCCCCGAGAGGCTAAGGTTGTGAAGCCTAGTCCAGCGCAGCTCAGGACCTGATTTCCCGCGTCCGGGACTGTACCCCCTCAACCTGGCTGCTTGAGAAGATAGTTGCTTTGACGATATATATGTGCGCACTGCCTCGATCCATAACCTCATTACTGAGCCATCAATCTTCGCTCCCGGTCCTTGCCCCCTTGTGTCCACAGTTGGCGTCTACCAGCCGCGTCTTGCTGCTGCATATCGCACAGATGAGGCGCAAAGTGACGGGTGCGCTGAGGCCCCATTCCGGGGTGCGGATGGGCTGAGTGCTGCGTGCGGTAGTCCAGAGGCGGATTGTGTCCTCGTGAGTGCAGTCGTGGGTTAGGTTGTTGCCGATTCGTAATCTCTGGACGTTGTGTTCATAACATATCCAACCAAGTATGAGGCGTCATTCCTTCAACCAATGGCCCCATGCCTCGGCAGAACGCCTATCTATATCCATATCTATACCCCTATCCATGTCCATCTCCATATACGTCGCCCAGTACCCGGCTGTTTTTTCGGGCTGCTGTTTCTACTCTCTGCGGCGTTCACTCCCCGCCTCCACGGCCTCTCCACCACCCGGCCTCCTCCCTCAATTCGACAGCTCCCGGAGGTCCTATCCACTCGCTTCTGTCCGACGCCTCGCTGACCTGGGTGGGCTCCGGCTGGGGCCATTCCGACCGCTTCGTGATGATGGAAGCATTCGGTAACGCGGCGCTGCCACCGGCGGTGGTGGACGTGCAAGTGGCGGCGCGTGCGGCGGGTTGGCCCCGCGTGGGGCTGCTGGGGCTAGTAAACGACTTGATGGGCGTGAGTGAGTTCCAGAAGCCCCGCAAGCTAAGCATGTGTAATTGGGCGGCGGCCACCATGTCAGGGCGGCAGGTAGGGCTGAACAGAGGAGTATAATGAAGGGGGAGAGGGTGCTTAAGGGCGGTGTTAGATTCTCTGGATGGAGAGGAATTCAGCTTTTGCTTAAAGCCTCTTTCGGCACCACCTCAGGCCCCCTCCCGACTAGCCGACAGCGGTAGTGGGGCACCTGGAAAGGAAGTCAAGTGCTTCGAATGGCAGGGATGCAGGCGCTGCAACGCCCTGGGCTGGATTCTCTGTATGATGTGTATCGTAAGGCCCCGCCCCCTCTTTAATTACCTCCATGCCGCCAATCTTTAGATCCGGTATGCCGCTCTGGACGCGCTGTTGCCGCTCATTCTGCTGCGGCAGCTGCGTCTCTTCGCCGCCATGCCGGGCCTCCGCTGCAGCTTTTGCAAGCAGGTGCGAATGATAGGGGTGGGGGTGGGGGGGTGAGGGTTTGGCATGAGTACACGTTATGACTCTGTCATCTACCTGCACGTGTTGCGTTTCTACCGGTGGGGTCATGTGGTTCACCGAGGGAATCAAACTAAGGGGCAGAGATTGAACCGTATTGCTATGCGGCCTTGCGCTGAAGCCTATGAACGTGATCTTTAAGCAGACCATCTCGAGTTGCATGTCCTTGATGTCCTTGCATGTGGAGTGCAGCCGGTATTCTGATATAAATACCTTAACGGACATGCGCACGTTGCATCTTGGCTGCGTGCATATACTCCGTGACCTGAACTTAGCGGATCGCCTTCCCTTCCTGTGGCTTCTGGCTTGCCGCATCTTCCACAAATGACCCTTCACCCAGGCGATGCATGCGCCATTACAGCACGAGCACATCCCGCCGGCGCCAAGTGGCTCGCTTCCCGTGTGCGAGCACTGTGGTCGAACGATTCGGCGGTTTTCGGTCGATGAAAGCAGCTGTGATATCTCGATGGATGAGGTTGTTGGGGTGCAGCCGGCTGACGTTCAGCTTCAGGCCAGAGCCCCCACGCACGTTAGCCCTTCGGCCGCCAGGCCGGCTTCCAAAGCTGGCTCGCTTCGGACCTACCTGCAAAGCGTAGTAGAGGGAAGACAGTTGCAACGGCGAACGATGGGGCAGAGGGTCCTGAGACACCGAAGACTGTTCTCTTCTCACGACACGAACGCAGGTTCGGACCCAGAATTAGAGTCAGATTCGGGATCGGGGTCCGACTTCGGGGATGAGGAGGGTGAGAACAAAAGCGTACGTTGTGGTGGCAAACAGCCGACCGCAGAGACCACGGCAGGCAAGAGTAAGGGTAAGCGTAAGAAGAAACGCACGGTGCGACCCGTGGCGGGAGGTGCTGCAACGCCGGCATCGTCGTCTCGTCAGCAAGCACTGTGGCATGCTTTTGAGGAGGCCTCACCGGCCGCTGCGGCGGCGGTAGTGTTGGCCATGGCTGGTGAGGAAGGCAGCAGGGGGGATGCAGCGGCTCCGGCTGATGGGGCGCAGTAGGTGGATTAGGATTGGGTAGACTCGATAGAGGGTTGCTTGGTAGCCTCCGCCGCATCAGACAACAGGTATGACGGACCGGAAAATCGGCGCAGCATCCTTGCCTAAGCGTATGTTTACAACGGAGTGATTGGCGCCCCCGTTGCGAATATGGACCGGGACGCGGCGCCGGTCTCCAGTCTTTGGTGGCGAGCAAGGTGCTTACGGTTTGCAGGTAGTTAGCATTGCTTCGTGATTACGGGACACGGCGTTCCTATTTTGTTGTTTTTTTAAGTCACAAGCGCAGGAGAAGAAGCCTAGGACGAAGCAACCTAGATGGATGACATGCAGTTAGTGGACTTCCCAGTAATGGGGGAGAATATTTTATTTGTCTGATTTGCGCGCCTGCAGAGTATGCCAACATGACAACTGGGGAAGCTGCCTTGTTCTAACCTGAGGTCAGGCATGGCATGGTGAGCTTGCTTACATTGACATATCCACCGGCAGTATCTATCGCGGTACTTACTTTCGGTGTGTGCAACCGAGGCGGATGGAAATTCCGGCTGTAAGCGTTCGATTTTTTGCCAACACTGGCAAGTAGTTTTGTCTACCGTCTGTACCCGGAGAGATTTCCTAGGTGGAGGTGTTGCTACACTTGTGCTCTAAAATAGGTGGCCAGGGATATTGATTGTCGCTTTTAAGGGGGCTTAGCTCTTGCTACCTCCAGGACACTTGAACGATACTTGCATGTCGGTGGCCAAAGCTGGCGGGACTCCTGCCGTGTCGTACACGCAGTGCCACGGAATGAGCGGCAGGAAAAGCAGGATATTGAGGGATATTGGAGACTCGGGCTCCCGTGGCTAATGAACCCCGTTTGAGTCTTTCTGTCGCCGAAGGCTTCATCTCAAGCCTGTGCATATGCGAGGTTTACATGCCTCAAAGGATTCTACTCTACCCTAATTAAGCCTACGCTTGATGAAGCAAAACCATTTTGAGACAGTTCCTGTTATGATAGAACAAAACAACAGGAGGTGAAATCGAGGCGTAAGGCACCTAAAACCCTTCGTTGCTTGTCCATGCGTGTCCATGCAAAAAGAGGACACCAGCAGTATGACTTGCTTTCCTGTATAGCCTCCTTTTTGAATAGCAACAATAACCGTGGTTAAAGGGACGCAAGCGTATCGAAAGGCGGCCAACCTGCGCAATAGATGATTACAAAGAGGGGAAATCGACTTTGACTTGAAATCACCCTGCCAGGTACGTACTGTCGTGTCCGACTACGGGCGGTCTAGGTCACGGGGTGTGCCAGAGCAGCCTGCGCAGGGTGTTTGTAGGTCCGTCGGTTAACTTGCTTTGCACTCCACATCAACAGACCAACACTCAAAAGATGCTGGTTTTGAAGGAGGTTAGAGATTTCTTTAATAGATTATTTCTCCACAATATTTATGTTAAAGCCACACATCACCGGAGGCCTCACTCTCGCCTTAGGTGCCATAATGCCCCAGAAACGGCAACCGAATTTAATGCATCGTTACGAGAATTCAATTATATTGAAACTTGCGAATATCATAGTGCACGCCACTTTAGAGAGCAAGGCGATAGGTGCAGCCTCAGACGGGCATATCCTCACACGTTTACAGGACGTTGGACCATGCCAATTTCACGTCTCGTATTCGTATGAATTTCTTGTAAAAACAGATACCAATTAACATCTTTATATCGGATTTACAAATACTTCAAGAGGAAAAAGCTGAGATGTAATCCATTCCGGGTTGGGCCATTGCAATTTGCATAGTTATTTGCCAGTAGGGAAGATAACTTCACCAGCCGCAGGAAAATGAGCACGCCGGCAACACCCCTGGGTGACCGCCTGAGTCGTCGGAGCAGATATGAAGCCTTGGTGTCAAAGTATGAGGAGGCAGCAGCGGTTGTGCGGACCCATGCAGATACGGTAGGGCCGGCAACTAGTTGGCGTGGTGCTTGCCGTGACGCAGCGCGCTGCGCCCCTTCGCTGCACGTTGGGACACTGATTCCGGCATACACTGCCATGATGGCACCTGGAGGCCAGGGGCTCGTTTCCCCCTCCCAAATACACCCTGGCAGTCTTGGGAGACGCCGCTGCCACCATGACGTGACTTAGGAATGTGCTTCTTCATCAAGAAGCGCGAATAGTTACCGCTGTCACGGCTGGTACCGCCCCGCAAACAATATCGTCCGCACGCCCGCGTTTCATGCAGGATGTTCAGCTTCAGCCGCAAGACCAGCCCATTGCAGAGGAGGAGCCTGATCCGCAGCAGCTACAGTTGCAGCTACAGCGCAGCCCTCCGAGCTCTCCTCGGCCCTTGGAGATAGAAGCAGAAACACATACCCGTTCCATCCGGTTGTCTCTGGGTGGGGTACCCTCCATGGCTCCCCTGTCCCCCGGTATGCTGATGCGGCGCGGCAGTAGCGCCGTTGCGGGTGGGGGCACGGGTGGCGGCGCTCCCTGCGATGACTACATGCCGACGGCGGCAGGGATGGAGGCTGGAGGTTATGAAGTTAGTGGGACCGGCGGAGCGCCGCAGGAGGGCGATGTGGACTTAGAGGCTGGTGGCGGCGGCAACAATGGCAGTGCCCAGGTGGGGCTGCACCTCACCACAAGCGGTGTGGTGAGCCCGTTCGCCGCCGCTGCAGTAGTCCAGGACACCGTGGCAGGGAACGGGCCGCATCGCAAGCACCGCAGCGAGAAAACGAAGAAAGTCCCCTTGGTGTCCACCCACTGGTTGAAGATCGACTTCATGGGACGGGATACCATCATCCGTGTTGATAAGCACAAGGTAGGCTCCTGATCCGGGGCTGAAATGAGGCTCGGACTCCAGAGACGGGTGTTGGGCATGACAACTGGTGAACATAAAACCTGAAGTTTCCTCCCCGTGTGAATTTCACAGGCTCGAAATACGTGTCGTCCCGATGAGAGGGCAGATTTGCTGAATGATGATTCAGCTATGCATGGGGAATAGCACTGCTATCCACCATCTAATGACATTTGTTTGTTATCTTTCACTGCCCATCCATTCTGCCCTCATGACAGCTCATGCATAAATTGGGTATCCAAGCTCGCGACTTGCGGCTGTTGGACCTCACATCCGCCACGCCCCCAGCCATCCTGGGTCGTGACAAGGCTATCATCGTGAACCTGTGGTACCTGAAGGTGGGAAGTTGGACGGGGGCTTCGTTAGGGATGAGTCATCCGGACCCGGGCGGATTTGATTATGGAGGCGTAGCGGGTTGCTGGGGGCAGTGGTGTGCAGACTTCAGCCGGAGGAATGGGGCCGAAGGGGCGCTTTGCCTGACGGGACCATGAGGGAAGAGGCATGGCTGCGCAGCGAGTAGCTGGCTACCTGGCTTTGGGGGACGGAATTGCAGCCGGTACAGGCATCTGCCCGCAAGCAACCTGATGCGTCCCAGACGTCGCTGGTGATGCCGCTGGCTTTCCGAAATAACATAATGACACCATCTACACGGGCAATCCTTGCCACTTTACCTCAAAGACCTCCCAAGCACTGGATTTCTGTAGGCCCCACTGAGGCCTGCTAGCGGCCGCCTCACCATTCAATACCGTGCGCATGTTTACCGCACGCACGCAAACCTGCGTGCACTATGGATTTCGTTTGGTTTGTCGTTCCTATTGTGAGCATGAATGCGGCAACACCGATGAGCAATGCCTTGTGAGCTGTGTATGGCACATGTATTCGACGTCTCCATCAGTGTATAACCCCTAACCTACCCTGTCGGTGGGCTACGGCTTCGCAGACTATCATCACACTGGACTACTGTCTGGTAGTGTCTCCGGACTCCATCGTGGACAATGAGCAAGAGCGCCAGGCGGTGGCGGCGTTCGTAAGGGAGCTCAAAGCCAAGTTACACCCGGCAAGTGAATGCATGGGGTAGGGCTGCACAACAGCATGGCGTCAGCAGTGCTATGGATGGAGATCTGCAGCCGAGAAAGCGGGTATGCCTTCGGGTAGCTGAGTGTTTGTATTGTTGTCTCACCCCCGTCAGGTTGGGGGGGAGGTTCCGGCAGCAGCCGCACAGACATCGCCAGCTGTCCCAGCCATTAGGGATGCCCGGGGTAATCCTTGTTGCTCAAGATTACTAAATGGTATTGCAATACCCACCTGGCGCTGCGACTTCACCATGATCTGTTCTGGGTCGCTTCAGGTCTCCGCTGGCCAAAAGGTCAAGTCATACGTGGGCCTGAGCAGTGCCGCGGCGAGCGCGGGGTACGGCTCTTTGCAGCTGCCGTTTGAGCTCAAAGTGCTGGAGGTATGCTTGGACATGGTGAGCGCATGACACGATATGACATGATTGCGAGTTGGGGCGTTGGAGAAAACAAACAGATGCTCCTGGGAGGATTCTGTGGTGTGGCTGGTGTCTAGGGAGCGAATGCGGCCTTGGATGGTCGCATGAAACTGTTGCTGAATTCTATACTTACAATGGTTTCTTGTGTCTGTGCCCTGTCATATGTGTCGGTGATGCATATTTGCATACAAGTCGAGGCTAGCGGGATGTTGGGTTTGGATGCCACCGAGGAGCTTCCCTTCGTGACGAAAAATACTGGGCACTGACTAACATCGTTAATATTGACACAGATGGCCGCTCTGATGGTAAACCCCTGGCAAGCTGCACTCACGTTGACAAAGCAGCGAACTTTCCGGCTAGCAATTTCAGTCTCTTAACCGATCGCTCCATAACCCACACAGACGGCATCCAAGCTGGACTTTAACGGCAAGATGCTGGAGGCTGATGCTTACCCAAGCCTCGATAGCCTATCCCATAAGGTGTGTATGCGGTCCAGCAGGTCTGCGTCCTGCATTAATTTTGTTTGCTTATCCCATACTTGCCTGGCATAGTTGGTTTCGACGTCTGCAGCGGGCGCGTGAGAAGCTGAGTTGGTCTCACGATTGTGTTCTTGCTTGCTTGTGGTGCCGCGCAGGTCAATCCCATCGACTTGGAGAAGGCACGGCGCATTAAGAACCGGCTCGTGCGGCTGACAAGGGAGGTTGAGTCAGTGCGGGAGGTGAGGCTCTCACCAAGGATGATGACATCGTCAAAACATGTCTTTGCAACGGAAAGATGTTTAAACGGAGCATGTTATGCAGTTACGAGACAAACAAGCGATTATATTCTCTGGCCTTTGCCTTGTTGGAACCCGACGGACCCAGCGAGCTCAATAGGACTGTAACAGCTTGCAATCTTTACGCATACTCACGGATGTGATATAGCGGTGGCATACGCGGCAACGAGGTGATGGCAGAACTCACGCGACCAAGTGTCTCTCAAGTCCCCTACACCTCGTTGCCGTGTCCGCACTTTAGATCCTGGAGCGTTTCCTTAACGACGACGGGGACATGCACCGGCTGCACCTGACTGGTGCGGAGATGTCTCGTCAGGTCTCCATGCGGCCTGGAGACCTGAGCCGCCTCTCAGGGGGCCTGGTAAGTCCGGGGGGTGCACGCGCGACCGACCAAGGGACGCGGGCGGGTAATGGGTGGGATCATGTCAGATGAGCTCCCAAGGCGGCACGTACATGTCATGATGGGATGGTGCAATTGCTATTTCGTACCTTCGAGGTATCAGTACCCAGGTGCCCGTGTGCCTGCTATCCTGCGTGCATGCTTGTATGTCTGTTCGTTGCGCACTGCCCTCAATGACACTGTGGATGCGTTACGATGTGTGTGGGTTCTGGTTGCTCAACTGCCTTCTCTACATCTTCTTGACCCCGCTCTTGCACCTCCGGCCGTTGGAACCCCCTCGATATATCTTTGGAACGTGCGGATGTCATCTCTACACGCATTAGCTTCCGATGGGTTCAGTTCCCCCTGACGACAGCGACACGTCGTCGGACTCCTCGATTGATGAGGCAGAGACTGCGGCCGTGGAAATGTTGCTAGAGGCGTACTTCATGCAGATCGATCACACGTACAATCGCTTGCAGGTACGGCTCAATGATTAGTTGCTTTGGTGCTCCGTAACGACTTCATGGGTGCTGGACGGCTACATAATCTGACATATTGGCTTGTTCGGCGGCTGGGATCTGTCAGCCCTGGGAGCCCTACTGTTCTCCGTTCCACCCGTTTGCAGAATAGAACCAGCAGAGACGCTACCGATTTGTATTCCCCACTGTCGGGGGCCACATTCTCGTAACCTTTTTTCTTGTTGTGAGTCATGGCCGATTTTCTCTGCGCCTGAGCTCGAGCACGCTCGCATAACGGTTGTCATGTCGTACCGTGTGTTGCGTCGTTTGCCCCTGGTTCTTAGCCATGTCCTTCTATTCTTTCTTCCCCGCCGCATCCAAGAACCTTGACGAGTACATCAAGGACACGGAGGACCTGGTGACCATCAAGCTCGATCAGCACCGCAACCAGCTCATCACCATCGACCTGATGCTCACATCCTTCACAACCGTGCTTAACGTAATGACGGTGGTTGGTGGTTACTTCGGCATGAACCTCAACTCAAAATTGCAGGAGGTGGCACACATATTCAAAGCCGTCGTACTGTCCACAACGTTGGGCGGCCTCGTGCTTTTCGTCGGTTTCCTGGCCTTCCTGCACCAGCAGAAGCTTCTTACGTACTGAACTGGTGGCGGGCTTCTTAAGCTTCGCCTGCAACAGAAAAGGCACCAGCTGCTATGTATCGTCTTGGAAACCTTCATGGGCAGCGTGGTTCTCCTCATTGAGATCGGATATCTTCCTCGAGGCTGACGGCCTTGAGACTTTATGGCGTTAAGGCATTTGCGCGGTGGACACCAGTGTCAGGGTCTGGGGAGCACGTGGTGGTTCGAGGGCTTCGTTGGGCAAGGGAACGCTTAAGTGGGTAGCAAAACCGGTTGTTGCTGGGGAACCCTATTCATTCGGCCATTGAGTGCCATCGCTGTTTTGTTTTCAACTGTGTGCCCGGTGTGCCTCTTTAGCTTGGCTGTTTACGAAGGAGTGAAGTTAGATTTATGCGTGTCCCCGGTGTATGCAGAGCGAGTATCATAATACCTTTAGCAGCAGTCAGGCACACTTCTAGTTTTTCGTTATCGAGCTCGCCTTCTCCACAACACGGTGACGGTGCCATCAGCGATGCAGGTTTCATGAAGGTTCTGATGGGTAGGGAGCTGGCAGTTACCTAAACGTGTCAAGTGACCATTGTGGGCTGAATACTAGGAGTGCGCGTCAACAATCCTTTTATGCAACGCATGATCCGTATATGGACACTGTTATTCATGTGTGCTGTGGACGTGACTGCAACGGATGTAGTATGCTTTCCTGTCCGTCATGCGAACCCCAAGAATTGCGACAGCTTGTTGGGTTTGGTCGTTTTCCATTACCTGGTAGGATGGCCGCCATCCCGCAAGGTGCGGTAGTTGACTGTCACAACAGTGCGTTACAGTGCCATTTTAGAGCTGTGTGGAAACTAATGTACTCGGTCTTTTTTGTCGACACGCCTGATGTGTCACTGATATGCCCCATACTGCCAGAAGGCGGCGTAAACGAAGGCCTAACTACGTCGTCTGCACATGGCTGATACTTACGTGGCCTTCTTGTGACGAATGAAGCAAGAACGAGCGAGGGGACGTGGATATGCATTTGCTGTGCGTACCACACGGCACTGTACCTCTTGACTGGAAGTTGGATTCCGATGTGCTCCCGCTATGGATCAAGATTGCATTTAAGGTGCATGCGCTTGCAACTTTGCCTGCTGCCTAACGACAATAACTTCTTCCCCCAATATATTGTCACGGGTTAGGGTAAAGGTGGCGGTGATGTGCTTAGTCGATGTGCTCTGCCTTAGATGTACTCGCAGAAAGTTGTCCATTGTTTTCGCATAACCCGCCCCGCTGCCCTTGATAGGCCCCATTGGTCGGAAACCTAAGATTTTGGTGCACTTTTTCCATGAGAAATTGTGTGTTTAGAGATGCCAGGTGTCTATGCCCCATATCCAACCCCATGAAATGATGCAGTGGAATGCTCGCTTGTCACAATGCCTCATGGCACTACCGCCTTATGGCACAGGCCTCTATGGAAGAAGACGCACGAAAATTTTCTTCTTATTTAGCTGCACAGCTGCAGAGCCGGAGCTGCCCCACGCATACATGATTACAGCTTGCTGCAATCTGAGGGGGTATGAGGGTCCACGACACCGGGGACCCGCTGTAAATGGGCTGCAGAGCGAGGACCCTTCAAGCCGACCACAGCACTGAGCTTTGGGCAGATTTGACCATACCCTATTTTCAGTGCCCAACGTACGTTAGTTGTGAATGTAACCCCAAACGTTATATACAGGGACCAGGCAACGAGCCTTTATATAGTGTGGCTCGAATGCGACATGACCTGGTTACGTTAATCCGAGAGCCTTGCGGTAGCGAAGGTGGTTACGCAGCTGGTTACCTTTGGTTATGCTTTGACCTTACCGGGTGGACGAGCATCCATCACACCCAAGCGGCAAATGGCCTTTGTGGAAGCAACGATCTGTTCGAGAATGACCCAGGCAATGTCGGAGACACATGCTTGACTGGATGCCAGGTATACCGGACCCCAACCCAGATGGGCCGTCTGCCCATCAGGAACAGGACCGGGTATTAACCTGCAGACCCGTCCCTGGCTCCCCATCCATAGGGTTACAGGAAGCAGCGGCAGCCACGTATACCTGTAGTGATTTACTCCCCGAAAATGTGCACTCGGCGTCAGTGGTGACCGAGGCATCAGGAGGTTTCACTAAACTCCACCGGGTGGATTGTTTTACCCGAAAGGCATCACGTCTGCTAAATTACTATGTTCATTTCAAGCCACATCTGCTCCTCAACATGGTGGCGTCAAGTGCCAGGAGTGTGTCGACTGCGCCACCTAGCGCTACCTTGCGATTGGCGGGCTAGGCCTCCTTGCGATTGCGAAGTATCTAAATGGCTGTCGAGATTACTGTCGCATCTCGCTTTGACCTAGCTAATCCCCGGATGTTGAGGGAAAAAGCTCCCGTACCATCGACTATGTCTGGAAGGTCACACACTGTAACGTTGGCGATCCCACACATCAACATGTGGATAGAATGCTCGGGATGGTGCCACAAATGAGATCCCCAGCACCGGTTTGTGGGTCGGGGTGGGAGGGCTGCTCGACAGACGGACAGACGATAGACGGCGTGGCCAAGCTCAAAACATGCCGCGACCTATTACTAAATAGGCAATTCAGACAAAAATGGTTACCAGCTCAAGCGTCGTGCTTGCGCACGCTGACCGAAGCTATGTGCTACCTCTGACTGTGATGCATGCGAAGACCAACCTGCATGCTTAACAGACTATGTATTTTATAAATAAGCTGTGATTAAATTTGCATTTTCTGTATCTCATTCTTGTCGCCCAGTGCCCCCGTGTGACTGTTTTCCCGGACAACGTACCACTCTTGCGGATTGTCGATGATGCCACAATCACCGCAAGATTTACTTGCTTAAGATCACGCACATCCGTTACGGATTGCGGCGATTTATCAAGCATAGCATTTGCAGGGTTGAGATAACAGAGCTACCCTGGTGACACGGTCGTCTAGAGAACCAACTCCGGATTCATAGGACATCCACCCGTATTCAGCACTTGCACTAGTGTGTGGGGCGCGACTGTAACGCAACTGGTTTGGGGCCCCACTGTTAGATCGCCACCATGGCACAGGCTGCGCCTCTCCTAGTGCAGGAGAAGCTGTCGGTGAGTTGTGGCTTTGGGATCACTGACATATCCTAGTAGCTGATGGCTACATGGCGTGGCGTGCAGCTTCCGAGCATCGGGGTTGCACAAGACTTCATCTCGTTCAAGAACGTCACGATGGAGTCGGATAAGTATATCTGCATCCGCGAGACTGGAGCTCAGAATACCGTGGTTATTGTAGATATGGCAAACCCGCTATCGCCTGCGCGACGACAAATTAGTGCGGACAGTGCCCTTATGTGCCTGGACAAAAAGGTCATCGCGCTGAAGGCGGTGACTGCGGGCACGGCAGGTGACACACTTCAAGTTTTTAACCTCGATTCAAAGACGAAACTGAAGGCATATCAAATGCCGGAAACCGTCGAGTTCTGGAAGTGGATCAGTCCCACTGTGCTCGGCTTGGTGACCTCCGCCGCTGTTTATCACTGGGACGTGGAGGTGAGCAAAGCTGACCAGATCCTCTACGTCATATGTCGTCGTTATTGCATGGTCTTAACGCGCTGACGGGCCTGACTCACTTGTATGGTATGCTGCGGCCACGTATTCATGCAGGGTGCATCAGATGCTCCCGCAAAGGTGTTCGACCGCACCCCGAACTTGGTGGGGTCCCAGATTATTAGCTATCGCACTAGTCCGGACGCCAAGTGGGCGGTGCTTGTGGGCATCGCGCCCGGAGCCCCCGAGAGGTGGGAAGATGGGTTTGGTACTGGATATTGCCATGACACACTTTCGCTTACTGTCCAGAGTGGTATCTTGCGATCTGCTTCCCCAAACAACTTGCTTATCGGGAGTCTCTATGGCGGTGAAACCGCTTCCGCAGGCCACAACTGGCGAAGGGTCTGATGCAGCTGTACTCGTTCGAGCAGGCGAAGAGCCAGCCGCTGGAGGCTCATGCTGCGGCTTTTGCAAATGTGAAGGTAAGGTCCTATAGCCAAAGAATGTAGAGGGTTTTGGAGGCGATTTTGAATAGAGATTCGGTAAGGATGCCACGATGGTGGCCGTGTAGCGGAAAGGACCCGCTTGGGTCTGTGCCTGCCCTCATTTGGTTGGAATATGGGCGGGGCGGCTTACCTTCAAGAGCTTATACAGTTGGCACCCCCAATTTTCCGCTGCACACAGTTCACTGGACGCGATGCGCCGAGCTTGGTCATTTCCTTTGCTCAGAAGACCTTAAAGGATGGACAGATTTTGTCCAAGCTCCACGTTATTGAACTTGGGGGGGGTGCGGGTAAGTCCAGGCAGATGCACTTCCACGGAGGTCGGGCAGGGGGCATGAGGTGCAAGAAGCCTCGGCCAACTTCCGGCGTTGCCCCCCTGGGGTTTGAGCTCCTACAAAGTTTAAAAACATGCGGCACTGGCTTCCAGGATCTGCATGAACTGTGGTCGGGCGGTCTAAGACTGTATAGGTTGCGTTTGTGCTCAATCCGGTATAAAAAGGCGCATAAGCACCTTAAGCCATCTTAAAACACTCGGCCACCTCTCCGAAAACAAGTTTTTTAGGTCTTCTGCAGAACAATGCGATCCCACGGTGCCGTCCATGTATAGCCTAGGATTCGTAAGATCGAATCAAAAGCTTGGAGTACTGACGGACTCCTTTGACCCTAATGAATGTGCATTCAGCCGGCGGGGCCATTAAGCGCAGCGCGGAGCTTTTTTTCCCTGCGGATTTCGCGGACGATTTTCCGGTGTCGTTACAGGTGATCCCGCTGGGGGGAGGGGCCGCGATATGCCTGAGGAAAGATTTTAGTACGTGTGTGGGAAGAGGCGCTGAATGAGGCTGTGTTAAGTTTATCAATCCCCATCAGTTTTCACCTACTTAATGCACACACTGCCGTTCGTATATGGTTAACGTGCACTTGTAGCACGCAGCATTCCCAACGCATGTTGCAAAATGTTCGATGTTGGTGTCAAAGTGCTCCAGAGGAAGCAACGAGCGGTAGTTACTGACTGGAAGTCATCCTGGTGAAGGTCCGCTGACTGGCTTGCATATATTTGCAGGTAACAAGTTGGTTGTCTATAACATTATGCGCAGGTCAGCGAGAAGTACGGCTTGGTTTATGTGGTTTCAAAGCTTGGCTTCGTGTTTGTGTACGACTTGGAATCGGCGACGGCCGTGTACCGTAACCGCATCAGCACGGATCCCGTCTTCTTAGCCTGCGCCAGCAGCGTGACCGGCGGTATTTTCTGCGTCAACAGGTATAAGCCCGAGTAATCTTAAGAGATTCAGGACTCCACCTTGCGGGGCATTCTCGCCGCACATGGGTTTCCTTCCCTGTCTTTCGGGGCACCCTTATCCGTTCACGCACATTGAGTTCTCCGAAATCAGTTATTTTCCCGGTAGGTAGGAGGTTCAGCACCCACTGCCAACATCCAGTGGAATCTGCCGGATCAACAGCGACCTCAACCCCACTCCTGGCGGCTGGCATGTCACTTTAACCGAGACAGTTCCTCACCGTCCATCAACATCGGGGGCAGATACACCCTCAACCAGCAGAGGGATTGTTATTCCAATTATAGTCGGGATTGATCCTGGAACTTTTCAGTGACACGACGTCGTGCCTAACATGGTTAGGCACGACATGCCAGATACTACATGTGTGTACGTGCACGCGGGCTATGATGCTTGTGCATTTTGGACAGCACGGGAAAAATAAGCATGTGTGGTGGACCGGGGAGAGGCAAATTCCAGCTTTTGTCGCCGGAACGCGTTTTATTAACTATTCATACCTTAATGAGGATGTGGGTGGAATCCATCGGGTCGACACGGCAAGACTGCAGGCCGTTTAGATTGATTGCTCCAAAAGTAATAAAACCGCGGTTTCGTTCACCGGACCTACTGGCATAATGATCGTCATGGGGGTTTCGTTACTTTCTCACAGGCGCGGCCAGGTGCTGCTGGTTACGGTGAATGAGGGCACCATGGTGCCGTTCATCAGCCAGCAGTTGGGCAATCTTGACCTGGCCATGACTATGGCGAAGCGCGGCAACCTGCCCGGGGCGGAAGCCCTGGTGGGCCAACAGTTTGAGCGTTATTTCACGACGGGCCAGTACAAGGAGGCAGCGGAAGTTGCCGCAGAGTCGCCCCAGGTGGGGTGAGGTGTTAGGCTCCGGACCTTAGGACATACATATACTTGATGGCAGTATTCTTGGGAAGCGTATGTGCGCGCTTGGCTCGCCGAGTGTATCAGGACTGCGGTTGACTGTCATGAGGGCAGGAGGGCATACATTGACCTTGTAGGAGGGGCACTCTACATCGCTCTTCGTCGGAACGTTGGCTTTGGTGCGTGCTGGTTGCCGCCATCTGTCCTAGGACAATGTGCATGACCCTCGAGGGCCTCATCCGCAACTGAAATGGGCATGTGGCCACGTATGGATAGCCTGGCAAGCGCATTGTTCAACATCGCGACGTCCTTGCATGCAAAGTCCGGGAGCGCCGGGTATCTTTGATGAAGCTGTCCCATTTGACATCACTGCCTAGGTCATCCACTTGACATGCGTCCGTTCACATATTGCGTGTGTGGGATGCTCCTCCTGCTGTGCAGGGTCAGCTCCGCACCAAAGATGTAATGGAGCGGCTGAAGTCGGCCGTGCCGCCTGCGGGCCAGAAGCCACCCATCCTCGTGTACCTCGGAGTACTGTTGCAGCGTGGAAAGCTAAATGGACCCGAGAGCGGGGAGCTCGCAAGGTAGGAGGGGAGAAGGTTTTGTTCGCTGGTAGCCAGTAGTATCGGACGATTGCCATGCACGCATGCTACAGAAGCATCTTGCTTCGAAGAAGGGGTGTTGCAACGAGTGATAATTGACGCCTTATTTATATGGCTTCAGGCTCGTGCTCAGTCAGAACAAGAAAGATCTCCTGGTCAACTGGTGGGGCGAGGGAAAGCTGGAGGTAAGAAGACATGTATCCGAGAGTGCCTGCACGCTGTGTCTCACGGGGATTTTGTTAGTATAAGGCTGGAGGGGGACTATCCTACCCAGTTTCAGGGTCTTCTCACACTCATTGGGTCCAATATCTTCCATCGGTTCAGGCAATGGATCCCTAGGCGGCCTGCTTCATTAAATGCTAGGCCTTCGATCGCTATTGTACTGAACGTCATGCGTGTGGCATGCTAGTTGGCACAGGATTACTTAACGGCTCAAGAAGCTTTACTGGCCGTTACGGGGCGGCACCCAGAATATGCATGCATGTTAAAGTGTGGCGCGCTCTTTTTAAAAACCTAATACAGGCAAGTGAAGAGCTGGGTGACGCCGTCAGTGCGTCTGGCGACAAGGACTTCGCTCTGAAGGTGTACCAGCAGTGCGGAGCTGGGCAGAAGGTACGTGCATAACTTGGAAAGCAATGAGGGTCCCGTGCTTCACCTCAGGCGCGAGGGGACCCCATTGCATCATCTAGGACAATGCGTGTGGCTGTGGCAGGAATTGGGGGTCCCTTGGCTAATCGCGCAATGGCCAATGGTGAACCTTTCCTCCCCTCCTCTCGGTTTGTCCTCGTTCTTTCTGTATCAGCACGAGTATTCGTTCCATTCGTCTTCACCTCCTCTCGCTTTAGGCTTCGCCTCTCAATCCTATATGGATCTTTCGTTATATCCCTCCACTGTGTGAAGCAGAGACTCCCTATTCATAGTTTGCGTCGTGCAGAGTTATCCTGTTGAGCGCATTTCCCGTCCGTGACAAAGTCCCCCAACATTCCTGGCTTTGCAACTGGTACAAAGCCTCCTCCATCCTATTTGCGCGCTGCCAAGGGTGTCTTGCCTCTTTGTTCTTCGGTATGGATATGACCTAACGCCATCCGGGTTGTGGCTGCGTGCAGGTGATTGCGACGCTTGCCGAGAAGGGCGACATACAGGGACTGGTTGCGTACACCACCTCGACGGGCCAGAAGCTGGACTACATGTTCCTGCTGCAAAGCATGATGATGAACAATCCGAACGGTGCTGTTGCCCTCGCTAAGATGATCGCGAAGCAGGTGCCACCGCCCGTGGAAGTCAACGTCATGGCGGACCTGTTTCTCCAGGTGGGACTGGCGGGAAGCTCGAATTCACGTTTTTATGTTGAGAAGTTCCTGCAGTCCTAACTGGGCAGCTGGGTCGGATACGTTGGTGCATGGTCAATGGACGGGCGAGGCGGCCACAGAAATTCATCATCCCGGTCACGAACATTATCATCCCGAGTATAAAAAAGCAGGCTGCATGATTTTCCCGACCGTGCCCCGACCCGTGTGTGTAAATTGATGATCACAGCGCAACATGGTCCGGGAGGCGACCGCCTTCCTGCTGGATGCGCTATCGGGAGACCGCCCGGAGCAGGGCGCCCTGCAGACGAAGCTGCTTGAAGTCAACCTCATCACGAACCCACAGGCAAGGCTGTTACATGAACCTGAGATGTGAATTCGTATTCCGCCGCTAAATGCGTGACTACTTTTCCTGTGGCAAGCACAGTTTGGCGGGCGCAGCCCTCTGCAGAAATTGTAGCTTCCTGTGCAGCTTTGACCTTTTTTGAAGCTAAGAGCTTTCCGCGGGATGATTCATGGCACCTTCCTCTCCGATGCGGCAGGTAGCGGATGCTGTCTTGGCGGGTGGGACGCTCAGCCACTACGACAGACCGCGCATTGCCCAGCTGTGCGAGAAGGCCGGGCTGTACATGCGCGCGCTACAGCACTACACGGACCTGTCGGATATCAAGCGCTGCATTATCAATACGCACGCCATCGACCCACAGGTGAGCAGCCTTCGAGACTGCGCACACTCGTCCGCGTTCCTGCGAACATTTGGGGCGGGCTAGCTGATGCTGCTTGCTGATAGGAACACTGGAACCGGATGTGTCGATATTCACAGTTGCTTCACAAAGGCCTTCTCAGCTTTAAGTCGTTCTGTAATGAGTCCCGCTGCATCTCATGTCTACCGTCCAGGCTCTGGTGGAGTTCTTTGGCACTCTGAGCAGCGACTGGGCATTGGAGTGCCTCAAGGAACTGTTGGTGAGCAACATGACACAGAACCTGCAGCTGGTGGTCAATATCGCGAAGGAGTACACGGAGCAGCTCACGCCCGCCAAGATCATCGAGTTGTTCGAGGCATACAATTCGTATCATGGCCTGTATTTCTACCTGGGCTCTCGCATCGCATTCACTGAGGTGAGAGTCCGTTGCCATCTGGACGCACGTACCGACGTGCAGATGTTGTCCTGCCACTCTGGAGGCAGACCGAAAAGCCGTCGGTAGATTGTCGAGTCTCCGTCCCGGTATAAGACATCACCATGCGCGAATATATCTCTCTGGCAATCATACAGGCTTGAAGTATATGATGCTCCGCCGCTGGGTACTTCTTTGGACCGCTGTAGGTTGTTGCCTCCATGCCTGTGCTGAGAATCCTGAAACGATCACGCTATGCCCCATCTCCCTGTCTCAACGTAGAACCCTGAGGAGCACTTCAAGTACATTGAGGCTGCCGCGCGCACTGGCAATCTGAAGGAGGTAGAGCGCGTCACACGCGAGTCTTCGTTTTACCCGCCAGAGAAGGTGAAGGCGTTCCTCATGGAGGCGAAGCTGCCCGATGCCCGGCCGCTCATCAATGTGTGCGACCGCTTCGATATGGTGGAGGATCTGACGCAGTACCTGTAAGTGGCGCGTTCGGTGCGAACTGTAGCTGGATATTTGCCTGCTGCGTAGGGTGCTGCGCGTGGTAATACACTTGGGCATTGCCTCTCATGGGACGTGCATGGGTTACCGCACCTAAAGACTTTATTGATTCTAGGTATGGATCATTATCATTATCAGGATCATAGTCATTGTCATCATCATCATCACGCAGTGTTATCGCTCTTTAAGTAGTGTCCAGCAGGTCAATCGTGGCGCACACGGGTGGTTCTTTACGCGGCTTAGGTCTCTGGGCTGTTGATGGACTTACACTGTGCCTCGCCACCATGGCGAACATCCATCATCCCATTCCCAGGTTTGCTAACAACATGCTCCGCTACATTGAGGGCTACGTCCAAAAAGTGAACCCCAGCAAGACGCCGGCGGTGGTGGGTGCTCTGCTGGATTGTGAGGCGCCCGACGACTTTATCAACAATCTGATCCTCTCAGTGCGTTCGCTGCTGCCTGTGGATGGGCTGGTGGAGGCGGTGGAGCGCCGTAACCGTCTGAAGCTATTGACGCCATTCCTGGAGCACCTCATCAGCGAGGGCAGCCAGGACCCGCACGTACACAATGCACTGGGTAAGGCGTCACGCTTGTTTAGCCCCTACATCTCTCTTTTCCGGATGTTCTCACATCCGCCGTTCGTGCCCGTTCATCCGGGCGAGAGGCGTTTTATTGTGCTTATTGCTTCGGCGCGTACACAGCTTGTAGTAACCGGCCGAATAGTGACACGCTGGCCTTATCTTGTGTTACGTAGGTAAGATCATCATCGACACCAACAACAATCCGGAGCACTTCCTTACCACGAATCCATTCTACGATTCCCTGGTTGTGGGCAAGTGAGTATTTGGACAACAGTCACCGCTGTAAGCTGCCACAGGACCTCTGGCAACGAGAGGCTCCCTTTTTACCTACGAGTATGCCGGACGTTGCATGTGATCGTGCAAGAATTACTCAACTCTTATGCTGGCAACCCGGATGATGCCAGGTCTTGCTACTGTAATTGATGCCTTGCAGGTATGCTGAGAAGCGCGACCCCAACCTCGCTGTCATCGCCTACAAGCGGGGGCAGTGCGACGACGCCCTTATTGATTGCACGTCCAAAAACGCGCTTTTCAAGCCACAAGCCAGGTGAGAGGCAGTGTAGGCGCCATACATCCGGTGGTCAGCACGCAATCGTCATTGTAGTGCTCCCATTGAACGCATTACGCATGTAACCGTCCATCAGCACTGCGAGAGCCACGGCTTGAATGTGGGTACCGTACCTACTGAAAAGGTAAACAAGCACGGGACCTGCTTCTTGCTCTTTGCCGCAGGTATATCGTTGAGAGGGCTGATCCTACCCTGTGGGGTAAGGTGCTGGACGAGGCAAACCCCCACCGCGCTTCGCTTATTGAGCAGGTGGTGGGCACAGCTCTGCCAGAGAGCCGAAACCCGGAGCAGGTAGGTGGAGTTGCGCCAAGCGCTGGGACCGAAAGCGTTAGCCGGTTTCCAAGCCAATCTGGCCAACAGCTTCAAATGTACGTTAACGGGTTTATGGGAAGAGAGATAGTTGGTTTGCTCACGTCAACATCTTCGACACTGGTCCTGCATGAGTGCATTTATCTCGCCATCCTTGTCCAGTATGTGCACGTCGGCTTAGTGAAATGCGTGCCTGCCTGGCTGCAGGTCAGCGTGACGGTCAAGGCGTTCATGGCTCAAGGCCTGCAGGCGGAGCTCATCGAGCTGTTGGAGAAGATTGTGCTGCAGAACAGTGCCTTCTCCAATAACGCCAACCTGCAGAATCTGCTCATCCTCACGGCCATCAAGTCCGATAAGTCTCGCGTGAAGGTAAATGTGGCGCGCTAAACCTCTCGCCATGTGGAGTGCGGGCGGAGTGAACACGGGTATATCAGGCCTTTAGCTGGCATTCACCCCACTCATGGTGCCGGAAGCATGACAATATTTCGTGGCAGAGCTGCACCTTTGCTTGCTTTGCTGTTGCTGCTGCTGCAGGGCTACATCTATCGCCTCGACAACTTCGATGGCCCCGCTGTGGCGGAGAAAGCCATCGAGCACGGGCTTGCGGAAGAGGCGTTTGAGATTTACAAGAAATTCAACAAACGCGTGGAGGCCATTAAGGTACTTGCCTGGATTTGGCCCCGCTGATTATCTGCACGAAACGTTGTGGTCACGATTGTGTACTTGCTGAACGGTTTCAGCAATCAGCATTGTGCCTGGCTTCTGCGGTCCAAATCTCACACGAGTGACATCCGTACGAGTGCATACGCCACTCGTTGCCACTTTTGCTGGTTCGATGAGAGGTCGTAGCGAAGTCATATGGCTGACATAAACCCATGGGCCGGTCCCGTAGGTCCTGATTGATCAACTGAAGGACATTGGCCGCGCGTCTGAGTGGGCCCTCAAGTGTGATGAAGCGCCAGTATGGAGCGAGTTGGCGCATGCTCAGTTAGCGGCTGGGTTGGTTTCTGAGGCGATTTCATCGTATTTGAAGGCCAACGACTCCACCAGGTACCCCTGTGGAACGCGAATTCCAGGGGTACTGATTTGATACCTATTTCGTTCCCGTACATCAGAAACGAGGAGGTCTTCCTTGTAGAGAGAGCTACACCTGAAAGGAACTGGTTACATCACGGATGTTTGCCTCACGTGTTCTTTCATACAAACCTGCAATGATATGGAACTTCCGGAGAATATCAATGAAGCGTAAATGCGCAATTTTTGGACGCTTTCTGGCTTCACCGCAGGTATATGGCCGTCACGGAGGCCGCCAAAGCCGTCGGTTGCTTCGATGACCTCGTCAAGTACCTGCTCATGGTCCGCAAGAAGGTCAAGGAGGCGAAGGTGCGAATGCCTGTTGACAAACCACCCGGACTTAGGCATAACAGGCATAAAAGTATGCCGACTGGTGCTGCAGCCTTGTAACCGTGTCGCTGCCATGAACTCATGAGCAGGCAATGTTGCTGCCTCCCTTCCATTGACTTACCTGCCGCACTTCATTATCTTGTTATGGGCCTGCTGCCAGGTGGACACGGAGCTTGTGTACGCTTACGCCAAGACCAACAACATGGCCGCCCTGGAGGAGTTCATATCCTCCACGCACCAGGCCAACCTGCAGGCCTGCGGTGACCGTTGCTATGACGAGGGTTTATACGAAGCGGCGCGTGTTTTGTTCGCGCACCTGCCCAACTACGGCCGCCTTGCATCCACACTTGTGCGGCTGCGGCAGTTCCAGCAGGCAGTGGACGCGGCGCGGAAGGCCAACAGCCCCAAGACCTGGAAGGAGGTGCGCAATCAGCATGACGTGTGGGATGGAGCAATCGGATTGACTGTATCTCGACATACCGCCTGCTAGGGTTTACCACGACTATAAGTGTCCTTTCGAGTAGTTGCACCTTGGCTATGGGATGGGTGCAGTATTATTCGGTGCCTGTTGGGCGCGCTCTTCGTCGAGGTGGTATATTTACACAGGGTTACATTCATTGTGCCGTACCGCTCTTCACTTGGACTGTGTAGGTCTGCTACGCATGCGTGGACGAGAAGGAGTTCCGGCTGGCGCAGCTGTGCGGTCTTGCGATCATTGTCAATGCGGACGAGCTGGACGAGGTGCGTCGATGTTGTGGAGGGTGCCAGCTGCATGACCCAGTAGGACTCGGGCGCATTGAATGCTTTTGCAGTGTTAGCGGCAGCCTCGTGCGCATAAGGTGTCGGCAGCGGATGTGGCTTGCGTTATTAATGTCGTGGGGAAGCAACGGGTGGCAGCAGTGATCGACACCATTGATTGCTGTCAGCGCGGCCCCGGGTTTCCATTCAGGTGTCCGAGTACTATCAGCGCAAGGGCCACTTCGATGAGCTCATTTCCCTCATGGAGAGCGGTATTGGTCTTGAACGGGCTCACATGGGTATCTTCACGGAGTTGGGTATTCTGTACGCACGCTACAGGTAAGCACTTTGCACCAAAGGTGGTAGTCAGGTGCACCTTAGGGGCGGGCCTAGGCCTAGCGGCGAAGATTTCTATCCGTCTTGTACTGTCTGTTGGCTACTTAAGTGAGGCACGTCACTGTCAGCATTAGCAAGTCACCAAGCTATTATTCCCCACCTGCGTATTGTCCCGCAGGTCTGAGAAGCTCATGGAGCACCTGAAGCTTTTCGGGAACCGGCTCAACATTCCGCGCCTCATTCGTGTATGTGATGAGCAGCAGCACTGGAAGGAGCTCACGTTGCTGTACACGTCTTACGATGAGTACGATAACGCGGCGTTGTGCATGATCAATCACTCGCCGGTGGCTTGGGAACACGTGCAGTTCAAGGATGTTGCAGTCAAGGTGAGGCGTTGGGCTCGGGTCGGGTCGGTGACTTCGCAAGGGCCGAGCGCAACTAGTGCACGGGTGTCGGTAACTTGACTCTTTTCTCAGAATCAAGTTTTCATGGCGAGGGTGTTTGTGTGTTCAGCTAATTGGCATTGGCTCCTTTAGAACGTTCAATTCAGTTTGCATGCTCTCGTCGATGTCGTGTTGTTGTTTTCTACGAAGGGACATGAAGATGCATTGCGCCATTACAAAGTAACCCGTTACCGCCTTTTTCGCCTTATCCCATACCAACAGGTGTCTTCCACGGAGACGCATTACCGCGGCCTGGCCTTCTACCTCGATGAGCACCCCGATCTGCTGTGCGACCTATTGGGCGTGCTGCAGTCACGTTTGGACCATGGCCGAGTAGTGGACATGATGCGGCGTGCCAACCAGCTGCCGCTCATTAAGGACTATCTGCTTGGCGTGCAGGTGCGCGTTTGGTCCCGGATCCTTGTTGCGCGTCCAAAGGCATGTCATACAACTTGTAGCGTCATCTGTCACTGGTATGAAGGCACGTTAGCTGCTAAGATGCTCCGCGCGCAAGCTGTTGACACTCGTATTGGTTGCACGTTAGGCAGGGGCCTTGCATTATCTCCACGGGTATTCACTACAAATGCGCATACTGTCGCCAATCCTTTGCTTGTCCATGAGGTGTGAAACCTTTTTCATCGGCTGCACGCGCAGCTTGAAGCCCTACTAAAGCCGGCTTCAAAGACTGCTCGAAGTCTTTCTACTGAGTCCTTGTGCCAACTACCGTTCATGCAAATGCTCGTGCGCAGAAAGCCAACCACGCCGAGGTTAACGAGGCCATCAATGGCTTACTCATTGAGGAGGAGGATTTTGAGGGGCTGAAGCATTCGATCTCCACGTACGATAACTTCGATCAGGTGATGCTGCCGGGCTGTCTTGTCATTGTTAAGCTGACAACTCATACTGGAAACATGGATTCAACAAACATGTATTAGCTCCGAAGACGCTGTTTTCGCAGCGATGGCCACATGTTCAAACCCCTGAAACTATGCACCGGCTAAGGGAAAAACACCGACGCCTATAGTGCCTCTCGGCTTCAAAAACAGGCCACGTTTGCGAAAGGTGCATCATCAAGTATATCGCACGGGGCTGCAACGGGGCACGAAATAACTAATGTGTGAAAGCCTGCTGCACATTGACCAGTGCATGCCTTGAGCATCTCGGGCGCCGTGTGTACGGGAGAAGGCCGAGGCGTTTCCATTGGTCTTTTCAGTGACCTTCTGGCTTCAGCGCTTCTGACGATTCGGCTTTGTTCGTACAAAAGAAGTTTTCTCCACGATCACTATTTGGCAAAGGCGCAATGATCCCCCCTGATATACAGCATATATCATCTTTGATATTTTCATTCAATGCAGTAAGACAAGACGCAACCGTAAGGGCACCAAATCACTTGCCATCCAGGATTGTTTATGCGTGATACGGAATGCTTCCCCTTAGTGAGCTGACCGGTATTTCTTAGACTAGGCTTGATTTAGTACACCATTACGCTGTATGCTGAAATGCTCCTTTCCTCTACCTTCCCAGTTGGGGCTGGCCGCTCGCCTCGAAAAACATGAGCTGATTGAGTTCAGGCGTTTGGCAGCAATGGTCTACAAGCAGAACGGCAAATGGCGGCGCGCTGTTGAGCTTGCAAAGGCCGACGGACTCTTCCGGGATGCGATGGAGACCACGGCACAGAGTGGCGAAGTGGAGCTGGCGGATGAGTTAGTCCGGTGAGCTCGCTTTGTAGAGAACTGGTAGTTGGTGCACCAACGTTGAAGTGCATCCCCATCGCCGCTTCATCGAAGCGTTGTAATCTAATCCGGAGCGTTGCTGCGTGTGCCTATCGCCTTCAGGTACTTCATCGACAAGGGAGAAAAGGAG
This sequence comes from Volvox africanus, assembly GCA_030268105.1. NCBI lineage: Eukaryota > Viridiplantae > Chlorophyta > Chlorophyceae > Chlamydomonadales > Volvocaceae > Volvox > Volvox africanus. The sequence continues at coordinate 1,183,935 of BSDZ01000079.1, forward strand.
TGTTTTGCGGCGTGCCTGTACACGTGCTATGACCTGCTGCGCCCCGACGTAGTGCTCGAGCTGTCCTGGATGAACGGGCTTACAGACTACTCGATGCCGTACATGATCCAGGTGAGGGGTTGTGCATCCCCCACCGTCGTTCGTGTTCCTGTAGACCTACATATTGCCAGGGCTAATATTGCCAGAGGTCTGCTGTTTGACATCAACTATATGTATGTGAATATTGCTTTCGTCGTATGTTGAGTTTTACGTTATCGTTTCCCTGTTGATCCCGGACATGTAGATGCTCAAGGAGTATGTAGGCAAGGTGGACCTGCTCATGAGCGAGCGCAAGGAGCAACAAAAGGAGAAAGAGGAGGCGCAGCAGGTAGCGAGCGATGAATGATTGTCCTCCTGTGGCACAACAGACATAAATCAGAACATGCTATTGATTTCAATGGCCCTTGATGTTTGTACCTGACCATTTTTTTGCGGTCTAGTGGCAATGCCCACTGCAGGCTTCCTGAAATTGACACATGGCTAAAATTCTCCCTCTCATGTTATGCTTCAGGCGCAACGTCACCAAGAAGCGCAGCGGAATGCCTACGCAACACTTCTGCCTCTGGCATTGCCTGCTCCCAACATGGTCGGTCCAGGCGGTCCAGGCGGAGGCTATGGCGAGCCTCACACGGCGTCGGCAGGTCCCAATGGTGGCTTTGGAACGTCGCATGCACCATATGGTGCCGCACCGCATATTGGTGGTGGTTACGGCGGTCCTGCCTACGGACAGTTCTAGAGTGGTACAGGGCATCGAGTGGTAAACAGCTCTTAAGGCATGTCGAAGCATTTGGCAGTTAGGTTATGCAACGGTGCTAGGATTTGTCTCTAAAATGCAAAGGGAATGTTGAGAAGTTGCATCCGAGACGTGTAATAGCTTCAACATGCTTTCATCGTCATGTGCTACGACTGTCTATTTTATGATCATCACGTTCATGAATTGTAACTGCTGAAAAGCAGAGTCACTAGCGTTGTGCAAATGTTTGGGATTTAAATTAAGACTTTTAAACGTGTATATGTTTCAAGGAAACAGAACAAAAGAAAATGTGTAATGTGGCACATTTCTATAAGCATCACAACAGGAATCCAGGATTTTCGAAAAGTCCAGTGAAATATATTAAGCAATGCGACACGTATGTGAAAAGGTGGAATATACTTCCTTTTTTCACCGCTAAACTACTGGAAATTGTCCTAAAGGTTATGAACCCATAGGATTAGAAATACCACGGTATTTCTGGGATTGATCGACCTAGTCTGCACAAGTACCTAGTTTTTTGTTAGCAACTGACCTCATGTTGATCATCACGAAAAAGTTTTCATGCTAAGAGTCATCCATTTTCTGATATTTACATAGGTCTTGGACTTGAGCCGCCTCAGGCCTGGTCTACGGGTTATTGATGTAATTACTGATGGTTTTTTGCTTTAATCAATAACTGTGACAATTATGATTGAAATTCACTACGTAAGATGTTACAGTATATCTTCACATGCTACCGCATGTGATAAATGGGCGCGGGTAAGATAACAATCAAAACGTAGAGAAGTACGCACAAGCTGTAAGAGCTCCCATGTGACCGATAATTATAAAGAACGGTACTTGGTAATGTTCGTGCGACAAGTCGTCTCTGAAGTGGTGGATAAAAATACCCAAAATCTGGGTGAACCGTTGGACCGAGAATATATGGCCAGTACACCCGGGGGTTCCCAACAATCCTTTGTAGGTCTGCTCCGCCTTATCGGTACTTAGTAGATGCGGACCGGCTTGCCCATGGTTGACTTGATGTACAGGCAACGCACGTTCTGCCAGTTCTTCTTCAACAGAGACACCAGAAAGTTCACGGCATACATGATGTTGGTGCGGATCTCTCCCTCGGTCATGCCCACGTTGGCAACGGCCACACCCATGCACAGCACTTTCTTCAACTGAAACTTGATGCTGCACTTGGTCTCGTTCACCTGCAAGGTGAACCGTGCACGTTATGACAAATCGGGGGTGGTTGTAGCAGAGGTCTATAACGCCCATTATACGCAAGGGAATGAAGCCAGAGTGAATGCCCCATTTGGCATTAGTGGGCCGTAATTGCCCGCCAATGTAACATGAACTCCATTTGTGAAATGTTGTGTATCCGATCTACTAGAAGGCGAAACCTCCAATAATAGCTGAAAGCGAATATAACCCCTCACCATCTCCTCCAGGTTCTTGTTAATAGGAGCCGGGAACTTGCCGGCCTTGTTGAGGCCAGGGCCGAGCAGACGCGGAATCATCTTAATGACGGAGTCCGACGCCAGGAACGCGTGGTAACCCTGGGCTGCAGTGCCGAACATGTCACTAAAATTAGCCGGCCGCCGACATATGCGAGCCACTGGCATCAGATGCGAGCCTACCCAGTTTCTTCACCAACTTCTTGTTCTTGTTCAACTTCTTCAGATCCTCCACGCCCTTCGCGTCCACGCCGATGGCGCCGGCCTGCTCGCAGTGCTTCACATCACCAAGTACGCACACCTTCATGCGCGGGCGCGGGATGAAAGGTAGCTTGACGCTGCCGCTGAAACGCTTGTCCTTCTGGGGATCGTAGTTCTTCAGACCAATCTGCAGCTCAATTGTCTCCAGGAACTTCCGGGGCTTGGCCTTAGACCCCTCCACCACAGCTGCAAGTTTATACGTAAAGGATAAGGATATAATATAGAGTCATGAAGACCAAAGCGCGCATCAAAAGTTAACCTACTGGAGACGCTCTCGCGGAGAACGTCGCTCGAGAGCTTGCTCATCCTTCACTGCTTGACCTCTGTCAAAAATCGGAAAAGGAAGATAAACGTCTATCGTTTCGCGCTTCACTCCCGCCGCCAATGTGTACGATTGCACCGTACACAAGCAGAGACCCACCAAAGCAGTGTATTTATCGTGTCTGAATTTACATTTGTTGTAATAAAAATATGTTTAAAGGCTACCCAGATGAAATCAGCTATGCTTTAGCAGAATTTTGAGCATTTGAGCACACGTTTTGCTCAAATAAGAACAAGCAGTGAGCTTCTTAATTTGGAATACTACTAGCAAAGTTCACAGTGCCTGACGAAGCCATGGGATATTCAGAAGGCAATCATGGGTAGGACAATCGTACCTCGGTTTGTGTTGTATGACACGGCTACACCCAGGGTTGTAACGCCATGATCAAATTAACCACATGGGTTTGGGGAGGTTAGGGATATAGCGGACCGCAGCTCTTGGGGATGGATGCGATTAGCCCAGCAACCTTAATGTCCCAGGGCTGTCGGGCTTCAGTGATTAAGGTTGCTGGGCTAATCGCATCCATCCCCAAGAGCTGCGGTCCGCTATATCCCTAACCTCCCCAAACCCATGTGGTTAATTTGATCATGGCGTTACAACCCTGGGTGTAACCGTGTCATACAACACAAACCGAGGTACGATTGTCCTACCCATTATCTTCCGCACAGCACTACCCAGTGGCAGGCACGGTGATAATGGTTGCATCGGTGCACGGGGTCTCCCCTCAAAGATTGATGTCGGTAAGGAAAGCTTGCAGTGTCTGGCACTTATCTCCTACTTTCAGTAGCATGGCTCTTGACATACTACACAGTGCACAGACACCACTGGTGTCCCTGTGCCTGCTGCTGGGGTAATGCTGAGCCTGGGCAATGGAACTGAATGTGGATCGTAAAGTTGAGTCAGGTTGGAATGCCTGCTTAGCAGTTATGCACAAAGCAAGAGGCTTACTATGCCCCATTGCAAAACAACAATGGCAAAATTTTCCTCTACATTTTGGGATTGATGTACGTGCTATAACGGCCCAGTCTTTGTGAGGGGGACTGCAAAATTTTGAGTCCAAATCCAGGGCAAGGGATCACGCACCTGGATCACGTGCACATACACGCGCACCTGGATCATGGAAGCAGATGCGGCCTCATAGTCCATTTTGGGAGGAATGCGGGCTAGCTTCCTATCAGGCACGATAGTGTATTGTGCGTACGAGCCAGTGGGCGGCCGGGTGATGTACACGACGCGGCCTCACCAGGTTGCCACCCGCCACGTCAGGACCCACTGCAACTACTATACCCGCACCCTCCACTCCAGGTGTGAAGGGCGACGAGGAGACGGGGTAAAGTCCGCTCCTGCAGTGGTGGGCCCGGGCCCGTGGATTGGAAGTAAAGCTGCTGTGGGCCAAATATACATATACGCACCTTGTTCCTGAAGCTAGGTGTGCTTTCTTTCTGTCTAAAGGGCGAAATCTGGATGTACTATATAATTGCCTAATTTGGGGTTTTGGGGTTTCAGAGCCGCGCTACTCGCATTTTGTGGACGCATTCTTTATCAAAATTATATGCTAGCGAGTTGCCAGGATGGCTGCAACAAGCAAGACGATGAGCAGTTGCTTCACCAAATTAGACTAGCAGCTCGCAAATAGTGGACCACAAAAATATGGTCAAGAGATCACGGAATCCGGAAGTTCAATGTATTGTGAACTGGTGATATCCGGAGGCCAAACCAGGGGGATAAAAATCCAGGCTCCTGAGCGAGAGTCGGTCAAGGGTACCATCTATCCGAGGCAATGAATATCTATTCTTCACGGCTATTTTGTTTAACGCACGTTACTCGATATGCATGCGTCGATCGCCCATTTTCTTAGCCGTGAAATGGATTCGAGCGCCATATGGCGAGGTCGAAGGCCGGCTAAAGACCCTCTGAACAATTCTATGACTTTCTTTTTCACATTTTTGTCTTACCGGCGAGGACTTGCTTCATTGGCGATGTTATCTCGCTAAGCCTAATTGTGGTTGTTATCGTACAAGTTATTGCTTTCATGGATGCGATGGATGGTTAGCCGATCACATTGTCTAAAAGATTCACTTACTCCTTACATTCACCTGTGCTGGAGATTAGTACCAGTGGGAACGAAAATGAGGGCGTCGTGGAGTACATTTCCTGAATCCAAGTTGCGGACTTTGGGGCCCAACCCAATGAAAATGTCTAGTCGATGCTTCCTTTCTCGTGGACCCGCTCCACGTGTGCTAATTGCGCAGGTGTGGTCACTTCTGTGGTGCAGTAAGCCTTTCTACCCTCCGTTGTTCTCAAATACATCCGACGCGTGAACCTGACCTTGTAAATATTATTCGTTAATAATTTAGGCAAACAAACGTACTCCTGAGGCCCCGTTACCACAGCTGACTCGGCCTAAGCCAGCGACCGCAGCACAGCAAGCCCAGGCTCAACCACCGGCGCCATCCGCATCGCCATCCGCAATCGCCGATGCTTACCAGCGCGCATCCGATGCAAAGGCGCAAGGCGAGGTGGTGGAGGTCAAAGTCGTTGGCCAAAACGAGGGTGGCGTGATGGTGCAGTACGGTCCCGTGCGTGGTAAGCGACTTGGTATGGGGCCTCAACTCCTATTTTCCGTCCCGAGACTCATTCATATCATTCAAAGATCACTTGCTTACGTCACCTTACTTCACCTTGCCCTAATGCATATCCCATCATGAGAGTCACGCGCGTAGGTAAGAAGAGGAAGACCTGCCACCTGCGCAGGCTTCATCCCTTACAACCAAGTTGATCCTGCTCGCCTGCGCGCCTGCGCCAATGGCAACCTCAGCAAACTCACGGGTCAGCAGCTCAAGGCCCGGGTTGTTACGGTGAGTCATAATTTCACACACATTTCCTTCCGACCTCCCGGCTTGCTTTGGCCACGACATTGTAATGACCGACCATGTTAGGCGGGGTATCATTCGCGAGATTGACAACCTTTTCTTGCTACCGCACCAGGGACCATCTGTGACTCATGCCGCCCTCGCAAATCCTGTCATGGTGTGCCAGCCTTACTGGTGTCCTGATCCGCCCATTCAGTCCACTCCCATCGCGCTCCCGTGGCCTTCTTTGCGGTCTTCCCTGCGTGACAGTACCGAACTGCCATCCATCCCGGCCTTCCTGGCCGCAGTGCGAACCCCAGCCACCTTCAGCCATCCCTGCTGCTCTTTCCCCTTTCTGCTGATCATAGATCCTCCGAATGTTGTGCAACCCCTCCGACTCCAGGCCGATGCCTCCCGCAAGGAGCTGGTACTCAGCGAACGCCAAGTGGCCACGGCAGAGGCGCTCAGCCGCATCCAGCCGGGGGAGGTTCTTGCGTGCGTCGTCACGAGTGTGGAGGACTACGGAGCCTTCGTGCAGGTGTAACCTCCAGTGCGTCATCTGCAGCACCTGGGTGCATGTGCCAGGCCAACCTAGAGGAACAGCGAGGAATCCGTTGGCCAGTCAGCGTGCATGCGCATACACATGCATACGGTGCATGCCACAGGGGAACACCTGCGGTGCTGAACGCAACGTGGTTGTACAGAGCGGCCTGCTTCTCACATCGCCTCACAAAACTGAGTTGGTAGAACTTTGAATGCGCTATACAGCAGCCAGTAAGGACGGAATGTCCGTCAGCTCCGACGTGTCCAAGTCTCACGTTTTCATGGCGCATGGGTGAATCCAGGCGGATTACCTGGCGGGGGGCCAAACTGCACATGAGCCCACATGCCATGCACATCCTGCCAAACATGGGCCTTGTACGGTGCCTCGTTGGCGCTCCAATGGTGCCTCTTTCCTTTTCCGCCCCCGCCTTCACTCTGCATCCCCGCGGATTTAGTTTATTCCTTTTGCGTCTTGCTGGCAGGTGAAAGGAATGCCTGAGGTGGTCGGGCTGGTCCACAAGAGCGAGGTGTCCTGGGACCGCATCATGACAGTTGACCAAGTGTTGTCAGTAGGTACGGGCAGGCTGGAAGCGGGTATCCCGAAGCAAGGGACCCAAAGTACTGAGTTGGCATATGTGTTGAGGACCCTGGGACATTGTCAATGGAAACGGCGAACGGAATGCGGAGTCGGTTTATTTTCTCATCTTCAAGATCGAATCCTGCGTCCAGGATTGGCTTCTCCGTTCCTTAAGCTCAGCAGAACCCTGAGCACGCAGAAGATATTTCGGCATCTTTTGTCTTCTTGACCTTCTATCCTGGAAGATGTTTTTAGCTGCCCTATATGTATCATTGGCCATAATCCTTTCGCCACCTGCCAACCTTCCAGGCCAGGAGCTGGTCGCTAAGGTTCTCTCCGCGGACCCAGTCAACGTTCGTCTTACGCTGTCCATGAAGCAAATGTCGACGGACCCGTTGACATTATCGCTGGACAACTTGGCATGGGAGACCTACGCGAGTGGGTCGCTTGGCACTGACATGCAGGGCCTTGTTGACGCACTGGCGACCTCGGTGGGAGTGGATTCGGTCAAGCCCACCCGCGTGGCGCAGGTTGGAATGGGGTTGGTTATGTTGGAAATTGGGCCGCGCGGGCGGACGGAGCCATCTGATAGCTGCGGGCTTCTACGAAGCAGCCAAGGCATCACGCCCGAGATCGGTCATGAAGCAGTAGCACATCGATCGCAAATCCTATGGAAGCTAGGGATTGCCATCACTCCTGGTCCTAGAACTAAATTGGTCGTTAACAAGCTTGGTCGTATTTAGTTTATGGAGTGGCCATGTTACGGCGGAGCCAAGGGATTACAGATAGGCGTGCACGTGCCGCAGACGAATAATGAGCGGCGCGAGCGGGCGTGTCCCTCCGCATTCCCGACGTCATGGGGCTAGCATCAACTCCAAACCCGGATGATGCGTCTGGATGCTTCCGGAGCTCACCCTAGAGATGCCTAACGCTGGGGGGTGCCCCTAACTTCGAAAGCATTCTATCGTAGTACTGAATTACTGTATTCTTACCACCAATGCCTCTTATCGTGCTTCGTATACTGGCCCGCAGGACCCCCACCATGTGGCTCAGGAGCTTGAGGTGTACCTGGTCCGGTCTGATCGTGAGGCCGAGGGTGACTACACGGCAGTGGCAAGGCTGGGGGTATCCGCTATGGAGATGGAGCTGCGCGCTACAGAACTTAACCGGGAGCAGGTCAAGCAGCTGCTGCAGCGGGTGGCATCCAGGATTTTCACGCAGTGAGCGGATGAGAACGGGGGTTCAGGGGGGGAACACACCAGCTGGGAAGCACACGTGCAGAGGGGTGGCGAGCAGTACCGGATGCTGAAGGATGGATGGGGATGGGCGAGCAAGAGATACACTAGGAATAGTGATTTAATAACGCTATGAGCCTCATGGACGGAAAGGACCTAGTTGGAGGAACGTAGCTCCCACAGCCTGCATCATTCATTGCGGCCGGTTGTGCGTCTGGGTGTGCGCCTTCATGCGATGCTGCAGCGGGGGGAGTTGGGCCGCGTTATCCGGACAGACGTGTCGCCACATGGACGTAAGTTGTTGTGACCCTCCGATACGCCGTGAAGATTAGAACGCACAGGGGTCCCCCCGGGTTTCACAGCAGCGACCCTTGGAGTTGACAAGTGTGCGATTACAGCGGCGAGAGGACAGGTGGCATGCGAATTTTGGTGCTGGATGTGAGCCTAGCGCTGCGTGGCCACATTGTCCAGTGCCTGGAATGAAATGATTTGCTGAGCCGGTCGTTTTATTGCGTGCCGTGGATATCTTTATGCTCTAGTGCTATGTTCACGACGCCATCCGCGAATTTTGTGGCAACAGCTCGATAATGGACAACCCCCAGAAGGCTGAAACATCAGGCATTGCAACCAACAACACATTGGCGTCAACGGAACAGACAAGGGAACTGCCGTACCCATAACGCCGTATCATAACGCTGCATGACACGGATAGGGCCCCAAACATCACAACGGCCAGCGCCATCTACCCTCCTCCCTGGGAGGCGGCATGTGACACAGCGCACAAGGATAGCAGTTAATACTTGCCGGCGTAAGCCTTCCACAACCAAGGTACAACTAAGGCGTGCCGGTATCACAATAGCTTTGCAACTTAAGTAGTGGTACAAGCGCTGCAACATGAGCTGTGTAACGGGCAAATTGGACCGCACTGTTTGGGCTTGAAATAATCACATCTCACGTGAGGTGAGATACCGCATACCGCAATTCGGTTGCTTCGCCAGCACTCGGTTAGCCCTCAAGAGCTCCCAGGAAGCCATGAGCTTGCCTGCACTGCTTCTCAGACGCACAACCGCTTCTTAGACAAAACATACATGATCAATTGCCATGTCTTGGATTCGACCCCTACGAAGCAAAGCGTGTGTTGCGCCATGAAGAGCTCCCTTGCATGATTCCATGGATTCTGAACGTAAGGGCCCTTAGGACCTCAAAAACGTAGCGCCGAGGCCCCGTCCTTACCCTGCCCGGCCCCTGCCCGGCTGGTCACCAGCGCCACCGGTGCTGCGGTCACTGCTGCCGGCGCTGTGGCCTGCTGCTTGGCTTTCTCCCGCAAGCGGCGTAGCAGCACCGCAATCTCCACCGGGAGTCGATCACATCCCGCCATTCTCACCATCAAGCCTGCGCCCCCGCCGCTGCAACCACCGTCTGCTGCCGCCGCAAGTACCGGTCCCGATCCTGACCCAGCCGCAGATGCACTCGACGCGCTGCTTACCGCAGCCCTCAGGGCACCTACTTGACCAGCCACACTCAAGTTGGCACTGGAGGCGGATGCAGGCGCGGATATGTCCTGTTGCTCTTGCCGCCGCAGCGCCGGCATGGCAAGCCGCTGAAGGAGAGGACAATTTGAGATATCCAGTCTGGTCAGCGCAGCAGACTCAATCGTCACCTCCTGCAGCCGCGGACAAGCGCGCAGCGTCAGGGCCGCTAAGGCCGGGCTGAGGCAGCGTAGTATCATTAGCGACTTGCAGCCACTGGCATCCAGATGCTGCAGACCGTCATTGCCTGCAAGCCGATTGTGAGAAGGAGGAGGGCGGCAGGGCCATGTAGGTGAGCTGTGGTTCAGCTCAAGACAACCAGGAGCGCTTAGGGCCGAAAACATTTAGAAATACACTTTGAAATCGCACAGACGAACGCACGCGTAGATGTGTCCATTCCTAAAGCTGATTCCTTCGCTATGCGTTCCTTGTCCTTCGTCCCGTACCCTCACCCGCAGCAATGTCCGCCACCACCAACGCGTTGCATCCGTTGATGTCCAGGTGACGCAGCGAGGACCCGCACTTGGCCAGCAGCGCTGCTAGTCCGGGCCACTCCAAGTGGCGGCATCCAAAGAGATTGAGGTGCTCCAGCCGGCCCACCTCCTCAGGTTCCAGGTCCACAAGCCTGCAGGGGGCAACAGAGGGACAGAGGCGCAGACGAGGCTCAGAACCGATTCCCGCCATTACCAGAGAAATTTCTGCTTGGGAAGAATACTACAGGTCATTTTCACAGGGGCGTTACAACACGCAAGATTAAGACGGCACAGGGAGGAAGCGAACACGCCAAGCGGGAAGTCCTGGTTGCCTGCAAGTATGCGCCACGATACGGATTTTCGCAGCAGCGCCTCACAGGTGCTCAGACAGTTGACCGGCTTACGGTATCGAGGTGGGCCGGGTTCCCCCGTGCGCTCTATATGCAGGTTACACTCCAGAGGTCAAGCAGCGCAGCGCCCGTGTGGGTTGTGACATCGTGGATCGTGCTGCTGGATACCGGGATACCGGGTTCTGCTCTTGGGGGTCTGGGTTGCTCCTGGCACGAAGGAAGGTTTGTGGTGTCTCAAACCGCATTTCCACCTGGATAGTGGAGAGTATTCCTCCAATGCGCACGTGGCACGTTCGCTTTACTCCTTGTATCCCTTCCGTCGTGCGTATTTCTGAACCCCAGCGAAAATGCGCGCACCTGAAGCACAGGCTGGCGGTGAGGTGGCGCAGCTGGGGGCAGCGCAGGCGAAGCCTGGTGAGGTGGCGGCAGCTGCCCACATGTAGCTGCTGTAGCGCCGGGGCGACCACTGCGGGTATACCCGATTCGGGACAACACCTCAACAGCACTCAGTGTTTGAGGTGGCTTCAATCTACGCCCACTCGGCATGTCCTTGCACAGCGCGGTTCTGTCCAGAGACTCTATGTCTCTTATGTCAATGGTACTGGTGGCTGCACACGCCGAAGCTGCCCTGGTAGTAGCTAAAATCAGAATTCACACGAACCAACCAAAAAGCGATAAAGAGAGAGACAAGAGAGAGACAGAGAGAGCACCATAACGAGAGCACCATGACGAGAGCACGCCATTTCCATTTCCATCCGTCCAGCTGTTCCCCCTAACCCCTTTTCCGCGGACTCCATCCCAGCGCTGCGGGCCAAATCCATTGGAGGTGTGGCTTTCGTTGAGGGGCGGCAGGATCAGGTGAGGACGGGGCGCTGGTGGGGATTCGAGAGAAAGAACACCGACCCGACCCCTCCCTACCGAGGCCCAGTTCGGGCGGCTGCAGCCCACGTTCCCCAGCCGAACGGTCCTCCTGCATGAATTGCCAAATCACACGAATATGCACAATACAACCATGAACACTTTGCCCCTTCCCTTGCCACATCCAATCCCTCCTCCCTTACCATGCAGCTTGGTAAGTTGCTTGCAGTCCGCCAGGTGCAACTCCGTCAGCGGGGAGGTCAGCGGCAGCTGCATGATCACCTCGTGCAGGTTGTTGCAAGCCGAGGCGCGCAGCACACACAGGTTGCTCTGCAGCAGGTTTTTGGTGCAGTGGGGAGGGGGGCGACCGGCACGGTGCATCGTGACTTGAGGGAGTGCCGGGTCGCCACTGGTCAGGTATGTGCCACTATTTGGGCAAAGATGGCCATTATCACTATCCCTGGCCGGCGGCGAGGATAGACAGACAGCACCAGACGCAGCAACGACGACGTCCAATGCTGCTGCCCCGTCTGGCTGACCTCCATCGTGGAATGTAGGGTAGGGTGCGGGAGGCTCACCAGCATCGCTGTGTAGGTAAGTGATAATGTCCAGAGAGCCCGTGCACGGCCTCAGTGTGTCAAGCTCTGAAGGAAATTCCGTACATGCGGCGACATGGAAAGAAATCACACACCACCACCGTGTGAGGTTGCTATCCCCAATTGCCTCTGTAGCTACCGCCCCAACGCCCCCAAGCCACCGAGCCCCGCGCACCGTAGCTGGCAGCATGAGCGCCGCGCGGGTGATGCGAGGGCAGCGTGAGATGTCTAGCTGCAGCAGACAGGCCTTTGGCAGCGGGGCCGATAGCAGCGCCTTCACGCCATCCGTGGAGATGGCGGTGCAGCCTACGAGACAGCCGTACAGTCATTAGTGGGTGGCGGCGGGTTTCTAGACGAGCTCCTCGGGTTCAGTCTCCCCGGTGGAATGCCGGAATGGCAATCCATTTCCCTCCCTCGTTTCTCTCACGCACGGCAACATATCAAACCCTAAGTACAACAGCTGTGGAACCAAACTTGCCCAAAGATCAGACACCTGATGGTTCACGTTACGAATGGTTACTGCATCCCCATGCGCATCCCACTATCACATTTTGAGTCTGTTGAGTCTTTTGGTTCACTGGTAGGCAGTCACACCTGATATATTGATGCTCATTAGCCCACGCCCGCTGCTGTGATGCGTGGCCGCGGTGGCCGCGCGCGCAAGCCAGCCGTTGTGAGTAATGTTGGCGGCAAGCCCTGTGCGAAAGAAGGGCGACGCACCCATGACGGGGCTGCTGCCGTACAGCCAGCTCTTGGTTCCGGCGGCCGCCGCCGACGCCATGATTCCGCCGGGGCCGGCGGGACTGACGCCATACAGCCAGGGACTGCCCGCACCACCGCGAGATGCACCGTACGACGTGCCCGTTAGGTTGCCGGCAAGGGGCGAGGTACCGTACAGTGGCGTCACTGCGGCGCTGCCGCTGCCGCTGCCTCGGGTACCGCGGCGGCCATGGCTGCTGTCGCCGCTGCCGCGCATGGCCGGCACCGAAAGCGTTTTGGGTACCATGGCGGGGGTGGCAACGCTCTCGGCCTCATTCAGCCCGCGGGACCCCGCGTAAGCGGCTGTTGGCGGCGACAATACCAAAGCAGTCTCGAACTCGTCATGAAGGGCACTCGAGGGCGAGGGTGACGTGGCCGCTCCCGCCCTGCCGTCGATCTTGTCACCCTCTGCTACACGCGCATCCGTGCCCGCATCGTTGTCCTCGTCGTCATCATCCGTACCACCATCGCTAATGCTAATGCTGGTCCCCCGGATGCCGTCATTAACCTCATTCTCATCGTCGCTGCCTGCTTCTGCTTCTGCTTCGGGTTGTAAGCTTAGGGCCGCAGGTGCTTCAGCGCCACGAGGTACCAGTAGCTCATTTTGCTGGTTTGAAGGCACGGGCGTGGCGTCAAATTCAAATTGCAGCTCGTCATCACCGTCGCCATCATCGCAGCAGGAGGAAGCCACACCACCGCCACCGCCGCTGGTCCGTTGCGCACGTATCCCCTGAGTTGGTCGCGCCAAGTCGGCCGGCGGTGGTGTCACTGCTGCTGCTGCTGTTGCAGCGACGGCGCAGATTGCGATGGTGGCCGACGGCAGCGTGTCGCCCTCGTCATACTCTACATCCGAGGATGAGGAAGAGCCGCCCTGCAACGAACACAAGGCCCGCCGATGAGACACCGAACCCATGTGTGTTGACACCAATGTTCCGAATACCGGATTAATGTGCTCGTAAATGACAACCCTATAGAAGAAGATTCTCGCGAGGTTTCCCTTCTCTTCTTATGTAACCTTCCGACACCAGAAATTACTGCTCTCCATACAGCGCCGCAACCCACCTCCGGTGCAAGCCGCTGGTACTTGGATAGCGCCACCAACGCTGCGGAGAGAGGGCCGATGAAGATCAAGTTTTGAGTGCAGGCGTCCAAAGACAATGAAGGAATGACACAGCGGGGAGGAGGCGCCGTGAGGGAGGGGGCACGGCGGTGGGGCCAACCCCGACATAACACCCCCGGAAGCACCCGGAGATTGCCCGCATGTTACATCTGGGTCCGTTGTGCTCCCATCCCTTTTATCCATCAGCTGCGCACCCGCATCTGTGATGCCCACGCAGTCCGTGAGTTCCATCTCCCTGGAATCGCGATCAAGGAGGCGGGAGGTAAGAACAAGGCACCACAGGGTGGTGGTTGGAGCGGCAGAAGAATGACGGACAGCGGGAGTGGGGGTCATGGCCTAGAAGCTTGCCCATAACCCGGTACCGTGTGCGTGGCGCCCACTACTGAATGCATGAAGCTCTGGCCCCACGATCCCACAAAGGGGCCACACGGGCCGGGGGCACTCATAGCAGGCAGATCGGGCGGGCGGGTGTTATCAATGTGACACAATGTGACACACATGCTCCATGACCCTCCACACACTGTATGTATATAATGGAGCTACCAGTAATCTACCCTCTGTCAGGGCTTAGCTCCCGCGCCCCCTAATGACCGTCTTTCTACCCGCGAATTCTCAGATGCTTATGTCCAGCCGTCCAGGCGGTTTGGACCCTCTTACCACCCACGTACTCACTTTAGGTGCTGCATGGTGTGACAGACCGCCATGACGTGCCCGTCGGATAGCCAGCGGCAGCCCTTGAAGCTGAGTGCCTCCACAGGCACGAGGCGCCGCTCGCTGCGGCTCCCAGTGGACAGCGCCACGACCAGCGCCGTAAAGTCAGTATCGGAAAGCGGCGACGCGGCCCACTGGCGAAGGCTGACGGCTCGAGCGTTAGGGTGGCAGGCCACCATGGCCATGATGCCGTGCATGCCCAGACCTGGAACAGCGTAATGGGTAGAAGGAAAACACGTTATTTGCGTTTGGATGGAGTAGCTTTTTGAGTAAGTGCGTTACCTTCTTCCCGATTCGCCCGATGCATCTGATATGACTGATGGCCACCGGCAGCTGCCCTGCGGTAGTGTCAGGACCTGCCGCGGGGCGCTCCCCCCTAGCGGAAGAGAGCCGTCGGGAGCCACAAATCCCTCCGGCCCACCAAGAGCTGCTTCAACAGGTCCGTCCGCATCGGTTGAGTATCGCAGCTCACGATACGACGGCTCAGCCTCGCTGATGCGGCAGATCTGCTGCAGCCGCTGATACCACAGGCGCTGACAACGCGGCCCTGGGACCAGCCCGGGGACCTGCTAGCCTGGCGGCCTCACAGCTCGTTTTTCCCCCGTCGCCCACCCAATTGCCCGAATAGGACATCCACGATTCCCCTTAATCACCCCCTTCCATGCGAAATTTCCGTCTTCCAAAGCAACCTCAGCAAACCAAACGGCCAATCTCAACGGCAATCGCCAACACAGAAAACTTTGCCAATTAACAGGCAGCCGCTTACCTGTGGGGATCTGCAACTGGCGTGTGTTGGTCCGAAGGGACCTCGCAGGCCCGGCAAAGTCCCAGCAGGTACGTGCCACCCGTGCCATATCCCGGGAGCTGAAGAAGGCCAGCACGTAGCGCTTCAAGTCGTCTGGAAGCAGGTCCCAGTAAAATGTACGACCAGAGGACGTTACGATGGCGGTGTCTGCGGCTGCTGGTGCCTGACTTGCAGCGTGACCCTCAGAGGGGAAACCGCCACTGCCACCAGCTTCCTGCCCAGATGCAGAAGCATCACCGCCACCGCTTCCTGCCGCAATGTTTCATGACAGATCGGTTTCATAACTGCCCAATATAAGATGTTGATCTTCTCACAGTGCATATGAACTCCCATATCTTCCCGGGGGAACCCCATACGACGTCACCAAGCAGAAACACCAGGACGCAAAACGCCTACCCCTTCATCCCCTGAGCACCAAATTTTGCCGCTGTCAAGAGCACGTCATCAGGATAGGATATTGACCGGTATACGTTCGGTAAATACACAGACCTGCAGCACCGGCTTCGTTCTTGCAACTGCCTGCCGCGAGCTCCAGTAACTGTTCCATTGCAAAATTAAACTTGCTGTTGCAACCCAAATAGACGTTCTCAATAACCTCCCGATCAAGGGATGCTCCAAAGAGCTCCAGCAGGTTAATCATGTCGGTTGTGGCCTGTGGGGACGAGTACTCGTGCATGCCGCTGCTGTCCCGGTCGTGAAGGGAAAGGGGCATATCTGCAGCGAGGGAGAATGCTGCGCCTCCATGCCCCGTGCGCTTTGCCCTCCCAGCCGTATGACGATTCTGCCGCTCGGCTTCCTCCAGCTCAAGTTCCTCCTCAAATGCATCTCGAGCGTTTGCACTCGACAAGTTATAGGTAATAGTCTGCTGACGCCTGGATTTGCTACTCTTTGGCGGCATTTGGATACCGGCAAGGTCAAGGCGTACGCTACCCCGCTGTAAGGAGGGATCAGGAGTAAGCGAGTGGAATAGGCTACCCTGCCCTCTGTGCGAGCAGTGACACTTTGTGCTTTAGTCAATTGTGTGCAAGTGCATTTGCAGGGCAGTACCAGAATAACGTCAAACGTCCGTACAATTGAAGAAACAAATCAAAAGGACGAAATGCACAATTGACTCTATACCATATTGCAGTTTCATGAATAACCAGTGAATCCGGAAAAGATACCCTATTTCGTTCAGAAGGGCTGTACTTCGTGTGGACGACAGGAAATTTAGGTACGGTTCCGCAGCGAATCAATCGAAAGTAATATGATACATTGCATATGAAAGCAAGTCTTGACAACAACTGACAGTGCATCAAGGATATCCCAGAGCTGTACAATGTGCTACTGAAAGAACGACATCGATGCACAGATGCACGCGATTCCTGATTTGGAATACTCAACATATCATACAATATCGCTGTTTTTGTTTTGACATATCAATTGGATCAATTACTTGTAGTTCTGGTTTTCTGCAGAAGCGAGTGCGGTCGTCTGTAGGTAGGACGAGCGAGCTTGGGACTGAACAGGAGATTAAAGTAGTTGTTTCTCGCTTGCGTGGTCATACGCCGAGCCCTTGGAACGATGGGTGACAAAGAGGAATCGCCTTACCCTCCACGAACGGATGGCTACGTCGACTGCCTAAACAAGGTGCAAGAAGCTGCGTTGGACCACCTTTGCAAGCAGCTGCCATCTGCATTAGAGGGTTTGGCTGCAGAGAACGTGAGTCGGCGCTGCGCTAGAGCGTCGAGTGAAGGCACACCGACAACTACGGTTCAAGATAATTTTTAATTACGCAGGTGTTATCAATTGACATAACGGAATCAATGATTTCATGCCTTCCAGCACACCACCCTCGCTCCAGCGAGTTTCTGTTATCGCCAGCCTTACAAGATAGATTAGTCAAATGATTAAGTATTGCCTGCACATAGCCTTCTATAGGATTAACCACTTTGATTATGAGCTCCGTTGTCACTTTCAATGAGGTCTCTGGGCCCTGCCGGTCACCTGTGCACCATCATTGACCTGGCTAGATACGTGCCAGGGCCCGCACCTGCCCTACTTTACCCATCGAAAGTGCCCGCATCTCGTCCCTTTTCCTTATTCCTCCGATTCGACCTGCCTGTATTTTGGGTCAGACTATTCCCCGTATGTATCCCCTTGGCGTCCTGCAGCTAACACTATGGGGGGTTTCGCTGGCGGACCTCGCGAATGACCAGCACCAGGTTGGCGATTTCCAGCAGACAGGAAAGCCAGAAGCGGCGACTGACGGTGCTGAACTTGCTAAGCAGCAGCTGGATGCTGTATCTAAGGACCTGAAAGTCTTCTGGGAGCCCGGCCGCGCTCAGAAAGTTGTGCTCCTGAAGTTCCTGCGCGCACGGCAGTTTGACGTGCAGGCGGCACTCACTATGCTTGTTAACTGCCTCAAGGTGAGGTTTGCTGCTGAGCCGGCTATGGCATTGAGTGAAACCATGAACTACAGGTGTAGGTTAATCGTCGCTGGCCGGTTGTCCGTGGGCAGCTGTCAATGTCTAGACCTGCTCAGTTCCCGTCTTGTCGGTAAGACAGGTATAGACTTCTACTTACCGTCAAGGAATGCAGCCGACTCGGGTTGGCACGCGTGGGAAAGACATCATGGCATTCGGCTCTTCTCCACATGGCGAGGATGTTGCCGTGTGTTGAGCATTGTCCGCCCCGGATACGGCGCGTGCTCATTCCTATAAGCTTTCGTGCCCAATGCACCGCTTCTGGCTATTGAGTTTTGCTCAACACCACCGAACACTTACGCCGTCTACTGGTTATATGTTCTTGAATGCTGAGAACCGCTCTGCTATAAGGCAGCACCGGCAATTTCCAAAAGGACTCGTTCCGTGTCGTCATCCCGTAAGGCCTTTGCCATCCACTGGGTTTTGGTGTTTGCCTGCAGTGGCGGCGGGACTTCGATGTTGCGGGTTTACCATCGGAAATGTTTCCACCGCAGCTGGCAGCTGCCGGGCAGCTGTCGGGCCGGGACCGGGCGGGGAACCCAGGTAGGCCGCAGGGAGTTTGTTCGTGAATGAGCCATTTTAGTAAACTAAATGTGTGCGTAGTGGATCATCAATTTACTGATGTTGCTAAGGTGGGCGGGCACTGGGAAGGTGCACTGGTCAGGTGACCTGATGGGCGATGACTAGTAAGGCTTCTAAGGCAGTGATGGCTTAAGCTGAATTGTGAAGTCACCGCATGATCCTGACCGGCAGTCATATGGGGTACTCCAAACACCGTGCCAACCTGTGGCCAGGGTAAGGTGTCGGATCAGGGAATATGGGGTTGCCCTTGCCCGTCGCCTATTCTTATCTTGGCGTCCATCACCCAATCAAGACTTGTCGGAATCCGAACTCTCGCAGTGACGTACAACTATTACGGTAGCGAGCTGGATCTGGGTTCAGTGTTCGGCAGTCCGGGCGGCGTGGCCACGTTTGTGAGATGGCGCGTGAAGCTGATGGAGCAGGCAGTGGGGCTGCTCGACTTTGAGGGCGGTTTTGAGCACGTGACGCAGGTTTGTGGACTCGGCATGTGCGCGCTGATGAACAATCCCATGAGCACACAGCAGCACAAAAGCGTGCGACCGACTTTTGATGACAACACAGAAACAGTTGCTCAGCATTGAGTCTATGTGATTTTTTTGACAGGCATCGTAGTCATGGCCGGCAATCCAATACCCAACTGCGTCACACACCATCAGGACAATATCCGCATATCCTACAGAAGTGCGCACAGACGGAAGCGCTTGCTAGTGGGGATTAAGCGATGGTATTCTGCCACCAGATATTCACGGAAGAACTCATGGCAACTGCTGATGTTCTTTCGCTGACCTCGCACGGCGTACTTTCCGATTTACGACCAGGTGCACGACTATTCGGGGGCAGCCATGTTCGGGATGAACTCCCAAGTCAAGGCAGCCTCCCGGCAAATCATCAAGCTCTTTCAGGTAGGCGGCTGGCAAAGGGACATCTGTTCTGTTGCGGTACGCAGCAAGACTGCTTTCAGTACGCGGCAACTTTGCTGCTGTATGCAGTTTGGCAGGCAGTTAGCGCTCAGCTTTTAGACAGCCATCGTCCATAGTGTGTCTCCATGCCAGCGACAGCATGTACTTCATTCCATTCACCGCTCATGATCCGCCCCCTGTCCCCTTGCGTCCCCTGCTAGGATAACTACCCTGAGATGCTCTCCGCAAAACTCTTCCTCAACGTCCCACGGGTCATGGAATTCGTGTTTGGGATATTCTCCGCCTTCTGTGATGCCGCCACGCGCGCAAAATTTGTCATGGCGTCGCCAGCGCGAGCGCGCTCTGTGCTGTTGCAGTACATTGACCCTGCCCAAATGCCTTCGCGGTAAGGATTAAACTATGCCGGAATGAAATTGCCAACGTAGAGGAGTGTATTGGCTGATTTCTGGGTTTTGATGCCGCCTTCTACACTGACCATTTGCCAGCTTGCATGCATATCCTGCACCAGACATTGTCTCGTGCTATCTCGGTTCCAATTCCCTTCTTCGCGCTACCCCGTACAATTTACTTTGAGCCCCGCTGTACTAATTGCATGGTCAGCGAAATGGCATAGAATCCTTCCCATCGTAGCCGTTCCCAGTTGCCATTCGATACAACGATTTTGAAACAACTTGTAAAAGAACGTGCTGTGGCGCGTGTTGGGGTGGCTGTCCAGGTTCGGCGGCTTTCTGGAGACATGCTCTGTCCCACCAAACCGGGGCCGCGCAAATTCGTTTTCTCATGGCAGCAAAAAGGCAAGTCCTTATCATCTACGAGTATTTTTCTGTGAGATGCTAAAGTGATCAATTGTGTTTGATGGGAGTTTTGCCTCCGCGCCGGCATGCGTGTTGCCGTAATGCTATTGGTAGTGCCGCACCTATGTCTCCTATATTTCCACGCGGCTGCTGTGTCCACGCTCAAACCGTAGGCTACTTGACCCCGCGCAAAAATAATTGCTGCGGCATTACTTGCTGGTGGTTGCGAATCTGTGTCTTTGGCGCATTTCCATACAATCTCCTTTGTTAAGGGGACCGCAGTTGGGATGGCTCCGCGCTAAGAGCTAAGAGCAGCGTATTGTTTGATTAGGTTGGTGACATGGTTAAGACGTGAGCCACGTGACCCTCTGCCTCTCACAGCTGATGTTGAAGCCTGGGGCGAGTTACGTCACATCTAAGCTGGTGGTCCCTGATAGTGAGGTGGTTTGGTGCTTCTGTACGACGGGACCCGAGATCACTGTCTCTGTTCTGTTCAGGTAGGCGACAAAATCCTAGTTTAGTCCTAAGGCTCTTGGGCTCCTGGGCATTCCTAATGGTGGATATGTCAGGCGCAGCCGTGTGTTATGTGTTCAGGACATGGACAGAATGTGGTAAAGAGGAGGCCCATTCTTTATTTAGGACTCCTTATGCTAAACCTTAGCGCTCGACGACGATTGTAAATCCGTTGGACGAAGAATATGGCGAGCGCCCTCTTATGGAGGCGACGGCAGCACATCTTCGGTTGCCGAATGAGTCGTTAGGGAAATGCCTGCGGAGGACGGCATGTGAGGGGGGTATGACACGCCATGCGGCTTTTGCGATGTAGGTTTTATTTATCGCTGCTCGATAAGTTATATCTTCTCGCATCAACTATGCGCTAGGTTCAGTCCAGGATGAGCACCGCCGTGCGTTCTAGTGTTTTTTGCATGTACGGAACATCAATTGCGGTCTCTTTCAGGGGTGCTTCATTCCATTCCTGCCACAGACCACAGGATAACGGCGAGGCAGCCGCAGCAGCAGCCAGGCTGGGGGACTACGTGCCTGGCGCGGCACACCCCAACTCGCGGTACGGGGACGCCCAGAACATCACCGAGTCCTTTCAAATGGCCATTTCAAAGGACGCAGGCTGCGGCCGGCTAGTCCTCGGGTAGGTTTGCTAGGTGCCCTTAACTCGCCGTGCATGAAGAGGTTTAGATCATATTTGGTCCGGAGTGGGAGGATAAGGCTTGCCCTTTGGGTTTTGCTTTCCTTTATAGCCTCACGCTGGGCTGTGGGGCCCAGGCCCATCGCAGCAGGATGTTGCGAAGGTGAACTACCATGTTAAGGTTGCGCATGCCATCGCAGCACATGTTCTACAAGCTAACTTTGCCTAGCCCTGCCCGCCTGCCCGTGTTCCCAGCGCCTGCTGCCTAGTTTCTGGCCGGCATATTACTCATATGGCATATTTTACTATAGCCGCCTCGTCTCCAACCCCAGGTGCTCGGGTGAGGTAGTGATGACGTTGGAGAACAAGGGCACCACCGGCTTTTTCACCAGCACGCAGCCTGTTACCGTGCATTACTCCTTGTTGGCTAGCGACGTTGGCCCTTTTGACAACAGCCAGGCGCTCCACCAGCGCTGTGGCCTGGGAGCCGAATGCAATCCTGACGCACCCCCCAGCGGCAACTTATTCAGTGGCCAGGCGCGCCCTCTGGACTGGCGCTCTCGCATGCAGAGCTATAAGTCAATGGGCTGCTCTTCCTTCGCCAGTAACGATGTGAACGGAGAGCCCAGCGCCATGGAGATGGCTGCAGCAGCGGCCGTCGCGGCAGTGGGGGGAGCACCGGGGTCACCGTGGGGTGGCAGCGACGCTTCAGGATCTCTGCCGCGGGCTCAAGGGCAGCAGGTTCATCCATCCGGAAACGGCTCGACGTCAGGGGTCGCTCCGGTGGCAACCAGCCGCTTTGCAACGGGAGGCCGAGGAGAGCGGGATGGTGTCGCCTGAACGGAGCGCGCTACAAGGAGAAGCTATCAGATTGAGCGATGAAGTGGTTATCAGTTCACTGAAGACTTGAAGGAAAATGAGGATGGAGTCGGGGTCTGGGGCTGCGCCGTGAGCAGATGCTTATCCATCAGGGAGCGTGCGTGAGGCAGTAACGAAGTATGGTCGTTCGCCATCGTGTGATGCAAGTCGCTAGGTTGGGGCGTCTGGTGCGGTCGGGGAACATAATTAGCGGCCCCGGTCGAAGGAGCTTACGGGCACTTATCGTGAAATGTGGTGTGTGGCTCATTGGGCCAAGATGCGCGGTCAGCACTCCTGCTGCGACATGGACTGGCACTGACAGTACACTCGCTCTTCAGTAGATGGAAGCCACATAACAGGTCAATATGATGCTCTTACAAGCGGATGTTTCTAACTGAATTTGTTCGATGCCTCATTGAGTGCTTGACGCAGATAGGTGGCCCTAGTTAGCTCGAAGGGGCAAAACGCTCGCATTAATCCAATATTCATAACGAAAAGGAAGTGGTTAAGCATCAAAATTGTATTGTCGTAATTATATGTTGGGAGAATGATAGCATGGTCCCTATATTTGACTTGACCTTAATACATTCTCGGATCGGATCTGGCGACTGGGAGAGGTGTTGGCGCATAGCGTACCTGTTGTTGCTTGATAATGCTCGTACCCCTGGCAATACCTTCATAATATCCACGTTGACTAGTTCTCGCAGGTTGCCTGGCTAAAGCATGCCACTTTCCTTGTTGGATTAGCGTGTCACTGTTATTGCATTGATGTGTTGCCTATACCTAGGAATGGGCGGGGTGTCATGTATGGCTATATTTGCACATCGTGGTATGTAGGTGTGGAATTCTCCTGAGCGCCGCAGGGATGACTACCATACCTTGCTATGCACAGTTTGACGTGCCACTACGTTAAGTAGTGCGCACTGATGGAAATTGTCGATTTAAGCGAGTCAGACGGAGAGCGAATGTTACCGTCGCGCTTGTTAGGGACATGGATAAGTTTCCTACGGTTTCTGCAGTTCCACTGTCAATACCCTTTGGGAGCATCAAGCCCGCTCTGCAAAGTGGTTATGTGCTAAACTTTCTGTATGCTATATTTTATCTGTCATCAGTAGGTTCCCGGCAGAGGCGGAAGGGCAGTAGGATAGTGCATATGTTTGAAAGATTTGAACAGACACGCCCCTAAGGTAGGCATGACTGAAGTGTAACCCCTCCAGTCAAGAAATTGACTATTGCCCATGTGATACATACTAAGCACGAACGTAGCAAGTTACCTTATGGTTTTCCCGGGTTGTCTGCTGTCTTTCGTGCTACCGTCCGCTATATGAACGGCACCATGAATGCATCTATGACCCTGTTGCCATGAAAAGACAAGCTGACGAACTCCCAAACGAAATTACGAAATCTTGAAAAGCAGAGTAGCGGCCCTTAAGTCTGCGTCCAGGATGGCCCATACCAAGGAGCAAGCTTTCAAATAGCTGTGACTTAAACGGCTCGGGTTGGCGAGTTTCCTATGACAGATTATATGATGTACCTGATCGCTGTTACAGTCATTTTATGCTTCCTTATTTTGTACGGCGAAGCAGGAACCAAAGCATGGAAAGCATGACAGGTTCCAGACCGCGTACCATGAATATGTTCCTGACTTAAATGGAGTGCACCAGTGAAAACTTGGACATACATACAACTTAGCCTTACATGTGATACTAGTGCTCAAGGCACAATTAAAATGTTGGACGTTGAGGGGCCGCAGAGTTCCCATAGGCTTACAGCAAGGTCAGGGGCCTTCCCTTATATTGTCGACGCTGAATATAAATCCTTTGAATGTAAGTAAATCCTCGGCTCTTTGCTGCTAGGTACGATGAGCTGCTGGCGCCTGTGACGTCGAAGGACAACGACCCTAATTTTTACAGAGCTTCAGCGATCTATACGAACCTTGTAAGTACCAAGTAATTAAGTCCCGGAAATCGTGCGAGGATAATGCGTTGGACCGCTGTCTTATATTACTGAATTACTGCACTGCTGTCATGGCCGCATAGTTGTTGGCTGTCATAGCTCGGTAGTGATCTTTTGGTCACATATTGGCGGGGGGAGTTTGGGGAATGTGAAGCGGGTTTGGGGAGAGGCAACTCCTGCTGTGAGATTATCCTGCGCTCTGACACTCTTTTGCACTCGGGGCACTTTCGGCATGTAAATTATCAGGATGAGCGGTTCTGTGCAGCAAAGCGCACCTATGAGCGTCAGTATGCGCAGCTTTACTTTTCACGTCTGATGCTGCTAAAAGAGATTATGCGAGGACGGGTCCAGCAGCTTTGGCCGGGCATTCCAGGTGCGAACGACAGCAGCCGGGTATGTCCGCCATTTCATCGAGGAGTTATAAGATTTATAAGTAGATACGTACCGGTGAGCACTGCGCGAGCCATCGTGGCCTTCCCAGGACTGCTTGTCGTGGTCCTTGTCATGCAACATTTTGCACTTTGGCTTCGCCGCTCCTGTCGCTGCCAATGGCCGCCAGCTTGTGGGGCTGTACGCTTTACCCTAAAGCAGGGCTAGTGGCAGACGCAATCCCACTGCACTTGCTGCTTTAGTATGCAGTATTCTGGAGGTTCAAGAAAGCATGGAGGTGGCGGTCATTGGGACAATCTACAAGAACATGAAGTGAGTCGGCTCGTATGTTTCCTCCGTGCATTTTACGTGTTTGTATGCGCCCTGCCCTTAGTTTGTGCGCCTTCATTCGTCTATCCTGTGGGCATTTACTGTGCCTAAGAAATCCGAGGATGCAAACCTGGCTGCAATCCGGCCGCCGGACCCAGGCACTGGTCTGATTCACGCCTTGGCAGACCACTTTACACACGGATCCGTGCCATGCCATAACCGCGGCAGCAATCCGCGCTGTTGCATATGGTCACTGTGTTGAGCCCGGATGCTCCTTCTGCCTGCTAATGTTCTCACCTCAGGCTCAAGCCGAGCATTCTAGATGAATATTCCAAGGATCGGGGCCTCAAGGCTGCCCTGGGCGCCTCCAACTTCTGCAGCGACAATGACAGTTTAGTGCTGGAGGATGAGGGCGCGCGTATGGTGCTCAGCACCCCACCTGCTCTAGCAGCGGGTACATCCTCATCGGCGGGTGCTGATGAGCCTCTCAATGTGCAGGAGCTCGTTACCGGTTGGTGAGGGGACGGGATGCATCCTAGACTAGGGTGCCGGTCGTCCGGTTTGGTGGGTGTGCATCCTTAGTGTCAACTTCCTTGAGCTATTGTGGCCATTGTGGGGTCCGGTCCGGTTTCCGCTCTTGTCCATTTTCACGAGGTCCGATGGAAGAAAAGCCTTAGGTGCAAAAAGCCTTAGTTGACCACGTTTGGGGATGATGCTTTCACAAGTGGCAACAACTGCCACCGTCAGTGGGAGCGCATCTGCATTATATTGCTTTGCATGCCGTCGGCACCTGCATATTCGTTGTCCACTCCATCTTTCTTGATGGCTCTTACCTGCATGGCACTGTCTTTCTGCATTTCAGGGGCCGTAGTTGCGGTACGGGGCGTACATGAGGCAGGCGGCGACTTTCTGGTAAGCGCCGTCTGCTTTCCGGGCATGGCGCCAAATCCGCATCCCCCACCAGGGCCAGCGCTGGTGTCGCAGCAAACAACAGCTGTAGCGGCTGATGCGGCGCCCGGGGATAAGTACATTGCGCTCGCTTCAGGTTTATGCCTCGGAGGGTCTAAGGTGGACATGCTGAAGGTAAGTTGTACATGTACTATATAATGTTTTGCATAAAATATAATACTGTACAATGAACTGCACGGTCTATATCCTAGCCGAAATTTGTGTTGGGTTATGGGCTGACGAAATCATTCTGATGTCCCATCCTTTGAATGAAGTATGTTTACAATATGACGGTGACGTTTGTGCACCTGCACTCTTTGCTCCAGATCCAACTGGCATTTGACTTCTTGACTGGCAACCTGGGTAGTCCGGTTGAACAGCAGCTCAGCGCGCAGGTGAGCTAATGCCAAGTGCGACTTGGGGAAAAGGGAAAAGCTACACTCATCCCTCGGAAGATACTATGCAAGATTGGCGGTAGTTGCGCATGTTGCGCAAGTCACCCTATCGGTACCTGTGCAGCAGGCCGAGTGAGCCGGGTCCCAACTATCTTACTGAGCTGCTAGAAAGCACGCTTTCGTGTTACCGTACCATACCTTTCATGAGCATTGTGCCATCTGGTGGGGAACAAGGAGCCCGTGAATCCACCCAGCTCCGAATGCGAGTTCCACTCCCCGGGTGCTGCTGTGATGAGGCCTTTCACTATGGCAGTGAAGCTGGCCATGCCTGGCCCCATTGGTAGATCATTGGATGCGGCGCCTTGACAGGTGATCATAACGGAGGTTGATATGAGTGAGCCGCAGCAGCAAGTGCCATGTTCACAGCATTTGCCACTGCATCATCAACAACCACAGCAGCTGCCACAGACACAGACGTAACCGCAATGGTAGCGGTAGCGACAACACCAGCTCATACAGCTGCGTCAGCATCTGCGGCTTCAGTGATGTCGCTTGTGACTGCATCGCTAGCAGCGTTTGTTGCTGTGGGAGTTGATACGGTGGCAAATGCTGTGAGAACGACTCCTGGAACAACAGCTGCAATGCCGCTGTTGTGGAGCCATCTTAGCTTCCATTGTGGCAACCTTCTGGGGTGCGATTGGGGGTCTGGAGCTCTCAGGGTCTCTTCGGGAGACCCCATTACGAATCAGGCCCCACTTTGGCCAGGCCAAACCGAAACTCCGTGAGGCCAAGTTGAAGCTCCATGCTAAACATTCTTGATGTCCATTTCCGTCATTCGTGATGATCGCTTCTATGGAAAGATAGCTTTCTGTGCGAGTATCTCCTCTGATGCCAAAGGTACGCACGTAGAATGAGTCCCGCAATAAATAAAACCCTCTTTCCGGCGACAGATTGTTCGCCTTGTGATTGCTGGAGGGTGCATTGGACAGCTCGAAGCGCTCGCGGGCGGCGGCGTTGGCAGCGGCGCCTCCGGCAACGTATACAACCGCCGGGCCCAGGGTGCTGCACTGCAGCCTGTGCGTGACCTTGACCTCCTGTTGGCGGAGGTATCCGCAGGGATGCCCGTGGACTTGATGCCCGGAGCGGAAGACCCTGCCAACGTTGCGTTGCCACAGCAGCCTATGCACAGGTAGGTCACCTTTATGTAGGTATGCTTATGCTGCAGCGCTTGTGATTTTCCATTTAAAGTTCTCATGTAGTTCGCCTGAGATGAAGTCTCAGAGCGGGCAGAATCGTTGAATGCGCAAGTGGTAGAGTTCCGCCGCGTCAACGTGATGGAAAGGTGCCCACTGTGCCCATTGTGGAGTTTCCTTGCGTCCACTTTGGTTATAGCAGTAATGGTGCTGCCTTGTGCGATTTTCGGTAACCCTTGCATTGACCACTTGCAAGTATGAACCTCTTCTCTTAGCAAAGCGAAAGTGCCTTGCCGTGTGCGGACATAAATATGCACCCCGGTACGAAATCCTAACTGAAACGCGCCCGTACACACAAGCAGATATGCGCGCGCCATTTTGGGTGGCCTGTACGTTTCCCCACAGGTGCCTACTCCCTGCCTCTGGAATGCATCGCTCCTTCGTCCGCGCCACCAACCCCCACGAGTTTGAGTCTGATGGCGTCAGGTTCCTGGGTTGCAGCGGCCAGAATATTGACGACATGGCGAAATACTGCTCGATTCGAGACAGGTGTGCTGGAAGAAACAGAGATGATGGGTAGCGGCCGCATGGCGATCCTATTGCGATGGATGCAAGTTTGCGTTTCTGCCGGCATTAAGAGGGTTGGGACGCATTCGCACCAGTCGTGCTATTGCGGGCGGTGGGATTAACCGACGGGTAGTTAACCTAAAGTTACGAAACTTCCTATGCGCCTTCTTCAACGTTCGTGTTTTGCTTTGTCCTGCGGAGCTACAGCGGCCTTGGTTTGTTTCCTTTCCTCGTGCATCACTTCCATCCTGCTGGTGTCAAAGATGTTGAGCGACATAGATATTCACGGGCTTGTTTCTTAACTAATTATAGCATAACGGCCCCTTTCTTCCTATTTCCGCGTGGGCTTTTCCTTCCGCAGACTGGACCTTATGGAGCGCATGCTTACGTACCGCCACATGGCCCCTACCGCCCCTGACACGCTCACCTGCTATCCCTTCCACGACAAGGACCCCTTCATTCTAGAGACCACCCCTCATGTCTACTTCGTCGGCAACCAGCCTGAGTTCGCCACACGGCTTGTAGCTGGCATGTCGTCGTCATCGCTATCAGCAGGGCAGCTGGTGCGGCTGGTAGCTGTACCTAGTTTTGCCCGCACGGGAACGATCGTGTTGGTTAACCTGCGAACGCTGGCATGTCACCCAGTTCGATTTGACGCCAGCTTAGGGTTGTGAGGACGAGGCGGTGTAGGCGTTTTGCATAGCACGTTCTGCAGCCTTTTCCGTTCGACCTATGGGCTTTTAGGGTTTTACCCTAAGAATCGGAATTTTTAGCTACCTTCTGATATACACTGTTCGAGTGCCACATATTTGGTCCGACCGATGCTAACCGATCTCGTCCTCTCCACTTGCAAAGCTACCAAACATTTTGCTCGTTCCCTCCTCTTATGTCAAAGTCACCGTTAAGCGCGACATCGCCGACCCATGGGTACTTGTCCTCCACAAGCACTAACATTAGGAACGTAAATCTTAACAAATGCCAACATAACGCATTCTTATATTTCATCTTTCAGCAATCTCGTTTGAATAGTCTTGCGAGAAATGTTCCGATGTGACGTGATGGAACGAGAAATTGAGTCTTGAGACAAGCAAACGCTTCGTAACAAAATTCGTCTTGACAATGTGCATGTACTAATCAAGCATTTTACCGCTTTACATATGTCATTACTTTGGGAAGTTGGTGATAGAGTCCTTCGGATTCAGAGCCTCTCACCCACAACTTAGGTGTAGGCGTCGCATATTGTAAATAATATGGAAACAGCGCCTGAGGTAGACTCCCCTCCAAACCGCAGCTGGACGGATTACACGACCGGGGCAACCAAGCTGACCATAAAAAACTGCAGCGGGAAGCGTGTACAGGCAAGCTTTTGTATTACAATGTTAAGTTACTGCTCCTAGCAAACACATGTACATCTTGATTCCCACAGCTGGTGTGGCTTTCATACGACGGGACTGAGCAAGTTTACAACGTGCTTGATAATGGACAGGAGGCGCAGCAAGGTGAGGCCCATATTTGCGATCAAGGAAGAGCGCTTTAGGTACTTCCTTGATCGGGGGACTCCGTTTCCGAACTATATCCTATACTATGCTAATAAGCTATCCCAGGTTAGCGAAAGGGGTATCTGCTAGGTAGGTGAGGAGTGACCTCTGATCCCCATGTGCAAGCAAATCTGAAGGCGCGCGACTTCAGTACTAAATTGTTCAGTTAACTGTCAGATCCCATGGACGCCTCGCACGAGGGTTCTGCAAATCGATTTGCCTGTTTGGTCCGACCCAATCTTTTCATCTTCGGTTCTTGTCTAACATTGCCTCAAGTCCTTGTCATATACATAGCCCTCTGATCTTGCTATGTATGCGTGAATCGAATGCGCCGTATCATGAAGGATGATGGTCAGTTGTACGGCATGGAGGACGTAGTAGGCTAATCACCAGTGCTCCGAAACCCGTCCGTACGAAGTTATATGTATTTGGATATAACACACTCAAGATACATAATCCCGCCATATTTTCTCAATGACCATGCACCGGGCCATGCAGACACATACTCGACCCACATGTGGGAGCTGCGGGATGAGGACGGGGTCTGCATCATCCAGTATGCGGGTGCGTGTAATCGTGCTGTGGACGACGACAATAACCTACAAGTCGATTCAATCAGCATCCTTTTTAACCCTGGTGTGGGAGTCGTGTGTGTGACTGTGTCACAAAACAGGACTCCACCTCGTTATCAATCTCTACCGCATTACGGCATTCCTCAGTGCAGCACCTCCAGCGTTACTTATGATTTCATGAGCCATTGAACGCATCTCTGTGGTGCACCCGCTTAGGTCCCTCGGCGCGGATGCACCTCATGCAAACCGGGGTGAACATTGTCAGCAAGCCAGCTGAAGCACCTGCGGCTGCTGCCGAGCCCTCAAGCTATCAGGACTGACTGCATCGGGCAGTAGCTGGCAACAACGGGGTATAAGGACCTCCCTCGGTTTTCCTCCTTCCTAGGATTGGGTGGTGAAAGAGGTGAATAAGAATGAACTCCGTGAGCCACTAATGGGGAATTCTTTGCATTAACCCGGCACGTGTTGCCTAAGGGTGATGGGTGTAATTAATTACCTGGGAAGATACGGGACAAGCATGCCAGTGCATGAAATGTACAAATTAAGTCGTTAATCTTGTTCCAACTCCTTAAGGACTTCATCGTTGGGTTGTGGCAGCGTGAAGTGTAAGCTAAGCTGTGTGATGTCCAGTAAGCCCGTGAGACGTCCTGTGGCCTCGATCCTCCGTGTCGCACAGTGGCGACGGGGTGCAGCTGGGTGCGTGCGGTGACGTGTGCGATAGTGTTGTCGTGTTTTGCTTCGAGCTCCACTCTTCAGGGACACATCACCCACCATTTCACTTGTCCTAGTGGCACTGAAAGACGCGTTCAGCCAAGAACCTCGTAGTATGAAGACCCATTCCGCCGTCGCAAGGCCAACCTTCGTGCTCTGCACTCATGTGAAAGGCTTCCCTCTGAAAGGGAGAAGCCGGGCTCCGCCCAGGTTAATAGGCCGCCAGCGAGAAATAGCACCACTCTAAAGGCAAACCGACAAACCTATGGGCCAAATCCAAGGTGTTCAGCGATCAGATGCCATTCTTATTGGGAATCAGCGCCGATTAGTGGGGAGCAGGAAACTCTCTGGGCCGGTCGTCGTGTTGAGTCTTAAGTGAGAGATCATTCCCACTTTTGACATTTCAACGTGGGGGTGATACTTCGAGCTGTCCTCAGATGAAGGTGGTAAGGGGCAGTGAGGCCTCACCTCTATTACGAGTAGACCGGAGGATGGGCGCCTGTTTTATGATCGTCCATTACATGATCCCTTGTCATTCTGCACTATCTAACGTTCTTGCCCTTCAACAAGGGTCACTCGCCACCGGTCGTCACTTACAGTCCCTGATTCGCACTTACCTAGACCTGAGGTGTTGGCGCACCTGGCCGGATTAGCTGCCCGTGCCTCGTTGCGAATAGCTGTAGTCAACACGTACTGAAGGTGGTCGATGAATGCTAGTAAACACCTCTCCTCAAAGAGGAGGGGTCCCCGCTGTTCCTTCGTTAGCTGTATTCTCCGTGTTTCCCCCACCGCGCTTGACAGCTTTGTATTGGCAGCCGGCACTGGCAGCATTCGCCATGATGCTGACGTGCTGGCGAGCTAAGGATCGACTTGCAGGAAAAACACGTAATTTTTGCAGCGGTCTCCGCTATCATAGCTGCCGCTGCCCCTTCCCTACCTCTGACGCATGACAGGTTGCGTGCTGGGGTGCTTCAAAGTCTGCGCCCTAATTTCCTCCTTTCTGCAATAGCTCACCACCTTGCGCTCTAGCTTGCTTCCTGTACTATCCTTAGCCGGATGCTGCGGCCACCACCAGTGCCGGCACCAGCGGAACGCGGGGAGCCCCTTTACCGCCAGCCAGGCATTCTGCAGGTAAGCACGGAGGAGCTCGTACAACAGGATGCGTACCAGACCGAAGAACGGCAACACTGGACGAAGCACGGGGCGCAGCACAGCAAGAATGGGAAGGAACAGAAAGGCACCTCCCTGGATTCGTGAACCAAATCGTAAAGGGAGCTGCGGGATGGATGGACGTGTTCAAGCGCTTTTCTTGATCGAGATAAAGGCGGGAGACGGGTTGTCTGGAAACGTATATCGAGCCCTTGCCTTCCGGTGCTTTTTGCCTTTCGTGGCTCACTATCTCACCAATGAAAGCGGCACTTACCCATCACAAAGACTGTGGCTGCCCAAGTGGAGGTCACGTGCACCACAACCAGGGAAGTCGCGAACAGCCCCAGCTAAGCAGCATTGCACACAATCTTCAGAGTCTGTAAATGCCCCCCCCCGTACGGCTGTACGGCGATGAGGTACAGACACATCCAAAGCCTACACAGAGCACCTCGTGCATCGATATTGGCTCGTCAGCACTGCTAGCAGTAACGGTAAGGTCCAGCGCTTTGAACATGACTTCCACAATACCTATATGCTGAAACTGATTACTCAATAGCTGTAATCGTCTGTCATTTGCTGCTGTCATCAAATTTCAAAATCCGCGTGTCATCACTGCCCGCCTCACTGACTTCCCTTCCCTTGCACACGGGTTGAGCTGCCCACCAACCACCTACCCCGTAACTGATCAGCTCAGTACCCCACGCACCCTACGCACGTCCTTGAAACGGAGCTCGATCCTCCTCGAGGTATCAGAGCCGCTGATGACAACATCCAGGGCGCCCAGCAACCGCTGCGGTGGGCGATAACCCGTCACCACGGGAGGCTGCTGCCACCGTCCAAACAGGCCGCCAACATCGCCGCACCCTGCACCAACCTACCGGCCCGCCCCTTCTGCCGCTAGCGACGCCGCCACCGCCTTCTGAAACAGTCTCTGACATTCTCGCTGCTCCCCAACACGTGGCGGGCCATGTTGCCACATCAGGCGAGAAACCATCGGGCCCAGACCGGCTTGGATCCTGCCGGCAGAGGCGGCGGCAGGGGAGGGGGCCATGGTTTCAGAGCCCTCTGCGATCTGGTTGCATCCGCCACCTTCACTGTCACCATCATCATCAATGCACTCGTCTGAATCGCTGTCGGTGCTGCTCATGTTCCACAGTCGCCGATGGGGGCCGAATAAAGGTTCTGCGGTGCCTGTATAAGCGATAAGTTCCACAGCAGCCGAGGTACAGTGCTGCGTAGAAGGGCGGCAAATGGACAGCGGGGTCGTGGCGTGTGCTGAGCTTTTCCCGTTGGACTTGCAACTGGCTTTTTCGTACCTGCTTGCTCCGAAGACTCCCAGATCCCGGAAGCTCCGAACTGATCAGGTATGGCTCACTGGACGAGATATCCTTAGCGCCAGCGACGGCAGCCCACGGGTCGCTTTCCACGGACTGGCTCCGTGACAACAGCGGCAACGGCTTCAGCTGCGGCTCCTGCTGCAACTGCGGAAATTGCAGCGAAATCAGCATCGTGTCTTGGCGGCGGCGGCGGCGGCGGCGGCGGCGGCCGCGGTGGCATGTGCTCCGTTCGTAGGATGGAGTAGCTGGAGCAGCTGGCCTGTCGGCGATGTACTGCACGCTGTACTCGTGTAGCCTCCAAGATGTGTTCCCATGGCTTCTGCTTGGGTTTAACGGACTCAGAGTGGCAAGAAGTGGGGGAGCCACCCAGGCAGTCGTTACTAGAGGTCTCCAGCAGGGCGCTGTTCCCATGCAAAGTCGTGTGAATGGCCAAAGTGCAAGCACATGAAGCCGCCAGTCAATGAAAGAGACAGCAGGGGAATATGCCGTTGTTTTCGATAAGGCGACCTAGTTAGTTTCTTGCAGGACATGCCCCCTTGGCCCTACGAAAATGATGTCGTTGACGAGCTTCAGCCCGGAGACCCGGCCCTCCCAGCCAGCTCCACATGCACCTGTCACCGCCCTGGCCATATCCTCAGTCACCGGCTGCAACCGGAAAAGTGAGGGCGGCCATCTGCGACCCGCTGAGTCCAGAACCACCTAAACTGATTCCCGCACGCAGGGCCGCCTCCGCTTCCGCCGTTTGCGGGGTTGGTGGGCAGGTAGGGCATGACAATTCAGGAGCATTACGGTCAGGAACGCAAGAGGTTCTACCAACTACCTTACCCCTACCTCCCCAACGTCACGAAAGTGAAATCATGGAAGTCATGGAAGTGAAATCTCACCGCCGTACTATGCTCAGCCACATCCACGCACTGCAGTACCTTAGTACTACTGCTTATGAGTAATCTTGTAGAACAGTGGTTCCTTCAAAATACACATACACTAATATCCTCCCCCTTCCTCCTGAGTGTGATATCCAAGCCAGTGAAGACAATGGATTGTGTATTTCCCCGGAGAACTGCAAACCCATTATCCCCACCTCCACACAAACAGGTGCACCCAAAACCCCCTCTATTCCCCATTCATTCCCTTGGGCTGCAACGGTATAAGTTTTGATGAATAATCGTACTTATGATGTTATCCTGCATTAGGATATTGTTGAAGTCAACAAAGCGCCCGGCCCCTCGTGGGCCGTATTACTTGCTCTGACATTCTTTCGTATATGAGTGTTGCTCACATTCCAACCGATATATTTGCCACATAAAACCTGAGCCAAACAGAATGGAGGGGGCAGTGCATCCTCACCAAATTCCGATGTGCAGCTAAGCAGGCCCACTGACCCAGCCGTATAAAGACAGGTCATACACATGTCCGCAGTTAAGGATTTTCTATCTGTTGTTGCTCTCTCTCACTCTTTTCCCCCCTGTCTCTCTGTGTATATATGCATACATGTGTCTGTGTCGGTGCGTGTGCTTGTGCCCGTGTGGAAACATTTGAAGGAAACGAGTTCCAGCCCGTCACCGTCTCCCTTCGCAGGAGCGACAACGTACATGACATGTCATGTGTGTGTCTTGCCGCACCACTTTCTGCACCACCACGCAGAGGAACGGCTTTGGGAGCAGGCGACAGCGACCATCCAGGGCGCTGTCCTACTTGAGCAGTTGCAGGCGCAGCCGCGGCAGGCGGGCCGCCTTGGTGGCGCCGCAGCCGATGTCGTCAACACCTTCATTAATCCGACAAATGATGCCGTGGGGGTCCTTCACGGCAGCAGCGCCACATGGACTGCAGCACAGCTCGATGGGGATTCCCTGTCGCTTCTGTCACTTCTCTGGCGTCTCCCGTCATTCGACTCTCATGCGTTCCTCCAGAAAGTCCCTCTCGGGTCTTTATATGGACCCCTCATTCCTTCCCATCGCAGCGCCGACCCAGACGCGCCCACTCACATGATGCTGCTTCGACTGTTGGACCTTATCCCTCGTCTGGTGGCTGCTGTACAGCGCCGCCGGCTGCCGGTGGCACTGTCCTGCCTAGCCGCAGTAGCCAACTTGGCGGCGACGGAGGGACAGAAGTTGACAGTTGTACGAGAGATGGCGGAGGCGGGGGCAGCTGCCGTCGCTACCTCTGCCTCTGTGGCGGGGGCCCGTCGAGCTGCCGCTACTGCTCGCAACGGTGGCCGCAGCCGAGTGAGTGGGGACGGGCATCAGGCGGAGGCGGAGACAATGATGGAAATATGGCACGAAGAAGAGATGCGGCTGAGATCGTGCAGGCGACGCTGGGTGTGACGACCGCACAAGACATCCTCATGCAGCGTCGACGAGTCGCTGGTACCCACGGTGAGTGTGGGTCGCATGCATGATATGTGTATTTGCATCGGCCCTGGGGGCCTCCAATTGGAAGGGGAAGCGCTCAGGTGGACGATCGATGGGTCTTGGCACATTCCGGCGCAGCACCAGGAGTGGCTCCTGTTCCACGGCCTGGGAAACGTACTTTACGTGGCGCTGCAGAAGTGGGCTTATGCCGTTGGTCGCCAGGATGACCCCGGCCTCCTGTTGGCGACCATGAACGCGGCCGAGATGATGCAGCAGGGCAACACTCTGCCGACCGGCCCGACGGGCATTGAGCCGGACTGGGGTTCCCTGCGGTGAAGGCGAGGCTGATGGTCATGCATGCTGTCGCCAATCAAGCATGTGGACGGGGCGGAGGGATTTGAGTTTCGTGGAACGGCAGGCTGGGAGAGTGGCCGTGTGGGGTATGGGGGCTGGACGGCTGCTGCATGGACGACATGTACCGTAATAATGCATGCAATTGCTAATGACGCGGCACGACGCTGCCACCGGCCGCTTCCCGGCATATGACCCAAGACCCATACGCACACCAGATGGGCGGCTGTGCGGCCCCACAGACACGGCCGGGCTAATGCCCGGTAATTGTTGGAGGTTCGAGTAAGATTGCTCTGATTTCACAGTGTGTATTGACACGCCACGATTGACATGTGTACGACGGCATGAGGGGCCTGAGGTCCCGTTTGAGTGTTTGAAACCTGCGCGCGGGTTCTTGTGTCCGTGGTCATGGGATTAAAATGTGTACGACGGCGTGAGCGGCGTGAGGTCCCTGCCCTTGCGTTTGCAGTCGTTTGCCTGCTGAACGTCATGAGCCGGCATCATCGCAAACTCGCAAACTTCAAACCGTTTCATTGTGAAGTAACCGGCCTGTACGGATTGTGGGGGGCCCCGCCCTTTTTCCGGCTTCGAGGAAGCCGACACCCTACTTGTTCACGAACGCACTGCCGTACCCTATCTTGCTTACAATACAATGTCGTCACTTCCCTGCGTACAGAGGCGCCCTCTGAGAGCTCTATGGTGGCTTGCTCGGCAGCTCTCCCATTATTGAGTCCGGCAGCCTGTTGCAGCCCCGAGGTTGTCGAGCCACTGTTGCAGCTATTTACGCTGGTGGCGCCTTCATCCTTGGGTGATGTTCTGGCGGACGGTGGACTCCAGCTTCTGGAGGCCGCCTTGAGGGGCGGTCTGGCGACTTTGGGACAAGATGGTCACAAAGTCGCAGTAGCAGCTGCTCAGGTGCGGACAGGTTTCAGGGAGGAATAAAGCTGTGAGTGGTATACGGTTTAAATGGACGTTGGGCAGCACAGTGCATCATGCATGTTTTGTTTGAACGAAGTGACCAAGCTTCCTTATCCATCTTGCCTGCAGGCCTCGTTGCGTTTGTCGTGCAACTCAAGCTCCGTTCTCGATCCCACATTGTGCGGTGGGACAACGATAGCCTTGATGTCCGAGCTGGTGAATCTGGCATGTGAGCGCACCCCCATCACCACAGTTACGGATGCCCAGATCGTCCATGGCGGCATGTGTGCGCGGGGCTTTTTGTCCAAGGTGCGAAGGAGCAAGGGTGCGGGTCTTCTTGATCGACTTGTATGCGTGTTATGCCCCGCATGCATCAGTGTCCTCCGTTAGGCTGAAGCACTCACGGGAGGTGTGGCACGGACCCATGTTTGTATGCTCATCACATACACGTACATACACCCATATTTGCTATAATCATCATGTTTCTTCTTCTGTGTGCGTTGTCGCTGTGTGTTGATAATCTTTTTTCCCTCAATTGCAACAGGTAATCGATTCTAAGCTACGCCGAGGTGAGGTCAGCAAGGCAGAAGTGCTATGTGGTAGCCTTCTGCCTAGGCTGGCCAAGCTGCTGTGCCACTCGACCGAAGCAGTGCTGGTGGCGGCCAATTCGGTGAAGGCCCAGTACCTGACCCCTGTCGGCCCTCAGATGGCAGCCTCGGCGTCAGGCGTGCACTGCACTGGTGAGTGGTTAGCTGGTTAGGTTCTGTGGGCGGCCTTCAGGCCCTTAGCCATTAATACAACACATCACCACGCACACTTGGTTCTGTATCTGTATATCACCTTTGAGTGGAAGTGTCACCTTTCATTGCCTTTTGCTGCATTCCACTCTGTAATGAGTCATGTCCCTCCCTCCCTTCCTCGCCATATTCTGCGACACGTTTTTCTCCTTGCCAGACCACGCATATCTGGCCCAGAAGCAGGTGGAGCCGGACATGCAGGTGGCAGTGCCTCTGGTGCTCCGGCTGCTCATGGACGTTTCTCAGGACTATGACAGTCTACAGGTATTGCGGGCGATCAAGATGCAGACTGCACTGGAGCGACTAAAGTTATGGCAGTCAACAAAGGTGAGAGGAATGAATGCATGATACTTTATTTTGGGGCAGCGTGGAGGTTGCCTTATAAACGCCTGCGTGCGTGTTTTTGCTCCAGGTGCTGCACGTGTATGTATGGTCTCACTCAAGTGCCTTACCCTCTTGCCCACATGTATGCAGTGTTTGGCATCTCAACTTTTGAGCAAGATAGCGGAGGTCGAGCTAGAGTATCAGCCGTATCCCTTGTACGGCAGTGGGGTATTGCAAGCGGCAGTGCTGCGTGCCGTGCAGCTGGACCAACGGCCCTTCGATGGGAAGGGTGTCAGCGCGGCCAAGCTGCTCAAGTTGTCGGGTCATTAACTGAAGACCTGGCTGGGGCTCGATCCAAGTGAAATCTCCCAGGTAGGCGGACGTGAAGGGCGGGGTTGATCATTTCCTATCCTACAGACAAGAGCCCCGTCGTGCCATATCATATCCCCACACTTGACAACACTGGTGTCCCACACATGTTGAACCCCTTTTCCCTTTCTAAGCCTCCACTCCCCATTCTTCCCACTGCGCTCTGCATATGTAGGTGATGCTTATTCAGGACGCCAACCGGGTTTTCACGGCCATTCATAAAATGGACCGCAAGGTGGACGGGTGCATCATCCAGGACGACCTGCAGCAGTACCTCATCCGCACCTTCAACATGCGCGAGGGCAATGCGGAGAGCTTGTGCCGTAGAATCTTCGACCAGATGCAGGTGAGCGAGGTGGCATCCAGGGGACGCTGAACCATGACGCATGTTGTAATACGTTAAGGGGGTGTTGTACTGCCATGCAGGCCTGGCTCCTATTATCATGCTTTTATTAAATCATGCCCGTAAGTCGTTTGTCCGGTACCAACAAGTCGCTGAATGAAAATCCCTGTCTCCCCAATGTATTGCACACTCCCCAGGTCATCGCACGTGCATTGGCAAGCTTTCTTGACTTTGTCAAGGTGTTCGCCAATCTGTAGGGAGAGCTGGAGGAGGACACGGCTGAGTGCAGGGCCACGAAGCGCTGCCGCCACTAAGAAGCAGCAGTCAGCAGTAGTGACATCACGGGTGGGCGCAGGGGAATTGGAAAACAGAGCCATGCGTGCTGTGCAATGTTCAGCTGGCTGTTGGCTTTATGGTGGCAAGGAGGAGTAACTTAATGCGGCTATAGGGGTTAAGTGCGTCGGGGAGGGGTTACCAGGGCGAACGAGTGCTCTTCCGGTGTGTCCTGTCACGCAACCCAGGTGTAAAATGGGGCTTGTGCGGGGGGCCTGAGATTCTGTACGACATATGATGACTTCCCTTTCCGTGTTCCTGCTGTTTGTGCCTGTTTGATATTTCTCGGTATCTGTTCTTGTCTGTTTGGGGCCATTATTAACACACGTCTAGTCCTGGGAGTTGGCGGTGGGCGCCGCCCATACCCTCATATACACTCGTTCACTACGCCACCACATGCACGATAATTAGTGTAGCGCTTAGGTAACTTGCTTGCTCGTGAATGGCCTTCATTTCTGGTGCTCTTTGCTTTGTCTGGACAGTTCCACCCTTTGCCTTTTTCGCCAATTCACCAATTAAGGTTTGTGGTAGATCCGACAAAGTGGTTATGCATCGTGTTGAGGGTTTTAGGGTTTTGGATGAGACAGGGGATGCAATTAGATAACGATAGGGCGCCAGCAGTGCTCTATCTCTTAATTTCTTGCCTGGAAATCTTTCTCTCCCACGCTGCTCACCAACCTAGTAGAATGTAAGAGCCGTACACGAGGGGTGATCAATTGCTACGGTACGGTCCATTGTATCAGAGTATCCACCGAGGATTGGATTGTGGACCCCGTAGGGTGTTTTGTACTGGTTTGGGCAGCAGCGCGGGGGAAGGGTGGTATATGTGACACGTCCGGCTGGGGCCCAGGCTACTTAGGGGTTTTAGTGTG
The DNA here is from genome assembly GCA_030268105.1 of Volvox africanus. Classification (NCBI taxonomy): domain Eukaryota; kingdom Viridiplantae; phylum Chlorophyta; class Chlorophyceae; order Chlamydomonadales; family Volvocaceae; genus Volvox; species Volvox africanus. Next base: position 1,223,650 of record BSDZ01000079.1, read on the forward strand.
GGGAGTGAGGCCCCTGCACTGGTGCGGGCGATATCAGTCGATGTACTGACACGGGTGGACATAATTGGCGGACAACACCTGTTCTTGTTCGTTCAGAACAAATCCAATATAAATTTGAAATAATGCCAAAATGACGACTTGAAGTATGCGTAGAACAAATGTTCTTGTGCGACAGTATCAGGATGGACGCAACTGGGGTACGGGTACAGCTGGACGAGCATTTCCAAATGTCGGAAAACAGATCAACAAGTTGCATGCTGTCAGGCAGACCTAAGCTGAGTTCGCCTTCAGCACAGTGCATTGTCGGTTAAACTCGTTCTTCAATATGCAAAGATCGTGTGAGATCAATGAAAGCGGGTAAAGCTCTTTACTACCGGCGATCGGAGCTGAACTGTCACAAATAGCATAGCGCGTACCAAATCGAAAATGACGTTAACTAGATATTTTAATTATAAGATATTCTTTTATTTAAGACACTCAATAAGACGGCTAGCTGACGCTTTGCCATACATAGCAAAATGATGTGTTTCTGAGAAGGAACTGGCAGTCAACTAGGAAAGTTTTCGTAGGATGAATTAAACTAAAACCATTGAGAGGCCCAAATCTATAAGGTCCTCTTAGTCACCTTCCTGACTTCAATGTCTGTGTCTCCAAGCTCACTCATCTGGCTTTTGGTACTCCTCCAAACATTGACCACAACCAATTAGAAGATTCCTATTAAATCACTGAGATACCGTCACATCATAGTACTCGCTCGCCACTTTAAAAGTTGAATCCGCAAGGTGAACAAAGACATATCGAGCCCTATCAGGAGGTATCCATGCGCGCACCACACCTGCCTCGATAGGACGCAGAGGGTCGTACTGCTCAGGTAAATTACACTCTGCACCACGACTCGCCCATGTCATATCGCAGCACGAATGTCGCCTGCATTTTTGGCAGCGGGTCCAGAAGGACCCTATGGGCCCACATGCGCTGGCAGAACCAGCCAGCCATTCCGCATCTCGACTCACCCCTGATCAGGCCACCGAGCTGCCAGCCCCTCCAGGAAGATCTGAGATTACAAAACCCCCGGCATCACGAGACGGAGAGTGGGAGCGGGAAGGTCTCCGGCCGCTCGATGCTGAAGCCGCAAACATGCTTAACAGGAGCAGGATTGACAGGAATCAGGATGAACCTGTCCGGAGCATCAGTAACAGGAATGCCACCAGCTGTTGCAGCCCTGGTGGCGGCACCAGCTTGGATGATGAGGAAGACACTTGGACTTCGAGACTTACGATGGCGAAAGAAACAACAATGATGGCGATGGTGTGGCACCTCGTCGGCATCAGGTTTCGAAGGTGTCAATATTTTTATCGCTCGCTCTGGGCCCTGAGAAGAAGGCAGCCCTTAACCCAGCAAGGCAGCAATGACGATGACGAGGCCACTGTTACACTGGCCTGTAGGTGTGCAGCGAGGTTATAGCGTCGGAAGGGTGGTCCACCGTGCGTGGTCCATGCGGCAGCTGTGAAGGAAGCCAGGAAGTGCCTGAATGTTGCCGGGGGCGTGCAGTGAGCTGAACAGGCAGGGCCCCTCAGGAGCCTGGGAATCCAAGAAAAAGGCCGATGAGCTGGGATTGAGGTCTTGGGCGCGGATGTCTGTGTAACGAACTCGGACCGGAGCCCCCTAAGAGGCTAAGGTTGTGAAGCCTAGTCAGCGCAGCTCAGGACCTGATTTCCCGCGTCCGGGACTGTACCCCCTCAACCTGGCTGCTTGAGAAGATAGTTGCTTTGACGATATATATGTGCGCACTGCCTCGATCCATAACCTCATTACTGAGCCATCAATCTTCGCTCCCGGTCCTTGCCCCCTTGTGTCCACAGTTGGCGTCTACCAGCCGCGTCTTGCTGCTGCATATCGCACAGATGAGGCGCAAAGTGACGGGTGCACTGAGGCCCCATTCCGGGGTGCGGATGGGCTGAGTGTTGCGTGCGGTAGTCCAGAGGCGGATTGTGTCCTCGTGAGTGCAGTCGTGGGTTAGGTTGTTGCCGATTCGTAATCTCTGGACGTTGTGTTCATAACATATCCAACCAAGTATGAGGCGTCATTCCTTCAACCAATGGCCCCATACCGCCATACTTCAAGACCCATATCCATATCCGGCGCCCAGTGCCCAGCTTTTCCGGCTGCTGTTTCCACTCCCTGCGGCGTAACTCCTCGTATAGACGCCCTCCCCTTCAGCCCGCCTCTTCCCTCAATTCGACAACTCCCGGTGGTTCTATCCACTCGCTTCTGTCCGACGCCTCCCTGACCTGGGTGGGCTCCGGCTGGGGCCATTCCGACCGCTTCGTGATGATGGAAGCATTCGGTAACGCGGCACTGCCACTGGCGGTGGTGGACGTGCAAGTGGCGGCTTGTGCGGCGGGATGGCCCTGCGTGCGGCTGCTGGGGCTAGTAAACGACTTGATGGGCGTGAATGAGTTCCAGAAGCCCCTCAAGCTAAGCATGTGTACTTGGGCGGCGGCCACCATGTCGGGGCGGCAGGTAGGGCTGAACAGAGGAGTATAGTGAAGGGGGAGAGGGTGCTTAAGGGCTGTGTAAGATTCTCTGGATGGAGAGGAATTCGGCTTTTGCTTAAAGCCTCTTTCGGCACCACCTCAGGCCCCCCGAAAAGGAAGTCAAGTGCATCGAATGGCAGGGATACAGGCGCTGCAACGTCCTGGGCTGGATTCTCTGTATGACGTGTATCGCAAGGCCCCGAAGGAAATCCAGGCATCACTAGGAAATTATAGTCCTTGTAATTCCTGAAGGACGACGTTTTCCATAACCAAGTGTCAGGTAAATAAAATAGCTGCGGTTATGACACGCCGAAATACCTGTTCTGGCAGAGTTCCTTTTTGTTCAGCGACATGACACTACCACGTCCATCCATAACCCCGTGAATACAGCCACGGCGGTTAGATCCAATCGCTATAGCAGCAGGTGGAATGGCGAAATCCATGGCCTATTAGCGCCTTCTATACCAACCAAAGTACGTCCTATCGGTTGGGTTTGACGCGGGAAAAGGAATATGGGCGAGCGTGCCATGGCGGTTAGGGCAAATATAGCTTGTTAAGTTGCAGATTCATAGCAATACGCCGTTAAAATGAATGTGTAAAATAAGGAGATTAAAAGAGATAGACAGCCTCTCCATGACCGGACGACCATCACACCTCCGGTTGTTGAACCGCATGCGAGTGCCCCTGGCGTGGGCCTAAAGCCCAAAGGGGAAATTAGATCTACATAGACGTTCGCTGGTCCTCTCTCAAAAGCACGTGAATGGAGGCTGGTCTGGCATCGCCTTTCCTTAGCAGCCACCTCCGAAGCCACAGGGCGGCAAGTGTCAGCGACGAAGGCAGCTGATGAAATGAGAAGCGCCGCGGCAAGCGACTGGTGCGAAATGTATGTGCTGTCAAGACAGTTTCCGGAGACGGTGCAGAGCAGAGGCACGGCCGAGAGGCCTCACACTGTGTTTTAACACATGCATTGAATGGTGGTAATGGTCGCGTCGAGTGGCGGGACTGAGGAAGCGGTGCTAGGAAGGGGCTAGGTATGCCCGCACCATCTGCAATTTTGGTCGCTCGCCGTGATTTGAAGATTTGCGTTACACGTTTCGCGTCATGGGCCTAATGTGGTAGGCTACTTGGCATCATGTAAAGGCCTGGCTCTATCGTAGCGTTCGTACGACAAATTTCGCCCAATAACAGTCGAGGTGGATATCAATGTGGCTGTACGTGGCAAGTAAACTATCATGATTCATGGATGCCGCACTCAATATATCCCTTACTTTACAACCTAGTGGACTGATTGGTAGGCGTCAGACTGAAAACTGCTTTCGTTAATATGCCGTAAGTTCTGTATGGACTTGTCATGTATTACTGTTAGTCTTGGCAACGTGCGCTTCGAAGGCTGCGCACTGCGCAGCCTGTCAGGGGTTGAGGAAGCGAAGGCGCTGAGTTCCTAAACATGACGGCAATCCATATTAGATTGCCACCTTTGATAGAACTTTTAAGATCAGCTTCCGGGGAGGACGCACAGGTGGGCTTTGTTTTGTGTCAATGACGCGGACTCCCCTGACGCCGGCGCACAGGTTCTGTGACATCAAGCTTGTGTGTTGGTTACCTTGCTATGTAGTTATCGGCTCTGAATGCTCTGCGCTCGGCGTTGGAGCCATCCAGCAACGACAGCGGACCTTGTCACGATGACTTCGTCGCCACCTGGCTGCCGGGCGTGCTCCTGCAGCACCAGGTGCGTACGCGAAAGCCCCGCGCAGATGACAATGCAATTTTATTACCAGAAGTACTTGTAATTGAATTATGTTTGCCTGTTGATCGCATCCCGGATCTGTGCATCCGCTTGCCAATTGCCTGAGTGCCCCGACGCCGATATCCACCTATCCGTCCCCATTCCCATGTCATATCCCTAGAACCCCTCCACACCCAACAGGCAAATGTTTCTTCTGACGTTCGGAGGAGTTTAGCAGCTTTCACTGGCCAACTGGTCATCAACCACACGGGGGTGCAGGGAATTGTACACTCTGCGGCTTGCCTGGCGACTCTGATGCGCGACAACACTCCCGGTGTTGTAAAGGAGGCAGTTCTGGCGTTTGCATGTCTCCTGCGTGCGTCGCTGGCTCTGATTTCCCTTAAGGTGACCCACAGATAGTTAGGAAGAACGGGTTCGTGGGGATGTCATTAGTTGTGCAACGTTTTTTACTGCTGTTAACTACGTTACCTCGTACCGTGCTGTACTGTAGGGTCAGATATGCTGTCAAGTGAGGTGCCATACCCGGGGGTATTGTAATCCTTCCTAGGGTTTGGTGATTCTGTTTGGACAATCTTTGTCGCCATTGCATCCTTGTTGTCTTTCAATGATGCGTGTGTAGGGCTGGCGCAGTCTCCCGACGGATCTCCGTCGCTTGCACCTGGGGGAAATGATAAAGTTGTAGCAAGCACTGAAGTGTTTCGAGCCATGGCGGTGTCTTAGCTTATTACTAGGTACCAGCTGGGTCCCTATCTTACACATACACGCACATGACACTGAGCTGCTCGACGCTTCTCATCTTTCACGAACTTGCAATGCGGGTTGCGTCGCGGCCTCACCTGGGCTCAGTATTTCCTGTGCCGACCCGGAAATCCTTTTCAAAACCCGCAGCCATCACAGCCGGACGTGCGAGATATGTGGGATAATGTACGGCGCTTGCAGGGCGATATGTCCCTGTTCAGCCAGGCACACCCCAGCACGTGTGTCAAGGTGGCGGCAGCGAAGCTAGCGGAGCACATCGTACTGATGTTCACGGGCGATTCAGCGCCTAGCGTGCCGGGTAAGCATAAGCCAACGCGCCGGCTGAAACAGATGCGCCTCGACAACTGTGGACCCCGATCCCTTGGTGATGGTTCAACATCCGTTGCTGCATATGTAGTGGTGGATGCTGCGGTTACGGCTGCTATTCCTCTTACAGATGCGGTTGGTCGCTGTGGTGTTGGCTTTGTTGTTTTCTCTGATCTCGCTCAGCTCACGCCAGCCGGAGGGGTCTCCGTGGGGAGCTGCTGCTGCTGTCTCTGCTGCTGCATATTTCTTAGGCTGAGTCAAACTGCCGATGCTTTGGCAGTGGGAAGATTGAGGTCAGAGATGAAAGCGGCTGCAGCTGGCTTTTCTGGGGTGGCAACGTGGAAAGGGTGGCGTGGGTGGTGTCCGCCTATGTGTTTAACTGTCCAGCAAAGTGCCTGGTGTTGTTACGGACCCGGACAGTGGCGCGCACTCATTCAGATGACATGCATCCAGCCGTTATGCATTCATGATAATCACTGGATGACATGCACTCAGCATCAGTTGGGTGTCGCTTGCGCCCAGTCCCTTCGCACCACAGAGCTCTCAGAGATTATTGAGTGTATTTGGGTGGGTGCGGTGCCGGGGCCCCAGAGGCGATGTAACGCTTTTCGGGGGCAACGGCAGCTGCGCCATGTAACGGCGAATCCGGCGAGTCTTATGGCGGTCTATGTTGCCCACAGCAAGGCAGTTGCGATCGGAATTTCTGCACGAAGAGGCGGCAGCAGGGGGTCTTACCACGCACTAATCCAGATAACGCGGTCTCGCGTCTCAAGGGTAATGAACTGTTGGGCTTCTTCAGGGGTAGTTATGCCGCACGCTCACGGAATGATCATACGGTGTTGCTCCCGATGCGAACAAGAGAAAAGATGTTGCTTCCCAACAGCTCCGCGCACAGACACAGCAAGGCCGCAAGGACCCCTGCAAAGCCACGAAGATAGCAGGTGCCGGAGAGGGGCCGGCTCCTAAGGTGCCTGCCGCATCGGCAGGTCGCTGCAGGGCTCCGTGCTGACCTGGCAAGTTGCGCCCTTGGCCATGGGGTTAGTCTTGTCGCGGATGGGTCTGGTGGAAGGAGGTGACCGGAGGAGGAGGTGGATGAGCATGCAAGGACCCGAGTCGTTGTTAGTTGAAGTCATGGCAGTTGTCAATAGAACTTGGGCGCATGGAGGTTTATGAGTATGGAATCTCTTTATTGTATCCCCGGACTGCTGCACACCAAACAGTAAATCCGCAGCCCACTGCCATCTCTTGAGTGTTCGTTGCCTAGCTATCGCGACGAGTCTCAGGTCGTACATTCCAAAGCTACCAGCAGACAGCTGGGCAAGATCCGTACGGAGCCTAATTCACGGCCTTACAATGCATGGTGCTCACTTGGGCGCCGTTATGCGATGCTTACGAGGGGAATGAAGTGGCGTGGAACGCCATTCATTGTTCTTTCAAATCGCTGTGGCATTCCTCTATAGTTGTTCTGTCGCTGCCGAAACGATACTGCTGGGAGGTCTCGCACGAGAAACGACGCGCATAACAATGCTGCATGCCGCACACGCTCAATGAGCCGCCGTCGTCACACTATTTGGCATTGCCATGTCGCTGTCGCTGTGCCATGCATTCATTCGCCACGCACAGTCCATCACTCGTGCGCATTTTTTCCGGACGAAAAATGGGTAGTGTTGGAGTGCTTTCGGAGCCGGCCCGTTATCTTCCCTGGGCCGTAAGCCTCGACTTGATCTGATGCGCCGCACGGCGGCAGGGTCAGTGTTCGGATACTGAGCTTCGCATCAACTCCGCCGCTGTCTCTGTCGACGTTGCCGTAACCATCAGCATCACATGAATTTACAAAAAGACCCTTTGCCTGTCGGCTTAACTTAGCGAGGTGTTCAGCGTGGGTTTGGCGTTGCATCACGTTGGACACCGCCAGCCACGCGCAAATTCCTTTGCCAATCGCGGTCACGTGTGACGAGCTTCATTGTGTTCCCGACCGCTGGGTCCTGTGAGCAAATGCAAACCTGAGGGAGCTTTAGGGCTCAGTCCGTTTCGCACAAGGAATCCCCTTAATAGGTCCATGGGACTGTGGATTGTTTCTTGTGGAAGGCACGCCCTTGTGGAAGGCATACCTCACCAGGCTGCTGTTCACCAAGCATTACCAGTACTTCACGTATCGCTATCACGCAACCCCGCCCAAGCCTAAACGACAGCGATATGCCTCTCCTCAACACATAACCTTGTCCCGCTAACTCCCTGTCTTTCACATCCGTCCACACATCCATCGCCATCTTTCCTCCGCCTCCCCTTCCGCCATCCCGTCTTCGCCACCTTCCCTCCGCGACTAGGCGTACCGGAGACGCTGGTGAATAAGCTTCGGCTGCCTGACGCGGCACGGCTGGCAGCGGACGCCGACCCGCAGTTGCGCTGGCTGCTGGAGCCTCTGCGGCCGGCCGCGGCCCTGGAGCAGCCCCCGGCGCGGCTCATTGCACACATCTCCGCAGCCTGGAGCATCATCATAGCGCGACCTAACCTGATGGGCAAGCTGCTGCCGGTTCTCATGGCGCTGGCAAAGGAGGTGCGGCTGGGCTGGGTCGGAGGGAGGCGGGGCAGATTGGATTTTGGGCAGGGGGACGGCAGCGTGGCAGGGAGAGTTTATCCCTTGGTCCAGACGAATAATTAAATGGCTGATCACCCCACATGAAGCGACCCGGGCGCGGTGCTCTCTCGTTACCGCTTGCTGCTTCTGTGTCCGCTCTCTTCGCGTTTTTGGCACTACCTTACACCTCTGCGACCGCGTCCCCCTGCTGCCGCATCCGCCTTGGGTCGAATCCGACATCGAGCTTGATGCTTTCTGTACCCCTACGTCCTCACAACCCTATTTTTTGCCAGGGCGGCTTTCTAGCCTCCAACTCTCCCGCAGCTGCTCACTGCACGGGTGCCGACGTGTCGGTTGGCAACGCACTGCGAGGAGGCCTGGCGGCCGTGCTCAAAAGCCGAGTGCCCTCCAGCGTGCCCTGGCGTGAGCGCGTTGTGGCGGCCCTTGGGGCTTTGGGTGCTGCGGACACAGCGGCGAACATGATGAAGTATATCGAGCGACAGGAGTACAAGGAACGCAGGTCGGGGCGGGCTGAAAAAGCCTAAAGTGGGAAAAAGAGAACGGGTTTGCCTATTTCAAGGATCTATTTGCTTCTTCAACTGTTGAAACAAACCATCTTTGCCAAACAGCTCTTCTGGATTTGCTTTTGATAATAATTCTTCTACTATTTTATTTGTTAATTTAATTTGCAGAAGAACTGGGGTTTGGAAGCGGACGGCCACCCTGAGACAGCGTGCCTGGATGGTCAAATGAAGTGCACTCCGGTGTGATAGGAAGACAGCATAGCACAGGACCCGGGTGGGGCACGTGGCGCTGTGAATAAGAAGCCTGAGCAGTGTTGCATGGCTGGAAGACTCGGCCCTCGTCTTGCAACGCATCCATTCTTGACACCACTCCCCCAGGTCCAAACCAAACCAAAGGCCACGAAGGTCATCCTTGTATCGCTGCAGTGCAATATTGGTCTAGATTGTCCCTCTCCAAGCTCTCTCCCTCTCTCTTCTCATTATACATGCCTGTGCCACAGCATAGAGCAGCACTAAATGTGCCAAAATTGTGTCCATGCGGCTGTCTTTCCCGACAGAGCGTTGCGGGACAAGCGACCAGCGGAGGCGCCGCTCCTCAACCCGGAGCCCAAGAAGCCGGCACCGGGGCCCCCTGCAGCCGCTGCTGCCGCACCCCAGCCCGTGCAACCCCAGCCGGCAGCGATGCCGGCAGCACTGCCACCCGTGGCTGCTGGGCAGTACGTCGTTGCGGGGCTTACGGGACAAGGTCCCGCGTCAGTGCCGCCGCCAGGGCTGCAGTACACCATCCTGCAAGCCGGGCCCAATGGTGTCGTCGCGTTAGCGCCGTATGGCCAGCCACCGCCCGGCGTCGTGACACTTGCAGCTCCACCCCAGATCGTGGGCGGCATACCCGGTCAGCAATTCGGCATTGCCATGGTACAAGGTGCTGTACCGCAGCAACAAGTGGGGGGCCCCGCGGGCCAGCAGGTAGTAATTCAACTCCAAAACCCGCTGCAGCCGCCGCCACAACCACAACAGCAAGTACAACCGCAGCCGCAACAGCTACAACCGCAGCCGCAGCAGCTACAGCCGCAACAGCTACAACCACAGCCACAGCCGCAGCCGCAGCAGCTACAACCACAACAACATCAGCAGGTACAACCGCAGCCGCAACAGTTACAACCGCAGCCGCAGCAGCTACAGCCGCATCAACAGCTCCAACAGCTACAGTCGCAGCCACAGCCGCAACAGCTACAACCACAGCCACAGCCGCAGCCGCAGCAACCACAGATGCAACAGCCACTGCCACCAGCACAGCAGCAGCAGCAGGCAGCGATGGACTCGCATCAACTGCAGCTGCAGCACCAAGCCGCGATGCAAGCGGCGGCTGTCCTTACGGCCGCGGCCCAGATAGCTGCGGGGATGCCACCCGTCACCGCCCCGCCATCGGATCATGCCGATATGGACCAGGTATGGGTCAGGAGCTCAGGCGTAAGGGTACCGGGTTGGGAAGGCGGCAGATGGCGGTTGGAATATGGGGGGGTGGGGCATGAGTGGAGCAGGAGGAAGGCTAAATCATGAGATGGGATGAATTTAAAATGGTGGGGAGAGGGAGTGCAGGTGATCTGGATCAGGCGTCAGGTGGCGACGTTGAAGCCAAAACCCGACGACACGCCTCAGGACCCATCACGTATTTTTCCTCGTCAGTCTGCGAGCACAGCGTCATGGTCCTCTCGCGAACCTTTTACGGCTGGATGGGTATTTGGATCGCACTGCGCTGTACGTCCTCCCAATCGTCCGGTTGTGCCGTGCAGATGCTGCAGTATGTGGATGCCGCGGTGCGCTCCAAGGATGAGGCCCTGCTCGAATCGCTCCTGTCTGGTCTCGTGCACAGCCAGCCAGCCCTGCTCGCAGATCTGGTGCTGGGGCATATGCCCCTCCTTCCTCCGGCGCTGCCACAGCACCTCTGGCCACCACCGGCGCCCGCAGCAACAACAACAACAACAGTAGCGGCAGCAGCAGCAGCAGCGCCACCTCAAACGGCTCCAGTGCCGCCACCTGTGGTGCTGCAACCGAGTGCGGCGCCGCTGCCTCCGCAGCCCATCGCACCGCCGCACGTGGCCCAGTCGGTCGTTGCCACCGGTTTCGGCACGGCTGCGCCGGCACGGGCACCCACACCACCTCCAGCGCCGCTGGTAGCAGCAGTAGCAGCAGCTGCAGCGCCGCCACCTCCGGTAGCAGTGCGGCCGTCAGGGCCATCTGCCGGTGCTGCGCCCAAGCAGCAGCCATATGGGCGCCGGGAACGAGGTCCTTTGCCGCCATTGCCGGGGCCTGCGTGTCCGAAGGAGATGGAGCCCTCACAGCTGCTCCCCGCTAGTAAGGGTGCAGGTGCCACCAGCGGGGCAATGGCGGCCCAGGCGCCTCTGCAGCTGCCCCCACTGCGGCCAGCGGTGCTCACCCGCTTGCAGGCGACGACCATGCGACAGAACGCGTTGAAGCGGCTCATGTGCCATGCTCCATGTGCGGTACCCGGCCGGCATATGCGCCAGGTAACGATACAGGCTCAAGGCACCACATGATATCCAACTTCTGCCGCATCGTCATTATTTGTCGGCGTGTCATATGACCGCAGGCTGTGAACTCTCTGCCTTGGGAAATACGAAGTTTGGCATTATACCCCAGGACTCGGACTTAAGAGGCAATAGGGGCAAATCAAACTTCGTCCGGACTCTATTTGTCGCATCCATTTACTTCTCCCTAATCATTCGTTCATGCATACCGTATCTGTGTATTACCATGCGCCCGCCCCCTCTACACGCCAAGACATGGCCGAACACCCCGAAAACCCCCACACCGTGCTGATCAGGTGGTTCTAGCTCGATTATGTGCTCGTGTTCCCCCGGGGGACGCCACTGCCGAGCAGCTGCTGCTGTACTTGCTGCGCCACTACCACGAGGGGGGGTCAGAGCTGGCACTGGTTTGGCTCAACGCGCTCTTCGTGCAAGGATGCCCTTTGCCAGCACAGCCGCGTCAGCGGCAGCGGCATGGGGCCGGGTCTGGCGGCGATGGTGACGGCAATGGCCCCCTGGATTACAAGGCGGACTTCAAAGATGGGAAGGAGGAGAAAATCAAGGGCCTCTACACTGAAGCCATGGATACTGTGGAAGACGAGAAGGCGGATCGCAAAAAGGGTCAGGACGACGATGCAGCCATCCAGGAGTCCAAAGGGCCGGCAACGGCAGCAATAGGAGCTAATGGCACGATACTGTCCACGCAGAGCCGGCGGGGAGACGGGTCCAGCTTGGAACAAAGGCATGGCGTCGCTGCAGAAGCGGGGCCGTCGACGGGGGCAGGAAAGGCGGCTTTGGGTCAGGAGGGACCCGGTGGCGACCGCGGCGACGCGGCCATGCCGCCGGATTTGTCGAGCACTATGTACGAGACGGTGCTGCTTGCGCTCCTCGAGCGTGCGAGGTGCGGACCTGGGCAAGAACGGGGACTTGAAGAAATGGCGCGGTGAGATTTGGGGCTTAGCGAGATAAGCTGTTATTTCGATTAGGTTCTCTGCGAAACACGAAGGAAAGATAAACAAGATTTGCGATTGTTGGAGTTCTTGATGGGGGTCAGGAGGAGACGTTATTTTGATGCGCTCTTTGGCTTGCGATTGTCCTCAGCATACTGCATCCAGTGCCTGTCTCCCAGGGTCACTTCAGAGCGAAAACGGGGGGAGCCAATTCCCCATCCACTAGTTGTCGATCTATATTGGCCTCTCTCACAAACACACACAAACACACACACACACACACACACATGCGCGCGCGCGCGCACATACACGCGTAATGGAAGCTGTGGTCTCCACCCGCTCGTAGGCAGCACGCCGTCACGTGGCACGCCCACCAACTTCGGCGTTACAGCCGTGGTTTGCGGGAAACAGCGGTCTTTCTGCAGCAGCAGCGGACGCTGTTGCTGCCGCTGCAACCAGAAGCAAGGGTGGCGGCTGGGCTGGAGGGCCTGGTTGTGACTGCGCGGCAACTGCAGGTATAGGTCTTCAGAGCTTTGTGCGCAGAGGAAAAGGTGCAGGGTTTCTTAAGGGAAAGAGTGAGAAAAAGAGAGAGAGAACCTTCGAATAAAGATGACAGAAGTGGAAGAAGATCGCCAAATAAAAATTTCATTGCGTATCTGACGTCCCCCACCTGCACCGCTTTCCCAGCTTCAGTTTCCGCCTTATGGCGCCGTTGAGTGGTCCTGCTTGTTGTCTCATATCGGAAAGCGTGAAGGTGGTGTTCACGCACACGCAGGAGCCTGCAGGCGTGCCCCGTCTGATCTTTCCTCCGGCCTGAAAGAGCCTGCGTTATATTGAAGCTGCAAGAACCTGTAAATGTCCATGTCACAAAATTCGTGTGTTCATCTGCCCTCCCTGTCCACCTTTCAGGCCAACGTGGCCTGGGCGGCAGCACAGGGAACGTGGCTGCAGAGTGAGGCTGCGGGGATGGACCTGGACGACGATGATGGCGGCGGCGAGGGTGCTGACAACGAGGAGCTCGGGGCGGTGGTTCCGGAGCTGGCGGATGAGGTGGTGACGGAGGTTGAAGGCGTTCAGGCATCCGTTCAGGAGTCTATGGTGAGTGGAGGGGTGGGTGGCTGGTTGGGTGGGTGGTAGGACAAGCAAATTAGTTTCGGATGCGAGGGGCGATGCGGCCGTGGCGCGTTGCTTAACCGACAACCGACCGACCCGTGGTTCCGGAGCCTGGTAAGGAAGTCAGACGCCATGTCACGCCCTGAACCAATGATCTCATACTTGATGTTGGTCTTGGTTAACGGCTGCCTGCCTTTTGCCGGACGTTCGTTGTGAAGAGCGCATTGGCCATCCACCCATTCGTGATGACGTCACCACCGCTGATCAAGGTTGTGTGTGTATGTGGGCGTCCTCGTCCTTCACCCCCGCGGGACAACTGGACTGAGGTGATTGCCCGACGGACCCGCCTGCAGATGCAACTACGGCAGTGGCAGCTGGAGATGGGAAGCCAGCTGCCGTTGCCGCTGCCGCCCGCACAGGCCCCTCGGCCAATCGTCGGCCTGGAAATTAAGGAACTGCTCAAAGTAAGGCGGACGGAAAGGAGATTGGCGAGCAGTGCCAGCGCGGCGACAAACAAGGCCGCTGCCCGGCATGTGTGACGCGCAGAGTGGAGTTATGCTCTCTGTGTGTGTGTATGTTCACTGGGAAGACGACCTTTTGTACCCCCTGTAGTGCCAGTACTCATGCGTTCCCTCGAGAGTGACGTGCTGCAGTTGTGACCGGCTGCTTAGCCATGCGGTGCGGTTCCCGTGCGCCCTTCATCCATGTATTCGTTGCCACACATGGTCTGGGTCTCGTGGCGCGCTCATGCTTGGATCCGTTGGTCCCTCCTTGAAACGTCCACGTTGCTGCTGGCCTGCCTCGCAGCCCCGATATCCAAGTCCTGCAGGCCCCAGCCGCGCATTCGCCCAACTAATCGGCTGTCTTCTTCTCAATTCTACATCGCTTTGATTTTACAACACCTTCCTCTGGGCCCCACTCCTCTTCCCTGGCCTCCATTCTCCGTAGGCTGCTCCGTCGCTGCCGCTGGGGGGTGTGCTGGGCTGTCTGCGAGATTTGTTAGCAGCGGGGGGCAAGTGGCCCACCCTGGCCCTCAGCTGCGCATGGGATGCCATTGAGACACGACCGCCGGTGCGAGGCCCTATGCTGGAGCTAGTGCTGGAGGCGGCTGAGGGTAGGACTGAAGAGGGACGAGAGGGGGGTTGAGAGCGGTTTAAGTAAAAGATTGGGATAGGTACCGTAGCGGGAAGGCGTTGTGGCGGGTGGGGATATCAGGGGAATTGAGGGGGTGCCATAATCCCATATTGTACATGGAGGGTTGAGGGAAGTGAGTGAGGGTAGCCCGGAAAGCGGGCCAGCGCCTGTCCTGGTATTATGTGTGCAAGTCCCGGACCTGCCAGCCAGCTGACCCAGAGCGTGCCCGTGTGTCCGTGTCGGTGATGGCGCATGCATATGTATGCTATTTTAGGAGCGTCATCACACCTAGCCAGCCAGCTCATTGTACCCTCTCCCTCCTCCCCCCTCCCTCACAACCCCGCCGCTGCTGCAGACCCGCACGAGGAGATCCGCTCGGCCGCGGTGCGCCTCCTGACCAGCAAGCTCTACCCGCGACCTAACCTGCGACCCACCATCGTAACCGCAGCCGCCCTGCGCCTCTCAGCCCTCATGCCCGTCACGCCCGCGCCGGCTGCGCACACGGAAGCCGAGGGTGCCGAGGGGGCAGCGACGAGTACGGAACCCTCGGCAGCGGACTGCACCCGGCGCTGCGCTCTGTACGTGGCTCTGGTGGCGAAGCAGCCGGACCTGCTGCCGGGCCTTGTGGCGTCGTACGCGGGCGGAGGGCCTCATTTGCGCTCCGCCATCGCTGGTCACGCCAGTGCGTTGGCACTGGCGCTGGGACCCACTCACCCGGCCCTCCTGGGGCAGCTGAGGGCGCCGGTGCCGGGCAGTGAGGACCTACTGCTGGTCATGCTGCATGTGCGTCACCTTGCGTTGCGCTGACGAGCTTAGCGGGTCGGAATGTTATCACCACGACGTTATCAGCCCGCATGAACATAAAATGCTTTGTTATCCGCTTTGAAATGGTGATAGACTTTGATATCGGCTGGTAGGAAGAATTCCAGTGATACGCGATGGCCAAGCCCATCATGAGGAGAGTTGAGCCTTTTACCAAGTTGGCTATTACGAGCGCACGATAGGAAGCTTGCTGCGTAGCCAGCCTCGTATTTCCGGCATTCTGGATGTTCACTAAATACACACACACACACACACACAGCGCGGCATGAGGCTCTCGCGGATCTTGCCCCGTATCCGCAGCATACTTCAACCTTTCTGCCCCTCCGCCTCCTCCCCGCGCCCGTCTGTGTCCCCGGCCTCCCTGTTGATGACTTTAGGCGCTGACGGAGAAGGACCTGCCACCCGGCCGCCTTGTGGACGCCTGCAAGGCCTGGTACGCAGCCAGCGGCGACCCACGGGTCATGGTGCCCGTCGCTTTCACGCTCAGCCGCCGCGATGTTATCTCGATGCTGCCCGTCATGCTGCGTTCGCTGCAGCCCCCTGTGCTCAAGCGTCTCTATCGGGCACTGGCCAGCAAACACGGAGAGGGTATGTGGAGGAAGAGAGGGCCGCAGCGTGTGGGCAGGAGACGACAGATTGCAAATGGACAAATGTGGGGGTCTGTATTGGCTTAGGGGTGGGTGATGGGAGGGGGGGAGGCGATGAAGTGTGGATGACTGTACGGGCTCGCGATTCGGCCTGCGGAAAGGTGAGATGGTCTCTGGAATACTTTCCTCTTTCTGTCGGAGCTCGTTGTTCTGTGCATCAGCTGTCCCTTCCGTTACCCGGCCCCCACAGTGGAGTCGCTGTTCTCCGCGCACGAGCTACTGCTGGTGCTGCACCGAGACCTTGACCCCATGCGAGACGGCGTGCCGCTTAAGGTGGCGTGGGGTCCGGGGGGGTACCCGATGACTATACCGGAAATATACTATTATGTACAAAATATGCGCAAAATAATATTTATATGCGAAATCTTCGCTTGAAGCGCTGCACAATTTTGGGCTTGCGGGCTGCCGTGATGCGAGTGGGCGATGTGGATCCAGGGGGAGTGAGCGCCTGAACCTATAGCCCCTCTGCAAACACCGCACGAGAAACAACCAATTCGCAATGCCCTGGTTTTTCGTACCCTGAATCAGTAGAGTCTGGCTCTCCCTGGCTTTTTCCCTTTTTCTGTCATGTCGACAGTCGCTCATGTCGGCGGTGGATCTGGCGCTCCATTCGCCTGAGATCTTCCCGCAGCCGGTAAGGAGTTGGAGGGTACTCGCAGGGATGAGGGCAGGAAAGCAGGGCAGGAAGCGATTTGGTGGCCCAGCTGTGCTAACCAGTGCAATAGTTTTTTCTATTAGCGCTGCTTTTAGATGTACCGCACCGTTCCTATCACACAGTGTTGCGCTTCCCGACTCCTCCCCTCATCTCATCCTGCATCCACATCCACATCCGGCGCATCCGCCTGCATTTGGTCGCTGGTGTCAAATCGGTAGATTGTGACGTCGCGTTGAACCTCATAATGGTCCACTATGTGGTCTCCCTGCCCCTCCGGGTCCGTTCACCACTGCTCCCTCAGGTGATGCTTTCAGCCATTCGGTCCATGGAAGGGCTGGTTCCGCTGCCCCGGATGTTCATGCGCACAGTAATCCAGGTGCGGGACATCTCTCGGCTATGGGATCGGGGAGGGGATTTCTGAGGGTGAAGATAACCCATGTAAGGCCCGCATGCGCGGCGATCGCCAGTATCCTATAGTTATTGATAGAGTCATGGAAACCACCTCCCTCTCTTTTTCTCTATCTGGAAGAGGGAGAGAAAGATAGATAGAGAGGGCTTTCGTTCCCGATGACAGCAGTCGCGCATCCTTGCAATGTGCATACACGCATACAAAGCTATTTCTCCCCCTCCCATCTCGCTGCTGCTGTTACATCTGGTGCACCATTCGCCAGGCGCTGAAGGCTGCTCCTCGCATGCGACTAGATGTGGCGCAACTGCTGGAGAGGCTGGTGGCTAAGCAGGTATATGTTTGCTGGTGTCTTAGCGGGGTTGAGAGGTATGGCAAGTAACGGGGGGGGCCGAGTTGGTGGGCTTAAGGAGTAGGAGGAGCACCAGCAGCATCGGATTGCAGGGGTTTATGATAAGAACCGTTATTGGAAGTACTGTGGCGTCCTTATGTGCGTATGTGGTTCTGCCCTGCCGCGATGACGGACGACGGAGATGATATGCAGCCTGGCAGTGTTGCCGGATGGTGTTGCCTAACAAAGAACCGCCCCAATCGCTCCCCGGGCAGATCTGGACAGATCGTGACCAGTGGCGCGGCTTCCTGCTGTGCGCTGACCACATGCGCTCCGACGCCTACACGCCGCTGCTACAGCTACCGGAGGCTGTGCTGGAAGTGACGCTGCTAGGCAGCGCGGCTTCGGAGGGCGCACGTGCACAGGCGGCACGCATGGGTCTGCCACTGGGCTGCCAGCTTCCGCAGGCGTCAGGGGCGCGCCTGGCGACGTACGTGCTCCAACCGGCACCCAACCAGCCACCCATCGCAAACGTGCTTATTACGCATCAGGTACAGTGGGAACGGGTTTAAGGATTAAGTGGATTTGGGCACGATGACTGTGTTTAGGACATTGATGGTGATCCTCTTGGGGTTGCGGTGTTCGCAATCGTCATGGGGTTTGGGGCGCGCTGTGCAAGGAACCAGCACTTTATCCTCATGTACGGCTCTCGTGTGTGGGAGAGCAAGATTCCTCGCCAACGAATCTGTGCTTCTGAGATAACGAGAACGTATATGCTCGAGTATTACACGAATAGGAAGGGGAACATGCAGCACGCTTCCCGTGGTACTGGATGTCCCATTTTCTCGTCCTGAAACAGCCACCACGCAGTCCCGTCCTTCGCCTGCTTGGGAGTGTTCCCGGCCTTCCACCAAACCCAACGCCAACGCATGAATGCACGGACCATGCTAATGTTTCTGATGCTCTGTTTTCCGACCTACCTCCCAAACGCAGATGCGAAACATCCTGCAGCGTCTGATGCAAATACACAAAGCCCAGGAGGCGGCCGCCGCTGCTGCCAAGGCGGCGAAGCTGGAGGCGACGGAGGAGGCTTCCGCAAGCGGTCCTTCAGAAGCTGTCAAGATAGAGGGGCTGGAGGCTGGGACAATCAAGGCAGAGCCGGACGTCTCGAAGTCCACAGAGCCTGGTCATGATGTGGAGCGGACTGGGGCCGCGGGTCCGGCTGTAGGAGGGGCGGAGACGTCAGGGCGCGGGGCAGCGCTGACAATCCGTGCGGGGCGAGAGGCGGCAGCGGCGGCAGCAGCGGCCGCTGCGGCTTCCGGGTCGGGATTGGGGTTGCGAACGGGTGGGGGACTGCCAGCGACCAAAAGCAGTGATCCTGTCAGTGATCCTGCATCCAGCAGGACGGGGTCCCGCTCCGGCACCGTCGGGGCATCCGCTGGGAGAGGGACGGTGGTGGACGGGGTGGGAATGGCAGATCCCATCATGGAGGACACCGGCACAGAGGAGGGCGGTGCCGGGGGGGCCACCGGCGCAGAGATTGAGGCGGTGGAGGACGGTGCCGGCGGAGGGACTAACGAATTTGCGGTTGATTTTGATGAAGATTTGTAATACGGACATCCACTCTGAAGCCTTGCGTGCATTTGTGCTGCACCACGGCCGACTGCTCATACGGTTTAATTAGTTTATGAACCTGCTAGGCAGGGTTTCATGGAGGTCGTGATCAGGAAGCGCTGCGACGGGATTCAGGGTGATCCTGTACCACACTGCCTGATCACACCAAATCAACCACGTGGCGTAAACACCATTTGGAGAAATGTGAACTGATCGTCTCTGTGAACATGACCGTAACGAACTTCCGGAGGATGGCAATCATACAAACGCAAGAGCTCGTGCACTTCAAGCTCACGGAGCTGGGGACGGACTAGGATTTCAGTCACGCACCAAGAGCCCAGGAATTTTATATAAGTCGAGGGCAAGGCGGCTAAGGATGGAGAGTAAATATGCACGCCAGCTCAGAAGCCCGGAGGCGGCTCAGGAGGTGTGGATAAATGTGCCGCACGGGCGCCTGGGAGAACACGCACCCCGGTTACTCCTGTACGGTTACCCGGCGCTGCTGGATCGGACGACCAGGTTCCAGCCACCCGTCAGCCGGCAACTCACATGGTATGCTATGACAATGTCGTGTGGTGTGGGCGCCCCCTGCATACGCTGATCTTGATGGCTGTCCCAGCTCGGATAGTGGCCTTGGTCTAGTCCTTGGTGCGTTCATTCAAATGTTTTAAGAGTTGAACAGCGCCGTGTGAATCCCGGAGCTTCAGGGATAGTGGAGAGGGATGGGTCGGGTGAGGGAGTAGTGGAAAAGCGGTGGAAAGCGTTTATGGTACAAAGCGTTTATGGTCGGACTTGTGTGCGAAGTATTCCCCAAGGAGGAACACATACATTAGATAGCAAAGCTTGGTGTGGGATTTAAGCGTGCATTGGTTTCGGAACCGGGATTGAACCGGGATGAATATGTTTTTATGATGCAGAGCCTGGCAAGTTGTAAGCCCCATTGCAGAGCGTTGCAGGTGGCAAGGATGAGGTAACGGTTGTGTTGCATGAAGAGGTTGTAAAATACTATTCACTGCATCAACATCATCTGCAATGTCGGACCTTCCCAACAAATCCGATGGCGCAGATGACGACACGGGAAAGACAGGGCATGGTCCTTCACGAGTCGATCCGACAAATGAACAGCGACAAAGAGCCTCTGCATACTTCATAACTTTCGGATGCGCAACAGCCATTTCACCCCGAACCAGAATGCATGGGGCCCGTTGCACGGGAGCAACGACGGTCGTAGGGCCAGGAAGCCCCCGATGGGGACGATAACTCCCCGCCTGCAACTTGAGTAGAAAGCCATGCAAACTTACTCGATACTCCAACCAACATGCACGTCCCCAGGGTCTTTAACCCTTCCATCCACCAAAGCCCGCCGTGCAATGGCCCTCCTCACTGGAACCCCTAGAGCGCGACATAAAGCTTCTTTTCCTCAAATCCTCCGCCTAAACCACCCGAGAAAAACCCAAGCGACTCCTCTCGACTACACAATACACAGGACAAGGTAGCATCAACACGAACGCACGAACAGTACCTTTCATGTAGCGACATGTTTCCCCAACACCCCCGCTATGCTATATTCTTTACGTCCCAGCTTTCCCATCAAGGACGCATGCCCGAATCTTTCACCTTTATCCCGCTGTCCCGAGTTTGTGCACACACAACGGCAGGCCCTTGTAATGCCCTCAGTACGGTACAACACGAGGCTAGAGGATCTGACGCGCATCCCCAAACAAAACGAGAAGGATGTCCTGTTTTGTGCAGTTGAAGTCAAAAACGCACATTTTAAAAGTCCAGAAGTCACCAGTGCAGCGAGGTTATTTAAGCTGTGCACCGACGCATGGGGTGCAGTGTACACGCCAGCCACGCAGTAGGAGCCCGGATGGACGAATGACAATAACCGTAACATCCGGCTAGCGCTATTGTGAGCTGTTTCTTGCTCAACCGCCAATCCACGAAGAAACATGGAAACCCAGCAACGTATTTCCTCTCACAGAGCCGCCCCGCTTGCACACACGCCTGTCCGTTCGTGGCCCTCATTACAACAGCTCTTCTTCCTCCTCCTCCCCACCGCCTCCCCCAGCAGACCCCACGCCCAGCTCCTCCTCCTCGATCTTCTTCTTGGCCTGACGAAGGATTTTGACTTTCCACGGGTCCAGCCGCGTGATAGCATCGTAATCTGCGAGCAACGTCGCAAACTTAGCCTCGTCCAGATCCCGTCGTGCCTCGACTAGGCCCTCAAGAAGCGTGGCCTCCCGTGACCCGTCAAACTGCAGGTCTATGCCGCGATACCTATCCAGCTTCTTCTCTATGTCATCCGGCTTGAGATAACACAACGCGCAGATGCCCGCCTGCAGCAAATATCCCCGCGCGCTGTACTTCAGGAGGTTGTTCTCCACAGCACGGCGAGCGGCATCCTCGAAAATCTCCACGGCCTTGGAGTACCGGCCCATCTCGGCAGAGAACTCCGCTATTTTGAGCTTGCACTTGGTGGCTTCTGAAGCTGAGTTCTCCATTTCGAACAAATCAGCTGCCTGCGAGTAGTACAAGATAGCTTCTTCCTTCTGCCCCGACTTCTCATTCTGTTCGGCGATCTCCTTCAGCTGGCGCGCGGCCATATTCAGCCTTCCCATATCGGTATACAGATTGACGGCTTGTCGTAGTAAAGCCTGCGATCGACCTTGGTCCTGCTTCCCGCACGCCTTGGCCGCCTCGACAAAAGCAGTCGCTGCCTCGAATTTGCTGTCCATTTTTAGGTAGCAGCCCGCAAGCTTCTCATACATGTCTGTACATTCATTCCACATCTTGGCCAGCTTATAGTTGTTGGCTGCCTTCTCTAGCAGCTCTGCAGCCTCCTCATGCTTATTCCCGAAGAACCCTCCCAGCAAACTTTTAAGCTTTTTCTCCGCCTGCTTCCGATAATCTTCTGCCTTTCCAGCATAGTCAGACATTTTGGCGACTTTGGCTATCACCTAAAAGCTGGCGGTTTTGTCGAAAGTCAATCTAAAAGGCAGAGACGAGCAGTTGGAAAGGAAAACGACTGCCTACAAACGTTGTCTGAAGGTTTATAGAGTTATGCATCGAACATACCCATATGCAGCTGCAATACTTTAGTACACGAATTAACGGACATGACCTGCCGTTACGGCAGTGGCATATTTGAACAGTAATATCGAGCCTATTGTCGCTTAACATAGACGAGAATCGGTTAGGGTTTAAGCGAAGCACTGTGTTCCAGTAAGCTCATACCGCTAGGTATAAGCATCCAGCTGTCATCGACTCGTCGCTTCGCTGCTTAGTGCGGGCAAGAGAGTCGAAGCATTTCCTTTCGCGTCTCGTGAAACTTCTTGTCTATTTGAAATGGAGTCATTCGCTGCACAATCTTGTTGAGGTTTTGTCTCCCCCGTATCGAGGCAGGCAGCCCCACAGGGTCGTCCCGCAAAGACCCCGTCCTTACCTGAAACAATGCCAGGACAGCCTGGGTTGCATGACGCATATGAATGTTTACCACTATTCCCAGGACTCGTGCGGACAGCGCGTCAAGAGGTGCGGTGCAGTCCGAACTTACGCAGCTTGCGCAAAACCGCGGGCACTCACAGGCACCCAACCAGCTAGCTTTAAAGTATGAATCAAATTGTATCGTGACTTACAGAGTTGTCGTGATGATGTGAAGTCCGGCGACAGCCCCCAGTACGCAGTGTCGCCCTTGTCGCCCAGGTCTCCTCTGCTTATGGCGAAGATGCAGGACAATCTTTACATATGGGGTAAGGTGGAAAAGGAATGTGCTTTGGATGTGATGCAATTATCAAAGTCCATCCGCTGTTGCCAGGGCTCGCCTTGAGTTTCGGTTCCCTGCTGGTTACAGCAAGCTGCTCGGTGTTTTCGTTGTCAAACATCCGCACTTTCCGCAAATTGGCTTGACCCATATAGACATCTGCACCGTTTTCGCAGGCAACACAGGCAAATCTGCCGTCAGTGTCATTCCCGCATCTGTGGCTGCATCCTCAGCCCAAACCAGTGGTGCAATAAGACACCCGGCTAACGCACTTGGCGGAGCCCTAGACCCAAATCAAAATCCTGATTCTGGTACGAGCGAGCCCGAATTTTCTCCGCCGGCGGCCGGCCTCCCAGCTGGTGGTTGCAGCGCCTCCCCTGGCCGCTTCGCCATGATAAGCCTCGGTGACAGCCATGCAGCAGCCATCACGGTGCGCGGAGAGCTGCTCACCTGGGGCTGCAACACCCACGGCCAGTGCGGCCACCACCATGCAGACTCTCAGGGTGCACAGGAACCCATGGGTCACCACAGCGACTCCTCCACCCGCTGTTTGCCGCCACAGCTGGTGCGCTTTCCTGCAACCGCCGCCGGTCAGATGAGGCAGCAGCTGCTGCAGGTCCGTATGGTGGCATGCGGGGGTCAGCACACACTTGCCATTACAAATACGGGCGTATTCGCCTGGGGCTGCAACGCCTTCGGGCAGTGCGGCGTCGGGATCAATACTCCGGATAAAATTCTGCAGCCAATGGAGTTACCAGATCTTCGCCGCGCCTCTATCTGCCAGCTCGCAGCGGGCTGGGCTCATTCCCTGGCGCTGACGGCGTCAGCCCAGGTTCTGTCCTGGGGTGACGGGGCGTCGGGCCAACTGGGGCATGGTGACCGGCAGCCACGCCATGCGCCCGCGGCCATCGAGGCGCTGTGGGGCCTACCCGTGGTGCAGATCGCCGCAGGTAATGGGCACTCCGCTGCCGTCACCGCCAGTGGTCATGCCTTCTTGTGGGGCTGTAACTCGTTCGGTCAGCTGGGGCTGCTGCCGGATCCGGGGCAGGAAACCCAAGGTGCGACTATGGCTAAGGCGCCGGCGTCTGAGACGTGTTCGGGTGCGGATGCGCTGAGACAGGACGCGGAGCAGGAGCAGGATGTGGAAGCCTCTGCCGGGGAGATGGCCGGCGGACGCTTCGTACCCACAGCAGCTCCAGAGCTTCTTGGCAGTGACGATTTAGGTCAGCGGAGGAGCCGTGAAGATGTGGATCCGCGAAGGAATAGTCATTTTGTTATGGAGGTTACTCAGCGTAAGACTGACCATGCGTATCCACAGAATTGCCGCCCCCACGTGCGGCGTGAGGTTTGCGTGCGGTATCCTTCAGGGTCTCCAGGGACCCACGCGGGTCCATTGCAACCAGACTCCAGCCAGCATAGCGTGGTTCACACGCCGGGATCGGCACGGAGGGCGGCGCTGCGGTGAGTTCGCTGGGCTATGGCAGGATGGGTGGGGAGAGGTCCCAGAGGATGGAAGCGTTTCCCTGGTTTCTGGTGGTGAGGTATCGGTGGCTTTGTTAAGTCAAGGGAAATAATCAGAGGATGGCGGTGTATCGTCGTCATCATCATCATCATCATCACATGGTCCGCTTTCCCCGGACTCGGGTTGCTCGGCGTGGCTCTGAGTGCCAGGATATAGGCGTGGCGTGTCTCCGTGTCCACTCTTCCTTGGATTCAAGGGGCATGTGCTCTGACCCTGTGATCAGGTCTCGGTTGAGGGTTATGGGTAAGAGGCCAAAACCATGGCAAGTGCCGTTTGACGTTTGTACCTGTTTCCGTGTAAACGGAAAATGCCGGTGACTGGGCATAAGGCATAAGGGTTACCTGATCCCCACTCGGTTCCAAGCGTCGGCTTTAATTTCACAACCTCCACATGCTTAAGCTGCACCGTCCTGCCATCACCTCAGCCGCAGTGGCGCTGCTCGTCAAGTACACGCCCAGTGGCTGCTAGCCATGATTGAGATGGGCATCCCTCAGAGGCACGCCCGGGTAAGCCTGTGCGCCCGCCTGGGGACCAGCCCCACCTACCTATACATTCACACTTGCATTGGGAGTTCAGGCGGTACCGCTTCCGTGTCGTTGACTTTGAGGGCTTAACATACTAATCCTCGCCTCATCAATACGAAGTGTCTGATGGGGCGCTTATGGGTGGGTTGCGGACACCGCCTTGGGCAGCCTGCAGCCGCAGTAGTGATTGTGTGCTGCAGTTGGGTGGGTCATAGCTTCCTTCTTGCAAACTTTTGTGCCCCCTTGCATCTACAACCCTCACCATAGCCCGTTACTTTGTTAACTTCCGCGACAGATCGCGCTGGAAGAGACCGGTAACGCGGGCGTAGAAGGTAGGACGGCGGCTAGGGTGTCTGGCCCACATCTTCCCTTTCATTCCTCCTAGCCCATCCTGCGCATATTCGCCTACTGCCCTCCTTCTCACCATTTGCCGTATCCATCTCATCAAACGTTCACAGTCGCTACCGAATGGCTCTTCACCGCCGACCGCTCCACCAT
The DNA here is from genome assembly GCA_030268105.1 of Volvox africanus. Taxonomy (NCBI): domain Eukaryota; kingdom Viridiplantae; phylum Chlorophyta; class Chlorophyceae; order Chlamydomonadales; family Volvocaceae; genus Volvox; species Volvox africanus. Next base: position 1,248,629 of record BSDZ01000079.1, read on the forward strand.
CCTGGATGAGCTATCTGACAGCGAGCCTGCCTCGTCCTCGCCCCCTTCGGCGGCCGACAGCAGCCAGCCAACGCGAACCGCTGGAGGCACCGCCACCTCCACCACTGCTACCGTCTGCCCAGCTGAGGCCACCGCCGCCGCTAACTCTCACGCCAGCGGCAACCTTGCCAACGCCAACCTCATCAGTAATGTTTGCTTCGGGGACGGCACTGGCGACAGTGCCGCATCAGATGTCGACTGCGGGGACGGCAGTCGTTATTTCAGTGCGGGTGGATCTGGCAGCCGGAGAAGCCAGGGTCGCGGCTGCCGGGACGGCTTGATGATGGTTACGGAGCCCCGACGTGTGCCTCTCAAGGTACGTGGGGCCGAGCGGCTGGGGTGAAGCAATGCAAAGACGGCCGGAGATTGCGCACACACGTGCCCTGCCGTTCTCTGTCCTGCCTGCAGGACGTGCGCTACCTGGCCGCAGGCGGGCGCCACACGGTGGCTGTTACCGACGGCGGCGTATTCGCATGGGGTGATGGAGCCTCGGGCGCCTTAGGGCTAGGTGACTGTGAGGGCCGGGAGCTGCCCTGCAGGCTGAATGCCTTCATGCCGGTAGAGTCCATCTCACGTCAGTCCACGCGTCATCCCGCTGCCTCTGCAATAGCGACCGCGGCTTCAAAGTATTACACGCTGCGCGGTGGCGGCAATGCTGGCAATGGCCATGCCGCTGATGGCGGTAGTACCTCGGTTGCGGTGGGCTCGTCCGCTCCTAGCACCGTGAATACGGGGGTGGTGATTCAGAGGGTAGCGTGTGGCGAAGAGCATACACTCTTTCTGGCACAAGACGGTTCTGTGTATTGGTGCGGATCGATGCCGTGCGAAGACACGTGGCCAAGGGTCGGTGGCAGTAACAACGGCACCAAGGCCACCACATCTGCGGAAAATTTGAACTTAACCCAGTCGAGGCAGTCGGCTCGCCCGGAGGCGGGTGTCCTAGGACGAGCTCGAACACCTGTCCCTGGCGGCCGTGTGGGAGGGCCGTGCAGGTCGTGCTCAAGCGGTAGGGCGGCATTCTCAGCTGTACCGCGGCAGCTGAAAATCGGTATGGAACAAGGGGCCCGCAAGGGCGGCAGGGCGCGTCAGCCCGTGGCCAAAGGCGCAATGGCTGGTCCCGTGGTGTACGAAATCTTCGCCCGGGGAACCACTAGCGCCATACTCATGTGCAGCGCCCATGAGCTGCCTCAGGTTGGTTGACTTGTGAACCTGTTGCCTAAAACCCTCTCCGTCCCCCATTCCGAAAACCCTGACATCGTCGGCTTAATACCGACATCGACTGCGTGACCTGACCTCATCTCCTTTCTTCTTGTCCCTATATTTGACTGGGGATCGTGTTCTGACACAATACCCGTTTTGTATCCCCTAGCGCCTCCCAATCTGCCCATCCGGTGCCTTTCCATCACAGGTGCCGAACCCACCTTGCGACGAACCCAAGTCGCTGAGCGCCCTGCGTGCCGCCATCAAATCTGTCGCATTGGCTCGGAGGCGGGGCGGTGAGGGAGACCTGTCGCGCCTCTCAGCCTGCCTCAAGGAAGTCGCTGTGGGTGGGTCCGGTGCCGCATTACATACTGGAAAATATTGTCTTGCCCTGTCCTGCGCAGTCCCGTTGCCCCATGAAATCACATGCCATTGAGATGTGCACCTTTGCCACTTGTATGGTTCATCCGCCTCCGCAATATGCCGAGGTTGTGAGTTCAAATCTCCAGTAGCTTTCGGTACACGCAGCTGTGGCAGAGGCCTGGGGTGATTCTTCCTAGTCGGCCGTCCCTCCCTTGTGACTCCCTTGTCTTTACTTTTTGTACTCTATTCCGGAAAGCGCTCCGGGCTTTTCCACCCCGCACTTAACAACTTCGTTCCGCCACTCAGCCACGACGCTCCTCCTCACCTCGTCTCCCATGGATCAGGTGTGCGGACAGTATTCAGCAGCCCCGCCTCCATCAACGTCGCCTTCGGTCGCCGCAGCGGGATGGGCCTGGACGGCCAGCTTCTAGAAGACGTTCTTGGCAGCATTCGGAAGCTCTTTGTCGTCAGGTAAAAGGTGAAGGTGTGGTGGCTTGTTGGAAAGCAACAGATTGGGGTAGGTGGGCAAACACGGGACCACTGGGGGCGGGTAAGACTGCCAATCAGCTAAGGGGGAGAGCTAGGGTTAGGCTGAGCCTACAGATCAACATACGATGTTTGAGTTGGGAAGATCTTTCTGTCTCTCTCTTTATATATATTATATTATATTATATTATATTATATTATATTATATTATATTATATTATATTATATTATATTATATTATATTATATTATATTATATTATATTATATATTATATTATATTATATTATATTATATTATATTATATTATATTATATTATATTATATTATATTATATTATATTATATTATATTATATTATATTATATTATATTATATTATATTATATTATATTATATATTATATATTATATTATATTATATATACACACATATATATACAGATATGTGTGTGTGCCTCCTAGGTGTAAGGACAGATGTCTGTACGTATGCAAAGGCGTGCTGTTAACTGCTAGTCCCTGGTCGAGTGGGTTTCTTCTTATCCCTAGGTGTCGGCTTCGTTGTCGACGTCCGCATTAAGTGGACAAGCAGGCATGGCACCTGTACGGCGGCCCATCTCTCTGGGGGACCTTTGGAGCAAACGGCACATGCCATAACGTTATATGTTGTATCGAGAGGCATTATGGAGGACGGGGTTCGATATCAGAGATCCCTTAGTTATTAGAGAAGGGGGTTAATTACCCAGAAAGAAATGTCAACATCTGTCCACCTTCAAGCGCTCAACTAAGCTGGAAACGCTGTCTCCGACCCCAACTAATACCACACTGCAGATCCCATGATGTCATCAACAGCATGAGCGGTGACGGGGAGAGTATCATGCTCCGGGTTTTGGAGCTGCACCGCTGCAAGGTGTTGGCGGCAGTGCGGGACGCAATAACGGCGCTGGTGGACGATCTGGCGGCGCACATGGGGCTGCTGGGGACTCCGGAGCGGGCTCAGGTGCGGAACAGTGGCGATTTGCAGCCCCTGGGATTGTGAGATTGTGATGGGCTTTGGAGAGAATGGTGAACTAGTGGTGGTGGTGGTCATGATGCTTTGTGTGCTTGACCGGCTTCATTTTACACGATACATACATAAAGAGTATTTTAATTCCCCTACTCCCTATCTTTCACCTGATGTGGGTTTTCGTCAGCCATTCCTTGCCTCTGTTCATGCCCCAGGTGCTCCTGGCGGCCCTGCAGCACCCGCTGTTGTCAGATCCGCATTGCGCCCGTCAGCTGCTGCCCAAGCTGGTGGCAACTGCCATGGGTGCCGCGCCCGTGGTGCGCACCTGGCTGGTGCACTGGTGGGCTGAGTACCCAGGTGGGACGATAAGGTGGGGGCCGGGCGGGGAAACGAGGAGGGACGCGGATGCCGGGCCCAGATTTTAGGGGCAGGCAGACCCGCGGGTCAACTGGTGACATGAACACTGAGGAGGATTGATTACCGCAGCAGATTGGCAACTTTTTCTCCAGGCAGAAACGTCCCGTAACGTCCCCTTCCCCTTCCCGGCCACCGTACCGGCTCCACCGCAATTTCACGCATCCTCTCCCCGTCCGCCGCATCGACCTGGGGCAAACCTTCCCCTCAGGCCCGCTGTTGGAGTCGCGCGTTGTGACCCCGCTGCAGGCCTACCTGACTCGGGAGCTGGGAGCCACCAAAAGACTTACGGTGCGTGCACGCGTACTTATAAGAATGAAAGAAGGATAAATCAAACAAATGGTTCCAAGGCAGCGGTATAATTTTGCATGAAAACGAATACTGGTACCACCAGGCCTCCATTCCAGGTTTTGTTCTGTGCACCTACTCTAATCCTCCGTCCCCCTTTTTCTCCCCCAAAGACTCCCCTGATGGACGTGATCAAGGTTCTGGCCCGCGTCGCGGAGGCCGCCAGCAGAAGCAACTCCCTGCCTTCAGAGGTCTTCTACAATGCACTGGTGTCAGAGAAGCTGGACGTACAGGATCACTACTCCGCTTGGAGACAGGCGCAGGTGAGGTGATGGCTAGTGGGGCGCCGAGGTCTCCTCGCCCATCAGCCCAGGTGAACCACCTGCCGGTTTGCTTCTCCTTGCTCACCTCGTGGGGGGCCCCAACACATTTCGCCGATTCCACCATTAGCGGAACCCGCCCTGCCCGTGGGGACTCACAACCCTCGGGTGTCCACCGCTGGCGCCCGGGACGCAGGAGCTGTTTACGGGCCCGGACCCGCCCAAGGAGGCGCCCTTCTCCTTCTGCAGCTACCCCTTCCTGCTGAATGCGCGCGCCAAGTCGCAGCTACTGCATCTGGAAGCCCGGTTCCAGATGGAGCAGGTCAGTTTGGGGCGACGGCTTACCGTTGAGGACATCATAAGGGAGGAAAAAGGAGAAGGGGAAATCAGGTAGGGGTTCATGTGGGGGAGCTAGGGCCGAAGGAGGGAGAGACCCTCAACCCACGGGCCCAGCAGGAGTTATGTCAAGACGCGCCACATCCAATGGTTGAGCCTCTGGTGGGTGCGGCTGCGGTGCCCCCCTGACGGTACCCCCATGTAAGCCTACAGGGGGCAAGATGCTACGTTTGGTTCCACGCTGGATAAAAGGTGGCTGATGGCGGTTGTCCGGGGTCCGGGCGCGGTTGGGAGGTCTTAGCCACTTAGCCACTGCACAATCTCTGTCACAAGGGATATGGTGGATTTAGGACAGTCGTTTTCCGACCCCAGCTCCGACTGTCCCCTGACGTATGCAGAGCGTGGCGCATGCGCGCATGGAAGTCCAGCTGTACGGCAGATGCGCCGCGGTGGAGAGGCGAGCGGCGGAGGGACAGGTGCTAGTAAAGTCTGCTGCCGCCGGTGCCTGCAGAGGCAATAGCAACGGAACGGGCCGCTGCAACAGCAGCAATGGGCAAGATGCCAGCAGCTGCAGCGCTAACGCGCGCATTAGCGACGTCACCAACCGGCACAATAGTAGCAGCGGCAGGGGGACTGGCGGCACCAGCTCAAGACGTGGTGGTGGCAGTAGCTGCATCGGGAGCGGCAGTGGCATTGTCAGCGATTCGCTGCGAAGTTTTTTCTTGCTTCTGCGACACCGGATCAGCAGATCTAGCCGCAGTAGCAGCAGCGACAGTGGCAGCAGTAGCAGTCTCGATGACACAGAGTGCCGGGACCAGGACGGCAAGGGGGGGTACATTGAGGTGAGTGACACGTGCCACTGTCTGACCACTGACCACTGGCACTTGCCACTGGCGACGACGTCCTCTGTACCTGCTTGCGTACGAGGCACCCTCGTTGCCCGCCATTTCCCCTCACCCGCGCATCCACCTCCAAGCCCCCTTCTTCTACCCTCCAGTCTCTCAACTGCATTTCATATAGGAGCCCTTACTAGCTGCTTCCTTCCTACCTACTCCCCATTCAAATCCCGCTTCTGACTGACCTGCGTATTCCCTTTCCCTGCCAGTCCGGTTTTAAGCGCTCTCGGCCGCACCTGACCTACTCGGGAAATTCAAACATTTATTTTCGAATAGTGACTTATTAATTATGCATGGCGAGGTTACTAAAGACACTTTACCAGTAAACGACGTCCTTCTGCCATCCGCTATCTCCCTCCCCTCCCGCTGCCCGGTCAGCTTCCCCCTCCTTCGGAGTGCCCCATGCCCGGGGTGCACAGCGACATGTGCATTGTGAGGGTGCGGCGAACCCACTTGGTGGAGGATGCACTGGGGGAGCTGGGTAGGCAGGCGAGGGGCGACCTGCTCAAGCCCCTAAGGTGGTGGGGAGCCTCGCCGTCGGGGAAAAGTCGGGGCGGGGAGGTAGTAACGTTGAACAACTGCCGTCTTCGCCAACCAGCCGCCTGAGCCGAGACTCTCTTTCGTCCTCTTGCGAAATGAAATCGTTATACGCATTTCTCCCATCGTCCCTCCTGTCCTTATCCGCGCCTTGCAGCAGGGTGGGTTAATTAGGTTGCTGCATCTAACACCATTTTCCCGCTCCACGCCACTCCATGCCATCCCACTCCACTCCACTCAACTCTACCGACACCTCCGTGCAAGGTCTTCCCATCCTCCTGTCCGCCCGGGTCAACGGCTCCTATCCTTGGATATTTCCCCTTGGGTATGCTCCTTGGGTATTTCCTACTGCGAGGCGCATTCAGGGACCCAGACGCACCCTAAACCTCATTTCATTCTGTCAGGGTGCACTTCATCGGTGAGGAGGGTATCGATGCGGGCGGCGTCAAAAAGGAGTTTTTTTCGCTGCTTATGGAGCGGCTACTGAGCCCGGACTACGGCATGATGTCGTACGACGAGGCCAGCCGTACATACTGGTTCAACCCTGCTTCGCTGGAGCCCGCGGACAGTTATTTTCTGTTGGGTGTGGTTCTTGGCTTGGCCGTATACAACCGGGTGCTGCTGGCCTTCCCCGCACCCCTGCTGTTGTACCAGAAGCTGCGTGGAGACAGAGAGCTGGGGCTGCGGGACCTGGAGGCATGGCAGCCGGAGCTGGCCAGGGGAATGAGGTTGCTGCTGGAGGTGAGGTGCACCGGGTGTGTATTGCAACCGCGTCGGAGCCAGTCAGTTGGAGCCAGTCCCTGCCTGATGCTAGCTAGCCACCCTGCTGTGACAGGAGGATGATCATCAGAGCGCATTTGCTGTATCTGTCCCACGTACTTGCCCACGCAGCATAAGCCTCAGTTGGCCGCGTGTTTGCTCACTGTCGCAGAGCAGAGAGCACTCATCACTTCTCGCCGCTGCCTGTAAAAATTCTTCCCTCCTTGCTAAACACACAGTACAACGGGCCTGAGCCCATGTCGGAGGTGTTCGGTCTGACCTTCTCTGTCGTGGTGGACCGCTTTGGGCATTTCGAGACAGTGCCCCTCAAGCCGGGTGGGTCAAGGCGTGTGCGTGTGTGTATGTGTGCGTGTGGCCAGAGAAGCGCCACGTCTGAACACGTCTGCAAAACATGCAAGTACATTTTGAAACGGCCACGAACGTGTTTGTCAATTTCTCGTGTCCCGACAGAGGTAAGGCGCAATTCATTTATTCGTATACTGTTTGCAAAATATAATTCGCCACCACCCTTCCCTGGCGGCTGGCGACTCAGGCGGTGATCAGGTCCCCGTCACCGAGTGCAACCGGGCCGAGTACGTGTCCCTGCTGGCCGCTTGGCACATGGGGGGCAATGTGGCGTCTCAGTTCGAGGCCTTCACGGCGGGCTTCCGGGTCGTATGTTGGGGACCCGCGATGTCGCTGTTCAACGCGCAGGTGGGTGAGCACTACCGCTTCCCGCGCCGCCCCATACCACCCCCGACACCTGGGAAAGCCCCTCACCCAGGTGACTATTATTTGCCTTGCCTTGGATATTTACCGCCCTTGGGGTCCCATGATCAGGTCCAATTTGTTCCCCTCCCTGGCGTGAGAACCCGCAGGAACTTGAACGGCTGGTATGTGGAAACCCCCGACTGGATTTCGTAGCCCTGCGCGACGCCGCACGATATGAAGGCGGCTTCACGCGGGACAGCCCCGCGGTTTCCTGGTTGTGGGACATCGTGCTGCACGAGCTGAGCGCGGAGGTGGGTGACCCACCCTCGCGGAAGGGCGAGGGCTCGACAGGAGAGACCGGAGTAGATAGATAGGACCAGCAGGGACTAGATGAGGGGACAAAGATGGCTGTTAAGCGCTTGTTACTGGTTGGCAGACTGGATACAAGAGGGAATGGGTTTAAGTGGACGCGGCAAGTGAGTGCGTGGCATCCTTTGATAGTGAGAGGGGAAAAGGCGCCAGATTTCAGTAGCTGTAGCAGCGATGTACGGTGTTGGGAAATGTGGCCACGTAGCGTGCCCATGCAAAAGGTGTTCAAGGGGGTCGTAGTAGGCATCCAGGAGTCTGGGGGAGGGCGTTTAAGCCCTGTTTGGGGCTGGTGGTGGCGCGGCTGCGAACGTTGCGTTCATCAGGCAGGTAAATTAACAGGTAGTTGGTAGGTATATGGCCAATGCGGCAATCTACTTGCCGCCCGTGGGTTCTGATGACTGGGCCCGCTATTTTGATTTACTCGTTCCATGTACTCCTTAGTGTTATTATCTGCTTTCCTTTCCCTTCAGCCCGGCCCGTACGGAACACTGCCTGCTTGTTGACCGAACTTTCAGGACCAGCGCGCGTTCCTGAAGTTTTTCACTGGCAGCGACCGCAGCCCGCTGGGGGGTCTTGGCTCCTTGCACCCGGTCATCCAGCGCGACGGACCCGACTCGCACAAGCTGCCCACCGCCCACACCTGCTTCAATACGCTGCTGCTGCCCGAGTACTGCAGCCGGGAGAAGCTGGCAGGACTGCTGCAGCTGGCCATCAATAACTCGGAGGGATTCGGGCTGCAGTGAGGGTTAGGGGGGGGGGTAGGAAAATGAGAGGGGCATTACCGCCATGTGGAAGGTTCGGTGGACCGTGCGAGCAGCAGGGCCTGGGGGCGATATCTCAGGAGGGAAGGGGACGGGGCGGGTGCTGGGCATCCGGAATAAGGCCATGAAATGGGAAAGCGGGGCGAAGGATGGGATGGGTTAGCTGCTGACAGCGAGGCATGTAGCGAGCGGCGCACAGGGATGTGGTGGCGGTTATGGCGGCGTGAGAAGTGCAGAACGAGTTGAGCAGCAAAACACCGATGAAGGGGGAGCCGGCGCCGGCAGCTGAAGAAAGGGCACCTCTCCACCATAAAGCGGTGGGCAGCACCGGGATCATGGAAAAGCCGAGGTCATCCTGCAGGGTACTTAAGCGTGCGAGATTGAGGCTAGGGTTCTGGGTAATACAACGAAGGAACGTGAAGCAGGAGGGCAGAAAGAATACATTGCAGTAATACGTCCATCAAACCCGGGTATTGCAGCTCCCTGTTTATTTGAACACATCCCTGTCAATGAATATGTCAGGGAAGGTCCAGAACTATCTGACATCATCACCCAATCATGTCGCAATCTGCACTTAGGCAGCCCCTTAGGCTGTAGTTTTGGCGGTATAGCTCTTCGAGTGCAGAGATGCGAACAGGGTGGTGTAACATAATAGCGTCGTAGCGTTGTCTGACTGCCTAGGTTCCTTTTGGGAAAGTCAGATTCGTTGAAGTTGTCGACCAGGTCATGATTAAGGAGGGCGTCATATGGGTTAGCGGTAAATCTTGATTTGTAAGGTGATAGCTGCGGACGTGGTGCAGGAATGTGCGGCTAAGCAAAGAGCCGGGGGTTGGGAAACGGTCTCATTTACTCCCGGTATGTTCAAAGTAGTGGAGGCCTGCAACTAACATAGGAGTTCGTGTCACTGTTGGCTACTGGCGACGTGAGGTGCAGGCATCACTCACTGACGTCGTTAGCCGCCTGGGTGCCAGATAACAGAGATTTGGATTATGGAGGCTCGATAAAGGTTAGGCTAATCGGGAGGCTCCTCCGCAATGGTAAGCGGTGACATTTGGATTACGATGTGTATGTATGTGTGTGTGTGTTGTGTATTCCCGACTGCCATTCCCCTATGTGCGTGAAGTTCGAGTGCCGGCGTCCTGTGCTCAAACGAAGAGTTTGATTCATTTGTGCAGCTGCTTCGGGATCCAACGTGAGGTTAGGGTTAGCCGCTACACTCCCGTCAACACCCTCCAATCCTCAACAATACCCTCCAGGCGACCAGGCGACCCTCCAGGCAATACCTGGTCAGGGGGCGCCTCGCCCTGCATACTCGCACCACTGGTAATTACTCACCCCACACAAGAAGATTCTCACCCAAAGTAGCTTAAGCATCATATCGCATCACATATAGCAATCCTCACACGTTTCCAGATCACAGCCTACATCCCCTCATGCACGTACGATGTATGTATGCAACATCAGAAGTAAACTTCCCCTTGCAGTCCGCGTTTATAACTTCAAGCCACCTCACCGCAGGGTTCGGCTGCAGTCCATCCAAGCTAAGCCCTTATCCTCCCGAGACAATTTGCTATTCCACACTCACCACACTCCAGACTTTGTTCCTTCTTAAGGCTCGAGCCACGGAGCCCTTGATGCATTTCAAGATAAGCTGTACGAGGGCCAGTTGCAGGCGAACGACACCAGGCACGTAAAGCCGCTGTCATATCACCAAAAGCCGTGTGGACAAACGTGTAACACTTCAGTTATGCCACGCCAGTCCTCAGCAGGCGCTTCCATGATCCCCAGCATCCACCTGATTGATATCCGCCACAGCCTGCAAACCTATTAACTAGCCCCTTATGACTCATTTTCAGGGCAGTAGGCCATAAAGGTCCGCTTTAACGCATATTTTGAATGTACGCCCAGCACCTACATGCTATAATCAAACATGTTGCAAGAACAGGTGCAACAACACGACCGCGACCCTTCCATTCCCCTAACTGCTATACACCACCTGCTTCCCCTGCCGCCAGCAAGGCCACCGTCTGTGAGGCGCAATGCTGCACCTAGTGATATACCCGAAATGTATGGCATGCTTCGGTACGCGCGCCCAGATGCTATCGTGCGCCGAACCCAGGTTTTGGGCCCCCTTCACGCACAGCCAACTAATCAACGGCGCAAATAAACACAGATATACACGACGATATCTGCGTTGCCATCCCGCTCCGTCATCAAATTCGACGCCAGGGAAACGGTGCATGCGGCCTGTTAACCACATGCACCGTACACACTGTAAACTGTTCACGGCATTAGTAATATCCATCCATCTATCCATCCATGCATAATGTTGAATCCATCCACCGCCACATTCCCAACAGCTGTGAATCATCAGCAGGGTGGCGTCCGTGCTTTCGCAAGAAACAACCTGAAGTCCCCAGCTCCCCGTCATTAGGGGTGCTTCCCGGAGGCCAGCAGCCTTGGCGAGGAAGGGGATCAGGAGGCCGAAAGAGAGGGAACACTGCTGAACCCACCGCACCTGTTCGACAAGGTGGAGCTCCGTCCCTTCAACAAAGCCCCTCCCTCACACCATCACATCTGAAACAGGGGAACACCATCTGCATCCTGATAATGCTGTTGGCTAGCTCAGACACAGTGAAAAGCAAACACAGCTGTCTTCATTGTTCCTGGTGTTAGCGCACATGCTGGAACTGCGGATGTTCCCGCCTCCGCTGCTGATTTTGCTACGACTTTATACATATACACACAAGCGCTTCCTGTACTCAGCTCCAGGAGCGGATCCCAACGAGTTCGTCCTTTGGCATCGTGAAATCCGCATGCCGCTCCCGTCTGCATACCCGCCCATCCTGTCTGTTCATCTTATCTGTCTTCCTGCCTGTCTGTTTGTGAGCAGGCAGACGGTTCGATGGTCGGCGGGCAGCCTGATGAACTAATGGCCTGAGGCTGCACGAGCCCTTCTACCCTTTGGGAGCTCGCTGGAGGCTGCGCGATGCTCCGCTGCCCACAGGCCCCGTCCCTGCAAGTCCCCTCCATGCTAGCTCCTCCCGGGGACAGATCCAACGTCGCCTGCAGCAAGCTCCCCCCCCCTCGCAGAGACAGGCACCGTGTCCGTTTGTGCTCCCGCTGCCATATCTACTGCAACATGTACTGCATTAACACTGGCGCCCGCATTCACAACCTCAGCGATCGCTGCGGCGCGGATGGACGTCCGGTGTGGTACCGCTGGGGAGGTGGCTTGATTCCCTGCAAAAAAGGTCCGCATGCTTGGTGGCATGAAGAGTACTGGTACCAGGAAAATGAATTGCACGCTCACGCGAGGCTGCCAGTCCAGGGCATGCATAACAGGAACGAAATGGCTGGTAGAGACATGAAGTGGGTCGGCTCGCAAGTGCACACGTGGGCTGCGCACAGACGCCAGCAAGAGGAAGCGGTCGAAAGGGCCCATAACCCCCAACCCCGCCTCACGAACTCAAAAGGGAGTGGAGCGCAGACGCACCGGTGAAGCGGGTAGTGGCCACTGCGGTAAAGCATCACTGGGGGTGCGGCCAAGGCGCGCCATCCTTCGACCCCGCCCCTCTCCTATTGCCCTTGCAGCAGCTCTATGTCCCGGGGTTTAACCGCCGGTGCTCCGGGCAGATGGATCTGGGTCATGTCCCCGGCCTTGCACCTATGTGTCCCTTCCAGTTACCCGGGAGGCTGTGATTGCACCTCACACTCCCTGCTCCCCCGCCTCCCCCCTCCCCTCGCTCTAGCGCACATCCCCAAACTCCGCATCCAAGCAACCCACCGTGCCCTCCGTACGTGGGTGCGACTCGTCCCGAAGTCGCCGGGCTTGGCGCGTCCGAAACTGCAACCTCCGTGCCGCCGTAAGAAACCGTGGCTGTGACAGGCGCCGCTGCACTGTTGCCGGGCGACAACGGATCGTTCGCCGAGCCCATAGGGACCAGCCCCGAGGACGCCCGCCCCGCCAGAGAGCTCCGCGCTGATACGTCTGCCTTGTCTTGTACTGAGCTGGAGCGGGACATCAACAGCGGTGTGCGCGCTTGGTCTGCGCGCGGGCAGGTCACGTTGGGGGGCGTTGGCGGAACTATAACACATCCTGCACGTTAAGTCACACCGCCAATCCTAGCTTCCGCTCGGCACATTCGCATCGAGGGTCTTATAAGACATAAGCAGAAACCCCTGCAAGTACAGGTAGATGTGGATGTGGATGTCGTATGGACTAGAGGGTCAGCAGGTGGGCTTACCCTCCTGCTCCGCCGCCTGGCGTATGACTGCCTCCCGTGCTTCCTGGCAAAGCGCACAGGGCGCGCAGCACCAGGTGATGAAGAAGTCGTGGATGGGGTGCGACTGCGTACCGGAAAGTGCGGGGAGGGAGGGAGGTAAGAAATGGCAGATGGTGGGCCCTGAGCGATGAAGCAGCACTCAGAGACACTCTCAAACTTCGTTTTAGTATGGCAAGGAGAAGAAAAAACGGATGTTGAAGAGAATATTTTGCGCGCCTTCACATAAGTACACGATGGTCATTAACAATCGTGGCTCTCACCTGTATGCCGTACTTCCGGCGGATGTAGCCACGTATCTGCGTGTGTACGAGTGCCGTGCAAGGCAGCGTGAACACTTTGGTCAACAGCGCCGCACCCAACAGATCGCCAAGCAACCACAGCACGCAAAACAGCGCGCAGCCTCCCGTCGCGCTGCCCGCGCACATTACGGAGCCCTGCGTGGCGAGTCGCATCGGTCATAGCAATTATTGACAAGCAGCGGATGGATTTGAAAGGCCGCGCCCAGATGCTCCAGATCGCCTCCTCCTCACCTCCCCGCCTCCAATCTTAAGCTTTCGCTCGTAGTTGCGTCCCTCCCTCCTTCCCGCCCCTGTAACCACGACCTCCTGCCTCCCTCCTATCCTCCTCCCTTTCCTCCGGCTCCTGTGCGCACCGGCCCATTGAAGCAGGTGTCAAACCCTAATTCCCTGTAAGGAAATGCACCCTGACGTCTCTCACCGGCGGAAGCTGCTCTAGTAGGAGACCGTATTGGATGCAGGGACACCAGAGAGATAGGCCTGCCGGGTGATTTGCAGGAGGAAGTCCGTTATAGACTGACCGAAAGTGGAGGCTGGGAGTAAGAAGCTATAATGCCTAGCACTAACTGAAAATGCAAGCAGGGTATATATGAGGTATCCTATCTGGTGGCCATCGTTCACTCTGTGAGAGTCTTTCTTAACAGCATGTGGCCATCAGCGTCCATCTCAGCAACCATCTACGTAAAAAAGTAGAAATCGCTCCATTTGCTCCTTTCGGTCGCTGTGTCCGTCATCGGCATGCGCATCCTGGTCATGGAGAGTCGAACCCGCAGGGGGAATCCAACCCCTATATACGAGAGCCCACATCAAACCCGACCGCTTGTGAGAGTGAGTATGCCCCCCCTTACTTCATACAGTCATTTCTTATAGATTGTTTGTTGACTCACAACACATGTTGGGCCCTCCTGGCTGTGCAAAAATGTCCCACAACTCCGTGCTCCAGTCGCCCCGACTGGCCATGGCTGCGTAGGGGTCTGGAGCATGAGCGTAATATGCTAGAGATCGGTGTCTTGAGTGCGATGCGAGGGGCGGGCGCTTGGGTGGATTTGCATGCGAAGGCGACACCGCTTCTCGCCCTCCTGCCGCGTGAAGTTTATAAGGATCACTCATTTATAAAGACCACCTTTATTTTAGTTGGGTCAACATCCTGGTTAGTGCAGCTTTCAGAGGAAAGCGCAGCTGAGTGGGGTACTAGAATGGATTACTTATGGAAAGTAATTATTGGAAGTATATTTAACTGCTTGAATTGAAAAATCCTTGTTAATGAAGACGACGACCTAAATTTGTGTCTCTTGGCATAAAGCGCACCATACCGATCTCCTGAATTTGCATCTTTATAATGTGGCAATAACCGTTACAGGAGCAATGTAGTACCTACTAACACCGCGCTGAGCGGAAGGAGTGTGGGTCAACCGTAACAGGTTACGGTACGACGTAGAAATTCATGGCACGGCTACGTGCCAAAATATGGGGGTCTTACAAAACAAATTTCCGGTGTCACGGCGGGGCTCTTGCCATTGTGCACCCCTGCACGGCATTTCGCTGCCTTTCAATTTGGAAGGGGTGTAAACCCTTGCACTCATGCATGTACGATAGATTCAGCTCATAAGTAGAAAGCAAAAGGGCCTACGTCCTATGCTTCGATATCAATTGCCGATCTCCCGATCAGGTGTCGGGCTATACGTATGGTATGCGGTATGTGCATCCCACCTTCCCACCTCTCGTGGGCGCTGCAACTTAAACTGATCTTGACAAACTATCAATTATGATCTATTCCAGCCTTCTGTGTACTTCGTTGCATAGCACATAGAATTACGTTGACACAAATGAGTACGTTTGGTTTGGGTCAGTCTACCGGTGGAGGACGTGGAGAGGCACCAGGGATGCCGAGTGTTATATACTCCTATGACGAGCCCAGCGCCAGTCTGATGGTGTCATCATGCTCTGCTGCGGCGAAATATTCGTGCATAAGGGCCGTCTGCAGTTGTTCCACCAAGGACATGACAACACAGCGAGGAAGTTCTTTTTTTATATGAATCGACGCTATCCATTCATGTTTGCTTCGCTGCAAGGCCGCCTAAGCGAGGCCGAGGCACTGTATCCCCCGTGCAAATTTGGTCCCCCGGCACATCACTGGAAGTTGATTCAGCAAAATTCCATAGCACACCAAACTAGCCTCATGAACATTTAAATTATCCAGCCTAGCAGAGCTTTGAAGTCCTGCCAAGATTGAGCGGGGGGACACTGTTGCCACCTCTTTGCGGCTGTCCATGGCCCCAACCATAATGGGTAATCAACACACCCGCGCTTGATGCTCAGCAGTCTGTCCTTTCCTTGCTATGCAGTCCAACAGTGGGCATTTACACGAACATCCGAATCTTTCCTTCTCGAAGTCCTTTCTCCGCCGCCCTGTTTCGGACAAATAGACTCCATTCGGCACAACATGGCTCCACTGGTTTGGCAGGTGGCTTGCGCCAGGCAGTTTATTACCCCGTAGTGGTGTATTACACACCACTTTGCTAGGCATGGGGTCTTCCCTGGTGTGCGTATGATATAGCTAACTCACGCCTCAAGGCCGTTCGACATGTCCCGCAAGCCTGCCCACATGACCATCACCCCACCCTAATCAGCAGCCTACTTCCCGCCAATGAATCACTACCATCACATCCGCCGTTGAATACCTCCCACAACGGCGGTCCATACGTGCGACTGCTTGCCGCGTTTATCTACGCCCCCCTTACAACAGCGGGACCCAACACACATCCAGCCGCACCCGTACACGCTTTCGGTGTCCTACACTCTCGGCCAGCTGCCACTCCGCTCGTGCGCTGCTGGGGAAGGCCATAGCACTGTCGTTCTGCAGAGCCCAGGCCAAGATGCAAGACCCATGCGCGTGTGGCAGGCCCCTGCCTCTCTTGGCTTACTCCCATACTCCAAACTCCATCAGCATCCTCACGCCGTGCGGGTGGGCAGGTCCATCTTGAGACCCTTTTGGATCTGCCCCCAGCCAATTAACCGCCAATGCTTCTCCACGCGGCGACTGAGAGCCACCTTCTCGCCTTCCTTGGTGCACACGGGACTAGTGAGCTGCAGCTTGGCCAGATCGCCTTTGACCGCCAGCACGCGCGCCCCCGTGCACATGGAGCCGATGTTCAGCATCAGCACCTCGCCTTTGCTCATCTTAGTCACCTGTTCGTACCCGGTGCGGAAGACGGCGTGCAAGTGCGGCCACAATTAACACACTTACGAGACTTAGAATGCAGGAATCCAAACTTGCGCGGGGATGGACAAGACGCAGGCAGAATTGTGCGGTCGCGGAATGCCCACCACACCATGCATGATGGGCAGCACGGAACGTTTTTACTACTATTTGGCGTCGTAAAAACATTCCGTGCTGCCCATCATGTGTGCGGCTCACAGATCGACTCAGCGGCGCACAACCCAACATTCCCGGTTTGTCATAGCTCGTTCCCAGATCACACCAGAACACACCTTGCCCTGCTTCTCGCCCTCCTTTGATCGCACACCCAGCAGGCGGCGCAGCAGGAAGAAGTTGATCTCCAGCTCTGAATACACGTCGGGCAGCGCGCCCACCTGGCCTAGCACCTGACCCACTAGGCGATCGGCGCGGGTCAGGGTGGGGTCCACCTGCAGAGAAGAAGGGCTTTGAAAGCCGGAGTTCGAAGTCTGCACCCCAGTGGGTATAGCCAAACCAGCCCAAGCAACCAGGTCATCACAACCTGGATAGGTAGTAACATCGCCACTCTTAGCTCACCGTCAGGCCGACACCGATGAGACCGCCAGGCACCGCGAACTGCAGCTCGTTCTGCTCCGCAAACAGCGACACAATGCGCGAAAATATGGGGATGCACTTGACGCGGCCCTCGGCATCCTTGGTGATGATGCCCGGACGCACCTCAATTTCCTGTCCCAAACGAAGCACGCCCTGCGACGCAGCAATGGCAGTACCGCATCCACCGGTTTAACGGTACTGCCATCCAAAACGCATGATCTACGGGTCCACTATCCTTGACGCACTGGCCCTGGTTGCGCGCACAACCACAGTCGTAAACAATACGCCTACCAACACAGTATCCTTTTCTCACTCCCCACTAAAACCCAACCAATTAATTAGCCCACAACGAACCAACCTGCAGAATGGAGCCACCGGCCACGCCTCCTTTGAGCTCATCCACCTCAGAGCCCGGCTTATTGACGTCGAAAGAGCGAATGACAATCATCTGGGGTGGCGACGTGAAGTCGCTGTAAAACAGCATAAAAAGGTATCAGAGATGTTCATGGACGGCGAAGTGCTTCTTTTAGAACATGACTTTGCAACGGTCACCAAGACACTCCGCTTCAGATCCCAGCAACAGACCAGCTTCCACCAAAATTGTAGACAAAACCAACTGCTTACCGGATGGGGACGGGAATCTTTTTAACGATGTACTCGCACACTACATCCACATTGTACTTAAGCTGAGCGGAGATGGGCACAACTGGCGCCCCGTCGGCAATGGTGCCCTGGATGAACTTCTGAATGGTCTCGTACTGATTTGTGGCATTGGCCTCCGTGATCAAATCGATTTTGTTCTATGAATGCGGGCCACGGGGGAGACATGGTATAGGTTTGGCCTTGAGTTTCTTGAGCACATTTCTTGGCAGGCGCAGGTCGGGTGCCATGGATCACGCATTTACGACATTATCAAGCACCCGGAAATCTTGAAGAGATGGACAACCATCTTTCTGCGAGCCCCAAACGGGTGATGTCTGTCCTCCCACTGCAACCGCATTCCCCTCAAGGCGGCCGGAACCGCGGCCGGAACCTGATCCGAACCTGAGCCCTCCCGGCCCCCCTTCGGACCTGAAGGATGATAATATCCTTAAGCCTCATAATCTCCACGGCAGCCAAATGCTCGCTGGTTTGCGGCTGCGGGCATGTCTCGTTGGCAGCAATCAGCAGAAGCGCGCCATCCATGACGGCTGCACCGTTAAGCATGGTAGCCATCAGAATATCGTGGCCGGGGCAATCAACAAATGACACGTGGCGGACAAGGTCCATGGACTGTCCGCAGATCTCACATAGAGGGTTGTCCTGCACGCAGAAATGGCACTTAAGATGACGGCTTTGAGGCATGTGCACGTAAGGACAACAGGAGGACACAAACCGCAGCAGCGTGCCATATGCCGGGCAATAATCCCGTGAAACACGGGACGTAGCATTACCATCCGCTAAATCCCGCCAATGGATAATCTACCATCGTATACCAACATGATCATATGCCGTCATATACCCCCAAATTCAGAGCCCGGGCTCTGGACCCAAGCACTAGAGCAACAGCCTTGCCAGTGGGCCTCGCGCACCGGAACAGTCTCTCTGGGAGCGCCTTAGGACGTCGTAGCGTGCCGCACACAACCAACCGCCTTTCACACCGCCAAAGGCTTCGTAACAAAATGAAGCTATCTTCGTCCTGGCTCCCACTCCTGCTACGTGCCGTCCAACCGAGCATGGTTTCAGTCCGTCCTTAAAACTCCCCTCACCTCCTTAGCTGACCCGTACGCACGATAGCACGCCGGCCGCTCGCAGCTTGTGTTGCTGCATTTATAGATCTTAGCATTCGCATAGCCCAGCTTGATGGTAATGTTGCGCTCCAGCTCGTTCTTGAAGCGCACGGTTTGGACACCAGAAATGGCCTTGACCACCGTGGACTTACCATGAGCCACGTGGCCAATGGTGCCTGCTCGGGTTCCATGGCACCAAACGCTATGAGCGCGAGCAAGGTGTGCAGGTGGAGATTTACGACGCTGGATTAAAGTATGCTGGTGCGATCATGTGCAGCGCACTCGAATGGTGCCATGCCTACAAAAGCTCTTTTCCTGACGTAACATTGTACGTGGAACAGCTCACAAACGGTGCAGACGGGACTCAGCACGCGGGGGCTCAGGAATTGGAAGTCGCATGCAAAGGTCTGCCTTCGGGCACCTTTTCCATGATCCTCAGCTGCGAGGACATGATATCGTTTAGGTCGCTTTGGACAGCCAGCTACGAAGGCCGGAGGCGCATGCGGGTCTACCGTCCGTTTCTGCAGGCGCAGCGCTGGACTGCTTGAACTTCCGCCAGGCCAGTTTCGATCGTCTACCGTAGGCTGCAAGCAAGCATCCCCTTAGTCATGACCCTTCGCATTGAAAGTCGCCAACGCGCAGGCCCCCTGCTGTGGGAATATATACCCTACTGTGGGTGTATATATATATATACGCCTTTCTCGTGGATATGGGCTAATCCATATCAATGTGAAGCACCTGGACTCAGGAGCGAACTGCGTTCCACTGCAGAATCACCACCACCTACTACCACCACCACCATCGCATCAGCGCCTCACCGCCTGTGTTTCGTCAGTCAGAAACCTTCCGGGCTTTTGCAGTGCTAACATATTAACTTCAAAGAACCACAAAAATGCCACAAGTGCTTCGCCTTCAAGACCTGGGGTATGTGCCCGATGACTGTAGAGCGTGCAAGCAAGCTGCATAGCTCCAACCACCCATATCGGAAACGTCCTCCGTAAACGTGCCAAATGATGCGCACGCATGGACAAAGCGAAGGTGGAAGTTGCCGACGTTGCCGGCCGGGTATTGGTGTGCCCCGGTTACAGAGCTAGGCCAAGCACGTAGGTTAACATATTACCAGAGTCCTCCCAGCAAGTGTGCCACTGAATTTGAAGCTCCACGAGGACGGCCCCGTTGTGGGCGCAAGCGCAAGACCCCGTCGCTCACTTGAGGTGCTTACCGATGTTTATCGTTGCTTGACGGCTGATAACCTCAGGCGAAAGCGGGGTAAGTTTTGCCACATCTAAAGTTTCTAGGTTCTGCGAACACATCAGCCGCATGCAAATTAGCCGCGAAGCCGGGTAGATTCACCACACTACTTGCTATACGTGCTATTGCATGGTATAACCCCCACCTGCTCGCGGAGTTGCGGCTTAGACTTAGACATTTTGGCTTAGAATTTGGAAACACAAAATTTGAGAACTGAAGGTTCGCGGATCCCGGTCGCCGCCGCCTTCGGCACGGAAATACCAGATCAACAAATTACTATGAAGTAGTGAAGAAATGCAAGTAGCCGTTGGCCTACGCAAAAGACCTACCTTATGCGACTGAACCAAGATGACCCCGAAACACCCGGTGCCGTACATGAAATGAGAATGCTGGAAAGACATAGAAGGTAACAGTGGCCTGAAGAGTGCAATGTATTGCATAATGTATGGTGCTCTTGGCAATTGCATAGGACCACGCGGGGATTTTTGTTTTACAGGTTGACAGGATTTTAATTCGGTCGACTGGGCCTTAGGTGCCTCGTACCTTTTCCTAGCTTTAGCTCCGTGCAATTTTTCTTCAGGTACTTGCAAGCTTAGCTTACCACTAAGGCTTTCGAAAGGCCCTCTGGTTTCACTTGCTCCACTGTTGCCTCATTTTTGCCATATCTACAAGTATTTAAGCAAGAGTCCCTTTAGTTAACTTTAGCGAATTTAGGTGTCAAGGTTGAGCTATCGTGGGTACGGCAGGAACACTTAACCTATGCCCGAAGCCACACCTAAGCCCCGGGGAATTAGTCCAAATTCCCTGTCAGAGAACTGATAGAAAAGAATGGCTAAAAGCATAAGTTGATGACATATCATTTCCAAGCTTTCATGGTGAGAATAGTCTTTCTAGAAGTGGGAAACCAGAGCTCTGTGGGAAATGATTATGGATAAAGATTCTCATGGTGGAAGAACTAAACCTGGATTTACAAATGTTTTTGAAAGAGCCTGAAACATGCGTCAATGGCACGATGAAGCAGCTTGGGTAAAGCAGAGTACCGAATGACAGAGAACAATAGTCCGGCCGTTATTGCAGTGCTATTAGGATAAAATACCGACAATCTCATTGGATGCACTGACGGGCGACATGATTACCTTCCAAAAAATAACCAACAGACGTACGATGAGGTCTCGTCGTTGTCTCCCGCCTTGATATGAAGGAAATCCTTCTGGATAGTAGCCCTTAACCAGCTAGTACGGTTCCTTCACAATATGATATTTGCATAATATACGTGTTTATTATACGGAATCGTGCTGCAACACACACGAACAAACTGCGAGTGCAGTTTTGTCCAGATGGCGTCCATCGCAACCGTATTGCGCATCGCAACGCCAAATGTGAAGCATATGAAGTGCCGCTCGCGTCTATTTCGTCCGGGGCTCTACAAGAAGCGGACTGTTCTTGTCAAGGCGACGGCCGAGGTTGCCGAGGTTGCGGATGTGCTCATCTCAGCGGACATTGCAAACTCGCTTTCAGCCTTTCCTGTTCGGGACGTGTCGAAATTCCTCCTTGAGCATCCGGTCGCGTCCTTCAGCCTCTCGGTCGCTGCGCTCTTTATTTTACCAAAGTTGATTGAGGTATTTACTTTCATCTGGAGGGGCGGACATATTGCCCAGTGTATGGGATGGGAATGAGTCTTCGGAAAGCTTTGAGCCTGCTCCTACTGCAGTGTTATAGCCTGTCCCACTGCCCGTCTCAACTTGCCCTTGACAGTTCCCGACAAAGGCCACTGCTAGGACGAGAGAGAATGCATGTAAACTCTTAACGTGTCTTTTCCCTTTACCCTTTTCCTCCCAATGCCACTCACACAAGGCATTTATCCGGTACCTTGCTGCGCCCGTGGCCATCGCGCTGTTGGCTTTCTATGTCTTGGAGTTCCCTGAGGTTCGAAATAAGGGTCTCTCTTCTAGACTGAAGCCACCCTAGTAATGCTATGTTATGTGGTTCATCGTGAATCGGCACAGCTCGTTTGCAAGCTGTGATGGGATACACACATGCACACTACGAGCGCGGAGTCGCTATTTTGGTTCCTTACCGATCCAATCCGATCATCAATTCATCACTCAGATATTTCATTTGGGATCAGCCCAGACAGGGAGACAGGACCAAACCCGCGGTTGCCTGCACCCCCTAACACCCCCAAAATGCTCTCCGCCTTTACCAGGAGTCCGCCGTCATAGTTACGACAGTGCTTGACTGGATCAACTCGAACCCGGAGCTCACGTCCATTCTCGTCATCGGCTTGGCCATCTTTGGCTTGGCGCCCGCAATCTTCACGGCCGTGGGCGCGACGGCGCTGGTATACGCACTTCTGTCGGTTAGTGGTACGGGAGGAGGCAGGACTATCGTTGTGTCAGAAAGGCAAATGCTCTAATGGAAAATGTAATAAAGGCGTACATTTCGCCTAGTAATTACTGGTTGACAGTAATACCGGCCAAAATTACCATTACGCAAACTGAATTTCTTTGGACAAGTTGGGAAATGGAGATATGGGGAGAAGTGTAAAAGTGGTGGTGTTTTTGGGTGCACACATGGTCCAAGTGATGGCCGTTTGGCTAAGGAATTGGGGGGGTGACAAGCACGCAGGACACGCAAGGCACGCCGGGTGCCCCAGAACCCCAAGTCGCGGATTGTGCCGGGTCGAGGGGCTTGGGAAAAGGGCTATGCAAACGCATCAACAATGATGCCATGGGTAGCCCTGATATAGCCGCTTGGCATCGGTGAAAAGATGGGAACCTTTGCTCATCTGAGTCGTAATCCTTGGCGGGGCAGCTATCAAACCTCTCGGAAGGGGGGAGGCGGTGGGTGGAAATACGTGAAGTTCGATTTGGAATGTCACAATTATTTAGCCTGAAACTGTAGCAGAATACTAGCTGGCTTTACAAACCTTGATTTTTAGGGAAGTCCTGCACATATTATTATGTCTGGTATAGATCCGAAGTTCGATTTTTATGGATAAAGAAAATATAAGAAAGATCCTTGCTGGAGCTAACTGGAATGCGACATGATAAGTACCTGGAAATCCATACTATTATAAATCGATCTTACTCCGCTGCCGTTCTCCGCTGGCTCAACTGCCGTGCTGCAGGTTTCTTTCGGCACGCAAGTTCCGGAGGTCAGAGAAATGCAGGTAAGGAGTCCTCTCTGCGGAGTGGTGAAGCGGCGGGTAAATTGAGCGTGTGGAAGCTGGCCTTTCTTTTATAATCTTTCTGGCCTTTCTCAGCGAGGCCGCATCAACAAAAACCTCTCTCTCTTCTTCTATTGCGCTGCTTGCGCGCTCCTACTAGGTCTCTGAGATCTCTTGAGAACGGGAACTGTCCGACTGATCCACGACGCACCTGAGCGGCATATTTTGAGCTGCCAACACAGAGAACCGTGTGTTTCTGCACTGTGTAGGGGTCACACAACCCAACCTCGGAACAAAAACTAGAGCACCTATCTTTTCCCAATCTCGGGGCTTCAGTATCCGTGCATGGAAATCACACCAATGCTTGCCGGGGTATGACGGCCTATGACGTCATGAACCTTTCCTGCCCCATGCAAGAGACCGTCTGGCGCTCAGCAAAGCCCCCTCATCCGGCATACTTCCGTGCAGGGCACCTTTGGTCAGACGGTCACACGAGTACAGTTCCTAAGCAGCGTCGCCGTGCAGCGTGTGGAGCAGCTCCTGCGGAACTAACAGAACAGGCCCCCTCGTGGGCGGCCTTTTGCTTGCCGTGTATGTGCACAACGTCGGATCTGCCTTGAAGGTTATCGTTAGTTTGCGTTTTGCCGTTTGTGTTGTGGCCGTGTCAGTGCTAGCTATGGAGTAAAAAGGAGATTGTCGGGCAGGTCATAAACGCGGTGCAGCTGTTGGGACGCGCAACTCATGGGTGGGGGACACTTAGGGACACATTTAAGAATCAATCGGGGGTGAGTCTTTATTTGCATCAGTAATTGCTGTCGCTCTATTGTTTGTAGTCATTGCTCAGGTTCATGTGCCTCGATGATCGATGCCCTCGGGGGCAGTTTTCCAATTTCATGGTCGTTTGAAGGAGTTTTGCCTAAGGATATATTTCATGAACAGAGCCTAAGACGTGGCCGACACTTCGTTGTTATGTACCCCGCGTATAGTGAGATAATTGACCATGATGGGCGATTTATAGGCAGAGTCACTTCACATGCCGTGTGTCGCAGACTTCGGTTTTTGCTTGATCCGTGGTCTTTAAGAAGGCGATTTTGATACCTACCTTTGATTTGAACAATAGATCAGCTCTTTACGTTTCTCGTTTGCACAGCATAGGACATGTAGCCGCATCAAGCGCCCGGTTTTCCAACGTGATCGCGCGGGGCAGGAGAGATGGGAGACCCCTGGTCAGCACTGTCCTGAGCTGCCAGAATGATCGCAGGATGGCAGCAGGGAACCTGAATAGGTAGGCCCAGGAGCACGTTCATGCATCCATCATGCAGCATTCGTACATTGCTCCATTGCGCTATATCGTGGCTTAAATCGCTGAGAAATCACCAGCTTCGAGGGGGATCACGCAGTAATCCCCAACGCATTGTGGGAGGATCAAGGAGTAAAAAACGTTATCTTAGTACCAACAAACTATCGGCGATCCTGAACATTGAGATTCATCATATGCTGAAATCCTTGTAGAAGCTCCGCATGAAGATTATCATCCGCATCGCTCTGCTTGCACAGCACGACATATGTATAGCGAGCAAACCCTTCCATAGCTTTCCACCGCCCATAACCACGCTTCTGACCTCCAATTTCAACCTCTATCGCACAACAGAAAAATCTACTCGGCACGCAGCACTTAATCTCCGCCGCACCACCCCTTAGGCTGCTAAGATGGGGGCATGTGTCAACGGAGTGAGCTGCTCGACGTGCTTCACACCACGGACTTCGCGTGGCGGTCCTCTACTCACCCCATCCGTTCACCGCACGCGCATGGACAGCAAACGCCATTCACGTTCTGCGCATGTGCGTCGGCGATTCCACAGTACCTTCAATAAATGTACAGGATTACAAAATCCATCGAGTGCAACACCCCATGCTTCCGTGTACGTAGGGAGGCAAAATCAGGCTGCTGCGTCCTCGCACGCAACGTCACCCTCCCCTGAAGAAACAAGAGCAACCTGAGATCCCACATAAACAGAATGCCAGGGACAGCACAGGCCGTAACATGGGACAGCGGCTCCATGCCGACTATCGTCATTTCAATCTCACTGTCTTTCCAAACACCGGCAGCATCAACAGCACCGAACGATCGACCACGCCTTAAGGTTACATGTGCGTGCACTTACAGGATAGGAAAGTTTACCGGATGGCCGTTATATATCATACATGGTTGCGAACCTGACACACAACTGGCACAGAAGGCAAACTGAGCAGCGTGAGGGCCCAACTACAAGCAAGCAGCTTGCATGCCATCCAGAAACATACTGCTTACAGCGCCTCAATCTGTCTCGTACATCATCACAGACTCAATATACAATCTCAAATGTATACAGTCGTGCCACGTTGAAGACCCCAGGCAGAGCTGCATAGGTGCTGCATCGCTATTCACCAAAACAGTTGAGCCTGAGGACTCAAGCGGTACGATGTGCAAACCAATGCTCAGACGATCATGAAGTCCATTTCGTGCGACAGCTTGTTAAGCGGAGATGTGTGCACCTGCTCCCATGGCACGAACACGCAGGGCGCAAGGCCGCGGGTATGCGATTTGACAGACGGTGCGCCTTCATCAGTGTTTGGTTCTGGAGGGAGGGAAAGACGGATAAAAGAGACTTGAAATACAACTTCTGACCGCGACGGTGCGCGGGGAGGGGAGGTGAACAGGGCACCATAGCGTGAGCATACCGCCCCGGGTTGGCCTTCAGCCTTTCCTCGCCGCCTATACCCAAAACCATGTCTTATCCTTGCGCGTTCCTCTTCGTGCACCAAATTGTGCTTTCCAAGCCCCTCGACATTCCGAACGACCAAGAACAAAACTAGACGGGGCGATGGTACTCAAATGTGGCTGCTGAGCAAGGAGGAAATCTTTGCGTTACGAAGAGGCAAAAGCTGAGAGAGCAGACCTCACAAACCCTACTGAGTACCCTCACACCTTGTTGCGGAACCAACTCGGCTGTGCTGCCCAGCTCCCTGTCTCGAGTGATGATAGACTCAATAGCCAGCCGGTTGCTGGCGCCGGGGTGAGTGGACCACATTGCCAGGTGGCAATGCAATTCGGTGGAGGTGCTGTTTGGGTACACCAGGGTGCAGTGGACCTTGTTGCCCTGTGTGATTTGGGAGAATGACAGAGTCATTTGGGGACGGAGGTGAGGAAGCAAGGAGACAAGGGACAACCATGACACAATTTAGGATGCGCATTGCGCAGGAGCAAAAGCGGAGGAGAAAAGCCAAGCAAGGCATTTATGTCTAGATGAAGTTACATGCAACAGCATGCGGAACTGCGCCATGCATATGCATAATCACGCACCCTCTATAGGGTTTCCTACCCTCTACCCTCTATAGGGTTTCCTACCCTCTACCCTCTATAGGGTTTCCTACCCTCTATAGGGTTTCCTACCCTCTATAGGGTTTCCTACCCTCTATAGGGTTTCCTACCCTCTATAGGGTTTCTTCAATCCACCTGTTGCGGGTCCCCAGCGTGGCCGCAACAAAACACTCCCTTCCACCTTACCTTGACAACATAGTGGCCCCAAAGCACCGCCGCCCCGTCCTTATCCGCTGCCTGCCATTCCTTGCCTCCGCCTGGGCCGCCCGGGCCTCGATTCCGCGGCAGCCTCACGGCAGCACATTGCCCAGCAGCTGAGCCCGAACCCGCACAGAGAACAGGAAAGGGGAGCTGTGCCATGGATTTTGCCACTTTGCTCACGACATACGGGCTGGTGCGGTACAAGAACGTGCCGTCCGGTAAAAACCTGCAAACAGGCAGCGGCAACGGGCGCGCAGGCCAAGGAGCCCAGAAAGAGGCTGACTGGCTTCCGTTTCTATGGTTGCAAATTTCCATCATGTTTTCCCATATGTGGCGTGCACAATTACGTCAGCACATTTCCTCTCCCCGGCCCTTGCAGATCTTATTTACCTCTGGATGGCCAGTAGAAGCAGCCGGCAATCTTCATGGCAATCTTCATGGTTGTACGGAAATGCGTCATGCCATGAAGATTGGCGAATGCTGCTGGCCATCCAGAGGTGGATAAGGTCTGCAAGGGCCGGGTTCAGAGCAACCCAAATGAGGAAACAGGCGCATGCGGGCAGAACCACGCGAACCGTAAAGAGAGTGCTTGGCGGATCACTTGCTAATACATCATCTGCAAATACCTGTAGTAGCGGAAGTAGCTGACCAGGTGCACCGGCTTGTGGTTGGTAAATTCCACGACGCCGGTACGCACGTATGTGTTGCGGGCTGTCATACACAACAGCAGGCATACAGCGGTGGGACATGGTGAAATCTATCATAGAAAGTGAAAATTCGCGTCTCTTACTTACCATGCAAGAGACGGTCAATACTTTCCAGATACTCAAAGCGGCTTTAAATATTTTGGTTTCCCCATACAGAAATATTTGCCACTACGAAGATGGTGGCCATGAGGCCATTATATCTATATAAAGCGAAGTGACAAGGTTTGGACAAGTATCGACACCCCAAAGCTTACAATCGACTTCAAACCCCTCATGACTTCGGCCTGTGGCATAGGCACTGAGCCATACCTGCATATAGGCCGTCAAAACGGAGGTGGGGATGGTGGATAAACATGCGCTTCCAGGAGAACCTGCCAACATATACGGGACACATCGGGTTATGTTGAGGTCCAGCAAATTCGACACTAGGATGATACTATCCTTATCTGCCGGGCAGAGGATACATTAATGCCCGCTTTCCAGCATCTACTGTCGTTATTTCTCTGTCCCCGCCGTACCTGTACTTTGTGGCCATTAGTTTTTGCCGTTCTCCACGGTCTGGGATACTCAACGATAACGCCTCATTACAAGCGTGCTCCCAAAGCCGGGGGTGCTGCTTGTATAAAATCCGGCATCAAGAAAGGAGCTAGGCTCAGTCTGTACTATCTTCGCACCCGTGGCGCACGGTTTTGTTGCAACCCTAACTGCGTACCTCAGAGAGTATTCGCCACTGACGGCACACCTGGATTTAAAATTGCACATGTGACTGATTGCAAGCGCCCCCACAGAGCGGTCGCGATTAATGCTTACCAGCGCGGCTTTGCCAAGCGCGTAAGGTTCTAAAAACCCCAAAATGATGACCATAAGTTCATTAGGAATGGATTGCTGGATCAACGCGAGCTCGGTTTCCTTGGGAAGAGGAGTAGGTTTAAGCTTGAGGCCATTAGCCTTATGTTTGCCCAGATGGATGCCAACCAACCTTTTCTAAGGCTGCGGATGGAACCTGTAGGCGGTTCCCATACAGAGACAGCCATGGCCTGTGGAGGCCAAATAAGCACTCGACTGGCAAAATATGCAACGTCATTCCGTTGTGGGGTGCTTGTTGATTTGGCGCACGGTGCAATTAAAAGTCATAGTGTAAAAGACAACTGTCTTTTAAAGTCAACATACTATTGCGCCGTTTAGAAACAGTTTACATCGCCATGCATAACTCGTCCCATCAGCTCCGAAGGTTCCAAAACTTGTCGCGCCTTGACAAGCTGCTATTAGCTCTTGGGAAACATGGGTATTGGGACTCTATGATTTAATCGTTACCACATACTTTACAACGTCACCACCGCTGCATAACTACATCAACCCTGCATTCGTCCATCTGCCAACCTCGCCATATTTCCAACATGCTAAAAATGTAGCACTTTCAAACCCTCCTAGATAAGTAACTTCTTTATGAGTCCCACAAACATAGCACGCGTTGTACCGGAGGACGACAGCATTTATTAGTGTGACAAGGGCTCGTACGGTCCGTACGAGCAAGGGGGCTCTGGCTCTTAATACTCAAACCAGGTTACATAGCACGATTCCTTAGGGTTTTAAACTTGGTCACACTAGTATTTGGCTTTTGGAGTAAGCTAGTTGACCTGAAAGGCACCATGGCGCCTTTCGAGAGGAGATAAGATTAACCCTTGGCTTGAAATGTGGAGTAGAGTCTTGGGGTTGTAAGGTTATATGGGTTCTCCAGGCCTTAGGGTTGGATTTAGATGGTATCTGTCCTTCGCCAGACACTGAGGAGCGTGTGAACAACCTAGCCGACTGTAGGCTAGCGGCTTCTGAGATTATGGTGGAGTCTTTTTATATCTTTCCTTACTGTTTTTATGCTTGTTCTCGAGTTCTCGCGGTCCTCTGCGCCTCCTGGCTCATTTGGGCCTTACGAGCTCACGAAGCTTGTACTAATCAAACCAAATCAAATAAAAGCAATACACCCCAGAGAGTTAAGTAGAGAGACCCGGAAAGCAAGGTAAATGACGCTGAAAGGAAAATTGGATTGTCAGGAGTATCAGGAGTAACTTCAACTAACGTGCAGATGGCACGTAACTGCAATCCTTGCTGGACCTCCCTGGTGCAGTAAGGATCCTGGTGGGCTCCCACAAAATGATCAGCTTGTCGCATCCAGGGAAAAATTGGAGGTGGAGGTGTGACTGATACTGACGGGGCTGCAACGCCTTAGTCACTCCTGCGGGCCGGATTGAAACGATGCGAATGCACCCTATCTAAATGTATTGATCTTCAGGCGCGGCCAAAGTATAGCATGCATGCGTCCTCACTCGGCAGCACTTATAATTATGTAAGAACATGTGCTCTGGGGCGGGGAAAAGCTCATCGACGATCTTTGGGAAGCTTTAACATCCGCTGTGGACATGGACGAAAAACACTTCGAAACCAGCCCATGTGGCAAGCTCTGGCCACATGTTAACATGCCCCACTGCTGCTCGCCTGCCCGTCCAGATACTGCTGATCTCCAGACACTCCGAACCACTTCAACGAGGAGGAGCCTTAACGTCCTTCCCCTCACAGCTCTTCACCCTCGGTCCCCACCCGATCGATTCATAATCCATATCCCGAATACTGCCTGCTGTTACCTACTTGAGAAACAACCCAATATGTCTAGGTTCCAAGCTTCCCACCGTTCCCGCGCCAAATGGGATCTCGGCCCTAACATCGTCAACTAAACCCAGAAGCGGGGCTCTTCACCCCATCCTGTATGCACAACAGATTATTTCTTCAGCCAACCGTTACCATCTCCTGACGCCATTCCTACCGACATTCCTCCCACTCGAAGCTCGCCAGGCTCAATACTAGCCAGGGAACATCGCCAGCCCCACCAGAGTTCGCCGCCCTTGATTTGTATTGGCCCCTATAAGCACCACACTCAAGCCGCATCCTTGATCATCACCGATACAACATCCATCATGTTGCATCGGTGATGACATTAAGCGCGTGGGGATCACTGGGCCGGTGCGTGGAGCCGCAAAGGGGCATGACATGGTATGACAACATGGCATGACAACTTTACTCGTCATTAAATGCAAACAGAAAGGCGATGCCCCCTGCAATGGACGTAAGGAGGTGACAAAGACGGTGGCCGCACCAATACAGGCCAAGACCATCCGCTAGTACTTCGCAGTTCCGCCGGTCTCAAATGGCGGCTACTGACACCGCCGCGCCCCTCGAGGCTCTCAGTTATTGAGACTCGTAATGCCCTCAACCAACAGAGAGGTGAAGATATAGCTTCATCACCAGCCCACTGCCCAAGTTCCACCCGGTTCAAAAGTGGACGGTCGTCATCTTGCCCTTCCCCATTTCGTAGACCATGTCAACCGCCTCACTCAGGGCCACTTGGCCGAAGCGGGTGATGTAGTTCGAGTTGAGCTTGAGCTCCTTGGGAGCGCCCTCGGGATTGGCCTTGAGTGCCTGGGTGAGGGAGAGAGGGATTTGGCCATGGGGCGGGTGAGTACTGAGAAGACGTCAAGAGCACCTGAGCTAAGCTGCGCGAGTCCGCCCAGCGGCAGGTAGCCCACATATGCAATGCCCAAGTATGGGTTTCTGTAATACGTGTCCTTCCGAAGACAGCCGCGGCTGGAAGCCAGCACCGGGGCACCAACAGAACAAGCTACCGGGGTAGTCAAACCACACAGGCCTGTTCAACGTGGGAAAAGGAAAAAGACATAAAATGCAGGATAACGAGGATTTAGGTTTATAAGGTTTGGTGCCAAAACCCCGGCATCCGGCAGTCGGCACGGAGCACTGTAAACATTTTGGGGCCCTGACGGTGGCCCCTTGCAGGACCCTTCCCACCTGCGCCAGCGCACACGCTCCATCGTCCTTGATCTCGTTGTAACCCAGATCCAGATCTACGATCTTGCTGTTCTCCGCTGCCTGCAGTCATAAGCACAAGGGCCCAAAGCTCAGCTGCTCATGCTGCTATCGCAGCTGTAACTGGTTTTATTGCCACTGCTACGGCTACCGGTGCCACATATCCGCTGCAGGGAACACAAGTAACTATCGAGCCCTGCACATCGCGGCAACGCGGCATCGTGCAGCATGAAGGAGTCACATTGCCGCATAGCCCCGTGCGGTTACTCTCTGCACCAATAGAGCCCACAGCCAACAGTCAGGCCTGACAGCCATAACCCAGCCAGATGGCGGAGTGTCCTTCACGAGCTTGCATGATGCTCGGACCCGCATCAAGCTCCACGCGGTGTTCGGCGCGGAAGAGCTCAAGTTCGGAACCCCTCCTGGCCATTTGCACTCACGGCCCAATCCACCTTAAGACCGCGCGACAGCAGGATGGCTCCGTCGTTTCCCAGTGCGTTGCCCCGCAGGTCCACATGCGATAAGGTGTTGTTGAGTAACAGGAGGTCTGATAAGGCCCTCGCACCGTCACCGCCCGCCACTTTGCACCAGCCCATCTTGAGGGTGCTTAACTGCGGAGACGGTCAACAAGCAACGCCAGGGAACCAGCCATGAAGGAGGCGAGCGAAACAAGTGGACAGGAGAAAACGAATACGAGTGGAGAGTGGCGGCAGAAACCGTCGGGACACATCAGGAGTCAATTACGGCAGCAGGGCCACAGCAAGATGAAGGTCGTGTTAACAACCCTTGGTACGGCACTTTCCGAACGGCTGGAGACGCAAAATGAGACTTAACGGGCCGGCAGGGATGGCACGTATGGCCTGACATACCCTCGACAAATTCGCGGTGGGAATGGCCAGGGGGGAAGTCGACATGCAAAACAAGGAAAACACAAAGTAACAAGCCCAGGAGGAGCACTTCACCCTTTTCCTCCTGCCCTGTGTCGTCCGGCCCCACGCCCACCTCGGGATGCTCGGGCAAGCACAACAGCCCCTTACCGGATTCCAGTTCCGATTTCAATCGTCCAATAGCGGGTTTGCAGGTCGTATTCCAGACACCTAGCCACCTAGCAGCCGCCTAGCCTGGCGGTGACTATTCCCACCTTCGGCAAGTTGAACTTGGCGAGATCTGTAACCGTCTTTGTGCCCTCGGGGCCCAGCGGATTGTAGCCGAGCTCCAGGGACGTCAACGATCCATGGTTCCGGAGCGCCCCCACCAGCGCCGCCACGCCCTTGGGACCAATGTTGTTTCCGCCAACGTCCAGCACCGCAAGGCCCTTGTTGTCGGCAATGGCGTGCGCCATCTTCCAGCGCCACCACCGATGGGTCGCAACGCAAGTGGGCGGATAAAACTCAGCAGCAGGAAGCTGACTGCAATGGCTGGAACCTCACCTAATCCCACCGCGGCTTTCTTTCCTCAGCCCTTCATTCCTGGCCTTTCTTGCCCTTCAGTCCACAGATTCACACGCAACCCATCCCACTTAACTCCATCCCCCGGCCACTGTTAAACAATTCGCTAACAGCTATATAATTTTCTGGGGAGGTGCGCAGCGCCCGAGGGTCCTTATGGCCCTTTATGTGAGCGGGTCCGTTCTGGTCCCCACGCCTCCCTCCCTACCTTGGCCATTCCCGAGTCCCCGATATCGTTCATGTACAG
The DNA here is from genome assembly GCA_030268105.1 of Volvox africanus. Classification (NCBI taxonomy): domain Eukaryota; kingdom Viridiplantae; phylum Chlorophyta; class Chlorophyceae; order Chlamydomonadales; family Volvocaceae; genus Volvox; species Volvox africanus. Next base: position 1,281,507 of record BSDZ01000079.1, read on the forward strand.
GTTTAGCTCCTTAAGGGAGCGCTTGAGACTGAGCATGCGCGTCAGAACTGCCGCCCCCGCCTCCGTCAGGCTGTTGTTCCCGAGGTCCAGCACCGTGATGTCGCCGTGACGAGCCTGAAGGGGCAGCAGATTGGAGGCGAGTCTTTGGTTGGGAGTTCCGGAGCTTACGCTCGGCCGGTTTTGCTCACTCGATATCGTCCTGCGTAAGCCGGATTCACAGCAACAGTCGAGTGCGAGCTGAGTGATCAAACGCCGCGATCGGTATAGATTGTGGGGAGGCTGAGAGAATATACGTATCCGAAACAAATGGATGGTTGGGGAGAGCAGGGTTCAGATGCAACGGATTTGGAAAAGTCAGGAGTTGAAATATGCTTTGAAGAAAGACCCAAGTCATGTAAGCAAAAACTCACCATAAGCGCCTCGCAAATCGCTGCCACACCCGCGTCACCGATTTCATTGCCCTTCAAATGAAGCTCCTTTAGGCTGTTATTGGCGCGGAGTGCATCCCCAAGTGATAGCGCACCCGCCTCGCCCAGGTAGTTGTCGGTTAGCACGAGCACCTGTATGATCACGCGATGTTAATCTGTGAAGGTGATCATTATGGGCGATTCGAATTGTGAGAACTGAGCACTTGCGTGCTGCGGCACGCGTACGGTAGCCTGTCGCCGTCCGGTATGACAAGGTTAACAAGAACGGGAACAAGTAAACGACAGCCCTTCCCCAAGCCCCCGATTTCCCCGGCACTTTGAACTATCCTGACGCAGGGGCTATTGCTTGTAATACATACATATATGTGTGGGGGATAGGGGGGCTTTGCTTCACCCGTGGCCACTACCTGGCAGTGGCTACATTCCCTGTATTTCGGGGCACTCTGATCACCCCGTTCACCCCAATGGATGTTGACTTCTCCGAAATCAGTGATTTTCCCGGTAGGTAGGTGGTTCAGCACCACCGCCAGGATCCAGTGGAATCTGCCGGATCAACGGCGACCTCAACCCCACTCCTGGTCGGCTGGCATATCATTATAACCGAGACAGGTCCTCACCCTCCATCAACATCGGGGGCACATCCACCCTCAACCAGTGGAGGGATTTTACTTCGGCTCTCAGACAGGATCTATCCTGGATCCTTCCGGGGACGCAGTGTTGTGCCTTACCAGTTTTGTCCAGACGCTATCATACACTAAATATATACACATGTGTGTATGCGTGTAGATAGATAGATGTATAGATCACTTAACTGATATAGTAAATGACGTCCATGTGCATATGGCATTACAACACGAGCTTCACCACCACGTCTTAACGCCTTCACAACCCACCTCCAGAGTAGTACTGGCGGCCAGCGCCGCCGCCAGCGCCGCCGCACCGTCCTTGTCGATGGCATTTCCACTCAGGTCCAGCCGCTGCAGCCGCGTGTTGAGCTTGATGGCCTCCGCAAGCGCAGCGGCGCCCGCATCGCCAATTCCGTTTTGGCCCAAATCCAGAGTGGCCAAATGTGGATGTCCTGAAGCCGCAGCGCGGGTGAAAAAGGTGCAGGTCGTTGGCCATTAGCTGTTAGTCGTCCGGGGTTTCCATAAGGATTTTGAGGCTCGAGCGAGAAAATCAATGACAGGGAGGTGACCCAGATCACACGTGACGGCCCACTGACTGGACATCAGAAGGAAAACCCCACAACACAAAATAGTACGTTTAACATAGTATGCACAAAACCGCACCGCCCGAATCAAGTTTTTGATCAGAATCCAATTCGTGACCTCCGTAATGGGGTCGATCTGGTGGTCCGTCTGTATGATCTGTAAGGACAGCTGGAATGGTGCTGCAGATGATGGTGGGAATCACTGTCCGTCCCAAGAAATTCCGTCCCCTTCTCCCCACTCCCAGCATACACCTATCACCGCCTCTATCCCGCTTAATGGGAATCCGTCCTCCCAAACTCCTCCATTTTGGGGTTTAAAACCCCAATGAGAATTCGACATAACACACTAACTGCTGTTTTATGCCGTACACAAAGACACAGGGCCCAGCTGTCACCCACCTGCGATCACTTTCGCAAGCTGCTCCGCGCCCCCATCCCCCAAGCTGTTGGTGTTGAGCACTAATGTCGACAGGGCAGCGCCGGGCAGTACCTGCGCCAGCGCTGCAGCACCCAGCCCCCCGCTGATGCCATTCTTGGACAGGTCCAGAGCTCGACAGGAGGTGTTGAAGGCCAGGGCTTCAACCACGTAGGCTGTGCCTTCGTCGCCCAGGTTCTGTACACGGGGCCGGAAGCGAAAAGGGGCCGGTCATACACCTCCAACATGCAAATCCAAAAAAATCAGAAAACAATACCTCAGATTAAAGCACCTGGAATGACTAAGAAGGTGATCGGCCTCAGCAGGAAATGCAGTTCAAAGTCAGAACATTGTGCTGACCACGTTTTCGTTTTTTCTTTCGTCCAATAGTTCATGGGTAAGTCGAAGCGGGAGATCTATAAGCTCGTGACGGACCCCGGGGGAAAGGGACAGGCGGGATGAATCATGCAGGACTACAAATGGAGTTTGACGAGAGGCCGGCGCGTTTCTGTGGAAGCGAATGACCGCCGGAACCCCGTGTGGGGTGAAGGGGCATATGTGAAATTTTGGGGCGGGAAGAGATATCAGAGCGAGGATCAAGGGACTCGGCAAAAGATCGCTATGTGGAGTTGATGCCTGTCGCTCAGCCCTCCTCAGCCATCCCTCTCACTTCCGTCGGGGCCCCGCAGCCCCGAACCCCTCAGCTATATGACCTCTCACATCACGCCGGTCCTGCGCCTGCCATAGGGGCTTTGGAGCGTAGCGTACCTTGGCCGACAAATCTACAGAGGGTAGCGCCCGGAGCTGTTCGCACATCTCGTTGAGTCGTGCCTGTGCGTCCCGCTGCAGCCGCTTCTGCTGAAGCCCCTTCGGTGGTGGTGGTGCGGACAGGTGGTAGGGAATAAGAGCATGAATGCAAATGAAACAGCAACCAAAACACTAGGGAACGAATAGCGGAATACTGGAACACCGGTGCCAGCAACGGATAAAGTGGGAACACAGTATGTGTGTACTGTACACAGTATGTGTGTACAGTACGTACCCTATGCCGTGCCTGCTTGTGAAGCGAAGCCAGGTCAAATCTGGGCTGCATGTTGTACCAGGCTGACCACGCAGGCTTAGAGAGTTAGTAGGAAAACACGACAATGCAGGTGCTTGTTTGCTGGTGGCCCCTTACATGAAGCATGCTACGCTAAGTCCCCCTACCATTGATTAACAACTACTATCAAGAGCCTGTACGACTGCAGTAACCGTTCCGGGGTTCTGCACTTCTGCAAGCTATGGTCCTCTTCTCGGCGGCGGATGTGACAAAAGCCCGAGCGAGACGATACATATGTAGGCAAAACAACTGCTTGGGGGTTCCTTGGGACGCCATCATACCTGCGCGACCGTCTGCGGTAGTGCCTCCACTGCAGATTTCGCTTGAGACCCGACGTTTACAAAGAACGTTTTGTACAGGACAGCTAAGACGCCCAGGCCCGCGACAGCAGCCACAGCGACCGCAAGAGGCGGAATTCCGGCGTCGGTGCGGGAATCTGGTACGCTGGCAGTCTGCGGCGGCTCCGTTGCTTGAGTTAGTCTATGACGAGCCCTGCTTCGTGCGCCGAGAGGTGTGCCTTCACCGCTTCCAGCAGTCGTCCGCGTCGCTTCCGATACAGCCTTGCCATCGATGGAAGTACTGTCGCTTGCTGCTCTTGCGATAAAGAAACAGCTATAGAATCCATCGCTACGAAATAACGTGTGTGCTGATCGAAAACCTTTGGGATGGCAGGCGCTTTTTCGTGATGAGGCCGTCAAGCCGGGAGATGACGATCGTGAGTTCCAATTCTTACACTTAATCATTTCCTTGATAAGGGTTCCCAAGTGTCACGGTCCTCGTGGCTTAATGTTCGGGTACGTGTCGAAAGTCGCGAGACCAGCACCGAAGTTAATTGACGTGCTATCACCTGTTACTTAATAGGTTTCCAATTATACATACAGATAATTAACACTTTCACTCAGCCAGGCAGCTAGGTCAGCGGTCAAGTGTGGGGCTCTACGCAGTGGGATCCCAGGTATCGTGGATGTCACGAACTAAAATGATCTTACCAGAAGTCATAATCCTGATTTCACATAAATTTCGTTATACCACTATACAAAGAACACCATTACATGTTGGACACTACGTAGAGTGACGTCGACGCAAAGTCACCAAAGGTACTGCGAGTCATATTGCACCATTCCAATCTTGCTCCATCGCCCAGCATTCTGGCTTACGCTCAGTTATACCGATAACCAATGTAAGATTTTTGAACTTCACCCAAACCTTTAACGGTATGGATGTCCTGGCATGTCCACCGCGATCGCAGCCTTCTCATGATCAAACTAACCCCAGGACATTGCACGCGCCATTTCAGCTACTGAAAACTTAGGAAATGGCAAAACGCGATCGCAGCAAATATTCAGGGCCCGAGCCGTAACCTTTGTATCACGCACAAGACTTCCCACAGCCAGGATAGGAATTTTGGCTCCCAGCAAACACAACTAAACGAGAAAATTCAGTAGCCAAGGCGAATCGACGAACAGGCGGGCCCAAAGCGCAGCTTATATACCTCACCCAGGGACGGACGATCAAACCATGACAACCATGACTTTGCTTTGCTAAAATCACACAGCAAACTTGTTTGGGGCCTAAAATTATGCCTGGTCGCTCATGGCCTCCCTCCGTCCATCCCTCACTCCGTGGATTTTCAAACAACGTATTATTGTAACATTGACTCTCACTTTCAATACGAGACATTCCTTTTCAGTTGGTATCCAGTACACGATCGTGCCCCTCGTCCCCCGCTACGCGGCGTAATTGCCCCGCCTCCTGAATCCTCGCAGCATGTCTTCGCTCTCCCGTCCGCGCCCCGGCGGATCAGTCCCCGCCCAACCCGACCAGCCGCTCCCGCTCTCTTTAGAGCAGAGCACTACGTAACTTTTCTCCGCTGTTTCCAGAACTATGACGGAAGGCTCAAGAGTATGGCGCTGGCCAGGGCAGCTAGGCAGGCAAAAGCCCTGCCACACGACAGGTTCATCTCTGTGTACTTTAAAGAGTTACCATTTATAACAAGCTTCTGTTTCCAAGCTTAACGAGGCGGGCTGTGGGGATCCACTTTTTTCACCAAGTTGGCCATGCTAAAATAACGTGCACCATGCAAAGTCGTGCATACCAAACCTCTTCACTGTGCATAGTGATTATATAAATCGAGTTGATCACAATATGTACGGCATATATAGTCCTTTAGATAGTGCACCTTTTGAGGACGCGCCGTTACTGGTACGACATTGATCCGTATTCTGGATCCTGGCTTGGGACTGTCGCATCTAAACTATTCACGACTTTACATATTGTACTTCTTTTGAACTGAGAAGAAGATTTCACTTCTTTCAATCTTTGGAATTTTTCTAAGTGTCACTTTGGCTTTGCAAACTTCAGTATTTTCTGTTTAGCACACCTGACGCACTAGTCAGCACCGGGCTGTGGGCTATCGAAAATGAGTCGCAGGCAAACCTTGGCCCAACTTAGTCCTTCACAACTCAATTCCAAAGGGGGAAACTCTGGAACGCACGCACGTGGCTCTAAGGATGTTGGTCCGCTTCCTGGCAAGGGCAGGAAGAGTGTTGCAGGTGGACTGCTGATGGCGGCTGCAATGCCTGGATCATGTCTTGAACGGCGCTCCAGCGTCGTCACTAAGCCCAGCGGTCCAAAGCAGGATCCCCGACCCCTAAACAGCAAGGAATACCAAAACAATTGCATTAAAGTTGTCATCAACTACTTGACAACGCACAATTTTTCGTATCCAGTTTCACCCAAAACCCTGGCTAGCCCGACCGGAAAAGATTTCTCAGCAGTCGTCACGTTCCTTTTCCAGCAGATCGATCCCGTTGCTTTTAGGATCCTGGGGAAGGTTGAGGATGAGGTACCTCTGTTCTTCAAGCGCTTGAATTACCCCTTCCAAATCAGCAAGAGCGCATTGTTCGCAGTCGGTACCCCTCACTCATGGCCGGCAGTCTTAGCGGCACTCACGTGGCTGGTTGAGTTGCTGGAGTACGCGGAGAAGTCCAGCAGTAACAAAGCCTCGGGGTTTGACCGCGATAACAAGGTCTGGTGGGGGGGAAGGAAGACTGTAGGCTATTGCCATGCATTTAGCAGCATTGGCATAACTGGGTTTCTATGTGCGGTACGGGGCACGTAACTCAGGTTGAGGACTTCTTGGACTACCTGGCTGAGGGCTATCAAACGTGGATGTCTGGTGACGACGACCGGTGCCAGCAACTTGACGAGCAGTTCGCCGCTAAGTATATCAAGCAGGCCGCGGAGCTGGATGCCAGCAGGGAAGAGCGTCGCAAGGTACGTCCTAGGTAGCCAAGATCACTCACCGAGTTCCAGTTACAGCATGGCACATACGCGTGCTACTTAACTCTTATCCTTGCCGTGCCCACTGTACCATATACGCATGCCCCCCGTTGCTGGGAACACAGGCGAACGAACAACTGCTGGCAGAGCTGGCGCACTTCCGCTCTCTCCCCGATCCCGTGGAAACGGCGAAGCAGAAGCTGAAGGAGCTTCACATCGATAAGGAGAAGCTTCAGCAGCTCGTGCAGCAGGATCAGGTAGGGTAACGGATATAGTGCGCATGCATATACGGTCCACGTACGCCCTTACGGCTGGCCGGACAGCTGCACGAGCACTATATACCTCTGACGTTTTTCAACGTTCTATAAGGACGACTTGCCTGGATAAGGTATCCTAGGTAAGTACGGCAAGACTCCGATAGCTTTTGTCCCGGACTTTGGGCTTAACGTTTATTTTGCAGAAAGGAAATGTTTCGTGATGCATACAATGTCGATGGTGAATCGTGGGTATGGCACATTGTGTAGACTATCGTTGATGGACTATTGTGCAAGGGCCTCACGATATGCTCCGGCACATGCGGACACATGCTATAGGGTTTGAAGCAGACAGCGCTCCGCAAGCTGTCGGAGAAAAAGGCGGACCTTCAGGCCAAGCAGGATCAAATCACTGCAGCGGTGGCTGACGTGGAGCAATTGCGCCAGTGCGTTGTGGTGCAATCGGTCAACAAAGCTGATCTTAACCGCATGATCATGGAGCGGTGGGTGTGCTAGTGAGAAAACCTTGAAAGGAAAACGGTGGATCAGTCAATGCTACACAACGGTCCCTTTCTGCCCCGTCGAATGCCGCAGCAATATATTTATGAGTGCCCCGTGTCCCGAGACAAGTAAGATAAACGTTCCTGGATTATCAGCCAGCAACTTAAGGGGTTGCGAAAGAACGGCATAGTAAGGTAATGTAGGTTTCATGCAAGTCCTAAGTGTTTTAGTCCGGGATTTAAGAGCCTTCCCAATAGGGCTTGATCGTACACCTTCGTACGGGGGATTCGCCTCTTATGTGATGAAAGCTCCTGACTCGTTCATTGCGAGTTCTTACCGGTGAACGCACGTAGGGACCGGTTAGAGACGGACAGAAATGGTGTTTCTCGGGGCTGGAACGCACCGGCTTCGGCGGTCCACAAAGGACGTTGTGGCCCTGTTATGCAGCAATAAACAAGCTGAGGTACTGGCGGCCGAGACGGCGAAGTGCGAAGAAATGGAACAGAGGGTCCACGAGCGTGAAATGCAGGTACGGACCGTCCAAGTTGGAAAGGTTATATTCGCTGTCGGAAATGGAGAACACCCCATCTGTTTATCTGCTGCGCGCACCCATGCACACGAGTATTCGCTTCTGCTGTCATTCCAACCTTGGGGTGCTACAACTCAGTTAAACGCATTGGTGGTATATCCTTGCCGCGCGGGTGCCTGTAGATCGTCCGTTGCTTGAACGGTATAGACGCGCTTGCTGTGACCTTTGGCCGCCTCGCCAACCGGCTAAAGCTGACCCCAGCGACCTCCAAGCGCGCGGATGGAACAAACTACGAATTGCGGATTAACCGCAACGCAGCTTCACAGGTGAGAGCAAAGGCAGCTATCTGTGACGCAGTTTCCGCCTAATTTGGTACCCTTACGTGTCTGCTCCCGGTGATTTCGTGCCCTCGCAGGTGGAGTTCTGCAACCTGGATCTTAAGGGTGTTGTGAAGCCGAACCTTGAACGCCTGTGCGAGGTGTACCGCACGCGTGCAAGCCAGCTGGGCCAGGACTTGATCAGCCTCAAGGAGGCTCTCATAGCGCGGTCGGAGAGCAGCGCGGAAAAGCAGGAAGAGAACGCCGTGCTTCAGGCGGATGTGAGTGGTGAAAGATGCCCGATTACGTTAGCAGACGAGGTCACGGAGACTCGCAGACAGGCAGGCAATCAGTGGTACTCGTGGGAGCTCTCTTTAGAAGAACGCATAGCATAACTGAGGACTATGTGATATGTCCAGGGCTACGGCAGGGCGCACCTTTATCATCATGACGTACGCGCAATTGGGTCCTCCAGTGATAGCTCGTTAGGTTATGAACGCTGCGAAGCGCCACAAGGCCGCCTAACGCCGCTCAATGTCCCACGCAGATCGCCAAGGCCGAAGCCCAGCTGCAAGCGGCCAAGGATGCTCAGGAGGAGAAGTGCAGGCGGCTCGCTGCGCAGGTGAGCGGACCAGAGAAGCATCGGAGATGGGTGGCACACCGCTGCTGTTTGTGTGCAGAGGAAGAACGGCGGTATGCCATGTGTGTGTGTCTGAGCCGGGAAGGATGGAAAGTTAACTACGGTCACCCTGGCAAGTGCTGGACCCTTTCAATGTGCTTCAGGCGGAGGGAATCAAGGCTCAGGTGGATGAGTTCTACAGTGCTGTGTCCAACCGGACAGAGCACATGGAGGAGCAGCTCGCGCGCGCCCAACTGATGTATGAGCAAACTAAGCGGTGAGCGCCTCAACTAGCCCTTTCATGCTCGCTGCAGTCCACTGTTGCTTCGCCACTAGGCGGAACCCATATTGTACTAAACGTTTTTGAATGTTTAAGTCTTTAATCAAATGTGACTCCTGTGGCGGAGAAGAGTTCCGCACTACAGAAGAAGACATATCGGATATCTTTATTATCTGGGTATAGTCTTCCCTTTGGACTTGTCGACGCTTTCTAAAACTTGGGGGCTAAACCCCAAGCCGTTATCTGAGACATAAATTCAAAGGTGACATTGACGCTTTCCTAATTGTTTTCTGAGTTAGAACGAGACGAGTTTCGCACTTAGCAAAATTGCATGCCGATAGCAACAGCTCTAAGTGCTCGCTCTGCGGCATCATACATGAGTAAGTAAAACGTTTAAATGATTGATTGCTGGGGGCATGGCTGCCGTACGCATTATTAGGTGCATGCATGGCTTTTTGTCCAGGCGGTCTGTGCTATAGTTAGCTCGGTGCATGATCTCTGATCGCCCAACACCATGGACCCTCCTGAATTACCTCAGGGAATGCGAGACGGAGCTTGCCAAACTGGAAGCCGATTTAAACCAGGCCATCAAGTTGATGGTCGCGCACAAAGAGTTTGTCACTAGTACCATCGCTCGGACAGCGAGTGTGGTCCGCCAGGCGAAGGGCGAAATCTCTGACCTTCACAAGGCGCGCATCTTTAACGTTGCGGCAACGTGAAAGTGCACGGCACTGTCAATAGGGCATGTCCGGCAGGGGCTGGCCCACGGTTATGGCCCTTGTGCACATTGTGGACCGACCTTGTCGACTGACGCGTGCCCTCAATGCGTCGCTCAACACCATCATAATCGTAGACATATATCAGCGGGCTTTGAATGATTGAATAAGTCGAAGACGTCTCTGTCAAGAACAAAATAGCAAACGAGCTCTTGGGTTTTCGTGACAATGAACATTGCAGGTTACTTAATTGTTTACGTACGGCACAGCGTCGCACACATTTGCTTGACAGTTTATTGGTGCTTTTGGTACCCGTGGCACGTCAGTCGCATGACCGGGAATCTTTTCCCCTGCGCCGGGGCCCCCTACGGCTCCTCAAGTGGTCAGCGATGACATGGCTGTATTTCAGCACTCACTCAAGTGCGAGCCGAACATGGCATGTTTTATGGAATGTATGCCCGACCTGTATGCTTTCGCATTCGCAACCCAGCTTTACACGCGTTCAACTTAGGTAAGAATTGTCTTCCTTTTGCTGTTGGCCGGTGACATGGGATTGAAACCCCCGTTCCTTTTCCATACGGTGATGTGAGATTGAAGGCTTGTAGCACAGAGTTCAAGTCGGATCTGGAGTATACGAGCACTCCTAGAAGCCTACCGCACTCGATTCATGCAGCCATGTACCTGTAACAGCTCAAGCTGTTTGTCCCCGTGCCTTCAGGCTAAAAAGTGGCAGAAGCTGAACTCGAAGCGCTATGGTGATAAGCGCAAGTTTGGGTTTGCACCTCATGTAGAGGCGGCAAGGGATGTAACAGCCTGTTTCTGAGTGTCTGTTTCTAGATTGGGATATGGTGAGATATAACCATACGAAATGATGTTTGACGATATGGCGATTTCAGCCTGAATCAATATTCAGACGCGTTCAGAGTTGCAATGCTTCTGAGCTCATCCCATGCATGTCTTTGGAATTGCATTATTCGAATGTGAGCAGACATGAGATATCAATTACAGCAAAACTTGGGGTTATGGCACTTGACGAATGAATATGCCTGAACTTTTGACTATGCATATATGAATTCTGTATTAAATGAGCTATATTTGATGGACAGTAATGCCCCCTCGTGCGGATTCAACCGATGAATAATCCACCAACTATCAATCGCTCACAGTGTACCACCCGGAGTGCGTGCGTTCGTTGCTGCTGTGCTCCGTGCCTTCTTGGTCATTTCCACAATTGCATCCTTGATGGACTTGCGATCCTCCGCGGGATGTGGAAATGGCAGCCGCAACTGGGGACGGGGTGATGTTCAGGCATGCCAAGAAATGAGAGTCGACGTCACATGGACATGTTTATAACCGCATACATGATGCATGTGATCGCGCATGCACGATATAGTAGTACGCCTCAGTCATATGCACACCTTTTTCTTTTGTCTAGTTAGTTGCCCGGGACAAATCCCGCATCACGTTCGCGTAAAGAGATAGGAATGCCTGGACATCCCCGACTCGTTTTTCTCTTTCTCATGCACTTGTTAGTGCGCTCTCATTGGGAGCTGACAAATCTCTAGATGTGCACCGTGTATAGCCTTATGATTGTTATAAAAGGAACGACTGCCAACGTAGTACAAGGTCGAGGAGGCCGTGATCGAGGATGCCACCACCATTCCTAGCATTTCTGCCCGCCCTGTTACCTTGAAGGTCTGGCCCTTGCGAGTGACCGAGCAGTTGATTCCCAGGCGGTCCAGGTCAATCATGCGCACTGCGTCCACTGTGAGGCCAACGTAGTGCTTGATCATGGCCTTGCTGTCCTGTGGTTGCGAAGATCACAGATGGGGTCGTAACACTATGTCGCGATGAACCAAAGAATGCGGAACAGGGCAGCCGCACTTGAAGCACCACGAAGCACTCGAAGCGAGGCGAACGGCAAGCTGTTAGATACACGTGTGACCCTAGCCACAATGCAAGCCCTTCCCAAACGCACCTCGACGTGGTCTGCATTCATGTGGCCGCAGACAGGACCCGAGAAGGGATACACTGGGTCGGGTTTTGCCGCAAGGTACTCATCCACAGTCAGCTGCACCGCGGGCAAAAGGGTGGTTCGAAGGGGACGAATAAAGGGCTGGATTGCAAAGCAGGTAAGGAAAAGACGTGGGCTGAATAATGCGACTCCACCAAGACTACATACCTCCATGCCGATATATAAGATATAGCAGGGCTTATTTCGACGTTACCAAGGCAACGGCTGCCATATTGGCGGTACAGCATCCTAACGCTGCTGGTGCCCCTTGGTGTCGCTTTCACTGTTGCAGCAGCCGCTGCCACGTTGGTGCGGCCCTCTTTCTCCCCCCACACTCATCACCATCCCTTGGACTCAACCGGTCGGTCCCCATGACAAGCTGCGGCCCCTCCCCCCATATCCCACCCGTGGCGCCCGGCCAAAGCCGCCATTGAAGCGGGCTGCCACGATCGTGTCCATTCGAAACCACTTAAAGTCGGGAAAGTCCACGTAGAAGGCCTAGGAAGGGGAAGCCGAAGGAACATCATCGACAAAAAAGTATCAAAATCTACACCGCACTTGGTGAAACTCACGGACCATCAATCCGGCACATTGTTGTTCGGCGAGTTGTAGTCACAATGTTAAACGGAATGAACTCGGCAAGCCCAAGTTTTTCTGCGGCTCTTACATCATGGCTTGACCTCGCTCGCCTACTCGTTCTCAGACCCAGTATCCCTAGGGGGCAGTGCCTCATCAGTTTCAGATAGAACAGGCAGACAAGCCAAGGATGCCGATTTCGGCAGCTGCACAACGCACCGAGGGGTACTTCTTAAGGTAGATCTCCCGCAGGCGAGCCTTATCGGCCTCAGGCACCGGCAAGACCGTTCCCTGGAGCGTCAATCGGCCGCAGTCCATTCCCTGAGGGTTGCGGTTGGCGGGCACGTGAGCTTACGGGGCAGGCAATCCGCTACTCTTCACATTCGGTAATCCCGAATCCTCTTCGGCTGCATAACCCGCGTCATCGCCGCCTGGATGACAGATAAGAGGGGTCCCAAAGAATGCGTCTTGCCCGCCAAGAAGTGAACCAATAAATGTCACTATGCTAGGGCCCCGTCTTGTCCTGCTCTCCACTGCCGCACTTGTCATAAACTGTCTACCCAGGGGGTACTTTTCCCCAATCCTCTGCTGCATCCCCGTCGTCCGCGCACTCACCTGGAAGTTGGGTGACTTGACGGTGAGGCTGATGCGGCCGTTTGCCAGCATGTCGGCGGTGTGAGCAGATAGCGCGGAGGTCGCAAAGAACGGCCGGCCTGTGCCGTCACACGCGTACTCCACCACCGATGACGCGGGGAAGCCCTGCGTCTCGGTGTTGCTGCTCAGTGTGCATAGCACGCCATGCCTGCGGACGCACAAGACGGCAGGGCCGGGACCAGGGCGGGCGGGGCGAGGTACATATCACAGCAGCCGGGCGAGGCGGGGCGGGGCGGCGCGGCAGCGGCCCTGTTGAGGTGAAGCAGGACTTATGCGGGAGTTTCCTTAGGAGCCAACCTCTTCCTTTCGCTGCCTGCTGCATTTCAGCTACCTTACAGCAACAATAAATGCTGCGACTTTTGTTCTTGGCGCGGTGGCATCTGCTACTTACTTCCCTTGATCGAGCACTGTCCGCGCCTCCTCGGCAGCAGTGGGCCGCAGGACTGAGCCCTGATGCTTCTGGAAAGCAGCCATCTCTGGGTCAGCATCACCTCCAACGATGTACTGCGCCGGCACCGCAGGCGCTGTGTGGGATAGGATGGCCCATGAGCGAGGAAATTCAGATATAAAGAGGAATCCCAACATGCTGACGCTTAAAATGCGGAAAAAACTGTACCGAGATTTTGATGCCAAGGCCAATGCAAGAGATACAAATAAGCGTAGATGACAGCCCAGGAATCAGGGGCAGAGGGAGATCCAGACAGCCACTTGTGTGAAAGCATAACCCAAATGCATGTCAGTGGCAGGGACCGCACTTATATGCGTGTTGCTAACCGGACACGCATCAAACAGTTACCGTTCATAAAGGACGTACTGAACCCGCTCCTAAGGACATTACAACTTAAAACGCTATGGCCGATCTCTGTCATGCTGCCCTTGGGGATAAGCTCAGGTCGCTCAGGCCACTCACAGGGGGTCGTTGAGCACGGGGGTTGGGGCAAGGGTCGGACGGACGGGCGAGCCATCCCGCACAGTCCTGATGGGACTGACCGCGAGACTGCAATGACGGGCAGGAAGGGGAGATATGTCACTCCGACGATATGCTCTTACGATTGAAGTACTGCAAGCGAAAACGCGTGGTGCAGGAACCGAGAATCAATGCTGGTACGCTGGGGTCTAGATTAACGAAATGTAGACCAACGAAATGAATGGTTGAACTTATATGCTTTCGACCAAGTCCCAAGGCTGTCGATGTCGCAACCTTGCCGGCTCCGAGACTGAACACAAAAACGCGCAAGCCAGCAAGGGATCTCACCTGGCACTATGATCGGTGTAGGCATCGATCGACTGCCTGCCACCTGCGCAGACAGTGTCCCCAAAGCCTTAAAGATGTGTCCGTCCGAAATGTCGGTGAACAGCATATCATGTCCTGCTAAACACGATATGACGCTGATCTTGCCAATGACCATACTGAGTGGAAAATGTGCCCGCGTGGAGACAACTCAAAAGTGTCGACACTGCAACAAATTGCAGAAACAACGCACCGAAGCGGCGATCATAGATTTGCTGCTGACGAGCGCCATAAGATGACTTATTACACTGTGAAGCTTCTAACTGTGCAAAAAACTACCCAAATGGCTTTACCTACGTAGCTTTTCACTTATGACTATTTGAAGTTCCGCACAATCAAAGTCCTAAAATAACAAAATAAAACGAAAATATATTATGCAACTGCAGTGATATGAAGGTACCGCATTGCGTGAACTGAAACATGCATCCACGCTCCGAGATCAGAGTGTCAAACATTGGGGCATGTCTGTACATAAACAACTTTTGATATTGCACCGCTCCGATCGTGTAGCTATCCTCGTCTCCTTATATAATAGGCTTCGTTGATCCTTTACCTGGTATGAGAAGTGGAGAACCCTTCCTGCAATTTTGTGTATTCTTATATTTGGCTATATTGACATGGAAACTATGGACGGTTATCAGCAGAAAAACTTACTTAACTCGCAGCTCGTGGGAGGTGATGAAGAACAGATGTGCACAACCGCATGCAACGTGGAGAACTGGCACTGCCCCATATGCATGGATCTTCTATTTAAACCATGTGTCAATAGCTGTGGTCACACATTCTGCTTTTGGTGAGAATTCTGTGAGGCCCTCCCGGCCGTTCAGTTTCGTCCCTAACTGCGCGTACCTGAACTGAATCTTTTTTACTTTGGTTCATCTAAATGCTGCAGGTGCATGCACCATTCGATGAACCCCTTTCGTCCATCACAGTGTCCCCTCTGCCGTGCAGCATATACACACTTTCCACGGGTAAGCCAAGACTTGCTTGGACGTGCTTGGGAGGTCACTTCACGTTTTCCTGAGGCAGTGTTGCCTGCCGCAAGAACGGAAGGGGATCCTGTCATGGCCTGTTACTTGTACCATTTGTTGAAAAAATTATGGTCGGCGGCTTCATAGGGAAAAACACACGGCGGCCCAGTATCACGCCTTCTGCGCTGAACACCCAAAGCGAGATTTGTGTTCTCTTTGTGCATACGGCCTGCAGGTCTGCGTCCCGCTCCACTACTTCCTGGCATCGATGTTCCCGGAGAAGTATGCTGAGCGGGAGCGGGAGAACAGAGGTCGGTTGATTAGTTCCCTACCCCTTCTCCGCCTGGCCTTCTGAGCCTCCATACAGCTCCTCCGCCAGCCTGTACACCATCTCACCCACCAACCCGAAATACAATTTATACATGAAATAAGCTGTTTTCAAAAGTAATTATTGGAATGCCAAATGTACTGATGCGGAATCCACGCATGTAGTATCATGATGATAACATCCTGACGTTAACTTGCGAGCTTTTTCTTAGAGCATGATACAACAACTCTAAGCTTGGAGGACACTATTGAGGCGTCTTAAATGGACACAGCGTCTTGCCTGCTTTATGCCACGCGCATCATGCTCCACACGTATGAACCAAATCGGGACCCCATCTTTCGGAGCGCCCGACGTCCATAATGCACATATGCGCTACGTTTTAAAGCTCTGCACCCGTGTGCTCACTGTCGCAGAGTTGGAGGCACAGCAACGAGTGGAATCGCCAGACATCCCGTTCGCATTGCCCGAAGGTCAGCCTCCATTACTATTATTACCGGAGGTGCCGCCGTCCGCCTCGGCGCCGGCAGCAGCAGACGCGGCGGTGGCAGCAACAGACGGTGTTGTTCCTGCGGCTATCCTCTCCTCCAAAGCCGCAGCGGCCCCTCAAGCTGACTCCGATGTTCAACACGACGAGAGGCGCAACGGCATATCGGCGTCTGATGCCAGACCCGTGGCACATCTTCATAGGTGCAACAGCCCATCATGCGGCCGCCTCGCCTTCCGGCCCTGTGTGCTTAGCTGCGGTTGCATGGTGAGGTCGCTGCTCGGGAAATGACGCTCCAGAGGCGCGCGCCGTAATGAATGTGATCACCTACTAGAGGGGCTATCGTTGCAACGGGAGTCGAAGCGCTGTTGATGGATCTCTATAACCTTATGGAGGGCCTATAGTCACAAAGGCGATAGTCGTCCTTGCATTAGACCGCAGCGACCGATCTTATGCCGGGTCTGGACTGGGCCGCGCGGCAAATTGTTGGCCGTCGGAAGCGCCGCCGAGCAAGGCTGTTAATGCCCTAGACACAGCATAGGGATGTTATTGGCGGGGCGCCCCGTTTGTTCTGTCCTTAAGCCTCGTGGTGCGCCATGCTGCGGAAGAAAGTTGTTATTGCGTTACGAGTCCTTATCCTCCGGGAAAGCAATCTAGCCTGGAGGGCGTGTAAGAAATTACATATACCTTCACCTCGCCACCCCCCTCTTATCCTCGCCAATCCATCCATTGTTACAGCTGAATGTTCCCGTATCTCCGTCTTTCCCAACCTCTCCGTGCGCAGGTCTGTCGCTCCTGTGTCCCAGGGTCAGCTGCGCCAACTGTTGCCGAATGGCCACGGCTCACCGGGCAGGAAACGGGGTTGGAGCCCTCTCAGGACCGGCAGCCCCTCTGTCCCAGTCATACCTGTGCCGAAGATTCGTCTTCGCTGGCGTCCAGAGTGCCGCAATGTCCGTCCTGCGGGATGAGGTGCACTCCCGACCCGCGGGTCTGCGCGAAGGTGCGTCCAGCAGGTGGGCCGCACTTTGTTGTGGTGGCGTTGAAAGCTGCAGCACACTCCCCGGAATTGGGGTTTCGCTATGGATATGGGCGGCTATGGAGAGGACGGTTGTTTGGACTACCTGCAATGCAAAGGTGTATGGGAAGCGCAGAGGTGTGGTATTCATGTTAGCTGCCCGAAAAGAAGGCCATGCCCTTCTCGATCGGCAGCTCAGTGGTTCTGGCTGCTGTTTGGATCGTTCTGTAGTCTGGCCTCGATCTCTGTTTCTCATAATCCCGGGCCTCGACGCAGACTGGTGCATGGTAACTTGTCGCTTTACCGTGGATACCGTGAAGCACTAGCAACACAGGGAACACTGGCAGTTGCGAATGTGGCTTCGTTCGCAGAAGGCAGCTTTTCCTAGCGCTAGCTGTCCCGGCCTTGCTTGCGGCTGGCAGATGGCTGATCACACACACACAGTGCGTTCCCTTCTTGGCTCCTTCTCCTCCTTCTGGGGAGGGGTTGACGCCTGGAAAGGGGACACCGGAGCGCTGCACCGGCCTGGACTGCGGCAGTCTTGCCAAGTGTGCGGCGTGCCGGTTGCTTTGCACTCCGAAGTGAGTTGCAATGGTTGGGCCCTTGCCTTCCCCCGCAGTTGGAGGAAGCCCTTCGTTGCCTTTATCCCGACAACTACAGCAAGCGCGAGGAGGAATGCAGTGCTACCGTCGCTGCCGCGGCTGCTGCGTCAGGCCGCGCAGCTCCAGGGGCGGTACCAGCAGGAACAGCGGCGGCAACGGTGGAGGGAACCGCCATCACGGGCATACGGCCCCAGAGAGCGGAAGGCCGCAGCGACGGCGGGGCCGACAGAAGTGCCGGTGGAAGCAGCACTGGCACGGGCACTGGCGGTGGAAGCAGCAGCCGGGGGACTCGGCCCCGTAAGTGGGCTGGTTCTGTCCATTTGTGTAAACGGTGGAGTGACGGCATTTGCGTTGGAATGATGTGTGGATTCTTTTTTGCGGTGTGTGTGTGAAGGGCGGTGCATCCCCTTCGAGCCCCTGCTGCCGGCTGATGCCCCTTCATCGTCAGCATGACCCAGGCAGACACTCGGGGCTTCTTCATTTCGTCATGTTTGCTTGCCTGTCACTTCCTTGCCACCTCCGTTTCCTGCCTAGCCCGCTTTCTCTACACGCTTCAAGTTGCACTCTAAACCCTGCCAAAAAGGATCAAGGGTGTTACACATGGCCTGCTACGGGTATCAGTCCTCCTCACCCAGGTGGTTATTCCTCGTTCTTTCAGCTCCAGTGCCAGCACCAGGATTCGGTTTATTCGTCTCCCCCTCTCCTCCCGCTTTGTGTCTCATCTTGTCTTTCTACGCTCCCATATGATTGGCCCGGTGCCTTTTTCCTCCATTAAACCCAACCCTGCCCGACCCATTTCGCCTTCCGGCTCTCTGCAACACGGTGCTCATGCCGTACTTCATGTGTATTATATGTAACATGATGATGATCATCATCATCCCGTCCCGCAGCCTCCAAGTTGCCCCGGATCGACGCACTCATCGCCGCCGCGACTGCGGCCGCCACCAGCGGCGACAGAGGCGGTGATGGCGGAGGCGGCACCACTGCTGATTCACGGCCTCCCAGCATCGACGACATCTGGATGGCCCTTCGCGAAGAAATGGCTGCCCAGGCGGATACGTGCTTCACATGGTACTCGGTGGGCTGCGACGACTGTGGGGTGTTTCCCATCACTGGCCGCCGCTACAGGTGAGTACCCTCCCGTGGCGTGGGAGGACAAACGCGTACGTTGCGAGAGTGGTGTTTGTTGCCACTCCCCCGGGTGCTTCAAACCGAACCGGAGTTTCGAATTTCAAAATGGGAAAGTATTGAGGAGACATTGCCCGCGTTGTTACGAGTCAGAGTCATCAGGAAGTCAGATCTCCCTGGCAATGCGGCAGCTGGACAGTGACAATTTGGAGTGAGACTTGTCTTCAGTGTGTGCTGTGTGCTGTGTGCTGTGTTATATACTTTTGACGATCTGGGGCGCTCGGTTAGTACATCTTGGGTTGTGTATGGGACATTCGCACACTTCCAAATGCATAGGGCCCGCCTGGTTCGTTAACCGTGTCGGCTTCCGTACGTATTCCACCGTCCCGAATGGGGGGCTTTACGCATAGGGCCCCGTAGTGCGAGCAAGATTTCCCGTTGCCCCCAGGTGCAAGGAGTGCACTGAGCTCATCGGCTATGATCTCTGCGGCGCGTGCTACGACAGAGGAACCGCCTCACGCGGCCGCTTCAACCAGGCACATCGCCCCGAGCATCAAATGGTCAAGATGGAGCCCTGCTTAGGACGGTCCGCAGCTGCCTCTCGTCGTCGAGGCGGCGGGGGAGCTGAAGCCCCCACCTCACCGGAGGGAGCGGAACGCGATGACGCGCAGGCCGTCCAGGGAGGGACAGCTGATCATGGGGTGCAGCTGGTAACGCTCATAAACTGCATGGAGGTGCGTATGTCCGGTTGTCCGTACATCAGTTTTGGAGCTATGCTCAGGAAATCTGATCGATTGTGTCATCACGCACTTTGGCGTTTACGGCTTTGCGGCGTCAGCTGCAGCTCCTGTTCGTGCGACGTCAAGGAGGACGCTGAGGCCGTCGCTGAATTCACCGGTGGCTGTAGCGACTGACCCGCAGGGGGCTTATGTGATCCTTGTAGCATCAAGACCCGAGACAGACTAATGAAAGAACCAATCATGTGGGCGATATACGAAAGCTTAAGCTCCCTGTGTGATTATCTTCCGTGTCGTACTTGATACGTAACGTGCATAACGCCGTCTGTTTCTCCTGGTCCCCTCATGCTTCCCAGGTTCTGCACCCGGAGCTTTCAGTAGAGCAGGCCACTGCGCTTGTCATGATGCACCTGGCCAGCGGCGTCACATTGGACTTCCTAGACGGCTCGACGAACGGCGCTGGAGGTGGCGGCGGTGGGGGCCGCAGCGGCGGCACTGCTCGCGTGGACCGCAACGGGCCTGGCAGAATTGGCGGAGCCGACGGCAGTGGCCACCAAAACGACAGGGGCAGCAGGGGACGTTGGGCGCATCTGCTCGATAGCAGTGAGAATGGCGGTCGTAACGTCACCGCGGCAATGGGGCCAAGGTCTGGATCGGAGAGTGCCCCGGCTCGCAACAACAACAGCAACGGCGGCTGGTCGTGGACAAGCTGGATGTCACGCCGCGGCAACGGTGGCATAACTCAGCAGCAGGACGCCTTTACAGGGTCCCCAGACGTCGATCCCAGTAATAGCGCCAGTCGTGACGGACAGGAGCAGCCGGCGCTGCTAGTCACCCAGTCTGGGAGCCAACTGGCCAGACCCGGGTTGAGTCAGCGGGCCGGTGCCAGCTGTTGTGTGCAATGACGCACATAAGGCATCTCGGCTGACCCAGGCCATTTGGGTGCCGTTCTCCTCGTTACGGACGAAGCACAACGCAGCAATGGAGAGGTGGGGTGGCAGAGTGGGAGAGGAGGGGTCGCATGTAGCAGGCGACATCACAGGGGTAGGGCTTTTGGGCTCTTGGTCTCTTGGGGCTGGCTCATGGTGTTGGTTGCGTTGTGACGCCACGTACCGCCGTGGAGGTGGGTGGGACCTCTCCGCATGCTAAGACAAGACCAGAGCTAGCGGATGGGAAAGCGCTTCGTGTTCACCGCGGTGCTGCCTGAATGGCAATTAGAGAGAGCGGGAGCTGAGCTACCCACTAGGGTCGAAGGTTATCATGAGCAGCGCTGGCTGCAGCAGGAGGTGCAACCAGGCGGCTGGTCGCCTGTTTATCACGGATGTTGGCGTTCATGCGTAATGCATCTGAGGAAGAAGGGTTAATTGATTTGTTCGTCAAAACCTCTTGCCACATGGCTTTGCACGACGATTCCTAGAACCAGTGCGAGTCCGGTGGGGTTGAGGGCCATGGCGCCCCAATAACAAACCCTTCACAAACTGGGGGGGGGGTGATGGAGGTTTGACAAATGCGTGGTGATGCCTCGCTTCTTTGACCCAGAAAGG